>OY804578.1:13904117-15244046 GCA_963680875.1 Bathymodiolus brooksi | reverse complement strand
CAGACATTACATGCTGTAAAGGTACAATGTGTATCATATAGAACTAACATCCTACATAAGATGATATCACACAGACATTTACATGCTGTAAAGGTACAATGTGTATCATATAGAACTAACAATCCTACATAAGATGATATCACACAGACATTTACATGCTGTAAAGGTACAATGTGTATCATATAGAACTAACATACTACATAAGATGATATCACACAGACATTACATGCTGTAAAGGTACAATGTGTATCATATAGAACTAACATACTACATAAGATGATATCACACAGACATTTACATGCTGTAAAGGTACAATGTGTATCATATAGAACTAACATACTACATAAGATGATATCACACAGACATTTACATGCTGTAAAGGTACAATGTGTATCATATAGAACTAACATACTACATAAGATGATATCACACAGACATTTACATGCTGTAAAGGTACAATGTGTATCATATAGAACTAACATACTACATAAGATGATATCACACAGACATTTACATGCTGTAAAGGTACAATATGTATCATATAGAACTAACATACTACATAAGATGATATCACACAGACATTTACATGCTGTAAAGGTACAATGTGTATCATATAGAACTAACATACTACATAAGATGATATCACACAGACATTTACATGCTGTAAAGGTACAATGTGTATCATATAGAACTAACATACTACATAAGATGATATCACACAGACATTTACATGCTGTAAAGGTACAATGTGTATCATATAGAACTAACATACTACATAAGATGATATCACACAGACATTTACATGCTGTAAAGGTACAATATGTATCATATAGAACTAACATACTACATAAGATGATATCACACAGACATTTACATGCTGTAAAGGTACAATGTGTATCATATAGAACTAACATACTACATAAGATGATATCACACAGACATTTACATGCTGTAAAGGTACAATGTGTATCATATAGAACTAACATACTACATAAGATGATATCACACAGACATTTACATGCTGTAAAGGTACAATGTGTATCATATAGAACTAACATACTACATAAGATGATATCACACAGACATTTACATGCTGTAAAGGTACAATGTGTATCATATAGAACTAACATACTACATAAGATGATATCACACAGACATTTACATGCTGTAAAGGTACAATGTGTATCATATAGAACTAACATACTACATAAGATGATATCACACAGACATTTACATGCTGTAAAGGTACAATGTGTATCATATAGAACTAACATCCTACATAAGATGATATCACACAGACATTTACATGCTGTAAAGGTACAATGTGTATCATATAGAACTAACATACTACATAAGATGATATCACACAGACATTTACATGCTGTAAAGGTACAATGTGTATCATATAGAACTAACATACTACATAAGATGATATCACACAGACATTTACATGCTGTAAAGGTACAATATGTATCATATAGAACTAACATACTACATAAGATGATATCACACAGACATTTACATGCTGTAAAGGTACAATGTGTATCATATAGAACTAACATACTACATAAGATGATATCACACAGACATTTACATGCTGTAAAGGTACAATGTGTATCATATAGAACTAACATACTACATAAGATGATATCACACAGACATTTACATGCTGTAAAGGTACAATATGTATCATATAGAACTAACATACTACATAAGATGATATCACACAGACATTTACATGCTGTAAAGGTACAATATGTATCATATAGAACTAACATACTACATAAGATGATATCACACAGACATTTACATGCTGTAAAGGTACAATGTGTATCATATAGAACTAACATACTACATAAGATGATATCACACAGACATTTACATGCTGTAAAGGTACAATGTGTATCATATAGAACTAACATACTACATAAGATGATATCACACAGACATTTACATGCTGTAAAGGTACAATGTGTATCATATAGAACTAACATACTACATAAGATGATATCACACAGACATTTACATGCTGTAAAGGTACAATATGTATCATATAGAACTAACATACTACATAAGATGATATCACACAGACATTTACATGCTGTAAAGGTACAATGTGTATCATATAGAACTAACATACTACATAAGATGATATCACACAGACATTTACATGCTGTAAAGGTACAATATGTATCATATAGAACTAACATACTACATAAGATGATATCACACAGACATTTACATGCTGTAAAGGTACAATGTGTATCATATAGAACTAACATACTACATAAGATGATATCACACAGACATTTACATGCTGTAAAGGTACAATATGTATCATATAGAACTAACATACTACATAAGATGATATCACACAGACATTTACATGCTGTAAAGGTACAATGTGTATCATATAGAACTAACATACTACATAAGATGATATCACACAGACATTTACATGCTGTAAAGGTACAATGTGTATCATATAGAACTAACATACTACATAAGATGATATCACACAGACATTTACATGCTGTAAAGGTACAATGTGTATCATATAGAACTAACATACTACATAAGATGATATCACACAGACATTTACATGCTGTAAAGGTACAATGTGTATCATATAGAACTAACATACTACATAAGATGATATCACACAGACATTTACATGCTGTAAAGGTACAATGTGTATCATATAGAACTAACATACTACATAAGATGATATCACACAGACATTTACATGCTGTAAAGGTACAATATGTATCATATAGAACTAACATACTACATAAGATGATATCACACAGACATTTACATGCTGTAAAGGTACAATATGTATCATATAGAACTAACATACTACATAAGATGATATCACACAGACATTTACATGCTGTAAAGGTACAATGTGTATCATATAGAACTAACATACTACATAAGATGATATCACACAGACATTTACATGCTGTAAAGGTACAATGTGTATCATATAGAACTAACATACTACATAAGATGATATCACACAGACATTTACATGCTGTAAAGGTACAATGTGTATCATATAGAACTAACATACTACATAAGATGATATCACACAGACATTTACATGCTGTAAAGGTACAATATGTATCATATAGAACTAACATACTACATAAGATGATATCACACAGACATTTACATGCTGTAAAGGTACAATGTGTATCATATAGAACTAACATACTACATAAGATGATATCACACAGACATTTACATGCTGTAAAGGTACAATGTGTATCATATAGAACTAACATACTACATAAGATGATATCACACAGACATTTACATGCTGTAAAGGTACAATGTGTATCATATAGAACTAACATACTACATAAGATGATATCACACAGACATTTACATGCTGTAAAGGTACAATGTGTATCATATAGAACTAACATACTACATAAGATGATATCACACAGACATTTACATGCTGTAAAGGTACAATGTGTATCATATAGAACTAACATACTACATAAGATGATATCACACAGACATTTACATGCTGTAAAGGTACAATATGTATCATATAGAACTAACATACTACATAAGATGATATCACACAGACATTTACATGCTGTAAAGGTACAATGTGTATCATATAGAACTAACATACTACATAAGATGATATCACACAGACATTTACATGCTGTAAAGGTACAATATGTATCATATAGAACTAACATACTACATAAGATGATATCACACAGACATTTACATGCTGTAAAGGTACAATATGTATCATATAGAACTAACATACTACATAAGATGATATCACACAGACATTTACATGCTGTAAAGGTACAATGTGTATCATATAGAACTAACATACTACATAAGATGATATCACACAGACATTTACATGCTGTAAAGGTACAATGTGTATCATATAGAACTAACATACTACATAAGATGATATCACACAGACATTTACATGCTGTAAAGGTACAATGTGTATCATATAGAACTAACATACTACATAAGATGATATCACACAGACATTTACATGCTGTAAAGGTACAATGTGTATCATATAGAACTAACATACTACATAAGATGATATCACACAGACATTTACATGCTGTAAAGGTACAATGTGTATCATATAGAACTAACATACTACATAAGATGATATCACACAGACATTTACATGCTGTAAAGGTACAATGTGTATCATATAGAACTAACATACTACATAAGATGATATCACACAGACATTTACATGCTGTAAAGGTACAATATGTATCATATAGAACTAACATACTACATAAGATGATATCACACAGACATTTACATGCTGTAAAGGTACAATATGTATCATATAGAACTAACATCCTACATAAGATGATATCACACAGACATTTACATGCTGTAAAGGTACAATGTGTATCATATAGAACTAACATACTACATAAGATGATATCACACAGACATTTACATGCTGTAAAGGTACAATGTGTATCATATAGAACTAACATACTACATAAGATGATATCACACAGACATTTACATGCTGTAAAGGTACAATATGTATCATATAGAACTAACATACTACATAAGATGATATCACACAGACATTTACATGCTGTAAAGGTACAATGTGTATCATATAGAACTAACATACTACATAAGATGATATCACACAGACATTTACATGCTGTAAAGGTACAATGTGTATCATATAGAACTAACATACTACATAAGATGATATCACACAGACATTTACATGCTGTAAAGGTACAATGTGTATCATATAGAACTAACATACTACATAAGATGATATCACACAGACATTTACATGCTGTAAAGGTACAATGTGTATCATATAGAACTAACATACTACATAAGATGATATCACACAGACATGTACATGCTGTAAAGGTACAATGTGTATCATATAGAACTAACATACTACATAAGATGATATCACACAGACATTTACATGCTGTAAAGGTACAATATGTATCATATAGAACTAACATACTACATAAGATGATATCACACAGACATTTACATGCTGTAAAGGTACAATGTGTATCATATAGAACTAACATACTACATAAGATGATATCACACAGACATTTACATGCTGTAAAGGTACAATATGTATCATATAGAACTAACATACTACATAAGATGATATCACACAGACATTTACATGCTGTAAAGGTACAATGTGTATCATATAGAACTAACATACTACATAAGATGATATCACACAGACATTTACATGCTGTAAAGGTACAATGTGTATCATATAGAACTAACATCCTACATAAGATGATATCACACAGACATTTACATGCTGTAAAGGTACAATGTGTATCATATAGAACTAACATACTACATAAGATGATATCACACAGACATTTACATGCTGTAAAGGTACAATGTGTATCATATAGAACTAACATACTACATAAGATGATATCACACAGACATGTACATGCTGTAAAGGTACAATGTGTATCATATAGAACTAACATACTACATAAGATGATATCACACAGACATTTACATGCTGTAAAGGTACAATATGTATCATATAGAACTAACATACTACATAAGATGATATCACACAGACATTTACATGCTGTAAAGGTACAATATGTATCATATAGAACTAACATACTACATAAGATGATATCACACAGACATTTACATGCTGTAAAGGTACAATGTGTATCATATAGAACTAACATACTACATAAGATGATATCACAGACATTTACATGCTGTAAAGGTACAATGTGTATCATATAGAACTAACATACTACATAAGATGATATCACACAGACATTTACATGCTGTAAAGGTACAATGTGTATCATATAGAACTAACATACTACATAAGATGATATCACACAGACATTTACATGCTGTAAAGGTACAATATGTATCATATAGAACTAACATACTACATAAGATGATATCACACAGACATTTACATGCTGTAAAGGTACAATGTGTATCATATAGAACTAACATACTACATAAGATGATATCACACAGACATTTACATGCTGTAAAGGTACAATGTGTATCATATAGAACTAACATACTACATAAGATGATATCACACAGACATTTACATGCTGTAAAGGTACAATATGTATCATATAGAACTAACATACTACATAAGATGATATCACACAGACATTTACATGCTGTAAAGGTACAATGTGTATCATATAGAACTAACATACTACATAAGATGATATCACACAGACATTTACATGCTGTAAAGGTACAATATGTATCATATAGAACTAACATACTACATAAGATGATATCACACAGACATTTACATGCTGTAAAGGTACAATATGTATCATATAGAACTAACATACTACATAAGATGATATCACACAGACATTTACATGCTGTAAAGGTACAATGTGTATCATATAGAACTAACATACTACATAAGATGATATCACACAGACATTTACATGCTGTAAAGGTACAATATGTATCATATAGAACTAACATACTACATAAGATGATATCACACAGACATTTACATGCTGTAAAGGTACAATATGTATCATATAGAACTAACATCCTACATAAGATGATATCACACAGACATTTACATGCTGTAAAGGTACAATGTGTATCATATAGAACTAACATACTACATAAGATGATATCACACAGACATTTACATGCTGTAAAGGTACAATGTGTATCATATAGAACTAACATACTACATAAGATGATATCACACAGACATTTACATGCTGTAAAGGTACAATGTGTATCATATAGAACTAACATACTACATAAGATGATATCACACAGACATTTACATGCTGTAAAGGTACAATGTGTATCATATAGAACTAACATACTACATAAGATGATATCACACAGACATTTACATGCTGTAAAGGTACAATGTGTATCATATAGAACTAACATACTACATAAGATGATATCACACAGACATTTACATGCTGTAAAGGTACAATGTGTATCATATAGAACTAACATACTACATAAGATGATATCACACAGACATTTACATGCTGTAAAGGTACAATATGTATCATATAGAACTAACATACTACATAAGATGATATCACACAGACATGTACATGCTGTAAAGGTACAATATGTATCATATAGAACTAACATCCTACATAAGATGATATCACACAGACATTTACATGCTGTAAAGGTACAATGTGTATCATATAAAACTAACATACTACATAAGATGATATCACACAGACATTTACATGCTGTAAAGGTACAATGTGTATCATATAGAACTAACATACTACATAAGATGATATCACACAGACATTTACATGCTGTAAAGGTACAATATGTATCATATAGAACTAACATCCTACATAAGATGATATCACACAGACATTTACATGCTGTAAAGGTACAATGTGTATCATATAGAACTAACATACTACATAAGATGATATCACACAGACATTTACATGCTGTAAAGGTACAATATGTATCATATAGAACTAACATACTACATAAGATGATATCACACAGACATTTACATGCTGTAAAGGTACAATGTGTATCATATAGAACAAACATACTACATAGGATGATATCACACAGACATTTACATGCTGTAAAGGTACAATATGTATCATATAGAACTAACATACTACATAAGATGATATCACACAGACATTTACATGCTGTAAAGGTAGACAATGTATCATATAGAACTAACATACTACATAAGATGATATCACACAGACATTTACATGCTGTAAAGGTACAATGTGTATCATATAGAACTAACATACTACATAAGATGATATCACACAGACATTTACATGCTGTAAAGGTACAATGTGTATCATATAGAACTAACATACTACATAAGATGATATCACACAGACATGTACATGCTGTAAAGGTACAATGTGTATCATATAGAACTAACATACTACATAAGATGATATCACACAGACATTTACATGCTGTAAAGGTACAATGTGTATCATATAGAACTAACATACTACATAAGATGATATCACACAGACATGTACATGCTGTAAAGGTACAATATGTATCATATAGAACTAACATACTACATAAGATGATATCACACAGACATTTACATGCTGTAAAGGTACAATGTGTATCATATAGAACTAACTTACTACATAAGATGATATCACACAGACATTTACATGCTGTAAAGGTACAATGTGTATCATATAGAACTAACATACTACATAAGATGATATCACACAGACATTTACATGCTGTAAAGGTACAATGTGTATCATATAGAACTAACATCCTACATAAGATGATATCACACAGACATTTACATGCTGTAAAGGTACAATGTGTATCATATAGAACTAACATCCTACATAAGATGATATCACACAGACATTTACATGCTGTAAAGGTACAATGTGTATCATATAGAACTAACATACTACATAAGATGATATCACACAGACATTTACATGCTGTAAAGGTACAATGTGTATCATATAGAACTAACATCCTACATAAGATGATATCACACAGACATTTACATGCTGTAAAGGTACAATATGTATCATATAGAACTAACATACTACATAAGATGATATCACAGACATTTACATGCTGTAAAGGTACAATGTGTATCATATAGAACTAACATACTACATAAGATGATATCACACAGACATTTACATGCTGTAAAGGTACAATATGTATCATATAGAACTAACATCCTACATAAGATGATATCACAGACATTTACATGCTGTAAAGGTACAATATGTATCATATAGAACTAACATACTACATAAGATGATATCACACAGACATTTACATGCTGTAAAGGTACAATGTGTATCATATAGAACTAACATCCTACATAAGATGATATCACACAGACATTTACATGCTGTAAAGGTACAATATGTATCATATAGAACTAACATACTACATAAGATGATATCACACAGACATTTACATGCTGTAAAGGTACAATGTGTATCATATAGAACTAACATCCTACATAAGATGATATCACACAGACATTTACATGCTGTAAAGGTACAATATGTATCATATAGAACTAACATACTACATAAGATGATATCACACAGACATTTACATGCTGTAAAGGTACAATGTGTATCATATAGAACTAACATCCTACATAAGATGATATCACACAGACATTTACATGCTGTAAAGGTACAATATGTATCATATAGAACTAACATACTACATAAGATGATATCACACAGACATTTACATGCTGTAAAGGTACAATGTGTATCATATAGAACTAACATACTACATAAGATGATATCACACAGACATTTACATGCTGTAAAGGTACAATGTGTATCATATAGAACTAACATACTACATAAGATGATATCACACAGAAAAAACACAAATGGTATATCAACAAACTGAAAAAAGGGAGATAACCACATGAAACTAGAGGTTCGTCAGAGCCTAAATCTGTCACCTGGTCATTCATGTACTGTTTAGGTTCAAGCAAGTTTGTACTTAATATGATAAGAATTGGTCCATAGTAATTATGTTTTTCACCAGAATACAATTAAATGGGGAATATTTGTAGAGAACTTCATATATATCACTTGTACAATCTACTAAATAATGTGGATCTGCAGGTTCATAGGAGATTGTAATGGGTACAGTCAATAAGAAATAAAATATTGTTCATGATGATTGTTTTTGATGGATCACAACGAAATGAGGAACTTTGTTGAGGACTTCACATATACTATTTGAATTAATTTTAAAATCATTTGGACTTGTAGTTTTTGAGAGGTTGTAAAAAATTTGACTATCAGAAATAAAAATTATGATTATGGAGCTGTCCAATAGTTAATATAAATCAAATTTTCTTTGCCCATTGGCCCTGTAGTTTTAAAGGAAATGATCAAAGTGTGAAATGTTAACAAAATAAGAGACGATGGATGGACTGACAACTTACAAAAGAAGCAAGTTTCGGCAGCTGAGCTAAGAGCAGGCATTTTTGAAAGCAAATCAAATGCACATCCAATCAACCATATATTTGTACATTTCACCTTGTTTAAGTAGGAGAAAATAGTTGTCACATAATAATTATCAGTTGTTACATTTTACGGTGAATTATTATTACATTACGTGTCAAATACTTACTGTAGGGACAGTTTTTTCTATCTTTTTCATATTCTTTTTCTTAGATAAGGAATATTCACCAAGTCTCAGTGATGCTGTAAATTTAGACAGAAAACAATACTATTTCAATCACAATCTTTACAGAACAAATGAGTGTTTCTCATGAATAGAAAACTATACTAATAAACCCTGTTGTGCTATAGTTAACTTAGGCAAACAATTTATTGAAACTTCTGGCAAATACATTATATCTCTACCAACAAACAAAAAAACTTGTGTTAAAACAAATTAATCCATTCAGCAAAATATATACATTAACACATCTTCAACCTACATAGACATATACAGCTGAAACAGATTATTTAGACCTAAAAAAAAGTCATTTACTTGGAAAATCAAAATCAAAATTTGCTTCATTTGTTGTAGCTTTTGTTTAATTTAGTTCTGATAACTTGAATACTCTGTTATTTAGAAGTAAAATCATTACATAGTCCTCTAAATTTCAACAGAAACGATGACTGACTGTATATATAAAATAAATACCCTTTTCTTTCATTCTTTCTTTATGACTCTGAAACCATTCTCTTTTAAGATTGCTAGGTTGATTTTCCAGTATATTGTTAGCTTTATTTATCTGGTTTTCTGTTGCTCTCATTTCTTTTTCTTCCTGTTCTGTTTGTTCTATCTCTCTCACATCTTTCTCTAGTTTAACTATCTTGTCTCTGTACTTGGTTATTACTTCTGTAAACAAAACATCATATTATTATATAACTGTATACCACAATAAAAAAATGCATTTAATTAATATATTTCTACCTTCGTAGCAAGTAGTCACTTAACTATGAGCATGCACTGACCCTGCTATGCTATTGTACTGTCCATGTTTATGTTTATGAGACGGGTTGGGATCGTATTAACCCCGCCACTTTTTTATGACTATCTGAGGGCGGGAACCTGAATTTCCAACATCTTATGTTGTGGTCTTTTTATGTTTAATGAGTTGAGGTGAGAGGTGATTGTTGAGAGGTGATTGTTGAGAGGTGTTTGTTCAGAGGTGATTGTTCAGAGGTGATTGTTCAGAGGTGATTGTTCAGAGGTGATTGTTGAGAGGTGATTGTTGAGAGGTGATTGTTCAGAGTGATTGTTCAGAGGTGATTGTTCAGAGGTGATTGTTCAGAGGTGATTGTTCCAAACACATTATGATGTTAACTTATAAAAACAATAACGTCAGTTTTGAAGGTTTCTTGAGAAAATCACAACCTGGCACAAGTCACTGACAAACTTTAAGTTGTATCATGTACACAGTGCCATGATCTAGAATCAAACTTACAACTTTAGTGGTAACAGGCATGGGTTACATGGGTAAATGTAAATCTAACTATGATACAATCACATCCATGACAACCTCTATTAAACCATACAAACCTTGTGGTATTACTCTGGTCTTTAGTGGCGTCTTGGCATGTTTCACAACTTCCTTTAACATTTTTCTCTCATTTTCTCCGACCAATGTTACTGACCTGAAGAAAAATTTAAACCAACATCGTATTTTAGTGTATCTGAAATATTGTATGTACCAAGGATCTGTTGTATATTGATTTATTTAAAATCTATCAACAACTTATTCAGACATATGACAACAGACAGAAACATGTAGTCATCATTTGACCACATAAAGGTCAATCAGGTGCAACATGAATAACTCTATACATCCACAGCTTAAGGGGTCTTTATAAAATAAAGTTCTCAATTAATTATTTAGTATGGCTTCAACATGAGAAATGTTTCATACATTAGAGATTACATTCTAGATATCGCTTATATATTTTTTGAAAAGATTTTTTTTATCATTTCCACTTAATTCAGATTTCTGTCTAAAACTGATGCAACATACTTACATTTTTGGGGTTCATATTTAGACAAAATTATAGCTAATTAATAACAATGAATTCCTGTGACACACATTGATTTTAATAGATTTAATTTTGGCCCTTACCATGTCCATTCCTTAACAGTGGAATTTATCTAAATGTTCAATTTACACAAATTTTCAGCTTTCTTATTAGTGTTTAGTTTTTATTTGTTTCTTTAACATGAACTATTCATATGAAATAATAAGCACTTACCTCCCTTTCTTGCCAGCTCTTGCCGTTCTGCCAACTCTGTGTACATAGTGTTTTAATGTGTTTGGCATTGTAAAATTGATCACCTAACAATAATAAAGGGAAGGTTTTAACAAATGAATATACATGTACCTCCTAGCAAAACTATAACCTTTTAAAAGACAGCTTTGTACAAATGATAATGGTATCCAGGAATAAAATTGTTTTATAAGTCGTTGATGTATAAATTGTTGCGGCCGTCGTGGTCATGATTGCATGATTGCATGGTAGTTGGATTTACAACTACCTACGCAATCTGTGTCAATCAGCACTCATGTTGTGAGTTTGAATCCCAATCATGGCAAAGTTTGTCAGTGACTTGAGGCAGGTCGGTGGGTTTTTTCCGGGTACTGTGGTTTCCTCCACAAATAAAATGACCGCCATGACATAACTTAATATTGTTGAAAGCGGCTTTAAACAGCACAACCCTAACCCCCTAACCCAAGCATAACCCTAACCCCCTAACCCAAGCATAACCCTAACCCCCTAACCCAAGCATAACCCTAACCCACAAACCCAAGCATAACCCTAACCTCCTAACCCAAGCATAACCCTAACCCACTAACCCAAGCATAACCCTAACCTCCTAACCCAAGCATAACCCTAACCTCCTAACCCAAGCATAACCCTAACCTCCTAACCCAAGCATAACCCTAACCCCCTAACCCAAGCATAACCCTAACCTCATAACCCATTGTATATTGTAACTATATTCTAATACAAGCAAATGTTGATATAAGTGACATGAAATTGAAATAAACTATTTAATACTCAAATAAAAAAGTTATGGAACAGTGGTTTATAACTGTTGTTTTATCTAATGCTAATGATCAGAATAAGTCATACCTTAAATTGAACCTGACACTGCTCATAGATGACAATTACAGAAATGACAAGGTAATACAAAACAAATCAGAAAGTTACCTGACACTGCTCATAGATGACAATTACAGAAATGACAAGGTAATACAAAACAAATCAGAAAGTAAGCTGACACTGCTCATAGATGACAATTACAGAAATGACAAGGTAATACAAAACAAATCAGAAAGTAAGCTGACACTGCTCATAGATGACAATTACAGAAATGACAAGGTAATACAAAACAAATCAGAAAGTAAGCTGACACTGCTCATAGATGACAATTACAGAAATGACAAGGTAATACAAAACAAATCAGAAAGTAAGCTGACACTGCTCATAGATGACAATTACAGAAATGACAAGGTAATACAAAACAAATCAGAAAGTAACCTGACACTGCTCATAGATGACAATTACAGAAATGACAAGGTAATACAAAACAAATCAGAAAGTAAGCTGACACTGCTCATAGATGACAATTACAGAAATGACAAGGTAATACAAAACAAATCAGAAAGTAAGCTGACACTGCTCATAGATGACAATTACAGAAATGACAAGGTAATACAAAACAAATCAGAAAGTAAGCTGACACTGCTCATAGATGACAATTACAGAAATGACAAGGTAATACAAAACAAATCAGAAAGTAAGCTGACACTGCTCATAGATGACAATTACAGAAATGACAAGGTAATACAAAACAAATCAGAAAGTAAGCTGACACTGCTCATAGATGACAATTACAGAAATGACAAGGTAATACAAAACAAATCAGAAAGTAAGCTGACACTGCTCATAGATGACAATTACAGAAATGACAAGGTAATACAAAACAAATCAGAAAGTAAGCTGACACTGCTCATAGATGACAATTACAGAAATGACAAGGTAATACAAAACAAATCAGAAAGTAAGCTGACACTGCTCATAGATGACAATTACAGAAATGACAAGGTAATACAAAACAAATCAGAAAGTAACCTGACACTGCTCATAGATGACAATTACAGAAATGACAAGGTAATACAAAACAAATCAGAAAGTAAGCTGACACTGCTCATAGATGACAATTACAGAAATGACAAGGTAATACAAAACAAATCAGAAAGTAAGCTGACACTGCTCATAGATGACAATTACAGAAATGACAAGGTAATACAAAACAAATCAGAAAGTAAGCTGACACTGCTCATAGATGACAATTACAGAAATGACAAGGTAATACAAAACAAATCAGAAAGTAAGCTGACACTGCTCATAGATGACAATTACAGAAATGACAAGGTAATACAAAACAAATCAGAAAGTAACCTGACACTGCTCATAGATGACAATTACAGAAATGACAAGGTAATACAAAACAAATCAGAAAGTAAGCTGACACTGCTCATAGATGACAATTACAGAAATGACAAGGTAATACAAAACAAATCAGAAAGTAAGCTGACACTGCTCATAGATGACAATTACAGAAATGACAAGGTAATACAAAACAAATCAGAAAGTAAGCTGACACTGCTCATAGATGACAATTACAGAAATGACAAGGTAATACAAAACAGAAAGTAAGCATTCACAGATCAATTAAACAACTTTGACTCAAGTATAACCTAGCAGTAAATACATTATGTTCATCACTAAATATTCTACTGTAAAATGAAGAACAACATTCAAAGTAATATACTTTCAATGTGATAAGTACAACGTGGGAATTATTCCAAAACCAATAGTAAGGGGTATTTGGAAAGCTAGATCCATTTCTCAAAATCCTAGAATAAATTTTCCACAAAAATACTTTTTCAAATGACTATCATATGAATTTGATATAAATATAAGTAATAGAAATCTCCCATAATTTTTATTAAGAAAATTAGACAAGAAATGAACACTCTAGTTAGACAGCAAGGAGTTGTGTCAGACAAGACAGATGGACGGGTCAAAAACTGTATACTCCTTTCCACTTTGTAGTGTGGGGTTCAATTACAGTTCCATTGATATGATACAACCTTGAAAGGTTTAATGTTTTCATTAATCTGTCTCATAGAGGTCATAATCCCAAAATTTAACAATAAACTATATTTTCATAAAAGTACATGTATTGTCGTTACAATAAATCATGAAAACATGAAAATTATCAGTGGAGAATTTCAGGTAAAGTCTTTATGGCGACCAATCATAATGGCACAACAAAATCTACAATCGTTAAATTTTTCCGTCCTGTAAAAATAACTTACTGTCTTGACTCCATCTATATCTAAACCTCTAGCTGCCAGATCTGTTGCCAATAACACATCTAATTCTTGATCTTTAAACATTTTCAAAGCTTCTAATCTCTGAAAAAAGTAATTAAAGTTAAAATCTAAATAAATTATCATCATTGTAAAATTTGATTATTGTCACAAAACATTTTGAATTTGAAATATGGAATAATGAAATGCAATGAATTAGATCCAGGTAACAAAAAACAGTTTCCTTTAGATAAATTTAATTACATGACTGACAAGTTGACTTTTATACACTATACCAAATCTATCACCATCTGTATTCCACGACTGATCATGCTTCAATACTCGCCACTCATTTCCTGCATGTCAATTGAAAAAAAATTCTTCATACTCATAAATAATTCATCTTGAATCTGATTGGTTCCATGATGTTTTCATGAAGTGGATTATTTACACTTATTTTAACATGGCTTCGTGTCAAAAGTTTTTATTTTTGTAGCCTACCATCCAACCGTAAAATTGGTGTAATGTTGTGTGCTATCACAAATCCTACTATTATGTGAACTTTAAATATCTCCTTTTTCATGTTGATAATTATACCTGAGCTTGTGACAAGTTCCCATGAAGTTCTCCTACATTAACACCAAGAAGTCCTAATACAATATGCATTCTGTGAGCTTGTTTCTTTGTTTGTATGAAGACTATACAGTGATCTCTAAATGTTCTGGCTACTAGACCTACAAAACAGATTATATATCTAATGAAAAGAATGGTGGTATAAGAATATATACATTTATTATATAGTTAGGTGTGAATTATGGTGATTTATCCATGAAATAAATTCTGGTATCTCACATGTGAGATATCAGTTTTTTCCTCCCGGAACTACTTTTACACAACTATAAGTGTGGTGGTTACGTCCCTTGTGGTGTTATGGTGAATACACATACGATTGTAAACTGAAAAAATTCCACAAATGTTAATGACGACTTTGGCACATAACCAACATGACGTCATTGATGTCATATGAAGACTTCCAGTTTGAAACGCAAAGATTAGACGTTATTTGGCTTCGTGTATGCTTCAATTATGATACAATTTAACTAAAATAAGTTTTCAAGGTAAGCATTTTAATTATTGTTGTGCATTGGACGGTGTAAATATGACATGTAGGATTTCACATTTTCAAGATGGCAGATCCTTCCTGCTGAACCCCTTAGTATCATTGCTCATAGATTTATATGCGTGGAATGAAATATACAAATATAAAAAAATAATATATAAGAATTTTTGAAAGTCTATATAATAAACAGTATAACTAAATCATACATTTTGAATATCATAATAAGACCACTCATGACCGAATACGCATTAATGATTAAACTCATGGACGGAACAAGTTCCACCCACTCGCTTAATCCTTATGCGTACTTTGGTCACTCGTGGTCTTATTTTGATAGTCAAAATCTACGATTAGTTATACTATATTTAAATATCTATGACATTATCAGGCATGAACTCAATTCACTTATCTCTATTGTGATATTACAAAGGGGGGATAACTCTCCATTGTGATATATGGGAGAATAACTATCACACAACATTAGCAGGCATGAACGTGTCATTATACTTCATTGTGACATTGCAAAGAGGAGTAAATTTCACACAAGATGAACCATTCGCCATTATGATATTATCAAGATGGAGTATTCTCCCACAATTTTATATTTGTCTTTTCTGTCAACTACCCTATTTGGCCTGACATTTACCACATATAGTCTTTCTTGGCCTGACATTTACCACATATAGTCTTTCTTGGTCTGACATTTACCACATATAGTCTTTCTTGGCCTGACATTTACCACATATAGTCTTTCTTGGCCTGACATTTACCACATATAGTCTTTCTTGGCCTGACATTTACCACATATAGTCTTTCTTGGCCTGACATTTACCACATAGAGTCTTTCTTGGCCTGACATTTACCACATATAGTCTTTCTTAGCCTGACATTTACCACATATAGTCTTTCTTGGCCTGACATTTACCACATATAGTCTTTCTTGGCCTGACATTTACCACATATAGTCTTTCTTGGCATGACATTTACCACATATAGTCTTTCTTGGCCTGACATTTACCACATATAGTCTTTCTTGGCCTGACATTTACCACATATAGTCTTTCTTGGCCTGACATTTACCACATATAGTCTTTCTTGGCCTGACATTTACCACATATAGTCTTTCTTTGCCTGACATTTACCACATATAGTCTTTCTTGGCCTGACATTTACCACATATAGTCTTTCTTGGCCTGACATTTACCACATATAGTCTTTCTTGGCCTGACATTTACCACACATAGTCTTTCTTGGCCTGACATTTACCACATATAGTCTTTCTTAGCCTGACATTTACCACATATTGTCTTTCTTAGCCTGACATTTACCACATATAGTCTTTCTTGGCATGACATTTACCACATATAGTCTTTCTTGGCCTGATATTTACCACATATAGTCTTTCTTAGCCTGACATTTACCACATATAGTCTTTCTTGGCCTGACATTTACCACATATTGTCTTTCTTAGCCTGACATTTACCACATATAGTCTTTCTTGGTCTGACATTTACCACATATAGTCTTTCTTGGCCTGACATTTACCACATATAGTCTTTCTTGGCCTGACATTTACCACATATAGTCTTTCTTGGCCTGACATTTACCACATATAGTCTTTCTTGGCCTGACATTTACCACATATAGTCTTTCTTGGCCTGACATTTACCACATATAGTCTTTCTTGGCCTGACATTTACCACATATAGTCTTTCTTGGCCTGACATTTACCACATATAGTCTTTCTTGGCCTGACATTTACCACATATAGTCTTTCTTGGCCTGACATTTACCACATATAGTCTTTCTTGGCCTGACATTTACCACATATAGTCTTTCTTGGCCTGACATTTACCACATATAGTCTTTCTTGGCCTGACATTTACCACATATAGTCTTTCTTGGCCTGACATTTACCACATATAGTCTTTCTTGGCCTGACATTTACCACATATAGTCTTTCTTGGCCTGACATTTACCACATATAGTCTTTCTTGGCCTGACATTTACCACATATAGTCTTTCTTGGCCTGACATTTACCACATATAGTCTTTCTTAGCCTGACATTTACTACATATAGTCTTTCTTGGCCTGACATTTACCACATATAGTCTTTCTATATCCAACCCTTATTTAGTTTGATATTTTCTCTATCACCTTACTTACTTGGTCTGATATTTATAATAGCCTCTCTATCAACCTCCCCATTGGAACTGATATTTACCACCTAAAATAGCCTCTCTATAAACCTCTATACTTGTTCTGATATTTACCAGATATAATAGCCTCTCTATCACCCTCCCTGTTCGGTCTTATTCTAACAAACTCTTGTCTAAGTCCTAATGCTGTGTCTGTACTCTGGTTTATAAATATCTTCACTGGAGACTTTAGTGATACTGCAGCAAGATCTTTTACCTATAAAAAATACTCATAAATGTTTTCTTTGCATTTTACTTCATAATATCTTTTATCTGTGAACAAATAATCCCACTCCTTCATCTTTGTTAATTTAAAGGGGATTTTGTGTGACTAAATCCCATTACAAAAAAGTACTTTTGAAACACTTATAGACATTTTGCAATACCTTGTTTAAACCAAGCCTTAAATGAAATAAATGTTGGGGCACCTTTTCAATGGTACATACAAATTATTCTTAAGTTACTCTAAACAATTTGAAGTTAATAGCTATTAAAAAATTGTTTTATATATCAATAACTCAGAAATCACATAAAGACAGTTACCTCTTCAGTCATGGTAGCTGAAAATAACATTGTCTGTCTGGTCTGTGAACATTGTCTTATAATCTCCTTCATCTGTTCTGCAAAGTACTCATCCAACATTCTGTAAAATGTTATTTTACAAATTAAACATGTTAATTATTCAAAGATTGTGGACCAAGGATGCTATGGTCCGAAATCATTATATTTTTGTGGAAAATCAATTATAATAGATTTGAAGTATCAGTCACCACACAAAATTAAAAATCCCATGAACTATAATATTGTATTATAAAATAGGAAACAAATAATTTATTCTTCTTTTACATTTAGTATTTGAATGGTAGTATCCAGTGATGTTTCCAGTGGTATTTAAGCTATGCATGGTAAGTATAATGTGTGATCTGCTCAATTTTAATCCAAGGGTGCATTATTATGACTCAGTCATCCAGTTTTTCATCACCTTTTAATGTTTTTTGCTGACCAACGAAGTAATAGTCACATATTACATAGGGCTGTAGTGGTCATGATCGTATGGTAGTTAGATTTACAACTAAATGTGCAATCATTGCCTATCACTACTAAAGTTGTGAGTTTGAGTCCCACTCACAGCAAGGGGTACTCGATACATTATGCGATTGAGTTTGTCAGTGACTTGCAAAAGGTCGGTGGTTTTCTCTGGGTTCTCCGGATTGCTCCACCAATAAAACTGACTGCCATGATATAACTGAAATATTTTTGAAAGTGGCATTAAACACCATAAACCTACCCCACATATTTCATAAATCTGTCACATGACTCAACTGAGATAAGAACTATTTCAGGTACATATGCTAACTATTGAATCATAAGTGTTCATTAATAAAACTGATAACAGACTAGAGGCTCAGTGGGCTGAGCCTGTGTTGCTCACCTTTCATTCTGCTTTGAAGAAACTTAATACAGAACCTTCCTACCAGGTTTCGGTTCATATGGCTAAGCAGTTTCAAAGGAGAAGATTTTTTAGAAATCGACCAATCAGAAACAAGAATTGCATGTGGTGGCCATGCTTGTTAACCGATCGGGACGAAATGAGCAATATTCATAGAGGACATTCTATAGATGCTTCCTACCAAGTTTCGGTGGTAGCCATGTTTGCTAACCGATCAGGACGAAATGGGCAATCTTCATAGAGGACATTCCATAGATGATTCCTACCAAGTTTCAGTGGTAGCCATGTTTGTTAACCGATCGGGACGAAATGAGCAATTTCCATAGAGGACATTCCATAGATGCTTCCTACCAAGTTTCGGTTCATTTGGCCAAGCGGTTTCAGAGAAGATTTAAAAAAATCGGCCAATCAGAAACAAGAATTGCCTGTGGCGACCATCTTTGGTAATGGATCATATCAAAATGTGCACTCTTTAGAGAGGACCTTCCATAGATGCTTCCTACCAAGTTTCAGTTCATTTGGCTGAGGATTTTCAGAGGAGAAGATTAAAATGTGAAAAGTAAACGAGATGACAGACGACGGACACCAAGTGATGGCAAAAGCTCATATTACCTTTGGCAAGGTTTGCTAAAAAGAATATTAAAATGTGAATACCTACTTGTAATGTATAGAATAAAATGTTACATTATATCAGCATTAGTTAATTTCTAAGGGAGATAATGGCAAAAATTATCTTTCTTTTTAACAGTTTAGACAAGAGTTATCTTTCTTTTAAACAGAGGAGAAGATCTTTTTAGAAATCAACCAATCAGTAACAAGAATTGCCTGTGGTGGCCATGTTTGTTAACCGATCGGAACAAAATGAACAATTTTATATAGGACCTTCCATAGATGCTTCCTACCAAGTTTTGGTTCATTTGGCCAAGCGGTTTCAGAGGAGAAGATTTTTAAAACTCTGTCAATCAGAAACAAGAATTGCCTGTGGCAGCCATGTTTGTTAATGGATCGGGACAAATGTGCAATCTTTAAAGAGGACCTTCTATAGATGCTTCCTACCAACTTTCAGTTCATTTGGCTGAGGGGTTTCAGAGGAGAAGATTAAAATGTGAAAAGTTAACGGACGACAGACGACGGATGCCAAGTGATGGCAAAAGCTCACGTTGCCTTTGGCAAGGTGAGCTAAAAACACAGACAAGGACCTGGATTTCCAATGCCATATGTTGGGTTTTTTTTGCGTTCAATATTTTGAGGTGAGAGGTGATTGTTTTGTTGATATTGCTGAAATTGTTGACTATCACTGTTTAAACTTTCTTTTCATAACAGAATATTACAGCTATGATAAACATATTCAGAATAGACTGATATCAAAGACTGATATAAAAGTTTTACATTTGACTTTAGTTCAGGGTTTTAAAACCATTTCTTCTGTTTAAATTTACAAATAATATATCAATCAAAAATGTTATTGCAACTGATTGTCAATTTTTACCTGTCAGCTTCGTCAAGCACCAATATTTCTATATTTCTGATTGTAAAGTTGGGAGAATTTTGTATATGGTCAATCAATCTACCAGGTGTTGCTATGACAATATCAGGTGATAATCTCAATGCTGCCTCTTGTGCTCTCAAATCCAAACCACCTATAAATTTAATGATACAAATTATTAGAGTAAAAATAATGATAATCTACAATGTTACTCGTTTGTACAGCAAAGGCTTGAATTTCTAATTTATATATTAAAAGCAATCAAAACTTGGATGACCTAGGTTTAAATTTTACATTAATATATCGTCATCAGAGATGCACAAGATGAGTTATATTATATCACTTCAAACCTAAGCACAGGTCAGAGTAAAATCTTTAATTTATATATAATAAAATGACTTGTACACAAAAGTTCATTTAAAGTTTTTTTTCAAAACACAAAAGTGACAAACATATCTGTCTAATTTGAGTAAGTTTTGCATAGCTTATATAGCTTCTGCATACATTTGGATAGCATTGTTACAAGAACATTGTCACACTTTCTAACATCTTCCATAAATTAAAATTCTTGATGAAAAATTATGGTTGTCAAATTTGACCGCTTAGCTTGTGTATAATTTTGGTTTGTATCTTGTGATGAACTATTTTGTTAATGACTAACAAGATAATTTTCAAACTTTTTTACATCTTCAAGAGGCATAACTTCATGCTTGACTGTCTGTCTAGAATTCATTACATCACAAGACAAGCACAACTTCATTGTAACACATATGAACATACCTACTGCAAGACAACATTCTACATTTGTGAACTGGCAGAGTTGTCTAGTCACTGTGTGAACCTGAACAGCTAACTCTCTGGTTGGCACAAGGACAAGAACTCGAGTCAGTGCCTCATTTTTTGGTCTGTATAACAATCTTTCTAGTATGGGTAACATAAAGGCTATAGTTTTACCTACAACAACAAAACTATTTATTTAAAACAAACTTGATGCCATGTAAAAAATACAAAACAAAAATTGAGGATAAGATAATATTTTTTTATTGTATTTAATAAAATTCAGATACAATATGACTCATTACACATTGATGTATTCCTGAGTGTCAGTCTTTGAAAATCAGGTATGGAGATGATCAGACTCTTTATAGCTCATTAAACATCGACATATTCCTGTGTGTAAGTCTTTGAAAATCAGGTATAGAGATGGTCTGTACAGTAATATCCATTTATTGCAGTTATTTTGGTATACAAATTATTTTAAGATTGTTTAGGATTATTGGTCTTACCTGAACCAGTAACAGCACATGCACACAGATCTCTACCCAGTAAAGCTACAGGTATAGTAGCTGCCTGTATTGGAGTAGGTTTGGCAAAATTCATACTACTTAACCCCTGCAATAGAAAATATTTGTTTATTTTCTGTTTGTAGCTGTAAGGCTGACGGTTTTCAATAAAATGCCAAAAAATGAATGTCCTCATAAAAAAAAAAAAAAAAAAAAAAAAAAAAAAATGAATGTCCTTAAAATAACACAGGATACCTATAGATTATAATAAGTTATGTTTATCTAACATTATGTAGGTTTTCCTTTGATATTAAAGAAAGTAGGCTGTCTGATACAAAATATTGTATCACCACACTGTGGTGATAAAAGAATGGCGTGACGTAGCACGAGATGTTCTCTGTCGAACTACTTTGCCATGATGTCATATCACTGGAATGCAGAGAAAAACACATCAATGTAAGCAACGTAAACAAAGTGACTATCTAATGCCATTCATACATATTATGTATCATGAATTCACAGTCATATTCTCATTTCCAATGACACAGTTTCAATATGAAGCTTTGTCAACGATTGCACAGTGACACTGAAAGTGATAGACGTGACATTGGTGAATGAATGGCAAAAAATAAGGTGACGTCATGCACAAAATGTAATCTTCCTTTTGTTAAATTTAATTCAACCCTTGTTATTGGTTTAAAATTTCTTTCTTATTGAAATGTTAGATAAACTTATTACATACATAGTGTCTTGCATGTTGCGTGTTGCGTGAACTAACCACAGTGATACTGGTTCACACAACTCTTGATTTGATGTAAAATCTTGTACTAACAGACTATGTATGAAATTGGTATAGATCATCTTTACTGTGGTTATCACATAAACATCAGAGTCCTTTGATAATCCATGTATGTAAAGCAAAATAATAATTTTGAATTTGAATACGGCCGTATCTGGCAATCGTGAACTCAGATCAGTCATTTCTAAGGACGTCTCGAAGTAAAAATTTAAATTGTTCGCAGTATCTTTCAGCTAAATATCCCAGATATTGCTAATACTCATATCTTTCAAAGTAAAATCCTTCTGACTTAGACACAAAGAAGTTTTGACTGTGTACAGCCTACTGTGATATTTAAAAGTTGTCTCTTAATAGTTTAATACAAGATCACTTTTAAATATCAAATTATTTAAACTGGACCAGTAAAGTACCCTACATTATTATTTGTGAGACATTTGAAGTTTCCCCTGTACCTTCATAATTGGCCTAGATACATTCATGTCTTGAAATGTTGCCTTTTCATCATAGCTGTCAATACTCTCTGAAAATTCTACAAGTTCTTTCTCCTGAATCAAAATATAAGTTATATTAGCACAAATTAATATTATTCATTTTTTTATTAACATATATTGTATTAAATAATTCCAAATCAATTAATATTATAGATGGAATCTGACTATCAACAAAAGTAATTCCTCTTTAATCATAAAAACACTATGTGTTTCTGTTGTAGCTTTGGATGAGAAGGTGATATGTATAGATCTGTCCTGAAATACAATCCCTTTCAGTACATTTCTGAATAAAACTAGTTTTAATCAACAGAAATATATGGGGGATTATTTGATGGACACAAAAAGAATGGTAAATACTGAAATATATAGTCTGTATCACACTTATAATTTTAAATAATAAAATTTACAGTTAAAATAAATTTCATTCTCTATTTGAAGAAATGGTGTTAAAGAGTGTAGACTAACTAGTATACAGATATAGTAGGAACTTAAGAGATCACACATGTCAGTAAGTATTGGATTTCTCTGCTCCAAACTCCTACTTTATTAACTGGTGTGGTATTAGGTAATATGGAATCACATCTAGCTAACAGTACACGACCAGTGTGTAAAGGGTGTGAGTTAGATTCCTGTTCCTGACAAGGTGAACTTAATACAACTTTATGTGATAAGACTTCATTTCAGTGCAGGATATCTGGGGTTTTCTCTATAATACATTAAACTGATGTCCTAACCCTGACAAGGTATACCTGATACCTTATGTGATAAAACATTTCACATAAGTGCAGGATATCTGGTGGTTTCTCTCTACTTAAACCTGATGTCCTAACCCTGACAAGGTATATCTGATACCTTATGTGATAAAACATTTCATATAAGTGCAGGATATCTGGCAGTTCTCTCTACTTAAACCTGATGTCCTAACCCTGACAAGGTATATCTGATACCTTATGTGATAAAACATTTCATATAAGTGCAGGATATCTGGTGGTTCTCTCTACTTAAACCTGATGTCCTAACCCTGACAAGGTATACCTGATACCTTATGTGATAAAACATTTCATATAAGTGCAGGATATCTGGCAGTTCTCTCTACTTAAACCTGATGTCCTAACCCTGACAAGGTATACCTGATACCTTATGTGATAAAACATTCCATATAAGTGTAGGATATCTGGTAGTTCTCTCTGCTTAAACCTGATGTCCTAATAAAACTGTAAATCATTAGAACATACTTGTACTTCAGTTAAAAATAAAAATTAAAGTCAAATTTTATTGTTCTACCTCCTCTTCAGCATCTTTCATTTTCTTTTTTCCTTTTTTCTTTTTCTTCTTTTCCTTTGTTCTGATGGAATCTGAAATTTATAAAGCATTAATGAAGGCAATATGACAAATAAATATGGAATTATTAAACAGTATACAGGTATTCAAGCTATTACAATATTCACTGTAAAATTATGTGGAAGTTACATATACTAGAATTGGATGAGGAGTAATTTGTCAACAATGAATCAAATCAGGTGCATCGTTTTACAAGAATACTTATCACAATAATTTTAAAAGCATTATGAGAAACCAAGTTGACTGGGAGATACATTAACAGAATGACAATAGGACACATGAATAGGCAAGAACAGTACAAATGTAAACTCATTGAACCAGGAAGGAGTATCATCAATATAGCAAAACCATCTTAAAAATGTCCCCTTTTCTGTACAATTCTATTATGAACAAGATGCTACTCTCTTTATAAGGATACATTATAGTCTATTCCTTGAAAACTATATGCATGTACATATACCTGCAGTCATTTCTTCATCTGATGAATCATCTTCTTCAGTTTCATCTTCTTCAGAGTTATCTACCTTTACACAATCATCAATATCCTCAGCAACTTCCTGTTTAAAGAAAAGAATTTGATTGGTTGGTTGGTTTATGGTGTTTTATGCCAATTCAACAATATTTCAGCTATATCGTGGCGGTCAGTTTTATTGGTGGACGAAAACCACAGATCTGTCGCAAGTCCCTAACAAACTTGATCATATAATGAAAAGAATTTGATATATTGTCATTAAATGTCATGTGATAACAATTATCAATCATGTGATAATGTTTTATATTTCATGTCACCTTTGTATTCCACAATTTTCATCTATGCTGATCACGTTTAACGAGTATCTGATAGTCCTGAACATTGCACAAATCAATATATGTACCTTATACACACACAAATCAATATATGTACCTTATACACACACAAATCAATATATGTACCTTATACACACACAAATCAATATATGTACCTTATACACACACAAATCAATATATGTACCTTATACACACACAAATCAATATATGTACCTTATACACACACAAATCAATATATGTACCTTATACACACACAAATCAATATATGTACCTTATACACACACAAATCAATATATGTACCTTATACACACACAAATCAATATATGTACCTTATACACACACAAATCAATATATGTACCTTATACACACACAAATCAATATATGTACCTTATACACACACAAATCAATATATGTACCTTATACACACACAAATCAATATATGTACCTTATACACACACAAATCAATATATGTACCTTATATACACACAAATCAATATATGTACCTTATACACACACAAATCAATATATGTACCTTATACACTCACAAATCAATATATGTACCTTATACACACACAAATCAATATATGTACCTTATACACACACAAATCAATATATGTACCTTATACACACACAAATCAATATATGTACCTTATACACACACAAATCAATATATGTACCTTATACACACACAAATCAATATATGTACCTTATACACACACAAATCAATATATGTACCTTATACACACACAAATCAATATATGTACCTTATACACACACAAATCAATATATGTACCTTATACACACACAAATCAATATATGTACCTTATACACACACAAATCAATATATGTACCTTATACACACACAAATCAATATATGTACCTTATACACACACAAATCAATATATGTACCTTATACACACACAAATCAATATATGTACCTTATACACACACAAATCAATATATGTACCTTATACACACACAAATCAATATATGTACCTTATACACACACAAATCAATATATGTACCTTATACACACACAAATCAATATATGTACCTTATACACACACAAATCAATATATGTACCTTATACACACACAAATCAATATATGTACCTTATACACACACAAATCAATATATGTACCTTATACACACACAAATCAATATATGTACCTTATACACACACAAATCAATATATGTACCTTATACACACACAAATCAATATATGTACCTTATACACACACAAATCAATATATGTACCTTATACACACACAAATCAATATATGTACCTTATACACACACAAATCAATATATGTACCTTATACACACACAAATCAATATATGTACCTTATACACACACAAATCAATATATGTACCTTATACACACACAAATCAATATATGTACCTTATACACACACAAATCAATATATGTACCTTATACACACACAAATCAATATATGTACCTTATACACACACAAATCAATATATGTACCTTATACACACACAAATCAATATATGTACCTTATACACACACAAATTAATATATGTACCTTATACACACACAAATCAATATATGTACCTTATACACACACAAATCAATATATGTACCTTATACACACACAAATCAATATATGTACCTTATACACACACAAATCAATATATGTACCTTATACACACACAAATCAATATATGTACCTTATACACACACAAATCAATATATGTACCTTATACACACACAAATCAATATATGTACCTTATACACACACAAATCAATATATGTACCTTATACACACACAAATCAATATATGTACCTTATACACACACAAATCAATATATGTATCCTATACACACACAAATCAATATATGTACCTTATACACACACAAATCAATATATGTACCTTATACACACACAAATCAATATATGTACCTTATACACACACAAATCAATATATGTACCTTATACACACACAAATCAATATATGTACCTTATACACACACAAATCAATATATGTACCTTATACACACACAAATCAATATATGTACCTTATACACACACAAATCAATATATGTACCTTATACACACACAAATCAATATATGTACCTTATACACACACAAATCAATATATGTACCTTATACACACACAAATCAATATATGTACCTTATACACACACAAATCAATATATGTACCTTATACACACACAAATCAATATATGTACCTTATACACACACAAATACTATACTAACAGAAAATTTAACAATTACATTTGGAAAAAAAATGATGAATAATTTGATGTGTACATCTGTAAATACTCTGACAGCAATTATATGAAAGAAAGATTAATTTTGACATAAGATCTATATCTATACAAGTAAAGTACTATAACAAAAGAACCATATAAAACATTGGCTATTATTACTGATAAGAACATCAAGTTGTCCACTGGGCTAGTAACAACATTACTATATCACAGAACATTGTTAGACTAGACACAAACAAGTATAATAAACACACCAACTAGTTAATATGAGCATAAGAAGACATAATTTGGAAAGTACTGTTTATCTATTTGAAACCTCTACACTTCAAACAAGAAAATAAACAGAAATTATGTAATCAAATTGTTATTACCTCTTTTTTATTTCTTTTTCTGACTTTAGCAATCTTTTGGTCCAAAGTGGTAGCTTCCTGTTTTCTTTTAGCATATTTCAAAGCATGGTCCAAATTAAATACTGATTGTGGATCAAACTACAACATACAAAATAATGGTCCAAATTAAATACTGATTGTGGATCAAACTACAACATACAAAATAATGGTCCAAATTAAATACTGATTGTGGATCAAACTACAACATACAAAATAATGGTCCAAATTAAATACTGATTGTGGATCAAACTACAACATACAAAATAATGGTTCAAATTAAATACTGCTTGTGGATCAAACTACAACACACAAAGTAATGGTCCAAATTAAATACTGATTGTGGATCAACCTACAACATACAAAATAATGGTCCAAATTAAATACGGATTGTGGATCAAACAATAACATACAACATAATGGCTCAAATTAAAAACTGATTGTGGATCAAACTACAACATACAAAATAATGGTCCAAATTAAATACTGATTGTGGATCAAACAATAACATACAAAATAATGGTCCAAATTATATACTGATTGTGGATCAAACTACAACATACAAAATAATGGTCCAAATTAAATACTAATTGTGGATCAAACTACAACATACAAAATAATGGTTCAAATTAAATACTGATTGTGGATCAAACTACAACATACAAAATAATGGTTCAAATTAAATACTGATTGTGGATCAAACTACAATATACAAAATATTGGTTCAAATTAAATACTGATTGTGGATCAAACTACAACATACAAAATAATGGTCCAAATTAAATACTGATTGTAGATCAAACAATAACATACATAATAATGGTCCAATTAAATACTGATTGTGGATCAAACTACAGCATACAAAATTATGGTTCAAATTAAATACTGATTGTAGATCAAACAATAACATACATAATAATGGTCCAATTAAATACTGATTGTGGATCAAACAATAACATACAAAATAAAGGTTCTAATTATATACTGATTAGTTTGATTGTGGATCAAACTACAACATACAAAACAATGGTCCAAAGTAAATATTGATTGTGGATCAAACTACAACATATAAAATAATGGTCCAAATTATATACTGTTTGTGGATCAAACTACAACATACAAAATAATGGTCCAAATTAAATACTTATTGTGGATCAAACTACAACATGCAAAATAATTATATACTGAGTGTGGATCATACTACAACATACAAAATAATGGTCCATATTAAATACTGATTGTGGATCAAACTATAACATACAAAACAATGGTCCAAAGTAAATACTGACTATGGATCAAATTATAACATACAAAATTATGGTCCAAATTAAATACTGATTGTGGATCAAACTACAACATACAAAACAATGGTCTAAATTAAATACTGATTGTGGATCAAACTACAACATACAAAACAATGGTCCAAAGTAAATACTGACTGTGGATCAAACTACAACATACAAAATAATGGTCCAAATTAAATATTGATTGTGGATCAAACTACAACATACAAAATAATGGTCCAAATTAAATACTAATTGTGGATCAAACTACAACATACAAAATAATGGTCCAAATTAAATACTGATTGTGGATCAAACTACAACATACAAAATAATGGTCCAAATTAAATACTGATTGTAGATCAAACAATAACATACATAATAATGGTCCAATTAAATACTGATTGTGGATCAAACTACAGCATACAAAATTATGGTTCAAATTAAATACTGATTGTAGATCAAACAATAACATACATAATAATGGTCCAATTAAATACTGATTGTGGATCAAACAATAACATACAAAATAAAGGTTCTAATTATATACTGATTAGTTTGATTGTGGATCAAACTACAACATACAAAACAATGGTCCAAAGTAAATATTGATTGTGGATCAAACTACAACATATAAAATAATGGTCCAAATTATATACTGTTTGTGGATCAAACTACAACATACAAAATAATGGTCCAAATTAAATACTTATTGTGGATCAAACTACAACATGCAAAATAATTATATACTGAGTGTGGATCATACTACAACATACAAAATAATGGTCCATATTAAATACTGATTGTGGATCAAACTATAACATACAAAACAATGGTCCAAAGTAAATACTGACTATGGATCAAATTATAACATACAAAATTATGGTCCAAATTAAATACTGATTGTGGATCAAACTACAACATACAAAACAATGGTCTAAATTAAATACTGATTGTGGATCAAACTACAACATACAAAACAATGGTCCAAAGTAAATACTGACTGTGGATCAAACTACAACATACAAAATAATGGTCCAAATTAAATATTGATTGTGGATCAAACTACAACATACAAAATAATGGTCCAAATTAAATACTAATTGTGGATCAAACTACAACATACAAAATAATGGTCCAAATTAAATACTGACTGTGGATCAAACTACAACATACAAAATAATGGTCCAAATTAAATACTGACTGTGGATCAAACTACAACATACAAAATAATGGTCCAAATTAAATATTGATTGTGGATCAAACTACAACATACAAAATAATGGTCCAAATTATATACTGATGGTGAATCAAACTACAACATACAAAATAATGGTCCAAATTAAATATTGATTGTGGATCAAACTACAACATACAAAATAATGGTCCAAATTATATACTGATGGTGAATCAAACTATAACCTACAAAATAATGGTCCAAATTAAATTTCAGTGGAGGTCTTCCATTTACATTGTAAATGCATTTCAGAAAAACATTAGATCTGTAGGTCAAGACAGATATTATCACTATTATCTCTAGGATACTAGTGATAACATATGTCAAGACCTTCATAACTGACATTATTGTTCTTTATCGGCAACGTCAAAATCATATTGACCAATAATCTTCAGCATCAGAGTCAGTTTGGTGATACTGACAATATCACTCTGTGAGATCATGGAAGAAATTAATAAATTACCGATAAATGTATATATTATGCATTCCTCTAAAGGAAAATATATACTTAGCAAAAAAAACACCATAATATTAGTTGCATGGCAACAAATTATAGAGATACATGCACATCCAGTACCTAATGTATTTATAAAGGGTTTAGAGTCATGGTATTCAACGTCACTTTCAACAATAGTTCAGTTATATCATGCCGTCAGTTTTATTGGTGGAGGAAACCGGAGTACTCGTAGAAAACCACTGAACTGCCGCAAGTCACTAACAAACTTTATCACATAATGTTGTATCGAGTATACCTTGCCTGAGCAGGGTTCGAACTCACAACATTAGTGGTGATAGGCACTGATTGCATAGGTAGTTGTAAATCCAACTACCATACAATCACAACGGCTCTTGTATTTATATGTAATTACCTGGTCTGTAAATGAGAAACTCTGGTTAAAATCATTTTTTTGTGTTTTCTTTTTCTTTTTGACTTTCTGTGCTGTTGTAACCTGAAATAAAATGAATTCATTATTATTTGTATTTGACTAAGCATAGAAATTATGTCTTTCAGTTTGTGATAAATATTCAAATTATCTTAATTAGCGAAGTTCATGGCATGGTTAAACACTTATAGAACATTTTTATTTGTACCCCTATACAAAAAAATGTGTATTCAAAAATATAACTACATTTCATTTTGTTACTATTGGCCACCATGAATTAGCAAAATATTATGTGTGTGAGTTTAATAAATATATATTGTCATATCAAATTGTAATATATAGAGAATATTATATGGTTCTTTCCGTATCACATCCCGTATCAACCCGAGACACCAATATCATCCCGAGAGCTAGGATGATATTGGTGTCTCGGGTTGATACGGGATGTGATACGGAAAGAGCCATATCATATTATGTTTATCATATACTTAAACATGAGAAAGTCTTGTTCTGTATTACGAACATTTAGTCACGTGATCAATATCATTTTAAGGGGTATGATATCGATATCAGTCATGACAGACAAATACAGTCGTAATGTTCTTTCAGTATTATATATGCAAATTTCCTTTATTTAGTACTAAGTATATGATAAATAGTAAAAACAAACAGGTTTCAGATGAAGCCCTACACTGAGGGCTCAGGAAGAACATGAAAGAAGTGGACATAAAAGATAGTGGTATTGAGAAATCAAAAGACATGTAAGAAGGCAGGAAAATTCATGCAATTACCACCACAAAAAGGTAAGAGATCAAGCACAATGAAATATTCTTACAATCCCCCTGGCTGCTCCAAAAGTGTAGTCAATGATTATCTAGTCTGTGCTACTGTTGTAACGATGTACAGTACACTCAAGGACATATTGTGGTGGATCACCTTCAGAGACGGACTGCCTGTCATGTCTGACTTGGAGTCTACAGGTGTTTGTTGATTGCACACCTGTTGTGTGAATATCTGATAGTGGCTAAATTGGGGGTCGTAAATTTGTACCTGAAGGTGATAAAGCTATGACTTACATGTACCTGTTCTTGTATTTATTTAATCACACATTACAATTTTAATTCAATAATTTTAGACAAATAAAAAAAATAATTATGGTTTTTTTTCCAAGTATTCATGGCCATGTTTGTGAAAAAAGATGAAGAAAATAAAATTAGTTATTCTCATTTGTTTTCTTTTTACTGAAAAAAAAATGTAATTCAATATTTATAAATACTGATAAAAGACAATTTTAACATCAATATACTACTTGAATTTTTACATTTTTATCACCTTACTTTGATCATTTACATTAAAAGAATTATTAGTTTCAAATTAATCAAGCTGTCTTAAAACAAGTTACAGATGTTTTTTTACAGGTAAAGCTACTAAATGTGTAAAATAATTTGTATTTTTTCTAATAATGAAGAATGAATGAATAAAGATGATTATTAAAAATTAAAGCAATGAATGTGTATTTACTTTAAATAGTAAAGAATGGTTAAAAATCATATACACTGTAATCCACTTAATTTATCACTTCAAAATTAGTCCTATAGAAGTTTAATAAATATGGTTTTTTTTTCACACATTCATGTACACATATAATTGCAAAATAAAGGACCATAGTCAGACAAAATGATTTATTCAAACAAATTTTTTTTTGGTATGTCAAATAGTATTTCAAATTTAAAAGAGAAAGAGACAGTCAGATGGGGGCTGGGGAAAAGCTAACATTAATTTGAGAATTGACAACAACTTTTGTAACTTTTTGAAATATTTGTGTAGCCCTGAAAAGGGCTGTTTTTCTTGTGTAGTCCTGAAAAGGGCCGTTTTCTGTAAACGTTGTTACTGCTGTTTGATGCCAGTGATCTTTGCCTGGAATTCTGGTTGCTGAAGCTTTTCTGCAAAGTACTTGAGCGATCTGTGTCGGGATCTTTCAGGGAAAACTTGTTTCAATTTTGGTTGTTGATTCCCGGATTTGTCTGTCTCACAGACTTCGATTTTTTTCCGTACTATGTATTATTTTTGTCACTCTAGACAGCTTCCTTAGTCAGTTAGTGATCCGTATTTTGTTGTTACTTCCATTGTGGCAAAATTTGATGACTTTCAGAAGTATGATCGTTTTTTTGTTTTACAGGTGTGTCATTTGCGTCAAACATTTGAACCTACAGCTGAATCGTGTATTTTCGTTCACATAATTTTACAAGAGACTGAAGAGTGTAAAATGTGACCTAAATTTATATGTACATTTTTTCGGTTCGCAACTAAATTTCAGCAGATTTTATCTTAAAAATACAAAACTTTTTAATGTTGTTTGATGTGAAGGTTTGCAATTTTTAAACTTAAATCGGCTGAAACTTATTGATTTACCCAACCGATATAATAACACCGCAAGATTAAATCTAAAAATAGATAGATTCCAGGTAAATAATGAATATTCAAGAGATGGGATGCGAATGGAACAAATACACATCGAAATTTTAAATCATATTTCACACACTTGTAAAATTATGTGCACGAAAAAACACAATTCAGCTGAAGGTTGAAAATATTGAAAACGCAAACAACGCACATATAAAACAAAAAAAACAACAACAAAAACGATCGTACTTCTAAATGTCAGCAAATTTTGCCACAATGGAGTAGTGTAGATTCAGTGAGAAAAGACCGCTAAATAAGGTCTAAAAATAGATAGATTCCAAGTAAAAAATGAATATTCAAGAGATGAGCTTAGAGTTGGAAAAAACCACGAAAATAGAACAAATTGTAAAATATATTTAGTGAAGGACTACTGATTTTCATAAAATTCGACAGAAATAAATTATTTTCTACATGCTTCCACAAACAAGAATAGTTTGATTCTAATAAATATTGATGACCCTTGACCCATGTCTCATTTTATCCAAACCATGCTACATGAAAAAGAAATTTTATTCAAAATTAACCTAATCAGGTCATATCCTGTCACAGGTAGCAATTAAAGGCAATTAAATATTTAATCTTGTTAACTACACCTGTTGGCTCAACTCTTTAGTTTTGTGACCCTTTTTATTGCACCTGTCTCCATCCGACCTGTTGTCTGACATGTCGGACGTCGGACATCTATCACAATATGTCCTTGAGTGTACTGTATCTCATTGCAATATACTTGATTTGCAAATTTAAAAAATACCTGTGTTTCCACTAACATGCTCTAAAATATTAGGGTCGGTAGGTAGGAAAAATATTTTTAGCTAGTTTCTACAGGGGACACATTCTGACTTTAATAGTGCTTCCTCAAAAATGACCAAAAAAAAACTTTAGTGTAGGCACACAAAATTAGGGTTGGTAGGGTTAGCGGAAACACATGTAATTTTTTTTTGCCTGATAGGTAATAGCCATAGGTAGCGATTGGCACCTCTGCTAGGTGTCGCTCCGATGCAATGAATGAAAAATTCAGAAAAGTTGACACCCATTTACATGGTATGTGTTACGGGGCTATATAAAGGGACCCGTGTACAAATGCTTCGAATATGTGACGTGTAAATTATTTTGTAGGGATGATTAAATCAAGCGTTTATGGGCATTAAATAAAATTAGAGACACATTTGATTCTTGAAAACATAATTTGAAGTGGAAATTTAATTTAAAAAATATGAATTAGGTCGGAAACGCTCAATCAATGTTTATTTTTAACAAATTTCAACTCATTTTAACATATAATAAAAGTTATTTCTATCATTTTCCCCTGTTGACATAATTTATTTCACAAAAATAAATGTGTGTTGACATCAAAGGGAGTTAATTCGGCAGAAAAATGACATAATCCAACTTTCGATTTTTGCATCTTTGATTGTTTACACTACAGACAGAGCTACATTTATTGGTAATTAATCTTAAATGGTCAATATATTACTTCATTAACAATATATGATATAAATATACAGGTATAACAAAACAAAAAGACAAATATTTAATGGCTGACAAAAAATTACAAATACACTGAAAACTGAAGATTGAGCAACACAAATGCCACTAAAACTCCAGACCGACATGAACTCAGATACTCCATATGAGTCTGCAGTTCAAACTTCACTAATACCACTTCATGGGCAAAGGAGCTGGGGGCAATCACCCTCCCCACTTTGAAAAGTTGAGGGTGGCAAAACTAATTTACCACCCCCTTTTTTTCTCGCATTAAATTGAAGAAAAACACATTTTTTTTTACTTTATTATGGAAACATATATTGTCCAGTTAGCTAATGGTATCAGGATATTTGAATAAGAGTATGTTTTGAAACCATAGTGACTTTTTTTTAATTGCTGCAGTTTTGAAAATTTACCAGTCAAATAAGGAATACATTTTTTTGTGTACATTTTTCATAAAGATGTAAACAGAATGTAAAGACCACCCATTTAAATTATCATAATTATTGAGGTAATTACACATGATTGTCTATTTATATTTCAAAGATAAAAAAAATATTGAAAATTGTGAAAAAATGTATTGTTCTTTTTACATTTTAGTGTATTTTTCCTGAAAAACGTATGAGGGTACCCCTATTTAAAGACCCATAAAAAAAATTCTATTGAAAATATGCCCCATTTATTTTCAAATTCTGAATGTTAACATGTATATGATGCTTTTGGTGTATGTTGATATTGAATATTTAATGAACAGAATAGGTAAAGAAAAAGTTAGGTTATTTTTTTCATAAAATACAAATTTCCCCCCCAAAAAGGGTGCCTACCAACCTATGAATATGAACCCATATCTTGGTTTTAGAAAGGAAGTTAACTTCAAATCTTTATGTTTTTCAATTATTCAGATGTTGTACATAGAATTAAAGTGAAAAATATTAATAGATATGATGTTTAGGAAAACCTTGCCAGTTGCTACCATAGCCGTCATAGGGTTGGAAAGCAGCATAAAAAAATAAAAATAGACATAAAAAGTCAGATAAGTAAAAGATAAATAAAGAATGATAGAAAGGGCTTTCTAAACGACAGAATAATTCGGTCTACCCATAGGGTCAAATCGAATAAACAATAAAAGGTAGAAAACAGAAAACACATGATATCACTCATTAAATAATAACACTGGGCGTTTAGCTTGATAAATAGCTGTTGTAAATACGACTGTTGACAAAAGAAACAACGGAAAAAAGAGGTGACAAAATGTTATCAAATATCGCCAATACACGTGCTCTTGCTAAACAACAACAATATTGCAGAGTGAAAATTGAGAACAATCAAAATTATCTACATAAAAATATTCATTTTTCATATAGTTCGGGTGACATAAAGTTCCGTGAATACCTCATCTTCACTCGCAGAGCTTTCAGCTGCAAGATTTATGGAATCGTTTTCTTCAATGGTTGCAACGAAACCGAGTTTTCGAAGGTCGGCCATCTTTATATTTCAATAAAACAAATAACCAAACTTCCTATTGGATATGACAGAGCATAATAACGAACAATGTTGATACTCAAATCAAATCAAAAGTTGTATTTAAAGTTAATACGAGAGACATATAAAACAAGAGATATACAGTTTCTCAAAATTTGGTGAAATATCGTGGATATTAATGTTAGAGTGACCCCCCCCCCCCCCCAACTTTGACAGAAAATTTTGAAGATATCAAAGGGGACGATCAGAACTTGAGCAGTAAATCGAAGGACAGACAATCCAATGGCCAAAAGAAAAAGATCAAAAGGACAAGTGGAACCAAATACATTCGTTTAAGGAACCCAGTTCCTTACCTGGAGGGAGAAGAAGAAGAAGAAGAAGAAGAAGAAGAAGACACACAATGATGTACAAATCACTCCACAGAAAATTAACGATCGAGCAACACAACTGCCATTAAAACTGGGGCATATCCAGAAATCATGGGTAGTTTGCTCATTTGCATATCCAAGTTTGTACCGATTGTCTGTTGAAAAACATGTCCACCAAACATAGCAAATATATAGACAGCTAATAACATCAAGATCAATTTAAGGACGAATTTATTTAAAGTTTCTAATTACTATATGTTAGGAAGTAGGAAATGTAATATTATACATACTAGATTAAGACACCAGTGTAGTTCACTGGGAGCAGATTTATTTAGAGCAAATATAGTAAATGACCCCAGCTGCCCCTGTGGATGCCCTTTAGAATTAACAGATGAAAACAATTTAATAGTGTTTAAAAATGTAATAAAATATATACATCATACTAATAAATTATACTCTGTACTCAGGATGTTATCCATACATTTGCACTCAACCCCCTTTCCCCCACCACTTCTGTTTATCAAATATATTATGTATACATTTATTATATATGTAACTTGCTGTCATTTTCATATTTAAATGTATGTGTATAACATTAAATTGCATGGAGCGGATGTACTAAGTTGATATAACTTGTTTCCAATCTAGCTTGATATGTAGTTTTAATGCATGACATTGTTTTATTGTGTTGTAATTTATATCTTAAAATGCATGTCGGTTTAAAAAGCTCATGAGAGCTTATGTTTGTACTGTTTGCAAATGTACCGACTTTAAATAAAACTTTTGATTTGATTTGATTTAATTGTACATTTATAAGACAATAAAATATGTTTATACTAAACATCAAGATCACACATTAAAATATTTCGTTCTATGCCATACTCATTTATTATTCTTTTTTCCAAATATATTACTGAGACGTTGGAGTGGTCCGGAAAGTTGATAGCAGGAGCTTTAGAAGTGGACAAAAAAGTAGAAGGCAAACTGTTGGAGTGGACCTAAAAATGGGAAAATGGAGTTCCGAAAGTGTGGGAGGGGGTGTTTAGACCACAAATGCATGCTTTCAAAACTGACAAGCAAATTAATGTAATTTTTACCCTTTTACACTTACGCACGTGTCCCATTGCTCATACCCCCACCGACTCTTACGTCCTACATCGTTACATCGTGAGTCGAAATCGTTGATAGAGGAAGCAGTAATTATTTGAGTTAAACATGATACCCCCAGCCCCCCCCCCCCCCCCCCCCCAAATGCTATTCCATGTGTAGTTTTCGATCGAGACAATGAAAGTAAAAGGTTGGATATGATAACGATCCATAATTTCATGGCCGACATAAAAGGTGGCATGATTAAAACCAGAGACGCCTTTATGTTGTTTTATACCGTTTGTTAGAGACATACAATTAACGTTTATATGTCTCTGATTGGATATCTGTGTGTGTATGTTTACAAATTTAATAATGTTTATGAAACAAGAAAACGAGTTCCTCAAATCAAATGTCGTCGTGGTTTTTGAAAGCGTCGTGTCAAGATAAAAGAAGTAGCTTGAATTTCATAAGGAACGTTCTAGTCTTCGATTTCATATACAAATGTTATGGTTATAAGTTGTATCGATAAAAAAAACTAGTATCTATTTTATATCCATCTATTGGTATTCGTTTAGGGGACCGATTCTTTTAAGATTACATGTAATTATTTTTAGTTTATATCTACAATATAGTAATTATTTACCAGTATGAAATTGCAAAATAATGTAGTAAATAAGTTTATTATTCTACGGAACTAAAATAAAAACTGATTTTACATGACTGGTTTCTGGTTGGTTGTTATTAATGTGAAGAACCAGCCAGATTTTCCAGATTTATATTTGGCGGGAAAGTTGCTAAATCATCATTTATTTAAACCATTACTATGGGAATTTTAGGACTCACGAAGCTTCTTGGTGATCAAGCTCCTGGGTGTATGAAAGAACAAGAAATCAAAAACTATTTCGGTGAGCGGTTCGCTCATTGACATTGAATTGATTAATTTAAGCGCTTACTTCTTATTATGGCTATGAGGCATAAATAGCAACACCTCTAGTAATATCACATACAAACCAACTTCGTTCGACAAAGATGAAATCCTAGCTAACCACAGATCATTCATGACCTCTTTAAACATTCCCTCTGGTAAAGAGTCTGAGGATTTACCCTACTTATATTGGATACCTAAACTCCATAAGACACCATACAAAGAAAGGTACATAGCGGGATCATCAACTTGTTCGACGAAAGAATTGTCTATTCACCTGACAAAGATTCTGTCTGCAGTAAAAGAGGGACAACAGAAATATTGTGAAACTGTTTACTCGCGTAGTGGCATAAATCACATGTGGATTTTGAAAAACTCTAAAGATCTTTTGGATAACCTGAAATCAAGATCTTTCTCTCAGGTATCCTCCATCAAAACATTTGATTTTTCAACTCTATATACCACCCTACCGCATGACAAATTAAAAACCCGCTTAAAAGAAACAATTCATAAAGCTTTTAGTCATAGAAACTATGGCTCAAAATTTGTTGTGTTAGGCTACAATTCCACATATTTTTCAAACAAAATTCATAAAGGTAAAACATGCTACTCCGAGGAACAAGTGATCAGTATGCTGGAGTTCCTCATCGATAACATATTTGTCTCCTTTGGAGGGACACTGTTTCAGCAGGTCGTCGGCATACCAATGGGTACGAATTGTGCCCCTCTTCTAGCCGATTTATTTTTATACTCATATGAGTCGGAGTTTCTTCAAAAGCTTGTAAAAGATAAGAAGATTCATGAGGCTAGAGCCTTTAATTTCACATACAGGTATATTGATGACGTTTTATCTATCAATAATTCTAGATTTGCAGAATTTCTTCCATTGATATATCCTCCAGAGCTGGAAGTTAAAGAGACCACCGATACAGCTTCGTCCGCATCATTTTTGGACTTATACCTCGAATTTGACGACAGTGGTCAACTCAGTACTAAAATTTATGATAAGCGGGACGACTTCAATTTTAAAATCATAAATTTTCCAAACATGTGCAGCAATATACCAGCTTCTCCTGCATATGGTGTTTACATCTCGCAATTGATTTGCTATGCAAGGGCCAGTAGCAATTATTCTGATTTCCTGAAACGTCATCTTCATCTGAGAAACAGGCTACTGGACCAGGGCTATAAAAAGATTCGCCTTATTCGATCTCTTAAAAAGTTTATATTCCGATACCAATATCTTGTCGAAATATATTCCGTCTCTGCAGAAAAAATTATAAGCGATGCATTTTCATATAGTGAAAATGTATAAAGATAAAGAAGTCGCAAATGTCAAGAATTTTTTTGTCAATGTGTGACGTAAAAATATTTTTGACATTTACGTCACCGAATATGGTACTGCTTTGACAACTATTTTACCTATTTTGTTCCTGTATTTAAATACTGTTACAGTGACAGCCGGAACCTTTGAACCGTAATGAGAGCGGGAGGTTTGGCGCCTTAAAATCTGATTCAACCCACCATTTCTTTAGAAATGCCTGTACCAAGTCAGGGTCATTACGGTTTTCACAGTTTTCCGGTTGTTGACTGATTTTGTCTGTTTATATAATTATGAGTTTTGACTTTCCCTTTGTAAGATTGTTCGGAGTTCGGTAATTTTGTTATTACCTTTCTTTACTTTATATAGGAGGAACACCCCTGCTTATGCAGGGTAAAATACGCAAAGTCCTTACATAAAACGTAACTTTCGTAAAATGGATGTAGAATTAAAAATCTAAAAAGAACTTGTATACATCTATTTACATCGTTGCTCGCCTGACCGACCACAGTTTCATAGGTAGCACTCTGAATACCATATGAATGAATGAATAGCAGGTTAGCAAGCTGTGACCTTGCTCATCTCCTAGCGATAGAACTGTAGATTTCTTATCGAATATTGAACACATAATACAATACCAGTCACAACTTGCATACTTGCCAATATCTTTTGAATAGAATTCCTGAGAAATTTCGGCGACGATTTTGAGTTTTTTAACTGGTTTTTGGATGTGTTTCCTATGAGCAAAATATAAAATGAAATGTCACTTGTAAAAGCAAATAAAGGCTTAAGGTAACCATCAAACCTATTACCAACGAATAGAAATCCATAACTTATGACAAATACCGGAATGTACAAGTTCGTTGTCGTCAGATGTACTAAGATATACACCTATGCAATAAATAAATTTACTAGACAAATCTTGAGTTACAAGACATCACAAATGATATCATCGTTTTAGTAAAAAAAATTATTTAACTTTGGAGAGAAAAAATATGCCGTTTTGGTAAAAAAAATTGGGGGCGTTTTGGTAAAATGCAGGAAATTTATTGATTGCTTCAGTGGCGTAGCTGCATATATACGCTGTCACGCTGTTGCGTGCACATCGGCAGGATAAAAAAAATGGGAAATAAAATTTAAAATAATTGTATTTTTATTGTTACTTGTAACAGTATAATTAATATATCGCTAATGAGACGAAAATGAGGGCCCAGGACTACGATGAGAAATACAATGGTGTTCAAGCAAGACTGCTCCAGACTGTCCAAGGAGCTATGTATGTTCATAGTAAATCCCATTGTCTAATTTTGGCTATTGTCCATAGTTGCAATGATGTGTCTGTTCTGAATGTTATGTCAACTGTTCAAGAAGTCACGTTCGCAAAGAAATTACAGGCTTTCTTTGATGAACTAGACACGGGTGCTACTACTAAGGAACACATGGGAAAAGGACAAAATTACGAACCCTGTGTGTAATGCGATGGACAAGTCGAGCAGATGCAGTCAAGGAAATTAGGAATTTGAATCCACAGGACATTTGGTCCTGTGAACTGTGAGGAATTACAGGACCGAACTAGATTTTACAGGACCAACAATAAAATAATGATTTTTTTTTAAATAATAAATTTGTTTTATTTAAGTGTCACATATTGATTGCATTAAACTTACAATCGCAAACAGCAATATATACAATTAGACAGCGGCGTAAAGGTTAGCGTGCAAGTGCTCAAGGGTTCGTGCTCCGGTCGGGTCAGACCAAAGACTATAAAATTGGTATTTTTTGCTTCTCTGTTAAGTATGCAGCATTAAGGAGAAAGAGCAAAGACTGGTTGGCTCTGAATCAGTATAATGTATCCAAGTGGGATGACAATTTGACACTATGTCCATAAATATATTATTGTATACAGCATGATCATATTCATTAAAGTATATTTCCACTCTAAAATTACAAAACTATTTGTGACATTAAAAATTACTAAATGAAATATTCATTCTATCTAAACAAATGAATCCTTATATGTAAAAAAAAAAATAGAATAAAATAATAGCTCTATGCTACTAGAAAAAGTATAATTAGAAACCAGAATTTAGAATTACAAAAGAATATATATATAGCTCTTTTGGTTCATTGGCTTCGATGCACCAGTTGCAGACCATAACATTTTGTTCAACGTTGTGATGAAGCCAGGGTCAGTCCTGCTTCCAAGAATCAATAAATTTACGTTCTCAGTCTTTTTCATACTGTTTCTTCCGTTCTCTCGTCTCTAGAGAATAATATTTTTCTGAAATACCATGATCACTGCATTCTCTATCCAGAGTTGTCGTTCCTGCTACGCTACACTACATCTCTGTCAACGCTCATTTTACAAGATTTTTGTAGAATTTAGAAACAGTAAAAAAAAAATGTACTTAAAATTGTTTTAATTATTGTAAATATCAATAAAGATGAAAATAAATCACTCATTTCAAATCAATTATCTCTTAAAAATGATTCCCCCCCCCCCCCCCCCCCCCCCATTTCTTGGAGAACTATTTTGTGGAGGTAAAAATTTTAAAAATTAAAAAAAAAGTTAAAAACGATCACAAATCATTTTTAAGAGAGAATTGATTTGAAATGAATGATTTGCTTTCATCTTTATTGATATTTACAATAATTGAAGCAATTTTAAGTACATTTTTCTACTGTTTCTAAATTTTACAAACATCTTGTAAAATGGGCGTTGACAGAGTTGGAGTGTAGCGTAGCAGGAACGACAACTCTGGATAGAGAATGCGATCACTTTGGTCACACGAAATATTTTACGACATCAAAATATTACGACAATAACTGTCATAAATAGTTAAGTGTCTACCAAAACTCGTGATTATCAATTACGATATGTGTTATTTATTTTAGATTTTTCTTGATCTAAAAATAACAAATAAAAGAGAATTAGAAATATTTTAAGTTGAATTTACCGAGAACCTCGATTTATCTAATCTTATAGGCAGCGGTTGACAAAACAATTTACCGGACAGTCGGTCCGGTGAGTTAACGAAAACTACCGGACCGCCGGGAAATTTATCGGACACGGTCTGCCGGTCTGGTGCCAATTTCCTTGACTGCGGATGCATTGTATACCTTTAAGACGTCATGTTCAGTTGTGGTCCATCGTTAGAACGCTTACAAAACCAAGGGGATGACAAAGCAGGGCAGTTTCTTGCATCCATCATGAGGTTTTAGTTTATCAAAGCTTTGGTAGTAGCAGAACATATTTACATAGCACTGTTTATCTGTCAACATTCCTCCAAGATACCGAATGCGACCTTCTGGAACTCGTCAAAGAATCCAAGACTGATTGAAATGCTAGGAGCAGGACGAATCGGTTCGGGATGAGTAGTATCAGTCTGCACTTAACTTAGCCAAATCTTTTGATATATCTGAAAGTATGCACAGGCAATGTGGTAGACAGACCACCAGAGCCAATCACCCCGCAGAAACGCCAAAACAGTATTGGCGAATTTCTTTATGCGATCCATTTTTGGACCATTTGAACTTGAATCACGTCTCCTTAAATCGGAAAACAGCTTCCATACACAGCATCTACTCTCCCATGCTGTAGACAAAATAACTGATGATCATGTCGCTACAATATACGAGGCATATATACCAAGCTGACATTGATTTGTTATTAGAGGATTTCAGGAGAGAGGTTGCCAGATGGCGAACCCGCTGGGCCATTACAAGACGTAATGATTTGGCAACGACACTTTGTGCCACACTTGATCATGTAAATCCAGTTCTCTATCCTTCTAGATACAATATTATGTGTTTTGTTAACCATGCCAATAGCAAACGCTACTGCTGGGAGGACATTTAGTGTACTGAGACATTTGAAAACTTATGTTATGTCGGCAATGAAGAATGACAGGCTATCTTCCCTTGGATTGATGCATATTCACCGAGATTTTGAAGTGGACTTGTACCGAGCAATGAAGGTGTTCGTATCTGCTAAGACACAAAGGGCAGATTTTGACAATTTGAAGAAATTCTTATCAAAGTCATTAAAATTGTGCTTGATGCTATGTTACTAGTATATGAAACCCTGAAATGGCCCGAGATCGCACCATTTTGCATCTCGTCGAAAATAATCTCCCCTCTCAAAAATTATGGCGTGCACACTATTAAGTCTCAACTACGCCCCTGGACTTTATGCATGTTATAATTTTCTTTTAAATATTTTTTTAATGATGATTCTAAGGAAAGACCCTTTTCTTTGGATTAATTGATTGATTGTTGTTTAATGTTCAGAAAGCAGTGTTTCACCTATATTCATGACGATAACAATTCAACAAACAATGCATCATTCAAGTAAAGGTGACACTGTGATGTACCTACAGTACAGTCAGAGACATAGCGTGATAAATCACTGTGATAGACGTATCACTCTTCTTAATGATCTTTTGGTCTGTTTAATCTATTTACTTATTTTGATATGCCTTTAGGGTGATAGTTAGTAACACTCTAAATGTAAAAGAAATTTTGAAGATATATTTAATAAAACATATATCCAAATCAGATAGATGAGTGATACGTCTATCACAGTGATTTATCACACTATGTCTCTTGACTGTACTGTATAGACTGATGTTTTAATTGTCAGTCTAGAAGGGTAGCGAAATGTTCCATTGCAACAGGCAACTGCAACCATTCCTAAAAAACTGTAATTTGTGTGAGCAAGGAGCGTGACATTCTATATACATCTCTTGATAATCATGTTTATTTATACTTGTGCTTACAGGTAGAAAAGTGGCCATTGATGCTTCCATGTGTATTTACCAGTTCTTGATTGCTGTTAGACAAGATGGTAGTCAGTTGATGAATGATGATGGAGAAACTACAAGGTAAGTTTTTTAGCTCACCTTGCCAAAGGTAATGTGAGCTTTTGCCATCACTTGATGTCCGTCGTCTGTTAACTTTTCACATTTTAATCTTCTCTGAAGCCTCTCAGCCAAATGAACTGAAACTTGGTAGGAAGCATCTATGGAAGGTCCTCTAAAGAGTGCTCATTTTGTCCCTATCCATTAACAAACATGGCCACCACCCAATTCTTGTTTCTGATTGGCCGATTTTTAAACATCTTCTCCTCTGAAACCGCTTGGCCAAATGAACCGAAACTTGGTAGGAAGCATCTATGGAAGGTTCTCTATAAAGATTGCTCATTTTGTCCCGATTGGTTAACAAACTACGAGGTTGTAGTAAACAATGGCGGTTGCATTACATCTCACAATAAACGTGGAGAACAAGCTTTTTATACAAAATATACTGGAAAATAATTATCGATTTCGTTAAACTAGAATGTTCTACACTTGAATTGGTCAATTAGGAACAAATAAAATAATCACCATGAGATAATCAACACAGGTGAACTTCAGTCGGCACTTTAATATCCTGATCAGCTGATTGAAAATTTACTGGACTGAGACTATCACATAATTTGTGTACTATTAATAAAATGTTGGATAAATGGATAAATGACACATAAATTTAACTGTTTGGGAACTATGATATTTTAAAACTGTAAACCAGTTATCGTGGCGAGCGTTTTCAAGTTCCTACTCGCCTTACAACTGTTACTCGCCAGATTGGCGAGTATATAAGTGGATCTTACTCGCCACCTGAGTTGGAGAGCGGTCGTTTCCCACACTGCTGGAGCAATAAAAATACGAAAGGTAGTACGAGCAAAACATTCATTGGGATTCTCATCGATTATGAATACTATCTAGCTCATATCTGATACCGCTAACTCATTTCTGATCCTGATAACTCATATCATTTGAATTTTTGATTGACATACAACAATCAATAGTCAATGCTACAAATTACACTGGCCAAGTCTTTTATAATCATGTTGGAACATAAACAGATACTTGACATACACCACAATCATACCTGTTAACCTCTGGGAACTGCTAGGGGGGAGATCTCCCCCCTACCAACTCTTCTAAAGGGGAGATTTTGTGCGTCGCCTTTAAACGCACAAAATTGTACCTTGTAGTTGCATACATGTGATAGAGTTGCTATGCTACAACTGGAGATTTGTAAATTTTTGGCTGGAGATTTGGTCTCATAACTAGAGATTTTTTATCGACGTATTTGATGCATGTTTTTATTGTTAATTGATGTTTTCTTTTTGTTTGTTTCAGTATTGAACCAACTGCATCCCATTTCAATATATATTGTTTACATTTCTGTCTTATTAGTAGTGTTTCATATGATGAATGAAGGATAAAAACTGTATTTATAATTTATTCATAATCATTCATAACCATAAGGTTATAACAATGAAGACAGAATGTTCTGAACAATAAAGTCATAGAGCACTAAAATTAAAAAGTCACTTTGCTGCTGGTGCGTTGGGTGATAGCATACGTTTCGGCATTTTTGTGGTTTATCAATTCCATCATGGAACTTAGTCCTTAAATAATACTTTGATCGGCTTTGGTCCCAAACAAGCCATAACAACTCAATCCGAGATGAATTCATTGCACGTTTGATCGAAATAAGAAGTTTTCCTCGGCATCAAAGGTTGTCTGACTCCTGTTTGCACAACGGTTTATAACTATTTTTAATTGCTGCTATCACACTTCTAATCATCTAAGCGTGTGTCTCAAACCCACTTCCTTATCCCCAATTAACTGTCAATCAGTGGATAATTGTTGTATAATCATCAACACCTTAATTAATCTCCATGACCCAATTTACCTGTAAAGGTGTCAAACAGATCAATAACCGGATATCATTTAAACACCTTTACCATTCGTATCTCTCGGCGTTTTTTGTCAGCACGGGAGTTCCAAATAGGGAATTTCCAGAAATATTGATCGCAAAATGTAGGTCAAGATTTTATTGTACTTGATTTTTTTGTTGGGGGGAGATCATGCGGGAGATTAATGTCTCCCGCGCAGGAGACCCAGTCCATGCGGGAGATAAGGCTCTTACGCGGGAGACTCCCGCACAAAGGGGGAGGGTTAACAGGTATGCACAATTGCTTGTAGACTACTTCAGTCAATCAGTTACACGATCGAACTCTTTTGATTGACAAAACACGCAGGAGAACGATTCTAGCGTCATTACGGCACATCAGTCAACGAAACGGCTTACTCTGGCATTAGGAATTTTTAAATTGCGTTGAATTACATGGCCCTTTTTATATAAAGTGCTTGAATACAAGATAATAATGTCCTTGTAGACATGAAAAGATCCCGCCAATGCATATCCGGAAATCCCGATAACTTTACCGTTAGCATATCATTGCTTGCCATGTCTTGTTTAAATATAGATATCTGTATTCAAAATGCAGTTATCTCTATACAGATATCTGAATTGAATTACAGATATATGCCTCTGAAACCCCTCGGCCAAATGAACTGAAACTTGGTGGGAAGCATCTATGGAAGGTCCTCTATAAAGATTGCTCATTTCGTCCTAATCCATTAACAAACATGGCTGCCACAGGCAATTCTTGTTTTAGATTGGTCGATTTCTAAAAATTTTCTTCTCTGAAACCACTTGGCCAAATGAACCGAAACTTGGTAGGAAACATCTATGGAAGGTTCCCTGTAAAGAGTGCTCATTTCGCCCCTATCCGTTAACAAACATGGTCACCACAGGTGACTCTTGTTTCTGATTGGCTGATTTTTAAAATTCTTCTCCTCTGAAACCGCTTGGCAAAATGAAACGAAACTTGGTAGGAAGCATCTAAGGGTGGTCCTCTATAAAGAGTGCTCATTTCGTCCGGATCCATTATCAAGCATGGCCACCACAGGCAATTCTAAAAATGTTCTCCTCTGAAACCGCTTGGCCAAATGATCCGAAACTTGGTAGGAAGCATCTATGGAAGGTCCTCTATAAAGATTGCTCATTCCGTCCCGATCCGTTGGCAAACATGGCCACCACAGGTGATTCTTGTTTCTGATTGGCTGTTTTTTTTAGATTCTTCTCCTTTGAAACCGTTTGGCCAAATGAACCGAAACTTGGTAGGAACCATCTATGGAAAGTCCTCTGTTAGGATTGCTCATTTCGTCCTGATCCGTTATCAAACATTGCCACCACAGACAATTCTTGTTTCTAATTGGTTGATTTCTAAAAAAAATCTTCTCCTCTGAAACCGCTTTGCCAAATGAACCGAAACTTGGTAGGATGCATCTATGGGAGGTCCTCTATAAAGAATGCTCATTTCGTCCCTATTCATTAACAAATATGGCTGCCACAGGCAATTCTTTTTTCTAATTGGTCGATTTCTAAAAATCTTCTCCTCTGAAACCACTTTGCCAAATGAACCGAAACTTGGTAGGAAGCATCTATGGAAGGTTCTCTATAAAGAATGCTCATTTTGTCCCGATCCATTAGCAAACATGGCCACCACAGGCAATTCTTGTTTCTGATTGGTCGATTTCTAAAAATCTTCTACTCTGAAACTGCTTAGCCAAATGGACCGAAACACGATAGGACGCATCTATGGAAGGTCCTCTATGGGAATTGCTCATTCAGTTTTGATCCGTTAACAAACATGGCCGTCATGGGCAATTCTTGTTTCTTATTGGTCGATTTCTAAAACAGCTTTTCCTCTGAAGCCGCTTGCCAAAATGATATGAAACTTGATAAGAAGCATCTATGGAAGGTCCTTTATAGAGATTGCTCATTTCGTTTTGATCCATTAACAAACATGGCTGCCACAGGCAATTCTTGTTTTAGATTGGTCGATTTCTAAAAATCTTCTTCTCTGAAACTGCTTTGCTAAAATGAACCGAAATTTGGTGGGAAACATCTATGGAAGGTTCTCTATAAAGAATGCTCATTTTGTCCCGATCCATTAACAAACATGGCCACCACAGGCAATTCTTGTTTCTGATTGGTCGATTTCTAAAAATCTTCTACTCTGAAACTGCTTGGCCAAATGGACCGAAACACGATAGGAAGTATCTATGGAAGGTCCTCTATGGGAAATGCTCATTCGGTTTTGATCCGTTAACAAACATGGCCGTCATAGGCAATTCTTGTTTCTTATTGGTCGATTTCTAAAACAGCTTTTCCTCTGAAGCCGCTTGCCAAAATGATATGAAACTTGATGAGAAGCATGTATGGAAGGTCCTTTATAGAGATTGCTCATTTCGTTTTGATCCATTAACAAACATGGCTGCCACAGGCAATTCTTGTTTTAGATTGGTCGATTTCTAAAAATCTTCTTCTCTGAAACTGCTTTGCTAAAGTGAACCGAAATTTGGTGGGAAGCACCTATGGAAGGTTCTGTATTAAGTTTCCTCAAAGCAGAATGAACGACACAGGCTCAGCCCACTGAGCCTCTAGTTTAATTACCATCGGTATATATATATATAATATAGATAGAGAGAGAGAAGATGAAGCTGAAATAAATGTTACATTTGTAATATTTATGATATGGATGTACGGTACATAGTTAAATGAACACAAGAGACTATCCAATTCTACACTTGGGTACAGATGGATGTAAATGAACTCGAAATACCATCCAATTTTACACATGTATGTGATATAACCGTCATGCCGTGCATGTGTTGAAGTACAGTTATGGCTAGACCTTTATTATTATTATTTAAAAATGGAAAAAATTTTGGTAACAGAAACCACTTTGCATGCAGGGTTTTAAATTGTGTAAGGCCTTGGTCAGTGATCTTTCATTGCTTACCAAACTTTATGGCCCTTGAACTTTTTGATGATTGACTACCACTATCTTTTACCAACAATCTAAGTAAGATTATATTTGTCTAGAAGTAATAGTATGGAAATGAAAAGACCTGCTTGTTTCAGTATGAAACATGTATAGTAGGTATATTAGGCCAAAAAAAAAATATGTGTGTTTACGATTGCATGGTCTTCAAAATTAGGGTCGGTAGGTAGGTATTTTTTAATTGCTTTCCAACTTTTCAAAGGATGTAGACAGCGATAGTACTTTGAAAGTTCGGATTCCTGGAGAGTGCCTGTGGTCACACTTCTCTTTCCATATGGAAAGGACTGTTGACGTCCCTTCCATTATAGGATTGCTGAATCATTAATACTGGTTCCAAACATCGATCAAATGTACAAGGAAATGAAGAAAATTCAAACAGGAAACCGGTCTTTAATAAATCTGTTTCAATTAAACGCTTATCAGAAAGCATCAATATCGCAACAGTCAAGCGTCTATTGTTGAAGTCGGAAACAAACATGGAAACGGAGACGAATTTCCGGATTTTGCCAATCTATTATTTTTTTTGGCATAAAAAATGTTAGGGTCGGCGGTCAAATTTTAGGGTCGATCGGAAACGCACATATATATTTTTTTGGCTTTACGAAAAATACTGACTACATTATATTGCAACATATTGTTATATTAGTTAACTTTTAAATTCATGAATGCCTTTTGCTGTACTGTATTTTTTCTCTCTCTTACTTCATATTTACATAATACATGCAATACTTTCGATGTATTATCTGATTGGTTGTTTGGTCAGATGTGTGGAAAATCTGGAATGCAATTGGGTAACTGAATAAAATCCAGAATATTCTTCACTTTAAAAAATGTTTCAATGGAGGTCATTGTCTCAAAATAAAATCTAATTTGAAATGTTTGACACTTATTTGGTTCACTAGGCCGCAGTGCCAGTGAAAATAACAATTACTCAGCCATTCTGGCATTTTATTAGCACTGATAATAGTTAATGCCGCTTCAATATCAGGTGCAATATTGCTAGAACAGTCAAGAAGCAAAATTATGATTTTACTATAAAAAATGCAATTTACTTCTAATTTGATATTTATTTTTAGTCACATAATGGGAATGTTCTACAGATCCATCAGAATGTTAGAAAATGGAATAAAACCTGTCTACGTATTTGATGGTAAACCTCCAGACATGAAATCAGGAGAGGTAAGTCACTAATACATGCAAAATCAAAAATGGTAAATCCTTTACAGAATATGAAACGGTAGAGGTATCATGAATCAGGTGAGGTAAATCAGTGATGACATGAATCAGGAGAGGTAAATCAGTGATGACATGAATCAGGAGAGGTAAATCAGTGACGACATGAATCAGGAGAGGTAAATCAGTGATGACATGAATCAGGAGAGGTAAATCAGTGATGACATGAATCAGGAGAGGTAAATCAGTGATGACATGAATCAGGAGAGGTAAATCAGTGATGACATGAATCAGGAGAGGTAAATCAGTGACGACATGAATCAGGACAGGTAAATCAGTAACAACATGAATCAGGAGAGGTAAATCAGTGATGACATGAATCAGGAGAGGTAAATCAGTAACGACATGAATCAGGAGAGGTAAATCAGTAACGACATGAATCAGGAGAGGTAAATCAGTGACGACATGAATCAGGAGAGGTAAATCAATAACGACATGAATCAGGAGAGGTAAATCAATAACGACATGAATCAGGAGAGGTCAATCAGTGACAACATGAATCGGGAGAGGTAAGTCAGTGACGACATGAATCAGGTGAGGTAAATCAGTGATGACATGAATCAGATGAGGTAAATCAGTGACGATATGAATCAGGTGAGGTAAATCAGTGACGACATGAATCAGGAGAGGTAAATCAGTGACGACACGAATCAGGAGAGGTAAATCAGTGACGACATGAATCAGGTGAGGTAAATCAGTGACGACATGAATCAGGAGAGGTAAATCAGTGACGACATGAATTCTGAAGAGGTAAGCCAATAACACAACTTGAAACCAGGAGAGGCAATGTCACTTACAGAAAATGAAATTGGGATTGGTAAGTGAATAACAATATTAAATCAAGATCGTAAAGTCACTAACACAACATGAAATAGTAAGTCACAGAACATGAAATCAAAAGAGATTAGTCACACAACATGAAATCAGGACAGGCAGATTACTATCAGAAAATAAAATCAAAGAGAGGTAAGTCACTGAAACAGCATGAAATTGTTTTATTCAGGGTGTTTTTTGTTTACACTGTATATGTATGTCATTTTTGAAGGTAAAAATATATCATTTTTTAATAACAATTTACAGTTAGAAAAGAGAAAAGAAAGGAGAGAAGTGGCACAGAAAGCTCTAGAAAAAGCCGAAGAGGCAGGTAAGTACTATATCAGAAAAAGATGTCTACTTTATTAAGTGTGATTAAATCTTCAATTTTGTTAAAAAAAAGTAATGTATTCATGTACATTTTTTTTATGTAATTTATTAATTTAGATTTATGGGTGAGTAAGGTCAGTAAAAAGCTATTGTCATCACTATGTGGCCATTAATTAGCAGAGCTATTGTCATCATTTTGTGTCCTCCATGTATAGTACAATGCCCATTTCCCCGCCATTGTTCATGATTTTGACTCCCAACTTAGGTGAGGTGTTCTTAATGAAGTCTGTCCTTGACCTAAGAAAGTTCTATAGATTTTTTCATGTACCTCAGTTTTCTCTACCAGAAAAACTAATCACCACAACATAGCTTAAATATTGTTGACAGTTGCTTTAACATCTTTTTTAGCTCACCTGGCCAAAGGCCATGTGAGCTTTTGCCATCACTTGGCGTCCGCCGTCATACGTCATAAACTTTCACATTTAAATCTTCTTCTCTGAAACCCCGGAACCAAATTAAACTAAACCTGGCAGGGATGGTCCTTGGATGGGTCCCTTTCAAAATTGTGTCCGACAGACCTGCCCTCCATTCAAGATGACTGCTGTTACTAAAAATAGAAATTTCTTCAATTGTCCATTGCTGCTTTATTATAAATATAAATGAGCTTAAATTTTAACTGCAGCTACATGGCAATGAGTAGATTAACATATATTCTGTGTTTTTGTGTGAAATTTTTCTTTCAGCCGATTTATACCGATTAGGCATATTTTGATAAAAGATCACATTTAAATCTTTTCCTCTGAAACCGTTGAACCAAATTAAACCAAACCTGGCAGGGAGGGTCCCTGTCACAATTATTTCCAACAGTCCCGTCCTCCATTCAAGATGGCTGCTGTTACAAAAAATAGACATTTCTTCAATTGTTCCTTTTCTGCTTTATTATAAATCAAAATGAGCTTAAATTTTAACTGCAGCTACAGTACAGAAAGAGACATACCGTGATTGATCACTCCGAGAGACATAATTTTAATCCTTTAGACATAACATCACGGACATAAACCCACTGTGATAGACCTAAAAAGGGCCATAAAACAAGGTGGTGGGAATTAAATTTTATGGCTCTCGGTCACCTGTGTGCCGATTGATGTTTTGCCGCCAATTAAGAGATTAGCGTTACCTGTTCTATCTGTTGACCTTTAATATCGTAAGCCGTAATTATTGCTACTGAAGGATGGATTTTTGACAATTAATTTTGTATCTACTTGCTGTTAATATTTGACTGTTTGTCGCTTTTCATTGCCAATGAATGTGTGTCTTGTTTTCGTTTGTTTTAGAAAGTTCTACTTTAGGACCTCAAGTTCTATATTAAAGAGGCATTAGCTACGATTTTGACAAAAAAAATTGTATGTTTTGGAAATTGGTAAATAGCTTTAAAATGATGAAATAAAGGTAAATATTTCACATTAAACAGCTTATCATACCACTTTTCGCCTTTTGAGAACGAAAATTACCATAGATTTATTTCCTTGCAAGCAAATAATTTGACCTCACTTTCTTCGTATGCAACTGACCTTACTAGTGACAGGTAAAAACGAATAATTTGTATTTTGTCGCTTATTAACTGCAAACTTGCATGGTTCTTTGTCCGTAATTAACGCAGACTAAAAGCAGATTCACAGAAAATAAGAAATAAGTGCATTGTTGTACTGATTTAATGACGATTCGGCAAACTCTGTAAACAATGCCGATAATTAATAAGATGGCATCCATTTCTTGATCGATCTCAAAACACGAGCAGTTGCACCTTTTTTCTCCGATGCGCATACATTTCATAACATTTATAAGTTACAGAAACACGTTTTATTAAGGCATCAATCATATCTGATAGTTTTTATGGGTAACAAAAGTTTACGATTTTGGTAGATATTACCCCTTTAAGAATTTTGTTGAAACCGCAACTGAACTTTATCTTGTTTAATTTTAATTTCTCATTTTTTTTCTTCTGTTGGGTTTGAATTCAGTATGTATTGAATTATTCGTAAATACGGGCTACTTCATAAATGTATTTTTTGTTTATAAGTTAAACCGCAGGTGCGGGTTTTTGAAGCACAGACTTTGCAGGCGCGGGTTTTGTAGTGTTTAATTGGTAAAGAGCAGACGTAAAATTGAATATTGGTTTATTTTGTATTTTGGAATTTTTCCTCTCGTATTCCACAGGGCTGCAAAGCTTTTTCTGTTATTGTCCATTTAATGATTGACACGTTATGAAACCAAGTTCTATTTTTAGAATCATTATTTAATACATCATGACGATCATGTCGATAATTACTTTTTCAGGCTATTGATGCTGAAGAGTCACCTGGGTGTTGTTTTTATACCCCCCGCAACGAAGTTGTAGGGGGGTATACTGGTTTCACCATGTCTGTCCGTCTGTAGACAAATCCTATGTCATACGATAACTTGAGTTGTGTTTCTTAGAATCTTTTAAAATTTTATCAGCTGTTTACTGGTGAAGAGAGGAGGATCCCTGTCATTTTTGACGATTCTCACTTTTGCCGTTCCAGAGTTATTGGACTTGATATGACGGAAAATAGGATTTTTACCCTATGTCGTATGATAACTTGAGTAGTGTTTCTCAGAATGTTTTGAAATTTTATCAGCAGCTTACTGGTGAAGAGAGGAGGATCCCTTTCATTTTTGACGATTTTCACTTTTGCCGTTCCAGAGTTATTGGACTTGATATGACGGAAAATAGGATTTTTACCCTATGTCGTATGATAACTTGAGTAGTGTTTCTCAGAATGTTTTGAAATTTTATCAGCAGCTTAACGGTGAAGAGAGGAGGGTCCCTTTCAATTTTGGTCGGAACGATCCGTGATGTTTTGGTTATGGAAATAGGTTGGACAGATGTGGGGAGCGGGGGGTATATCTTAGTGAGCTGTGCTCACAGTAATACTACATGTAGTTGTCATATTATTTCTTATCATGACAGATGTACTTTATTTAAGTAATTTGCAAATATTCATTGTGTTATTCTCTCTAACTTGTTCCTTTGGTGTTCTACTGTCGATGTTCCAATACAATATATATTTTTTAATGTAAAGTTTCTTTCTGTCTATTTTTTTTAACTAGGATTTGGCTGAAATGTCGCTTAAATTATTCCCTGGAGCTTGTGGCATTTTTTTGTTTTTGTATTCTTTATTTTATTTATTCATGTTTTTTTCTGTTTGTTTGTGATTTTTTCCGCTGTTTTTACCATATTACGATATAGCTGAAATATTACCAGAATACTGAAGATCACCATCAATACACAGATATACTTTCCATAGATCTTTGTTTCCTTTATTTTGTCTACTTTCAAACACATTTCAGTATGTATTTGATAGTAGACAAATTAAATTTTCGACAAATTTGTTCTACAATACATAAATAATAATACCTTTTTATGCGTCGAATGTGAAACAATTATTGAACATTTTTTAACTGTCAAAATAAGGTTTTGAAATATGACGTAGATAAATTTATTATTTAGGATTTTTTTTAAAAATAATATCACAATTTGGTCAGAAACGCATATGTTTCTGCTTTAGTCTAGGTTTTCCTTGTAAACATATGGCATTTGGTGTGAATATCAAGCTAAACTGGTGACATTTGATTTTGGTCAGATACTGTGTAATGTCAAACATTTGTTATTTCCAAATGAAAACCAAGCTATCAGTTCCTGAGGCTTCATAGTTGCAACATATGCAAAAAAAAACAGCCAACATCAATAAAAAGAGTCTTCAGTTGTTATTTACAAATTTATTAAATATCTTTAATTCCTTATTTCCTTTCACGTTTCTAAACTTTCTGCAGATTAGCCGCTAATTTCCAAAATATATCTGTAAATTTAGTGACTTTTGGACATGTAGTACTTCTTTGAATGATCTGTTTATAAATATTTGTTTCGGTTTTTTTTTTAATCAAATTCTTCAATGACTGTATAAAAATTATTTAGTACATATCACTATTACATGTTTGTATATGCTATTTAACTTACATCGTACTGAAAATACGCTTCTACAACGAAAAGGGTTTTAACTGGGTTTTCTATGAAGATTAAAATAAAAAAAAATACTGAACGTATAAAAAATATTATTGAACTAAAATGTAACATTGAACTGGAAATACGCTTTAAAACGTACAAATCAGGCATGTGTTTATGAAACTTCATTTGTGCACAAGCCAGGTCACGTTGTGTCAATAAAATACTAGGTGTAGATACGCAATACACAGCCAAGGTTAAAAATCTTTGAAACAAATTTGCATAACCCATGATTTCACTGAATTGAAGTTGAATAATCATTTATTATTTACATTTTATTCATCAATTCAAATGAACTCTCCGTTCTCGATCTCTGGATTTCATTCCCGGGATTATGTTCTAGGATGTTTAACGTTTTGAGGAAAGAAATAAAAATGTTTTTTTTTTAATTCTGAGGGGAATCTGAGACAGTACCTGGAAAAAAAAATGTGATATAAAAACGTAATTTCACCAGTACATCTTATCTGACTAGTTTACCTGTAAAACGACACACTTGATTACAAGATTAACACCTGGTGTTTTATTGCCCCCCAATAAACAACTGATCACCGACATGAAATTAAGATTTTAATCCCCATCGCTCTCCTAGACATGACCACTATCACAGTGATTGATCACGGTATGTTTCTTTCTGTACTGTTCATGGCAATGAGTAGTTTAACATATATTCCAGGTTTTTCTGTGAAATTTTTCTTTCAACCGAATTATACCGATCATACAAATTAGACATATTTTGATAAAAGATCACATTTAAATCTTCTCTGAAACCGTTGAACCAAATTAAAGCAAATTTGGCTGGGATGGTCCTTGGGTGGTTCCCTTTCAATATTGTGTCCGACAGCCCTTCCCTCCATTCAAGATGGCTGCTGTTACTAAAAATAGAAATTTCTTTAGTTGTCAATTTCTGCTTTATTACAAATCAAAATGAACTCAAATTTTAACTGCAGCTACATGGCAATGAGTAATTTAACATATATTCTGGGTTTTTCTGTGAGTTTTTCCAGCCAATTTATTCCGTTTAGGAATATTATGAGATAAAAATCACATCAAAATCTTTTGCTCAGAAATTTGAGTTGAAATGATCTTTGGGTGGCCCACTTTCAAAATTATGTGTAACACCCCCATTTTCTATCAACTTTAGATGTCAAATTGAAAACCAGGTGAGCGATTACATGCTCCTGGGAGCCTCTAGTTTTTCTAATTGAAAGATCTTGTAAATCCTTTGATATATAATTGTTCCTTCTCTACAAACATTTTATATTTAACAGGTGATGAAGAGAACATAGAAAAGTTTAACCGTCGTCTTGTTAAGGTTTCTAAACAACATAATGAGGAATGTAAAGAATTACTCAAGTTAATGGGAGTTCCTTTTATTGAGGTATAACCTTTTTGAAGATCTAAGAACAGTCCTCAAAATGAAAATTTGTATTTACTGGTCCGAATCAAATTCTAGAATTTATTTTATACATACATTTTACAAGTATATCTCAATAAAAACAGAAAAAGTTACTGGTCCGAACAAAGTTTTACTGGTCTTAGGAAGAAGGATCAGTGCTCATGGTGAAGACTAAGAAGTAGTGATATGATTTCCACAGGATAATGGGTTATTAAAATTGATAGGATCTTCTTTAGTAGTGATAACTTTCTTGAAAATATAAGAGTAGTAGGTTTGTTTTTACAGGGAATAAATGTTTCATATTCTTTAAAAAAGCTAAAACTTCAAGCAGAAAATCAATATCTGTCATGGCAGAGTAATACAATAGGAGATAATTATATTACTTCCCTTGTATAACTGAATGAATAGAAGTATTTATCATTCATACTTCAGGCTCCTGGAGAAGCTGAAGCTCAGTGTGCAGCCATGGTTAAAGCAGGCAAAGTTTATGCTACTGGTACTGAAGATATGGACGCTTTGACATTTGGAACCAATGTACAATTACGACATCTGACAGTTGCAGAATCAAGGTATTGGTTGTATACATATGTTTAAGTTTTTTACAATTATAATGGCCAACCTTTTCGTTTTTCACAGAATTGTTCCTATTTTAAATTGTCATTCCACATTCCAGATTTTATTTCGATTATTCCGCTTTTGTTTTCTCTTTATAATTTATCTTGAAAATAGAGATGACTTTTGTATTATATATTGTAATGTAAAGTACAGATGTGATACACAGATTCAAACTTGCACAAGTGAAGACCCCAGGGCCTATGATGTACGAGCCCTCTGGGTCTAAAACTTGACTCGGGATGCAATGGAAAAAAATTAAGATAACAAATTTTCCAGTAGAAATGTAATTAGGTTAGGGTTATGGTGTATGGAGTACCCAGATAAAACCACTGACCTGTTCCAAGTAACTGACAAACTTTATCACATAATGTTGTAACGAGTACACCTTGCCATGAGCAGGATTCGAACTCACAACTTTAATGGTGATAGGCACTGATAGCACAGGTAGTTGTAAATCAACTATCATACAATTACACTCCTTATAGTATCAGTGCTACATATTTATTACAAACGACATAAGAATAAATTCAGACAATAACCTGTAATTCAGTACTTAAACAATACTTGTTTATCATATAAGCCTACACAAGATTTGTTGATCTAAAAGGATTTCTTGTCAGTTGTTTTCACCATATATCATCTGTCTAATTTAAATATATATACTACATGCTTTTTACTTTAAATTTTCAGGAAATTACCCATCAAAGAATTTCATTACCAGAAAATTTTGGATGAATTAGGAATGAACAAAGATGAGGTAGAATAACAGAGTTCTTGAAATTTATTTTCTTGTGTCAGTCATTTGGTCTGATACCCTTCAGAATTTTGTCAGTCCGAACAAACTTTTAAAAAATAAAATTTTGAAAATCAGAATGAAATAAGTAAACACATCAGTTGTATTATGTTTTAATGATACTCCATTTCATATTCTATTTCTACAAATTTGTTAACATTTCTAAAAGTTTCATCTTCACTCTGCTCACACACTGATTCACTATCAATCTCACCATCACTGTCTACGTCACTCTCGTCCCTATTTTCCTCACTCTCTCTCTCCCTCCTTATTATTATGGATTTCCCTCTCACTTTCAATTTCTACTTCTCTATCACTTTCAATCTCTTCCACTTCTGGGTAACGTTCTTGAAGACGAGTAACCAGACCAGTTTTACATACCATTATATTAGAAACCCCATCACAACCAAATCCAACAAATTTAGACATATGATTGGTTAAATAGTTTTCATTTAGCTTTTCATTTACAAAGGCAAACATATCTTCAGAGCTGGTTGATTGGGGTTCACCAATACACACAAATCTGGTGATAGTTTTTCCCAGAACACAGTTTCTAATAAATATAGTTTCCTGTTCAGTAACACTGTCATCTGTACTGCCATCCATGGTGAGGGAGAAAAAGTTTAATTTCAGACAAAATGTCCATGAGTTTTTCCCTCTCTGAGGGAAATAAATTCCATAAAACAAGTCACTGTAGTCATATTGTCATAGGTTTTACTATGTCCCTTTGCCCTGTCTAACTGGTTAAACCATGTATCAAAGCATGAACATTCCTAAATTTTAATTCAAGGTTTTTTCTATTGTGCTCTTTAAGAGCCATGAGGCATGACAGTTTTGTGAGCTGTTGTTTGTTGTGTCATTGCCTATTGTTTGTTGTGTCATTGCCTGTTTTTGTGCATCGATATGTACACAAGTTTTCTCATGGTCAGATACTGTACTGATTTAATAATTTTTGGAACCTGCGAAGAAAAGATGTTTTTTACTAGAGCACTGCAAATTTTTTAAGCCTATCCTCGTATTGGGCCGTAATGTTCAACACAAATTTTGCGAGTCACTCCTTTTTTGTCGTCATTTTGTAGCCTAGCTGCTTAGAAATAACCGCTTCCTATAGGCTTCATACTTTTTATACCCCCATCAACAAAGTTGTAGGGGGGTATACTGGTTTCACCATGTCCGTCCGTCTGTAGACAAATCCTATGTCGTACGATAACTTGAGTTGTGTTTCTTAGAATCTTTTAAAATTTTATCAGCTGTTTACTGGTGAAGAGAGGAGGATCCCTTTCTTTTTTGACGATTTTCACTTTTGCCGTTCCAGAGTTATTGGACTTGATATGACGGAAAATAGGATTTTTACCCTATGTCGTATGATAACTTGAGTAGTGTTTCTCAGAATGTTTTGAAATTTTATTAGCAGCTTACCGGTGAAGAGAGGAGGATCCTTTTCATTTTTGACGATTTTCACTTCTGCCGTTCCAGAGTTATTGAACTTGATATGACGGAAAATAGGATGTTTACGCTATGTCGTATGATAACTTGAGTAGTGTTTCTCAGAATGTTTTGAAATTTTATCAGCAGCTTACTGGTGAAGAGAGGAGGGTCCCTTTCATTTTTGGTCGGAACAATCAGTAATGTTTTGGTTATGGAAATAGGTTGGACAGATGTGGGGAGTGGGGGGTATCGCTCACAGTAATACTAGTCATTATTTTTGTTCTGAGCATCATTGTTGCTCTTCCTCTTCACACCCGGCTTAGCAGCTGTGTGAAATTTAATCGGCCATGATGTGGCCATGCTTGTTTGTTGTTTGTTTATATGGTACGGAAGCTCTCTGGTCTCATCCGACATTGGAAAGCACAATCGTAATTCCAAATGATTCTTCATTATAATATGAAAATCATTATGCGGAACGGGTACGAATTTCCGGAAAAGATGAAAACATCGCCTTCTTTTTAATCGGACATCTGGGCCTATATTTATGGGTTTTTTTTATCGGCAAAACCGATAAAACTGACAGTTTTCAATAACTCTGGAATAAGTTACAGACTGACCATTGTTTTAACATGCAGATTCTCATTTTTAAAACTTTGGTTAAAATTTATTTATAGAATTACCTGTAAGGTTATTAAGCTCAAGAATAAATTGATGAAAGAGGTATGTTGTAAATAATTACAACTAGGATAAAATATATATTGTTTTGTTAAAAAAAAATTAAAAATGGGAAAAAAATGTAAAAGTATATAAATAAATGAAAAAGTTGTGAAATTATAATTATATGTTTATATGTCATACCAGGCATGCGCCGGAAAATAATCTTCATTATGTTGAAGGTTTTCCGTAAATGAAGAAGAAGATTATTATGCAAAAATAAAATTACACTTTTGATGGACAAACTAAGTCATTAGGTCCAGAAAAAAACATCCACCTCTGATGTAACAGTTGTTTTTATGTGAATATGTGGTAAGTCTCTTGGAAAAACAGATGACCAGTGAAAAATTTGTATATTTCATATCTGTGATCAACAGATGCCACTGGCCAATAATTAAAAAAAAACTTTAATACAAATGAAAGTTATTAAGAATAACACAGAAATAATATGTTTCATTATATACTCAAATTTATAGGTAGTAAATACAATCAAACCTGCCTTAAAGGGAACCTCTATATAACAAAGCACTGTCTTTTAAGGCAGCCTCATTATCCCCATTAATGAATGGTGCATATAATTTTAATCTGTATATAAAGGGAAAATGCTCATAAAGGCCACACTTTCAGGTTTCCTTTAGTGGCTTTTGTATACAGGTTTGACTGCATACTGATCAAGTGTAACAATTTTGTTTTATTTCAGTTTATTGACTTGTGTATATTGTTGGGTTGTGATTATTGTGATTCTATCCGTGGCATTGGACCAAAAAGAGCTTATGATCTGGTGAAACAGTACCATTCTATTGAAGAAATACTAAAACACATAGATAGCAAGGTATATTTGACAAATGTCATTTTTCATAAATGGCTTAATTTTCTCGTAATTTTTAGTATCAAGAGTTTGTTGATACTGATAATATCCCTGCGTGGGATCAAAATAAAAATGCATAAATTACCAATAAAAGTATTGCTAAAAATAAGTGACTTGAGAGAACGTAACTACATGTAAGGGTGTCAACCAATAGTAATAAAGAAGATGTAACACTATATTATGTTGTGGTAGTTGTATCTATAGTTATGATAATAATGAAAACAAAGCTGAAAATGATGATCCAATAATAGCAACAAAATAAGCTACCTCTCACCTAATGTGTGCCTTATTATAAGACGTAACATACTACAAGTTAATTGTATATATAATATATATTTCAGAAATACACAGTTCCAGAAGACTGGATGTATAAGGTTTGTTGATATTTTTTATTTACAGACCAAATAACTTGTCATATCTGTCTGATTTAGTTAGAACTTCATTTGTAGTGCAATAGTTAGCTTTCTCATTTTGACTGTGGTAGGTGGTGGTTCGAGCCCCAGTGGTGTCAAATCGAACACTATTAAATTTATATTTGTTGCTTTTCTGCTAAGCACACAGCATTAAGGAGAATGAGCAAAGACTAGTTGGCTCAGAAACAGGATAATGTGTCAAGAGTGGAGCAACATGTATACCTGTGAATTGTTATTTCAGTGAACTAGCACTATAAAAATCCAATTTAGCGTGTTGGTCTTGTACAAAGCAGACATCATCTCATTGAAACACCCTTTTTCTTTTAGAACTGTATTATTCCTACTTTTACATGATGAAATTGTTATTGAATTATGCTGTCTATTTGCAGGAAGCAAGACGATTATTTCAACAACCAGAAATAGCTGATCCTGAAACGATTGACGTAAGATCAACATTACATTGTTATTCTTTGAATCGTGTATTGTTATTCATGGTTTACAAGAGAAGCTTCCTGTCGTAATATATAAAATATTCTGGTTTAAGGAATAAATTAATCAACTCAGTTAAAATGGCATTTAGTTCTAAATGTTTAAGAAATAAATCAGGGAAGTAAGAATGTGTTTTGAGTTTTAACATGGGTTGGTGGATATTAGTATTTTATCCCGAGCCAAAAGCGAGGGATAAAATTTACTAATATCTGCCAACCCATGTTAAAACTCAAAACACATTCTGGAATCCATGATTTATTTCGATTCTAATATGTCTAAGAGTACAAATACGGTAGTATACTTTGATTGGAAGAGGGTAATTTACGTTTGCGGACAATGTCGCACACAATTTATGCTACCCAATTAGAGCAGACAATAATTCATCAATAGGTACATTTACGACGGGAAAGTCAGTTACATGAACCGGTGCATGTGCTAAATGAGATTATACCCAATCGATAAATCGCTCGTTTGTTTGCAAAACGAAAGGAGGACGTCATGTTAGAATTTTCCATTAATACTTACCGTCACAATATAGCTGAAATATTGTTGAAAGTGGCATTAAACAACATAGCCCTAATCTTACCCTCTTAAATCCCACAATAACTATTATGATTTTGAATATTATGTAAGGATATTAAAAGAAAAATCTAATACCATGTAGATGAGGAAGCACCTATTGTAATAATATGTATTAAAAGGAATGCTGTGTAGGTTCTTGACACTATGTATCCAGTACTACAATTTAATATTATTAAGTCAGTGATAGGATATTCTTAAGTGTTCCACCAAAGTCCACACCCTTTTATTTTTTTCTTGGATAGAACTAACATAGATGAGTTAATTATATTCTCCATTCCAATAGATTTATTTCCAAAGGAACAGATGTTATAAGGGATTTGCTAGGATATGTGCCTGTTACTAAAAATAGACTATCCATATTGTATTTGTATGTTGAAGTTGAGTTTTTGTTTGTCAATATTGATTTAATAATCACAAGAAGCAGATATATCATCTATAGAAGGGAACAAAATATATCTTAAGATAGAGAGAAAAATGTGTTCTCCAACAATTAGCAAATTATCTCTCCCTTCTGCCACCCCCATTTATAGCCATGCACAGCAACATTCCAATTTTCATGTTAAAAAAATGAGGATACAATATACATAAAAATTATTCAGATCTGAATAGGGGCCATATCAGCCCTTACTGCACCTTGTACTTTAAATATTTATTTATGTATATATTAATTTTAGTTATATGATACCTTATAAGACTGGCAAATATATATATTGAATATATATAATACTAGAGTCCTTGAATACGTCCTCCACGTTGATAGTTGATTAAATAGAACTACAATACCACACTTAGACCTGAACACTGTACTACATATCCTGGTATTACTGTTTTTCAACGATCTAACACACATATATTAATATATCAATAAAATGACCAGAATCAAAGCTTACAATGTATTACATGAGAACCAATTATTTTATTTTCATTTCAAAAACATGAAATGGAAAAAACAACACATGTTTATTTATAAACCATGTGTAGTTTATTTATAAACCATGTGTACTGTTTATTTATATACCATGTGTACTATTTCACCAGTTTTCGACAGTCAAGGAAAATAAAGTATTAATCACTGGTTTCCATGTGGGTATGGCATCAATATTTACATGATCAAAGGCATGGCAGACAATAAAGCAAATATCGGGCTGCAACAGTATGTTTTCTAAATGATTAAAGCTTGTTTTGAGGTAAAGAAACAATGAAATTACGAATTCAATCTGAAATCATAGTAACTTACTTCTTACTTTTAAGATGACATTTTTAGCTCAGATTTCTTGAGATCGTTTTACGATATTTCAGCATCATAGCATAACCTCTGACCTATTAATCGACGAAAATGGGTGATATTTTGTTGAAACTATACTAATATATGTTCTTGTATATTAACAGTTAAAATGGACAGAGCCAGACGAGGAAGCATTAGTCGACTACATGGTTAACAAGAAAAACTTCAGGTAAACATCACTTTTAACTGTCATTTGGTAGAGTACATGTCCGGCAGAACTATTTCAGGTAGATAGTTTCTTCCATGGGATAATGCTATAAATATCCAGACCAGCATATTGGTCTAGTACAAGTACTGAGTAAATGGGAAGAAATATATTCCACTGTAAAAACACAACAGATGCCACATGTAGAGCAGGAACTGCTTGCCCATTCAGAACATCTGAGTTAACCACTGGTTTTTAGATTTCTGTATGAATGTTTGTCCTAATGACCGTAGTGTTTTCTGTCCTTTTTTGATTTGTAGATTTTGGTTGCTCCTTTGGTATCTTCAAACTTTTAAAATAGCTAAAGAAAGCTACTGACTTACAGAATACTATTGTAGATATTGTTTGTCCTAAAGAAAGCTACAGACTTACAGAATACTATTGTAGATCATTGTTTGTCCTAAAGAAAGCTACTGACTTACAGAATACTATTGTAGATCATTGTTTGTCCTAAAGAAAGCTACTGACTTACAGAATACTATTGTAGATCATTGTTTGTCCTAAAGAAAGCTACTGACTTACAGAATACTATTGTAGATCATTGTTTGTCCTAAAGAAAGCTACTGACTTACAGAATACTATTGTAGATCATTGTTTGTCCTAAAGAAAGCTACTGACTTACAGAATACTATTGTAGATCATTGTTTGTCCTAAAGAAAGCTACTGACTTACAGAATACTATTGTAGATCATTGTTTGTCCTAAAGAAAGCTACTGACTTACAGAATACTATTGTAGATCATTGTTTGTCCTAAAGAAAGCTACAGACTTACAGAATACTATTGTAGATCATTGTTTGTCCTAAAGAAAGCTACTGACTTACAGAATACTATTGTAGATCATTGTTTGTCCTAAAGAAAGCTACTGACTTACAGAATACTATTGTAGATCATTGTTTGTCCTAAAGAAAGCTACTGACTTACAGAATACTATTGTAGATCATTGTTTGTCCTAAAGAAAGCTACTGACTTACAGAATACTATTGTAGATCATTGTTTGTCCTAAAGAAAGCTACAGACTTACAGAATACTATTGTAGATCATTGTTTGTCCTAAAGAAAGCTACTGACTTACAGAATACTATTGTAGATCATTGTTTGTCCTAAAGAAAGCTACTGACTTACAGAATACTATTGTAGATCATTGTTTGTCCTAAAGAAAGCTACAGACTTACAGAATACTATTGTAGATCATTGTTTGTCCTAAAGAAAGCTACTGACTTACAGAATACTATTGTAGATCATTGTTTGTCCTAAAGAAAGCTACTGACTTACAGAATACTATTGTAGATCATTGTTTGTCCTAAAGAAAGCTACTGACTTACAGAATACTATTGTAGATCATTGTTTGTCCTAAAGAAAGCTACAGACTTACAGAATACTATTGTAGATCAATGTTTGTCCTAAAGAAAGCTACTGACTTACAGAATACTATTGTAGATCATTGTTTGTCCTAAAGAAAGCTACTGACTTACAGAATACTATTGTAGATCATTGTTTGTCCTAAAGAAAGCTACTGACTTACAGAATACTATTGTAGATCATTGTTTGTCCTAAAGAAAGCTACTGACTTGCATAATACTATTGTAGATCATTGTTTGTCCTAAAGAAAGCTACAGACTTACAGAATACTATTGTAGATCATTGTTTGTCCTAAAGAAAGCTACTGACTTACAGAATACTATTGTAGATCATTGTTTGTCCTAAAGAAAGCTACAGACTTACAGAATACTATTGTAGATCATTGTTTGTCCTAAAGAAAGCTACAGACTTACAGAATACTATTGTAGATCATTGTTTGTCCTAAAGAAAGCTACTGACTTACAGAATACTATTGTAGATCATTGTTTGTCCTAAAGAAAGCTACTGACTTACAGAATACTATTGTAGATCATTGTTTGTCCTAAAGAAAGCTACAGACTTACAGAATACTATTGTAGATCATTGTTTGTCCTAAAGAAAGCTACTGACTTACAGAATACTATTGTAGATCATTGTTTGTCCTAAAGAAAGCTACTGACTTACAGAATACTATTGTAGATCATTGTTTGTCCTAAAGAAAGCTACTGACTTACAGAATACTATTGTAGATCATTGTTTGTCCTAAAGAAAGCTACAGACTTACAGAATACTATTGTAGATCAATGTTTGTCCTAAAGAAAGCTACTGACTTACAGAATACTATTGTAGATCATTGTTTGTCCTAAAGAAAGCTACTGACTTACAGAATACTATTGTAGATCATTGTTTGTCCTAAAGAAAGCTACAGACTTACAGAATACTATTGTAGATCATTGTTTGTCCTAAAGAAAGCTACTGACTTACAGAATACTATTGTAGATCATTGTTTGTCCTAAAGAAAGCTACTGACTTACAGAATACTATTGTAGATCATTGTTTGTCCTAAAGAAAGCTACTGACTTGCATAATACTATTGTAGATCATTGTTTGTCCTAAAGAAAGCTACAGACTTACAGAATACTATTGTAGATCATTGTTTGTCCTAAAGAAAGCTACAGACTTACAGAATACTATTGTAGATCATTGTTTGTCCTAAAGAAAGCTACTGACTTACAGAATACTATTGTAGATCATTGTTTGTCCTAAAGAAAGCTACTGACTTACAGAATACTATTGTAGATCATTGTTTGTCCTAAAGAAAGCTACAGACTTACAGAATACTATTGTAGATCATTGTTTGTCCTAAAGAAAGCTACTGACTTACAGAATACTATTGTAGATCATTGTTTGTCCTAAAGAAAGCTACTGACTTACAGAATACTATTGTAGATCATTGTTTGTCCTAAAGAAAGCTACTGACTTACAGAATACTATTGTAGATCATTGTTTGTCCTAAAGAAAGCTACTGACTTACAGAATACTATTGTAGATCATTGTTTGTCCTAAAGAAAGCTACAGACTTACAGAATACTATTGTAGATCATTGTTTGTCCTAAAGAAAGCTACTGACTTACAGAATACTATTGTAGATCATTGTTTGTCCTAAAGAAAGCTACTGACTTACAGAATACTATTGTAGATCATTGTTTGTCCTAAAGAAAGCTACTGACTTACAGAATACTATTGTAGATCATTGTTTGTCCTAAAGAAAGCTACTGACTTGCAGAATACTATTGTAGATCATTGTTTGTCCTAAAGAAAGCTACAGACTTACAGAATACTATTGTAGATCATTGTTTGTCCTAAAGAAAGCTACTGACTTACAGAATACTATTGTAGATCATTGTTTGTCCTAAAGAAAGCTACTGACTTACAGAATACTATTGTAGATCATTGTTTGTCCTAAAGAAAGCTACTGAATAAGAATACTAGATGTTGGTTGCATTTCTTGTTAGAATTATTGATTATGTAAAATAATGTCACATTATTACACTATTTGAAATTAGATGTTTAATGGTTTAGTTTTCCATGCTATTGTGGTTTTTGATAAGTAGAATGTTGAGACATTTTGACATAGGGTTCTAATGTTTAACCATCAATAGAGGACAATCCATGTTTTATAACATGATTATTCAATTGAACAAATTTCTATGAATTGTTTGTATTTCAGTGAAGACAGAATAAGGAATGGTATAAAGAAATTACAGAAGGCTAAACAAGGATCAACCCAAGGGAGATTGGATTCTTTCTTCTCTGTTGTGTCAACATCCAGTACAAAAAGAAAAGTAAGTTTTGTTTATAATACAAATGTACATACATATCCAGACCAGTCTACTTGTAATGAAATTTGTTATAATATCCAGACCAGTCTACTTGTAATGAAATTTTTTATAATATTGTATTGAACAGATTATTTATCCCATCGACTCCCCTTGAGTATATATCATGTCTGGTTATACTGAAGTTGGGTTATTGGGCATTATCCTGTTAATGACCGCTCGAGGTTTTAGAGTTTCGTCCCTTTTATAAAACGCAACGAAGATCATGCAGTTGTCACTGTAAACCAACATTGTACTAAAATGAGCAAAATTATTTAGAAAGTCTTATTTCCTTCAATGAAATAAAAATAATAGTTACTTATGTATAGGGCATTATTATGATAGATAGACTGCCCTTGGGACAGTAGTATTGACTTCAACACCGATAATGCCCTCACCTGTGGCTCAGGCATTATCACTGTTTCAGTCAATACTACTGTCCCGTGGGCAGTCTATAAATCACGATAATGCCCTATACATAAGTAACTATTATATAAATGTATGATAACAAAATAGAATTCAACCATTCTACTGAATCACAGCTTAAAAATGAAAGCTTATCAAATTTATTGTTACAATATGTTTTTTTTTTCTTTTATATTATGTATTAATGTATTACAATAAGCATTTATCTTTTTATTTTGTGAAACATTGAATTTCATTTGTATACCAATGACAAAAAAACTTTTAAATTAGATGTCAATCGACTCTTAACTATGTAAGCAGCCGTTTGTCTTGACAAACAGATAAATACTGTGTAATTACAGAATATCTTTTTCAGTTTTAATTTTTTGATTCCCCCATTGGACATTGTCCAAATTATGGACACAAAAAAAAAGAAAACATGTCAAAAACATCTATTACTATTTACAGTTGAACCCTGTGATATAAGAAGTCATATATGTTCCTATATAGGTATTGGCTTTATATGCCATTAACTTGTTCAAAAGACTGTCTGTCCCTTCCAGACAAGGTTGGACTGTACTTTGTATTTAATATTGATATGGTTTTATAAAAAAATAATTTTTGTTACTTTGAAGATACATGTAAGTTTGTGGTGTTGTTTGTGTTATGACTGATTTCTATTATAGTATGTAGAATTGTCTACCGTCATTGTTTAACTTTTCTCATGTAAAGGGAACATGTTTGTTTAAAGCTCTGATGATCCTGAACTTCACTGTTATATTTTCAGCAAGAAGACCAGAAGGGATCAACTAAGAAAAAGGGAAAGGGAACATATAAAAGAGGGAAATGATATCTTTATGTAGAGAATTTTACTATACATGAACAAGAACACATACATTCTTCAATGTATTAGTTATCTCATACAATTTATGGTTTAGCTTCGATTTGAATTTTCATAGCTATTGAATTGAATTATTTATTAAAGTAGATTCCTCATCTATCAACATGCCATGAAATATTAGTGAATGACAGAAAAAAAACTAACAAGTTTTGATAACACATATTACTTCATTGATATTAATGATTTTATTTTGTAATGTCATATGTGTAATTAAATTAGTGTTGTCATGTAAACGGCTGTTATATGTCAAATATTTCACTTATAAAAATATATATAGACTGAAGCAGGTCTTATTAATTAATGTGTATTTCTTTTTTTAACTTGCCTGGCCCAAAGGCCCATCTGTCATTGCATTGTATCTGCCATTGATGTCCTTCAGCATAAGGTAACATCTTTTTCTCTGACATTTCTTGGTCAAGCTTGTTCTGTTGGTGGACCTCATGTGATTTTGTGAATTTTGTTCCAATATTCAACATGGCTGCCAGATCTAATAATGCAATTTGATTGGCTGAACATCAAAGCTCTATTTTGTCAATGGTTTTAAATTTGATTTGATATCAATATCTTTTGATGGTTCTACATAAAATGTGTAATGTTTATGCCGATCAGAAATCCAAGATGGGAAGCCGCCGCTAGACTTGCAGGAAAATGAATACAAGCTTTTATTTAGTAACTACAAAGTCAAATTCAACATCATCCATATTTGAAAGATCATTGGATGTTACTTCACAAAGTTGGTATTTTTATGTGAATCTGAAATCCAAGATATGCATGACAACAGAACATGGTTTTCAACATAAGATCCTATGAGAAAAACGTTCTTAAAAATCTAATTCTCATGGACCACTCAACCATTTCAAAAGAAACCTGGCTTGAATATCCTTGGATAGCTCTCAACAAAATGTGTGTTAGTTGTGCTGATAGAAAAACATGACCCAAATTATAGTTTAACATAGAACCCTATTGAAAAATAAATAAATACTTTTACATAGAAACTGTATTCATGATTAAACCATATACTTTAAACGAATAATTATTAAATGATCCGTTACAAAGTTGAAATGTATTAAGTGGATAAAAAGACTCCCTGATTACCACCATAGGTTCAAGTTTACCTTGGAACCAAATAGGGAATATGTTTAAGAGAATATGATTCTCTGAAAACATTGAAGCATTTACAAGAAACAAGTCTGGAATATTAGTAAGATAATGATTGAACAGGTAATAAATATGGACACCACCACCATATAACCCACATAAAATGTGATGGCATCTCAAGATCCCACAAACCACATCAGTGGCGTAATGGTTAGCGTGCTTGCCTTGGGTGCGGTAGATCGTGGGATCGAACCCCAGTCGGGTCAAACTAAAGACTATAAAATTGGTATTTGTTGCTTCTCCCCTAGGCACGCAGCATTAAGGAGAAAGTGCAAGGACTGGTTGGCTCGAAATCAGAATAATGTGTCCGAGTGGAGCGACATTTCTATCCGCAGACTGTTGTTTCAGTGAGCTAGCTCTATAAAAATCCAACTTGGCGTGTTGGTCTAGAACAAAGTGGACTTCATCATCATCTCATTGAAAATTAACTTGTTCTCGCCATGATATATACTGAAAAGTTGGTGTCGAACAACAATCTCACTCGCTCAAGGTCCCATGATCCAACGACATACATTCTTTCCCTAGTTCTCTCAACTTATTCAATGCCATATAAAGGTGGGATACAAATCTCGAAGTGCAATATCATGTTCACTCTCATCTCTGTTCAGTCAGATCAGATTATCCCACCAATGTCTGAGCATCCAATGGGATCCCAATTTAATTTTTGATATGGTCGTGTATCGTAGGGTCATGCATGAATTATCATTGGATTTTCTTCAACAAAAATTACATCTATCACATGATAAAGCCCTGTGATAGATATATCACTCTGCATTAAAGCCATTTTGGGTGATGAAGTAACATTAAAAACAACAGAAATGTTGACGATTTATTAAAAAGAGAAGAATATATATCCATATCACCAAGATGTCTATGTCTTTAACTGTACACTACATACATAAGACTGGTGTCGGACATGTTCTGTTTTAGCCCAAAGGATCATGAGATATTTTGCCGGGTACCAGACAACTCGGACCGTATGAAAAGACTAGTCGGATCATCAATAATTATTGTCTTATTTATTTATTTTTTTCAATAAAATTGACGGAAATCATAAAGCTACAGTCATCTGTCAAAAGTATTGGGAAATATACATAGAAATAGTTAATATAGAACACAAGACAAGCACAGTAAAATTAGAAAATTAATGAACCGAATTTTGAATAAATAATTAAATATATCAGCAACTAGAAATAATTTGAGAGGCATGTATTTAAAAGAAATTATGTAGCCGCGAAAATACAATGTATAAAAATTTAAACTTTGAATTAATGGACAACAAAACCCAATTTTTACAAAATCCTGCTAACAGTTGAATTTTTTTGAATTTTTATATTTATCAAAGACAACTTGATATTAAATATTGTCATCTTTAAGATATAATTTTTTTTAAGATTGATGTTTTGTTTAATGACACCCATTTACAACATTTCCAACAACCATGAAACTTATACAAACAAAAATAATACATAATGCTTATATGAAATTTCATAATTTATAAGCTCTAAATAATTTTTTCTTAAATTATTTATTTTTAATTTTTGATATTAATTTTATTCCTGTAAATGATACGTAATAGACCATGTTATGAGAACAAAATCACGTCCTAATCACATTTTTGGTCACAAGTAATATTATCTATCATTTAATAAATAATTCATTTTCACTAAAAGATAATAATTGTCTTTTAAATAAATCAATAATTTTACACGTATAAATATTGAACAATATTATAAAACAATAATACGGTCCGAGTTGTCTTAACAAACGGGCTGACTAGTCCTCGCTTACGGGCCGACTTGTCCTCGCTTATGGTCCGAGTTGTCCGCGGGCCGAGTTGTCTGGCATCCATTTTGCCGCCTCTTGGTGTCTAAACGTTTCTCATTTCAACCTTCCCTAGAAGCCACTTGGCCAAATGGAACAAACATTTTCATGGAATGATGTTTAGATTCTTTACAAAAAAATATTAATTTTGTTTTGATCGGACACAAAGGATGGTCGCTACAGACATTTCCTGTGTAGTTAAAACAACATTTCTGTATCATTTTTTATTGTGATCATGTGCCACTAGTGGAGCTGGAACTAATTAACATATAAAAGCTTTGTTTTGTTGTATCTATTTATGTATACTGGTGTATAACATTAGTTCCATATCAGTGGTCCACGCCGTTAAACAGTAAGACGACAGGTGCCACCAGTGGAGCATGAGACGGTCTACCCTTCAGTAGCATCTGAGATTATCCACGGATTTCAGTGGGGTTTCTGTTTTTTAATCTTTAGTTTAATGAACCATTGTTAATCTATTGACCATTGTATCGTTTGTTCTTTTTCAGCTTGCATATTATGATTACCCCTGTGGTAGTATTTTATATTGTGAGCAATCATGTGTTGATGTTCTATGTTAAGTAAACAACATTGTACAAAACACCATTTAATAGTTGATATGACAAATGAATGAAAACAAATATAACATAATGTATCTAGTGAATGCCTCCCAGTTCCTGTCGTCTGCCGTGTATATTTCTTTAAAGATCTTCCTCTCTTGTTTTATTATAAATTCTGTAACGGTTCTGCCTCTGTAAATATAATAAAGAACAGCATGTACTACCATTGCCTAACCAGAAATCATGTTTACCGTAAAACAAGGAATTGTTTAACGTGGTACCATATTTATAATAAAACACAAGGGTACCATATTATGGCAAGACAAAGGTAATTGTATAGCATATCTATATAGTAAAACACAAGTAATTGTTTAACAGGGTACCATAATATGAAAAAACAAAGGTATTGTCTAGCCTGGTAACATATTTATAGCAAAACACAAGTAATTGTCTAGCCGACAACCTTATTTATTGCAATATACAATTTATTGTCTAGCTGGCTAACACATTTATAGCAAAACACAAGTAATTGTCTAGCCTGGAACCCCATACATTGCAAACGGTAGTAATTGTCTAGCCGACTACCGTATTTATAGTAAAACAAAAGTAATTGTCAAATATCGGGTATTATTGAAAAGTTCAAACGAATTTCATTTTTCAGCGTGTAATTGCAATATTACAAGTAACATATTTCCTCCACCAATGAAAGTGAACGCAACCGTATCGGTGGTGTAATGGTTATCGTGTTCGCCTGGAGTGTGGTATATCGTGGGTTTGAGCCCCGGTCGTGTCAAACCAAAGACTATAAAATTGGTATTTGCTGCTTCTCCGCTAAGTACGTAGCATTAAGGAGAAAGAGCGAAGACTGGTTGGCTCCGAATCTGAATAATGTGTCCGAGTGGAGCGACATGTCTATCCGCGGACTGTTGTTTCAGTGAGCTAGCACTATAAAACCCCAACTCAGCGGACCTTATCATCATCTCATTGAAAACTAACTTGTTCTTGCCATGATATAGCGGAAAATTGCTGAATTGACGTTAAACAACAATCACTCACTTGAACTGAACGTGAACGCAAAGGAAAAATCGTCGAAAGTGGCGTTTATTGTAGCTCAAAAACCTATAATATTTGATACATTTAATACTAACCGGACACGTTAATTAATCCATCTTCATTGATATCTAAAACATAAAATACTTCCTCTACATTTTGGGAAATGTGGTCGTTATCGTCAAAAGTTTCTATGAAATATTCTGTTAATTCTTTTCTGTCCAGAGCCCTGTCACGATTTCTGTCATACTCCTGTAGTCTACCGGGTAACCGCCGAGCACTTTCAAGGTCACTACTTCGCCATGGGAACGGAGAGCGTTTGGCGGGAAGACACATAGCTATTGCAACACTGTATAATACCAAAATGGAAGTCAGTACTCTGGCCATGGTGTTGATATCTACAAAATATATCGTAAGCATAAAGCGAATTATCGTCGATGAATGATACATGCGGTAAATGTGATAAAATGAAAATCACTTGGAATTAATGAACACTGTATACTTGTCTATATAATATCGATAAGACTGGGGCGAAGTCGCGCTGACAAATGTAATGCAATTTGTGTGGCATGTATGTATATATCGTTTCATTTTTCAAAATGATTGCCACGCAATGCTTGCTGAATAACAACAATTCTATTCGGAAAAAAATCGACATTCATGGAGAGTAATTTACTATCGCAATTACAATGTGTGTAAATTTTTTAAAGGAGGCGACTTTGATGTCTGTAAGATTTCTAAAGAAAAACCTCTGGTTACACACATTATTACAATGTATGTAATAAAAACCTCTGGTTACACACATTATTACAATGTATGTAATAAAAACAAAGAACTCAAATTTAGTGTGCACGACTTGTTTCTGGAAAAATCTTCATTATGGACGCTCAAAGCCAGAACATTTGAAAGCTAAATAATTTAATCGCTTTGGGGAGCAAGAAAATTAAACGGCCAAAACAGGATGGCCAAAATCGGCTAAGGTCACCTATGCCTGAGAGAGGTGAATATATTTTTTTTAATAATTACACGATTTAGGAACTATAAATTTGGATACAATATATAATAAACCAAGTCAGTGCCGGAGCACTGACTACTGGGTGGATGATACCATAGTGGACTAATAGTCCATCAGAAGAAGTATCGACCCAGTGATAGAAACACTGACTACTGGGTGGATGATACCATAGTGGACTAATAGTCCATCAGCAGAAGTATCGACCCAATGCTAAGAATGAAAACGCAGATATCAAATTTAGTGCGCATTTCTACAGAAACGTTTTGATTCCATTATTACAATATATGTAACTTTTCAACAACAACAAAATGAAATAAATTACAATGTGTGTGCCTTAAATATGGAGGGCTTTTGGTGACATTATTACAATGCATGTAGCTTTAATAGAGAGGGGAAGTTGGTGCTTTAATTACAATACGCGTATCATTAATATGAAGGGGACTTTTATCCCAGTATAACAATGTATGCAGCTTTACTAGAAGGATACATTGATGTCATTATTACAATGTGTACCGTGTTAATAAGGAGGTGATTTTGATGCTATTATTACAATGGGTAACATTTCTGAGGAGAAGATTGTGATGCCATTATGACAATGTATGTATGTTTACTAAGAGGGATAGTTTGGTGGTATTAATACAATATGTGTAGCGTTAGTAGGGAGAATACTTGGATGACGTTACAATGTATGTATATTCATAAGGATTGGACTTTGATGCCATTATTACAATGTGTGTAGCATTTAATATGGAGGGGATTTTTATGTCATTATTGCAATATGTGTAGTTTCACTCAAGAGGCGACTTTGACGCCTTTATTACTATGTGTGTAGCTTCACTCAAGAGACGACTTTGACGCATTTATTACTATGTGTGTAGCTTCACTCAAAAGGCGACTTTGACGCCTTTATTACTATGTGTGTAGCTTCACTCAAGAGACGACTTTGACGCCTTTATTACTATGTGTGTAGCTTCACTCAAGAGACGACTTTGACGCCTTTATTACTATGTGTGTAGCTTCACTCAAGAGACGACTTTGACGCCTTTATTACTATGTGTGTAGCTTCACTCAAGAGACGACTTTGACGCCTTTATTACTATGTGTGTAGCTTCACTCAAGAGACGATTTTGACGCCTTTATTACTATGTGTGTAGCTTCACTCAAGAGACGACTTTGATGCCTTTATTACTATGTGTGTAGCTTCACTCAAGAGGCGATTTTGATGCCTTTATTACTATGTGTGTAGCTTCACTCAAGAAACGACTTTGACGCCTTTATTACTATGTGTGTAGCTTCACTCAAGAGGCGACTTTGACGCCTTTATTACTATGTGTGTAGCTTCACTCAAGAGACGACTTTGACGCCTTTATTACTATGTGTGTAGCTTCACTCGAGAGACGACTTTGACGCCTTTATTACTATGTGTGTAGCTTCACTCAAGAGACGATTGTGACGCCTTTATTACTATGTGTGTAGCTTCACTCAAGAGACGACTTTGACGCCTTTATTACTATGTGTGTAGTTTCACTCAAGAGACGACTTTGACGCCTTTATTACTATGTGTGTAGCTTCACTCAAAAGGCGACTTTGACGCCTTTATTACTATGTGTGTAGCTTCACTCAAGAGACGACTTTGACGCCTTTATTACTATGTGTGTAGCTTCACTCAAGAGACGACTTTGACGCCTTTATTACTATGTGTGTAGCTTCACTCAAGAGACGACTTTGACGCCTTTATTACTATGTGTGTAGCTTCACTCAAGAGACGACTTTGACGCCTTTATTACTATGTGTGTAGCTTCACTCAAGAGACGACTTTGACGCCTTTATTACTATGTGTGTAGCTTCACTCAAGAGGCGACTTTGACGCCTTTATTACTATGTGTGTAGCTTCACTCAAGAGACGACTTTGACGCCTTTATTACTATGTGTGTAGCTTCACTCAAGAGGCGACTTTGACGCCTTTATTACTATGTGTGTAGCTTCACTCAAGAGACGAGTTTGACGCCTTTATTACTATGTGTGTAGCTTCACTCAAGAGGCGACTTTGACGCCTTTATTACTATGTGTGTAGCTTCACTCAAGAGACGATTTTGACGCCTTTATTACTATGTGTGTAGCTTCACTCAAGAGACGACTTTGATGCCTTTATTACTATGTGTGTAGCTTCACTCAAGAGGCGATTTTGACGCCTTTATTACTATGTGTGTAGCTTCACTCAAGAAACGACTTTGACGCCTTTATTACTATGTGTGTAGCTTCACTCAAGAGGCGACTTTGACGCCTTTATTACTATGTGTTTAGCTTCACTCAAGAGACGACTTTGACGCCTTTATTACTATGTGTGTAGCTTCACTCGAGAGACGACTTTGACGCCTTTATTACTATGTGTGTAGCTTCACTCGAGAGACGATTGTGACGTCTTTATTACTATGTGTGTAGCTTCACTCAAGAGACGACTTTGACGCCTTTATTACTATGTGTGTAGCTTCACTCAAGAGACGACTTTGACGCCTTTATTACTATGTGTGTAGCTTCACTCAAGAGACGACTTTGACGCCTTTATTACTATGTGTGTAGCTTCACTCAAGAGACGACTTTGACGCCTTTATTACTATGTGTGTAGCTTCACTCAAGAGACGACTTTGACGCCTTTATTACTATGTGTGTAGCTTCACTCAAAGAGACGACTTTGACGCCTTTATTACTATGTGTGTAGCTTCACTCAAGAGGCGATTTTGACGCCTTTATTACTATGTGTGTAGCTTCATTCAAGAAACGACTTTGACGCCTTTATTACTATGTGTGTAGCTTCACTCAAGAGGCGACTTTGACGCCTTTATTACTATGTGTGTAGCTTCACTCAAGAGACGACTTTGATGCCTTTATTACTATGTGTGTAGCTTCACTCAAGAGGCGACTTTGACGCCTTTATTACTATGTGTGTAGCTTCACTCAAAAGGCGACTTTGACGCCTTTATTACTATGTGTGTAGCTTCACTCAAGAGACGACTTTGACGCCTTTATTACTATGTGTGTAGCTTCACTCAAGAGACGACTTTGATGCCTTTATTACTATGTGTGTAGCTTCACTCAAGAGACGACTTTGACGCCTTTATTACTATGTGTGTAGCTTCACTCAAGAGGCGACTTTGACGCCTTTATTACTATGTGTGTAGCTTCACTCAAGAGGCGACTTTGACGCCTTTATTACTATGTGTGTAGCTTCACTCAAGAGACGACTTTGACGCCTTTATAACTATGTGTGTAGCTTCACTCAAGAGGCGACTTTGACGCCTTTATTACTATGTGTGTAGCTTCACTCAAGAGGCGACTTTGACGCCTTTATTACTATGTGTGTAGCTTCACTCAAGAGACGACTTTGACGCCTTTATTACTATGTGTGTAGCTTCACTCAAGATGCGACTTTGACGCCTTTATTACTATGTGTGTAGCTTCACTCAAGATGCGACTTTGACGCCTTTATTACTATGTGTGTAGCTTCACTCAAGAGGCGATTTTGACGCCTTTATTACTATGTGTGTAGCTTCACTCAAGAGACGACTTTGACGCCTTTATTACTATGTGTGTAGCTTCACTCAAAAGGCGACTTTGACGCCTTTATTACTATGTGTGCAGCTTCACTCAAGAGGCGACTTTGACGCCTTTATTACTATGTGTGTAGCTTCACTCAAGAGACGACTTTGATGCCTTTATTACTATGTGTGTAGCTTCACTCAAGAGGCGACTTTGACGCCTTTATTACTATGTGTGTAGCTTCACTCGAGAGGCGACTTTGACGCCTTTATTACTATGTGTGTAGCTTCACTCAAGAGACGACTTTGACGCCTTTATTACTATGTGTGTAGCTTCACTCAAGAGACGACTTTGACGCCTTTATTACTATGTGTGCAGCTTCACTCAAGAGGCGACTTTGACGCCTTTATTACTATGTGTGTAGCTTCACTCAAGAGACGACTTTGATGCCTTTATTACTATGTGTGTAGCTTCACTCAAGAGGCGACTTTGACGCCTTTATTACTATGTGTGTAGCTTCACTCGAGAGGCGACTTTGACGCCTTTATTACTATGTGTGTAGCTTCACTCAAGAGACGACTTTGACGCCTTTATTACTATGTGTGTAGCTTCACTCAAGATGCGACTTTGACGCCTTTATTACTATGTGTGTAGCTTCACTCAAAAGGCGACTTTGACGCCTTTATTACTATGTGTGTAGCTTCACTCAAGAGACGACTTTGATGCCTTTATTACTATGTGTGTAGCTTCACTCAAAAGGCGACTTTGATGCCTTTATTACTATGTGTGTAGCTTCACTCAAAAGGCGACTTTGACGCCTTTATTAGTATGTGTTTAGCTTCACTCAAGAGGCGACTTTGACGCCTTTATTACTATGTGTGTAGCTTCACTCAAGAGGCGACTTTGACGCCTTTATTACTATGTGTGTAGCTTCACTCAAGAGGCGACTTTGACGCCTTTATTACTATAAGTGTAGCTTCACTCAAGAGACGACTTTGACGCCTTTATTACTATGTGTGTAGCTTCACTCAAAAGGCGACTTTGACGCCTTTATTACTATGTGTGTAGCTTCACTCAAAAGGCGACTTTGACGCCTTTATTACTATGTGTGTAGCTTCACTCAAGAGACGACTTTGATGCCTTTATTACTATGTGTGTAGCTTCACTCAAGAGACGACTTTGACGCCTTTATTACTATGTGTGTAGCTTCACTCAAAAGGCGACTTTGACGCCTTTATTACTATGTGTGTAGCTTCACTCAAGAGACGACTTTGATGCCTTTATTACTATGTGTGTAGCTTCACTCAAAAGGCGACTTTGACGCCTTTATTACTATGTGTGTAGCTTCACTCAAGAGACGACTTTGACGCCTTTATTACTATGTGTGTAGCTTCACTCAAGAGACGACTTTGACGCCTTTATTACTATGTGTGTAGCTTCACTCAAGAGACGACTTTGACGCCTTTATTACTATGTGTGCAGCTTCACTCAAGAGACGACTTTGACGCCTTTATTACTATGTGTGTAGCTTCACTCAAGAGACGACTTTGACGCCTTTATTACTATGTGTGTAGCTTCACTCAAGAGACAACTTTGACGCCTTTATTACTATGTGTGTAGCTTCACTCAAGAGACGACTTTGACGCCTTTATTACTATGTGTGTAGCTTCACTCGAGAGACGACTTTGACGCCTTTATTACTATGTGTGTAGCTTCACTCGAGAGACGATTGTGACGCCTTTATTACTATGTGTGTAGCTTCACTCAAGAGACGACTGTGACGCCTTTATTACTATGTGTGTAGCTTCACTCAAGAGACGACTTTGACGCCTTTATTACTATGTGTGTAGCTTCACTCAAGAGACGACTTTGACGCCTTTATTACTATGTGTGTAGCTTCACTCAAGAGGCGACTTTGACGCCTTTATTACTATGTGTGTAGCTTCACTCAAGAGACGACTTTGACGCCTTTATAACTATGTGTGTAGCTTCACTCAAGAGGCGACTTTGACGCCTTTATTACTATGTGTGTAGCTTCACTCAAGAGGCGACTTTGACGCCTTTATTACTATGTGTGTAGCTTCACTCAAGAGACGACTTTGACGCCTTTATTACTATGTGTGTAGCTTCACTCAAGATGCGACTTTGACGCCTTTATTACTATGTGTGTAGCTTCACTCAAGATGCGACTTTGACGCCTTTATTACTATGTGTGTAGCTTCACTCAAGAGGCGATTTTGACGCCTTTATTACTATGTGTGTAGCTTCACTCAAGAGACGACTTTGACGCCTTTATTACTATGTGTGTAGCTTCACTCAAAAGGCGACTTTGACGCCTTTATTACTATGTGTGCAGCTTCACTCAAGAGGCGACTTTGACGCCTTTATTACTATGTGTGTAGCTTCACTCAAGAGACGACTTTGATGCCTTTATTACTATGTGTGTAGCTTCACTCAAGAGGCGACTTTGACGCCTTTATTACTATGTGTGTAGCTTCACTCGAGAGGCGACTTTGACGCCTTTATTACTATGTGTGTAGCTTCACTCAAGAGACGACTTTGACGCCTTTATTACTATGTGTGTAGCTTCACTCAAGAGACGACTTTGACGCCTTTATTACTATGTGTGCAGCTTCACTCAAGAGGCGACTTTGACGCCTTTATTACTATGTGTGTAGCTTCACTCAAGAGACGACTTTGATGCCTTTATTACTATGTGTGTAGCTTCACTCAAGAGGCGACTTTGACGCCTTTATTACTATGTGTGTAGCTTCACTCGAGAGGCGACTTTGACGCCTTTATTACTATGTGTGTAGCTTCACTCAAGAGACGACTTTGACGCCTTTATTACTATGTGTGTAGCTTCACTCAAGATGCGACTTTGACGCCTTTATTACTATGTGTGTAGCTTCACTCAAAAGGCGACTTTGACGCCTTTATTACTATGTGTGTAGCTTCACTCAAGAGACGACTTTGATGCCTTTATTACTATGTGTGTAGCTTCACTCAAAAGGCGACTTTGATGCCTTTATTACTATGTGTGTAGCTTCACTCAAAAGGCGACTTTGACGCCTTTATTAGTATGTGTTTAGCTTCACTCAAGAGGCGACTTTGACGCCTTTATTACTATGTGTGTAGCTTCACTCAAGAGGCGACTTTGACGCCTTTATTACTATGTGTGTAGCTTCACTCAAGAGGCGACTTTGACGCCTTTATTACTATAAGTGTAGCTTCACTCAAGAGACGACTTTGACGCCTTTATTACTATGTGTGTAGCTTCACTCAAAAGGCGACTTTGACGCCTTTATTACTATGTGTGTAGCTTCACTCAAAAGGCGACTTTGACGCCTTTATTACTATGTGTGTAGCTTCACTCAAGAGACGACTTTGATGCCTTTATTACTATGTGTGTAGCTTCACTCAAGAGACGACTTTGACGCCTTTATTACTATGTGTGTAGCTTCACTCAAAAGGCGACTTTGACGCCTTTATTACTATGTGTGTAGCTTCACTCAAGAGACGACTTTGATGCCTTTATTACTATGTGTGTAGCTTCACTCAAAAGGCGACTTTGACGCCTTTATTACTATGTGTGTAGCTTCACTCAAGAGACGACTTTGACGCCTTTATTACTATGTGTGTAGCTTCACTCAAGAGACGACTTTGACGCCTTTATTACTATGTGTGTAGCTTCACTCAAGAGACGACTTTGACGCCTTTATTACTATGTGTGCAGCTTCACTCAAGAGACGACTTTGACGCCTTTATTACTATGTGTGTAGCTTCACTCAAGAGACGACTTTGACGCCTTTATTACTATGTGTGTAGCTTCACTCAAGAGACAACTTTGACGCCTTTATTACTATGTGTGCAGCTTCACTCAAGAGACGACTTTGACGCCTTTATTACTATGTGTGTAGCTTCACTCGAGAGACGACTTTGACGCCTTTATTACTATGTGTGTAGCTTCACTCGAGAGACGATTGTGACGCCTTTATTACTATGTGTGTAGCTTCACTCAAGAGACGACTGTGACGCCTTTATTACTATGTGTGTAGCTTCACTCAAGAGACGACTTTGACGCCTTTATTACTATGTGTGTAGCTTCACTCAAGAGACGACTTTGACGCCTTTATTACTATGTGTGTAGCTTCACTCAAGAGACGACTTTGACGCCTTTATTACTATGTGTGTAGCTTCACTCAAGAGACGACTTTGACGCCTTTATTACTATGTGTGTAGCTTCACTCAAGAGACGACTTTGACGCCTTTATTACTATGTGTGTAGCTTCACTCAAGAGGCGACTTTGACGCCTTTATTACTATGTGTGTAGCTTCACTCAAAAGACGACTTTGACGCCTTTATTACTATGTGTGTAGCTTCACTCAAGAGACGACTTTGACGCCTTTATTACTATGTGTGTAGCTTCACTCAAGAGACGAGTTTGACGCCTTTATTACTATGTGTGTAGCTTCACTCAAGAGGCGACTTTGACGCCTTTATTACTATGTGTGTAGCTTCACTCAAGAGACGATTTTGACGCCTTTATTACTATGTGTGTAGCTTCACTCAAGAGACGACTTTGATGCCTTTATTACTATGTGTGTAGCTTCACTCAAGAGGCGATTTTGACGCCTTTATTACTATGTGTGTAGCTTCACTCAAGAGACGACTTTGACGCCTTTATTACTATGTGTGTAGCTTCACTCAAGAGGCGACTTTGACGCCTTTATTACTATGTGTGTAGCTTCACTCAAGAGACGACTTTGACGCCTTTATTACTATGTGTGTAGCTTCACTCGAGAGACGACTTTGACGCCTTTATTACTATGTGTGTAGCTTCACTCAAGAGGCGACTTTGACGCCTTTATTACTATAAGTGTAGCTTCACTCAAGAGACGACTTTGACGCCTTTATTACTATGTGTGTAGCTTCACTCAAGAGACGACTTTGACGCCTTTATTACTATGTGTGTAGCTTCACTCAAAAGGCGACTTTGACGCCTTTATTACTATGTGTGTAGCTTCACTCAAGAGACGACTTTGACGCCTTTATTACTATGTGTGTAGCTTCACTCAAAAGGCGACTTTGACGCCTTTATTACTATGTGTGTAGCTTCACTCAAGAGACGACTTTGATGCCTTTATTACTATGTGTGTAGCTTCACTCAAGAGACGACTTTGACGCCTTTATTACTATGTGTGTAGCTTCACTCAAAAGGCGACTTTGACGCCTTTATTACTATGTGTGTAGCTTCACTCAAGAGACGACTTTGATGCCTTTATTACTATGTGTGTAGCTTCACTCAAAAGGCGACTTTGACGCCTTTATTACTATGTGTGTAGCTTCACTCAAGAGACGACTTTGACGCCTTTATTACTATGTGTGTAGCTTCACTCAAGAGACGACTTTGACGCCTTTATTACTATGTGTGTAGCTTCACTGAAGAGACGACTTTGACGCCTTTATTACTATGTGTGTAGCTTCACTCAAGAGACGACGTTGACGCCTTTATTACTATGTGTGTAGCTTCACTCAAGAGACGACTTTGACGCCTTTATTACTATGTGTGTAGCTTCACTCAAGAGACAACTTTGACGCCTTTATTACTATGTGTGCAGCTTCACTCAAGAGACGACTTTGACGCCTTTATTACTATGTGTGTAGCTTCACTCAAGAGACGACTTTGACGCCTTTATTACTATGTGTGTAGCTTCACTCAAGAGACGACTTTGACGCCTTTATTACTATGTGTGTAGCTTCACTCAAGAGACGACTTTGACGCCTTTATTACTATGTGTGTAGCTTCACTCAAGAGACGACTTTGACGCCTTTATTACTATGTGTGTAGCTTCACTCAAGAGACGACTTTGACGCCTTTATTACTATGTGTGTAGCTTCACTCAAGAGACGACTTTGACGCCTTTATTACTATGTGTGTAGCTTCACTCAAGAGGCGACTTTGACGCCTTTATTACTATGTGTGTAGCTTCACTCAAGAGACGACTTTGACGCCTTTATTACTATGTGTGTAGCTTCACTCAAGAGACGACTTTGACGCCTTTATTACTATGTGTGTAGCTTCACTCAAGAGACGACTTTGACGCCTTTATTACTATGTGTGTAGCTTCACTCAAGAGGCGACTTTGACGCCTTTATTACTATGTGTGTAGCTTCACTCAAGAGACGACTTTGACGCCTTTATTACTATGTGTGTAGCTTCACTCAAGAGACGACTTTGACGCCTTTATTACTATGTGTGTAGCTTCACTCAAGAGACGACTTTGATGCCTTTATTACTATGTGTGTAGCTTAAATAAGGATGGAAGTTTGCTGTTATTACAAGGTGTGTAGTTATCAATGCCTCATTTCATGATGTTAGCTTTGTAATATGCTTTCTATTTCAGTGTAAGTAGGTCAACATGACATACAATCATACACAATTCAAAACAAACCCTAAATCTAAAAGCAAATGTTTAAAAATTAAGTCTGCCGTTACATCATTACATGTTCCTATTAAGTTTAATAATATCAAACAGCGTTAATAATAATATCAAACATCATTGCGTCTAAAGCAACGGAAATTCTCTTCTGTCGTAATTAGGAAGGACGTCTTAGTTATTCCTTACCGCACCTTAACAATTACTTTTTGCATGACTTCTGTAAAATCTTCGATCAATTAATTTCAAAACATAAATCTGACGCAGCACTATTCTATACAAAGCTGAATGTCATCACGGAATTAATTTCATGAAGAAGAAGAAGAAGAAGAGGAATGCAACAGAAAGACATTAGAAAAGCAATTTCTGCTATTTTAGAACTGGATTATGATTTATTAATACTAATTTAAGCCTACAGAGAACTATAATTGATATTACACTGACCCGTAGATTAATATAGCCTAACATTTGTAAAAGTTCATATGTCTTTCCTGGAGCCTTAGAACATTATGTGTCACGTAATGCTGTATCTAGACTGTTAATATACACACACGTAATGCTGTATCTAGACTGTTAATATACACCAATCAGCATCACTGTCATTATAGGAGTATTTATATAGATAGTTCATCATGCATTGTCAAAGGTGTCAAAATCACTAAAATCATATTACAATGTAATGTGTTTTGTAATTTCGCTTTCAATAATCTAATTTGTTCAAAATCTTTTTTTTTTTGCTAATTAAAATAAATTTGCATTATTTTACAGGTATCTACATTGTCGATCTTATTATGAAAAAGCTCGAGTTTTTGTCACTGATAACATATTTGTTATATTTGGTGGACGTGTTATCCAACAGACAATCGGCAATCCTATGGGTACCAACTGTACACCTTTTCGCGTCGATTTATTCCTTTATTCATATGACGCAGACTTCATACAGGTGCTTCTCAAAAAAATCAGAAAGAAGCTAGTCAGATCCTTTAGTTTCACTAAATAATTCTTAGTTTTACGATTGTGTTGATCGCATCTATCCCATTCAACCGGAATAAAGAGTACCACAGATCAATCTAGGTATGTTTCATATCTTGACATACATCTCGAAATTAACAGTGAGGGTCGGTTAAGAACAAAACTTTACGACAAAAGAGATGACTTCAATTTTCCCATTTTGAACTTTCCATTTATATGTAGGAAACAAAGAAAGATTTGATCTTTAGTTTTCAGTGTAATGTTTTGTAGATCATTGTCCGTTTGTCTTTTTACTTTTGGTCATTGTATTGTCAGTCCTTTTACGATATACGGCTTCAAACCTATCTTATCATCAATTTTATTTGCATATTGTTTTTACTTATTCCTTGAGTCAGCTCTACGACTAACATAAACCTTTTCGTAGATACGTGCCATTAGTCTCACCGTTCTATAACTAACTCGAGAATAGTTTGCAAATATTAAAGGACAACTTTGATAACTTTGAATTTCGAAGGTTATTTACAAAATAGTATGTTATATGGATATCAATTATAGTCATCAAACTTGTAATTGACATTGTACCTTTTGCGTACTGAAACATTGGCTTAAACATTTTTTTTATTGTCTTATAAATGTACAATTAGATTGGAAACAAGTTATATCAACTTAGTACATCCGTTCCATACAATAATGTTATACACATAAATATGAAAATGACAGCAAGTTACATATATAATCAATGTATACATAAATATATTTTATAAATAAGTGGTGGGAAAAAAGGGGGTAAAGGGATCGAGTGCAAATGTATGATAGCATCCTGAGTATAGAGTATAATTTCATATCATCCAAATCTATTAGTATGATGTATATATTTTTGTACATTTCTAAACACTATTAAATTGTTTTCATCTGTTGAATTATCAGAGCCAAATAATAAGTTTTCAACTGAGATAGCAGTATACGGTATAATATTCATAAATAATTGCATTCTAATAAATAATGAATATCATCTTTTAAAGGGCATCCGCAGGGGCAGTTATGGTCATTAACTATATTTGCTCTAAATAAATCTGTTCCCAGTGAACTACACTGGTGTTTTAATCTAGTATCTATAATATTACATTTCCTACTTCCTATTATATAGTAATTAGAAACTTTCAATAAATTCCCCCTTAAAGTTTGTTTAATCTTTGAAGTAATTTGCATAGATTTAAAATTCGGTTCCAATGAATTCCATAAACGTATAGTAGACGGAAAAAACGATTTGGAAAATGTTTCTAAACGACATCTTGGTACCCTATATTGTAAAGAATTTCTAGGATTATAATTGTTATCAACTAAATATTCGTTTAGACAGTCGTTTAAATATTCAGGAACTATATTGTTATGAATTTTATGAAATAAGATCAGTTTTCGACGACTCCGTCTACAACTTAAGGTCTCCCAACCGGTTTCAACGTACATGTGTATAAGGATTTCTTGCTTGCAAATTTTGGCAAACCACTAATTATCCGAGCGGCTGAAACATTATGTGTACAGAATCATGTATGTATGGATATGTTCATAAACAAAATAAACAATTCACAAAAAGTACTTTAACTACTTTCAAGTTATACATTAGGGATATTTAATACTTTTAACTGTAAGGCTGAACTGTACCATGAATATACAAAAGTTGTTTGGTTTAAGAGTTTTTAGTCATGCCTACGTGATATATTTACTGTTACATGTGTAAAACCAAATGGTAACCGTGGAAAGTCACGTATATCGGACATGGATCCACCTATTGTTGAACAGTATAATAGTGGACAATATAGTCAATCAGAATTCAACGAATCATTCTTCTGTCAAACCTCAAACTCGTAAATATGGAAATGTAAACGACATAAGCCAGCGAAAATCTAGATCCTGCAATAGGACATGCGCCAAAATGTGGCGGGGTTTAAACTTTTAATGTAATCCTAACACATGTCTTTACCCCTTTTATCAAAGAAGCCTCATAACTATCACTTAATACATCAATTAATATGCTGTGATTCATAGCAATGTAAATTATGCTGGTTACATATATGTATAATTACATTACTTCTGTTTTTCATTGAAATGTTACAATATGATTGGTTATGAAGTGGTCACATGATTATAAAAGTGATGTTTCACACCCCAATGAAACTCAAATCCGAACTTGCACGTGCCTCCACGACGACGTCAGATGTAAACAATCAATGGCGTAGTAATTTCCAACAGCAAATAATCTAACACAAATAAAATTCACAACGAAAATTCAACTATATTAAATTTTGGTGTGATTTAAATATAATTATAAGAATTGAATACATTCTTTTGAAGTTTCATAGGGGTATGAAAGCGTTGATCGAACTACATTTTCAACATGAAGCGCGATAAGCGCTTCATTGAAAATGTACTTCGGTCAACGCTTTCATACCCCAATGAAACTTCAAAAGAATGCATTCAATTCTTAAATATTACATGCAGTATATAATATTACAATTGTAGACAGTGTACAGACTAAAATGATCATAAGAATAAGTAGTTCTCAAGAAGGAAACGACAAGGCACTAAGAGTGATAGAAAGAATCAATGCCTCTCCTTAGATTCAAACATCCTGTATGTTTCTACAGTATCTGGTTAAATCATGACTAAGTTAACATTAGTTAATACTTATCAATGTATTTATCAATAAGACAAGTATTATTTACTTCCTGTTACATCAGTATCCATATTTGTTTTAGGATGGGCTAAGATAACTGATGATACTTAAGTCAAATAAAAACATTCGATTTATTAAATCTTATATAAAAATAATCACTGATACATATAGTTTAAAAGGTGAATTGAGACATAACGCCAACAGCTTCTGAAATAATCGTTTATAAAAGTCAAATACAGTAACCCTCTCTCTTATCAGACCACTCCAACCAAAAGCCACCACTCTTATCAGACCAGATTTTGGATACAGTGAAGTAGTAAAATGCCACTATATTGTCCCATTCAAGAGAGGCCACTTTATCATTGTCGAAAGGGTGTGTAGATAGAACTGGAAATATTGTATCAACGAAATATGAATGAATGTCCGAAGGTATTATTGGGCATTTGTTTTGTTTTTTTCAATGAACTAAATTTATTCATATCATATAATGAAGAAGAATTGACAAAATATTCTTATTCATGACAGGCTTTTCATAGAGGCTGATCCTGACTTTCCCAAAATGAAGGGGCTTAGGATACACATATTTATTCCAGATGGACAAACCCCTGGTTCTCCTATACCTTTATCATGTCTGAAATTTATATGATGATGATAAAACAATATTACCTTAGTAGTTGTAATTCTTCACAAAACCAACAACGAACCAGTCGACAAAGAACCAGCAAATATCCAAAATAAATGTATAATTGAAATATGTTCGCTTATAAAAGGGTTATATTCTTAATCAATTGTTGCAGTACGTGGGTTGATATGTTTTAGCTATTTATTTTAGTCTTATAAGGTTAGAATTAAATATTGTGTTATAAAGTAATGCAATCCATTGCTTTCACGTTAGGACGGAACATTTCCGTTTAGAGGAACAAGCCTTAGAGAATTAAAGATTGGTACAATCAGTAGATTTCAAGTCTAACCATGCATGCCACTACTTTAAAATTATATATTTTACTGAAGGAAAAAGAGATATGACGAAAATAAGATTAGCGGAAGGAATTATCTCAGAAATTATCTTAATTCATGTAAAGATCTCATAAAACGTTTAAAGTCTTCATCAACAGGAAAGAAAATAAAAGTTTACAAATGCAGTTTCTTCAGGGCCACTAATGAACACCGAGACATCAGGAAGATGCAGGGAAATATTTTATTTGCGTCGTATGTAATGTATAAATCGAAGTAAAATGTCTTGATATCGTGCCCACGTGACAAATATAAGTGATTTTGAAAGTAATTGCATTAATGAGAACCATTAGGGTTTATTCTAGGTTTGCATCATTTGTCATTTTATTATGATACAAGACACATTGATGACAAGTCTTTAAGAGATTATATCGTTCGTTTTTAAAAATTATTCTATAGTTTTAGTATTCGTATGCTAGAGGTGTTTTAAATAACTACTAATCGAGAAACCATCGTCTGTAGCAATATGAAGGCTAGTGGCCATGCTATTCTGAAAGCTAGTGGCCATGATAATCTGACAGCTAGTGACCATGATAATCTGACAGCTAGTGGCAATGCTAATCTGAAGGCTAGTGGCCATGCTAATCTGAAGGTTAGTGGCCATGCTAATCTGAAGGCTAGTGGCCATGCTAATCTGAAGACTAGTGGCCATGCTAATCTGAAGGCTAGTGGCCATGCTAATCTGAAAGCTAGTGGCCATGCTAATCTGAAGACTAGTGGCCATGCTAATCTGAAGGCTAGTGGCCATGCTAATCTGAAGGCTAGTGGCCATGCTAATCTGAAGGCTAGTGGCCATGCTAATCTGAAGGCTAGAGCCCACATATATCTAAATGTTAGGATTGATGCTATCCAGAAGGTTATTATTAACACTATGGTTCTCCTCCCACAGACATATGTGACCTTTACCCATTGCATTGTCTTGCTCCCAAAATTTTTTAAATTATTTGGCTTTCAAAGTTTTTGACTGAGCATACCTGGTGAGGTAAAACACCCCGCAGATATCAAAATTAGTGCGCACGATGCGTTTCTGGAATAACCTTCATCATGTACGCTCAGAATAACCTTCATCATGTACGCTCAGAATAACCTTCATCATGTACGCTCAGAATAACCTTCATGTACGCTCAGAATAACCTTCATCATGTACGCTCAGAATAACCTTCATCATGTACGCTCAGAATAACCTTCATCATGTACGCTCAGAATAACCATCATGTACGCTCAGAATAACCTTCATCATGTACGCTCAGAATAACCTTCATGTACGCTCAGAATAACCTTCATCATGTACGCTCAGAATAACCTTCATCATGTACGCTCAGAATAACCTTCATCATATACGCTGGAAAAACCTTCATCATGTACGCTCAGAATAACCTTCATCATGTACGCTCAGAATAACCTTCATCATGCACGCTGGGATAACCTTCATCATGTACGCTCAGAATAACCTTCATAATGTACGCTCAGAATAACCTTCATTATGTACGTTGGAATAACCTTCATCATGTACGCTCAGAATAACCTTCACCATGTACGCTCAGAATAACCTTCATCATGTACGCTCAGAATAACCTTCATCATGTACGTTCAGAATAACCTTCATCATGTACGCTCAGAATAACCTTCATCATGTACGCTCAGAATAACCTTCATCATGTGAGCTCAGAATAACCTTCATCATGTACGCTCAGAATAACCTTCATCATGTACGCTCAGAATAACCTTCATCATGTACGCTCAGAATAATCTTCATCATGTACGCTCAGAATAACCTTCATCATGTATGCTCAGAATAACCTTCATCATGTACGCTCAGAATAACCTTCATCATGTACGCTCATAATAACCTTCATCATGTACGCTCAGAATAACCTTCATCATGTACATTGTACGCTCAGAATAACCTTCATCATATACGCTCAGAATAACCTTCATCATGTACGCTCAGAATAACCTTCATATATGCTCAGAATAACCTTCATTATGTATGCTCAGAATAACCTTCATCATGTACGCTCAGAATAACCTTCATCATGTACGCTCAGAATAACCTTCATCATGTACGCTCAGAATAACCTTCATCATGTACGCTCAGAATAACCTTCATCATGTACGCTCAGAATAACCTTCATCATGTACGCTCAGAATAACCTTCATCATGTACGCTCAGAATAACCTTCATCATGTACGCTCAGAATAACCTTCATCATGTACGCTCAGAATAACCTTCATCATGTACGCTCAGAATAACCTTCATCATGTACGTTGGAATAACCTTTATCATGTACGCTCAGAATAACCTTCATCATGTGCGCTCAGAATAACCTTCATCATGTACGCTCAGAATAACCTTCATCAGGTACGCTCAGAATAACCTTCATCATGTACGCTCAGAATAACCTTCATATATGCTCAGAATAACCTTCATCATGTATGCTCAGAATAACCTTCATCATGTACGCTCAGAATAACCTTCATCATGTACGCTCAGAATAACCTTCATCATGTACGCTCAGAATAACCTTCATCATGTACGCTCAGAATAACCTTCATCATGTACGCTCAGAATAACCTTCATATATGCTCAGAATAACCTTCATCATGTATGCTCAGAATAACCTTCATCATGTACGCTCAGAATAACCTTCATCATGTACGCTCAGAATAACCTTCATCATGTACGCTCAGAATAACCTTCATCATGTACATTGTACGCTCAGAATAACCTTCATCATGTACGCTCAGAATAACCTTCATCATGTACGCTCAGAATAACCTTCATCATGTACGCTCAGAATAACCTTCATCATGTACGCTCAGAATAACCTTCATCATTTACGCTCAGAATAACCTTCATCATGTACGCTCAATGTTATACAAAAACACGTCGTGCTCACTAAGTTCGATATCTATGTTTTAGTAGGGCCCACATTATTCGGAAAGATAAGGTACATACTAATTGGAAGAATATGAGTCGTATGAATTTGAAGGATAGGTTCATTATTAATCTGACGACGATACCCCTTTTAATTTGTAGGCTAAGGGAGTACTAGGATAATTTTACTTTTCATTTTTCAACATTGTAAGAAAAGTTACAGATAAGAACAAGTTGAAGATATCTAGGGAGTAATCTAGAGCTGAAAATAGAAGAAGGACGAACAATACAATAGCTAAAAGAAAAACGACGAATATGCAAATAATGGTTCACAAAACACTACACGGACATCTAAAAAGTAAGCACCACTAAAATTAGGGACATGAACACAGAAGCACCAAAAGTGTATGCAATGACTGTTGTTACTGTTAAATGACACGAACATCATCTGACATAGACATCGTTTTTCAGAGAAGCAGAAGGTTATTAATTGACTTATCTGTTGTTTTTTAAGTACTGTGAGAGAAGTTACGGATGCCCCTATGTTGACGTCATCGTTACAGACATTCTACGATCGTCATCATGAATTGGTTATTCGTTACGAAATATCCATTTCTCGAATGACAATGGGATCTTTTCCCTTTTACTTAGGTTTGTTCTTTCCTCTATCACCGACCTTACTGGGCTTGACTATATGAGTAACACGTCGGGTGTCTTATAGGAAACATGAACCACTTAGCCTTCGAGAGTACCTGGGCGCACAGCCGGTTTTTGTGGGTCTGTGTTTGTCATCTTACTAGATTCTGTGTCATGATATGTTTTGTTTGTCTTTGTGCTCTGTGTCTTGGCTAATAATGCCTGTGTCTCTAGTGGTTGTCCATTCTTGATTGTTTTGTTTGTTTGTCTTTGTGCTCTGTGTCTTGGCTAATAATGCCTGTGTCTCTAGTGGTTGTCCATTCTTGATTGTTTTGTTTGTTTGTCTTTGTGCTCTGTGTCTTGGCTAATAATGCCTGTGTCTCTAGTGGTTGTCCATTCTTGATTGTTTTGTTTGTTTGTCTTTGTGCTCTGTGTCTTGGCTAATAATGCCTGTGTCTCTAGTGGTTGTCCATTCTTGATTGTTTTGTTTGTTTGTCTTTGTGCTCTGTGTCTTGGCTAATAATGCCTGTGTCTCTAGAGGTTGTCCATTCTTGATTGTTTTGTTTGTTTGTCTTTGTGCTCTGTATCTTGGCTAATAATGCCTGTGTCTCTAGTGGTTGTCCATTCTTGATTGTTTTGTTTGTTTGTCTTTGTGCTCTGTGTCTTGGCTAATAATGCCTGTGTCTCTAGTGGTTGTCCATTCTTGATTACCCCTTCAGTTTTCTCTAATGTTTATTTACAGTATATATACGAGGGTAATGAAATGCCAACCTCTTTAGACTGTCGACTAAGAGAATACAATCTGTAACTACTGCCAACCTCTATAGACTTTCTACTAATAGAATACAATCTGTAACTACTTCCAACCTCTATAGACTTTCCACTAATAGAATACAATCTGTAACTACTTCCAACCTCTTTATAGACTTTCCACTAATAGAATACAATCTGTAACTACTTCCAACCTCTTTAGACTTTCCACTAATAGAATACAATCTGTAACTACTTCCAACCTCTATAGACTTTCCACTAATAGAATACAATCTGTAACTACTTCCAACCTCTTTAGACTTTCCACTAATAGAATACAATCTGTAACTACTTCCAACCTCTTTAGACTTTCCACTAATAGAATACAATCTGTAACTACTTCCAACCTCTATAGACTTTCCACTAATAGAATACAATCTGTAACTACTTCCAACCTCTTTAGACTTTCCACTAATAGAATACAATCTGTAACTACTTCCAACCTCTATAGACTTTCCACTAATAGAATACAATCTGTAACTACTTCCAACCTCTTTAGACTTTCCACTAATAGAATACAATCTGTAACTACTTCCAACCTCTTTAGACTTTCCACTAATAGAATACAATCTGTAACTACTTCCAACCTCTATAGACTTTCCACTAATAGAATACAATCTGTAACTACTTCCAACCTCTTTAGACTTTCCACTAATAGAATACAATCTGTAACTACTTCCAACCTCTTTAGACTTTCCACTAATAGAATACAATCTGTAACTACTTCCAACCTCTTTAGACTTTCCACTAATAGAATACAATCTGTAACTACTTCCAACCTCTATAGACTTTCCACTAATAGAATACAATCTGTAACTACTTCCAACCTCTTTAGACTTTCCACTAATAGAATACAATCTGTAACTACTTCCAACCTCTATAGACTTTCCACTAATAGAATACAATCTGTAACTACTTCCAACCTCTATAGACTTTCCACTAATAGAATACAATCTGTAACTACTTCCAACCTCTTTAGACTTTCCACTAATAGAATACAATCTGTAACTACTTCCAACCTCTTTAGACTTTCCACTAATAGAATACAATCTGTAACTACTTCCAACCTCTATAGACTTTCCACTAATAGAATACAATCTGTAACTACTTCCAACCTCTTTAGACTTTCCACTAATAGAATACAATCTGTAACTACTTCCAACCTCTTTAGACTTTCCACTAATAGAATACAATCTGTAACTACTTCCAACCTCTATAGACTTTCCACTAATAGAATACAATCTGTAATTACTTCCAACCTCTTTAGATTGTCGACTAATAGAATACAATCTGTAACTACTTCCAACCTCTATAGACTTTCCACTAATAGAATACAATCTGTAACTACTTCCAACCTCTTTAGATTGTCGACTAATAGAATACAATCTGTAACTACTTCCAACCTCTATAGACTTTCCACTAATAGAATACAATCTGTAACTACTTCCAACCTCTTTAGATTGTCGACTAATAGAATACAATCTGTAACTACTTCCAACCTCTTTAGACTTTCCACTAATAGAATACAATCTGTAACTACTTCCAACCTCTTTAGATTGTCGACTAATAGAATACAATCTGTAACTACTTCCAACCTCTATAGACTTTCCACTAATAGAATACAATCTGTAACTACTTCCAACCTCTATAGATTGTCGACTAATAGAATACAATCTGTAACTACTTCCAACCTCTTTAGACTTTCCACTAATAGAATACAATCTGTAACTACTTCCAACTTCTTTAGACTGTCGACTAATAGAATACAATCTGTAGCTACTTCCAACCTCTATAGATTGTCGACTAATAGAATACAATCTGTAACTACTTCCAACCTCTTTAGACTTTCCACTAATAGAATACAATCTGTAACTACTTCCAACCTCTTTAGACTGTCGACTAATAGAATACAATATGTAACTACTTCCAACCTCTATAGATTGTCGACTAATAGAATACAATCTGTAACTACTTCCAACCTCTTTAGACTTTCCACTAATAGAATACAATCTGTAACTACTTCCAACCTCTTTAGACTGTCGACTAATAGAATACAATCTGTAACTACTTCCAACCTCTATAGATTGTCGACTAATAGAATACAATCTGTAACTACTTCCAAACTCTTTAGACTTTCCACTAATAGAATACAATCTGTAACTACTTCCAACCTCTTTAGACTTTCCACTAATAGAATACAATCTGTAACTACTTCCAACCTCTTTAGACTGTCGACTAATAGAATACAATATGTAACTACTTCCAACCTCTATAGATTGTCGACTAATAGAATACAATCTGTAACTACTTCCAACCTCTTTAGACTTTCCACTAATAGAATACAATCTGTAACTACTTCCAACCTCTTTAGACTGTCGACTAATAGAATACAATCTGTAACTACTTCCAACCTCTATAGATTGTCGACTAATAGAATACAATCTGTAACTACTTCCAACCTCTTTAGACTTTCCACTAATAGAATACAATCTGTAACTACTTCCAACCTCTTTAGACTTTCCACTAATAGAATACAATCTGTAACTACTTCCAACCTCTTTAGACTTTCCACTAATAGAATACAATCTGTAACTACTTCCAACCTCTTTAGACTGTCGACTAATAGAATACAATCTGTAACTACTTCCATCCTCTTTAGATTGTCGACTAATAGAATACAATCTGTAACTACTTCCAACCTCTATAGACTTTCCACTAATAGAATACAATCTGTAACTACTTCCAACCTCTTTAGACTGTCGACTAATAGAATACAATCTGTAACTACTTCCAACCTCTATAGACTTTCCACTAATAGAATACAATCTGTAACTACTTCCAACCTCTATAGATTGTCGACTAATAGAATACAATCTGTAACTACTTCCAACCTCTTTAGACTGTCGACTAATAGAATACAATCTGTAACTACTTCCAACCTCTTTAGATTGTCGACTAATAGAATACAATCTGTAACTACTTCCAACCTCTTTAGACTGTCGACTAATAGAATACAATCTGTAACTACTTCCTTGTCGTGGTGATATACCAATCATCTGGTTATTAATAGAAGCCCTGGGCAGCACTTATTTATGACGAGGGAGGTATTGATAAGATATTGACAGCCTATGATTAGTTTATCATGAAGATCAACGTCAAAAATGGATAATAATGCCTTTATATTTCCCCAATAAGTAATATAAAACGTATTTATGAATCAGAAAGTCCACAAAAGTATACAATTAGCATTCGATTTGACAGATAAATTCGCTGCCAGATTTAAATCTCTTAAATGTAAAGGTTTCCCAACAGATTTTCTGGCTTTGATCACAGATATTTAGTAAAAATATCAACATTGTCAAACTATAAAGATATTATTAAAGGTTAGTAGGACGTATATTAAAGAGAAAAGTATTTATAGCATCAATCATAATTATAATCATTGTTTGTTTCGTAGGAAATAACACCAGAACGTTGTTCGCTATTTTGTTCAAACCAAATCCCCAGAAATTACGCCATCATTGTCGACGACATCATATATACTATTTGTTTCTTCTACGAATCACCTTGGTACACCCCTTGTTTTCTACGAATCACCTTGGTACACCCCTTGTTTTCTACGAATCACCTTGGTACACCCCTTGTTTTCTACGAATCACCTTGGTACACCCCTTGTTTTCTACGAATCACCTTGGTACACCCCTTGTTTTCTACGAATCACCTTGGTACACCCCTTGTTTTCTACGAATCACCTTGGTACACCTCTTGTTTTTGGTGGAGTTCGTGTTGCTCATCGTTTTAGTTTTCTGTGTTGTGTTTTTTGTTTTGTCTGTCTTCGTCCTGTGTCTTGTCTACTAAATGTTGCTAGTGTCTCTAGATTGTCCATTCTTGATTTGCCCTTCGATCTTCTAATAAATTAATTAGCTAATATATCTGTGCAAAGAATTTATTTGGCGGATCTATTTTACATGTACTTTTGAGAAAGCCCTAGTAATCGAAAGAGGCATTGAACATGTCACTTAGGCCATGTACACTCATACTGGAGCCTCGGATGCATTATTACTTAAAATAGAACATATATCACATGGCGGGTGTCGCATAAGAGGCTGCAACTGCATAGCCTTCGCGAGCACCTGGTTTAAAAAAAAGATTATATTAAATTTTTATTTCTATTTTATAGTTTTCTGTGTTTAGTTTGTCTTCGGCCTACGTCTTGTGTACCCAATGTTGCTAGTGTCTCTGGATTGTCCATTCTTGATTTCCCCTTTGGGTTTCTCTAACATGTATTTATAAAAATGTGTCTCACAGTTGTCTCTATGTCAGAAGCAGAAATATTCAAACATGCATAGTTGTAAATTTAATTTCAGATTCGCTGAGATATATATATAAGGTGTTAATGAATCAATAAATCAAAGGTTGGTCAGTGACAAGCAATCATCTATCTATTGAAAAAAGAGCAATATTAAAATCGAGCTAGCATACGGTGTTCTAAAGCTAACTTCAAAGAGTGACACTATCTGTAGAACAGTTCTACCACAACACAATAAATATCACGACTGTTGTATTTTAATGATTCAAGTATTGTAGAACAATAGTTTTATCAATATCCGTATATGATAGTTTCCTTATCATTAAGCCTAATGGATTTTATTCAAATTTACAGAATTAAAGATTTAATAAGATGACAGATGGTTAAGACTGATACTGTTATTAAAGAACACCAAACATCAATATTCTGGAGTGACAAGAGTAAAAATCAAGGCTACCACATAGAAGACGTACAATTTGTAGCACATTTCTTTTCTGGTTTGATAAACTTATCGCATATATATTACTGGTGTTTTTGTTTTCTACCTCCCTCAGGAGTATGTGACCTTAGATTTTGGCTACCCTGTCTAAGCCCTACCTTTGGTATTCTTACTCTGAAATACTTTAAAATTATTTAACTTTACAATCTTTAATTTTAAGCCTATTCCAAAAACGTGTTGTGCGTACTAAATTTGATATGTGTACGTTTTTATTTGTAAAATCTGAGTTTGTTCTAATATCAAATTATAACACTGAAGTAGTAAGTCAAGCAGACCCCTGGGACACATAATTCTGAGTTGCAGACGACAACATTTCTCTTTTTAAATCCTTTCAGTGGCATGCTCATAAGGAAGATAGCACATAAATAAGTATATAAATTGTTTATGGGAGAAAGAGCTTGTTAATGTAACAATCTAGGAAGTATGACTGTTATTATTATTCATTGGAGAGCAATAGATGTATGTTAAGTATGTGTAATACATTGCGTAACATTCAACAATTTTTGCTACATACAATTTAGAACAAAAACTCGAACATTAAAGCAGCACAGTTGTTTAATTGTAAACTAAACCCCATTTTGTGAGATTATTACTAATATTCATTTGCATGTTTTGTTTGATGGGGTTTAGCCTTCCTTCAGCAGTATTACATTTTTATATCTACGCAAGTGACGCGCAATTACAAAACATTATCACAGAAACATCATCAAACGTGACACAAGTCACTGACAAACATTATCATTGAAAACTACCGACGTGCCACAAGTCACTGACAAACATTATCATTGAAAACGACCGACGTGTCACAAGTCACTGACGAATATTATCATTGAAAACGACCGACGTGTCACAAGTCACTGACGAACATTATCGTAGAAAATCACCGACGTGCCACAAGTCACTGACAAACATTATCATTGAAAACGACCGACGTGTCACAAGTCACTGACGAACATTATCGTAGAAAACCACCGACGTGGTTTCATTATCACAGAAAACTACCGATGTGCCACAAGTCACTGATAATCATTATTACAGAAAATCATGATGTGACACAAGTCACTGACGAACATCATCATAGAAAACCACCGACTGCCACAAAATAACCGATGTGCAACAAGTCACTGCAAAACATTAGCATAGAAAAGAACCGATTTGTAACAAGTCAGTGATAATCATCATCATTGAAAACCATCGACGTGTCACAAGTAAAATTTGCATTCGTAAATCGAAAAAAGACAACACAATGGCCAAAAGAAAAATGACAGACAACGATCTACAAAATATTACATAGAAAGCTAAAGATCGAGCAACACGAACTCCACTAAAAACTGGGTTCTTCGGAAGGGTAAGCGGTTCCTGTTCCACATGTGGCACCCGTCGTGTTACTCTAGTGACAAACCAGGTGATTGTGATTATGACTAACGGAACATATACCTGGTCATTTGTAACACATATATTACGTAACGGTTAACCACATCATGGTGGCGACCGTAAAACTTTCGAAGTGATGACTTCAACCTAACCACTAGGAACCCTTGGTTCATTAGCGTGCTTGTTAGTAGCAATCCTCTATCAAGGAAATCTTGATAGGAGTCACAAGCTCTGGATTATCGGATCGACTGAGAGATATATACTCCATATGCAAGTGGTGCTGGAATATTGCTATATTTAAATGGAAAGTTCACAATGGGAATATTAAAATAATATTTTTTTATAGTAAAGTTTAATTTCGAGGTATTGGTCAAGGTATAAAGCAGACCTAGCTGTATCTGTGGTATCCTTTATTTCCAGCTCAATATGATAGATGCGATTAACAAAATAACAAAATTTACAATTATTTAGTGAAAGGACATCATCTATATAGCGGAACGTGAAATTAAAGGATCGGGCTAGCTTCTTTTCGTTTTTCTTCAGAAGCCCCTGTATGAAGTATGCCTCGTACGAATAAAGGAACAAGTCGGCGAGAATGTATGCCGACAGTCTGTTGAAAAACACTCCCACAAAACATAGCAAATATGTTGTCAATCAAAAACTCAAGTATTTTGATGATATCAGTATTAGAGAACTTTTAGGGAGAATCAGGGTCTTTTTTTTAACAAAACAGAATTTGTCCCGTCTGAAGACAAGGCATTTGTATCTACGTTGGACAATTATTTTAATCTGGATATTAGTTTTGAGAGCAGAATAGTTGTGTAGAGGGTAGAGAGGTTAAATGCATAATGCTATTGCAGGATAACCCTTGAGTGGCTAATGTCACAATAAGTCTGAAGCCCGGTTTTGACTGCTGATAGGATTGATATTAACAATTTGAAAAGGGGTTTCGTGGAGCATTTGACAAACCCAGCAATATTACGCTGTTTGTAAGGACACTAGTGTAACTTAGGAATCCAGTTGAGTGACGGAAGATCTAGTTCTTCAGCCTTGGTTGAAATTCCAAGAGAACACAAAACAAATCAGGATTTCCTATTTCGTAGGTGTCGTCGGGGTATTTGTAGTCGTAGGTGTCGTCGGGGTATATGTAGGGTTGCAATGTGAATTGTCGATACTTAAGTCACAAGTCAAATTATCTCACTAAACATACAACTGGTAATGCGTTGCATCATTCCAACATGCGTACGTACCTGTTTTCCGTTTACAAGATGTTTTCAGTAATTGGCATGTGATCTGCTGTTATATATAGCAAATATTTCATGGCACTGAGGGTCATATGGCAGTATATGGACCGGTCCGTCACCAAATAAAATATTATATGGACCGAAGCTTCTGAGGTCCATATAATTTTTTTTTGGTGACGGACCGGTCCATATACTGCCATATGACCCGAAGTGACATGAACTATTTGTTATATTATACTTTTTATCTAAAATAATAATGCAGGTACCGTTCCGGAACCGAATCGCAAACGAGGCAGTCCAGTCTCAGTCCATATAACGTTATATTGACCGGCTGCGCTAACAAAGACAAATAGGGAAAATAAAAACGTAAAGTATAATATAAGTATATATGTATGCTTTCCACTACAAATTTGGTTCTTGTAGTTATTATATTTACTCTAATTTAACATGTATTCTTTTTACATCAGTAATGAAGCAAAATAAGACATAAGGAGCATATGTAACATTTATATCATAAGTTATAGAGCAATACAAAAATAATGGGGCATATGTAACATTTATATCATAAGTTATAGAGCAATACAAAAATAATGGGGCATATGTAACATTTATATCATAAGTTATAGAGCAATACAAAAATAATGGGGCATATGTAACATTTATATCATAAGTTATAGAGCAATACAAAAATAATGGGGCATATGTAACATTTATCAACGGGATACATGCAAAGTATTGTAACACAATTCTTGTAATGGTGTGTGTGTTGTTGTTGGTTTTTTTTTTTGGTGGGGGGGGGGGGGGGGGGATTTTGTGTTGGGTAGGACAAAGTATGGCAACAAGTAATATAAGAAATACATACTTATTTCAATTCATTATAAAAATGTCATCGGTTATTTATATAATACAAATATTATTAACTAAATACCAAATTATATTAGATTCAATGAAAAACTCATGACCACCTTGAGATAAAAAGCCGCGTCACCAAACCCCAATAAAATGAAGAGGTTACACATAAGTAACAATAGTAATATAAGAAAACATTGAGATATACAGTACAACACACAACTTTAATTTTGAATAAATGAGTAATAATTCGACTTTCCGTGTTTTTTTGTTTTTGAAAAAAAAAAAGAAAATAATTCCAGAAACTACTTGTTGAAGTTAAAAAGATAATCCACTTATTATTAAGTAGATAAAGATTAAATTTGAATGGATATATCTATATATATCTTTATTATCATAATCCAAATTACAATGGTATAGAGAAATGGACAAATTACATATACAAAAACAAAATGTACAAAAAGTAAGACAGATGAGCTTTGTAATACACATTTACATAGAGAATTATGTAAAAACAATATAACACAGGAGAGTCCTCCAATCTTTGATTCAGTAGTCTAATAACTTTGCACAAATTATATCAAATAGTACGTTAAAGTCGAGTATAAGTAACTACGTTCGTGTTAGATGTGAATATCAATATATAAATATAATTAAAACTCTCATTTCACATTTCATTAATTGATATTTTTAAACGCTTCGGTCTTTCAACCATTCTCGATGGAATTTTATTGTAACAAATAAATAAATTATATAAATCTTACCTAAATTCTGCTGTATAACTGACTCCCCCTTTTTTGACGTGTCTTTTTATTGTGTGATAGTACCTGTTTAAATCAGCTTTATATATGACAATCTGACCAATAATCATATGATTTAACCTTCAATTCTAGCATTTCTATAACAATCAACTAATGATTTCTTTAGGGGTTATCTAATGACGTTTTATTGTAATGATATTATAAGTGGAGAAAATTACAATAATTCCCTAAATAGATTATTGTCAATCAGAAATTCTAAATCTCTTAAGAGTCAAGTCTGTTAAAGAAAGTGACAACTGTTCTTTGGCGTCGGTGTATGTTAAATAATTAACTAACAGATGTGTCATTATAAAAGTAGCAATAACTTCTGTCGTATTTTAGATTCTGCTGCATATAGTATATCAATCATTGGGTGCTAATATCATAAGAAATGGTATATCATTTTGCTTCATAATTTGCAACTTTAAAAACGATTTTAAAAACGTCTTACAAAACTTTGTTTCTACTAAAAGAGTTTTTAATATTATTATAGTTTATGTTACAAAAGTTTCCAGATACGAAAGATGCAACCAGAAGCCGTAAATCGAAGAACCTATAACATAAAGACCGAAAAGAATAGTACAAATGTGCAAACAATAATCCAGAATTTATTATGCAGAAAATTGAAGATTCAGCAACACAAACCCCACAAAAAATCGGGGTGATCTCATGTGCTCCGGAAGGGCATACCAGTGATATCCACTGTGCCACTCTTGCTAAATATTCGGCGACAAGCCACAAAAGAGTAAGGCAGGACATATGCTTTTATATGTCTTTTTGTAGAAAGGAACTCTTAATTTCATTTGTACTATTGTATGTGACAATACTGTTGTATTAATTGCATTGAAAACATTAAATGATGATGAAGCGAAATGAAGCAGATATTCTTATAATGTCTCATCTGTCGTGTTCTGAGTGGAAAACAATATACATACATGATACAAGAAAACAATATACATACATGATACAAGAAAACAATATACATACATGATACAAGAAAACAATATACATACATGATACAAGAAAACAATATACATACATGATACAAGAAAACAATATACATACATGATACAAGAAAACAATATACATACATGATACAAGAAAACAATATACATACATGATACAAGAAAACAATATACATACATGATACAAGAAAACAATATACATACATGATACAAGAAAACAATATACATACATGATACAAGAAAACAATATACATACATGATACAAGAAAACAATATACATACATGATACAAGAAAACAATATACATACATGATACAAGAAAACAATATACATACATGATACAAGAAAACAATATACATACATGATACAAGAAAACAATATACATACATGATACAAGAAAACAATATACATACATGATACAAGAAAACAATATACATACATGATACAAGAAAACAATATACATACATGATACAAGAAAACAATATACATACATGATACAAGAAAACAATATACATACATGATACAAGAAAACAATATACATACATGATACAAGAAAACAATATACATATATGATACAAGAAAACAAACGATACTAAAAAGAAACAACATAATTATCACTATTGACAAATCGAAGATACTTTCAAAAAAATGCTGAATTGTATTTTCATATGCAATGAAAGAGTGCAAATATTGATAAATCAAAGAACTGTGTGTAAGATAAGGGTCTTGGGATACACACTAATATAATGGTATTGTTTATTACTGTAAGGATATTAAACAAGAATATATCTAATTTAATACATGTGACGCCTTTCTGGAAAAATCTTCATCAGGTACGCTCAAAGTGGAAAGACTAAACAAGCAATTTAAAAGTTGTTGGGAACACTAAGCAGAAAACCCCCAAAACGGCTATGAACACTCATGTCTGAGAGAGGAGAACTCGTGTCTGAGAGAGGAGAACTCATGTCTGAGAGATGAGAACTTTAGATTTAATAAAGAAACTGTCAATTTCAATAATAAATATAAACAATAAACCTTGTCAATGCCGAAGCACCGACTTCTGGGCGAATGCAACCCAGAGGAAATAGCCTACCAGCAGAGATATCTACCCAGCGATAGTAATACAAAAGTATTTATCCAATTAAGGGCGCACGACACGTTTTTGGAAAAACGTTATTCCTGGAAAATCTGTTGACCACCTGTCGTAATTTCACTAACGATAAAGTTTAATCATTAAACGCCTGTATTAATATAATAACACGATTATCATTAGACAATCCTATCAAACTGTTGGAATATACAGTATTGATTGTATATGTCATTCTTATCTAATAAAAATAAAATAATGACAATATGGAAAATAGCATGAACAGTTCTAAACATCAAAATCCTGATAAAATAAGCAACAAAAGTAAAGATTACAGAAGAAAAATTAATGGTCGCATGTCACGAACACTCATAGAAAGCAAAGTGACAACTATTATGTCCACATGGCCAACATTTCCGTAGAATCAGACCAAATGTGTCCACATGAGTAATATCTTCTGAGAGTGAGACAAAGTGCATCCACACTGGGAACATCACGGGAGAGTGAGACCAATGGGCAACATATACGGATGGTGAAAGCAAATGTGTCTACAAGGGGACATTTCCGAAGTATCAGACCAAGTGAGTTCACATGGGCAACATCTCTGAAAAGTGTGACGAATAGTGTGGTCACATGAACAACATTTCCGAAAGGTAAAAAGGAGTGTATCGTTCACATGGGTAATATCGTCGAGGGTGAGATCAAGGGTGCTATATGGGTACTATATACACAATACTATACTATTAACGTTTGAATACCACGAACGGCATGAAAAAAAAACAATAGTGTATTCGTAGCATGCATCGCTCACCTGGTTTGCAAATAGGCCCAAAAATGGTTATTTGAAAACATTTGTTTTACCTGAACTCCTTGAAAAGAAGATATTTGTTGATAACATGAAAAATATCATTTGTTCAATTTACAATACTGTACTGTCCATTATTATGTTGTTTTCTTTATAATTTTTTTTATGATAGTCATTTTGAGTGGAAGCGAGTATGTGCTTGCTATTTTTATCGTTTGTTTACATAACTATTGCAGTTAGAGATCCAATTATCACAACTAAACTAGTTTTTGGACTCAAATTTCTCTTCTTAGTGAAATGATACGGGCATGCAAGTATTTTCCACGCGTGAGTAAAATGCCAACCCTGACAGGGCGAACATCATCATTATAAAGAACACTATAATCTTGACCATTATACATAATATATTTAATCGTCGTGACACATTTGTCATATGTATAATATTAGTTTATTATTGGTATTATCATTAATTGAAATATGAACTTTGAAAAGATCCAAGAAAAGTTTAAAGACATTAAAGGAGTAGCCTGAAACCATACATCGAAAAAGAAGAAAACGACAAACAACGGTCCAAACATATTACACAGAAACTAAAAGATGAAACAACACACGCCACTAAAATCCCGTAGTCAAATGAGGTTCTCCGGAGGACACTCATTCACAGATTGACTAATCACCATTTTATTTACATATGGTATGGATCAGAAGTCATGAGTTTGTACACACATAGACAAGACGCACCATGATAGGTGTTATTGCTGCCATTGTGAGACATATACAGTATCCTTGGGCATTTCAAATAATTGGATATATAATAATTGGAAATATTTAGCTAATGCTGATGTTTCATATTTTCACTGACCCACGCTTTTACACGTGATACGATGTTAATGACTTTGTTTACTACTTTAAGGAATATTATATCTGTAGGGAGATATTATTTATACTTCTATATCTATATAATGACAGTCCATTTCAATGCCATTTATTAACAAGTCAATGCTATCCTCTTCTATCTAATTATCTATTTATTGTAAGTATAATATTAGTATTACAATCTTCACATGGTAATTATAAGATAAGAATCATTCACACACACCTCGGACCTTCTGTTCGGACATATAATTTCGTCTGGATCACACAATTTGTAAAGATCATAAGAAAATAAAAAGGGGGCAATGCAGTATGCACTAAAATATTCCTCTCACCAAACGGTCAGACCACTCGCTCCTCTCTCACCAAACGGTCAGACCACTCGCTCGTCTCTCACCAAACGGTCAAACCACTCGCTCGTCTCTCACCAAACGGTCAAACCACTCACTCGTTACGAAATAGGGACATGTCCTAAAGAAGACGAAGTGACGGAATATTTTTTTTTACTTAGCAATATGTACTGGAATCTCTTTCCTTAATACTCGAAAATATAGTTCTAAAATATCATAGTCCTCAACGACTTTGATTTTACAAAACCTTATGATTTGTCGTAAATAAAGGTTTTACCTCTTCAAATTGGATTATGATGCATTTAAAGATACAATATAGAAGCTTATTTCTGTCAAATATTTCTGTACTGAAAGTCATTTTGTTAAAAAAAAAATCCTCCTCCCTTGCAATATTGAGATGGAAAACCTCCATCCTAACAATAAAATATATCAAATAAAAATTGAGAGGAATTATTTAGATGTATCATGTGGCAATTCCGAAAAATGTCTCTACATATCATGGGTAAATGATAGAACCAAGCATTGAGAGGTATGACAATCTATTGCAAAGTTCGCGGGCAATTCTCGTCAATGTTACACGTGAAAATTAACATAAATAACATGTAAATGTTATTCCTACACCAAATTTACTTGATATCATATTGGGCCCATAAAGCAAGTTCAACGCCGTCATGTTTTTTTTATTGAAGCGTCTGTACCAAGACAGTAAAGTGAACGGTCTGTACCAAGACAGTAAAGTGAACGGTCTGTACCAAGACAGTAAAGTGAACGGTCTGTACCAAGACAGTAAAGTGAACGGTCTGTACCAAGACAGTAAAGTGAACGATCTGTACCAAGACAGTAAAGTGAGCGGTCTGTACCAAGACAGTAAAGTGAACGGTCTGTACCAAGACAGTAAAGTGAACGGTCTGTACCAAGACAGTAAAGTGAACGGTCTGTACCAAGACAGTAAAGTGAACGGTCTGTACCAAGACAGTAAAGTGAGCGGTCTGTACCAAGACAGTAAAGTGAGCGGTCTGTACCAAGACAGTAAAGTGAACGGTCTGTACCAAGACAGTAAAGTGAACGGTCTGTACCAAGACAGTAAAGTGAACGGTCTGTACCAAGACAGTAAAGTGAACGGTCTGTACCAAGACAGTAAAGTGAGCGGTCTGTACCAAGACAGTAAAGTGAACGGTCTGTACCAAGACAGTAAAGTGAACGGTCTGTACCAAGACAGTAAAGTGAACGGTCTGTACCAAGACAGTAAAGTGAGCGGTCTGTACCAAGACAGTAAAGTGAACGGTCTGTACCAAGACAGTAAAGTGAACGGTCTGTACCAAGACAGTAAAGTGAACGGTCTGTACCAAGACAGTAAAGTGAACGGTCTGTACCAAGACAGTAAAGTGAACGGTCTGTACCAAGACAGTAAAGTGAACGGTCTGTACCAAGACAGTAAAGTGAACGGTCTGTACCAAGACAGTAAAGTGAACGGTCTGTACCAAGACAGTAAAGTGAACGGTCTGTACCAAGACAGTAAAGTGAACGGTCTGTACCAAGACAGTAAAGTGAACGGTCTGTACCAAGACAGTAAAGTGAACGGTCTGTACCAAGACAGTAAAGTGAACGGTCTGTACCAAGACAGTAAAGTGAACGGTCTGTACCAAGACAGTAAAGTGAACGGTCTGTACCAAGACAGTAAAGTGAACGGTCTGTACCAAGACAGTAAAGTGAACGGTCTGTACCAAGACAGTAAAGTGAACGGTCTGTACCAAGACAGTAAAGTGAACGGTCTGTACCAAGACAGTAAAGTGAACGGTCTGTACCAAGACAGTAAAGTGAACGGTCTGTACCAAGACAGTAAAGTGAACGGTCTGTACCAAGACAGTAAAGTGAACGGTCTGTACCAAGACAGTAAAGTGAACGGTCTGTACCAAGACAGTAAAGTGAACGGTCTGTACCAAGACAGTAAAGTGAACGGTCTGTACCAAGACAGTAAAGTGAACGGTCTGTACCAAGACAGTAAAGTGAACGGTCTGTACCAAGACAGTAAAGTGAACGGTCTGTACCAAGACAGTAAAGTGAACGGTCTGTACCAAGACAGTAAAGTGAACGGTCTGTACCAAGACAGTAAAGTGAACGGTCTGTACCAAGACAGTAAAGTGAACGGTCTGTACCAAGACAGTAAAGTGAACGGTCTGTACCAAGACAGTAAAGTGAACGGTCTGTACCAAGACAGTAAAGTGAACGGTCTGTACCAAGACAGTAAAGTGAACGGTCTGTACCAAGACAGTAAAGTGAACGGTCTGTACCAAGACAGTAAAGTGAACGGTCTGTACCAAGACAGTAAAGTGAACGGTCTGTACCAAGACAGTAAAGTGAACGGTCTGTACCAAGACAGTAAAGTGAACGGTCTGTACCAAGACAGTAAAGTGAACGGTCTGTACCAAGACAGTAAAGTGAACGGTCTGTACCAAGACAGTAAAGTGAACGGTCTGTACCAAGACAGTAAAGTGAACGGTCTGTACCAAGACAGTAAAGTGAGCGGTCTGTACCAAGACAGTAAAGTGAACGGTCTGTACCAAGACAGTAAAGTGAACGGTCTGTACCAAGACAGTAAAGTGAACGGTCTGTACCAAGACAGTAAAGTGAACGGTCTGTACCAAGACAGTAAAGTGAACGGTCTGTACCAAGACAGTAAAGTGAACGGTCTGTACCAAGACAGTAAAGTGAACGGTCTGTACCAAGACAGTAAAGTGAACGGTCTGTACCAAGACAGTAAAGTGAACGGTCTGTACCAAGACAGTAAAGTGAACGGTCTGTACCAAGACAGTAAAGTGAACGGTCTGTACCAAGACAGTAAAGTGAACGATCTGTACCAAGACAGTAAAGTGAACGGTCTGTACCAAGACAGTAAAGTGAACGGTCTGTACCAAGACAGTAAAGTGAACGGTCTGTACCAAGACAGTAAAGTGAACGGTCTGTACCAAGACAGTAAAGTGAACGGTCTGTACCAAGACAGTAAAGTGAACGGTCTGTACCAAGACAGTAAAGTGAACGGTCTGTACCAAGACAGTAAAGTGAACGGTCTGTACCAAGACAGTAAAGTGAACGGTCTGTACCAAGACAGTAAAGTGAACGGTCTGTACCAAGACAGTAAAGTGAACGGTCTGTACCAAGACAGTAAAGTGAACGGTCTGTACCAAGACAGTAAAGTGAACGGTCTGTACCAAGACAGTAAAGTGAACGGTCTGTACCAAGACAGTAAAGTGACCGGTCTGTACCAAGACAGTAAAGTGAACGGTCTGTACCAAGACAGTAAAGTGAACGGTCTGTACCAAGACAGTAAAGTGAACGGTCTGTACCAAGACAGTAAAGTGAACGGTCTGTACCAAGACAGTAAAGTGAACGGTCTGTACCAAGACAGTAAAGTGAACGGTCTGTACCAAGACAGTAAAGTGAACGGTCTGTACCAAGACAGTAAAGTGAACGGTCTGTACCAAGACAGTAAAGTGAACGGTCTGTACCAAGACAGTAAAGTGAACGGTCTGTACCAAGACAGTAAAGTGAACGGTCTGTACCAAGACAGTAAAGTGAACGGTCTGTACCAAGACAGTAAAGTGAACGGTCTGTACCAAGACAGTAAAGTGAACGGTCTGTACCAAGACAGTAAAGTGAACGGTCTGTACCAAGACAGTAAAGTGAACGGTCTGTACCAAGACAGTAAAGTGAACGGTCTGTACCAAGACAGTAAAGTGAACGGTCTGTACCAAGACAGTAAAGTGAACGGTCTGTACCAAGACAGTAAAGTGAGCGGTCTGTACCAAGACAGTAAAGTGAACGGTCTGTACCAAGACAGTAAAGTGAACGGTCTGTACCAAGACAGTAAAGTGAACGGTCTGTACCAAGACAGTAAAGTGAACGGTCTGTACCAAGACAGTAAAGTGAACGGTCTGTACCAAGACAGTAAAGTGAACGGTCTGTACCAAGACAGTAAAGTGAACGGTCTGTACCAAGACAGTAAAGTGAACGGTCTGTACCAAGACAGTGAAGTGAACGGTCTGTACCAAGACAGTGAAGTGAACGGTCTGTACCAAGACAGTGAAGTGAACGGTCTGTACCAAGACAGTAAAGTGAACGGTCTGTACCAAGACAGTAAAGTGAACGGTCTGTACCAAGACAGTAAAGTGAACGGTCTGTACCAAGACAGTAAAGTGAACGGTCTGTACCAAGACAGTAAAGTGAACGGTCTGTACCAAGACAGTAAAGTGAACGGTCTGTACCAAGACAGTAAAGTGAACGGTCTGTACCAAGACAGTAAAGTGAACGGTCTGTACCAAGACAGTAAAGTGAACGGTCTGTACCAAGACAGTAAAGTGAACGGTCTGTACCAAGACAGTAAAGTGAACGGTCTGTACCAAGACAGTAAAGTGAACGGTCTGTACCAAGACAGTAAAGTGAACGGTCTGTACCAAGACAGTAAAGTGAACGGTCTGTACCAAGACAGTAAAGTGAACGGTCTGTACCAAGACAGTAAAGTGAACGGTCTGTACCAAGACAGTAAAGTGAACGGTCTGTACCAAGACAGTAAAGTGAACGGTCTGTACCAAGACAGTAAAGTGAACGGTCTGTACCAAGACAGTAAAGTGAACGGTCTGTACCAAGACAGTAAAGTGAACGGTCTGTACCAAGACAGTAAAGTGAACGGTCTGTACCAAGACAGTAAAGTGAACGGTCTGTACCAAGACAGTAAAGTGAACGGTCTGTACCAAGACAGTAAAGTGAACGGTCTGTACCAAGACAGTAAAGTGAACGGTCTGTACCAAGACAGTAAAGTGAACGGTCTGTACCAAGACAGTAAAGTGAACGGTCTGTACCAAGACAGTAAAGTGAACGGTCTGTACCAAGACAGTAAAGTGAACGGTCTGTACCAAGACAGTAAAGTGAACGGTCTGTACCAAGACAGTAAAGTGAACGGTCTGTACCAAGACAGTAAAGTGAACGGTCTGTACCAAGACAGTAAAGTGAACGGTCTGTACCAAGACAGTAAAGTGAACGGTCTGTACCAAGACAGTAAAGTGAACGGTCTGTACCAAGACAGTAAAGTGAACGGTCTGTACCAAGACAGTAAAGTGAACGGTCTGTACCAAGACAGTAAAGTGAACGGTCTGTACCAAGACAGTAAAGTGAACGGTCTGTACCAAGACAGTAAAGTGAACGGTCTGTACCAAGACAGTAAAGTGAACGGTCTGTACCAAGACAGTAAAGTGAACGGTCTGTACCAAGACAGTAAAGTGAACGGTCTGTACCAAGACAGTAAAGTGAACGGTCTGTACCAAGACAGTAAAGTGAACGGTCTGTACCAAGACAGTAAAGTGAACGGTCTGTACCAAGACAGTAAAGTGAACGGTCTGTACCAAGACAGTAAAGTGAACGGTCTGTACCAAGACAGTAAAGTGAACGGTCTGTACCAAGACAGTAAAGTGAACGGTCTGTACCAAGACAGTAAAGTGAACGGTCTGTACCAAGACAGTAAAGTGAACGGTCTGTACCAAGACAGTAAAGTGAACGGTCTGTACCAAGACAGTAAAGTGAACGGTCTGTACCAAGACAGTAAAGTGAACGGTCTGTACCAAGACAGTAAAGTGAACGGTCTGTACCAAGACAGTAAAGTGAACGGTCTGTACCAAGACAGTAAAGTGAACGGTCTGTACCAAGACAGTAAAGTGAACGGTCTGTACCAAGACAGTAAAGTGAACGGTCTGTACCAAGACAGTAAAGTGAACGGTCTGTACCAAGACAGTAAAGTGAACGGTCTGTACCAAGACAGTAAAGTGAACGGTCTGTACCAAGACAGTAAAGTGAACGGTCTGTACCAAGACAGTAAAGTGAACGGTCTGTACCAAGACAGTAAAGTGAACGGTCTGTACCAAGACAGTAAAGTGAACGGTCTGTACCAAGACAGTAAAGTGAACGGTCTGTACCAAGACAGTAAAGTGAACGGTCTGTACCAAGACAGTAAAGTGAACGGTCTGTACCAAGACAGTAAAGTGAACGGTCTGTACCAAGACAGTAAAGTGAACGGTCTGTACCAAGACAGTAAAGTGAACGGTCTGTACCAAGACAGTAAAGTGAACGGTCTGTACCAAGACAGTAAAGTGAACGGTCTGTACCAAGACAGTAAAGTGAACGGTCTGTACCAAGACAGTAAAGTGAACGGTCTGTACCAAGACAGTAAAGTGAACGGTCTGTACCAAGACAGTAAAGTGAACGGTCTGTACCAAGACAGTAAAGTGAACGGTCTGTACCAAGACAGTAAAGTGAACGGTCTGTACCAAGACAGTAAAGTGAACGGTCTGTACCAAGACAGTAAAGTGAACGGTCTGTACCAAGACAGTAAAGTGAACGGTCTGTACCAAGACAGTAAAGTGAACGGTCTGTACCAAGACAGTAAAGTGAACGGTCTGTACCAAGACAGTAAAGTGAACGGTCTGTACCAAGACAGTAAAGTGAACGGTCTGTACCAAGACAGTAAAGTGAACGGTCTGTACCAAGACAGTAAAGTGAACGGTCTGTACCAAGACAGTAAAGTGAACGGTCTGTACCAAGACAGTAAAGTGAACGGTCTGTACCAAGACAGTAAAGTGAACGGTCTGTACCAAGACAGTAAAGTGAACGGTCTGTACCAAGACAGTAAAGTGAACGGTCTGTACCAAGACAGTAAAGTGAACGGTCTGTACCAAGACAGTAAAGTGAACGGTCTGTACCAAGACAGTAAAGTGAACGGTCATGCATTTGTATTTTAGGGCTATCGATTTTGCCTCTTTCTACGTTTTTTTTATTGGATCTTGGAAATGTTCTGACTGTGTCGTATTTCTTTGCTTTCCATATTATTATGATACTTTTATCACTTAAACAAATTACAACCTGACTTAATGCGTACAATAAATAAATATTTTGAAAATACAAATGACAGCAACAAGTGAAATTAATGTTATAACTCAATTCTGATTATTGTGTTTTCACTTTAAATGCATGTTCCTGTGTACACATATATTACCACAGTCAACACGACCGGGAATATATAGTCTCCCTTGTTTACAGCAATCTAATAATGAGACAGTCATGCTTGGCGATTTAATTGTCGAAATCTAAATAAATGCATTGACCATACAAAAAGTGAACTAATAAGCTACAGTTGTTAAAATATGGATTTACGATAAATCATTCAATAATTGTATAACTACCAACCACGACATTATTTCTTAACATAAACAATTTATAAACAATGACCCTTCATTAGTAGATAAGAAACCACACACGGTATTTCCGGATGAAGGCAATGTTTCTGATTGGCTGTTGGCTATGGAAACGTGCTTGAACAGTTTTTCAATGTCATTTGTGGTTTTTTTTTCAGACCTTGATCAAGCTAAAACAGGTAATCAGTTATTCAAAGATTAACAATGCTATATATAATATAATAAATGATAAAGATTGATATCCATATAATATACGAATGGTTAGATTAGTCCCATGTTAAACACAGAGTTATTCCGTATGTCAAAAGTCAGTAAAAGTACAGTTATCACGTGATCTGGAATTAGCCGACCTTACAACCATGGCCAGTATTACTAATATAGTTATCACGTGGTCTACATACAGCAACCACATTTTCTATGATGAAGAAAAGTTTAAAGTTACCAAAGGGCAATCAAAAACCATAAAACGAAGAAGGACAGACAACAAAATGACCAAATGAAAAAGGACCATTTTAGACCAACAATGAACTGACATTTAAATTTAACACTCTTTGTAGAACTAACTTTATACACATATGACCACCTTTGAGACATGGAAAAGATATAATGAATTAATTAAAGAATATGATAAAGAACAATGATGCATACCCACATATATAAATGAGTCGGCATTTTGCTCGCCTCGGGAAAACATGCAAACATGACCGCATCACTTACTAGAATGCGAGGTATACATGTGCCTATAAAACTAGTCAGTTCAACGTCGCCACATTTGATAAAAGTGTCTGTTACATGGCCAGGGGAGTAAGCAGTTATATTAGAGGTATCGATTTTGCCCCTGTTTTTTTTCTTCGATTTTTCGATTAAATTTTGGAAGTATTCTGACGATGTTGTGTTTTTTGTTTCATTTCGGTTATCACGTGGTCTAGAGTGAGCTATTACCAGTATTTAGTTATCACGTGGTCTAGAGTGAGCTATTACCAGTATTTAGTTATGACGTGGTCTGAAATGAGCACGTGTTCATGTTATCAACTGTATGATTTACTTTAAAAAAAAACAATGGAAAATTAATTAGTTGCCAAAGGATTGTATTTTACTGTGAAATATTCATTCTGCTTGTAATTTTGTGTTTATCGCCTAGTTTGGGGTATTTCTAACTGTATTGTCCATCTGGAATATGTATTTATTTTGTGTGTTTGTCATTTGAAATTTGGTATTAAATACTGTCCAGTTCATATAGAATGTGTTTTCATGTTTATTCTTTCAACCTGTCCATTCGGATTTCGACAATTTTACATTTATTTCCCACCCCTATTGTGATCCTGTGTTTATTATTTGATTTGTCTGATAATATATATTTAATAACATCAGTAATTCTGATTAACTAATTACCGAGTAAAATATATGCAATATAATAGACAATTTGACCTTTGACCTTCAAAACATATATAAATCACTGATAATGGAAACAAATTTCCTTAATCACAGCTATTCACAGGTTCAATTTATTCTATATCCGGTGGTAAAAAGTCACATTTGCATTAAATACTTGTTCTGATCTTGACCTTTCAGGATCTGTATCATGTAGGCGTTTTAATTATATCCTAATCTACGACTAAAGTGCAACACAACAAAATAAAGTTAGAATACCTATTAAGGGAAGCGATATGAAAAAAAATCAAAATAAATGATACTGGAAAATATCATAATGCGAACAATATCTATATAATAAAACTCGCAATCATAAAAATATACTGAAACATAACATCTTATTCATAAAGGATATTATTCAACTACTATAACAAAAGTTTGAAGATACCAAAGAGGTCATCAGAATCCGTTAATCGAATGACGGACAACATAGTTGTCAAAAGAAAAAGGACAAACAACTATCTACAAAACACTACATAGAAAACTAAAGATCGCGCAACACGAACTCCACTAAAAACCGGGGTAAACTCAGGTGCTCTGTAAGGGTTAGCGAATCCTGCTCCACTAATGGGTACCGTCGTGTTGAATCAGTTACAAACCCGGTGATAAGTCATGAATGAAGAAAGGACCAGGAACTGCTAACAACAAATGAGCTCTTTGAGGTTTCCTTTGCTACAAAAATAGACAACAGGTAACTCAAATTAACAATCAAATCAGTACAGTTACAGTGTATTCCGTATGACATTAATACATGTGTATTGTATATTCAATATTTAATTAAGACACACTGAGGGTCTATATATTCTGGTCTCCGCGAAGATCATTTATTTCGTTAGATGTTTATGGCTAATCATACGCTACTTAATCTGTTAGAAGAATCAGTTATGATTTTTGTGCTATATATATCATATTTTTTGTTTGTTTGTTTTGTAAGTGAAGATAAACCTCATCAATCGTGTAATGGTTAACATGCTCGCCTGGAGTGTGGTAGATCCTGTGTTCGAGCCCCGATTGGGTCAATCAAAGAATACAATTGGTATTTGTTGTTTCTCTGCTAAACAGGCAGCATGAAAGAGTAAAAGTTAATAGTGGTTGGCTCGGAATCAGGATAATATATCAAATTGGAGCGACATGTCTACTACTGGATTGTTGTTTTAATTGTGGTAGCACTATAAAAATCCAGCTAACTGTGTACGTCATCATCATCTCTCATCATGGTAACTTGTTCTCGCCATGGTGTGGCTGAAAAATTGCTCATTGGACGTTAAACAACAATAACCCAACACTCACTGAGCTAAATGATGTATATGTTGGTATGCTACTCCTGATATCGGAGTTTTGTCTCGAAATCTTGCAGTTTACGGTAAATTGGTAAACACAGGAGAAATAAGAGAAAGCAAAAGTCAGATTTTAATGAAACATATAAATATTCAATTTATTATAAATATGAAAATACACTATAGTAAAAATGTTCTCTAAATTTATAAAATATATAACACAACACAGACAAATAAAGAGACAAACAATGATATGTTACTATATACTGTACTGGATATATTATGTTCTCCATTATCAGAGAGATGATCAGCACCTGAGATTGTCAGAGTGCTTATTATATTAATATTCATATTATCTGTAGAGGTCTGTAGGGTGGTAGATGATATCTCTTTGTTTACCGATGAGGTTACGTCACTTTCTATAATGATAAAATATTAAATTAATATTCGAAAGCGATATATTTTCATTTTACATTAGCAATATCAATATTTTCTGAAATAAACAGGGGGAAAATAATATAAATTGAATAAAAATAACTAGATGAGTAAAGTAAATAAGTAAAAAATGAAAATGAAAAAATAAATAAATATCAGGACTACTTACAGCACATAGTTTGGAAACTGAATTAAAATAAAACATAATTAGACTAATTGTCTGACCTAAACATAGCACAATGGTACCACTCTCTGTAGTAAATATTAGATTTTTTTTTTAGCTTTAATTCAGATCATGTTTACGAAAAAGTCTATTTTGGATAAAAACTACAAATAAATATGTAAAATAGTATTATCTATAATTATCTCTTAAAGGGATATTAAAGCTCATTTTGGTAATTTTTTGTATCTCATGAAAACTTGCAATTGGTTCAATAAATGATATTTATGAAACATTAACCCTGTTTTTATCAATGAAACTTTGTAAAAGTGACATAATTCGTTGATAATTCTGTCATATCTTCCGGTTTTCTCGGGTTTTTCCAATAAATGAATTTTTGCTTCCTGGACAAAAATTCATTTCGACCCTTTTAAGTGATATTTTAACGATATTAGGGATTATATGGGCGTGCAAAGTATTTTTGGATTGTTTTTACAATTAAATTGAAAAGAAACAACCTTCGTCACGAGTTGAAAAAATATATGTTAAAACGAGCTTTAATATCCCTTTAAAAGCTATAAATAAATATGTAAAATAGTATTATCTATATTTATCTCTTAACACTTTGCCTTTAGATATATGAATAATCTTATCACATTTAAATATCAACCAACTAATAGTAAACTACGTCATTATACGGGGTGACAAATATTTTATCATGTGATGTAATCTGCCAGAACACATGTAACGACCTTTATTGTACGTTTAATATTAAATATAAATTTATTTGACGAATCAGACAAGAATATAATATCTACCTATCCCATATGCTGGGTACTGGTGAATATTCCCAGGGATCAAACCAACAGAGCAGCGGAGTGTGTCCCCTGGTGGAAGATAGGGGGGCATCTCTACTGCAGATTATCTGCTTATCACGTACAAAGCCTGACCGTGGACCATAGTGGGTGAGCGTTTGGAGAGAGCTACGCTCCTTTCACGCTAAAGGCCCCTCTTGTAGATTTCGGAAAATAGTTCATCGCAGCCGCTACAAAATACTAAATTGTTCGTCCCTTGTTCTCAACTCTCAATAATTTCTCAGTGGCAGACAAACGTCAATTACCCCGTTAACTCATTCCTTTCCTCAATTCAATTCAATTCAAAGTTTTATTTAAAGTCGATACATATAGCATACATATAACACAAGCTCTAATCTCATTTCTATATAGTGTTTATATATTATTGAACTTGTTCACGCCCTGAATACAACTGAAATACTGCTCGCTGGACGCTAAACAATAATCAATCAATCAAACCCATCCCATATTTGTTATCAATATCACTAATCAACGCTTCTTTCAAAATACACTTTCGGCCATACCTTTACACGCCACTTCAACTGACCACCAACGCACCCACTATTTATGATTACATTAACACCTAATCCCCACTGGAAAATAAATATAACATGCATCAGTATCAATTATTTGGCTAACAGATATCAATATATCTAAGAGTGGGATTGGCTTCTTGACTGATCAAATGCCATTTTGAAAGTGGACTGTTTGCCAGGGAATATGAAGGATGTGTATGAAACAAATAATCCAATTCATAAGATAATAAAATTTTTGACAATGTCTTTTCGGAAAAAAGGACTTCTTTTTATAAAATAAATCATATTACTGTATCATAGCGTAAAATTTTTAATGACCCACTGGTTAACTAAATTTGCACAATTGTTTTTATGGAAACCGTATGAAGATACCAAAGGGGGTAATTATAAGTCGTAAATCGGAAACGGACAACAAATACAATGGTAAAAAAGGGCTAAAAGTGAAAAGGTAAGCAAAATAATACACAGAATACTAACGATTGAGCAACATGAATCCCACTAAAACAGAGGACATTCAGGTGTTCCGAAAGAAACAGAGGACATTCAGGTGTTCCGAAAGAAACAGAGGACATTCAGGTGTTCCGAAAGAAACAGAGGACATTCAGGTGTTCCGAAAGAAACAGAGGACATTCAGATGTTCCGAAAGAATAAGTAATAGTTGTTCCACTATTAACACTCGTCTTGTTGTTGCAAACCCGATGATCAGTCATAATCTACCTAAGCTCTTTTGAAATAGCACACATCTGAATGAACGTTTTCTCTAAAGCAGGACTACTTTGTAAAGAAATAGAATCTTGAAGAACCTTAGGAAGTATATACCTGTTACATGAATGAATCCATCTGCCTTTGGCCATGCTGGATACGGTACCCTATGAATTCTAACAACACATCTATACAGTCCCTCATCATCATGACTAACAGACTTTACAGTTAGAGTACTTATAGTAATCTTATTGGTATTTGTTGTTTCTTCTACTAAATATTTTGTCGACGAGGCGTAAATACCAAGTGTTAATCCTATAGCAATACTCTTCTTACCACTAACAAACCACCACTGGATCTTGAAACGATAAAACACGAGGATGGTCATCTATATTATTAAATAAATACGTGTAGAAACCACGTGTTATTCAGCTAAGTAGCATGGGAAAATGTGTTCGTTGTCTAGCGTCTATAATTTTAAGCTTATACTGTCCGTTTCCATTTAAAATGAAATGTTTTTTTTTTACCTTTGTCTAAGGAAAATGGGAAAGCGTTTCCCTTGTTTAGCGCCTCTCACTTTAAGCTTATAGTGTTCATGTTCATTCAAAATTAAATGTTTTGTTTTTACCTTCGTCTAAAACAATATAGAAAACCGTTTTCCTTGTCTAGCGCCTCTCATTTTAAGCTTATACTGTCCGTTTTCATTTAAAATGAAATGTTGTTTTTTTTTACCTTCGTTTAATTAACGGATTCTTTAATTAACCCCTTGATGAAACATTATAAATAAAAATTATAATAGATATAAATGATATAGCCTATGTGATTACTAAAATGCAAAACCAGCGCATAAATGCAGTCTAACCCCGCCACTTTTTATCGAAGTGCCTGTACAAAGCCAGACAAAAGAGCGGTCATGTATGTGTGTGTATCGATTTTGCTTCTTTCTACATTTTTGCTATTGGATTTTGAACAAATGTTTTTCAATTTATAGATTGTGGACATCTTAACTCTGATTTACCTTAGATTCACCTTTGCCTTTCACAACACATGACAATTTAGCCTGGTCATCTATTGTAACTGTGACGTCTTGTAGACCTGTTGTTATCTCAGAGGTACCACTTACTATATAGCAAAGACAAATCATAATAATTATTGAACGAGGGAAGACATATGCGATTAACTTTGACCTTGTAAAAAGTGCACCTCACTAAGCTTAATCTGAAAGTGATATTATGATATTAAGCGTCACAGTTTAATTGTTAAATTATCACTGAATAGAAATCTTCTACAGCCTCAAAGATAGACCATTTATACTGACAACGAATAAATAATTAAAAGTTCGAATCAAAATCATATTCATATAGAAAAGTATATTACAAAAAAAAAACAAAAACAAAAACAAAAACAAAAATAAAACAAAACAAAACAAAACAAAACAAAACCACGTGTTTAAACACGGTGGTATAGCATACCGTAGAACTCTTGAAAAACGTTTGATTTCAAAAATCAAAATAAGACATGCATGATAGACAAGATTTCTTACCAAAACATGAAAAATAATATCCCACATTAAGTAGGAGAACAATCCACATGTTGTGTATTTACAAAAATGTAGGCAGGTCTTAACATTTTATTTGAAATGTCATTATTTCACCTCAGGGCAAATCAACAATACGTTGACGGAAGTAAATGGTGAATCAAAACGTATCACCCCGTAGTTATTCTGTGGTTTTTATTACTAACACCAGCTGGACAATTTAAATATTTTGTGACAAATAACTGTTTGTAAAGAAAAGCTTGAAGATACCAAAGTGGTAATCAGAAGAAGGACAGACAACGCAATGGTCAAAAGATACCAAAGTGGTAATAAGAAGAAGGACAGACAACGCAATGGTCAAAAGAAAAAGGAGAATAATAGGTTCTTACACGAGTCCCTATTTCTTCCATTTCAACTTAAAAACAAAGCATGTCGATTTCATTCATTCATTCGCATGTCAATGTCATGTTTACTACACAAAATATTACAACGCCACGTGCAATGCAGTAAATACACATTTATTTAAAACCGCATTAAATCTATTAGGAGAAATCAGTTAAAATTCAGGTAAAATTGATATTTGAAGCTTTTTTAGATCTACTAAGACGACAATTTATATTACTACAGCAGTCGTAGAAGTGGACTCCATTGATTATATTCGGCCGATTTGATTGACTGACAATGCCATGTAAGACAAGGTCACGCGCAGCTGTCTTTATGGCTTGTCTTACATAGAAAACGCATCAAAACGGAAGAAAGGGACAAAGAACTATCTACAAAACACTACATAGAAAACCAAAGTTCGAGCAACACGAACTCCACTAAAACTGGGAGTTATCACATCGGAGGGTTATACTGATGTATTAATCTGATGGTTCATTCAGCCGTTCGAAAAACTGGACAATACGAACATACATAAAAATCATACCTGTATTGACGACCGTACCCGATTTTGTAGTTCTGTTTAGGCCTTTTGGTTTTTATTTCTCCCATATATTTTATATCATTTGGTTTCCAATATTTTGACTTTAAGCGTACCTGATTAAGGTTATTCCAAAAAACCCCGCGTGTTAGATATCTAAGTTTTCATTGTATACGAACACAATTTTAATAGAGTTAGTCTGTCTATATTTCTACCCAAGCGGACATAGATTCATAACATGACTTTTTGCTGACCTATTTGTTAACGAACATATATGCTATCATAGATACTGATTCCAAGTTCATTCTCTATCGGAAAAAGTCACACGTTCAGCAATACTATATGCTGACCTATTAATGTTATAATTTATATAAAAAAATAGTTCCGGGTACATACCATTATATATTTAATATAACAAAATCTGTACTTGTGTCAACATCATTCGCCCTTAATAATGTCCACAGATCTATAATACATTATCATGACTATATATGGAGTCAAATTATTCCCAAAATGTATGCACTTAACACTATGAAAGATCTTAAGTTGGTTAGCCATGATCAACGGTCTTGGTAGAATCCTGTCATCTGATAACAGTCTAAAATGTATTAACGTATTGCCTTGCAGAACATAGAACCACTGTTTTTGTTTCTTTATTCAGTAGTTAACTCTCGCCTTTTGTTTGTTTTTTAATGGCCTAATATTCACTAGTTCTAGTTCTAATTTGTAAATTGTGATTTCTATGTATGGCCTCTTAAACGTGTATGTCTAGCTTAAAAATGACACCATTAGATATGGACACAAATGATTAATTATGAATTATTAAGTCTCAGGTCAATATACCTCATGCACATATATATATGACATATACAGGCATATTTCGTCCCTTTCGTTTGCTTGTTACCATCTGAACTCTTAACGTTTTATTAGCAGTTTACCGAACTACTTGATAGCCACACCCTCCCTTTTAAATACATTATGGCCCAACGGATATTGCAAATATCAAACACCTCTACAAAAATAACGACAACATAAACATAGGAGAAACATAGTGTCGAAGAAAGCCCATAATAAGCTTACTGCTGGTAAAGAAGATACATACAGTATGATAACATTAGTGTCTTTACTCATGAAGAGGAATTTCGTAATCGGAGGCAATAACGTTTTAAAAAAAAACTTGACTGTACTAAAAAGGTCGAAGCCATAAATCGAAGAAGGACATACAATACAATAGTCAAAAGAAGAACAAAAGAAGGACATACAATACAATGGTCAAAAGAAGAACAAAAGAAGGACATATAATACAATGGTCAAAAGAAGAACAAAAGAAGGACATACAATACAATGGTCAAAAGAAGAACAAAAGAAGGACATACAATACAATGGTCAAAAGAAGAACAAAAGAAGGACATATAATACAATGGTCAAAAGAAGAACAAAAGAAGGACATATAATACAATGGTCAAAAGAAGAACAAAAGAAGGACATACAATACAATGGTCAAAAGAAGAACAAAAGAAGGACATATAATACAATGGTCAAAAGAAGAACAAAAGAAGGACATACAATACAATGGTCAAAAGAAGAACAAAAGAAGGACATATAATACAATGGTCAAAAGAAGAACAAAAGAAGGACATACAATACAATGGTCAAAAGAAGAACAAAAGAAGGACATACAATACAATGGTCAAAAGAAGAACAAAAGAAGGACATACAATACAATGGTCAAAAGAAGAACAAAAGAAGGACATACAATACAATGGTCAAAAGAAGAACAAAAGAAGGACATACAATACAATAGTCAAAAGAAGAACAAAAGAAGGACATATAATACAATGGTCAAAAGAAGAACAAAAGAAGGACATACAATACAATAGTCAAAAGAAGAACAAAAGAAGGACATATAATACAATGGTCAAAAGAAGAACAAAAGAAGGACATACAATACAATAGTCAAAAGAAGAACAAAAGAAGGACATATAATACAATGGTCAAAAGAAGAACAAAAGAAGAACATACAATACAATGGTCAAAAGAAGAACAAAAGAAGGACATATAATACAATGGTCAAAAGAAGAACAAAAGAAGGACATACAATACAATGGTCAAAAGAAGAACAAAAGAAGGACATACAATACAATACTCAAAAGAAGAACAAAAGGACAAACAATGATTTAAAAGCACTACACATAAAGCTGAAGATTTCGCAACGCGAACCTCACACAAATTTGGGTGAACTCGTGCTCTTCGGAAGGGTAGGCATTTCCTTCTCTACTAGTGGAATCCGTCGTGATTATGGTTTTCATACATGGGACACCTTTGAAGTACCTTCATTTGTTTCATTCTATTATTTTTATTGTGTTTGTTTCAGGATTGTTTTTATATTTATTTTTTTGGTATAACTGACTTATATAAACAGAACAACAACAACTGTACAATAGGATACAACAAGCAAATGTTTATTTAAAATCTGTGTAATGCGTTTTTATATTTCACCATTGTTATTTTGTCTATCTAGGCTGTGTATTAACATCAAGATCTGAGACCTGTGTATTGACTTTACGCTTTTGTTCTACAAAAGCATCACGTGAATCTGGTAATCAATCAATTACACATACACCTTTAATCATGCTGTTTTAAAATAATACCAATATTTTTAAGATTATTTCCCCCGTATTTTGTTTTCTTGTTGATGTGAGCTTACATTGTGATACCATTATAAATGTTTTATTTATGATGTCTTTCTATATGCCAGGAGTATCATTTTCTTATTTATTGGATAAGCGATTGGTAGTTTACTGAAACAACAGTCCACAAGTAGGCATGACGAGTCGTCACTCAGACACATTATATTGACTCTGTTCTACACAGTCTTTATTCTTACTCCTTAATGCTGCGTGCTTAACAGAACAGCGCATTGTCAATTTTATAGTCTTTAGCTTGACACGAATGTGGATCACGCCCATATATGATAATCTTATAGATTCTACTCTAACACATTGACCATGACACCATCGAGGTTTGCTTGTATCTATGGTATATATCAATCATCATGAACTGTTTCTTCTTTGAACTTAGTATGTGAAATAAAACTTTGCATTATTGTTTACATATAATAATTAAGGCGCTATGAAAATAAAGTTTAAGCTGTGGTGGTCAACAATTCCACCAATATCTCCGAACCGAACAACCATGTCTCACCTCACATCATTAAACAGAACAAGACAAAGATACATGTCGTTGGACGTCTAGTTCCTGGCTTGGGACCACCAAAACATATGGCAGGGTTAAACTGGTTTACATGCGTGTAAGAATTCACATAACATCTTTCATTCATCAGTTTTATTTCGATTCACTTATTAAATTTTATAGTAAAGATCAGTATGTCAGAAATACATTTTATTATATTTTCACACAGCTATTGAAAGCAAAGCACATTGTTTCTAATCACACGCGGGTTGGTAAATATCTAAAATACCTTGGTGTGTCCAATGCGTGTTCAGAGGCCTGTTCAACACGTGAACGTGACATTACTGGTAGATAAATGAAAGATATCATGATATCGTGATCAAGTCAACTCTTTAATATTTTATCAGTAATGAATATTACGATGAACTTAAACAAATACTGGCGGAACGTAAACAAAACCAAGGGCAAAAAAAATGACCTGGAGAAAGACCAACTCTTTGTCCATATACTGCATTCGTCGTCTACTGCAGAGGGGCCGGGTGGCTCAAAGAGTTAGGTAGTTTTATTACCTAACAACTCATACAAGCCTATCACCAATACGGCGTGGATCGGTTCCCGGCTTTGTAGATTACAAAAAGGTGCACTCGACTCACAGCCACAAGTGATAAAGTTTACCAGTTGCTTGTCCATGGTCGGTGGTTCTCTCCGGTTTCTTCCACCACTAAAACTGGTCGCCATGATATAACTGAAATATTGCTGAAATATTGCTGAAAGTGGCGTTAAACATGTAATAAATCAAATCAAATCGTCTACTGCAGGAATAATATAATTATCGTTTTTGGATTGGAATTTAGAAATCTGTTCAGACTGTGTGGCATTTTTGTTTTTCATTTTAGTATAATGAAATCGTGGTGGTTAGCACGCTTACTAAATAACACATGAAATATGACGTTTGGCAAACTATCTATCGAAATAGATACTGAAATAAAACACTGCAACTCAATAAATAACAAGACATTTATATCACATAACATGATCATCTCACTAAAATAAAATTGGAGAAAGAAATAAGGTGATAATGCAGAAAATCCTAAATCTGTCGACTGAATTAATTAGGTTTGAAGCAAATCCGTATTTCCTGTAAGAATTATAGTACATAGAGAATGAATTAAGTGTACGGCAGCCATGTTGTTTTCAAAATCATTTCAGTTGAATGATGGTATATTTTCCCGACGGAGAATCTTCTGTAATCAAAATAGTCAAACCATCAACATCTATTGACCAAGGATGTTTAAGCTTGAGGAAGAACAAGTCTTTTATTGTTCCATCCATGCCTACTACGATTACTTTATTTGAACTCGAAAGTGTACAATAAATATCATCCTGTCCACACGCAAAGCACGAAATTCCCGGAATTGTTTTTTGCCATATAATTTTCCCCACGAAATCCATACAAACCAGAGATTTTTGTGCCGAATCATATGCGATCACGTTATTGTCATTCATTATAGCCTTAATGGGAACCGAAAGTGATCCACGGAACAGCGTAGAAAAAAAGTTTCTCGATCGTTTCAAATCTATTGAGAATAAAATCTCACCAGTTGTAGAAATAACATCAATGGGTGAATTAAGTGACGTCACCACTAATCGATCATACCCAACACCGTGCACTCCTAGATAGTGTTTACTTGTTCCAAATAGGCGAACTATAGAACAGTTAGGTCCAGTATCTAGTATTACCAGCCTATTTGTATCCCAACATGTTATGGCTAGCCTGTTGCCCTCTGTTCTACATACTTGATGAGGTTCTTGAAGGGGAAACTTTTCGACAATAGTTCCGTCAAACATTATTTTCAAAACGCAGTTGTTACATTGATCAGTTATTATCACAAACGTGTCAAATATGCAACAACCAGAGAGCGAACTTTGATGATGAATATCCTCATTTACATCGAATACCCGTTTTCTGTAAAATAGATATTCCGTTTCCGGATCTATCAGGGACAAAGCTTCGTCAGTAATACTAATGGACTCAGGTTCAGCAGACGATACTTCCAAAATTCCGACATCTTTGATTTTCTTCATCATAGACGTGAGATCTTCATTTTCCTGGAATGTTAACTGATATTGAGGAAAACCGAAATTCTCTTTATTGACTCGTTCTAGCAGATCGTTAGCATTTTCCTGCAATTGTGTGATAAATTTCAAGTTAGAAAACGTGTCTGGTCCGTTTGTCATTGTAGATATATCTGTACGTGCTTGTTCTAAATTGTCACGACTAATTTGAATAGTTTTTAACGTAGATTTCATATCAACTTCAGGCCCGTTTAGCATGTCCATTTTATTCTTTAAATCTGCAAAAACTGCATGAGAAAATTTTTCGAAGTTTTCACGGAGCAACGTTAGACGTCTGTGAACCTCTTTTTGCTGACTTTGATAGGCCGCTAAGCTGTACATGCCATTTTGTTCAGTCTTTGCTATGTCTTGTAATTCTCTTTCCAGTTCAGAATCAGTTTGACTTAGCAATGAGGAAACTTTTAAATCAACATTAGAAATGGGCGAGAAATCACACTTACTATGAAATACATATATACAGTCATCACAAACAAATTCCTTATGACGGAAACAAAAATATTCATTCTTTTTCTGGTGTTTCTCACAAATGGAATTTTCTGATATATTTTCGCTATTTACATCTTCATCTGGATTAACTAAGTTATTTTCAATAGCATTAATTATGGCAACCAGAAGTTGATCTTGTGGCAGTTTTTGAATCCACTCTTGCATCTCCATTGACTCGGGGCGTTTCATTTCTGCTCTACATGTAGGACAAACCAGCGACATTGTTTGTGTTTTCGTGTAATCCGTGAGACATTTGATACAGTAAGAATGCCCACATGTTAATTGCCTTGGATCGAAAAATATGTTTAAGCAAATAGTACAAGTCAAGTAATCTTCACGAATATTTCTTTCTAGTCGTGTAGCCATGGTAATTATAGTTAATGCACATCCAAAAATCACAATATATATAAGTGTGGACTTAATAAAGAAAGCTATTTTATGTGTACCATGTGACAGATACCTTGTGATTAACTCGTGCGTGATATTAATAGATATCATTTCGTAGTCATGTGTAATATAAATAAACATGTTAGTGATTTTTTTTAACGCCATAAGTGAACAATGTATCACTAATTTGTAGTATATACACGTATATTGTCGGAATGCATAAAATATATTTGTACCACTTTAGAAACAGGTAAAAAACGAGTGTTGGTGAGCGTTTCTGTCAACGAGTGCAAATGAATTATACATTTTCCGACAACGTACATATAGTGTCTCTCGATATACAGGTAAATATGTCCTCGATATACAGGTAAATATGTCGCTCCATCCAGTCATCTAATCATTACTCTTTCTTCTTAATTCTGCGTAGTCAGGAGATAAGCGGTTTTATAGTCTTAGTTTGGTCTGAACGTACGATTTACCGATCTCGATACGCAAACGTGTACTACAATAGACACATAACGTATCTATAATAGTGTACTACAACAAGCACTATGCTACTATAGATAACAGCACCCCCCCCCCCCCCCCCCCAACAAAAAGTCACTCAAAAATACCAAGCGTCAAAACAGTCCCAATACCAAAGTTCAAAGCAATTCTGGGAACGGTCAAAGTCCCGATCGTTCCAAACAATTCAAGTAGAATAAAGCAAGCAGTCAAAACAATACCAGAAACAGTCATAATACAAAATCTTCAAAATAATTAAATATGCTTAATTAATAGGAAAAAATACCAAATATCAACGCAATTCAAGGATATGTCATAATGCCAAAAGTCCAAAGCAATTCACATGTCAGTAATAAAAAGGAGATATCTAATTTAAGGCATCCGACGCGTTTCTGTATTAACTTTCATCAGTTACGCTCAAGGTCAAAATATTAGCAAACCTAATAATTTAAAAGTTATTAGCGTAAGTCAACGACAGGGTCTAAACAGGATTGACATAATCGACTAAAGTCACACATGTCTGAGGGAGGAGAATCTTAGTTTTTATAATAATTACATTATTTAGGAACTGTAAATTTCAATAATAAATTATGACAAGTAAAGCAATTTCAGAATCAAATTAATATTAATGAGAGAAATGTAGATTCTCCTTTTGCTTCCGGTGGATTATAATATTACTTTAGCAACTGTTTACCCTTCCGGAGCACCTGAGTTCACCCCCGGTTTTTTGTGGAGTTCATGTTACTCGATCTTTAGCTTTATATGTATGTTTTGTAGATCGTTGTTTGTCCTTTTGTACTTTTTCTTTTGGCCATTGTGTTGTCTGTTCTTCTTCGATATACGGATTCTGATTGCCCCTTTGGTATCCTCAAACTCTTCTTTCAAATTTTAAAGCTCCACCTTAAGCGAATGCTTTAGCATTTGAATATTTAGTTATCGATAGTGAAACAAGTAGCGTAATCCATAGCAGAAGGAGAATCTGTTTCTACGATAACTAAAACGTCAAAACTATTTTTAATTGTTATTGTCCGTCGTTAATGACCACCGAAAGGAAATTAGCGACAATTCTCATGCAGAAATTTACTATCGTTGTGATTAAGGAGTATTGCAAAAATATAGCCAACTTGTTAAACTCTGATTGTGGAACAAACATCGAAAGGACATTAGCGACAATGCTCATGCAAAAATTTACTATCGTGGTGATTAAGGAGTATTACAAAAATATAGCCAACTTGTTAAACTCTGATTGTGGAACAAATACGTACACAAATACAACCGAGACCGTAGAAAGTGGTATACTAAGCCACACTATAGACGACATGACTCCTCAAGACAAGTTACAGACTAAAATATTAAAATACTAACTAAGATGTTAAAGAACGGGACTTCCTGTTTAGGAACAACTCAGTTGTTACTCTCAGTTGGCTGTGGGAGTTTATCAGATGTTGAGTTTTCATGAGTTAATGTTTCCTTATTTGCTTTCACTGCTTTTGTATAGTCTGACTCTCTGGTAATGTGTTCATCCTTTAATGTTCAGGATTGTACAGTCTGACTTTCTGGTAATGTGTTCATCCTTTAATGTTCAGGATTGTATAGTCTGACTCTCTGGTAATGTGTTCATCCTTTAATGTTCAGGATTGTATAACCTGACTCTCTGGTAATGTGTTCATCGTTTAATGTTCAGGATTGCATAGTCTGATTCTCTGGTAATGTGTTCATCGTTTAATGTTCAGGATTGTATAGTCTGACTCTCTGGTAATGTGTTCATCGTTTAATGTTCAGGATTGTATAACCTGACTCTCTGGTAATGTGTTCATCCTTTAATGTTCAGAATTGTATAGTCTGATTCTCTGGTAATGTGTTCATCCTTTAATGTTCAGGATTGTATAGTCTGATTCTCTGGTAATGTGTTCATCGTTTAATGTTCAGGATTGTATAACCTGACTCTCTGGTAATGTGTTCATCGTTTAATGTTCAGGATTGTACAGTCTGATTCTCTGGTAATGTGTTCATCGTTTAATGTTCAGGATTGTATAACCTGACTCTCTGGTAATGTGCTCATCCTTTAATGTTCAGGATTGTATAGTCTGACTCTCTGGTAATGTGTTCATCCTTTAATGTTCAGGATTGTATAGTCTGACTCTCTGGTAATGTGTTCATCCTTTAATGTTCAGAATTGTATAGTCTGATTCTCTGGTAATGTGCTCATCCTTTAATGTTCAGGATTGTATAGTCTGACTCTCTGGTAATGTGTTCATCCTTTAATGTTCAGGATTGTATAGTCTGACTCTGGTAATGTGTTCATCCTTTAATGTTCAGGATTGCATAGTCTGACTCTCTGGTAATGTGTTCATCCTTTAATGTTCAGGATTGTATAGTCTGACTCTCTGGTAATGTGTTCATCCTTTAATGTTCAGGATTGCGTAGTCTGACTCTCTGGTAATGTGTTCATCCTTTAATGTTCAGGATTGTATAGTCTGACTCTCTGGTAATGTGTTCATCGTTTAATGTTCAGGATTGTATAACCTGACTCTCTGGTAATGTGTTCATCCTTTAATGTTCAGAATTGTATAGTCTGATTCTCTGGTAATGTGCTCATCCTTTAATGTTCAGGATTGTATAGTCTGACTCTCTGGTAATGTGTTCATCCTTTAATGTTCAGGATTGTATAGTCTGACTCTCTGGTAATGTGTTCATCCTTTAATGTTCAGGATTGCATAGTCTGACTCTCTGGTAATGTGTTCATCCTTTAATGTTCAGGATTGTGTAGTCTGACTCTCTGGTAATGTGTTCATCCTTTAATGTTCAGGATTGCGTAGTCTGACTCTCTGGTAATGTGTTCATCCTTTAATGTTCAGGATTGTATAGTCTGACTCTCTGGTAATGTGTTCATCCTTTAATGTTCAGGATTGCATAGTCTGACTCTCTGGTAATGTGTTCATCGTTTAATGTTCAGGATTGTATAGTCTGACACTCTGGTAATGTGTTCATCCTTTAATGTTTAGGATTGCATAATCTGGCTCTCTGGTAATGTGTTCATCCTTTAATGTTCAGGATTGCATAGTCTGACTCTTTGGTAATGTGTTCATCCTTTAATGTTCAGGATTGTATAGTCTGACTCTCTGGTAATGTGCTCATCCTTTAATGTTCAGGATTGCATAGTCTGACTCTCTGGTAATGTGTTCATCCTTTAATGTTCAGGATTGTATAGTCTGACTCTCTGGTAATGTGTTCATCCTTTAATATTCAGGATTGTATAGTCTGACTCTCTGGTAATGTGTTCATCCTTTAATGTTCAGGATTGTATAGTCTGACTCTCTGGTAATGTGTTCATCCTTTAATGTTCAGGATTGCATAGTCTGACTCTCTGGTAATGTGTTCATCCTTTAATGTTCAGGATTGTATAGTCTGACTCTCTGGTAATGTGTTCATCCTTTAATGTTCAGGATTGCGTAGTCTGACTCTCTGGTAATGTGTTCATCCTTTAATGTTCAGGATTGCATAGTCTGACTCTCTGGTAATGTGTTCATCGTTTAATGTTCAGGATTGTATAGTCTGACTCTCTGGTAATGTGTTCATCCTTTAATGTTCAGGATTGTATAGTCTGACACTCTGGTAATGTGTTCATCCTTTAATGTTTAGGATTGCATAATCTGACTCTCTGGTAATGTGTTCATCCTTTAATGTTCAGGATTGCATAGTCTGACTCTCTGGTAATGTGTTCATCCTTTAATGTTCAGGATTGTATAGTCTGACTCTCTGGTAATGTGCTCATCCTTTAATGTTCAGGATTGCATAGTCTGACTCTCTGGTAATGTGTTCATCCTTTAATGTTCAGGATTGTATAGTCTGACTCTCTGGTAATGTGTTCATCCTTTAATGTTCAGGATTGTATAGTCTGACTCTCTGGTAATGTGTTCATCCTTTAATATTCAGGACTGTAAAAGCCGCGAACGAGAACAGGTGCTCTGGAATGGTAAATATCCTGCTCCATTTATGACACCCGTCATGCAAGGACGCCATTGTTATTTGAGGGCCACAGGGATAATTAGCTTATTGTTGCTAACTGTGTTACACTGTTGAAATAAAGTCATTACTTACTTACTTACTAAACATTATTGAAACATTGTTTTTATATCTAACACAGTAATCTAATCACGCATCGAAGTGAAAACTGTTTTGTCATCTGCTTCAACGTCTCTTCTTTTTTTCTCTCTTTTTTATTTATCATTAAAGATTCTCAAAGAGAATGATGTGGTTTGAATACATATAATTCTATATCCTCCAAACACCCTCCCAATATAAATAGCAAGAGTTCAAACAATTAATTTATAGCTAGAAACTGCGGCCGTTTTCAAATACTATTCAGGAGAAATGTCACTAATAGAACAACTTGCTAAATGTGGATTATGTACAATTATGGCACTCACTTGAGGTAGACTGCAGATTTGTCAACCAAGAGAGGTGGTTTTCATAATCTGTCAAGGATTGAAAAATCTGAATGTCTACCTGTTATAAGGGCCATAACTGTTTTATTATTTTTTCTACAGTAGCAACACATATCTGATATGGAAAAAAAAACAATTTCTGACAACAAATGTTAAACACCTAGAGTGTCGACAACTCATATTTTCATGCATCCATCCCACATGTCTTGAAACCACACACACAATATTCCCAATCTGATAATCATTTCCATCTATATAAAATGGCAGGCTAATAATATAACATTGTTATTTCTCATCTAATAGTTTGACAAAGTCCTAATACCTGCACTTTGGGATTCTGAATATTTCCTCTGGTGTCGTATTAGCAGGCACTATGGCCATTGGTGATGTTTTGTTGACTACATAAACAGTTGTTTCCTTTGCGGGATAAAGTGTAAAGTCTGAATGTAACAATTCAGGTTATTACCCCGCGATCATCCATTTTTTATTTATTTTGTTTTAGAAAAAAAGCAGTTTATTGGTTTTTTTTTAATCACATGACAGTTTTCATTCAATGTGGATACTTCAAAATTTAAGAAAAAATAATCACAATATTATTTTTTCTTAACACCTTAAAAAGTCTTAACACCACCAGATCAGCGTTGTGAAATTGGAAGTTCAATAGTTTGTAGATTTCGCTGCATTGGAACAGCATTAATATTATGCTCTGTTCACATACTATGTTAAAATCTCTCATTTATACATTCAGTGGCTTTATAATTTGCTATCCAGGTTTAATCGTTTGTCGGAGACATCATTTAGTTGCTATGGTCTGTTATTTATCACAGTCGGCGACCATCATATGTTTTACATTTAATGTCAAATATTGAATTTTTTCATAAATATATTGTATTTAGTAAGGGTGTGAATGTGTTACAAACTATTTATATTAAAGCGATGACCAGATACCTCCAAACAACTGATTGTAATATGTGTTGTGCGCACTAACTTATATGCCTACATTTTTATTAGTTCTGGAGAAAGTCGTATTTAAATACCCATTGCCATTTAATTTACAACATCAGATGACCATAGAATATTAATATTGATCAACGTATTTAATATTCACGAGGAATAGTATCCGCCATATAACTGATGGTATAATTATTTAAAATGGTACTTCAAACTTCTTTATTTTTAATGTGAGAAAATAAAAACATTGTAAAATTAAATTTTAATGTCATTAAGTTACAGGAGCCACAAAAAAGATTTATGGTTATGATACTTTTCATAATTTAAAAGACCAAATTCTAACGAATCTCTATATTCCATCCCTCAACCCATCCTTAATCATGAAAGTGGTCTCCTTCGTTTTACTACTTTTCTCTATCTTGGAAGGTAAGTAATAATATATTGACAGTTTTTTCTTAGTTGCGTTAATTTCAACTCTGAAAATATGAGTGATAATATACCATTTGAGCATTTCCGACTTGATTTTACAATTATACGTTTTCACACGATTTTATATGAGTTATTTCCCTTTAAGGCGGACAAAAGTTTAATGAAATTTTATTTTCTCTTTTATTGTAATTGTATCAACAATTGTATTTTCTAGTTGCTATGCCATTATAATGGTAGGGCCTTTTTGAGTGGAGGAGAATGTAAGCATGGTTTTATCGTTTGTTTTTATATGTATTGTCGCTTGAGATCCATTTTTCGAGAGAAGAGGGTTGGTATTCTATTAATGAGTTTAACCCTCCACATTTTTCGAGAGGAGAGGGTTGGTATTCTATTAATAAGTTTAACCCTCCACATTTTTCCAGAGGAGAGGGTTGGTATTCTATTAATGAGTTTAACCCTCCACATTTTTCTAGAGGAGAGGGTTGGTATTCTATTAATGAGTTTAACCCTCCACATTTTTCCAGAGGAGAGTGTTGGTATTCTATTAACGGGTTTAACCCTCCACATTTTTCTAGAGGAGAGGGTTAGTATTCTATTAACGGGTTTAACCCTCCACATGTTTCCAGAGGAGAGGGTTGGTATTCTATTAACGGGTTTAACCCTCGACATTTCTCTAGAGGAGAGGGTTGGTATTCTATTAATGAGTTTAACCCTCCACATTTTGCGAGAGGAGAAGGTTGGTATTCTATTAACGGGTTTAACCCTCCACATTTTTCGAGAGGAGAGGGTTGGTATTCTATTAATGAGTTTAACCCTCCACATTTTTCGAGAGGAGAGGGTTGGTATTCTATTAACGGGTTTAACCCTCCACATTTTTCGAGAGGAGAGGGTTGGTATTCTATTAACAGGTTTAATCCTCCATATTTTTCGAGAGGAGAGGGTTGGTATTCTATTAATGGGTTTAACCCTCCACATTTTTCCAGAGGAGAGGGTTGGTATTCTATTAACGGGTTTAACCCTCCACATTTTTCGAGAGGAGAGGGTTGGTATTCTATTAACGGGTTTAACCCTCCACATTTTTCGAGAGGAGAGGGTTGGTATTCTATTAACAGGTTTAACCCTCCACATTTTTCGAGAGGAGAGGGTTGGTATTCTATTAATGAGTTTAACCCTCCACATTTTTCGAGAGAGAGGGTTGGTATTCTATTAACGGGTTTAACCCTCCACATTTTTCGAGAGGAGAGGGTTGGTATTCTATTAACAGGTTTAACCCTCCACATTTTTCGAGAGGAGAGGGTTGGTATTCTATTAATGAGTTTAACCCTCCACATTTTTCGAGAGAGAGGGTTGGTATTCTATTAACGGGTTTAACCCTCCACATTTTTCGAGAGGAGAGGGTTGGTATTATATTAATGAGTTTAACCCTCCACATTTTTCGAGAGGAGAGGGTTGGTATTCTATTAATGGGTTTAGCCCTCCACATTTGTCGAGAGGAGAGGTTGGTATTCTATTAACGGGTTTAACCCTCCACATTTTTCGAGAGGAGAGGGTTGGTATTCTATTAACGAGTTTAACCCTCCACATTTTTCGAAAGGAGAGGGTTGGTATTCTATTAACAGGTTTAACCCTCCACATTTTTCGAGAGGAGAGAATTGGTATTCTATTAACGGGTTTAACCCTCCACATTTTGTGAGAGGACAGGGTTGGTATTCTATTAATGGGTTTAACCCTCCACATTTTTCGAGAGGAGAGGGTTGGTATTCTATTAATGAGTTTAACCCTCCACATTTTTCCAGAGGAGAGGGTTGGTATTCTATTAATAAGTTTAACCCTCCACATTTTTCGAGAGGAGAGGGTTGGTATTCTATTAATGAGTTTAACCCTCCACATTTTTCGAGAGGAGAGGGTTGGTATTCTATTAATGGGTTTAACCCTCCACATTTTTCGAGAGGAGAGGGTTGGTATTCTATTAATGAGTTTAACCCTCCACATTTTTCGAGAGGAGAGGGTTGGTATTCTATTAACGGGTTTAACCCTCCACATTTTTCGAGAGGAGAGGGTTGGTATTCTATTAATGAGTTTAACCCTCCACATTTTTCCAGAGGAGAGGGTTGGTATTCTATTAATGGGTTTAACCCTCCACATTTTTCGAGAGGAGAGGGTTGGTATTCTATTAACGGGTTTAATCCTCCACATTTGTCGAGAGGAGAGGGTGGGTATTCTATTAACGGGTTTAACCCTCCACATTTTTCGAGAGGAGAGTGTTGGTATTCTATTAACGGGTTTAACCCTCCACATTTTTCGAGAGGAGATGGTTGGTATTCTATTAACGGGTTTAACCCTCCACATTTTTCCAGAGGAGAGGGTTGGTATTCTATTAACGGGTTTAACCCTCGACATTTTTCCAGAGGAGATTGTTGGTATTCTATTAACAGGTTTAACCCTCCACATTTTTCGAGAGGAGAGTGTTGGTATTCTATTAACGGGTTTAACCCTCCACATTTTCGAGAGGAGAGGGTTGGTATTCTATTAACGGGTTTAACCCTCCACATTTTTCGAGAGGAGAGGGTTGGTATTCTATTAACGGGTTTAACCCTCCACATTTTTCGAGAGGAGAGTGTTGGTATTCTATTAACAGGTTTAACCCTCCACATTTTTCGAGAGGAGAGTGTTGGTATTCTATTAACGGGTTTAACCATCCACATTTTTCGAGAGGAGAGGGTTGGTATTCTATTAACGGGTTTAACCCTCCACATTTTTCGAGAGGAGAGGGTTGGTATTCTATTAATGAGTTTAACCCTCCACATTTTTTGAGAGGAGAGTGTTGGTATTCTATTAGCGGGTTTAACCCTCCACATTTTTCGAGAGAATAGGGTTGGTATTCTATTAACGGGTTTAACCCTCCACATTTTTCGAGAGGAGAGGGTTGGTATTCTATTAACGGGTTTAACCCTCCACATTTTTCGAGAGGAGAGGGTTGGTATTCTATTAACGGATTTAAGCCTCCACATTTTTCGAGAGGAGAGGGTTGGTATTCTATTAATGAGTTTAACCCTCCACATTTTTCGAGAGGAGAAGGTTGGTATTCTATTAACGGGTTTAACCCTCCACATTTTTCGAGAGGAGAGGGTTGGTATTCTATTAATGAGCTTAACCCTCCACATTTTCGAGAGGAGAGGGCTGGTATTCTATTAATGAGTTTAACCCTCCACATTTTTCGAGAGGAGAGGGTTGGTATTCTATTAATGAGTTTAACCCTCCACATTTTTCGAGAGGAGACGGTTGATATTCTATTAACGGGTTTAACCCTCCACATTTTTCGAGAGGAGAGGGTTGGTATTCTATTAATGAGTTTAACCCTCCACATTTTTCGAGAGGAGAGGGTTGGTATTCTATTAACGGGTTTAACCCTCCACATTTTCCTAGAGGAGAGGATTGGTATTCTATTAACGGGTTTAACCCTCCACATTTTTCGAGAGGAGAGGGTTGGTATTCTATTAATGAGTTTAACCCTCACATTTTTCGAGAGGAGAGGGTTGGTATTCTATTAATGGGTTTAACCCTCCACATTTTTCGAGAGGAGAGGGTTGGTATTCTATCAATAAGTTTAACCCTCCACATTTTTCGAGAGGAGAGGGTTGGTATTCTATTAATGAGTTTAACCCTCCACATTTTTCGAGAGGAGAGGGTTGGTATTCTATTAATGAGTTTAACCCTTCACATTTTTCGAGAGGAGAGGGTTGGTATTCTATTAATGAGTTTAACCCTCCACATTTTTTGAGAGGAGACGGTTGATATTCTATTAACGGGTTTAACCCTCCACATTTTTCGAGAGGAGAGGGTTGGTATTCTATTAATGAGTTTAACCCTCCACATTTTTCGAGAGGAGAGGGTTGGTATTCTATTAACGGGTTTAACCCTCCACATTTGTCGAGAGGAGAGGGTTGGTATTCTATTAACGGGTTTAACCCTCCACATTTTTCCAGAGGAGAGTGTTGGTATTCTATTAACGGGTTTAACCCTCCACATTTTTCTAGAGGAGAGGGTTAGTATTCTATTAACGGGTTTAACCCTCCACATGTTTCCAGAGGAGAGGGTTGGTATTCTATTAACGGGTTTAACCCTCGACATTTCTCTAGAGGAGAGGGTTGGTATTCTATTAATGAGTTTAACCCTCCACATTTTGCGAGAGGAGAAGGTTGGTATTCTATTAACGGGTTTAACCCTCCACATTTTTCGAGAGGAGAGGGTTGGTATTCTATTAATGAGTTTAACCCTCCACATTTTTCGAGAGGAGAGGGTTGGTATTCTATTAACGGGTTTAACCCTCCACATTTTTCGAGAGGAGAGGGTTGGTATTCTATTAACAGGTTTAATCCTCCACATTTTTCGAGAGGAGAGGGTTGGTATTCTATTAATGGGTTTAACCCTCCACATTTTTCCAGAGGAGAGGGTTGGTATTCTATTAACGGGTTTAACCCTCCACATTTTTCGAGAGGAGAGGGTTGGTATTCTATTAACGGGTTTAACCCTCCACATTTTTCGAGAGGAGAGGGTTGGTATTCTATTAACAGGTTTAACCCTCCACATTTTTCGAGAGGAGAGGGTTGGTATTCTATTAATGAGTTTAACCCTCCACATTTTTCGAGAGAGAGGGTTGGTATTCTATTAACGGGTTTAACCCTCCACATTTTTCGAGAGGAGAGGGTTGGTATTCTATTAACAGGTTTAACCCTCCACATTTTTCGAGAGGAGAGGGTTGGTATTCTATTAATGAGTTTAACCCTCCACATTTTTCGAGAGAGAGGGTTGGTATTCTATTAACGGGTTTAACCCTCCACATTTTCCGAGAGGAGAGGGTTGGTATTCTATTAATGAGTTTAACCCTCCACATTTTTCGAGAGGAGAGGGTTGGTATTCTATTAATGGGTTTAACCCTCCACATTTGTCGAGAGGAGAGGTTGGTATTCTATTAACGGGTTTAACCCTCCACATTTTTCGAGAGGAGAGGGTTGGTATTCTATTAACGAGTTTAACCCTCCACATTTTTCGAAAGGAGAGGGTTGGTATTCTATTAACGGGTTTAACCCTCCACATTTTTCGAGAGGAGAGAATTGGTATTCTATTAACGGGTTTAACCCTCCACATTTTGTGAGAGGACAGGGTTGGTATTCTATTAATGGGTTTAACCCTCCACATTTTTCGAGAGGAGAGGGTTGGTATTCTATTAATGAGTTTAACCCTCCACATTTTTCCAGAGGAGAGGGTTGGTATTCTATTAATAAGTTTAACCCTCCACATTTTTCGAGAGGAGAGGGTTGGTATTCTATTAATGAGTTTAACCCTCCACATTTTTCGAGAGGAGAGGGTTGGTATTCTATTAATGGGTTTAACCCTCCACATTTTTCGAGAGGAGAGGGTTGGTATTCTATTAATGAGTTTAACCCTCCACATTTTTCGAGAGGAGAGGGTTGGTATTCTATTAACGGGTTTAACCCTCCACATTTTTCGAGAGGAGAGGGTTGGTATTCTATTAATGAGTTTAACCCTCCACATTTTTCGAGAGGAGAGGGTTGGTATTCTATTAATGGGTTTAACCCTCCACATTTTTCGAGAGGAGAGGGTTGGTATTCTATTAACGGGTTTAATCCTCCACATTTGTCGAGAGGAGAGGGTGGGTATTCTATTAACGGGTTTAACCCTCCACATTTTTCGAGAGGAGAGTGTTGGTATTCTATTAACGGGTTTAACCCTCCACATTTTTCGAGAGGAGATGGTTGGTATTCTATTAACGGGTTTAACCCTCCACATTTTTCCAGAGGAGAGGGTTGGTATTCTATTAACGGGTTTAACCCTCGACATTTTTCGAGAGGAGATTGTTGGTATTCTATTAACAGGTTTAACCCTCCACATTTTTCGAGAGGAGAGTGTTGGTATTCTATTAACGGGTTTAACCCTCCACATTTTCGAGAGGAGAGGGTTGGTATTCTATTAACGGGTTTAACCCTCCACATTTTTCGAGAGGAGAGGGTTGGTATTCTATTAACGGGTTTAACCCTCCACATTTTTCGAGAGGAGAGTGTTGGTATTCTATTAACAGGTTTAACCCTCCACATTTTTCGAGAGGAGAGTGTTGGTATTCTATTTACGGGTTTAACCATCCACATTTTTCGAGAGGAGAGGGTTGGTATTCTATTAACGGGTTTAACCCTCCACATTTTTCGAGAGGAGAGGGTTGGTATTCTATTAATGAGTTTAACCCTCCACATTTTTTGAGAGGAGAGTGTTGGTATTCTATTAGCGGGTTTAACCCTCCACATTTTTCGAGAGAATAGGGTTGGTATTCTATTAACGGGTTTAACCCTCCACATTTTTCGAGAGGAGAGGGTTGGTATTCTATTAACGGGTTTAACCCTCCACATTTTTCGAGAGGAGAGGGTTGGTATTCTATTAACGGATTTAAGCCTCCACATTTTTCGAGAGGAGAGGGTTGGTATTCTATTAATGAGTTTAACCCTCCACATTTTTCGAGAGGAGAAGGTTGGTATTCTATTAACGGGTTTAACCCTCCACATTTTTCGAGAGGAGAGGGTTGGTATTCTATTAATGAGCTTAACCCTCCACATTTTCGAGAGGAGAGGGCTGGTATTCTATTAATGAGTTTAACCCTCCACATTTTTCGAGAGGAGAGGGTTGGTATTCTATTAATGAGTTTAACCCTCCACATTTTTCGAGAGGAGACGGTTGATATTCTATTAACGGGTTTAACCCTCCACATTTTTCGAGAGGAGAGGGTTGGTATTCTATTAATGAGTTTAACCCTCCACATTTTTCGAGAGGAGAGGGTTGGTATTCTATTAACGGGTTTAACCCTCCACATTTTCCTAGAGGAGAGGGTTGGTATTCTATTAACGGGTTTAACCCTCCACATTTTTCGAGAGGAGAGGGTTGGTATTCTATTAATGAGTTTAACCCTCACATTTTTCGAGAGGAGAGGGTTGGTATTCTATTAATGGGTTTAACCCTCCACATTTTTCGAGAGGAGAGGGTTGGTATTCTATTAATAAGTTTAACCCTCCACATTTTTCGAGAGGAGAGGGTTGGTATTCTATTAATGAGTTTAACCCTCCACATTTTTCGAGAGGAGAGGGTTGGTATTCTATTAATGAGTTTAACCCTCCACATTTTTCGAGAGGAGAGGGTTGGTATTCTATTAATGAGTTTAACCCTCCACATTTTTTGAGAGGAGACGGTTGATATTCTATTAACGGGTTTAACCCTCCACATTTTTCGAGAGGAGAGGGTTGGTATTCTATTAATGAGTTTAACCCTCCACATTTTTCGAGAGGAGAGGGTTGGTATTCTATTAACGGGTTTAACCCTCCACATTTGTCGAGAGGAGAGGGTTGGTATTCTATTAACGGGTTTAACCCTCCACATTTTTCGAGAGGAGAGGGTTGGTATTCTATTAACGGGTTTAACCTTCCACATTTTTCGAGAGGAGAGGGTTGGTATTCTATTAACGGGTTTAATCCTCCACATTTTTCGAGAGGAGAGGGTTGGTATTCTATTAATGAGTTTAACCCTCCACATTTTTCGAGAGGAGAGGGTTGGTATTCTATTAATGGGTTTAACCCTCCACATTTTTCGAGAGGAGAGGGTTGGTATTCTATTAATAAGTTTAACCCTCCACATTTTTCGAGAGGAGAGGGTTGGTATTCTATTAATGAGTTTAACCCTCCACATTTTTCGAGAGGAGAGGGTTGGTGTTCTATTAATGGGTTTAACCCTCCACATTTTTCGAGAGGAGAGGGTTGGTATTCTATTAACGGGTTTAATCCTCCACAATTTTCGAGAGGAGAGGGTTGGTATTCTATTAACGGGTTGAACCCTCCACATTTTTCGAGAGGAGAGGGTTGGTATTCTATTAATGGGTTTAACCCTCCACATTTTTCGAGAGGAGATGGTTGGTATTCTATTAATGGGTTTAACCCTCCACATTTTCCGAGAGGAGAGGGTTGGTATTCTATTAACGGGTTTAACCCTCCACATTTGTCGAGAGGAGAGGGTTGGTATTCTATTAACGGGTTTAACCCTCCACAATTTTCGAGAGGAGAGGGTTTGTATTCTATTAACGGGTTTAACCCTCCACATTTTTCGAGAGGAGAGGGTTGGTATTCTATTAATGAGCTTAACCCTCCACATTTTTCGAGAGGAGAGGGTTGGTATTCTATTAACGGGTTTAACCCTCCACATTTTTCGAGAGGAGAGTGTTGGTATTCTATTAACAGGTTTAACCCTCCACATTTTTCGAGAGGAGAGGGTTGGTATTCTATTAACGGGTTTAACCCTCCACATTTTTCGAGAGGAGAGTGTTGGTATTCTATTAACAGGTTTAGCCCTCCACATTTTTCGAGAGGAGAGGGTTGGTATTCTATTAATGAGCTTAACCCTCCACATTTTTCGAGAGGAGAGTGTTGGTATTCTATTAACAGGTTTAACCCTCCACATTTTTCGAGAGGAGAGTGTTGGTATTCTATTAACGGGTATAACCCTCCACATTTTTCCAGAGGAGAGGATTGGTATTCTATTAACGGGTTTAACCCTCGACATTTTTCGAGAGGAGAGGGTTGGTATTCTATTAACGGGTTTAACCCTCCACATTTTTCGAGAGGAGAGTGTTGATATTCTATTAACGGGTTTAACCCTCCACATTTTTCGAGAGGAGAGTGTTGGTATTCTATTAACAGGTTTAACCCTCCAATTTTTTCGAGAGGAGAGGGTTGGTATTCTATTAACGGGTTTAACTCTCCACATTTTTCGAGAGGAGAGGGTTGGTATTCTATTAACAGGTTTAACTCTCCACTTTTTTCGAGAGGAGAGGGTTGGTATTCTATTAACGGGTTTAACCCTCCACATTTTTGTCCCTGTCCAAATTCAGGACTTGGATTTACAATGTTATATGTCGTGGTCTTTTTCTTTTGCACAACCATTGCGTGAAATATCTAAATGTTTCTGTATGTTTGTCATAAGTTTAGAGGATTCTTGGTGAAAGGAGAAAGTTTACATCAACCTTGAATAATTAAGATGTGTCACAGCTTTGTAGAAACAAAGCTATGTCCGGGGACGACTAACTTTCAACTTTCTGTAAATATTGATGGATCATGGTTATGAACTGAAGTGGACAATTTGCATGGTAAATTGTTTGCAGAAAGCTTCCTGTTTGAAAAAAACAGTTGCCACAACCTTGTAGAACATGTTAGTAAGAACACTTTAATATAGAAAGAAATGTCGTAGTTAGTAAATCATTATTAGAATAGAATGAATTTTTAGTCATCAGTCATTAGTATTTGATGAAGAAAGAATTGAGTAATGATCATTGTTTATCATATGACATTTAAGAAAACCTATATATAGCGACTGAATGTACATGGTGTTGTTATTATTCCTCTATTTTCATTAATGGTAATATTATGTGTAAACATGATTAAAGAGTTCTACGGCAGCTACAGCACTGGTTGACTAGAGTTCATAATTATTCAATTTTACATTTTGAGCCTATATTATATTTTAAACATATGAATCGCATCGGTTGTGTAATATTGAGCGTGTTCGCCTCGAGCGGGTAGATCGGTTGTGTAATATTGAGCGTGTTCGCCTCGAGCGGGTAGATCGGTTGTGTAATATTGAGCGTGTTCGCCTCGAGTGGGTAGATCGGTTGTGTAATATTGAGCGTGTTCGCCTCCAGCGGGTAGATCGGTTGTGTAATATTGAGCGTGTTCGCCTCCAGCCGGTAGATCGGCTGTGTAATATTGAGCGTGTTCGCCTTGAGCGGGTAGAACGGCGAGATCTTGGCATTTGTTGCTTCTATTCTAAGCGCAACAACAACAAATACTGGTTGTCTCTGAATTAGGGTGTACCAGTGGAGCGATATGCTTACCCATGGACTGTTGTATTAGTGAGCTTTTCTACCTTCCTAGCTAGTAGTCTATTGTACTGTACATGTTTATATTGTCATTCATTATTGTCATAGTAATGATAGTAAAGCCAATCTGTGCAGGTTTTTTATCATTTGTTTATGTATGTATTGCCATTTGATATCCAGTTATCAAGAAGGGAGGGGGTAATTCCTTAAACCGGTTTTATACCGCTTTTTTATGGTGTCTGTCTCAAGTCAGGGACTAGAATTCCAACGTAATATGTCGTGGTCTTTTTTGTGTGCTTTCAGTAAGTTAAGATGAGACGTGATCGTTCGTTTTGTTGATATTGCTGGAATGGATGACCATAACTATTTAAACTTTCCGCTAGTAACACTAAAAATCCGACTAAGCGTGTTGGTCTAGTACCTTCATCTCATCGAATGTAGCTTGTTCTTGCCATAAATCTATAACTGAAAATTTGCTCCTTTGGACTTAAACAACAACCACTCACTATAATACAAATGAAGTACCATTTAGTCCACATGTCAATAACCACATCTGGATACCGGTGACGGTTCTTAGTGCTCAAACCCACTTAGATGTTCAGCACGTTCCTGGGTGACGGTGGAGCGCTGTCGATGTGGGAGGTGTTGTCTTTTCAGATTATAATACAGAAAGGCTGACCGTAGAGCACGGTGGGAAACATGTTTGGAGAGTACCAGTCTCCCGGTACATCTTTTGTAGATTTCGAAATAGAGTAACATTGTAACCACTACATAAGACTAGCATTTCGTCCCTACCCAATTCTCCATACATTTCGTCCCTACCCAATTCTCCATACATTTCGTCCCTACCCAATTCTCCATACTTTTCGTCCCTACACAACTCTCCATACTTTTTGTCCCTACCCAATTCTCCATACATTTCGTCCCTACACAACTCACCATACTTTTCGTCCCTACCCAACTCTCCATACTTTTTGTCCCTATCCAACTCTCCATACTTTTCGTCCCTATCCAACTCTCCATGCTTTTCGTCCCTACCCAACTCTCCATACTTTTTGTCCCTACCCAACTCTCCATACTTTTCGTCCCTACCCAACTCTCCATACTTTACGTCTCTACCCAACTCTCCATACTTTTCGTCCCTACCCAACTTTTCATACTTTTCGTCCCTATCCAACTCTCCATACTTTTCGTCCCTACCCAACTCTCCATACTTTTCGTCGCTACCCAACTCTCCATGCTTTTTGTCCCTACCCAACTCTCCATACTTTTTGTCCCTACCCAACTCTCCATACTTTTCATCCCTACCCAATTCTCCATACTTTTTGTCCCTACTCAACTCTCCATACTTTTCGTCGCTACCCAACTCTCCATGCTTTTCGTCCCTACCCAACTCTCCATACTTTTTGTCCCTACCCAACTCTCCATACTTTTCATCCCTACCCAACTCTCCATACTTTTTGTCCCTACCCAACTCTCCATACTTTTCGTCCCTATCCAACTCTCCATGCTTTTCGTCCCTACCCAACTCTCCATACTTTTTGTCCCTACCCAACTCTCCATACTTTTCGTCCCTACCCAACTCTCCATACTTTACGTCTCTACCCAACTCTCCATACTTTTCGTCCCTACTCAACTCTTCATACTTTTCGTCCCTATCCAACTCTCCATACTTTTCGTCCCTACCCAACTCTCCATGCTTTTCGTCGCTACCCAACTCTCCATGCTTTTCGTCCCTACCCAACTCTCCATACTTTTTGTCCCTACCCAACTCTCCATACTTTTCATCCCTACCCAACTCTCCATACTTTTTGTCCCTACCCAACTCTCCATACTTTTCGTCCCTACCCAACTCTCCATACTTTTCGTCTCTACCCAACTCTCCATACTTTTCGTCCCTACCCAACTCTTCATACCTTTCGTCCCTATCCAACTCTCCATACCTTTCGTCCCTACCCAACTCTCCATACTTTTTGCCCCTACCCAACTCTCCATACTTTTCGTCGCTACCCAACTCTCCATGCTTTTCGTCCCTTCCCAACTCTCCATACTTTTTGTCCCTACCCAACTCTCCATACTTTTCATCCCTACCCAACTCTCCATACTTTTCGTCCCTACCCAACTCTCCATACTTTTCGTCTCTACCCAACTCTCCATACTTTTCGTCCCTACCCAACTCTTCATACTTTTCGTCCCTTCCCAACTCTCCATACTTTTGTCCCTACCCAACTCTCCATACTTTTTGTCCCTACACAACTCTCCATACTTTTTGTCCCTACCCAACTCTCCATACTTTTCGTCCCTACCCAACTCTGCATGCCTTTCGTCCCTACCCAACTCTCCATACTTTTCGTCCCTACCCAACTCTTCATACTTTTTTTCCCTATCCAACTCTCCATACTTTTTGTCCCTATCTAACTCTCCATACTTATCGTCCCTACTCAACCCTCCATACTTTTCGTACCTACCCAACTCTCCATACTTTTTGTCCCTACCCAACTCTCCATACTTTTCGTCGCTACCCAACTCTCCATGCTTTTCGTCCCTACCCAACTCTCCATACTTTTTGTCCCTACCCAACTCTCCATACTTTTCATCCCTACCCAACTCTCCATACTTTTCATCCCTACCCAACTCTCCATACTTTTCGTCTCTACCCAACTCTCCATACTTTTCGTCCCTACCCAACTCTTCATACTTTTCGTCCCTACCCAACTCTCCATACTTTTTGTCCCTACCCAACTCTCCATACTTTTCATCCCTACCCAACTCTCCATACTTTTCGTCCCTACCCAACTCTCCATGCTTTTCGTCTCTACCCAACTCTCCATACTTTTCGTCCCTACCCAACTCTTCATACTTTTGTCCCTACCCAACTCTCCATATTTTTTGTCCCTACCCAACTCTCCATGCCTTTCGTCCCTACCCAACTCTCCATACTTTTTGTCCCTACCCAACTCTTCATACTTTTTGTCCCTACCCAACTCTCCATACTTTTCGTCCCTACCCAACTCTTCATACTTTTTGTCCCTACCCAACTCTCCATACTTTTCGTCCCTACCCAACTCTCCATACTTTTCGTCCCTACCCAACTCTTCATACCTTTTGTCCCTACCCAACTCTCCATACTTTTCATCCCTACCCAACTCTCCATGCTTTTCGTCCCTACCCAACTCTCCATACTTTTCGTCCCTACCCAACTCTCCATACTTTTCGTCCCTACCCAACTCTCCATACTTTTTGTCCCTACCCAACTCTCCATACTTTTTGTCCCTACCCAACTCTCCATACTTTTCGTCCCTACCCAACTCTTCATACTTTTCGTCCCTACCCAACTCTCCATACTTCTCGTCCCTAATCAACTCTCCATACTTTATCAGTAGCATTCAAAAGTTTTTGACACGGTTAACCCATCCCCACCCTCATAATTATAAATAGTTTGTTTTAATATGTTATTGAACTGTTCTCGTCCTAAATATAGCTAAAATACTGCGCTCGCTTGACGTTAAGCAATAATCAATCAATCAAGCAATCATTCAATAACCACAGATATACAGTAACTCAACATTTTTTAAAATAGCATCAAACTTTTAGTATCTTCAAACTCTTCTTGTGTGTTAAAAAAACAGGGAAAACTAAACAAACAACGTTTACTAAGTAACAATGTAATGAAGAAAAAATAAAAATAAGAAAAACAGCGCACGTTTTAAAAAGTTCTCTCGGCACCGATATCCTACATTTGAAATTGCTAGATCATATATTGTTGTCTTATTTGATACTAAAAGGTATGATTACTGCAGACATTACGATTAGCATGGATTTAATGCATCAGTTTGCATAGAACATACAGGCAGACACTGTCTGTGACATCCTGTGTCCGCCGCTGATTAATCTTAAATACAGGATGTCTCAGACAAGGGAAGGAAATCTCCAGCAATTTGTTTTATTTTACAACATAATTGAAAATAAAAAGTACAGCTAAGACCTATTGACTGTGTTTGTCATGTATTTAAGTTGTCTAGTTTAGTCATACCGAGGTACAATATTTTATTGAGGCAACTCTTCAAAATGATAAGAGCGGTAGCAAATTTGAAGAAGGCGGGGTTGGGGTTTTCCAATCTTTTCACGTTGAGCATTACTGATGAAATAAATAATGTTAGTTATTATTAAAGCTAAGGTTATCCTCATGAGGCATAGGTGTCCTTAGTCGACTTAAGGTAACTTGTTCAGGCCCTTTGAATTTCTCGATCACAAAGACTTTTAAAATTAATTTTGTGTCTAGTCTTTCGAATTCGAGCGCACCTGTTCAAGGCTATTCCAAAAACGTGTCGTGTGCACTAAGTTAGATATCTACTATTATTAACTTGTCACAAGTGTTCACCCTTCACATTCCATGCCCTACTTTTCCATCGGTTACTGTCGTTGACCAGTTATTTAATTTTGTTTTATGCCACCGATAGCTACTGTACAACTTATTTTTCTTTCTAACTTTGAATTCAGGTGCAGGTGCCCTTACAGTCGACATTAGCATTGACATGGAGGCTGTTGTTGGCCCATCAGATATACAAGTAAACTGTTCATACGTTGCAGATCCTGGTGATTTATTATTCGGTGTAAATTTAAAAGCTTTTTCGGAGGGTATGTTCAAGACAATAGCTACATTTTCGCCAATGAATTCAGCTCTACCAGCATTTACTACTGATGGACAGTATTTAGTAAACAGATCCAATCTAACTAACCCAAACGGTGGTTCAAACACAGCGACATTGACCTTTAGTCAGACTGTGTGTGAAGATGAAACAGTGTATCAGTGTGAGGTCGATTATCAAGATGGCGACACAGGCATGGTCCCTTCTCCGTTACCAACAGCTTCAACAAATTTAACTGTCAAATGTATGTATGTTAGAATCATATGAAATAAGATAATTAGAATTGTGTTAACACTAAGGAGCCTGACGGAAGTTCATCTGAATATTTTGAATCTTTCTACGATTTGATATTTAATATTTGATTTTTGGAAATGGTTCGACAGAGTGGTATTTTTAGAAATTGTTCGACAGAGTGGTATTTTTTAGAAGTGATTCGACAGAGTGGTATTTTTAGAAATGATTCGACAGAGTGGTATTTTTAGAAATGGTTCGACAGAGTGGTATTCTTAGAAATGATTCGACAGAGTGGTATTTTTAGAAATAGTTCGACAGAGTGGTATTTTTAGAAATGGTTCGACAGAGTGGTATTTTTAGAAATGGTTCGACAGAGTGGTATTTTTAGAAATAGTTCGACAGGGTGGTATTTTTAGAAATAGTTCGACAGAGTGGTATGTTAAGAAATGGTTCGACAGAGTGGTATTTTTAGAAATAGTTCGACAGAGTGGTATTTTTAGAAATAGTTCGACAGAGTGGTATTTTCAGAAATGGTTCGACAGAGTGGTATTTTTAGAAATGGTTCGACAGAGTGGTATTTTTAGAAATGGTTCGACAGAGTGGTATTTTTAGAAATAGTTCGACAGAGTGGTATTTTTAGAAATGGTTCGACAGAGTGGTATTTTTAGAAATAGTTCGACAGAGTGGTATTTTTAGAAATAGTTCGACAGAGTGGTATTTTTAGAAATAGTTCGACAGAGTGGTATTTTTAGAAATGGTTCGACAGAGTAGTATTTTTAGAAATGGTTCGACAGAGTGGTATTTTTAGAAATAGTTCGACAGAGTGGTATTTTTAGAAATGGTTCGACAGAGTGGTATTTTTAGAAATAGTTCGACAGAGTGGTATTTTTAGAAATAGTTCGACAGAGTGGTATTTTTAGAAATGGTTCGACAGAGTGGTATTTTTAGAAATTGTTCGACAGAGTGGTATTTTTAGAAATAGTTCGACAGAGGGGTATTTTTAGAAATAGTTCGACAGAGTGGTATGTTTTGTTTTTCATTTTATTACATTTTCAAATCTCCAAATGTAGAATCTTTATAATCATATTCAGACATGAGATACGGAATGTATATAATAGTTGTTTCCCAACAATCATGCTCCATTGGTTCAATAGCTTGATACATTTTGATGATGTTAGTTTCTGAAAACGTATGTTGGCATCAGCTTGGGGTTTTTCTTCTCAAAAATAATATTTTCCCCTTCCTGAAACAGGATATTTGTATGCTGTTGCTATAATGTGATCAAACAATAGTAAATCCCTACATCCAGACAGGGGATAAGGATTACATATCATAATTGTTTCTGAACAGAGCATCTTCAGATTCATGCTCAGGATAAGGAATATATACAATAAGTATCTCTCAAATTGTTCAGTTTTGACCTTTAATCTCAAGATAAGGTACATGTACATTTATTGTTTCCCAATAGTCTATATTTTCGAGGAAAGAAACGATGCAAACACAAGTACATAAGAGATAAATCAACATCTTTTATTAATAATCAGGAAGACATGACTAGAAACAAACCATACATTGCCTTAGAACTTCTATGATGGTCATTTGAAGTGTTTATCATTTGATAGCAAATAAATATTTGTGGGTCTCTGTTTACATGACTAGACATATAAACTACAAAACGATATATACCACCACATAATCTAAATTATACACATTCCTATATCCATTAAACTACAAATAAGGGTAATAACAAAATTACCGAACTCCGAGCAATCTTACAAAGGGAAAGTCAAAACTCATAAGTATATAAACAGACAAAATCAGTCAACAACCGGAAAACTGTGAAAACCGTAATGACTCTGACTTGGTACAGGCATTTCTAAAGAAATGGTGGGTTGAATCAGATTTTAAAGCGCCAAACCTCCCCCTTTCATTACGGCTATACCACCACATAATCTAAATTATACAGATTCCTATATCCATTTCCTTTTATACAGATTGAATTAGGTCGGTTATTTTTTATGATACAAATTAATTTGCACTGCTATTTTTCCACCCTATATATTTACCTTTATATTAATATACAAAATGTTTGTCACTTGTAGCTGCTGCTGAACGCCCCGATACAACCCCTTTGGTGTCGGTAGAATCTGGTATAGAAGAAGGTCAACATGTTACATTCACATGTTTTGGCAATGTTGGTAACCCACCAGGGTCATTTATTTGGGAGAAATTCAGAATGATTGGTTTCTTTCCAACAACATACCCGGATGAACCAACAATAATCAATGAGATACCTGGAGGATGTTCGTACAATGGCACTAGTAATCTGACAATTACAATGGAAGAAGGCGACAACAATGCTGTAGTACGATGTAAAGTGTCACAAGAGCTGTCTGCTACTAATTTGTTACAACAGACTACCCCAATCAACGTATTTTGTAAGTACATATGCAGTAAAGGTAAACAACTAAAATGTCAGATCAAATGGAAAACGCATTTAATCAAAAGAAAGCCCAACTTTTTGGGGTTATATGGGTTGAACAATACTTTAAATATTACATCAGTTATTTAGTGGAGTCACTATTGTTGGTGGAGGGTACCTGCTGCAAGTCACTGACATGCTTTATCACATTGTATCGAATATACCAATGGGGTCCAGATCTTCAGAGGTCATAAATACTGATTAAATATGTAGATGTTTATCCACCCACTATTCCATCGCGGCTGTCACGCACTATTGTATGACGAGTCAAAGCAGAGAGAAATAATTGGTTGCACAAGGAGAAAGTAAGCTGAACATTTCTATGTCCTGAAGTGTATATGAAATGCATTACGACGTATTATGTCTAATAAAGAAATGAATCCATCTACTTTATTGTTATTTACAGATAGCGTACGCGAGATAGGTATCGTACGTGTTCCAGATCACCCTACATATATCGAAGGTTCAAATCCAATCACTCTCTATTGTTCTGGTGCTGGCAATCCTCTTCCAAGTTATGTTTGGTATAAAGATGGAAAAGTTGTATCGAGTAGTCCAGTGCATACCATCAATGACGTCATTACTGGAAACTCAGGAAATTACACCTGTACTACAGCAAACTTGATCAATGGTGTTTCAAACAGCGAGTCACTCAGTACAACGATAATAATAGGTATTAGAGTATAATAGTTCTGTATATTTAATAAACGTTAGAGAAAACCGAAGGGGCAATCAAGAATGGACAATCCAGAGACATCTGCAACATTGAGCACAATACACAGGACTAAGAAAATCAAATAAAAACAAAACTGAAAATTAAACAGATTACAAAGATAAACAACACGGACTCCACAAAATAAAATGACGAAAAAACAGGGTGACCACTGGTGACCGTGACGGTTATGTAAAAAGATAAAAGAAAGAGCAAGAAAGCGATGGAAATCTTCCCTCTGGGTCGGGACGGACAGGAAGTGATGAATTACTAAATCACTGATGGATCATAATATACCATACCCTCTTTTCTGTTTAAATATAGACGACCAACTATATATAAACAAGCAATAAAACAGATAAACAGTTAAAGAAAACAACAAACAAACTTTTTATAAAAATCTATTGAATAAAGAAAATAACATGAATGGTGTTCTTCTTAATATCCATAAAATTAGTTAATATAAGGAAATATGAGCATACCAAGTGTAAAACAATATATATTATTTTACAGATATGTTAAAATCTTAATATTAAAAAGAGTGTAAGGAGTCATTTATAAACAATGTGACTGTAAATTACTCTCATTATATTGAATTCGTTGTTATTTGGTTCCAAAAATGTACAGTTGTCTTTCATATGACAAACATGATTATTCTAGTTTATGGCATACTCAAGTTGTGGATGTCTGGTCAGAGGAATAAATAGATGATACTAAGTGCAATCCTAGTAACACACATATATTAAGATCATTTTACATACGTTTGCCGTGAAAGCAATTTACACAAACACAAACATAGTACAAAAAGGCAGAAACAAAACTATTGCAATGCAGACACGTTGTTGTATTTTTTTTTTTATCGAAAACAACCACAACCAGGAGAATCTATATTAAACTTCGATACAAAACAATACAGTTGATGAATATCACAATCACAAATCAAATTTGAAAGACCATTTGTCTATAATTATGTTGAATGCTTGCTACTTTTTTTTTTTTAAAGATTTATCTTAGTAATTTTAGCATCAAATAATTCATCTGTTTCAGAAACAGGTCCAGTCACATACCCAACAACGACTTCGTCTGTTCCAGGAACTTACCAAACAACGACTACAGCTTTGTTGATATACTTACAATCCATCTATCGTTTGTACATCCATCTTTAGTCATTGGTATTGATATAAACACACGTGTTATTACTATATTATTCTACGTCTATGTATTTATTCAAAATATTTTTTCCCTTTATTTAAACTTTAAATCTCTTTTTGTTTTTTTTGCTTAATTGTATATGACTTTAAAAGGGAAAAATATCTTTTATAGATATTATTACAATGTAGGTATCTAGATGAAATAAATGTCTTTTATAGATATTATTACAATGTTGATATCTAGATGAAATAAAGGTCTTTTATAGATATTATTACAATGTAGGTATCTAGATGAAATAAAGGTCTTTTATAGATATTATTATAATGTTGATATTTAGATGAAATAAAGGTCTTTTATAGATATTATTACAATGTAGGTATCTAGATGAAATAAATGTCTTTTATAGATATTATTACAATGTTGATATCTAGATGAAATAAAGGTCTTTTATAGATATTATTACAATGTAGATGTCTAGATGAAATAAAGGTCTTTTATAGATATTATTACAATGTAGATATCTAGATGAAATAAAGGTCTTTTATAGATATTATTACAATGTTGATATCTAGATGAAATAAAGGTCTTTTATAGATATTATTACAATGTAGGTATCTAGATGAAATAAAGGTCTTTTATAGATATTATTACAATGTAGGTATCTAGATGAAATAAAGGTCTTTTATAGATATTATTACAATGTAGATATATAGATGAAATAAAGGTCTTTTATAGATATTATTACAATGTAGATGTCTAGATGAAATAAAGGTTTTTTTATAGATATTATTACAATGTAGATGTCTAGATGAAATAAAGGTCTTTTATAGATATTATTACAATGTAGATATCTAGATGAAATAAAGGTCTTTTGCAACAGCATTACATAATTTGATTTATTTGCCTGATGTACCTCAATTCCACATGAGCAACTAAAATATAGACATGAAGAATTGATTGATCACCGCGTTTTAAAGAAGACCGGAGAACAAAGGAAATCAGTATCTTGTATTTAAGAGATAAATCTTACTTGTCAAATGCCAGTAAAATACAATGATTAATATAAACAGGGCGAGATCATTGAAATATTAGGTGCATAACATCATGTGATAAAGGTTGTCAGTGACTTGTGACAGGTCAGTGGTTTTCTCTGGATCCCCCGGTTTCCTCCACCAATAAAACTCACCACCACGATATATCGTTGAGAGAGGCGTTAATCACCATGACAGGTCAGTGGTTTTCTCTGGATCCCCCGGTTTCCTCCACCAATAAAACTGACCACCACGATATATCGTTGAGAAAGGCATTAATCACCATGACAGGTCAGTGGTTTTCTCTGGATCCTCCGGTTTCCTCCACCAATAAAACTGACCACCACGATATATCGTTGAGAGAGGCGTTAATCACCATGACAGGTCAGTGGTTTTCTCTGGATCCCCCGGTTTCCTCCACCAATAAAACTGACCACCACGATATATCGTTGAGAGAGGCATTAATCACCATGACAGGTCAGTGGTTTTCTCTGGATCCTCCGGTTTCCACCACCAATAAAACTGACCACCACGATATATCGTTGAGAGAGGCATTAATCACCATGATAGGTCGGTGGTTTTCTCTGGATCCCCCGGTTTCCTCCACCAATAAAACTGACCACCACGATATATCGTTGAGAGAGGCGTTAATCACCATGACAGGTCAGTGGTTTTCTCTGGATCCCCCGGTTTCCTCCACCAATAAAACTGACCACCACGATATATCGTTGAGAGAGGCATTAATCACCATGACAGGTCAGTGGTTTTCTCTGGATCCTCCGGTTTCCTCCACCAATAAAACTGACCACCACGATATATCGTTGAGAGAGGCGTTAATCACCATGACAGGTCGGTGGTTTTCTCTGGATCCCCCGGTTTCCTCCACCAATAAAACTGACCACCACGATATATCGTTGAGAGAGGCGTTAATCACCATGACAGGTCAGTGGTTTTCTCTGGATCCTCCGGTTTCCTCCACCAATAAAACTGACCACCACGATATATCGTTGAGAGAGGCATTAATCACCATGACAGGTCAGTGGTTTTCTCTGGATCCTCCGGTTTCCTCCACCAATAAAACTGACCACCACGATATATCGTTGAGAGAGGCATTAATCACCATGACAGGTCGGTGGTTTTCTCTGGATCCTCCGGTGTCCTCCACCAATAAAACTGACCACCACGATATATCGTTGAGAGAGGCATTAATCACCATGACAGGTCGGTGGTTTTCTCTGGATCCTCCGGTTTCCTCCACCAATAAAACTGACCACCAAGATATATCGTTGAGAGAGGCGTTAATCACCATGACAGGTCAGTGGTTTTCTCTGGATCCCCCGGTTTCCTCCACCAATAAAACTGACCACCACGATATATCGTTGAGAGAGGCGTTAATCACCATGACAGGTCAGTGGTTTTCTCTGGATCCCCCGGTTTCCTCCACCAATAAAACTGACCACCACGATATATCGTTGAGAGAGGCGTTAATCACCATGACAGGTCGGTGGTTTTCTCTGGATCCCCCGGTTTCCTCCACCAATAAAACTGACCACCACAATATATCGTTGAGAGAGGCATTAATCACCATGACAGGTCAGTGGTTTTCTCTGGATCCTCCGGTTTCCTCCACCAATAAAACTGACCACCACGATATACCGTTGAGAGAGGCATTAATCACCATGACATGTCGGTGGTTTTCTCTGGATCCTCCGGTTTCCTCCACCAATAAAACTGACCACCACGATATATCGTTGAGAGAGGCATTAATCACCATGACAGGTCAGTGGTTTTCTCTGGATCCTCCGGTTTCCTCCACCAATAAAACTGACCACCACGATATATCGTTGAGAGAGGCATTAATCACCATGACAGGTCAGTGGTTTTCTCTGGATCCTCCGGTTTCCTCCACCAATAAAACTGACCACCACGATATATCGTTGAGAGAGGCATTAATCACCATGACAGGTTGGTGGTTTTCTCTGGATCCCCCGGTTTCCTCCACCAATAAAACTGACCACCACGATATATCGTTGAGAGAGGCATTAATCACCATGACAGGTCAGTGGTTTTCTCTGGATCCTCCGGTTTCCTCCACCAATAAAACTGACCACCACGATATATCGTTGAGGGAGGCATTAATCACCATGACAGGTCAGTGGTTTTCTCTGGATCCTCCGGTTTCCTCCACCAATAAAACTGACCACCACGATATATCGTTGAGAGAGGCATTAATCACCATGACAGGTCAGTGGTTTTCTCTGGATCCCCCGGTTTCCTCCACCAATAAAACTGACCACCACGATATATCGTTGAAAGAGGCGTTAATCACCATGACAGGTCAGTGGTTTTCTCTGGATCCCCCGGTTTCCTCCACCAATAAAACTGACCACCACGATATATCGTTGAGAGAGGCATTAATCACCATGACAGGTCAGTGGTTTTCTCTGGATCCCCCGGTTTCCTCCACCAATAAAACTGACCACCACGATATATCGTTGAGAGAGGCATTAATCACCATGACATGTCGGTGGTTTTCTCTGGATCCCCCGGTTTCCTCCACCAATAAAACTGACCACCACGATATATCGTTGAGAGAGGCATTAATCACCATGACAGGTCGGTGGTTTTCTCTGGATCCTCCAGTTTCCTCCACCAATAAAACTGACCACCACGATATATCGTTGAGAGAGGCGTTAATCACCATGACAGGTCGGTGGTTTTCTCTGGATCCCCCGGTTTCCTCCACCAATAAAACTGACCACCACGATATATCGTTGAAAGAGGCGTTAATCACCATGACAGGTCAGTGGTTTTCTCTGGATCCCCCGGTTTCCTCCACCAATAAAACTGACCACCACGATATATCGTTGAAAGAGGCGTTAATCACCATGACAGGTCAGTGGTTTTCTCTGGATCCCCCGTTTCCTCCACCAATAAAACTGACCACCACGATATATCGTTGAGAGAGGCATTAATCACCATGACAGGTTGGTGGTTTTCTCTGGATCCTCCGGTTTCCTCCACCAATAAAACTGACCACCACGATATATCGTTGAGAGAGGCATTAATCACCATGACAGGTTGGTGGTTTTCTCTGGATCTCCCGGTTTCCTCCACCAATAAAACTGACCACCACGATATATCGTTGAGAGAGGCATTAATCACCATGACAGGTCGGTGGTTTTCTCTGGATCCTCCGGTTTCCTCCACCAATAAAACTGACCACCACGATATATCGTTGAGAGAGGCGTTAATCACCATGACAGGTCAGTGGTTTTCTCTGGATCCTCCGGTTTCCTCCACCAATAAAACTGACCACCACGATATATCGTTGAAAGAGGCGTTAATCACCATCAAACAAACCAACAATTGAAATATTATATATTTTTTTATCGACAACATATTTGTACAGTTTTGTGATGGATTAGTGATTGAATAGCCGATAGGTATTCCACTGGATACTAATTGTTCATGAATAGCCGATAGGTATTCCACTGGATACTAATTGTTCATGAATAGCCGATAGGTATTCCACTGGATACTAATTGTTCATGAATAGCCGATAGGTATTCCACTGGATACTAATTGTTCATGAATAGCCGATAGGTATTCCACTGGATACTAATTGTTCATTGAATAGCCGATAGGTATTCCACTGGATACTAATTGTTCATGAATACCCGATAGGTATTCCACTGGATACTAATTGTTCATGAATAGCCGATAGGTATTCCACTGGATACTAATTGTTCATTGAATAGCCGATAGGTATTCCACTGGATACTAATTGTTCATGAATAGCCGATAGGTATTCCACTGGATACTAATTGTTCATGAATAGCCGATAGGTATTCCACTGGATACTAATTGTTCATGAATAGCCGATAGGTATTCCACTGGATACTAATTGTTCATGAATAGCCGATAGGTATTCCACTGGATGCTAATTGTTCATGAATACCCGATAGGTATTCCACTGGATACTAATTGTTCATGAATAGCCGATAGGTATTCCACTGGATACTAATTGTTCATGAATAGCCGATAGGTATTCCACTGGATACTAATTGTTCATGAATAGCCGATAGGTATTCCACTGGATACTAATTGTTCATGAATAGCCGATAGGTATTCCACTGGATGCTAATTGTTCATGAATACCCGATAGGTATTCCACTGGATACTAATTGTTCATGAATAGCCGATAGGTATTCCACTGGATACTAATTGTTCATGAATAACCGATAGGTATTCCACTGGATACTAATTGTTCATGAATAGCCGTTAGGTATTCCACTGGATACTATTGTTCATGAATAGCCGATAGGTATTCCACTGGATACTAATTGTTCATGAATAGCCGATAGGTATTCCACTAGATATTAATTGTTCATGAATAGCCGATAGGTATTCCACTGGATACTAATTGTTCATGAATAGCCGATAGGTATTCCACTGGATACTAATTGTGATAGAATAGCCGATAGGTATTCCACTGGATACTAATTGTTCACCACTACTCATTGATAGGTATTCCACTGGATACTAATTGTTCATCACTACTGATTGATTTGTTTCAACATGTTGATGAGGACTTTTTAAGAATGATGATATTCTGTCACTGACCAATTCTCGATTCGGTGATTATTTGCATCTCATATACAAATGAGCTTAAAGTAAATGATACTACTGACACTCAAAAGTATCCTTCTGACCCTGACCTTTAACTTGACAACGTGATGACTTTGCTTTTCCAATGATCAACTTCCCATCACCAGTAGCAATAATTCAGCAGTATCTACATTTTACGTTATTCTAAAGATTGTGCCGCGGACGCAACGGCTACTCAGACTAGTTTATATTGCTCTTATGTTGAAATCATGGCAACAAAGATTATACGGTTATGATCACAAACTGGTGGACTGTTACGAAATATTCATTTCTCAAATGGCAAATGACCTTTTCCCTTTACGTAGATGTTCTGTCCTCTACATCACTTGACTATGAGTAACACAGTGTGTGTCTAATAAGAAACAGTTGTTACATTTCAGCGCCTTGGTTCACCCCAGAATTGTTGGTAGGGTCCGTGTTGCTCATCATTTTAGTTTTCTGTGTTTTTTCTTGTTTGTCTACGCTGTGTCTTGTGTCCAATGTCACCTGTGTTTCTGGGTTGTCCATTCTTAATTGCCCCTTCGGTTGTTTTAACGTTTACTCTTAATACCAAATAACATATTATATGGAAATGATGAAATTATTAACAATTACAACATTTATTCGCAACACCGAAACTGTGGTTCTCTGGTAAATACACATAAATTCATTGGACAAGACAAATGCTGAAACCGGAAAATGGATTCATACCTTCAATACCCTAATCTAACGTCACCATACATTTCAAGAAACAACATCCATCTCTTGTCAACAAACAATTTTTACTTGTTTTAACTTACTTACTACCGCATAATGTTGTTATCTTAACAGATAACAATCAACATTACATATTCCCGCCAACAAGTACAGTCCCATTTTGTTAACTAAAATACAACCTCCTCTTATCAATCAGGAACTACAACCTTTTCTTGATAACTGAATACCAACTCTTATTGTTAACTAATAACAGCCTCTCATTGTTAACAAACAACTACTTACGTTTATGAATTAGCATGCACCTATTGTTAGCTACCTCTTAAGGTTAACTTAACATTTGCTCAACTTATCTATTATGATATACTTTCTCGTTAAGGAAACAACCACTTCCTATTGTCAACTGAATCATCTTGTTACTTAACGCCATTCTGTTTTTATTAAGTAAAGTTTTCAAATAAGAAAGGGGTAAAATCAGAATCCGTAAATCGAAGAACGACAGACAAAGCAATCACCAAGAGAAAAAGGAGAAAAGGACAAAATATTACACAGAACACTAGAAATCGAACAACACAAACCACACTAAAACAACGGGGTGAGATCGTGTGCTCCGGGATGGTAGCAGTTTCTGCACCACACGTGACACCAGTCGTGTTACTGTTAAGCGACACAAACATCATCTGAAATGGAAATCGTGTTGTACACCTGTAGGTATATAAATGCAAATATCACTACTAAGACATGAACTCCTGATAAAACAAATGATAGCAAAGGCGAACCGAACTGTAACATGATACCTTACACCCACCTATTCTTAGCTAGAACCCTCTTAATGTTTGGTTGTTTTTGGTAAACTAACAATCACCTCTTTTCATTATCTAGCATCCACAACATGTATATAACTATTCTTGTTTCATTATTTGTTTATAATTGTATTGTCGCTTCAGATCCAATTATCAGACCGGGACGGTTGGAATCCAATTTATTTCAATACTCAATATCATGATGACGTAATGTAAGCCAATGAAATTAGAATATGGGTTCTACAACTTGTCATGCAAGGAAGAAGAGTTTGAAGATACCAAAGGGGTAATCAGAATTTGCAAATCGAGGAAAGAAAGACAAAACAATGGCCAAAAGGAAAAGGACAAACAATGATCTAAGCTAAACACCGGGGTGAACTAAGGTGCTCCGGGGGAGGGGGGGGGGAAGCAGTTCCTGCTACACTAGTGTCACCAGTAGCGTTACATACGTAGTCATGAATGAAGAAATGACCGGGAAGCGCTTACGACAAATATCGTGGTCATTTGTACCACATATATTCCGTAACGGTTCACCAAGTCATGGTGGCGATCGTAAAAAATTGAAGTGATGCCTTCAACTTAACCAACGGGAATCCTTGGTGCAGTGTCTTCCTTGTTAGCAGCAACCCTCTATTAATAAAATCCTGATTATATTAAGTTAAATCTAAGGTACACCTGATTTCTTGACAGATTGTTATGTTGCAGTTGTGCACTTCTTGTTCTCTTTCTGCATGCATTTAGTCTGTTGTCTTTGTGTTGTAGTGCATTCATATTTCACCTTATTTTGAATTCATGCTATAACTTTAATTCATAACAGTCATGTGTTTCCTTTTTCTTGGTGATATACCCAAATCTATTTTATATTAATATATCATACATTATATGCTTTGCTCAGTTCGTTTATTTTTAAATTGCATGTTTGAAAATACTTATAATATATTTGAAATATACTTCAACTCTCGTTACTTCTCGCTTAATGTGACAAAAGAAGTATACCGTAAAATTATAGAATTGTAAAATTATATAATTGTAATGTCAATAAATAATTTAGATTAAACAAAGATTTATGATTTCATTGATACATTAAATTAAAGCGACCTTAATAATCCTCGGTATTCCATCCACCCTTCCTGATTCGTCAACATGAAAGCTGCTTTATTAGTTTTGTTTATGTTCTCAATTTCTGAAGGTAAGAATAATAAAGATGATACTAAGCAGAGATAATTTTGAAACCAATGTTCTTTACAGTATTTGCAGCTGCTATTCTTTGACATATATATCTAGCTACAGAGGCGGATCCAGGATTTTGTGTTAGGGGGGGGGGGGGACGAAAGTCGGCGAGGGGCCTGGGGACCACTGTAGGGGGCCCCGGGGGCCAAACCCCCCGGAAGCTCCTGGGTTTTGAGTATTTAGGAAGCTTTTCCGTTAACAATTTTGAAGCATTTTGTGAATGTGATGAAGTGTATTAAAACGCATGAATCTTCTCCAAAAAGTTTCAAATAGTTTCTAAACAGTGAGTGTAAATTAAAGGGAGATATCACTTGAAATTATCTATCTGGAGCTGTGAATCCCCTGATTTCCTTATCACGCTGGGTATTCGTATACTCGGAACAGGTGCGGACACTTTGAACTCGGTGCAAGCTAGTTATTTTGAACATTTTCATTGGCCAATTTTGAATTTTTGGACACTACAGACGGTGGAGCATGACGGCAACGGAACACGGAACAGCATGCTCCGCGGTCTGTAATGTCCAAAAATTCAAAATTGACCAATGAAAACGTTCAAAATAACTAGCTTGCACCGAGTTTCCGAATACCCGGCGTGCTATATTAGCCAATTTTTTCATGTTTCTCTGTTGAAAATGGGGTAATTTGTATTGAAGTGTTTGTAGAATGGATGAATTTTGATAAAATTAATGTCTAAGGGATTATAATATCACTTTGTTTTCTGATTAATCGTCGACTTCTTTAAAAGTTCAAAAGTAATTAGATAAACTAAAGGGCAATGCAACGGGTAATAATATATAATGATTTATTACATTTAACAGTCGATTGAATGAATGCTGATATGTTTAATCTCTCTCTCTCTCTTTTTTTTTTTTTTTTAGGGGGGGATTGAGCTAAAGATGACTCATCAGATTCTCGAAATGATTACTATGATAAATGCTTCGCAAGAGTCGGTATACATTAAATAAGCGTTTGAAAAAACCCCCCAGAATGTTCAATCGAGAGACACTGGCAACATTGGGCACAGAAGATACAGTACGAAGTTAAAATAAAGACAATACAAACATAACACACACAACAAAGAAAAGTAAAAAGATGAGAAACATGAACCTCACCAAAAAATGGGTGTGATCCAAGGTGTTCGCGAAGGGTAAGCAGTGCCTGCTTCTTATAAGACACCCGTCGTGTTACGTACATAGTCAAGTTCGGTAAAAGTATCAGTGATGGAGGAAAGAAAAACAATCTACGTAAATGAGAAAAGGTCCATTGTCATTTGAGACATGTATATTTCGTAACAATCTACTAGTTTGTGATCACGACTGTAATATACAGAGGGCCCGTGTGGCTCAATGAGTTAGGTAGTTGGATTACATAACAACCCATACAAGCCTATCACCGATACGGCGTGGGTTCGCGCCCGGCTTTGTAAATTACAAAAAGAGTGCACTCGACTCGCAGCCGCAAGTGATAACGTTTACCAGTTGCTTGCCCATGGTCGGTGGTTCTCTCCGGCTTCTTCCACCACTAAAGCTGGTCGCCATGATATAGCTGAAATATTGCTGAAAGTGGCGTTGAACACAATAAATCAAATCAATGTAATATATAGTAAAGCATCATATATCATAGTTAGAGAGCTCGTTAATTAATACATATTGATAAACAATTTACAGTTAAAGTAATCTAATAATTAATGTAATCTATGTAATATGCCCAAATAATTAAAATTTTAGATAAATTATTTAGTGTTTGTTTTAACATTTCACACAAAATTATCCCAATACGTATGGTCATGGGTTTTTGTAGAAGGCATGAAAATGACTACAGTCAAATGACTTGTGTTCATTGTATGGCACCTTTTGATTTATCAGAAAGACATATATATCGTACATTATTCTAGAGCTGTGCCAGTGCAAAGATTTTCTGAACGAAACTCAGCTGTTGACGTAAAAGTTACTCAAACAATACTCCTTTGTTCCTTGGCAGAAGTCATCGCTACACACATTCTGTGGTCGTCATCACAAATTGATTGACCGTTATAAGATATAAAGGATCTAACACCGGTAAGAGGGCAAGACGGAAAAATCTCAGACATCCAAGGGAAAGATTTCTGGTCTCCAACGAGGCTCCGCCGAGTTGGAGACCAATAGAAATCTTTCCAGCGGGTGTCTGAGATTTTTCCGTCTTGCCCTCTTGCCGGTGTTTGATTCTTTTTCTCACTATTATTTTATTGAAAGTACAGTATTTTCCTTCACGAGACACCCCATACATGAAATATGACGCGACACATATTTTGACGTCATTGAAGAATGACGTCAAAGGTACGGAAAAGGACACCTAGAAATACGGAAAAATGAAAATAAAAAACACAAATATATTTAATACGATTGGATTCTGTATTTAAAAAAAACCAATGGTTAAATCCGTAATATATCTGTTATTCAGCTATCAGACAGGTATATAATGTGACATTCCCGGCTTAGAATGACATTTTGCGAAACGTAACATTTTTACGGGAAAAGTAGCGTGAAATTCTTATCTCACCCACGTGTTGAGACATATAGAATCTATCACCGGCAAAAGTGCAAGACAGGGAAATCTCAGACACCCGAGGGTGTAGGAGATTTCCCTGTCTTGCACTTTTTGTGCCGGTGTTTGATTTTATTTCTCACTTTTATCAGCTGTTTTTAGTTTCGTGTTTGTTTGTAAACAGCGCATGATTATAAGGAATGTGACGAATCATTCATTTTATTTGTAGTTTGTGGCGCAATGGGAAATAAAATGAGACCATTAAAATTTGATAACAAACAATATTATTTCAGAAACATTTTCAAAAATATTCCAACAAATAAAATATTTAAAGTTTCTCTCATAAAAATTGTGAAATCAACTTATTAAACTTAGTTACTACGCGTCACGGTCACTGCACATTTTTTTTACACACGTGGTATGTACACACAACTTTCACAGTGTTTTCTGGATGGCCGAAATAAATGTTCATGTTAAAAGTGCCACCAGTGATAGTCGATCCATAGAATATGGAGTGATATACATCTGTTGGATTTAAGTTCATTGACTGATTGTGATGGTCAACGGACGTCAGAAAGTGAGACATTGGTGGGCGCGAGTTTGAAAATGTAGGCGTAGGTTGAGTGACAGTCTGTGTAGGGACGGTGGTCGTCGTCGTACATGGAGCTGGCAAGGTAGGACAACTTTCATTAGTATTTGCTAAGATATTTGACATTTCCCCTTCATGTCAATCAAAAAAGTAGTTCCATATGTTTTGTGTATTGCGTGAAGGTTATTATGTAATAATATGGCTGAGTGTTAGGATTTGCGTGTTTATAAAAGATTGAAAGACCTGTTTATTTTAAAAAGGAAAAGCATGGAGAATTGGGGGGAGGGGGGGGGGGCAGTTGACATAAACTGCACAGCATGCATTTGCCGGTAAAACGCACGTGATTTTTTTTGTCTTGCACTAGTGCAAGATAAGAAAATCTCACATCGCTAAAAATAGGAACTGGCCTGTCTCAAAAGTGAGAACAGGATATTTCACACGGCTAAAAATAGGAACTGTGCTGTCTCATTAGTGAGAAATCCATTTCTCAAATTGAAATAAATCTATTTTTCCTTATAACGTCGATTATTTTTTCTTTCCTACATCACATACAAGACTTTTACCGTACTTGACTGAATAAAACGACGGGTATCTTATAAGCAGAAGGAGCTGAAAAGCATTCGCAAAGATTTGGGAGCACCCCCGTGTTTAGTCATCTTTTAAATTTTCTGCATATTTTTTTCTTTCTTCGATCTGTGTCTTGTGTCTAATGTTGCACGTGTCCATAGATTGTCCATTCGGTTCGTCTCATGACAGAATAAGTTGCATGCACAGTTTTTCATGTGCCGATTTGATTAATCTTTTCATTCAATATTCAGCGCTTACGAAAAAGTAAGTAATTAGCGTATCAATCAAACACCTTTATTAGATCATATTGTAAATACTATGAAGTGAACTATCAGGATGAAACACATATATACATTGTATGCAGTGAGTCAGATTCCTATTTATGTATTTGATTTCCTCAATGGTACTCAAAAAGATGGAAAACCAAATTTAAATAATAAACCTGGAAGAACAGAAATCCCCAAAGTGGGCTAAGATTATCTTTGCCCAACAAATATTATGTCTAATAATAATTTCCCACAATAAACATTAATCCAAAAACAGAAGTTTATGAGATACAGATCGACTTGACATTTTGTTACACCAGGAAGACTTAGCCACACTTGTAGTTATCCAAACTCGCTTTCCAGACACACGTCGTTCTACCAAATTTGATATCTACGCATTTATTTAACAGTGTACACTGTTGAAAGCTTTGAGACAACATTTTTGTTTTAAAAAGTGTGGAGATCTTTCGGCATAACGGCATCCTTAAACACCTACATCGCTCTAGGTTCTCATAAACACCTATATGCCGGGAAAATTTCAATTATAATTTCTTTCTGAAACCTTCTTGGGTCCCTGCGAACATTTGGGGATTCAAAAAGTTCTTAGCCCATCAATGAGATGGGGTTGTGTAATCATTACGACCTTCAGCTAATAATAGCAAATCGCGTAATGTTTTATTACTATCGATGCTAAGGCTAATGGATGTTTCTTTCCCCGAAGAACTTGAAAAATAGTCAAGGACATTTGGCTTTGACATATCTACAATGCCCTTCACCGAAACATATGGAACAAGAACTGCTTGCCCTTCTGGGGTACATACGTTCATCCCAGATTTTTGGTGGGGTTCGTGTTGTTCGAGCTTTTAGTTTTCTGTGTAATGTTTTAAGTATCATTATTTGTCATTTTGTCCTTGTTCTTTTTGCCATTAAATTGTCTTTCCTTCTTTGATTTACGGATTCTGATTAACACTTTGGTATCTTCAAGTTTTTTTGCACTTGACGATTATATGTTGTGTTGGTAAGTATTGGATACATGGTATTAGATAACACGAGAGAGATTTCATGTCCTCAAAAATAATGGTACCTACATAGTCTATAGTCTTAGCATTACTGATTTTCTAATTCTGTCCACACAATATTCCAACTGACAAGCAAACAACTAAAAATAATGGTCGTTTTACATGAAAACGAATCTGTGCATGTTTTATATTGCTTGTTTATATCTGTATTGTCATTGAAAATCTAAACATCAAGAAGGGGTTGAAATCAACTTTACCGCATAACACGGGCCTAGGCTAGAACTTCCAAAGTCATGGTCATTTCTATTTTCAATGATGTTAGGTTAAAGGCGATTGATCGCTTTGTTGATATTGGCGGAGTTTTTGATCATCACTGTTTTCTTTTCATAACTGCTTAGATGCCTTAAATTATATTGGCGACTGCCAAGTTGCATGACACATTCCTATGAGACAGTGATTGCACTGGGTACTGCTGTGGCGATTCCAAAAGAGGAAATAGGACTATAGATACCATTTACTGCTTTCGTTTTACAAATAAACATTAGAGAATACCGAAGGGGCAATCACATGGAGGACTTTATAAAAATTTCAAATAATTTTGAATTTTAATTCAGTACTTCTGCACTTTTCATCTGTTCTAACATGATATTCATAACAAAGTAACCAAGTTGACACGTTCAAGACGAGAACTGTCATAATTATCAATTAATATCTCCAATTATAACTTTTGAACAGTTTTACAACTTACTTGAAAATAGAAAGTACAATTCAGAATACTTAACTTTATTTGTATTTATGGTGCGCTTAAGTTGGTCAGTTTTAACAAAACTTAAATCCATTCGTTTTATTGTCGTTATATCTATATTTGGAGAGTACAAGGACTCTTCAATCTGAGGTTGTAAATGTATGACCCACCCCTTCAGTTGATTGTAGCAACATAAGATATGATTACTAAGGTCATTTTAATATTCAGGTCAATAAACTCATATTTTTGATATTTATATTGATGGCTCTTCATTTTATGAGAATATATCTTTCTCATTTGTGTTCGGTCACACCACGTTATTATTAAGTCCAATTTCCAAGCGAATATTCGTCTTCGTCGACTTTCCATTCGATTTTAATTTTTGCTTAAATATATACTATTTGAAACTGGACAAATTTCATTCATTCATACTACGTCTAGCTAAATATAGAAGTTATGCAGTCAGTATATAGTCAGTATTACATTTACTTAAAGGAAAAGGCCATGGTCTTAATAAGTTAGCGTGAAAATTTAAATGACAGTAACTAAAAGACATTTGTGCTAATGAATGCTAAAAATAGTATACCGTAAGGTAGAATTTGGTGATTGAAGTTGCCTGTAGCACCAAATAATGGGGATCGGCATTTTTCAAAACTCTGCAATGTGGAGGAGACAAAAGGCATAATCCATTCTCGGATTTATCCTGCTCGTGACGTCGTACCACCGGCATGGTATAATATATCAGTATTGATCAGGTGCAATATTATCATTAAATATTATGTAAATCGTAAAATAACGTCGTATATTTATCTTTTGATATTTACAAAATCATTATGACTTCATGTCAAGCATTTTATTGCACTAACGAAAAGGAAAAGTGTGAGAAGAATTTTGTTTTTGTAACTACCGGCCAGGACTATCCTTGTCAACACATCGACCAGTGACCACGAAAAACACGGGAAAGTACGATAGCATTGGCAACAAAAAAGACAAAAAGCATGTGTACGCATAAAATAAGTTAAAAGTGACAGTTATTTAACCTACGGATATTCACGTAAAGCATGAAATTATACGTAGATCCCCACAACTACAAATAAACTCATTTGTTTTATGAAAATGTAACATGAGATGGGAATATTAAGAAAACAATTAAGACGATATACAATTGTAAACATTGTATTGCAGTTGATCTGATATTAAAACATAACCAAAAGGGCACGATGTTGGGAAGAGTCAACATTTATTTATTTATTCAACTAACATGATCTGACTCCGTGACGTCATATGAAGAGGTGTCATGGCCGCTTACACTACGACAGGAAATTCCAAATATTCATATTTTTAATTGGGCATATTAATGTTAATAAAGGTGTTTTTGTTTAATAATTAGTTATTTACAAATAAAAAGTTACAATGTATTGAATTATAACAATTGTTCAACTGACTGGCTTTTTCCTTTAACTCTGCCATATGCTTCCTACATGAACTTTTAGCAATGTTATTCCGAGAAGATAAAAATACAAATTTATGTATATATCAATACATATACGTGTAATTGTTTTTGATAAGCCTGGAAGTAAAACTAAAATTGTACTCTTTGACAGTATCATGACCCCTTATTTGTGTTTTACACCACCGAACAAATAATGACAAGTTAAAAAGAAAACTTGTTAATGGTAACGAGTAGATTTCGTTGTACCATGTAAAGCCATATAAACCATGTCCTGATTTCAAATTTACAGAGCTGAAAATATCCACGTCTTCGTGTTTTTGTCTTGTTTTGTTCCCCCCCCCCCCCCCCCCCCCCCCCGTCAAGATAGAATTTATGTTTGACAGTTGTTCTATTTCTTTGGAGTATCAATGCCATTTTTGTATTTGCCCATTTGCATTTTTATTTAACCTTGCCTCTCGAGAAAAAAAACACTTACAGTAAATATCGAGAATTTAATCTAACAGGACTAATTATATCAAATGGATGTCAATTGTTTATAGTAACAACAGATACACATTGAAACGTCTAGTAATTGACAGTCTACATGCAGACTATTTTGCACTTTTTTCTAGTATACTGCTACTATACGAGCATCCACTGCTCTTGGATTTAGGTTTTGTGATAGCATGATTTAGGTTTTGTGATAGCATGATTTCGGTTTTGTGATAGCATGATTTCGGTTTTGTGATAGCATGATTTCGGTTTAAGCTTAAAGATAAATGGGAATATGTTAAATATGTTTTTGACTCCAATCACATAAAAGTTCATATCCTGTTACCAGAAGGGGCCGTCATGACCGTTATCGCATGGTAGTTGGATTTACAATTACCTGTGTAATCAGTGCCTATCATCACTAAAGTTGTTATTCGAACACAGTTCATGGCGAAGTGTAATCGATAAAATTTGTCAGTAACTTGTGACAGGGCGGTGGTTTTCTCCGGGCACTCAGGTTTCCTCCACCAAAAAAACTGACCGCCACGATATAACTTATTTTTTTCAATATTAGCATAATACATAATCATCTCGTCTTATTCAGGTGCACTTGGCCTTACGATCACCATGAACAATAATATCGTAGGTGTAGTTGGCCCATCAGATGTAGAGGTCAACTGTTCTTACGTCAGAGATCCTGGTGACGTATTATTTCTGATAAGTTTAAAAGCTTTCTCGGAGGGTACATACAATACAATAGCAACGTTTTTACCAACGAACACATTTCCACCAGCATTTACACCTGGTGGGCAGTACTTAGAAAACAGAGCCAATTTAACTAACCCGACCGGCGGCACCAACACAGCTACCTTGACCTTTAGTCAGATTGAATGTGAAGATGAAACAGATTATCAGTGTGAGATCAATTATCTAGATGGCGGCACTGGTGATAGCCCCTCTCCGTTACCAACAGCTTCGACAAATCTAACAGTACAAGGTATGCAACCATGTATATAAATAGTAGTGGCTACATCAAACATTTGAAATATTAGGATATTCTTAAATGAGTCCCGCCTTGTCAATGGGGATGAAGTGATGTACTTGGTAGTCATTGAAATTCCACACAACGGACTGATCGAAAAAGATTTATGCTTTGTCAGTGTAAATGAGACCATAAATTCGATAGTCAAACAAGGGGGCGTCGTGGTCGTGATCATATGGTAGTTTATGGGATTTATAACTATCTATGCAATCAGTGCCTATCACCACTACCATTGTGAGTTGGAACCACACCAAGGCTAGGTGTACTCGATACAATATTATGTGATAAAGTTTGTCAGTGACTTGCGGCAGGTCGGTGGGTTTTCTCTTCGAGTACTCAGATTTCCGCCACCAATAAGACTGACCGCCACGATAAAACTGAAATATTATTGAAAGTGACGTAAACACCATAACCCACCCACCCTCGATAGTCACATAAATCCTACAGAATGGCACAATTAAATCAGGATAATTTTGAAGGAAACAATATGTAGCCGTGGTCTGTGTTGTGGAAAAACTTGTTCATTGGGTTGGTTTGACTCTGCACCGTTATGTCTATCTCATTGCACGATGTGTAGGGAAATGCCAAATGTTATACATTTGTAGAAAAAAAAGCAATGTAAAGAATGTAATTTTGATCTAACCAACTAATAACAAAAATCGTTCTAACAAATAATTGGTTGATTCAAATGGGACGTCTCTGTCTCAACTACTCGCTACCCATCGATTTATGTCATTTATCGCAATGTATTTAATCAGTGTGCATGAATTAATTACATTCGCCACGGTAGATATAATCGTTCCCGCACGTATTTTGTAGTTGTAATAGTTCCCTAGTCTCTTTCAGTGTGCATAGACCAATTCGCCATTCCATGTCATTGTACCACATTGTGGCTACGTTACGCCACTATCTCACAGTATTCATACTGGGACAAATTATATCGACTTAATAATAAGTTAGTGTTAATGATTCATACGTCAATGAAAACGCAACAATTATCACAATATCCTAGTCTTAAATCGATTAGTATCGCTTGTTATCCTGAGTATATAAGGCAGTCAACGCCCAGGGAACTTTCAGAAGACATACGATTATCTATATGGTTATACAGTTTTCAACCACTATCATTGCAATGGTTGATATTTAATTGAATATTTTCCCGCCATTTCTATTCAAACTCTTCAAAAGCAAAATATGACCTTCCCCAATTAATTTTAGGGTTCTTTGACCTAACTATTGTGATACCGGTATATTAATGTCACACATATTTCTAAATATTTATTTTAAGTTGTCGCTGCACAACCAGATACCACCCCTATAATGTCAGTACAACATGGAATATTAGAAGGTCAAAATGTTACATTCACATGTTTTGGCAATGTTGGTAACCCACCAGGGACATTTATTTGGGAGAAATTCAGAATGATTGGTTTCTTTCCTACAACATACCCGGATGAGACAACAATAATCAGTGAGATACCTGGAGGATGTTCGTACAATGGCACTAGTAATCTGACCATTACAATGGAAGATGGCGACAACAATGCTGTAGTACGCTGTAAAGTTATGCAGGAGCTTTTAGCATCTGATGTTTATCAACAGACTGCACCAATCAGTGTATTTTGTAAGTACATGCTGCGTAGCTTAGAGATTGAAAGCAAAAAATCAAACATTAGAATTATGCTGTGTATATATAGAACAGTATCTGTCCGTTGGGTTATTTCGCAATCAAACTTAAGCTAAGAAGAGTTTGAGGATACCAAAGGGGTAATCAGAATCCGTAAATCGAAGAAGGACAGACAAAAAAAAAGGACAAAAGCACAAACAACGATCTACAAAACATTGCACATCAAACTAAAGATCGAGTAACTATCCTGATTGTTTAAGCGTTCAAACAGTAAGTGACCACACTTTAGATGATATGCATCCGAAAGTTATGCATGTTGGGTAAAAGCAATAAGTAATTACTTGTGATCAAGGTTTCTGGACTTGCTTTGATTTAAATGTTGTAAGAAAAAGATTATTTCTATGCTATTTATATGAAGTGAACCGATGTATATTAAGAAGAGTTTGAAGACACAAAAGAGGCAATCATAATCCGTGTATTAATTTATGATTAACATAATATAATGTAATGCATTTCTGGATGAGAACATGAACCATGTTTGTCAAAACCATCACATCGTGTAGAAGGAGAAATAACTCTTACTTTGAATCTGTTGAAACTACATAAATAATGTCATAAAATGAAATATATAGTGTGCTGTCAATAGAAAATAAAATGTAAAAAAGAAATACCACCTTCTTAAGAATATGGCTGTGATTGATTATTACCTTCTTGAAAGCATGGCTGTGGTTGGTTATTTTCGACAAAGGTACAAGGTAGTAAGTCGGTCATAATCTTGCTGCTAATAATGCTTTTAATGTCTAAATACGTTATAATTGACAAATAAGACATTCTTCTCAATTTGGCTTTTGTGTTATAAATTAATACCTTTCGTGAAATTGAATTTGATCTTTTTAAATATTTCATTGGACAGAACAATAGTGACACACGAGTGTAGTTAGACATAACACCATATACCGGTAATAATATATAAATTCTGAGCTTAAATTGCCTGATCCGTTCTTTACAGATAGCGTAAGGGAGACAAATATCGTACGTGTTCCAGATCAACCTATATATATCGAAGGTTCTGACCCACTCACACTACACTGTACTGCCGCTGGTAATCCTCTTCCCAGTTATACATGGTATAAAGAGGGAAATGATACAGTGGTGTCAAATTCATCAACGCTTGTTATCAGTGATGTCATTGTTGAAAATTCAGGCAATTATAGATGTATGACAGAAAACATGATCAATGGAGTTCTATGCAACGAATCCGCCACTACAAACATCATGATAGGTATGTACCAATATAAGCGTGTATAGAGGTTTCATTCATACTGTATGAATGACATAGTACACACATCAAAAATTAGTTGAAAAAGTATCAATATTCCACCGTTATCATCATCTTAATTCTGCGATATACTTGCAGCTTTCAGCACAACTGTATCAAAACTTTTCGAACCAGACAATGTTTTATTTTACCTCACAAACGTACGGTTTTTCGTGATTCTCAATCTTTAAATCAATGTGTAGTGTTTTGTAAATCAATGTTTGTCCTTTTGTCCCCCCCCCCTTATAAGAAACAGGAACTGCTTACCCTTCTCGACCTCTTGGATTCCCCTCGGTTTCTAGTGTGGTCCGTGTTGCTCTTCTTTTTCGTTTTCGCTTTCTGTGTCACAACTCTGCCCGGATATGTTTCGTCTGTCGTAATCACAATCCAGTCATTTATGACTAATCACTGGATTTATAGCAGAGTAACACGACGTGTGCCACTAGTGGAGAAGGCAATGCCTACCCTTCCTGAGCACCTGAGTTGACCCCGGGTGTTAGTGGAGTTCATGCTGGTCATGCCGCCCAATTACATGTCTACATGGTTTCCATTTCATGTTGTGTAACGGTGTTCGATGCGGCTTTACTCCTACTGGTGTAGTAGGAGATTCATGTCTTACTTGCTATCTCTATTTTTACGTATGCAGGTGTCCGACACCATTGCCATATCACACGATGTGTGTGTCGTTTAAAAGTAACACAATGGCTGTCACTAGTAAAGCAAGAACTGATTCTGAGTTCTTCCGTTTATCCCAGGTATTCAGTGGCGCGGTGTTGCTAAATCTTTGGTTTTTTGTATAGAGCTTATTAAATACTTGTTTGCTCTGTTGTTGGTTTTGGCCATTGCATTGTCTGTTTTTCTTCGATCTACGGTTTCTGATTAACCCGTTTTTGCATATGTCATGCATTTTATTATTGTGAATTGCTTTGTTACATAACGCATACAACATATCATATAACATTCCAAATTAAGACAATTGTAATGCTAAGACTCATTAACACTGTGTCTAGAACATAACGAGACGAATCCAAGCATTCTAGACAGCCCACGATATGTCAAGTATAATTATACATACTGTTTAATAGGTTCTGATTATGTCGTTACGTGTGAAGATGCTGTATATATTTTCAAGCCGAATCAACACATAGCAAAGACATCGAGAGTATGCTAAAGCAAATCCGTACAACTCATGAAAAGGCCAACATATGCCAACATCAATAAACAAAAATCATTGTAGCTAAGGTTAAGACAATAACGATAGATTTGAATAATTTTCCAACTTTAAAGAAAATTCAGAATATCAGAATATTGACTAGTTCTTTCCTTCAATTTCCAAACATAAAATGGTTCATTAGTTTGCAGTTTTAAATATTTGTTTATTTACTCATTTATTCAACTGCTTCTTTAAGTTAATTTTAAGGAAACTGTGATTATTCTACAGAGTATTTATTTTGCTTTTTATTGAATGAATATAATTATTTTTAAGTTCTTAATGCATATATTGTTATTGTATTTGTGTGTATTAACCTTAACCTGCTTTAACCAGCTGCTTTTACTGTTGTGTGTGCATCCATCTTCCTACATAGTTATATAGTGCTGACATACTAAACTTTTCAACTCTCAGAACATATCTATATTACACATATAATGTATGTCAATACCCAAATTATGCATGTATACACGCTTGCGGATTTTTTTTAATCCTCTTTAGGCTCTTTGGTTAGCTTGCTCCTAAAGACTTTTAGATTATTTAGCTTTCAAATATTTTGACTGAACGTACCAGAAACGCGTCATGCGCACTAAATTTGACATCTCCTTTTTTTTCTTTTTCTTCCTTATACAAATAGTCACAAATATGACACAACATTGTAAAAAATTGTAACGTAAAGTAACGTAGATGCAATTCCCTAAAACTCCAGGGTTTATCGAACTATAATATTCGTTATGTGTAAATTGGGGTTCGTATTTCGTCACACAAATGCCTTTTCTTTAGAACAAAAAAAAAAGAGAAATAAAAAGAAGAAGAAACGTTTGACGTGCAACGTGATGTTCGCGTCATTTCCTCCAATGAATATGATAGATCTCTATGACTATATACTGGATAGTTTACTTTTAGATTGATGTCCTCGCTTTAAAATAATCCACGAAGAACATTGGATTTACATACGGATTAACTTATTCCCGTTTCCCAACAGAATGGTGATTTTCTTATTATAAGGAAACATTTTCTACGACAAGTCTAATATCCACCCTTTTCATATAGGAGTTCGTATCTATTTATTTGGTGGATTGTTATATTACTCCTTGTCCTTATGTTAGTACTGATATTCTATATTCGATTACGAAACAAGAGGGTAACCTTTCCGGAACACATGGTTTTATTTCCGTTGTAATTGTAAGTTATTGTTGTCCTCATAATTTTGATTAAAACAAACAACATATGCTCGTCTCAAGTGCATGCGGTAGATCGTGGGTTCGATCTCCAGTCAGATTATTCTAAAAACTATTAAATAATGATATTTACTACTTCTCTTGAACGAACACAGCATTAAGGTAAAAGAGTAAAGCTCGAAATCAGGATAATGTTGATGCAGAGAATCATTTATATCAGTGAACTGTTGTGTCATTGAGGTAGCATCATCAAAATCAGATTGTCTAGTATAAAATATATATCATCATCAACTCATCAAATAGTAGAGCCATGGGCGTTCAACAGCAATAACTCACTCGCTTATTTATTTGTGTTATGTTGTTTTTGCTAAGGGTTCTTCACTTTGTTTCACATTATCAGATGGTATGCATATCTATCATTTGTCTTTTTAAATTGTATTAATAAGTTAAAATGTATCCTATCCGAACACACAACATCTCATGTTATCTGGATACATAGTATTATTGCCGAAAAATCACGACTTTTTAAATTGTCTTGTTTCATTTCTGGTTTTTGTATGAAATGTTTGTCATGTTGGTTATCACTGCTATGGTTTTATTTCTTCGGATATTGATATATGATTGGAGTGTCATTAGTATATTATCTTGTTAAAACATAGCACACAGTCTACCAAATCATGTTAGCTTAACTTTTCTAACGCAAGTGTAGGTCTAAAGTAGTACTAATCGAGATAGAGATATGATCATTTTATTTCTGAACTCCAAATTAGTAATCAGTGGCTATTTTATCAAATACCTACTCGTGCACTTTACATCCGATGTATTCACTAGAGGCTTGCCAAATAACAACGTTTATAATCTTACTCATAATTAGTAACCAGCGGCTTAATAAGTACTAACTTGTACACTTTACATCCCATGTATTTACCTGGGGCTTAATAAGTACTAACTTGTACACTTTACATCCCATGTATTTACCTGGGGCTTACCAAATAGCAACTTGCACAGTCTGCAATCTAGTCACATATAGCTTTTTGCCCTTTAAAATCCACGTGCGCACAATGGTGGCTTACAAAATAGCGCCTTGTACATTATCCATACCATGTTGCCACCTGCAGCTTATCAAGATCCAACTTGTACAATTTAAATTCCTTGCATTTACGCGCGGTTTGCCAAATAAAAGCTTGTCAATTGTTAATCCCATATAGTTAGTTATACGCGCTAGTTTTGCATTTTAACTCCCACATTTCTTTCTGTTCCTTGCTAAGTACCAACGTGCCCGCTTTGATTCCAATGAAGTCACATGTGACTCACCAAATATCAAATTGTACACAATTATCTGTTGCTTACCAAATACTAACTTATTCACCATCATCTGTGGCTTACCAAATACCAACTTGTTCACAGTCATCTGTGGCTTACCAAATACCAACTTGCTCACAGTCATCTGTGGCTTACCAAATACCAACTTGTTCACAGTCATCTGTGGCTCACCAAATACTAACATGCTCACAGTAATATTTGGCTTACTTGTTCACAGTCATCTGTGGCTTACCAAAAACTAACTTGTCCACGCTCATCTGTCATTTACCAAATACTAACATGTTCACAGTAATATTTGGCTTACTTGTTCACAGTCATATGGGCTTACCAAATACTAGCTTATTCACCATCATCTGTGGCTTACCAAATACCAACTTGCTCACAGTCACCTGTGGCTTACCAAATACCAACATGTTCACAGTCATCTGTGGATTACCAAATACTAACATGCTCACAGTAATATTTGGCTTACTTGTTCACAGTCATCTGTGGCTTACCAAATACCAACATGTTCACAGTCATCTGTGGATTACCAAATACCAACATGTTCACAGTCATCTGTGGATTACCAAATACTAACATGATCACAGTAATATTTGGCTTACTTGTTCAGTCATCTGTGGCTTACCAAAAACTAACTTGTCCACCGTCATCTGTCACTTACCAAATACTAACATGTTCACAGTAATATTTAGCTTACTTGTTCACAGTCATCTGGGCTTACCATATACTAACTTATTCACCATCATCTGTGGCTTACCAAATACCAACTTGTTCACAGTCATCTGTGGCTTACCAAATACTAACTTATTCACCATCATCTGTGGCTTACCAACTACTAACTTATTCACCATCATCTGTGGCTTACCAAATACTAACTTATTCACCATCATCTGTTGCTTACCAAATACTAACATGTTCACAGTAATATTTGGCTTACTTGTTCACAGTCATCTGTGGCTTACCAAAAACTAACTTGTTCACCGTCATCTGTCACTTACCAAATAATAACATGTTCACAGTAAATTTGGCTTACTTGTTCACAGTCATCTGGGCTTACCAAATACTAACTTGTTCACCATCATCTGTGACTTACCAAATACTAACTTGTTCAAGTCATCTGGTTTTTCCCAAATACCAACTTGTCCACAGTCATTTGTGGCTCACCAAATACCAACTTGCTTACAGTCATCTGTGGCTCACCAAATACTAACATGCTCACAGTAATATTTGGCTTACTTGTTCACAGTCATCTGTGGCTTACCAAAAACTAACTTGTCCACGGTCATCTGTCATTTACCAAATACTAACATGTTCACAGTAATATTTGGCTTACTTGTTCACAGTCATATGGGCTTACCAAATACTAGCTTATTCACCATCATCTGTGGCTTACCAAATACCAACTTGCTCACAGTCACCTGTGGCTTACCAAATACCAACATGTTCACAGTCATCTGTGGATTACCAAATACTAACATGCTCACAGTAATATTTGGCTTACTTGTTCACAGTCATCTGTGGCTTACCAAATACCAACATGTTCACAGTCATCTGTGGATTACCAAATACCAACATGTTCACAGTCATCTGTGGATTACCAAATACTAACATGATCACAGTAATATTTGGCTTACTTGTTCAGTCATCTGTGGCTTACCAAAAACTAACTTGTCCACCGTCATCTGTCACTTACCAAATACTAACATGTTCACAGTAATATTTAGCTTACTTGTTCACAGTCATCTGGGCTTACCATATACTAACTTATTCACCATCATCTGTGGCTTACCAAATACCAACTTGTTCACAGTCATCTGTGGCTTACCAAATACTAACTTATTCACCATCATCTGTGGCTTACCAAATACTAACTTATTCACCATCATCTGTGGCTTACCAAATACTAACTTATTCACCATCATCTGTGGCTTACCAAATACTAACATGTTCACAGTAATATTTGGCTTACTTGTTCACAGTCTTCTGTGGCTTACCAAAAACTAACTTGTTCACCGTCATCTGTCACTTACCAAATAATAACATGTTCACAGTAAATTTGGCTTACTTGTTCACAGTCATCTGGGCTTACCAAATACTAACTTGTTCACCATCATCTGTGACTTACCAAATACTAACTTGTTCAAGTCATCTGGTTTTTCCCAAATACCAACTTGTCCACAGTCATTTGTGGCTCACCAAATACCAACTTGCTTACAGTCATCTGTGGATTACCAAATACTAACATGTTCACAGTAATATTTGGCTTACTTGTTAAGTCATCTGTGGCTTACCAAATACTAACCTGCTTACTGTCATCTGTGACTTACCACATACTAGCTTGTTAACCGTCATCTGGTCTTACCAACTACCAACTTGTTCACATTGATCTGTGGCCTACCAAATATTAGCCTGTTCACGGTCATCTTTGGCTTATTTGTTCACAGTCATCTGTGACTTACCAAATACCAACTTGATACAATTTATCTCCGAAGTAGTCATTTGCTCTTTTGTGCTGTTTAAATTGCATGTGATCACATGTAGCTTACTAAGTACCACTTTCTATAAATTAATCATAAGTAGTTAACTGCGGTTAAACGAATATCTACTTGTATAAATGTAAGCCCATGTGGTTTCCAGTGGCATTCAAAATACCAACTTTATTCTCAAATATTAACCTCTTCCTTACCAAGCATTAACTATCTGGCATTCTTTAAATCCCATATAGTCACTTACTACCTACCAAATATTACCAGGTACACTTTATATCCCATGTTATCACATGTAGTGTATTACATTGTGCAATCGTAATTTTTTCATGCCCAAAATTATTGTCGTTTTCCGTACTGACCTTCATAAAATGAAGATTAAAAACCGAATTATTGGCGAATACGCTACGAAACGTTGTTTTTTCGATTTAAAGAAAGCTGACTACCGTTACTGGAAGCTAATTAATTATGCACTGACATGAGCGAGGCCAAATCTATTTTTATCTATTTGTATGTCAGTAGCCCGGATGCTGCAGCATGGATGTTAAAATTCGTGTTAGTTTACCTCGCAAATACGGCCGTTTTATGCTATTCATTGACAATAATTTGCTGTTGCCAGGTGCAAGATTACATATATTGAATAATATCTACCGAAAATGATCATAGGCATCATCAATAAATTCATAAAATATGAAAAACGATTGAGAAAAGAAGGAAAACACATGTTCGGTTTACCTATCAAGCAAAATCTGTGCCACTTCAGCGCGAGTTTGGACGCGTAGCACTTCCTTGAGTTCGTTCCAACTGTCCAACTGATCCCCTACATATATCCTGCATTTGTTCCATTTGGAAGATACTTCACTTCTATTAATTTTTCTCTCTGAATCCGTCAAAGTCCGCTTTCTTGCACGCGTTGACACTTTCTCTTTTGCCCAAGAACCACATGTTGGTTATTGTTTCTAAACAGTGCGCATGCTCAAGACGTGGTCACATAGAAGGCCATATGAATAGATTTGAATATTGTCATCCAGGACAATAATTCTGATAACGATAGTTTTGGGTCTTTTTTGTCAAAAAATCGTATCTTTTGCAGCATAACTCGGTGTTAATCTTCATTTTATGAAGGTCAGTACGGAAAACGACAATAATTTTGGGTATGAAAAAATTACGATTTTAGTAGACAATATCTCTTTAAATGCCATGTAGATACTAATTACTTACAAAAATGCCTGAACACTTGAAATCCCATGTAATCACCTGCAACTTACCAAATATAATAACCTTGTAGATTTTAAATCCATGTATTCATCTAAAGCTTATCAATGCAACATTTTTTTCATCCGTGGATCTAAGACAGTTCCTTATTTGACAGGTGAAAATATTACTACGTCACCAACTAGTCCAGCAGCAGGTCAAACCACGACTTCTAACGCACAAGAATCAACCACCATTGTCATTAGTATTCAAGAGTCAGACAGCAATACAATACAGGACCATATACCTGCTATCATTGGGGGTTCTGTGGGTGGTATAATCGTCATTGTTGGTGTTTTCGTTTTGTATAAATATATATATGTCAAAAAGATGAAATATGAAGGACAAAAAAATGGGCAGATAAATCACTTTGACACACCTGCTCAAAATGGTCCTCCACCGCGTGACACGTCGCATGACATTGACATTGATATGTATAATAGTATTCAAATTGGAGATACTAGAGTAAGTAAATTATAGATGTGCATCATGTAAAAATTGGTCCATATATATCTGCATCTGTCCAGGTCATTTATCTTATTACTTCAGAAGGGAATGCGTTATATTTTATTGTCATTTCATTCAAGGTTTAATAATAAATACATTCATAAAAGAATTCATGATTAAAGAATAACATTTATGAGACTTTGCTTTACTCTGATCTACAGCTTTTATTTAATGATCCAAACTATTATTGTATCTATCAGTATGCTGGAGTTCCTCATCGATAACATATTTGTCTCCTTTGGAGGGATACTGTTTCAGCAGGTCATCGGCATACCAATGGGTACGAATTGTGTCCCTCTTCTAGCCGATTTATTTTTATACTCATACGAGTCGGAATTTCTTCAAAAGCTTGTAAAAGATAAGAAGATTCATGAGGCTAGAGCCTTTAATTTGACATACAGGTATATTGATGACGTTTTATCTATCAATAATTCTAGATTTGCAGAATTTCTTCCATTGATATATCCTCCAGAGCTGGAAGTTAAAGAGACCACAGATACCGCTTCGTCCGCATCATTTTTGGACTTATACCTCGAATTTGACGACAGTGGTCAAATCAATACTAAAATATATGATAAACGGGACGACTTCAATTCTAAAATCATAAATTTTCCAAATATGTGCAGCAATATACCAGCTTCCCCTGCATATGGTGTTTACATCTCGCAATTGATTCGTTATGCAAGGGCCAGTAGCAATTATTCTGATTTCCTGAAACGTCATCTTCATCTGAGAAACAGGCTACTGGACCAGGGCTATAAAAAGATTCGCCTTATTCGATCTCTTAAAAAGTTTATATTCCGATACCAAGATCTTTTTTTTTTACCAAGATCTTGTCGAAATATATTCCGTCTCGGCAGAAAAGATTATAAACGATGGATTTTCATATAGTGAAAATGTATAAAGATAAGCGGTCAAAAACAAAAATGTCAAAAATATTTTTTATCAATGTGCGACGTAAAAATGTTTTTGACATTCACTTCACTCAGTTTAGTGCTGTTATGACAACTGTTTTACCTGTTTTCTTCAAGTATTGTTATAAATACTGTTATAGTGACAGCCGGAAACTTTGAGTCGTAATGAAAGGGGGAGGTTTGGCGCTTTAAAATCTGATTCAACCCACCATTTCTTTAGAAATGCCTGTACCAAGTCAGGGTCATTACGGTTTTCACAGTTTTCCGGTTGTTGACTGATTTTGTCTGTTTATATACTTATGAGTTTTGACTTTCCCTTTGTAAGATTGCTCGGAGTTCGGTAATTTTGTTATTACCCTTATTTGTCATATTACTGTCTGCAGTAATTAATATATAAGACAAACCCATATTAGATGTCTAGGAGGTGCCTAGAAATACGTGATCAAAGGGGACGTTCTAGATACCAATAATAATAACAGGACAAATATACGGGTAGTGAAATTTACACAAAAAGAAGTCCGCGGTCAACAGGAACTACCTCAAAAGAAAAAAAGTTCAGACAATATGATCTTCAACAAAAGGAGAATTTGCGGACATGAACTCACACAAACAAAGAATGGCTCGCAGAAAATGAACTTTCATAGAAAACGAGAGGCTCGTACATGGGCTCTCATAAAAGAAAGAAAGCTCAAACAAGATGAACTTCCACATGAGAAAAAATGCTCGGACAGGACATGATCTCACACAAAAGAAGAAAACTCGGACAACATGAACTTAAATAAGCCAAGGAGGGCTCTGACAAAGCAAACTTTCACAAAAGACGAAAGGCTCGGACAACATGAGCTACTCAAGAAAGGAAATTTACTATTTGAAAATAAATTCCTCACGTTTATGACAACAATCGAAACGTATTTTAACCTTATTGTTAAACACTGAGGTATAACATGAACGAGTGTTTTCTCAAAAATAATAAATCTCAGATTTTCAGAATGCATAGCATAAAAGTATTTATAGCAATTATATAAATACGGTTGTTTCGAATCATTTCCATTCCGTCAAAATGTTGTTATTTTCGTCCGCCAGATCACGTGATTTTGATGGAATGTATAGTACTAGACTTCCCGTGTCAATGTACACAACAAGAACTTCAATCGATATGTGCCGTTTTAACGTTTGATCCTCAGTTTTAAAAAAATCTTAACATTTTCTGTTAAAGACAGATATCAATTAAGTTATTTTGTTTGTATCAAAGACTTGAATACAGAGACAATTACTTCTTTGAAATTAAATTTGTTTTCTTTCTCTATTTGCTGCTGTCAGCATCATGAAGCGAAAACGATCTGCCTTTATATATTTCTGATATCAGACAGATACTGGGGTACCGAACATCAGTATTTATTTAGCCGTTTCCTTGGTGTCTCCATATTACAATTACTTATGGTCTACCGCATCTACGACTATGATATGCTGACGTTGTCACAGTAATAGCATGAACACCGGAAGTCGTCTGCCAAGCATTTCAGACGTCAAGACACGGAAAAAACGGAACGTGGTCGGAATTGACATGATTCGAAACAACCGTATTGTGTTTATATAACATTTCAATCAATCAGTGGTTAGTCACATGATCAAAATATGGATGGACAAAGTACTACCAGGGAACAAAAAAAAACACCTAACAGAACTATGATTGGATACTATGAACCCGGCAAACAGCCAGGATTACAAGTTCCTCGATTTTAATAATTTTAATCAACATATTTTACATGATATAGAGAATTCAACATCCATACTAAATATTTATTACATTATTACATGCAATCGCTCTATGTTTATGCTTATAATTCAATGAATTCCTGCAATCTAATATCATGCCTTAGAGTGACAGATTTCAAAACCATGTCGATATAAAAAAAAAACCCACACACACACACACACGCACACGCACACATACCAACCCACCCATATGAATCTGTCGCTTGAGAAATAAGATTTTAACAGTCTTGTTAGTATTGCAAGAAGACAAGCCTCAGTTGTTCTGTTGGTTTCAGTTAATAAATTATTTTGTTCATTTACTTGATTTATTAGAGTTCGCATCACAAAAAAGGATCGTAACAATGCTTAAATATTGATAAAAATGACTAATCTTGTAAACGCATCGAGACCAACTGTACCCGGATTGTATTTTTTCGCTTCCGTATTTATCCGATCGTTGTTCAAATTATAAATAATTGCATCTTGTTTTAAAATCCATGTAGTGTATAAACCTAAACGTGTGCGAATGCTAAGAATAATTAATATCAAATTTTGCAAGTGAATTTTACTCAAGCGTTTATTTATGGCTGGCGCCGAGTTTGAAGATACCAAAGGCGTAATCAGAAGCAGTAATACGATGAATGGCAGATCAGAAAATTGCCCCTACACTACACAGAGGACTAACGATTGAACAACGCAATCCTTCAAAACTGGTATCAACTGATGTGATCCAAAAACTTTGACATTTCCAGTAGTGACACCATATTCAGTGATAAGTGAATAGGGAAGAAGGGCAGGATTTTTATTACTGTCATCTGTTACACTGTCGTTCCTCAGCTATTAACCAAGTGATGACCTCAAAACGTACACGTTTTGCACTTTACTTCAAGGAACCATTGGTTCAGTAGCATCCTTGTTAATATAAACCATGTATCAAGGCAATCTTGATAGGAAACACAAGCTTTTGAATATCATCTACCAGTTTAGCTTTTCCTGAGTAGCCCCTGAGCGATGTTTGCTTCATACCAATAACGATTTGACAGAACCTATCGTAGGTATGTCCCAGTAACAACTTTCTCCGATGATATTTGTAGTTGACGTTTAGTAGAGTGGACACCTCAGCCTAGGTGTGTATTTCGAGGCCCACGCATTGCTTAACGATATTGACAAACACGTATGGGGTTGTGACAGGCACTATTACGCTGGTAGTTGAACACCAAATGGAGACATTTGTCATTTTCCCATGAACCTCGAATCACTTTCTTGAATAAATTCAGATCGCCGCGTCTCAGTTAATCGCTGGCCTGAAATATTAGTCGACTGTTGTGTTCAATAGCAGTCCACATTAAATGATGGTGGAAATGTACTTGTTTGAGGTGGATTCATGCCATATAGATATGACAACTCTTGTTGATGTTAACGGTACGTTAAAAGATGTCAGATACAGAGACACAATTTTAGCCACACATGTTGTTAATTGCATGCTTCAGAATGGATCTTGCTTTACGTTTCACCACGAAAATGACTGCACACTGCAAGCGTACATATGGCTTTTAGTCAGCAGAAGAGTATTTATTCTCATGTATTTATTCTTTATCACACCAATCACATCTCGGAAGATTTGAATTACAACGTCCCACACAGACCACACTCAACGCCATCTCTGAAAAGCCGTACACCATTCCTTAAGCTGCAATCTCGTATATTGCTGTGTCAATGAACCGTGGTCTATAATTGATCATCAATACGATTGTTGGACATTTAAGGTATTGACGTTTTGTTAATTTTTGTTCTCTTAGCCACTGAAGTTCATGATTTTGCACAATTGACATTGGTCTATTGTGCCAAAATGTGCTCTTACTCTATGATATTATAAATTAAAATTATCTATGATATTATAAATTAAAATTATATTTATTTACAAACGGGTGTATCCTTTTTGTTCCATAGTATATGTTGATACATTAGACGATAAAAAAGCTGAAGCATTTCGCAATTCAGATGCAGCAGATTCTTATAATTTCCAAATATAAATTCCAAGTTATCAAGATCAAATCTTACCAGAGGAAGTGATTAATAAATCGATCCTGGAAATTTAGAAAAGTATATGTTTTACAGTTCCACCAATATCAACAAAACTATTAACTACATTTCAATTTATTAAGCACAAAACAGACCACGATATATTTCGATGAAATATCCAGGTCCTGACTTGGAACATGTCCAAAAATATGGTGAATGCCGATGCTAAACTAGTTAATTGGATCTTAATATTCCACATCTTGCATAGAAAATAAGCAAACATATCTTTAATTTTGTTATTTCCAATGGGTTCTAACTTTCAAGATTGGCTGCTCCGTTTGCAAATGTCCAAGAGTTGAATAGTTGAGGGGCTGCAATTTGGTGTAAGAAATGCTTGAGTTGATATGAAGTCTAATGACATAAGCTGTTGTGGGCTAATGTCGGGGTTCAAACCATGTATGTAATGGTGTCACTGGTCGTTATACTACCTACCAACAATCAATTGTGGCGATTTGTTGACTTGTAGCTTGATTATCATCTGGGAATATTTAATAGTTTTTTTTCTCTCAAATAGGTCACAATTGTTACTATGAATATTAATTATGTAAGTAGCTGTCAATTGTTAATGGAATGAACATGTAGACATATGTGCCATACAAACAAGTGGACAATAATTCAAAATTATTGCCTTGCAAGGGTTGATTAACTACCACTGCTAACCAACAGTCAATTGTTTTTTCTTTGATTGTTTGTTTGTTTGTTGTTTGTTTTTGTTGGAAAAATGTGCTTTTGTACTCTCAAATGCTATTACAATGCATACTGTTTACAGCGAGAGATTTGTATAAATTAGAATGTGTCCATTGGTTCCAATAGTTTTAGACGTTGTATTTTGTTAATTTATTACATTCAAATATTGAGAGAGCTAGAGAGCAAATTGTTTAACATGACTTTGATAAATCTCTTCACAATTCCTAAATAACATATATATTAAAAAAATTAAGGATCATCTCTCTGAGGTATATAGGTAATCTTATCAAGATTTTGCTATCCTGTTTGGTTCCTTTTCTTCAATCGTTTGACCTGGAGCTAGTGCGTAGTAAATTATAATAGGTATAGGCATGTTTTGTGTTAGGTAATACATCATAAGAAATTGTTTGAACGATATTAAATGTTTTCAAAGTATGAAATGTCTGACGAGACCAAAGGAGCAGGCAAAGGCTGTAAATGGAAAACACGAATCCCGATTGTGAAATCAAGTGCTCCGGACGGGTAAGCAGTTCCTACTCAACTAGTGGCACTCATCTCTGTTGCCATGAAACGGCAAGAACATAGTGTGATATATAATTTGTGCTGGACACCAGTAACCGAAAATAAATACAAATAGAATGAATGAAGCATTTAAGCGGCCATCGTAGCGGACATTACAACACGGAACTAAAACATGAAGACATGTTAGTGGACGACATGAATAAAATAATGATCTACAAAGCACTACACAGTAAAACTAAAACTTGAGAAACGCGAACACCTAAAATATCTGATGAAGAACTCAGGTACTCTGGAAGGGTAAGCAGTTCCTGCTCCACTAGTGGTATCAGTTGTGTTTCTCTTGTCAACAATCCAGTGGTAAGTCACTAATGAGGAATGCCCGGGATTGTGATTACGACAAATATCCTATGTGTGAAATTCAAAAATGATTTTTCTATTTACAGGATGATAAGGATATAAAACAACCATACAAATACAAATGTTACCAAAACACAAAAGCACAGATACTCACTCAACTACTTACACAAATACTCACACAAATGTTGTTCCGGAAATACAGTTTTATATCTGACACATACTTCGTCTATTTCCCTTTGAAGTATGAGAATGTTGGTATACATCAGCGTTGTACCAGACAGGATATTATCATATAATTTCACACAACAAATGTTCCGACAATATGATTTACACAACAAAGTGGAACATATTCCCATGCTGGTATCCTGTTTTGATTGCAGAATGAATTGATCAAGTTCTAATAATAGAATTACTATAATAACAACACAAATAGAAATTTACAGTCATTGTTAATGAAGCAGACTTTTAAATAACTTATTTTAATTTAGAATCTTCTTATGTCAAATTGATTAATTACTTTATCAATTATCAAGATATATACTAATAATGTGACATTAAACAAACTCCAATATACGTTTAATCTATCTCAGCATGAATTTATTGATGACCTATAGGAAGTACCGGAAAACATTTATTTGCATGCTTACTAATATGGGGGATTGAAAAACTTACTAAAACGTTTTTTGCAGAATATATTATTACTGAAATTTCTGACACGTCTGATACCACAATAGCAATAGACTCATCTTCATATAATGACGTATCTACTGATCTAACAGAATCCCAAACTACACAGGATGTCACAACAGGGTACACTGATATGACAACAAATATGGAATCTACGACCTACATAGACACATCAGCAGAAATATCCATGACAACGCTGACAAAAATAGCAACCACAGACATGGATGAGACAACTGCAATCTCCATGACAACGATGGAAGGCAAAACAACTACAGACATGGATGGGACAACTGAAATCTCCATGACAACGATGGAAGACAAAACAACCTCAGACATGGATGAGATAACTTCAATCTCCATGACAACAATGGAAGACAAAACAACCACAGACACTGATGGGATAAATGAAATCTCCATGACAACGATGGAAGACAAAACAACTACAGACATTGATGAGACAACTGCAATCTCCATGACAACGATGCACGATCAAACAACGACAAATATGGATGTGACAACTGAAATTGCGATGACAACGATGGAAGATCAAACGACAGCCATGGATGAGACAACTGCAAAGTCCATTACAAGTGATTCCATGTCGACGGAAAATGAAATGGAAACTACATATTCAATGGCAACTGAAAATGGTGAAACGACTACAGGAAATGCAGACAGACCTGTAGTGTCGACTGTCGAGGATACAACTAGCCCTGGTTTAGGTACATCCTCTCTTCTTTCTACCATATTATTGACTGATACTAGTAGAATAGATTTTAGTGTAGAAGCTTCCACTTTGCCTTCAGTAGATAATTCTTCCTCAAATCAGTTAACCACGCCAACTTCTAACTTTGCTCCGAATTCGACCTTACTCCCAACAACTGGTAACTTTACTTCTTCAGATAATATCGAGACGACAACGTCTTCCCCGTCAACTGTAAAGGATGTAAATACCACAACCAATGAACCACTCGTAACATCTACCTTCAAACAATCAACATCACAGTCGTCAACTAGTCCAAGCTCAACATTAACATCACAGGCATTATCTAGTACACACTCAACGTCAACATCACAGTCGGCAACTAGTCCAGGCTCAACATCAACCCGGGCGTCAACAAGTCCAAGCTCAACTTCAACACACGGTTCAACAAATCCACCTGTGACTACTGCACCTCCACATACAACTTCTTCAACAGAGATGTCTTCAATTTCAACACCTTCAACAACCACAGATCCATTTAGTTCATGGAATAGTGGTAGTCTTGGTATGTACTTATCAGGATGTATGAGGATGTCATTAATGTAACCCGTGATTTTACATTAATCGTTAATTATGGTATACATTAATCGTTAATTATGGTATACATTAATCGTTAATTATGGTATACATTAATCGTTAATCATGGTATACATTAATCGTTAATCATGGTATACATTAATCGTTAATCATGGTATACATTAATCGTTAATCATGATATACATTAATCGTTAATCATGGTATACATTAATGAATTCATGAATACTCCGTTTTAATGTGTCAGGACTGCAAAACTCAGTTTACAATGATTCAGAATTAGATATTATCTCAGACTTGTTATTTCTTAGTTGCTCCAATATAACTTATGTAATATTCGCCGAGCTACTCTCGTTTTTTGCTTAAGAATTGTACTCCACGTGGAAGCTTTTTTAATCTATATTCATTTACTTAACGGAGAATATAGATGTCAAGGCTTTGATAGCAAGAACATGTTGACAATATCAAAGGAGCAATAAGAGGCCGTGAATCGAAGAAGAACAGACAACAACATTACCACCAAAAAAAAAAGACGAAGTGACAAAGAATGATCCACAATATACCAAACAGAAAACCAAAGTCACAGGAACAAAAACACCATTAAAAGCCGGGGATGAATACGGGTGCTTCGGACGGGTTGGTAGTTCCTGCTACAATATTAAGCCAGCAATATCTTAATACGGAACAAACGTTTTAAATAACAAAGCCACTACGCTATTGCTGAAGTTTATATCAAGTTTATATTTAGCACCTATCAAATAATAAACAACGGGGCCCCATCAAAGCAATTTAAAATATAATAATAAATAAATGTAATATATTTGGTCATAATATCGGTATTTGTATATAGTGTTATTGATCACGTATGTGTCAAGTGTTTTATTTTACAATCTGAGTTAGGTACACTTGCACTAAAGTATTTATTGATATGTTTACCTCTTTACGTACAAATCAGTTTCTTAGATACTAATGAACAACGTTTTTATCTCTTTTCTGTATTTAATATATGTTGTTTCCTATGGTCTTCAATGACAAGCAGGGCCCGGGTGTCTATCTACAAAGTGAAGGACATAACAACTGTAATCACTAGATAGTAGTACTCATTACTTCAATGACAAGCATGACTGGTATATATCTACAAGGTGAAGGACAGAACAACCGTAATCACTAGATAGTAGTACTCATTACTTCACCGATAATCGTTTCGTCTGTGTTGTTTCTTCCACATAGTTGATATTTTTTATTTATTACCAAAACTCATTAAATAATGGTAAATTAACCCACCAAAACTGGCATCATATGTGCTCGTATTCTCGTTTTAGGTAACCATGACAATACGTTTATTATATATATCGTCATATACACAGGACTTATGAGTATAAAGGTATGTAAAACATTAAATAATAAACACCCCCACCACTCAAGACTATCTTCAGACGCACAAACTTCACGAATCGGCGCTCCGAATAAATAAACAGCGTAACCGTACTATTCCAATTACATTCTTATAGCAAAATACAAGTATTATTTTTCTATTTTATTTAGGTTTAAATTAGGAGAAAATGGCAATGGAGTTTGGGAAATCACAACAATAATGAAACAGACGCTATATATGGTTCACCATTATGCACAAAACATGCTTGTAAGCACATATGGATAATTATGGATAATTAAACTATACAACGAAAGACAACCTCAATACATAACAAACCATTAAGTGACACAAAGTGTATTATGTGATATTGCTCTGTATGTCGATTTAAGTTCGATTTGTTATAAGATAATATTTGTTCTTTGAACTCAAAATTTCATTGTCGCCATTTTCATCTTAATTGACAAATTGCTCAGTATTTCGAATGTAATCTCTCTGCACTTTTCGTTTTAGGTTTTCATGTAATCGTTGCTACTAGTATATGCCTTTCCGTACAATTACAGCCAACCAATGACGTACAACTTTTCAATTTTAAATCAGGATGGACTTATTCACGTTTCAAGCTTCCAATATTGTTTGATGTTTAACTATGGTTCTATAATGTCATGAGTGTACCTTACCTGTTTTAATATCATACATACTTGTGTGTGTATTTATTGTTTTTCTTTTTAGTTTTGTTTGGTATATGTGTAGGAACGATCTAGCATAATAACACGTATAAAACATAAAAAGTAAATAAACCTTAGAAAAAAATAGACAATCCAGGTACACTGGTAACATTGGAGAGGAGACCGAATGAAGACAAACAAAACAAAAAAACACAAGACAACAAACCTAAACGTTGAACAGCACGACCACCACGAAAAACCGGGGGTAGACGACGCTGTGTGCACGTGGACACAATAAAACCGGGAGTAGACGCTGTGTGCACGTGGACACCATAAAACCAGAGTTTTGTAGATTACTGTCATTACATAATATTCCTGTCATACCTTGGATTAAATACATACATGTATTTGTAGAAGCAATGTTAAATGTTCTAATTTGTAATTCTCTTGGGAGATTAATTGTTATTTAAAGTTAAATTGCTGTAAGCTTTGTTATAAATACTGTTATAGTGACATCCGGAAACTTTGAGGCGTAATGAAACGGGGAGGTTTGGCGCTTTAAAATCTGATTCAACCCACCATTTCTTTAGAAATGCCTGTACCAAGTCAGGGTCATTACGGTTTTCACAGTTTTCCGGTTGTTGACTGAAATTATCTGTTTATATACTTATGAGTTTTCACTTTCCCTTTGTAAGATTGTTCGGAGTTCGGTAATTTTGTTACTACCCTTATTTATCTGAAAGGAACATAACATTTTCCAAGCCCGATACTGTGTGTTTGACCAACATATACCACTTTCTGTGGGGAATTTATCTTCAGTGGTTATACAAACATAGATATACAACTTACAGCGCACGACGCATTTCTGGGATAACCTTCATTAGGTCAGCTCAAAGGAAAAGATTGGAAAACCAAATGATTTAAATGTTTTTTGAGCAAGAAGTCTGATGTTCCCAAATAGGATAGCCAAGACCTAATGTTCCATTGGAATACTTAGAGATGTAAATTATATGCACTAATTTGATGAATACAACATTAATCATTCTTCTTCTATTGTTGTGTGAAATGTTGATTATTAACCAATAGTAGATACAACGGTGACATTTACAGTTTCTTTGTCACTGATTGCATAGATCAGAGGAATAGGCAAACATATATCCAATCAACTTCATGTTAATCCGACGTCTCTATTTTTATGAATGCTTTTGGAGGGTCACAAACTATTATTTCATGAAGGGAGTGGCTTGAGTGACACAATTGTCCTTGTGCAATGGCATTAAAAATTGACTTCTCTATCATGTACACAACTCCTCCTTACTCTAAGCTAAAAGACGGATTAAAACAAATAGCTCAACTTTGTCTAATCAAAAAAACGAATGGTCAACATAAGATATAAATATATTTCTTAACGAAGGGACAAATGTTGATACACTGATTCTAACAAACTGACATCATCAAAATGCTCGAGGATTTAATTGGCAAACTATTTGTTCTCGATGGGTGTGTCGACATGTATATTGGAACCAACTGTGTTCCTCTTCTTGCCAACTTGTTCCATTGTTCATGTAGGGTTTTCTCAAGAAAAACGGATAGGGTTAGCTCTGTCCTGCAATTTCACTTTCAACAATGAATTCTAAATTGGATGGTTGTTTTGAGTACATTATTACGTTGGTCTTGAAATAAATGATACTACAGATACAGCTCGGTCTGTTCTATTCTTTGACCAAGATTTAGACATTGACAGTGATGACTGATTGCGATCGAAACATTACAACAAAAGATGATTTTGATTTTCCATGGTGAACCTTCTATTCACACTTCTTGTGCCTGTCCCAAGACAGGAACTGGATTTCAAACGCCATATTTTGTAGCCTTTTTGTGTTCAATGATTTGAGGTGAGAAGTGGTTATTCTTTTTATTGACAGCGGTGGATTTGTTGGCCATAAATGTCCTTTTTTCATAATACATAGCAACATTTCAGCAACACCCTGCATATAGAGAATATTTCTCACAGTTAATGATGTATTCTTGTCCTTGTGGTTCTTATCAAGCTTCCCTTGATACATGGTTGTTGCCTACAACGAAACAGAGGGCCCTGGTGGCTCAATGAGTTAGGTCGTTGGATCTAGCAACTCATACATGGATTACCTGCCCTTGAGGATGAAGGCGTGAAAAAAACAGAGTGAGTAAACAAGAGATAAACATAATGTATTAGACAACTATAAGCATTTCATGTATTATTCTGATGGTTCTATGCAAACTTTATTCAGTTGTGAATTTGTAAAGTATTTCATCTGTGGATGTGAAGTGACTTTTTCACAAATATATACATATTTTTGTTGAGTCGAATAAAACTCAAAATGGTCGACAAAGTGAACAAAGACAAACAATCCAAACTTGACAGTTTTGTATCCCAAACACCCAAAGCTAGTAATAAAAGGGATCAACCTGAAAGTAGTCCTGACAATTCATCGCCTTCTACGCAACATCTTGATAAACAAGCGAGGCTTTCTGCTTTTGGTTCACCCTTGAGCAGTGAATCTGTCACCTCCAATACTGTCAGCACAGATCAGGCCCTTTCAACAGCTGTTCAAAGTGAAACCATTCTGCATCTATCGGAAGTTGTCTGTGTCACTCTTAAGAATCAAGAGTTTATTGACTCTATTATTCCATTGATAAGTGAAAAGGTCATGCTACTTATTAAACCCAAAATAGCTAAAATAGTTGATGAATGTATGCAACCTCATCTAGAAACCATCCAGCACAACAAAGAAGCATTAATTCTTCAGGAAATTCAAAATAAAAAACAAAATGATCAGATAAGTTCAATGAAAAACAAAATAAGTAACCTAGAAAAAAGGCTTGAAGAACAAGAATAGTATTCAAGAAGAACCAGCTTGAGGTTCAGTAATGTCAGAGTACCAACTAATGGAAACAATGTCGTGAAAACACCGATTGATACTGACTCATTAGTCCTTGGTATTTGTAAAAACCAACTAGGAGTCAAGCTCAATCTAACTGACACTGGAAGATCACACCCAATTGGAGAAATCCGTGATGGTAAGATCTCTATAATTGTGCGCTTCCTTACATATCGTCAAAGACACATGGTGTTTAGTAAAAAGAAAGAACTAAAAGGTCATGTAGATAAAACTTTCATAAGTGAAAACTTACCCAGACACAGATATGACCTGTTGAAAAGATTGAAAACTTTGCGTGTAGACAGGAAAATACATTCTTTTTGGACACACGATGGTTCTGTGCTTGTTAAGGAAACTGAACGTTCTCGTCCATTAGTTGTCAAAAGCAGACAAGATATATACAGACTGGGTGGGGAAATCCTCAATAGTGATGAAGAGGATTAGAGACACCATACTTTTTATATATTTTGTCTTTTGTTGTAAATAAAATATGTTGTATTTTTTTCAAGATTCAAGATTTTATTAACAAAGCTCAGGCACAGTGTGCAACATGAGCATACAGTTATTATAACATAAATACATACATAGGAAATAAGACTAAGACACAACAAGAATATTAACATTGGAGAAAAAAACCCATAGTGAATAGAAGTGATCACTCTAATATCTAATGTACTAGAATAGTTTACTGATTCCTTTCAAAAATAATGCTACACTTTTCAATAATTGAGAATTACACAAAGAGAAGATACCAGCCATTTTAGCTAGACTACTATTTTGTACATAATATTTTGGAATATATTTGGATCTTAATCTTTGTATTTCAGTGTTATTACATATAAACAAGTAGTGATATTCATCGCCAATTACATCTTTTGAGCATTTTGTACACTTTCTATTTTCTCTTGTAATTTTTTGCCAACGTCCTGTTTCAATTGGTATTCTAATGTTACAGAGCCTAAATTTAGTTATATAGATTCTATACCTTTGTTCGAGGCGTAGCAGATACGGTTCTATACAAAACTCTTGTTTGAAAAGAGAATAATAATGACCACGAGAGGAATTACCAATCTCTGAACGCCAATTTTGTATGAATTGGTCAATAAGAATTTGTTTCACATGTGTTTTAATCCAAATTATATTAACAGGAATTTGGTTTCTAAAGATAAAACTAAGGCCAATATTATCCAAAATAGTCTGTATGTTTTTCACATATAAAGTCTGACTATTCTCATTTGCATACAACTTGAGTAGAAGTTTATATATCTTAGAAGACAACTTTTCTGTAGTCATTAAACGACTCCAGAAACAGAGCATCCTGCATTTGATGTTAATGTCAAGAGGGTATCTACCCAACTCACCATATACTAGACAATTTGGAGTTGTAACTCTTACACCCAAAATTCTTTTTAAAAATTGTAAATGTACTTTTTCAATATTGTCATTCTTACCAACACCCCAGACTTCACTCCCATACAATAGGATAGGAGCAACAAGTGAGTCAAAAATTTTCAGCTGTAAATCAATAGGCAGTTGCAGATTTCTAATTTTATAATATACCGCATATAACATGTATTAATGTTCAGATTGTAGTTCCTTTTGAATGGTATTTGATTTGTTATGTAAACATTACCACGTGCTTTTGTTATTGTTATTTTTCACCCGAATAATTTATTCACCACGTGATTTTTTTCGATCAATAACTTCTAGATAAAATGAAATATATACCTGTAATTACAAGTTAAAATAAAAATATAGTACAATAAGTAATATTCTTAGTTTCTTTTATTTTATTTTTTATTTTTTTTATTTTATATCGCCAATTTATAATAGGTTATTTTTTCAGCCACGTGCTTCTATTTTCGTTTAATTCTATATATATATTAATATTTTTGTGTATTACACACGCTGTATTGACAGTAGCTCACACACCATTTATCCGCGACATTCATTATTACATCTTTAAATACCTGTTTGACAATCAATTGCAGGTGTTGTTTATAAATCTTATAAATAGACTATTAAAGGACGAAGTCCTTCTAACGGTGAGCTCTCCGATTTTTCCTTCTATACTGATAGCCAAAAATCTGCTCACCGGAAGTTTACAAAATAGATCAATTGATAATTTAGAAACGCAAAAGAAATCTATTTCAATGAAAAATTCCCAATTCTTTGATTATTTAATCTATGCAAAATCGAAATAAACTTTTATTAAAATTCTAATAAAAAAATCTCTTTCTACGAAACTCCCGACTGACTCAATCTGTCTCAATCTAGCCGAGATACGAGCCAGGGGACAGAACTCGTCAGTTTACCGATAGAAGAGCGGCATAGGTAAAATGAACGCCATAACAAATCGGCTACACAATTCATTCAAAATAAAAGATAATAGCCTCACCGGACGCAATTACGATCGAAATAAAAAGTATGTCCCCTAATTGTTCCTTCAAAACATGAATTAAAAAAATGCTTTTATAAATAGATACCCCGCTAAATTACTCGTGTTTTGGGAGAAAATTATTCATTATTCATGCGCAGTTGTTGAAGTTGCAGACGACGGGTTTTCATATTTGTAAACAGAAAACGATCGACAATTGCACTTGGAATCTATCGCTAAAATTCATTGAGGTTCGCATATTTTGTTATCTTATGCCTGTAATTGGAAAGAATATGATCTACTGGTTCTATGCATATGTAGAACACATTGAAATTAAAACAAAAACAGTCAATATAATACATTTTTCTTACCTTGATCTATGTCAAAATCCGTGATGTACCTTATTCATTGAAGAGTCCAAGGAATTCCGAATGCAAACTGGCACACATTCATGGTATGAATAAAGGAAAGGTTTTTATGTCATGTGTATTATATACAAATAGATATGTGAACGTAAATGAATGAATGCTCTTTCAATTTTAACAGTTGTCATTAAATAATTTACACTAGAAAGGTTATTATGATATTCGAAATTGTGTCTGGATCTAGGTCACAGAGTGACTAGAACGGGGTCATGAAAATCTGTTCCAAGTTAAAACCCGTAACAATGCATTGAATAATATATGGGCTATGATTCAAAAGGAATATTGGTGTTTAATCTGAAATATGAACATGCAATCAGCTTCATCAATTTGGTCAAATTTATAAATGATTATTAAATGCCACGGTCAATATCATCGAAATTGTTCGTAATTGCGTCCGGTGGCGGTGAGGCTAACGTGTACGGATCATCGTATTATTGAAATTTTAGGACTTCGTCCTTCAAACAGGTTGCCTGTCTCATATTAATTTCGTCCCACAATTCAGACGACATTTTTACTGATAGAGTTAACAAATCTTTGTCTAACATATTATATACAAAAGCGAAACATTGTTATAACATTTTAAAATATGATAAATAAAATATAACACAGCTAATGTTAATGTCTAATAGATATATATTCTTATAAAACAAATCTCTTACTTAAGAAAACGACAATCGTACGAAGCATTGCCATAATCTTGAGTTTGTACATATATCTTTTGCTTAGTTTACAATTTTTGTTTCATTACGATCTTGATCATAAACTGTCACTGTTTTAAATCATACTGTTATACATGTACACATATATTTTCACAGCCCTATTTATTAAACCTTGTCAAAACATTTTCTTTTGATAATGGTTGATATTGTATCATACAGGGTAACAATAGGGCTGTTCTATAATAAAATTAGTATGATTTGTTTAAGAAAAGCCAGAAAGGTGTCGGTGTGTTTGAGTGATTTTATTCACAGGCGCTCGTGGCACGGACCACTCACTTTTTTCTAACTTTCTATTTACAAATTTATTTTCAATGAAATTTTTTTATTTCTTTATTATTTCATCTATTTTTCCTTATTTTAACTTGTTCGTGTCAATATTCATACAATCTTATGTTAACATCAAAGTGCATGTGTCGACCCTATTAGATACTAATAATACACTATTAAAGTAATAAATTTTTGATTAGAAACCGGAAAATTTGAGTTTTCTCGAAAACAATACATTTTTTTAAAACACAGTAAACGAGAGTTTTGTGCAGAATTTTACTACCATTTTTAAAATATGCATTTCATCTAACAATAACCTTTCATTATTGCTGCACTCATCTGAAATTTGACATTTTCCCCGATTTTTACCGCCAAAATAGAGGTGGGAGTAAACTAACTAGAGGTAGCAGCCAAGTAAATCTTACCTTGATAGAGACAGAGACACGTGTACAGGCATATTTTGACACTCCATTTTTAAACTTTAAAATCTTTCTAAAAGTTCACATAAAATTTCTTCATAAACCTATTTTTTGACATCTTAACATATATATAAACATCGCAAGAATTGGTAAAACAAAGGATTTGTCAAAAGATTGTAAAAACATTGTGTTAAATCTATTCAAGTTATTTCAGCTTGAGAAGGCCAGGGGAAGACCATTTTATTCCCCAGATAATTTGATTAAAAGAACATGCAAGGCTGCTGGCATATCTTACAGTTCTGTGTATAGAGTTGTAAACGGTAAAAGTCCTCCTGAATCCAACAGACCGAAAGAAAGAAAGAAAACTCTTGATGATTTTGACCGTTGCGTTATTAAACGGACCGTTCATAGCATGTACAACAGGAAAATTGCCCCAACAGTCTCAAAAATTAAGAAAGAAATTGAAGATACAATTAAAATCTCGAAATCAACGCTTACTTTAACTTTATTAGATCTTGGTTATAAGTACAAAAAATCCGGCGATAATAGGAGGCTTTTATATGATCAGAGGTCAGTAATAAATGATCGGTGTAATTACCTCCGAAAAATCAGGAAGTTTCGAGAGGATGGGTATGAAATTGTATATTTGGATGATACCTGGGTTAATCAGAATCATGCCACTGACTACATGTGGTTACCAGTTGATGGTTCTGATGCCCCAAAGATCCCTTCAGGAAAAGGTAAAAGGTTGATAGTTTTGCACGCTGGTAATCGTGAGGAGGGTTTGATTGATAGGTGTGATTTGGTTTTTCTTGCCAAAGCTAAAGATGGGGATTATCACCAAGAAATGAACGGGCCCATCTTTCTAAACTGGTTCGAAAATCAGCTTATGCCAGCATTAAAAAGCCCAAGTGTTATCGTTTTAGATAATGCCAGTTATCACAACATCAAGACTGAAGAAACTGTTGTGCCAAACTTTAATCAGAGAAAAGCTGTCTTACAAGATTATCTTTCAAAACACAACATTCCTTTTCAGCCCCTTGAAACTAAAAAACAACTTTATGAAAAAATCAAATTTAAGAAACTCCTTTCCGTTTTTAAAACTGATAAAATTGCCAACCTACACGGTCACGAAGTTCTAAGAACCCCTGTTCGCCATTGCGAATTGAACCCCATAGAACTTATTTGGGCACAGGTTAAAGGGTTTGTTGCAGAAAACAATACAACTTTTCGTTTGAAGGATGTGAAAAAACTTGTTTATGGGGGGTTTGGCAGAATTACAAAGGAAGAGAATTGCATTGATAGGAGTGAGATTCCCCCAATAATAATTGATTTTGATGACGACGAGTCCAGCGACGAGGAAAGCTGAATCCAGTCCAACATGATTACATATTGAACGGTTATACCGGTTGTAAATGACAGATTGTACATAACGTTTTTACCTATAAAATTTTATTCATATCCAATAATTGTGTACTCTATGTCTAACTTCAGTGAATTTATTAGCAGAAAAGACCGTTCTTTTTCGAATTATTTCAGAAAGATTGAAATAGCTTGGTCAAATTAAAAATCAGTAATTATGGAAATTTATGATTTCAATTTTTTTTCAAAATTTTCGAGGTAAATCTCAGGTAAGCATGTGTATAAATGTCACGTAGTCAAATGCATTAACCATGAAGGGAACAATAGCCTTCTCCGGCACTTCGACGAGAGACAATAGACCAGCTGCGGGACCACCGTCGTTCCTATTGTTATATGGGATTACGTCCACGGTGAGTTGGCTGTCACATTTAACGAGCAAACTTGGCCTATTTTGAAGAACTTAGCCTGAAATAAAGACCAAAATAACGCCAAAAATTGGTAATTTTTCAGATGAGCAGGGCCTTCAGAATAATTTCAACCGTAAATATTTATACAATTCCAAAATGGTAGTAAAATTTCTGACAAAACTCTCGTTGGATGCGCTAAAAAAAAATCTACGCTTTACGAAATATTTAGATTTTTCCGTTTTCTAATAAAAAAATTATTACTTTAGTATCTAATAGGGTCGACACATGCAATTTGATGTTAACATAAGATTGTATGAATATTGACACGAACAAGTTAAAATAAAGAAACAGAGATGAAATAATAAAGAAATAAAGAAATTTTATTGAAAATAAATTTGCAAACAGAAAGTTAGAAAAAAGGGGGTGGTCCGTGCCACGAGCGCCTGTGATTTTATTGATATGTTTTTGTTATACTTAAGATATGCTATGTCATGGTGTTTAGTGAAATATAAGTCTAATTATATTATAATATTATCTTATCTATTGTTATTGAGTTTATTGATTGTTTGTGGGGATATTGAATTAAACCCAGGTTCACAGGGCACACCAGTTTCCCACGAAAACACATTATCTATTTTTCATGCGAATATACGAAGTCTGCGAAATAAATTCAATTATATTATAGATATAGTTGAAGACTTTGATATTATATTTTTTATGGAAACACATTTAGATAACAGTATAAGTGATGCTGACATAAGATTGCCGGGTTTTGAGGTTCCCATTAGGAGGGACAGGAACTGTAGTGGAGGTGGTATTATTTTTTATTATAAAAGATTTGTTAATGTTGTACGTAGACAGGATTTAGAACATGGCGATTTACTAGAGTGTATGTGGTTTGAACTTAAAACTAAATTTCAGTCTATACTGATCAACATAAATTACCGGTCAGTGAGACAAGCACCTGCTTATTATTGGCAGTATTTTGATTTTATGCTAAAAAGAGCTCTTGACGAGAATTGCAATATTATATGTTTGGGTGATTTGAACATAAATTTTATGGCTAATATTCCTACAAATATTAGAGATATTATTTTCATCAATGGTTTTGTTAACATTTTGATAATCGCACAGGTAATTATTCTTTACTTGATCCAATTTTGATCACCGACTCGATAAGTATTATTGATAGTGACACAATACACATTGACAGAGAGTTTAGCGATCATGATGGAACATACGTCACAATAGGTTGTGGTTTCAGTAATAATAAAAATTATAAACGTAAAATTTGGGATTATAAACGAGCAGATTATCTTCTTATGAAACAAAATATATCTGAAACCGACTGGGTCAATTTAATAACTGGTGCATGTGATATTCATGGAGCGGTCTCTGATTTTATGTCAATATTTTTGAAAATTGCTAGTATATGCATTCCGACAAGAGAGGTAATTATAAGAAATGACGACAAAGTTTGGTTATATTCCACTTTGAGAGGAGTGATACGAATACGTGATCGTTTTCGTAAAACTTTTCTTAGAGTGAAATCAGTACTAACAGAGTCGAAATATAAACAACAGCGAAATAAGGTAAATAATTTAAAAAAAGCAGGCCAAAAAGAAATTTTATGCAAATATAAATGAAAATTTAGATGAATTAAAATCAGCCAATGGCAAATTATATTGGAAAACATGAATATGTTAATAAAAAATGAAGGTTCATATAATGAGACTCCTCCTCTCTCAGACCCACAGAATGATTTCAAATTATCATACGAATCCATATAAAAAGCAGAAATTTTAAATAAATATTTATCTTCAATATCTAATTTAAACGATGAAAATAAGGTTTTACTGGATTTTGATTATAGATGCTTGAATGTTCTCTCTGATATTGAAGTTTGTGAACAAGATGTTATAGATATGATTTCCACATTGAATGTAGATAAGGCTGTTGGACATGATATTATAAGTAACCGAATGTTATTAGCTGTACAAAATGAAATAGCAAAACCACTGTCCATGTTATTCAATAGATCGATACAAGAAATGGTTTTTCCAGATCAGTGGAAAATTGCACATGTCATTGCTTTGTTTAAAAAGGGGGATACATCTCTACCGTCAAATTATCTTCCAGTTTACTTATTGTCATGTGTTAGTAAGATTTTAGAAAAAATAGTTTATAAACAGATTTATAATCATCTGCATATAAACAAACTTTTATATAAATTCCAGTCTGGATTTCTACCAGGATATTCAACTACCCATCAGTTAATTGAACTTTATGATAATATTTTACTTGCGTTGGATAAAAAACAAATAACTAGTATAACCTTTGCTGATATTAGTAAAGCCTTTGATACAGTTTGGATTAAGGCGCTTATATTAAAACTCGAGAATAATGGCATAAAAGGGAAGCTTCTTTTCTGGTTAAAAAGTTATCTGTCAAGACGAAAACAACGAGTAGTTATTAAAGATACAATATCAAGTACTGGGGAATTAAAGGCTGGTGTGCCCCCAGGGTCGGTCTTGAGTCCATTGCTCTTTCTAATTTTTATAAATGACATAGCAGACAATATGACTGGCTTTGGTAGATTATTTGCTGATGACACTTGTATTGGCCATATGGCACATAAAGGTAATAACAAAATTACCGAACTCCGAACAATCTTACAAAGGGAAAATCAAAACTCATAATTATATAAACAGACAAAATCAGTCAACAACCGGAAAACTGTGAAAACCATAATGAAGAAAATTTACATACATTAATAAGTACAGATTTAGAATATTTAGATGCATGGTCATATAGATGGCTTGTGAAATTTAATCCCAATAAAACAGATATTATGATTCATAGTACTAGGCATTTAAAAAATAATTTATTATTTGACTTTAACAATATTTCACTATCTCCTGTGCATATGCATAAACATTTAGGTGTTATTTTTAGCAATGATTGTAAGTGGACAAAACATACTGATGTACTTATTGAAAGAACTTCCAAGGAACTTAACATATTACGAAAACTTAAATACAGGTTAAAAAGGGATTATCTTGAAAAAATATATTTAGTTTTCATTCGACCTATTTTGGAATATGCCACAGAAGTTTGGGATAATTGTGGACAAACAAATTGTAATCGTCTAGAAAAAATACAAATAGAAACAGCTCGTATAGTGACTGGAATATCTATATATGCTAGTTTTGATTCAATCTACAAGGAAACGGGGTGGGAAACATTGAGTACAAGAAGGAAGGTTAAAACATTGCTACCTTTTTACAAAATTGTCAATAAAGAAGCACCAGATTATTTATATGAATTAGTTCCGCCTTTAGTGGCAGCAAACGTTAATTATAATTTACGTAGCAATCACAATATACATGTACATTTTAACCGTTTGTCTGTTTTCCAAAATTCTTACTTTCCATGTACTATTATAGCATGGAATTCTTTGGATCTAACTATTAGAAATCTTCCTACGTTTTCTTCTTTTAAACTAAAACTTCAACAAATATTTTATTCTAAGAGGAGAAATCCTCAATATTATTCTATAGGTGACCGCTTTCTCAGTGCATTGCACTCGAGAATGCGAAATAAATGCAGTACATTAAATGCAGATTTATATCATACAAATTTAATTGTAAATTATAATTGCTTATGTGGTTACTTTAATGAAAATGCAGAGCATTACTTGTTGCACTGTAACAGATTTACATTTTCGCGTATTATTATGTTATTTGAAATAAATAAGTTGAATTTGATTGGAATTCCGGTAAATATTGATTTATTATTATTCGGAAATGAAACACTTAGCTGTGATATAAATTGTTCCATATGTTTGGCTGTACAAAAATACACTACAAACACCTGTCGCTTTTCTATGTCATGATCATAAATGCTTGTAAATTAGTAATATTTGTAATATGTAACAGGTTAATAATAGATTTATGTCTTACTTTATTGATCAAGATCGTATGAACTAGTTTCGAGACAGCCCATGCAACTGGATTATCGAGTCGTCATATCATAAATAACAGTTTTTAACAAAAATATTATAAAAAAAGCAATATACTTACCGAACGTTAATAGAATAATGATTCCTCCCTATATCTTCACATGTTAACTACCTTAATTAATCACCCACTTTAAATGTAAATCCACTAGAAAGTTAAATCCCAATTGAATGTTTGGTGTGTTCCTGTCATTAAGATGAAAAGGTGTGTTCGATTAAGTATACTTTAGCTTGGATAATCCACCCGCATGACGCTCAACATTTTTAGTTTTTGTTTGTTTTCGTTTTTGTTTTTTCATGTCTTCACTTAATATGAAATATGTATATAATATTATATAAGTTCATTTTGTATTAATTCATGTATGTATTGGAGAAGACGTTTCTAAGTTGTGAAACTTGTGTCCTATCCAATTGTTTCTTATTGAACAATAAAATATGTTTAAAGTAACTCATACAAGCCTATCACCAATACGGCGTGGGTTCGCACCCGGCTTTGTAAATTGGTTCTCTCCGGGTACTCCGGCTTCCCCCACCACTAAAACTGGTCGCCATGATATAGCTGAAATATTGTTGAAAGTCGCGTTAAAACACAAAAAAAAATCCTACAAGAAACACGTTTGAACCAAGTGGCGCTAGTGGTTAATTCGAAGTTATCACATCGAGCGTTTTCCAGTCGCCATCATTGCTTGGTTAATCGTTATGGAATATCGGTGTCATACATAGGTGCCGTTTTGTCGTAGTAACAATCACGTCCTTCGTTCCTCTTTCATGGCATATCACCTGGTTATTAACTCGAGTTTGAAGATACCCAAAAGGCATTACCCACACACATTCCCCAACAATACCCCAAACAAATATGTAGCACCCACCATAAATAGGCGTTCCCAGCCCTTTCTTAACAACAGAGACAGGGATGGTACCTGTCACGTCTGGAACACATACGAAGTATGTAACAGGACCAACTGTACATTCAAACATGTGTGTAAGTTTTGCAGAGGCCCCCATCCCAAAGTCAGATGTAACAGACAACCAAATGCAACGCAAGTCCCCCTAGCAGCCAAAACACACGCACATCAACCGTCTTCCCAGCCCAATAAAACGTGAAGTCTTGGCTAGGGAGTTGTCCGGTTATGATCCCATCTTGTATAAGTCCGTGATTTCAGGTTTTCGAGAAGGGTTCAAATTAGGGATCGAAGGAGAAAAACTTCAATGTAATTTTTGTAATGCAAAAAAACTATTAATCTGCACTGGAAAATCCAGATAAAGTGTTAGAAAAATTGGCTAAAGAATCCCTAAAAAGCAGAATTTCCGGCCCTTTTAAAAACCCCCCTCTCAAAAATGTTGTATGTTCTCCTTTGGGTTTGGTGCCTATAGCATTCAATAGCAAATTCCGTCTAATACATGATCTGTCATACCCAAAAGGTAATTCTGTAAATTCACTTATTCCTCCGGAAAATTCAGAAGTTAAATATGACTGTATTGACAACGTAATTAAATTAGTCAAATATTTCGGCCGCGATTCATATCTTGTAAAAAACTGATGTGGAGAATGCATTTAGAAATATTGATATTCACCCATCCGACTATCATTTACTAGGTTTTACTTGGAATGGGTTTTATTATTATGACAAATGTTTAGCAATGGGTGCAACTAGCTCATGTCAAATTTTTGAAAATTTTTCTTTTCTTGTGCATTACAATGGATAATGGAAACTAAATATCAGGTGGCAGGCATGTCACATATCTTGGATGATTTTTTGTTTGTGGGACCCCCAAATTCAGATAAATGCTAACAAGATCTGGATAAATTCCTCACTTTATGCTCTATATTAGAGGTTCCTATCAAGGCGGAAAAAACTGTTCAACCTACTGCTGTTATCACCATATACGGTATCGAGGTAGATTTTTGCAATATGGAATGCCGACTACCACAAGAAAATTGGATCTCATCTGACCACTTTAAACTATTTACGGACGCATCAGGAAATATAGGCTATGCCGCCGTATTTGGTAGTTGGTGGTTTGAAATTCCTGCACCAAATCATTACACTGCCATCAAGGAGCTTTATCCTATTGTTATTGCGCTGGAATTATGGGGGAAATATATGGTAAACTCAAAAGTTTTGTTTCTGTCAGATAATCAGGCTGTTGTAGATGTTTTGAATATACACTTGATACGGAGATTGGTTTTATGCACCCTTTCATACAACATTGTGTTTCGTGCAAAGCATAGTGTATGAAAGTCTAACACAGTAGCTGACAAGTTGTCTCGTTTCCACTTTTTTTTTTTTTTTTTTATTATATCTATATTACACCTGTGAACAATTTACCTCTGGGTGCCAGGAAACCTCAAAGGTTTACAAATATTTACAATGAACAATATAATTAAATAAATAAATACTGGTACAGTTGTAGTAAGAATACAATACCATAAGCAAATAAATCATATTTTATCTCTCATATTCAATTTATAAACATACATTTTTACACAGTAAACAATGAAAGGAATTATTAATACAACTAAATTCATAATGTATCCAATAATAGCTGTAATTTCCTAATATTATATAAGTTTCGAACTTCTGGGTTCTTAATCATCATTTGTATATTACTTCTGAGTTCATTTTTGAGATTTGTGATAACTATTGCTTCCCTGTAAGTACTTTTATTATATTTTATATAATTTCTTGTTTTCCAAATTACCCATTTTAATATACAAATTACTAAATTCACTAAAAGTAGATTTTCAGTTATTTCTCCCTCATACACCCCAATGATTAAGTTTTCCTCAACAAGTACTATATTTTTTTCAAAAATGCTATTAAAAATGTGTTTTAATTCATTTAAGACATGTTTAATTTTATGACACCTGTAAAACAAATGCATAAGGGACTCTATTTCATTTTTACAAAAATGACATTGACCATCTGATTTTCCCATTTTTTGTAATCTATATTCTGAATAGACAATGTTATGCAAACATTTCCATTGGAACTGGATAATGCCTTGTTTACATTTAATCTTGTTCAGTATATACCAAATTGATATCCAGTTAAATTTCTTTTCATAAATTGTATCCCATTTGAATTGACATTTTGGCGTAATTGGTTTACGTATTTCTTTCTGGATATTCTTCAGTTTCAGCTCTTTTGGAACAATGATTTTATTATTATGATTTCTAATATTCAAATTACTATCTATTTTTAAACCTAATGATTTTCTTATCTTTTCGTTATCATCGGATTTTAATTTCTTAACAAAATTTTCTGGTATTGATTTTTTTATTTTTGCCCATTCTGATATCCAGTTCCTTTTATCATCCAGTCTATTAAATATAGTCTGATTATCAACAAAGGTATTATTGTTTTTATCCCATATATCGTTTATTTTAAATATATTATTTCTCAAAAACGATTGAAAAAAAAGTGGATTTCTATTAAATTTGATCTCAGAGTTACCAAATATGTTTTTATCTAAAATGTCATTTTTAGACTCCGTAGAACATGACCCCAAAAAATTGTTCCATGCTTGTATAGCGTCTTGATAGTATTTTGGAATGGATGCAATATCTAAACCTTTAATATCGGAGCATTTACAAAGAAAAAAATCAACTCCAAATTTTTTATCGTGTTTCTGTAACCAGTGTTTACCTATCGCATTCCATGAGTCCATCTCACTGTTGATTATTTTGTAAATAAATTTTATCTGTTTACTTTTGACAAAATTGTCTATGTTAATCATTCCCATCCCCCCTTCATTAATATTTAAGCAACATACGTTTCTTTCTATTTGGTTTGGTTTATTGTCCCAAAGAAATTTCCAAATCAAATCATTCACCTCTTTTTTATATTTCTCTGGTATCCCCCCTCATTTCAGTTTCAAATCCCATTTGAGCTAACAGGAAATTTTTTACGATTAAAGTTTTTCCCTTAAAGGTTAAATTTCTGGTTTTCCAAACCTGAGTGCAGCTTTTCATTTTATTTATAATTTTTTTCCAAATGTCATCAGTGTCTATATTGTACCCGTGAAAAACACCTAAAGTCTTTATATTATCTGAAATCCATGATATGTTAGTTAATCTGGGTCGTTTCCCCCTTAATCTACCAATAAATAATCCTTTTGTTTTTTCATAATTTATCTTAGAGCCGGATGCCTTTTCAAATTTCGAAAGAATTAAAAAGGATTGTTCAACAGATTCTTCGTTTTTGTTTAAGAGTTGCGTGTCGTCTGCAAACATGCATATTTTTGCTTCCTTTACGGGCTGCCCCTCACAGTCGGGTAGTTTGATACCATGTATTTCCGGAGTGTTTCGGATAGCACAAGCCATCGGCTCTGCCTGAATAATGTACAAAATCGGTGCAGCAGGACATCCTTGTCTGGCTGAACGCGATATTGCGAAAAATTTTGATATGAAACCATTTGTTTTTATACAGGTTTTTCCCTTTTTAAATAACATATAAACCCATTCACGAAATTTCAGTCCAAAATTAAAACATTCCATAACATAATTTAACCACCCCCATTCCATTCTATCAAATGCTTTTTGCTGATCAACAAAAATAATTACACCTTCCTCATCTTCATTATCTACAAATTCTATAATATCATCAATCATACGATTATTTTCGCTTATATTTCTCCCTGCTACGAATCCTTTTTGATCCGTATGAATAATTTTGTTTAATACTGGCTTCATGCGATTTGCTAAAAGTTTTGATATGATTTTATAATCACTATTTAATAATGTTATTGGACGCCAGTTACGTATGTTATCTCTATCCCCCCCTTTATGGAGTAGTGTCAACATTCCTCGACACTGGGAATCACATATTTCAAATTTATCAAAAATTTCTAGTAATACTTCAAATAAATCTGCCTTTATTGTATCCCAATATATCTGATAAAATTCATTTATAATCCCGTCTAATCCAGGTGATTTGTATTGTTTCATCGAAAAAATTATTTTCTTAATTTCATTAATTGTCAAGTCTTTTTCTAAATCTTCACTTTCGTCGCATGTTAATTTTTTATCCATATGAGTAACCAGTTCCTCTGCTACATTTTTATCCCACCCTTCTGTTGAAAATAGATTTGCGTAAAAATTTATCTGTTCATCTAGTATCTCGTCGATATCATATTTTAAATTACCATCTAGACCCCTGATTTTTTGCCATAATTTATTTTGCCCATTTTTTCTCTCTATATTAAAAAAATATTTAGTTGATTGTTCCCCCTTCTCGTACCAGTCAACTTTAGCTCTTAACCTTGCGGCGTCAGTTTTATTTTCATAATGTGAGTGTATTTGGTTTTCTAAGTCTGCTAACTCTTCTAATTGTTACCTGGAGGGTTCAGATATATCCTTTAATGTCTCTAATTTATTTTCTAGAGCCTTTATCTTGTCGTCAGTAGTGTTTACCTTTTTAGACGCTTCTATTGTTATCGATTTAATCTTAATTTTGGCTATGTCCCACCATTCCCTCAAATTTGAAAAAGATTTCTTTTCTAATTTCCAATATACCCACCAATTTGTAAACACTTGTCGAAAATAATCAGATCCAATTGTATGCAAATTCATTATCCAGGTACCAGACCCTCTAGTGATATCGCATACGTTTAATTTCATAATTTTAATATCATGATCACTGAACGGACAATGAATTATTTTAATGTTAATGATATGACAGGAAAGTTCTTCACTGACAATATTAAGTCTATACGTGATTTAGAATTACCTCTTCTAAACGTGTATTTTTTCACTGACGGATTTTTTCTCTCCAAATATCGATTAGATTATTTTTCGTCATAATAGTCTTAAGTTCTTCCCCCCCCCCCCCCCCCGTATCATCATAATTACGAGAAGGATAACGATCTATTTCCTTATCTAAAACACAATTAAAATCGCCAGTGAGTATATGCATTTTTTCAGTAAGACTCCCATCTGTCACATATGTATCAATATCTCTAATAAAAGTTTTTCTAACCCCACTATCATTTGGTCAATACACGTTTGTTATTATATAAGTTTTATTTTCGTATTTTAATTCACATGACAATATACGCCCAAAATCATCGGAACTAATTTCTTTAACAGTAGCATCAATATCATATAATAAAACCCCTACCCCTCGCGATGCCCTTACTCCACAATTCCATCTACTTTCGCATCCACCAGAACTTTTCCACAAGTTTTGCCATGATTCTGTTTCAGAAAATGTACAGTGCGTCTCTTGAACACATATTACATTGATTTTTTTACTAATCAACCAATCAAAAAAAGTTTTACGTTTTTTATCATCTCTCAGCCCATTTATATTTATAGTTGCAATAGAAATTGACATGACATAAATAAATAAAGTGTAATATTATGATCTAAAGCCTCATGCGATAGAAAAAAATAACATATACAGTATATAGATATATATCGCTTAATTCCACAATTTTACGATTTTTCATTTGTAACATGTATCTTACAATAAATTATATAGTGGGAGAATATGTATAATTTTGTGGTTAAAGGTCTCATGCGATAACGAGAAATTTTAATTTGTTTTTTTTATCGCTTGATTGCTCAATCTTACAACTTCTACTATTTGTTTACAACCGGTAACAATACCGTATTCTTGACAATAAATCATAACATCAATTGTTGCAAAACAATACAGTCTCTTGTAATATTTGTATACACACAAATGTAATAATTTATACAAAATAAAAACATGAATACTATCATAATAAAGCAGTACAAATATTAAATTACTACACTGGTGGCGATACAATTCGGGTTTGTTTGTTTTGTCTCTCTACAGAATTTGGTGTCGACGAAAGCGCACTGTTTGTGCGTTTACGTGGGGTTTTCAACTCTGCACTTATTACTTTATCTGAATCGAAAAAGGTTACAATTTCGTCTCTAATTTTCGTACAACCTTCAACGCTAATATGGACACATGAGGAGTCAGTATTATCAAATAATGACTTTAACACATTTCCTTGTTTCGTGAACAATTCATAAGCATCTACACATTCAATTTGTTCTCTAATACACAACTTTTTCAAAAATATGTTGACATTTAAAACTGTGTCATTACATTTTGTTATGTTTGGACCTTTCCCTTTCCTAGGGAGAATAGTACATATACCAACTACAGAATTCGGGAAATTACATGTTACTTGGTGTATTGCATGTGTAAGATTAATATTAACCTGGTCATGATCACCTTTAGACTTTGTAATGTCGTTTGTACCTAAGGATATTACTACTTTATCTACAGTTTTATCAAACACTTTGGATTTGGCTAGTTTTATTGTCTCATCTATATTTTCTAATGTTGCACCTGAAATTGATGCATTTATGCAATTTGGTGAAACTTTCCCAGGTCTTTTACAGTTAGAGGCCCCTAGTAAAACATTTACTGAATTGTTGTCGTCTGTAGTAGGATTACTGTCAGCCTGTCCTGATGTGTCTTTACGTTCTGTTTCGTCATCCAAGCTTGAGTTGTCTCGAGTATTTCTACCCTCTATGATTTCATGAAAATAGTCACCATATTCCTTCCTAGCTGTTTCTTCTTTATGAGCAGGGCAGTCTCGTTGTATATGGCCACACTCACCACAATGCTTGCACAATATATCATATGGACAGTACTTGTGTCCTTGTTTATTGCAGTTATAACAAGTGTTTATTAATGTCGGTTTAGTAGGACATCTGTAATTGGGATGGTTTGTCTGTTGGCAGTATGAACATTCCGTCCTGTTGTTATCTGCATACCGTCGGATTTCGAATCGCCCAAAATTGGTTCTAACTGGAAGAATTGGTGCACAATTTAATATCTGAACATATCTGGTCCCATTTTCAATGTTTGTGCCTTTAATGACACCCCTTTTTATTGAACCATTTATCACTTGCCCGTATTTCGACATGTGTGTGGCTATGAATTGATCACTCACTTCGCATGGCGCATCTTTAATTGTCACGTTAGTTACATTTTTATCAATTTCAAAAAAGTTAACTGACCTGTTTTTCAATGAAATTTCCGAGTTGAGGGTCTTGTATTTTGCCTGTTCACTTTTCAGCGTTACAATACAGGATTTCTCTGTCATCTGGATTGACTTTATATCTTCTAAATTTATTTCTTTTTCCAATTCGGATAAAATATCCTCATGTTTAATTCCCGTAAACAATTTACTATTAAAATGTACCGATAAGTTTCTGTTTATTTTCTCCATTCTGCCTTGAATGTTGTGAATAGCGTTTCCACTTTCAGAAGGCCAGACAAGTTGCTCCTTGGCTGAATCTTACCCCAGCGGAAATACCAGAACACCTGCTGACAGTTTGAATAGCTCAGCAATAACTTTATTAAGATCCTCTCTGTCATGGTCAACAAGAAAATCATACAAACACTCAACTCATGGAATTTAATTTTTATTTTTGACAAGGTTGCCCATCTCTGTGATTCAAATTTGCAATTTCATTGGTGCTCTGTTTGATAAATCATACAGTCCATCCACTATTACTTCTCACGTCTCCGCAATTAGCTATATTCATAACATTTTAGGAATTTTTGACCCAACCAGTGCCTTCGTAGTTAATAAAAACTGCTCAAAGGATGCAACAACCTTCGAAAGTCACATGATACCCGTCTACCTATTACAAAACAAACTTTGGAGAAAATTATTGATGGTATAGATGAATGTATTGACAACAACTTCACAAAAACGTTACTTAAAGCAGTTTTTCTATTGGCCTTTAACGCATTTTTGTGCTTGGGCGAAATTTTAGTACGTTCACCTAAGGAGGCCGGTTCAGTTATCCAAAAACAGGATGTATCATTTACATACTGCAATCGACGTTCACAGAGTCTCACATTGGCCATAAGACACTATAAAAATATTAAGAATAATCAACCAGTTACAATCATGATCGAAGCAAATCACAATAATTTGCAATTATGTCCAGTTAGAGCGGTACACTCTCATCTGGAAAACCACAGCCGTGTAGATGTCCTCCTGTTTCTATGCATTGGGGGAACTCCAGTTACACACAGTTACGTAACAGGACAATTAACTTTTATCTTGAAATTTTTAGGCATCGATCCAAAATTTTTCAAAGGTCACAGTTTTCGTATAGGGGCTGCTACCCATGCGACTACCTTAGGTTTTTCGGAACCATATATAAGACAACTAGGAAGATGGAACTCAAATGCAGTACAGAGATATATCCGCATTTCCTCGTTTAACTTATAAACCACATGGTTATACACAACTATTTTTCTGTGGGTGTGTATTTTCCACTCGCTTTTTTAACATGAGGTCAGGATTTGCCTGCTCATATTGTTTTATATTACATTATTACTGTTTCTATTAATTTACTTTTATTGTTGACATACAATTATTAGATTTAGACATTTGTAGCTGGTGGCTCATGATACGAACAATGCATTTTGTAGAACAGTGTTTGCTGGATACAGGTCAACATTTGGTTGCTGTACCCTTCTTACTATCGAGTTAGATATCTATTCACATTTTGTTATTTCATACATGTAGTATTATTTTGTTTTAATTATATACATGTGTTGTAATTTACTATGTATAAGGTGTATTCCCATCCAAATAATTTGAGCAGCAACTCTGGGTTTGGCATTTGCCCCCTATTTGATATTTCCATTTCACTCCTTGTCAAAAGCGGGCTTTGGCCGTTTTTAGCGCCACCCCTTTTTGTCTTCGGAAACATTTTAGTTGAAAGGGAGTGCATAAGACATATAAATTGTATTATGCAATGTTAAAAATTATTAAAATGATAATGTTATGTAATAATGTATTATGTAGCACCATGCACTCCTTGTTTTCATGTAAATGTAAATATTTGTTGTTTTCGTCATTTGAATAAATGACATTAACTGGAGATATGTTTTAGAATTTTTATTATCCCTTGCCAAAAACATAGCAGAGTTGTTGCTGCTATAGTACAAAGTGGTCGTGTTGCATCTCTCATGTCTAGGACCCCTATATGTAATGGGTACATATCAGGAATACGAGAACAAACATAAAACTGAATTTATAGTAGATAAATTAATTGATGGCGGCCGAGGGGGAATTCCATTGTAGGATTGCATCGCAATCAACATAACTGTTTATCACATTTAAAGGGGATTTTTGGAAATAAACCAGTGGTAGCTCTATAACAGCTTACTAACAAGGAACACTTTAATTACGACATAACAGGAAGAATAGTATATCAATTCAACTTGTAAACTTTTGTTTATGAAAGAAATGTGTCATGAACCAGGAAGTATCACAATATTTCTGTAATCTTATGGCGTAAATGATTAGTTATCAGCTATATTGTTCACCAATAATTTAACTCTGTGTTTAAATCTTAAGAATCTGACAAACTTGTTTCTAAAAATTATTTGGAAATTACAACTATAAACTACATATTTTTCTTCAAAATTGAATATATACGGATTTGACTTCAGGATTTTTTTTATGCAATATATATGGAAAATTAAAGTTTTAAGTCCTGGCTGTAGTTGTGAAGTATTCCTAATTTAAAAATCTAAGCTCCTATTTATGAGAAAGTGGTGTTAAATACCATAACCCTAACCCTTACTTATGAATGAGTGTTTTTTCTTCTTCAAAATGACAATCTTGAATAGTCTGAGGTTGTGACAAATAAAAAGTATAATTAATCCTAGTAACAGTGTACTTCCTTAAGCAACTAACAGGTATCACACAGAATAGTTAAAACACACATAAAAATTTAGCAAGATCATTTTCCTCTAACAGATCAACACATTTTCATTGTGAATTAATATACCGTATTCCCTTCACGGGCCTCTCGCGTGGAAGATACCTGTTTGCTATGCATTCTGGTTAAACTAAAGTTGAGTCAACTATGGCGGATGTCATTTCAAATATTTTGGTTGTGACAGTGTAACATTTATGAAAATTTTTAGTCATATGTAATTTCAAAGGACTGAAGCATGGAATATTCAAAAAGTCTAGTTTTATTTTGCATGCTGTATTTTCTAATTACAAATGGTAAGTTTCAATTAAGTCCCAAAAAGTGTTGGTCACAAATAAAAACAAAACTCGTGTCGACGCTCCCGAAAAGGGGGATAGGCGCTTTGTCTTCTTCTTTTGGTATACAGTATGCCATCGACCTCCAATCATTACACACTGTTGCATGCGTGGACTATATACAAAAATGATTTAAAATGTGCCAAAAAGAAACAAAAACAATTTAATTTGTAAATGATATGAAAGTAAATTAGTGCAGAAACGAACTTTTAGTGAAGAAAACTATAGTAGGTTGCAGGGAACAACAGATGTTAGCTGTTCTCTGAAGCAGACGACTGAAGGTATATGGACAAAATTAAGCGTATGTATAGAGAGTTGGTTCCACTGTGGTATTGTGTATGGGAAGAATGAATGTCTATATGTGTCTTTAGAAGTATGTATTTGCCTATATGTTAGGGGGTAATACTTCCTGGTCCTTGTGTCTGAAACTATTAATATGTCTGATGGTACAGCGACAAGATGGAATGATACTTTGTACATCATAACCAATCTTGTGCGAAGTCTACGTTCCGCAAGTGATGGTAAGTTTATTATATTGAGCATATCTGAAACACTGCTGGTATTGTGGTATCTATTACAGATGTACCGAGCAGCTCGTCGTTGGACCATCTCAATATTTTTAATGGATTCAGATGTGTGACGGTCCCAGATAGAGCATGAATACTCTAATGTTGGCCTGACGAACGCTTGGTACGCCTGGATTTTTATTTGTTGGCTTGATATTTTTAGGTTTCATTTTAAGAAACCCAGTGCTTTGTTGCCTTTTGATGTTAAGTCGTTGATGTACTTATCCCATTTGAGGTTAGACTGCACTGTTATACCAAGATATTTAGCTGAGTTCACATATTCAAGTATATGGTTATGGAGGATGTAAATGTGTTGTATTGGTTGCTTCGTTTTAGTGACAGACAGTACTGAACATTTGTCAGGGTGCCTATAATCGTAGCTATTTTATAATTTGTTCTCAACAAGCACAGTCTTGGAACATCTGCATGCCCAATATATCTAATGCAAAAAAAAAAAAAAAATCCTGGTCACCTTTACCTAACCTTTTTCACAGGGTTACCGGTAACCCTAAGCACACAATTATTTTTTTATGCATGTATCTTTTATCTCATGTATGTATAAAAAATATTTTTGACCTACCCGATGCTTGAAATAAAAATTGGATTCTCTACTGACAGACATAAAAAATCCCATGCCCCCCCCCTCTTTCATTAATAAAATTGTTGGTGTCTAATAAAGAAAACAAGTGAGTGGGAAAACATGTCACTCCACTCGGGCACACTAATTAATATTCCGATTCCTAGCCGGCCAGTCTTTGTTCTTACTTGCATGCTTTAATAGTAGAGAAGCAATACATACCAATTTTATAGTCTTTGGTTTGACCAGACTGGAAACCATTTTGTCTACAGACCAATAACATAATACCACCACAACAAAATTTATGTGGTCGTATAAAAATCACACTGAAAAAGGAGCAGTCCTTCAAAACTTTCATTAAGCAAGGGACTTGTGCCCAAGTTGCTTAGTTGAAGTTAGTTAGTACAGTCAATATCATCAAACACACATTAAAAAGATCATAGATTAGCTTCCAGTCAGATTTGAACTGACATCTTTTCAACTTTATTGAAATGTACTACCGTGTACTATAGAAGCCATAATGATTGTAATGTTACACAAAGTACACATACAGATAAATAAACCACTCAAACAAGTACAGGTACTTCAAAATCGTCTTGTACAAAGGACTGTATTTACGACATATTATTAACTACATATGTATTTTAATCTTCACCATAGGATAGTTATATGTTTAAATTGTGTATTTATTGACACTGATTACATCAGGTAATAATATTCATTAAAAAGTTGTTAATGTTTTCGTGATTCATGAAACCTTTTTTTTCTCTAGCTACTGTTAGTAGCGACTAGCCCTTCGCTTAAATAGTCTTAAACTTAAAGGGTCAATATATTACTTTAATAACAATATATGATATAAATATACAAGTATAACATGACAAAAAGACAAATATTTAATGGCTGACAACAAATTACGAATACCCAGAAAACTGAAGACTGAGACCCTCAAACAACTAAACATCCGAACTGACATGAACTCAGATGCTCCATATGAGTCTGCAGTTCGAACTTCACTAATACCACTTCAAGGGCGACAGAGCTGGGGGCAATTGCCCTCCCTACTTTTAAAAATTTAGGGAGGGGGGAGGAATAGTTTTGCCCTCCTTTTTGGCATTAAATTTAAGAAAAAAACTTTTTTACTTTAGTATGGAAGCATATATTGTCCATTTAGCCAAGGGTATAAAGGATATTTGGACAAGGGTATGCTTTGAAACCATAGTGACTTTTTTTTTTTTTTTTTTTTATTGCTGCACAGTTTTGAAAATATACCAGACAAATAAGGAATACATTTTTTGTACAAATTTCATAAAGATGTATACCGAATGTAATGAGCATCATTTAAATTTGTATATTTATTGAGGTAATTACACATGATAGTGTATTTATACTTCAAAGATAAAAAAAAATTGTGAAAATTTGGAAAAAAAAATTATGTTTTTTTCTTAAATGTAAAATGTTTCTTAAAAAACGTATGAGGGTACGTACCGCTATTGAAAGCCCCATACTTTTTTTCTATTGAAATTATGCCCCATTTTTTCACATTCTGAATGATGACATGTATATGATGTATATAACGGATCGGGACAGAATGCGCGATCTTTATAGAGGACCTTTCATAGATGCTTCCTACAAAATTTCGTGTCATTTGGAAAAGCGGTTTTAGAGGAGAAGAATTTTAGAAATCGACCAATCAGAAAAAAGAATTGCCTGTGGCGGCCATGTTTGTCAACTGATCGGGACAAAACGGGCATTCTGTATAGATGACCTTTCATAGATCCTTCCTACCAAGTTTCGGTTCATTAAGCAAAGCGATTTCAGAGGAGAAGGTTTATAGAAATCAACCAATCAGAAACAAGAATTGTCTGTGACGGCCATGTCTGTGAACGGATCGGGACGAAATGAGTAATCTTAACAGAGGACCTTCCATAGATGCTTCCTACCAAGTTTCGGTTCATTTGACTGAGGGGTTTCAGAGGAGGAGAATTAAAAAAATCTGCCAATCAGAAACAAGAATCGCCTGTGGCGGCTATACTTGTTAACGGACCGGGACGGAATGAGCAGTCTTTATAGAGGACTATCCATAGATGCCTCCTACCAAGTTTCGGATCATTAGGCAAAACGGTTTCAGAGGAGAAGATTTTTAGAAATTTACCAATCAGAAACAAGAATTGCCTGTGGCGGCCATGTGTGTTAATGGATCGGGACGAAATGAGCAATCTTTATAGATGACCTTCCATAGATGCTTCTTACCAAGTTTCAGTTCATTTGGCTGAGGGGTTTCAGAGGAGTAGGATTACAATGTGAAAAGTTAACGGACGACGGACGCCAAGTGATGGCGAAAGCTCACATTGCCTTTGGCAAGGTGAGCTAAAAGTTCTTCTAAACTGCTGTTCGGGCTAGTACGTCAAAATGTTTTTGGCACAGGCTGACATAGATCTGCATTCGACTAGATCGGTCTTTAAAATAAACCAAAACGATTATCATTTTAACTACATTGTATTTGTATTTTGAAAATATATATTCGTAAGTTTCTTTAGGTTGATAAAGTTCGTATTCTTCATTAAATGTGTTCTTAAAACCTAATTTTTTGGTACACTGTCCATTGTTAAAAAATCGGAGCATAATGGTCCGACATGGTTAGGTACGAAAGATTCATAATTTGAGAGAAGGTGTTTGATTGGTCAAGTCTTTTCGACACAAATAATGACCGATTCCTCAAAATGTCGCTGTTGAGATTCTATCCTGGGGCGACTCCGGGAAAAAAAGGAAACAAATTAAAAATTATGATGAAAAACAGAAAAAGAAACAGGAGTATAAAAAAAATCATCCTGATAGGAAATGTTCCTCAAAATGCCAAATGGCAAACAGAGCGACCTTGGTTAGTTTTTAGCGAGGAAAAAAACGTGATGACATGCACTACATGCATTGAATTTTTCCAAAGTGATAAAATCAGTAACCCCTTCATAAGTGGTTGCTCAAGCTTAAGAGCATCGGCTGTTACTGATCATGAGCAGTCCAAAACCCACATGAAAGCAATTGTTGCTTTAAGTCCTAAGGGGAAATCAGTAACTGAAAAATAATACTTACCAAACAGAGCATGCAGTTCGTAATTTCATTGGCTGCATAGCAAAATATGAAAGAGTTTTTAATGGCGATACGGAATATGTGGTGGCAAGTTGTCTTGGATTTTTGATATGTCTGGCCCTGTCATATTTTGCTATTTTGAAGTCTTGTGTTCACATGTACATGTACCACAAATAGTAAGAAACAAATGGCCACACAATTTTACACCACTACAGGAAAGTCCTTGTATTTAGTTAATGTTTTCTTTTAAGAATTAGTATTTTGCTAACCCTAGAGGTTATAGGCCTTTTTCATTCATTGGTTTTCTGCAGATAAACTGGGATAAATAAAGTGAACATTTCAACAGTTTACTAGTATCAAATCAATAAGAGTGGAGGTCTGTCATTTTAATAACACAGACCACAAAATTAGTTTGTGCTTTAGTTTGACACAACAAAGTAGTATTTATTTTCGACTGTTTTAACTGACTTGAAACTGGGTTACATAGAGAATAGATATTATATACAATATTGATTCATAAGGTCCACCGTCCATGGGAAGAAAATAGTGCCAATGACAGGAAAAGAAGCCATCCAATGCAAAAGTATAAACAATTCAGGGGAGGTGTACTCAATACAACATTATGTGATAACGTTTGTCAGTGACTTGTGGCAGGTCAGTAGTTTTTTCCAGATACTCCTGTTTCCTCCACCAATAAAACTGATCGCCACGGTCTCACTGAAATATTGTTGAAAGTGGCGTTAAACACCATAACACTGACCCCCGTTTGTATGCACAACTCCTGCATTTCATAAGTGAAAATATAATGACATGATATCTTTCTGAAAAGATGAAAGAAAGGGTGAAAGACATATGTTTTAAGGATTTGGTCTACTTTAAGCTTACTGGTATATGATACAGATAATGAAGTCAAATAAAACTTTTACTTTCTTATCCTGCAAAAAATATTGATGGTGGAGAGGACATGTCGAATATGCCACACCCCTTCTCCCTGGAATCAAAAGTACATTGTAAATGAGGATGTTGTGTAGAGAGAATTATGTTTTATGGCAAGTAAAATACAACTTTCAGTTGATCCTAAAGAGCAGAGATTAGTTAGAAGTAATAGTTTAAGGCCTCTTGTGACAATCTAACTTTCTGTCTGTAAGACATACTGTCTCACTCAGTGGCATACATGCATTTCTACCTACTTTGTGAATGATGTACATTTTTGCATTACATATACAAAATGTAGGATCACATTTTGTGTTAATCTTCAATTAAATCAATATATAATAGGACAAAATTTAAAAAATATGTAAATATTCAATACCTGTAAAATAAATATTTGATGTTGTGAATTTGGTATACAATTAAATCACATAAATTGTATGCCATAATATACGAAGATATGTTAGCCAAAACTTGTTAACTAGATTTTTTGGGGTTTGTTTTGTTGAAGACGTGGCCCTGTGCTTAAGCACATCTAAGCACAATGGTAAATCCGGCACTGGTTATATACCACAGCAGTCGAAAACTTGAAAATATACCAGAATAAAAAAATGTCACAGGGTGCTATTTAAACCAGTCATATTAATTTATAATATGTGAGGTATTATGATGATGCTGTATGTCAGATACATATAATGCAGTACATTTATATGCTTTTTTTACCTTCTAAATCTTCATTTATTATAATGCAGACTTTAATAACTAAGATAACTTGTTTCCTTGGGTATAAATTTTGTCTGTTTATAGTAGTTTTAGCATGATTTAGTTATTACAGATAACTTGAAAAGTCCCTTATATTGAAGTAAAATAATTCCCTGGTAGGAAAGAAGATTTAAATAAAAACAAATCTATAAAGAAGTATACTTTATTGATGGTCTGGTACGTCTTGACTTTGTGTATATTTTTGTGTGTTATGGTAGAGAGTGTTATTCTAAGAGTTATATTTTTCAGTCTCATTCAAATTGTGGATGCTTGTTCTTTTCTTTTTCTTCTTCTTCTTTGGTTACGGAAAACCATCAACGTACTGATGTTTACTTTCCGGCTTGTTGGATTTTTGTTTTATTTCTTTTTCTCGCTGGGTCATCATAGATCATATACATTTTGTAAATAAAATTAAAACAATATTTAACAAATTTAATTTTGAATATTATTTCAATGGTGTGGAATACTAATAATAATATAAAATTTGTAAAAATCATGATAGAAAACGATATCATCAATGACATCAGAGACAAGAAATATTTTTTTAATCTTAGTTGGTTCCTGGTGACCAATGTGTCATCAGTTCATAAATAGCACTGATTTCTTCCAAACAAGAAAAAGATCTCACCACTTGTGATGATCTAATATAATTTCATTAAACAGAAACTTGGAAAATCCCTATCAGTCAAGATTTTAGACTTCCGGTCTTCAGGATCTCGCCTGACAAATTAAAATTTACTATGTTTAGAAATATGGGAAGAAGTAGTCATTGGATGATACTCAACACTGGGAGTGGTTACAATGACACACGAAATAAGATTGATCATTTTATAGGAAAATCAATATAATATACTTGTAATAAAACCCAGTACTTAATCATCTGTTAGAGGTCACCGTAGAAATAACACAGAAATAAATTATATACAGGATATATAATTACATATATACATAATAAATAAGGTCATATGTAGTATTGTATTATTGCAAAATAATTGTATTAGTCTTTTATTTTATAACTGCCGTGTAACTGTTCTGACCATATGTATGGAGGGGGAAAAGGGGGGTCAAAATGTTGAAGTACACAAATGTATTTTTTTTTACCTGAGTGATGACTAAATAAATAATAATAAAAACAGCTGTTCTGGATGACATAATCTAAATTGGCTCAATACCAATAAATATATAGATATAAACTAGTATTATACCATGAATCACTTCTGTTTAATTTTACAATAATATTTTGGATCATCTAGTTTGCAAGAAAACTTAAAGTTTTGGAAGTCAAAATGCATATTTAGTATATGTCAAACTACTTCAAGTCAAATCTTCTGTAATGAACATTTGGTAAATTTTATATTCCTGATCCTATCCTTTTATTAGATCTCATCTTGAACCATTTAATCAATGTTAAATGAAAACCTGTACTATTTATTCAGTGTAATTGGAGTTTTTCTTTTCATATGCATATAAATGACATTTAAAATGTGAAATTGACACAGGTTAGGACTGAGATCTTGTAAATGAAGGAAGGAAATTTAAATATAGATAACCCAGGTGTCAGATGCAATAAAAAAAAGTTCTTGGACTGAAGCCAGTGTAGGATACAGATAAAACCCTTTAACCCACTTCACCTACACTCCTGTTGGTCCTCTTCACAAATCTGTACGAGATTATAATCAATTGTTTACTTTTGACAGAGTTCTCATAATGGCAGAAATTTAACTGATTTGTTTGTTTTTTTACTGCAAATTGTCCTTGATATAAACAAATATCTACATGTAGTTTGGAATTAAAGCTTAGGTTATTATTACAGGGGCGGATATGGGGGGGACGCACCAGGTGCGCGTCCACCCCTAAAATTGGAAAAAATAAGATTTTTTTGCGTAAAATCGTGATTTTTCACACGAAATACCCCAAACATTTTCCCGCCTCCCTCCGCTCGGCACAATTTGCTTAAGTCCCCCCTAACTTGAAATCCTGAATCCGCCCCTGTATTAGGTGTGATAATTTTGGTTCTTTTGAAATCAAGATAACTATTTGATTCAAAGAAAGATAATATCTCCTGATTCCTGATTTGAAGAAAGATAATATCTGTTGATTCCTGATTTGAAGAAAGATAATATCTGTTGATTCCTGATTTGAAGAAAGAAGTTGATATCTCCTGATTCCTGATTTGAAGAAAGATAATATCTTTTGATTCCTGATTTGAAGAAAGATAATATCTGTTGATTCCTGATTTGAAGAAAGAAGTTAATATCTCATGATTCCTGATTTGAAGAAAGATAATATCTCCTGATTCCTGATTTGAAGAAAGATAATATCTCTTGATTCCTGATTTGAAGAAAGATAATTTCTCTTGATACCTGATTTGAAGAAAGATAATATCTCTTGATTCCTGATTTAAAGAAAGATAATATCTCTTGATTCCTGATTTGAAGAAAGATAATATCGCCTGATTCCTGATTTAAAGAAAGATAATATTGCCTTATTCCTGATTTAAAGAAAGATAATTTCTCCTGATTTAAAGAAGGATAATATCTCTTGATTCCTGATTTAAAGAAAAATAATATCTCTTCATTTCTGAGTTGAAGAAAGATAATATTTCTTGATTCCTGATTTGAAGAAAGATAAAATCTCTTGATTCCTGATTTGAAGAAAGATAATATCTCTTGATTCCTGATTTGAAGAAAGATAATATCTACTGATTCCTGATTTGAAGAAAGATAATATTTCCTGATTTGAAGAAAGATAATATCTCCTGATTCCTGATTTGAAGAAAGATAATATCTCTTGATTCCTGATTTGAAGAAAGAAAATATAACTTGATTCCTGATTTGAAGAAAGATATCTCTTGATTCCTGTCATACATGTAGTTGGTAGTCATACGATAGTTAACAGCAGTTTGTAGAAGAATTTATATATGTATATTGTACATGTAGGGGGTTTTGTAAGGTAATTGTACAAATGAAGATCCCAATTACCTATATGTCACTATATAATTACACATGTATTTTGTTTTAAATATTTGATAAAACAAAACTAAATTAGAACATACAAGAGGTACAAAGCATGCAACCTCATTGCTTTTAAATAAACCATTTACTAAATTTAGACATTGTATACATGTATATTGTAACATAAAGGTTTTTTTTTTTTTTGTGTTTTTGTTTTATTAAACTGCTACAAGAAATATTCCAACTTCTCACTTGTCTTCCACTTCTCCCATCTGTCAGCCCTTTGGGAAAGAAGTCAAAGTAATTCGCCCTCTAGCACATGTATAATTTGAAAGTAGTGTGAACTGTCAACCATGTCAATATGGAGTTCTTTTTAAGGTTTTTGCTGAAAAAAAAACCCTACAGACTTATTATATTTCATTGGACAAGCAAAATATTACCTGTAATATCCAAAAGACTTATTGTTGGTGGGGGTGGGGATCGTGATGGTGAAACAGAAACATCACTTAATTATTTGAGTATATGTGCACCAATCCATCAGTCAAACAGTTACATAAGATACATGAAATAATGTTGTTTTAGATAGGCAGGACACAGGTGTACATGTAGATGGTATCATAGCAGATGGTTTTTTTTATCATTCAGGAAGTCCCGTCACCTGTTCAAGAGTGTTGCATGTAACTTTATCTAAATGTTATTCTGACATGCAATAGAACAATGTTTATACAAATTTATCTGCATTATTGATACAGAAATAAGTTTGATAAAATGCATTAAATGAAATCTGATATTTAATAATAAGTCAGAATTTAAGTACATATATCAAATATATCAGGCTTCCTAAAATATGAAAAGCAATGGTTAATATTTTTTTTTATAGATTAAGATTTGAGTATTGCTATTAGTTAAAGTTATATCAATTGTCCAGAAACTCTCCTAGGTGTTAACAGGGGCTGTCGTGGACATGATCATATGGTAGTTGGATTTATAACTACCTATGTAATAAGTGCCTGTCACCACTAACGCCAGTAACGTTGTGAGTTCGAATCCAGTTCGGACGAGGTGTACTCGATACAACATTATGTGATAAAGTTTGTCAGTGACTTTTCTCCGTGTACTAACTCCGGTTTCCACCACCAATAAAACTGACCACCACGATAGAACTGAAATATTGTTGAAAGTGGGGTTAATCACCATAAACCAACCTCCAAGGTGGTAACTTTTGCTGAGAAACTTCTATTCTTTGATAAAGTGTACAAGATGAGATAGATGAGGTTGATATCAACCATTAATTACAGTGGCGGGTTCAAGGGGGGGGGGCTTTGGGGGCTTCAGCCCCCCCGTCGAATAAGTCAAGCACATATATTAATATACGCTTTTCAAGGCTAGTTAACGTCACGATATGGCTTTTAATCGAATGGTTTCGATCTGTGTGATGATAGTAAAAGAAAATACAAATTAATTTCTTTGTATTGAATTAATCTTCAAAGAGGTAATTATAAGTTATTATGCTAAATCAAATTTTCAAGTTTATTTGAAGTTTTTATGAATGTATTGTCAAAATACCAATTAATCGGGTATTGTCTTAAACCGTTATATAAACATGTCTAGTGTCACAATTGCATATAGGTATAATCACCAACACCTGTAAATTGAGCCTCTTTCAAGGAAATTCTTTTATAAATATCATTTATTTTTGCAAAAAAATTAAAGGCAAAAAAAAAAAAAAAAAACACAAAAAACACGAGTTTCCGTTTTGAAAATATATGAATACAGCATATTTTAAACTCTAAATGAAAATATAAATACATATAAAATAATTAAAATTAATTAGAAATAGAATAGACTTAAATTCGATTTTTTTCCCTGCTATTGCTCAAACCCTTGAGCACTTGACAAAACTGCCAAAACACACATACATGTACACCAGACCAGAAGAAGCTGATGTAACTTCTTTGTTGAATTCCATTTGCAACTTTGATTTTGTCGTAACCATTGTTATTGTTCAAATGTGGCTGGCTTTTAAGAAAGGGCTCAGCAGATCACTAGATTTAGATTAAACTTATTTTATTGTTAACTATATAACATTTGGATCGGACACAAGTTATTCCAACTTACAAAGGTCCTCTACAAGATCACTACAAGAGAGATCACTTGACATAGGCAAAGCCTTAAAAAGCGTAAATTTAATTCAGAGCTCACTAGACTGCAGAGCAAATGTTGAACAATTCAACCACCAGTGTTTTGAGGGGAGTGCTAAAATATGTGAACCGTTAGACATAGAGGCTAAAAAACCTAGAATATGCGGGAGACAAATAATGAGAGATAATGTTGAAGCAGAGTCCGGAAGACTACTTTAGGAAGTCAATAACTGTACCTTTTCTCTACTGTACGCTAAAAGAAATGAAAATAAGGTTTACCGACCTACACGCCAGAACCGCTTTGGGACTACAGTTGGCTCCATCAATTATTGAAAATATTGCTCCATAACTGAGCCCCCCCCCGTCAACAGAGTCTCTGGATCCGCCCCTGAATTATCTAGTAATTTACAGTAAATATTCAATATCTGGTGAGAATGAAATACAAATTCTAAACAAAAACTTAATTTCTAAGTTTGTATGACATACAATAAACCCTAAGCTTTGTGCCTCTGTAAACAGACTGGTTTTTTTATCCTACTGATTTTAAATCATTTGTATAGATTCAATTATCATACCTGGTAATTTTACAATATAATGGAGCTTTGTTGTGATTTACTGTCTTGTCTTCTATACACAGGTGTAATAAATACCGTCTTAATGAAAAAGTTTAGAATTAGGTTGGGTTTGAATAAAATACCATACACTAGTTAGATAAAAGATTATATGTGTATATTAATGATGATAATATTATGATGTACATATGTATACATGTACAGGTATGTAATGATTATACTGTACATAACAATTCCCTTTTGTCACCGAAGCAGAACTTCCTTAGAGCTACATCCAGTAGTACATTTTTTGGTAAAAAAAACCCCCACTTTTTCAATCTATTGAAGATTTAATTTTATCTCTAATTTGGGCAATTTTTTCTCTGGTCTGAAAGAGTGATAATTTCAGTATCAGTAAACTAACTGAGTTACAGTATCATACTGAAAATTTTCTGTCTGTGTGACCTTAACCACATTATAAGTTACTGATAAAAAAATAATATCAGATTTGAAGGTATCTACATACATTATCACTAGTATCACAGCGAGACCTACCAATTAAGACATTGATTACAATTGCATAGTCAATCAGCTTTACCATCAGCAGATTACAGTGTAAAAAATTTGCAAGAAAAGAACGACTTGCAGAAAGAAACAAGGCAACTTTAATTTTGGGGTCAAGGGAGGGCAACTTCAGCCGATATAGACGTTTTCAGAAATCGGTGATTACCTAGTTATCGTTCGTGGACGCTAGGTGGTGTTACTATCGTTCGCCATTACGAAAGTGTAACAATCGGTTGTTGACACTAGTTACGATTAATCAGTTTTCATAATTGGATTAGATAAACACGCTTCAGTTAATATTTTATGGCATATTCCCGTGATTTTGGCCGAATATTTCGAAATATGGATTATTGAATTGAACTTAAACGGTTATTGTTTAAATTGTTCAGAATCACAAAGTTCAGGACCAGGTCGAACAAATCTATACGGTCATCAATATTATCAAAAAGAATTAGCTAGTCATTTTGCCAGATGTGGGCTAACAGATCGATCTGTAGCTATTCAGATTTTAACCTTGCTTATGTGGCAGAATTTCAATACAAAACGGGGTACGCAACAACAAAAAACGGTCGGTATGGAAACCCTCAACACACATTTTTTACTAACGGTATATATTTTGTACAAAAAAATCTAAGTTCCCTTCGAATATTGTCTTCACTTCACAAAGCCACAAAGTCGCATATTTTTATGATGTAGGGAGCACTTATGCAATTGACCAAAAAAATCAATCATTTGCACAATGATAGAGTAGCAAATATGTGGAGGAATAATGTTGCTGCCATATGCAGTAGAGGATAACATAGAAAGGAAAAAAAACGGAGCTAAAATGTCCTGCAACAAAATTCGGCAATTTTTTTTTCTTTTAGTTTTTTGTCATTATAATTCAGTTATATATATTTTTATCATTTTTAACCCTTTGTGGGAAGGGGGTAGAGTTTAACTGTCATATTGCAAATCAAATACATGTAAGAATCAACCCAATACATAAATTAAATGTTTGTGTTTTAGTGATGTCTTTGCTATAACTTGTTATGCAATACACAGTTAAATATCAGTTATAATGATAGTTATCTTTCTACAATATGAATTTAACACCTTTGTTGCAAAATGACACGACTGTCTATTCCCCTAAGTGCCAAACACGACTGTCTATTCCCCTAAGTGCCAAACCCGGGAAGCATTGCATCGCTGTTGACACGGTTGACCCTCAGCAGACTGCAAGTCTAGAAAGCGCTACCATTTCCTTAATACGTCAATATTAAATTTTAATTAATCTTCAAAAACATATAAAATTAAAGAATAAATCAATATAAAACTATGAAATCCTAGCAAAGAAATGTAAAAAAAAGAAGATAAATGGGGTGAAAAATGGCCGTCCGGTTCACGTATCTGAAACCTGGGAGCAAATAGTTATATTAGGTTCCTCACGTAACTTTTTTTTTCAGATAAAGAAATTCAGATATTCAGATGTTTTAATTTGATAAAACTTAAATTCCTTTTCATCTTCACTACAGAAATTGACCGACAAAAAGTTTTAATTTGTTTTACAATTTAACAAACAAAAAATAAATAAAAATAAAACAGAATTGAAAAATGCACCTTAAGATGTCACATTCAAAGTTAAGTTATTTCTTAGAAGTTAGGCACACTTTATATCATTATTATTTCACTTTAAATCGTATAGTAATAATTTCAAAAAGCGTATGTTATAATTTATATATTTACTTTTAATTTCATACAAAATATTAATTTGATTACCCCTTTTTTTCTTATGCTTGAAAAACAACAAAAAAACAAAAAAGGAAAAAAAGTTCATGCAGTTTTTTATCAAGTAGGATTTATACTGATTTTGTATGGGGAATATAACGGTAATTAAAAAGAAAAATACATACCAGGTAATTTATTTGTTGTCATTAAATCATTGTCATTATATCTCCGTTTACAAATCACTTCACAGCAGGTGTTATCATTGAATTTCAAGCCGAAATAACAGTATATTGTGACACCTGTACTAGAGAAACCATACATTAGCGTATCGATAAACCCAGAGAACATAATATTTTGACACTTTACTAATGGCGGACACACTCGGAAGTCGATAATGGCCGCGCCCATGTTTTTAAGAATAAAAAGGTCTATAGGGCGAGAATTTTGCCACTTACCATGGTTTGGTGAACCCTGTTACATGCACCACAGTGGTCCACTTAATACCTTATATATTTTCCATCTGAGTTCATCTCCAGAATAAGATATCCCCATGGGCCATTAGAATGTTATTTCAATAAAAAAAAAATCAGGATTGAACATGGGAGTTTTTAAAAAAATAACATTGGAGTTAGCTAACATTAAAATGATTAACTTAACTTCTTTGTTTTCAATTTTTTAGCTTAACCACAATACCACTGTCGGAACAGTTCCAAAATTCAATAGCAAAATCGTAGAAAGAGGCAAAATATGAATTAGTACAACAGTTTTATGTGCCAAACCTGCCCTCTTAGTGAAATGATGCAGTCATGTAATTTTATTTACTAATAGTGTACAATGTATACAGTACATATTCTTCAATAAAAACAAAGATATAAAATTTAGTGTGTACGATACGTTTCTGAAATAATCTTCATCAGGTACACTCAAAATTGAAAGATTGGAAACCCAAATAATTTATAAGTGTTTGGGAACAATAAAACATAAGAGCCTAAATAGGATAGTCAAAATCGGCTACGGTCATCTGAGGCTGAGGGAGGAGAACTTTAGTTTGGATAAAAATTACATATTTAGGAACTGTAAATTTCAAAATAAATACTGAATAACCGGTAATTTCTGCGGCTATCTAATGTCTGTGGTATTCTGCAGTCAACCCCGGACCGCAGAAATTAAAATAAAATCGCAGAATATTACGGTAAAATAAATTTTAATGGCCCGTAATATTAAATCTTTTCAAACGCTAACTCCAATTCGTCCGGAAGTGTCAAATATTTAATTAGGCTTAATTACTATATCCAGATAAAAAAAACCTTAGTACTATGTAAACGTTTACACAACAATTAAAGGTTATTTAGCTGTTAATTACAATTAATTATATTCCAGATAAAGAAATACGATTGTACCAAGCTGACATTGACAATAATTGAAACAATCAGATGATCAGATGTTTACAATCATAATAAAGTTTATTAAAGCAATATTTAAAATTGTTATAACATAATTAACATTAGTGATTAAAAAAATGTTGCAGTAGCTAGATACGATTGAATAATATCAAACTGTGTGATCTCAGGATTCATCTAAAGATCAAACAAATAGAAATGTACTTGTAGTAGAATTCCGGTTAACCCGAGTTTCTATGTCTACATTATACTTAAAGAAGTGAATATAATTGCTTCTAATCATAATTCTTTTAAAAAAAAATTGTTATATGCTAAAGTATGAAAATTCGACTTTAAAAATAGATATCCGAACTATCAAACATTACCGATATCGATCCAACTGTTGACTTCGTATTTCCTGTCAACAAAATAGATAGCGAAAACTGGGAAAAAATAGTTTCTTAAAAAAATTGAAGCTACCAAATGCGTATTCAGAAGCTATAACCTTTGAACAGTTTTTAAAGAACTAAATATGTTTTTATTCTAAGGAACACTGTAATGTGCACCAATTGTTTACGTAACATCACTTCAGTTGTTGCTTCCTATAAGTATAACACAAACATATTAGGTCTTTTGTAAGGTACCTCTAGACCAGACATGTAATGTAAAATTTCTTTGTCACTAGTATATCTTTCCAATGTTACAGCTACATGTAAAACTTAAGGTTTCAGAAAGAAAATAATATTTTAAGTCTTTTACTTAAGATATACAAAGCATTTCTGTGTAATAATCCTTTTAGCTTATCTGGTTCAAAGAATGATACACTAGCTAAGCATACACGTACATCATTAAGGAGTCGATAGGACAAATTGGGATAATGTGTTGGAGTAGAGCGAACTGTGGGTGGTTGTTTCAGGGAGCTAACAATTTAAATCAAACCCAGTGACAGTCTTCAAGAAAAACGTTTTGACCCACAAGCCATTCAGACTTCTAGAATTCAGGAGGCCGAATGCAAATTTACTGTCCTGAATAAAAAACAAAAATAATTTCACATGTTTATTATTATATCAATTGGCAGTTAATTGTCTATTCTTTAATATAATTGAACAACAAATTGTCAATTTCTTTTTCAGTCATTTCTGGGTCCTCTTCGTTCAAACCATACTCCATTAATACTTACAGTTATTAAATATTATTACCCTGCATGTTAGCAGTTCCATCCAAGCGAAATCCAACAAGTCGCTGCTCAAAAACATCCAAGTTCAATCGTTGAAAACAATCTATAATAAAATCATGGATGGCCTTTGAACAGGAAAATTCTGGGCTTCCAATGGCAATAAATGTATCCTCAATTTTACCTTTTTGACAAGTTCTTACATAAATGTTTTCAAGTTCTTCACCAATAAAATCAGTAGAACCGTCACATGTGAAACTTCCCTTGCTACATTTGCTATGGATATGACAAATGTAGCTGCGGCCTTGTCATTCATATACGTGTCCCCAATGTCCAGCCCTTGGCTTGATCTAATTTACATAAGAATTGGTAGTCACAGAAACTTTTGCTGTGTTTTGCTACTGCATGTGCGTTTCTAAATTTAATAACCATTCGGTCGTAATCTGCTTTTACTAAAGTTTGGTAGCATATTTTAGCCTGTAACACCTGGCTGTTATCATTTTTAACTTCATATCTGGCTGCATAAAATGTGTGCAGTTTACTATTCTTCGTGTTGTCTTACCGTATCTAATTTAAAATGGTCATTTCTAGTTGTAGATATACCGTCCCCATTGTGCTGTTTACACTACGAACAGAAAATTTTGTTTAGGGCCTCGTCACTGATGCACAAGCCATTTTCTCCCGTCTTGCCAAGTTTTCTGAAAAAGTCGAGTACGTTTCTTTTCATATTTTTGTTTCCTTATGTTTTCGTCGATAACTGGTCCAGACCGCTTGATCGCTTTGCCAGGTCGGACACCTTCCATGTAGCGAAGGATGCTGGCCATCCTGACTGTTTAGGTGTAATACTACTAAGCATGGGTACCAGTCGAAAAGAACGTAATACGTAAACACAAAATGGATTCCTACATTGTTGGATAAAAAATAAACCCTATTAGATACTGCAAAATACTGAATATCAGCAGAAACCTACATATATTAGGATAATTTTTAGCCCATATTTGATGTCCTTGCCGTTTTAAATAAAAAATTGATTGCATTGGAAAGAAACCACCTGAATTTGTGTTAAATCGAAAGTGAAAGTAGGATTTTTGACGGTAGACATCTTCGGATTGTCTGTTTTTTCTTATATGTCATTAAATGTATGTTGATTTTCGGAGTTAAGCTTCCAATTAGGTACCCCTTCCATGAGATATGAGTGTCACTTAGATTAAACTTAAGATGAATCCTGTGTGAAAGCTCAATTTTTTTTAATTTAACATAAAAGGCTATGGAGAATTCTTTAGTGGTATTACTCCTTTTAGGCAAAAAACAAGAAATTTAATATTGATGGTACCACGCTCAAATTGGCTTTGGACAGTCACAACAGACCCAGTTTGACATTTTCCACACCAAAAAGTTACAAAATACATCAAGGTGTCATGTTACAGCTTCAATATGAATATTATGCAATATTTTGGAAAATATTCCCCATGCACTAGATGTACATGCACAGAGGTATTGAAATGAAATTTTATACTTATTTATGACTTTACAATTATTTAGAATTGTGGATTTAATGTGTTTTTGTAGTAAAAGGGAAGATGATGTTGAAAAAGATTGCAAAAATTAAGAATTTTAACAATTTCATGTTGCGGCATTTAGTCGACTTCAAATACCGTTTTTGAAAATTTTATAATCCTACTTATTTTTCCTCATAAATTTTGGTAGTTATAGTTGGAACACATGTAAAGTGTGCTTATGAAAAAATATAAGGCTATAGAAAGCAGCTTTATTTCAGAATTATGTACTTAAAACCAGGTAATTTTAGTGATCCCAGGAAAATTGCATTTGTCACTGGACATTTACTGTTAATTTTTCAAATTGTCAATGTGGATTTTATGTTTTAGAGTATAAATTGACTGTAAAAAAAAGAAGAAAGGGAAAAAAAATATGTACATTTGTGCATCGGCTAACTTGAAACATAACAAAAGTTGTCAAAAAACTTTCATTTATTCAGTTTTGAAGATCTATGGAAGGTCCTCTATAAAGATTGCTCATTTCGTCCCGATCCATTAACAAACATGGCCACCACAGGCAATTCTTGTATCTGATTGATCGATTTCTAAAACACCTATTCCTCTGAAACCGTTTGGCAAAATGATATGAAACTTGGTAGGAAGCATCTATGGAAGGTCCTCTATAGAGATTGCTCATTTCGTTTTGATCCATTAACAAACATTGCCGCCACAGGCAATTCTTGCTTCAGATTGGTCGATTTCTAAAAATCTTCTTCTCTGAAACTTCTTTGCCAAATGAACCGAAATGTGGTGGGAAGCACCTATATGGAAGGTCCTGTATTCAGTTTCCTCAAAGCAGAATGAAAGGTGAGCGACACAGGTTCAGTCCACTGAGCCCCTAGTTTTCAATGAGCTAGCACTATAAAAATCCAACTTAGCATGTTGGTTTAGTACAAAGCACACCTCATCATCATCTCATCGAAAAATAACTTGTAATAAAATTTGCTGAGTTGGCATTAAACCACAAGCACTCTGTCACTTGTTCCGAATTTTCATGTCTTTTCATTGATTGATGGATAAATAACAAAGAAATAAATGTATTTTTTCAGGTATTGAATCTATAAGTATTCAGATTTATCCAGATAAAGAAGGAATTCTTGGACCAAGTAATCTACAGCTGAGATGTAACTATACACTAACAGATATGGAAACAGTTCTTGGAAGTAACATTCAAGCTAAAATCAATAATACGTTTAAAGATATAACAACATTTTACACAGATTCAAATGGATTCCATCATAAAAATTTTTTATCTGACGGAAATTATCTTTCATCAAGAGCAAATATATCCCACCCAACTTCATCTATTTCTAATACTATCATATTGACATTCAATCAGATAGAATGTGAAGACGAGAGAGAATACAAGTGCAAATTTTCTCTAAGAACTGGTGGATCATTTCCTATAGAGACATCAGATGCCACAAGTATTGTTGTCAAAGGTAAATATACATGACTTCTAATCACAAAAATAAGAGAGTTAAAATGCTGGCATATTCTGTTTGAAGACAGTAAATTTAAGGGTTACAACACTTGATTGATGAATATTGATGCATTGTAAGAATAAGAGGGTAATATTTGAAGTTTTTTAGTTAAAAACTTTGCAGAGAAGTTGATAATATACTACCGGTATTAGGCCTAAGGGTATATTGATTAGTGGTGGATTTGTCTATTTAACATGTTTGAAATGTGTGATGAAAAATTGAACTATAATGTAATAGATATTAATATTCAGCAATGTACATTTGTAACTCTACAAGCTAAGGTACATGTGCAAGGTAGCCAAATTGCATCGGTGGTGTAATTGTTAGCATGCTCGCCTCGGGTGCAGTAGATCGAGGGTTCAAACTCTGAGCGGGTCTAACCAAAAACTGTAAAATTGGTATTTGTTGATGCTCTGCTAAGCACACAACACTAAACAGTAAAGGCAAAGAATGGTTGGCTCAGAATCAGAATAATGTGATGAAAAATTTAACTACCGGTATGATGTAATCGATATTAATATTCAGCAATGTACATGTTTAACTCTACAAGCTAAGGTACATCTACAAGGTAGCCAAAACTGTATCGATGGTGTAATGGTTAGCATACTCGCCTCGGGTGCAAATAGATCGTGGGTTCAAGCTCTGAGCGGGTCTAACCAAAGACTATACAATTGGTATTTGTTGATGCTCTGCTAAGCACACAACACTGACTAAACAATAAAAGCAAAGAATGGTTGGCTCAGAATCAGAATAATGAATCCGAGTTGAGCAACATGTTTACCCGTGGACTGTTGTTTCAGTGAGCTAGCACTATGAACATCCATTTCAGCGTGTTGGTCTAGTACAAAGCGGACCTCATCACCATCTCATCAAAACATAACTTGTTCCAGCTGAAAAATTGCTGATTTGGCATTAAGTGATAATCACTCATTCACTCTCAAGATAACCAAGATCATTTTATTGATGTGTGGTTTATTTATCTCGCATAGGTAAACCAGCGATACCAGACAATGTACCAACATGGACACCAGAATCAGGGATAGAGGAGGGAACAAATGTGACCTTCACCTGTACTGGTAATGTAGGTAAACCAGCTGGTAAATTTAAATGGACGAAGTACAGAGGTGCAACGTCAACAGTCTACAATGATGCTATAACTACTGCAGTAGAAATACCTGGTACCTGTACATTTAATGGTACTAGTATGTTGACTATAAAAATAGAAGCAGAAGACAACAATGCTGTTATTAAATGTGAAGTAGAGCAGGAGTTAGCTACCAGTGACATGTACCAACAAAGTCAACCAGATGATCTTGTCGTGTATTGTAAGTTTTAGTGTTAAATATCGTACAATAAAAAAACTTGTTCAGAGTTTATTACTCAACATTATCGTCTAATATACAAGCGTGATTTATTTCTTATTTTTTTAATACTTAGTTTTTTCTGCTACAGTTTTTAGCTCACCTTGCCGAAGACGATGTGAGCTTTTGCCATCACTTGTCATCCTTCTTCCGTCGTCTGTCGTCCGTTAACTTTTCACATTTTAATCTTCCTCTCTGAAACCCCTCAGCCAAATGAAGTGAAACTTGGTAGGAAGCATCTATGGAAGGTCCTCTCTAAAGACTGCTCATTTCGTCTCGATCCATTAACAAACAGTAGAAATGCCTGGTACCTGTACCTTTAATGGTACCAGTATGTTGACTATGAAACTGGCAGCAGAACACAACACAGCTGTTATTAAATGTGAAGTAGAGCAGGAGTTAACTACCATTGACATGTACACTGAAAGTCAACCAGATGATCTTGTTGTATATTGTAAGTTTAGTGTTAAATATTATACAATTATAGCTTTTGTATGAGGTCGATACGTGGTTATATCGACCAAACAGAAGTATATCGACTGTATATCGATATAAATCACGTATTGACCTCATACAAAAGCTACAATTGTTATATTATTAATCCACATTATTGACAAATATTAGGAAAAATTAGCAGGAATTAAAAATATTTGTCCAATGCTGTAACTTTTGATTTCTGTATATATATCACTGCATTTTTTATATGGATTTTGGGAAATTTATGTTTATTTTTAGTATTTAGTAACGTGCTGTATGACCGTGCAATCTGCTATTTTATATATTACTAAAATTTTGGGAAACATTATGTTTATTTTTAGTAACGTGCTGTATGACCGTCCAATCTGCTATTTTCCTATATAACAAAAATCGCTGACAGTGCAACCTTTGTTTATACAGTATATCATGTGATTTGGTATCTACCAATCCAATTTTAAGAATGATTAATAATATCATACAATAAATAGCTACCAGTGACATGCATAGACAAAGTCAGCCAGATATTCTTGTTGTGTATTGTAAGTTTAGTGTTAAATATCATACAATAAAAACTTGCTAAAAGTATATTATTCAACATTATCGTCTAATATATATACAATGCAAGTGTGATTTCATTTTTATTCTTTAAAGTATTTTTAGCTCACCTTGCCAAAGGCAATGTGAGCTTTTGCCATCACTTGGCGTCCTTCGTCCGTTAACTTTTCGCATTTTAATCTTCTCCTCTGAAACTTCTCAGTCAAATGAACTGACACTTGGTGGGAAGCATTTATGGAAGGTCCTCTCTAAAGATTGCTCATTTTGTCCCGATCTATTAACAAACATGGCAATTCATGTTTCTGATTGGCAGATTTGTAAAAATCTTCTCCTCTGAAACCGCTTGGCCAAATGAACCGAAACTTAGTAGGAAGCATCTATGGAAGATCCTCTATGAAGATTGCTCATTTCATCCCGATCCGTTAACAAACATGGTCGCCACAGGCAATTCTTGTTTCTGATTGGTTCATTTCTAAAAATCTCCATTGTAGTAAACTGTTAAAAGGGAGATAGCTCTTGCATTAAACTGTTAAAAGAAAGATAACTTGCCATTATCTTCCTTAGAAATTAACTAATGCTGATATAGTGTAACATGTTTATACTATACATTACATCAGTTAGAAACTCCCAAAAATATTTAGTACCTACAGGTAAGTCATTTGGACAACCTAAATAAAAACTTAGGTTGTTCAAAAAATTGTTTGGTTGTCCAATCAAGCCCGCAAAGCAGGCTTGCCCAACTCGCTTTCGAGGTGGTCCTTACGGCCGGGGGTCTGAAGGCCCCCAGAAGCTCTGGGGTAAATGGTGAAAAATCCTGCATTCTGGGCATATCCTACATCTGGGTACATCTACAAGGTAGCCAAAACTGTATCGATGGTGTAATGGTTAGCATACTCGCCTCGGGTGCAAATAGATCGTGGGTTCAAGCTCTGAGCGGGTCTAACCAAAGACTATACAATTGGTATTTGTTGATGCTCTGCTAAGCACACAACACTGACTAAACAATAAAAGCAAAGAATGGTTGGCTCAGAATCAGAATAATGAATCCGAGTTGAGCAACATGTTTACCTGTGGACTGTTGTTTCAGTGAGCTAGCACTATGAACATCCATTTCAGCGTGTTGGTCTAGTACAAAGCGGACCTCATCACCATCTCATCAAAACATAACTTGTTCCAGCTGAAAAATTGCTGATTTGGCATTAAGTGATAATCACTCATTCACTCTCAAGATAACCAAGATCATTTTATTGATGTGTGGTTTATTTATCTCGCATAGGTAAACCAGCGATACCAGACAATGTACCAACATGGACACCAGAATCAGGGATAGAGGAGGGAACAAATGTGACCTTCATCTGTACTGGTAATGTAGGTAAACCAGCTGGTAAATTTAAATGGACGAAGTACAGAGGTGCAACGTCAACAGTCTACAATGATGCTATAACTACTGCAGTAGAAATACCTGGTACCTGTACATTTAATGGTACTAGTATGTTGACTATAAAAATAGAAGCAGAAGACAACAATGCTGTTATTAAATGTGAAGTAGAGCAGGAGTTAGCTACCAGTGACATGTACCAACAAAGTCAACCAGATGATCTTGTCGTGTATTGTAAGTTTTAGTGTTAAATATCGTACAATAAAAAAACTTGTTCAGAGTTTATTACTCAACATTATCGTCTAATATACAAGCGTGATTTATTTCTTATTTTTTTAATACTTAGTTTTTTCTGCTACAGTTTTTAGCTCACCTTGCCGAAGACGATGTGAGCTTTTGCCATCACTTGTCATCCTTCTTCCGTCGTCTGTCGTCCGTTAACTTTTCACATTTTAATCTTCCTCTCTGAAACCCCTCAGCCAAATGAAGTGAAACTTGGTAGGAAGCATCTATGGAAGGTCCTCTCTAAAGACTGCTCATTTCGTCTCGATCCATTAACAAACAGTAGAAATGCCTGGTACCTGTACCTTTAATGGTACCAGTATGTTGACTATGAAACTGGCAGCAGAACACAACACAGCTGTTATTAAATGTGAAGTAGAGCAGGAGTTAGCTACCATTGACATGTACACTGAAAGTCAACCAGATGATCTTGTTGTATATTGTAAGTTTAGTGTTAAATATTATACAATTATAGCTTTTGTATGAGGTTGATACGTGGTTATATCGACCAAACAGAAGTATATCGACTGTATATCGATATAAATCACGTATTGACCTCATACAAAAGCTACAATTGTTATATTATTAATCCACATTATTGACAAATATTAGGAAAAATTAGCAGGAATTAAAAATATTTGTCCAATGCTGTAACTTTTGATTTCTGTATATATATCACTGCATTTTTTATATGGATTTTGGGAAATTTATGTTTATTTTTAGTATTTAGTAACGTGCTGTATGACCGTGCAATCTGCTATTTTATATATTACTAAAATTTTGGGAAAAATTATGTTTATTTTTAGTAACGTGCTGTATGACCGTCCAATCTGCTATTTTCCTATATAACAAAAATCGCTGACAGTGCAACCTTTGTTTATACAGTATATCATGTGATTTGGTATCTACCAATCAAATTTTAAGAATGATTAATAATATCATACAATAAATAGCTACCAGTGACATGCATAGACAAAGTCAGCCAGATATTCTTGTTGTGTATTGTAAGTTTAGTGTTAAATATCATACAATAAAAACTTGCTAAAAGTATATTATTCAACATTATCGTCTAATATATATACAATGCAAGTGTGATTTCATTTTTATTCTTTAAAGTATTTTTAGCTCACCTTGCCAAAGGCAATGTGAGCTTTTGCCATCACTTGGCGTCCTTCGTCCGTTAACTTTTCGCATTTTAATCTTCTCCTCTGAAACTTCTCAGCCAAATGAACTGACACTTGGTGGGAAGCATTTATGGAAGGTCCTCTCTAAAGATTGCTCATTTTGTCCCGATCTATTAACAAACATGGCAATTCATGTTTCTGATTGGCAGATTTGTAAAAATCTTCTCCTCTGAAACCGCTTGGCCAAATGAACCGAAACTTAGTAGGAAGCATCTATGGAAGATCCTCTATGAAGATTGCTCATTTCATCCCGATCCGTTAACAAACATGGTCGCCACAGGCAATTCTTGTTTCTGATTGGTTCATTTCTAAAAATCTCCATTGTAGTAAACTGTTAAAAGGGAGATAGCTCTTGCATTAAACTGTTAAAAGAAAGATAACTTGCCATTATCTTCCTTAGAAATTAACTAATGCTGATATAGTGTAACATGTTTATACTATACATTACATCAGTTAGAAACTCCCAAAAATATTTAGTACCTACAGGTAAGTCATTTGGACAACCTAAATAAAAACTTAGGTTGTTCAAAAAATTGCTTGGTTGTCCAATCAAGCCCGCAAAGCAGGCTTGCCCAACTCGCTTTCGAGGTGGTCCTTACGGCCGGGGGTCTGAAGGCCCCCAGAAGCTCTGGGGTAAATGGTGAAAAATCCTGCATTCTGGGCATATCATGGCACATAAATCTCAGCTTCAAATAGGTTTTTTTTAACTGAAATATTTCTTTGACAAGTCACAAGGCACCCAGTAGCTTTGGATTAAAAGGTGCATAAACCAGCTTTTCTAAACCTGTTATTCAATAAGGATAATTTTGATTTTTGGTTTGATAGTTAATGGACAATTTTGTACTGGTTGGTTTATTCCCAGAAGTAAATGTTTTGGCAATAATTTTTAGATTTTTTTGCCGGAGGCTCCTACTTCGCCCCGGTCACAAACTTTCACATTTTTGAGAAAGGGAAATTGATAAAATACGAGTAATAACCTTACCTTACCTTACCTCTGTATCTTCAACCCCCTTTCAAGGAGAACCATACTGTGTATGTAGAACAGTGCTCTATTTACAGTATAGATACGATAACGTAACCCTCGTCCCGCTTGTGCTCCAGTTAGGGTTACGAATCGGCCCCATTCAACGTATGGGAGCAAATTAAAATTTTCGTTAAGTGAATATTTCAACTTTCTTTTTGCACATCTGGTAATAACTTATTATTCCCTACAATTTTTAAGTAATGGCGATACGAAATAAGTGTTACAATACCTGTTTCTACCTTCACGATCGATTTAGCATTCGAAAATTGTTTCTTGTCCGCCATGGCACCTTACGTATACTCTCGTGATGGGCGGAGCCTATCCATATATGGATCTGAATGCCAAATATTAAAAACTTTACTATGATGTTTTACTACGATTGATCCAAATAAGGATATCTCCAAAACGAGGCAAGTACACGTGAAATAGCAACTTGTAAACAAAATGTCGGACAGAAAGAAGATTTCATGCATTCAAATTTTCAGATGGATATAAGTCTACCATGGATTGATGCAACGTTTACTTAACACCTCAAGGTTTACCTAAATATATGTATCTTTCACCCCCGTTAATCTTTCCAACCACTTACAACGGAATTAGGACAAAAAACCGCCCGGTGTGAATCACTCCGGGTGCTGCTCCCATACGTTGAATGGGACCGATTGGTAACCCTCGCTGGGAGCAAAAGCGGACTGAGGGTTACGTTATCGTATCTATTTACAGTACTGTGCACTCCCTCCACCATTATCTATTACCACGAATTATAAAATCCTTTGTACACTAATATTATAAACACTGGATTTATGTACATAACTAAAGTCTAAAATGTCTCTTCAGTTGGCACTTATGTTTTAAAATATTCACTGATAAAAGATAAAAGTCTCTTCAATTGATTTTCCTGCTTCACGGGTAAAATATAAAGATTATTTAAAATGTCATAGTCACTTCACTTAAAATATCCTGTTCAATGTTTTAAAATATTCTCTGATAAAAGATAAAAATCTCTTCAGTTGATTTTCCTGCTTGATGGATAAAATATAAAAGTTATTTAAAATGTCATAGTCATTTCACTTTAAATATCCTGTTCACCGGATACGGCATCGGTATTGGATTCCGGTCAAATATCAACAATGCCAAAGTTCCGGTGATCGTTTATTTGAAGAGTTTTATTTTTATAGCCATTTTAAGGGGTAATTTAGGAAAATCTACTCACAAAACTTGAAAAGAATAAATTTCAGCATCTGGGTAAAAGAACATTTCAGGTCGTGACTTGGACAACTTTGTTATAAATTCAGGTCGTCCGTAATCGTTTTTTTTGGGTCGTCATTGACGATCAGACGACCGGGAATTTCGAACACTGATTACATGTAGGTATTCACATTTTAATATTCTTTTTAACTCACCGTGCCAAAGGCAATGTGGGCTTTTGGCATCACTTGGGGTCCGTCGTTTGTTGTCTGTCATGTGTTAACTTTTCACATTTTAAACTTCTCCTCTGAAACCCATCAGCCAAGTGAACTGAAACTTAGTAAGAAGCATCTATGGAAGGTCCTCTCTAAAGAGTGCATATTTTGTTATGATCCATTACCAAACATGGCCCTCCACAGGCAATTCTTGTTTCTTATTGGCCAATTTTTTTTAAAATTTCCTCCTCTGAAACCGCTTGGCCAAATTAACCGAAACATGGCAGGAAGCATCTATGGAATGTCCTCTATGAAGATTGCTCATTTCGTCTCGATCGGTTAACAAACATGGCCACCACAAGCAATTCGTGTTTCTGATTGGTCGATATCTTAAAAATCTTCTCCTCTGAAACTGCCAAGCTAAATGAACCGAAACTTGCTAGGAAGCATCTACATGTATGGAAGGTTGTGTAATAAGTTTCCTCAAAACAGAATGAAAGGTGAGCGACACAGGCTCAGCCCACTGAGCCTCTAGTTAATACCTTGTTGGTTCTGCTGCTGTTTTTTCTTGATGGCAAACTGTTACTTTGAAAATTTAAATTAAAAATGTTCCAACAAAAGCTCTGAAAAATCTGATTTCCTATTGTAAAATTTAAGGACATGAACTTCAGATTTGAATTAATTAAAAAATGCAAAAGTAAAATTATATATATGTATATATAAAGAAGTTTAAGATTGGAAGGTTTGACGTAATTTTTATGTTTTTTTTGGGATGTCATATGTCCATATAAGTATATAAATAAATAAAATTTTGTCATTAAAGTATTATTAAATGAATTTGAATATATACAATTATAAGTGCTGTGTCTTAAAATATGAAGTTTATGTGTATGAGGCTAAAAAACTGGGACAAAGGTGAGATCCACTGAGTTTTGCACTGAATACACATAAACATTATATTTTTTTAAGACACTGCATTAGTATTGTGTTTATCCTGCAGAAAAAAATCGCATTAATCCATGGGCGGTGATATTTGAATTTAATAATAATATACAATTATATTTTGATTGGCCCTTTTGATATTTTCTGTAAACAGGCACTTGACTGATTTACAACTAATTTCATATAGCTCAACAGGTAAAACATGAAACAGATACCAGAAATGCTATATTTCAGTCTGTGATCATATATTGCAAAATATTATCATCAATGCAATTTCATTACTCAATACTAGAACAAGTGCAGGATACAAATAATATTACTGATATCTTTTGGTTTCCTTTAGATAAAGTAAGGAATATAGGAATTACAAAGTCACCAAATCTTACTAGTTATGCTGAAGGAGCCACGTCAATAACACTTGAATGTTCAGCTGAAGGGAACCCAGCACCAGACTTTACATGGCACAAAGACTCAGACATGAATACAACATTAGCTATAGGGAAGACATATACTCTATCTCAGAATGATGTAATTGTCAACAATACAGGGAACTATGTCTGTGTAGGATACAACACATTTAATGGAAAACAACATGAGCTGACAAAAGTTCAACCTATACAAATAGGTTAGTTATATAATTATGGGCTAACTGCATCAATGGTATAATGGTTAGCATACTCACCACAAGTGTAGATCATGGGTTCAAGCCGCAGTAGGCTCAAACCAAAGACTATAAAATTAATAGTTATTGCTTCTCCTTTCAGCAAACAGCAATAAGATCAAAGAGTGTTTGGCTTGAAATCAGGATAATGTGTCGGAAGAGCGACATGTCCACCCACGCACATACTGTTTCAGTCAGTTAGCATTATAAAAATCCAGCTTTAGCATGTTTGTCTAGTACAAAGCCAACAACATCATAGTATTATTGAAATGTAACTTGTTTTCGCTATGATATCGCTGAAAAATTGATCTTTTACCGTTAAATAACAATCACTTACTCACTAATTATAAGTGACTTACTTACGACAGGTCGGTGGTTTTCTCCATGTACTCTGGTTTCTTCCACCAATAAAGCTGACTGTTATTAAGATGATAACTTTATTTTTTACTGTTATGATAACAAATAAGATACATATTTAAATCAATATATTATATTAATTTTTCATTTTATATATTGGTTGTTTGTATAATTGAGTTTGCATGCCTATTTATTGTTTTATTTCTGTCATAGTGGTATATCAAAATCTATTATGAGAAGAAACGGTGTCAACTCGTTATGTTTTTCTTCCATTATTTTATGCTTTGTTTAATCTTCTTTTCATGTGTTGACTCTAATTTTTTTTAATTTTAATTTTTGGGCCCAGAAGATTTAATGTTCATATTTGTAATATTAATTTTTTGTTTTTGTTTGTTCTAGTTTTGTTCAAGATCCATCATTTACTTATAAGATAAACTTTTTTATGCTAGAACATAAGATTAACTCAACCTGGACCGATATACCAATATGAATATGATCTTATCAATGAAATACTGCATGCTAAATCAACACAATATGATAATATGTAGTTAGTAAGGTAGCTATATACAACATGACATTAAGCAAAGATTTCTTTAAATATTGTTCTAAAATTAGCTGTTTTATCTTGATTAAAGCATAATATTCAAATATGTGGTACGAGGTTTTTATCACTGAAATATTCTGTATTTTATAAAGGTTACCATGCCTACTGTCCTATATTCTGAAAGACCATAGCAGAGAATAAACATATTACACTTGAAATAAAATATAAAATTTCACAATTCAATAATATGAGACAGGCAACCTGTTTGAAGGACGAAGTCCTAAAATTTCAATAATACGATGATCTGTACACGATATTATCTTTTATTTTGAATGAATTTTGTAGCCGATTTGTTATGACTGTTCCGTTCATTTTACCCACGCCGCTCTTCCATCGAGAGTTTCGTAGAAAGAGACATAGCCAGAAATGATAGGTGATTTGCTCATTTGCATACGGTATTCAAAATAGCGGCTCAAAGAGAATTTGGATTTTAACATATAGTTGAACGGGAAACTTTCTGTTAGCATGGGCCGGACAATTTTCGGGGATATAAAACCAAACTATGCACCGGTTTGAACAATATCTCAAAATATTACAGTTGTACCATGAAAACTCAAGCTTCCCACCCAGTTTCAAATTTTGAAGCGTAAGTGCCATTCAAAACATTGAGAAGAAGTGAAAAAATGCATCCTGCACGGATTTTAAGACCTAAAAGCACTTTTCTTACAATCCCCATTCTAGTTGCCGGGACAAATTCGGTCAGTTCCGGTAACATTGTTGATGAATCTTTCTTCGATAAATATTTTGCTGAAAAATTAAAGGTTCCCACGATAATTTAAAAGAGGGTTTCACAAGTTGTTTTACCTTTCTAGTAGAGGTTCAATAGGGTTCACGCAAAAAATCTACTATTTCGTAAAACTGCTTCTGCTAGAAATAGCATTATTTGAGTAAGCACCGTATTCCATTGTAAATGTAAATAAACAATTAAAAAAAGGCTCCACAAGGATATTTTTTTATTTCGACAAAACAATAGAACAAGTAACTACCGGTATAATACAATTGGAAACAATACTGCTGATATATAAAGTTCTTCAGCATCAAGATGAATCATTCTTATTGATGTGTATAGTTATTCATTTACAATTTAATATAAATGATAGACACATCAGTTTAATATTGATTTAGATCGTGAAAAAAAAGGGGGGGGGGGGTGCAGTGCATTAAATATATGTTCTATCTTTTACACACATCATCGGATTTCTAATGAAACTATGATGACAATTAATTTTGATACGATCGCAAATTATTATGAAGTTATTTATGTGATCAAAACTGTGATAAAATATTATTAAGTTTTCATCAGCGTTCATTGATCAGCGTCTTCCGAATTTGGTTCAACCTTTATTTGCTGACGTCATACATGACGCGATTTGGCTAATGCATATTCATGAGCAAAAGCACCTATGATTTCTGGCTATGATTTTTTTATTAGAATTTTATTTCAAGTTTATTTCGATTTTGCATAGAGTAAATAATTAAAGAATTGGGAATTTTTCATTGAAATATATTTCTTTTGCGTTTCTAAACATCAATTGATCTATTTTTTTAAACTTCCGGTGAACAGATATTTGGCTATCAATATAGAAAGGAAAAATCGGACAGCCTACCGTTAAAAGGACTTCGTCCTTTATTAATATGAGACAGGCAACCTGTTTGAAGGACGAAGTCCTAAAATTTCAATAATACGATGGTCCGTACACGTTAGCCTCACCGGACGCAATTATGAACAATTTCGATGATATTGACATTTGATAATAAATTTGACCAAATTGATGAAGCTGATTGCATGTTCATATTTCAGATTTAACACCAATATTCCTTTTGAATCATAGCCCATATATTATTCAATGCATTGTTACGGGTTTTAAACCGATTTTCATGACCCCGTTCTAGTCACTCTGTGACCTAGATCCGGACACAATTTCGAACGACATCATAATAACCTTTCTAGTGTAAATTATTTAATGACAACTGTTAAAATTGAAAGAGCATTCATTCATTTACGTTCACATATCGATTTGTATATGATACACATGAAATAAAAACCTTTCCTTTATTCATACCATAAATGTGTGCCAGTTTGCATTCGGAATTCCTTGGACTCTTCAATGAATAAGGTACATCACGGATTTTGACATTTTGGGATAGATCAAGGTAAGGAAAATGTATTATATTGACTGTTTTTGTTTTAATTTCAATGTGTTCTACATATGCATAGAACCAGGAGATCATATTCTTTCCAATAACAGGCATAATATAACAAAATATGCGTACCTCAATGAATTTTAGCAATAGATTCCAAGTGCAATTGTCGATCGTTTTCTGTTTACAAATATGAAAACCCGTCGTCTGCAACATTCAACAACTGCGCATGAATAATTTTCTCCCAAAACACGAGTAATTTAGCGGGTTATCTATTTATAAAAGCATTTTTTTAATTCATGTTTTGAAGGAAAAATTAGGAGACATACTTTTTATTTCGTTCGTAATTGCGTCCGGTGAGGCTATTATCTTTTATTTTGAATGAATTTTGTAGCCGATTTGTTATGGCTCATTTTACCTACTGTACGCCGCTCTTCCGTCGGGAGTTTCGTAGAAATATATTTTTTTATTAGAATTTTATTTCAAGTTTATTTCGATTTTGCATAGAGTAAATAATTAAAGAATTGAGAATTTTTCATTGAAATATATTTCTTTTGCGTTTCTAAATTATCAATTGATCTATTTTTTAAACTTCCGGTGAACAGATATTTGGCTATCAATATAGAAGGAAAAATCGGACAGCTTACCGTTATAAAGACTTTGTCCTTTATAAAGGGAAGAAGTTAACAGGAAAATCATTTATTGAAAGGAAGATATTTAAATGATGTGTAAAGCAAAAAGTTTTTCTGTGAATTGGAATTCAATTATCTACTGTTTTTTTAAACCTAATAATAAAAATTTAGAAAATTCAAGGTCAGTTCAGATAAAAGTAGCATGTAGTTCAATGTATGTAAAAAAAATCTTAATGTGTGAGTTTTCTTCCATTTGTCTGTTTTTAAATTTAAAACATTTTTTTTTCTTCCCCCCCACTAACGCAATGTACAGTAACCTCAATTCAACAAAGATGATAGAACAGATATCACTAGTACAGTTATTTTTTGTATTTAGCTATCGTTCTGTCACCTGTTCTCGATAGTTACCAGTTCTCGATAATTATGCGCGCGAGAGTTTTGACATAAATCGGAAAAACGCACGCGTCTTCTGTTCACCAGGATTTTACCTACGGAACACCGCCTCGCTTTGCTAAAAGGAAAAAATGGCTATGCTACGTATCAAGGTATGTATGAACATAATCTTTATAGTCTCAGATATTTATGCACATTTTCCTATTCCAAAAATAACTCTAAATTCACCGGGTCATTGCTTAAAATATACGTTTGTGATGTAAACAAAACTTTGCTGTCAATGAAGGTCAAGTACGTATACGTCATACAAAACCGGAAATATACAGGTGGCACTGTTCAGAAAAAAATAATTTGGTACACCGTTCGGGTCATATCTTATCAGTTTTATCTTTATATCAACGTTATTTCTGTATTGTGTAACCCCAATGGAACACTTTTTCAAACATGTTTAATTTTACATGTATGGTTGAAATCAATAATGTTGGTGTTTACAAATGTCTTAAATACATTTTTTTCTTTTCTTCCTATAATTTTTATTAGTAAACATGCCATCCATAATTGATTTTACAAGGTTTTACACACTTATCGAGAACTGGTGTCGTAATACACAAAGTGTCAGAAATAAGGTCATACACAAACATTATGTTTTCTCCGTAACTTCTAGGAGTAGAACTTCTAGGTTTGGTAGAAATAAAGAACTAGTTTGACAAACAAACAAAAACAATTTTGTATAAATTAAACTCCATACTTGTTTCATAAAAAACAACAAAACATATTAGTGTTTTTGCCATCAGCCTGTCGTGCTCGATAAATACATTGTGTTAACTCGGTGCACGGCAGCTAGAAAATGAATTAAACCCGTATTAGGAAATTAACACATTTTGCAATATGATATAAAAGTAATTTTGACTAAATACTAATTGTTGTATTATTATTAACTGTTCTAAGTACATTTTTTCTTTGATTTGTAAAATAGGCGTTGATTAAGTAATGATTTATGCAATGTTTAGATTCTCCAGTGATTTTACACCCTGAATATTTCTGCTTCTATATACAAACAATACCATAGCTACATATACATGTATTTTAAAGACTCGGGTCGTTGTAATCATGATCGTATGGTAGTTAGATTTACAACTACCTGTGCAATCAGTGCCTGTCACCATTTACGTTGTGAGTTCGAATCTCGCTCAGCTGAGTTGTACTTGATACAACAATATGTGATAAAGTTTGTCAGTGACATGCGACAGGTCGGTGGTTTTCTTCTGCAACTCTGGTTTCCTCCATCAATAGAACTGACTGCCACGATATAACTGAAATATTGTTGAAAGTTGCGCTAAACATCATAACCCTAACCCTCTGAAACAATACACCTTATCTTCATGCTACTTCAGTATTCATGATTACATATAGCTGGTAGAGAATGGTAAGAATTCAGGGTGTAATGCCGGTTTTTCCTTGGACTGAATTCAAAGGAAGAAGAGTTAAAAATAATAATAATGTAGTCTATAATATTCCAGTAATTCAGGAATTTCAAATCTTTGTTGTTGCTCATTTTAGATTAGCTACAGGTGAAATTAATATTGTTTGAAAATACAGACATTTTTTATAAAGAGACAAGACAAGAGTGCATCAAAATGTTTTAATTGGTTTAAATAATTGAGCCCATCTGGTGTTTTAACTTGATATATACAACTTAAATCAATGAGATTATGACAATAATTTTTTTTTTTTGAAAACTTTCAAAAGGTCATTGAATTAGTACTTGTGCAAAATATAAGCTTAAAGCCATGTAAGAATCACTGATGACGTGTGACAATAAATCAAGAAGTATGAATGGTATATAGTGCATGTTTTTATTTTCTATCAGACTATACCACTACTCCTGCTCCAACTACTACACCTTCTACTACAGTTACAGACCCTAATGTTACCAACGCTCAACCGACAAATAATGGTAAAAATAACTTGTATAGTTAGTTCATAAAACCTGTCTAAACCGAACCCCTTTGGGACTGAACAAATTGTTCAGTTTAAACAGGTGTTTGGTTTATGCAGATTCAAATTACATAGACATTTAGTAGATGTGACTGTAAAGTCTGTCTGGTTTAGGCAGGTTTTCAGTTTACTCAGGGTTCAGTAGATGTGACTGTAAAGTCTGTCTGGTTTAGGCAGGTTTTCTGTTTACTAAGGGTTCAGTAGATGTGACTGTAAAGTCTGTCTGGCTTAGGCAGGTATTCTGTTTACTCAGGGTTTAGTAGATGTGACTGTAAAGTCTGTCTGGTTTAGGCAGGTTTTCAGTTTACTCAGGGTACAGTAGATGTGACTGTAAAGTCTGTCTGGTTTAGGTAGGTTTTCAGTTTACTCAGGGTTTAGTAGATGTGACTGTAAAGTCTGTCTGGTTTAGGCAGGTTTTCAGTTTACTCAGGGTTCAGTAGATGTGACTGTAAAGTCTGTCTGGTTTAGGCAGGTTTTCAGTTTACTCAGGGTTCAGTAGATGTGACTGTAAAATCTGTCTGGTTTAGTCAGGTTTTTAGTTTACTCAGGGTTCAGTAGATGTGACTGTAAAGTCTGTCTGGTTTAGTCAGGTTTTCAGTTTACTCAGGGTTCAGTAGATGTGACTCTAAAGTCTGTCTGGCTTAGGCAGGTTTTCAGTTTACTCAGGGTTCAGTAGATGTGACTGTAAAGTCTGTCTGGTTTAGGCAGGTTTTCAGTTTACTCAGGGTTCAGTAGATGTGACTGTAAAGTCTGTCTGGTTTAGGCAGGTTTTCAGTTTACTCAGGGTTCAGTAGATGTGACTGTAAAGTCTGTCTGGTTTAGGCAGGTTTTCAGTTTACTCAGGGTACAGTAGATGCAACTGTACAGTCTGTCTGGTTTAGGCAGGTTTTCAGTTTACTCAGGGTTCAGTAGATGTGACTGTAAAATCTGTCTGGTTTAAGCAGGTTTTCAGTTTACTCAGGGTTCAGTAGATGTGACTGTAAAGTCTGTCTGGTTTAGGCAGGTTTTCAGTTTACTCAGGGTTCAGTAGATGTGACTCTAAAGTCTGTCTGGCTTAGGCAGGTTTTCAGTTTACTCAGGGTTCAGTAGATGTGACTGTAAAGTCTGTCTGGTTTAGGCAGGTTTTCAGTTTACTCAGGGTTCAGTAGATGTGACTGTAAAGTCTGTCTGGTTTAGGCAGGTTTTCAGTTTACTCAGGGTTCAGTAGATGTGACTGTAAAGTCTGTCTGGTTTAGGCAGGTTTTCAGTTTACTCAGGGTTCAGTAGATGTGACTGTAAAGTCTGTCTGGTTTAGTCAGGTTTTTAGTTTACTCAGGGTTCAGTAGATGTGACTGTAAAGTCTGTCTGGTTTAGTCAGGTTTTCAGTTTACTCAGGGTTCAGTAGATGTGACTCTAAAGTCTGTCTGGCTTAGGCAGGTTTTCAGTTTACTCAGGGTTCAGTAGATGTGACTGTAAAGTCTGTCTGGTTTAGGCAGGTGTTCAGTTTACTCAGGGTTCAGTAGATGTGACTGTAAAGTCTGTCTGGTTTAGGCAGGTTTTCAGTTTACTCAGGGTTCAGTAGATGTGACTGTAAAGTCTGTCTGGTTTAGGCAGGTTTTCAGTTTACTCAGGGTACAGTAGATGCAACTGTACAGTCTGTCTGGTTTAGGCAGGTTTTCAGTTTACTCAGGGTTCAGTAGATGTGACTGTAAAGTCTGTCTGGTTTAGGCAGGTTTTCAGTTTACTCAGGGTTCAGTAGATGTGACTCTAAAGTCTGTCTGGCTTAGGCAGGTTTTCAGTTTACTCAGGGTTCAGTAGATGTGACTGTAAAGTCTGTCTGGTTTAGGCAGGTTTTCAGTTTACTCAGGGTTCAGTAGATGTGACTGTAAAGTCTGTCTGGATTAGGCAGGTTTTCAGTTTACTCAGGGTACAGTAGATGTAACTGTACAGTCTGTCTGGTTTAGGCAGGTTTTCAGTTTACTCAGGGTTCAGTAGATGTGACTGTAAAGTCTGTCTGGTTTAGGCAGGTTTTCAGTTTACTCAGGGTTCAGTAGATGTAACTGTAAAGTCTGTCTGGTTTAGGCAGGTTTTCAGTTTACTCAGGGTTCAGTAGATGTGACTGTAAAGTCTGTCTGGTTTAGGCAGGTTTTCAGTTTACTCAGGGTTCAGTAGATGTGACTGTAAAGTCTGTCTGGTTTAGGCAGGTTTTCAGTTTACTCAGGGTTCAGTAGATGTGACTGTAAAGTCTGTCTGGTTTAGGCAGGTTTTCAGTTTACTCAGGGTTCAGTAGATGTAACTGTAAAGTCTGTCTGGCTTAGGCAGGTTTTCAGTTTACTCAGGGTTCAGTAGATGTGACTGTAAAGTCTGTCTGGTTTAAGCAGGTTTTCAGTTTACTCAGGGTTCAGTAGATGTGACTGTAAAGTCTGTCTGGCTTAGGTAGGTTTTCAGTTTACTCAGGGTTCAGTAGATGTAACTGTAAAGTCTGTCTGGCTTAGGCAGGTTTTCAGTTTACTCAGGGTTCAGTAGATGTGTCTGTTAAGTCTGTCTGGTTTAGGCAGGTTTTCAGTTTACTCAGGGTTCAGTAGATGTGTCTGTTAAGTCTGTCTGGTTTAGGCAGGTTTTCAGTTTACTCAGGGTTCAGTAGATGTGACTGTAAAGTCTGTCTGGTTTAGGCAGGTTTTCAGTTTACTCAGGGTTCAGTAGATGTGACTGTAAAGTCTGTCTGGTTTAGGCAGGTTTTCAGTTTACTCAGGATTCAGTAGATGTGACTGTAAAGTCTGTCTGGCTTAGGCAGGTTTTCAGTTTACTCAGGGTTCAGTAGATGTGTCTGTTAAGTCTGTCTGGTTTAGGCAGGTTTTCAGTTTACTCAGGGTTCAGTAGATGTGTCTGTTAAGTCTGTCTGGTTTAGGCAGGTTTTCAGTTTACTCAGGGTTCAGTAGATGTGACTGTAAAGTCTGTCTGGTTTAGGCAGGTTTTCAGTTTACTCAGGGTTCAGTAGATGTGACTGTAAAGTCTGTCTGGTTTAGGCAGGTTTTCAGTTTACTCAGGATTCAGTAGATGTGACTGTAAAGTCTGTCTGGCTTAGGCAGGTTTTCAGTTTACTGATGGTTTTCACTGTATCACAAAAAAACAAATACAATTATCTCAATATACACGTTTCTTAAGGGGAATCCTAGAATTTTCGTTTTATGTGTATAGTCAACTTGTCTTAGCGACCCCTTCCGTATAGCAACTTCCTTCATTGTGCAGCCTTATTTATTCCTCCTCAGCGTTTTCCCATGCATGTTACCTTTATATAATGACTCACTGTCTAACGCGACTAACAAACATGTTCTAAAGGTGAAAATCCTATGTTTATAACGACAATAAGAAAATTTACTATCAGACTGCAACTGGAAGTTAGAAAATAATAAATAAACACAATCTCAGGGAAAACGAGATTTTATACAAATATATTTTTGAATCTGGCTAAATAAGAAACGTGATATCTGCTAAACCATTTTGCTTCTCTAAAGACGATTCTTGTTTAGAAAATCAAATTAAGCTGGCCAAATTAATGTTAGCATCATGTTTGGAAATTGAAAACTCCTTAAGAATGTCTTATGTTTTATTAAATTTGTTTAGAAATACAGTGAAACCTGTCTAAACTGAACCCTGAGTAAACTGAAAACCTTTCTAAACTGAGCCCTGAGTAAACATAAAACCTGTCTAGACTGAACCCTTAGTAAACATAAAAACCTGTCTAAATTGAACCCTGAGTAAACATAAAACCTGTCTAAACTGAACCCTGAGTAAACATAAAACCTGTCTAAACCAAACAGGCTTTACAGTCCCATCTACTAAATGTCTATGTAATTTGAACCTGTGTAAACCAAACACCTGTCTAAACTGAACAAATTGTTCAGTCCCAAAGGGGTTCGGTTTACTCACGCTCTACTGTATATCGAAGATGGCAACAGATTTATGTTATCAACTAAAAATAAATAGTGGAATAAACAGGAAGTTGACATTCAGGCATAATTTAAAAACTGATCGAACCATTATATACAGATTTGGAAAATAAATTAATAAAATGCAAAAGAATATTTCACTGAAATGTATTTGTTGATTAAAGATATATAAACACAGGTCTATATATACAATAATGCAAACTGGAAACTAGATACACTATAAGTGTGTGTAAGCCGATGGACGTAATTGTGTTGGCAAATATCATAACCTCTGTATTAAAGACTCCCTGTCTTCTGCGACCATTTTCAGAATTCCCATCAATTGTCACTATAGACAAGTTTGTATTAACAAATGAACAATTAGACATGGAGTTTATATAAATGGAGATCATTGTCTAAAAGCCAGTCACTTATTCAAGTAATATTTTGACAATAATGTTAAAAGCAGGGTTTATATTTTTTATTTCACAATAGTTTTACTAATATTGTGTTATTTTTGGAATTTTCTTCAGGAATTTATATGTAATAACAGTTTATACTCCATCAATCAGCTAAAGTTGATATATCCTTAGAAATTATGATTTTTAAAGACCTGTTACACAGAATGACTTGTTCAAGTGATTTTGAGTGAGATTGCCATTAAATATCACATGTAGTAGTGATTTGTTAGCTAATACACCTGTCACTTTTATTCCCAACAAAGATAAAATAGTTCTACATGGAAGATATAAAAACGTATGTTTGTATATGAACTGAAAAATGAAACGATGACATTTTCTAGAAAATTATTTCCCATTTTCTTTTGAAAATTCTAATGAAAAGGTACATTCTTTCAAAATTGGCAACCCAATTGGTGGTGTAATGGTTAGTCTGTTCGCATCAAGTGCTGTAAATCAAAGGTTTGAGGCCTGATCATGTGAATCCAAAGACTATAAAATTGATAGTTATATCGTGGCGGTCAGTTTTATTGATGGAGGAAACCGGAGAACCTGGAGAAAACCACCGACCTGTCGCAATTCACTGACAAACTGTATCACATAATGTTGTACACATCGCCCTAATTCATATTCGAACTCACATCAGTGGTTAGGCTCTGATTGCATAGCTAGTTTTAAATCCAAATACCATGTAGAATCGTCGGTTATTCCCTGGACTGAATTCAAAGAAAGAAGAGTTAAAAATAATAATAATGTAGTCTGTAATATTCCAGTAATTCAGAAATTTCAAATTTTTCTTGTTGCTCATTTTAGATAAGCTGCGGGTGAAATTAATATTGTTTGAAAATACAGACATTTTTTTTTAAAGAGACAAGAAAAGAGTGCATAAAAATGTTTTAATTGGTTTAAACAATTGAGCCCATCTGATGTTTTAACTTGATATATACAACTTAAATCAATGAGATTATAACAATAAACAAGTTTTTATGAAAACATTGAAAAGATGACTGAATTAGTACTTGTGCGAAATATAAGCTTAAAGCCTTGTAAGAATTATTGATGACGATTGACAATAAATCAAGAAGTAAGAATGGTATATAATAGTGCATGTTTTTATTTTCTATATACTCCAGTTAAAGAAGATCCACCGACAAATACTGGTAAGTATAACTTATATAGTTAGTACAGTAAAACCTATCTAAACTGAACCCCTTTGGGACTGAAACAATTGTTCAGCTTAAACAGGTGTTTGGTCTACGCAGATTCAAATTACATAGACATTTAGTAGATGTGACTGTAAAGTCTGTCTGGTTTAGGCAGGTTTTCAGTTTACTCAGGGTTCAGTAGATGTGACTGTAAAGTCTGTCTGGCTTAGGCAGGTTTTCAGTTTACTCAGGGTTCAGTAGATGTGACTGTAAAGTCTGTCTGGCTTAGGCAGGTTTTCAGTTTACTCAGGTTTCAGTAGATGTGACTGTAAAGTCTGTCTGGTTTAGGCAGGTTTTCAGTTTACTCAGGGTTCAGTAGATGTGACTGTAAAGTCTGTCTGGCTTAGGCAGGTTTTCAGTTTACTCAGGGGTCAGCAGATGTGACTGTAAAATCTCTCTGGCTTAGTCAAGTTTTCTGTTTACTCAGGGTTCAGTAGATGTGACTGTAAAGTCTGTCTGGTTTAGTAAGGTTTTCAGTTTACTCAGGGTTCAGTTGATGTGACTAAAGTATGTCTGGTTTAGGCAGGTTTTCAGTTTACTCAGGGTTCAGTAGATGTGACTGTAAAGTCTGTCTGGTGTAGGCAGGTTTTCAGTTTACTCAGGGTTCAGTAGATGTGACTGTAAAGTCTGTCTGGTTTAGGCAGGTTTTCAGTTTACTCAGGGTTCAGTAGATGTGACTGTAAACACTAGCAGGTTTTCAGTTTACTCAGGGTTCAGTAGATGTGATTGTAAAGTCTGTCTGGATTAGGCAGGTTTTCAGTTTACTCAGGGTTCAGTAGATGTGACTGTAAAGTCTGTCTGGTTTAGGCAGGCTTTCAGTTTACTCAAGGTTCAGTAGATATGAAGGTAAAGTCTGTCTGGACTAGGCAGGTATTCAGTTTGACTCAGGGTTCAGTAGATGTGACTGTAAAGTTTGTCTAGCTTAGGCAGGTTTTCTGTTTACTCAGGGTTCAGTAGATATAACTGTAAAGTCTATCTGGTTTAGGTAGGTTTTCTGTTTACTCAGGGTTTAGTAGATGTGACTGTAACGTCTGTCTGCTTTAGGCAGGTTTTCAGTTTACTCAGGGTTCAGTAGATGTGACTGTAAAGTCTGTCTGGTTTAGGCAGGTTTTCAGTTTACTCAGGGTTCAGTAGATGTGACTGTAAAGTCTGTCTGGTTTAGTCAGGTTTTCAGTTTATTAAGAGTTCAGTAGATGTAACTATAAAGTCTGTCTGGTTTAGGCAGGTTTTCATTTTACTCATGGTTTTCACTGTATCACAAAAAAACATATACAATTTATCTCAATATACACGTTTCTTAACGGGAATCTTAAAATATTCGATTTACATGTTTAGTCAACTTGTCTTAGCGACTCTTTCCGTATAACAACTTCCGTCATTATGCGACATTATTTATTCCTCCTCAACCTTTTCCCATGCATTTTACCTTTATATAGTGCCTCACTGTCTGACGCGACAAACAAACATGTTCTAAGGGTGAAAATCCTACGTTTATAATGGCTATAGGAACATTTACTATCAGACTGCAACTGGAAGTTAGAAAATAAATAAATAAACAGTCTCAGGGAAGTTAGAAAATAAATAAATGAAACACAGTCTCAGGGAAAACGAGATTTTATAAAACATAAATTTTCAATCTTGCTAAATGAGAAACGTGATTTCTGCTAACCCATTTTGCTTCTCTAAAGACGATTCTTGTTTAGAAAATCAAATTAAAGTGGCCAAATTAATGTTAGCATCATGTTTGGAAATTGAAAACTGTTGAACAAATATATTGCTGAACAGAGAAATAAGATACATTCCAGATTCCTGAAATATCAAAAATGTCTTATGTTTTATTAAATTTGTTTAGAAATACAGTGCAACCTGTCTAAACTGAACCCTGAGTAAACTGAAAACCTTTCTAAGCTGAACCCTGAGTAAACATAAAACCTGTCTAAAGTGAACCCTACGTAAACTGAAACCTGTCTAAACCAGACAGGCTTTACAGTCCCATCTACTAAGTGTCTATGCAATTTGAACCTGTGTAAACCAAACACCTGTCTAAACTGAACAAATTCCTCAGTCCCAAAGGGGTTCGGTTTACTCACGCTCTACTGTATATCGAAGATGGCAACAGATTTATGTCGTCAACTAAAAATAAATAGTAGAATAAACTGGAAGTTGACATTCAGGCATAATTTAGAAACTGATCGAACCATTATATACAGATTAGGAAAAAAAAATGAAAAAAATGCAAAAGAATATTTCACTGAAATGTATTTCGTGATTAAAGATTTGGAAACACAGGTCTATATATACAATAATGCAAACTGGAACCTAGATACACTATAAGTGTGTGTAAGCCGATGGACGTAATTGTGTTGGCAAATATCATAACCTCTATATTAAAGACTCCCTGTCTTCTGCGACCATTTTCAGAATTCCCATTAATTGTCACTATAGACAAGTTTGTATTAACAAATGAACAATTAGACATGGAGTTTATATAAATGGAGATCATTGTCTAAAAGCCAGTCACTTATTCAAGTAATATTTTGACAGTAATGTTAAAAGCAGGGTTTATATTTTTTATTTCACAATAGTTTTACTAATATTGTGTTATTTTTGGAGTTTTCTTCAGGAATTTATATGTAATAACAGTATATACTCCATCAATCAGCTAAAGTTGATATATCCTTAGAAATTATGATTTTTAAAGACCTGTTACACAGAATGACTTGTTCAAGTGATTTTGAGTGAGATTGCCATTAAATATCACCTGTAGTAGTGATTTGTTAGCCAATACACCTGTCACTTTTATTCCCAACAAAGATAGAATAGTTCTACATGGAAGATATAAAAACGTATGTGTTTGTATATGAACTGAAAGATGAAACGAAGACATTTTCTTTCAAAATTGGCAACCCAATTGGTGGTGTAATGGTCAGTCTGTTCGCATCAAGTGCTGTAAATCAAAGTTTTGATCTCTGATCATGTCAATCCAAAGACTATACAATTGGTAGTTATATCGTGGGGGTCAGTTTTATTGGTGGAGGAAACCGGAAGACCCGGAGAAAACCACAAATCTGTCGCAATTCACTGACAAACTTTATCACATAATGTTGTACACATCGCCCTGATTCATATTCAAACTCACATCAGTGGTGATAGGCTCTGATTGGATAGCTAGTTGTATCCAAAAACCATGCACAAACATGGCCACGAAGGTCCCCACTATTTTATATATTTGTGTATTAGAACTGATTTGTCACATGTTGCAGATACTGTATATTCTATTTATAGATGAAACATCATTAGGTACTGAAAGTATTGTGGGAATAGTTGTAGGACTACTGTGTGCTATTGTTATAATTGTAATTGTTATTGTTATTGTGTGTAAGAGGAAAAGACGCAACCAAAAAGACGAAAGTATTGATGGTATGTCAATAATTCTGACACTTTCTGTGTTATTTTTTTTTAGGAAAGTCATGATCGGGATACTTAAAACAACAACAGTCCAAACACACAAATGTCAAATGAACAAAATCTTGGACAACACAAACATCATGTGTTAGACCTCATGCTCCATAAGTGTTAGCATCTCCTACCCCAAATATGATCAAATTAATGCAATTATAGGACATGACTTTCAGATCAATAACCAGAACTAATAAATGTACATACCATGGCATTGTTAAAGAGACCACCGATACAGCTTCGTCCGCATCATTTTTGGACTTATACCTCGAATTTGACGACAGTGGTCAACTCAGTACTAAAATTTATGATAAGCGGGACGACTTCAATTTTAAAATCATAAATTTTCCAAACATGTGCAGCAATATACCAGCTTCTCCTGCATATGGTGTTTACATCTCGCAATTGATTCGCTATGCAAGGACCAGTAGCAATTATTCTGATTTCCTGAAACTTCATCTTCATCTGAGAAACAGGCTACTGGACCAGGGCTATAAAAAGATTCGCCTTATTCGATCTCTTAAAAAGTTTTTATTCCGATACCAATATCTTGTCGAAATATATTCCGTCTCTGCAGAAAAAAATATAAGCGATGCATTTTCATATAGTGAAAATGTATAAAGATAAGTCAAGGATAATTTGTTTGTCAATGTGTGACGTAAAAATATTTTTGACATTTACGTCACCGAATATGGTACTGCTTTGACAACTGTTTTACCTATTTTGTTCCTGTGTTTAAATACTGTTACAGTGACAGTCGGAACCTTTGAACCGTAATGAGAGCGGGAGGTTTGGCGCCTTAAAATCTGATTTAACCCACCATTTCTTTAGAAATGCCTGTACCAAGTCAGGGTCATTACGGTTTTCACAGTTTTCCGGTTGTTGACTGATTTTGTCTGTTTATATAATTATGAGTTTTGACTTTCCCTTTGTAAGATTGTTCGGAGTTCGGTAATTTTGTTATTACCCTTATTGTCAGTTATCCAGTCAGTGTTTATGATACAGACAGGATAACATCATACACATTTTTCACGGTTTTAGTTTAGGAACTGGAGTATTTTTTGTTTTGCTAAATAACAACATATTTGATAGGGATACCTTTCCTATATAAGAACCAATAAATAATGTATAATAACAGAATTGTTAAGAAGAAGATTCCATAAGTATGACATTATTTTGTCTAATCCTATTTGTATAATTTAAGCAAATGAAATATGTGTAAGTTAAAAATAACCCACATAATTGTTGATAGAAAGCTGTGTAATAATGGTAATCATAGTTTGTTATATTTCAGAACCTCCAGAAAAGCCAAGAAAGTAAGTTTTATAAATAATAAGTCAGAATTAATTTACCACAGATTAGATGGAGTCATGATATTTGTTCTTGGTTTGGTTTGATATTTCAGATCTCTATTCTGATGAGGCTTAGACGAACCATGATATTTGCTCTCTGTTTAATTTGATATTTTAAATCTTGTGTTGAGGTTTTGATACAAATAAGACTGGTATTTTATTGTACTTCTGTCAGGAAATCAACATTTTTTTATATTATAAAACATCTATCCTATCGTCAGTGTTAACTAAATGTCTCCATGATGATATTCAGAGATGATATTTTTCAGTTATTTCACTGATTTCAGCTATTATCTCTGAAGAAAAAAATTCCGAAACTCGCAGGACATGGTCAGAATAGGTAAAAAATATACTTTTTGAAAGAGGATGTATATGGCTTCAGCTATTTTCATTGATTTTCAGTTATTTTATTTCCTGACCAGAATCATCCCTGGATATTTTTAATACTTTTTTTTTTACAATACTTGACCTTCAGCATGACTTGATGTAAATTGGCTACATACATTTAATATTCAAGATATATATCAAAGGATATGTATTGTGAATATTAAAATATGCAGTAATGGTATATTTTTTTGGTTAACACAATATTGGTATATACATGGTTAACACAGTATTGGTATATATATGGTTAGCACAGTATTGGTATATATATGGTTAACACAGTATTGGTATATATATATGGTTAACACAGTATTGGTATATATATGGTTAACACAGTAATGGTATATATATGGTTAACACAGTATTGGTATATATATATGGTTAACACAATATTGATATATATGTGGTTAACACAGTAATGGTATATATATGGTTAACACAGTATTGATATATATATGGTTAACACAGTATTGGTATATATATGGTTAACAGTATTGGTATATATATGGTTAACACAGTATTGGTATATATATGGTTAACACAGTATTGGTATATATATGGTTAACACAGTAATGGTATATATATGGTTAACACAGTATTGGTATATATATGGTTAACACAGTATTGGTATGTATATGGTTAACACAGTATTGGTATATATATGGTTAACACAGTAATGGTATATATATGGTTAACACAGTATTGGTATATATATGTTTTAACATAGTATTGGTATATATATGGTTAACACAGTATTGGTATATATATGGTTAACACAGTAATGGTATATATATGGTTAACACAGTATTGGTATATATATGGTTAACACAGTATTGGTATATATATGGTTAACACAGTATTGGTATATATATAGTTAACACAGTATTGGTATATATATGATTAACACAGTAATGGTATATATATATGGTTAACACAGTATTGGTATATATATGGTTAACACAGTAATGGTATATATATGGTTAACACAGTATTGGTATATATATGGTTAACACAGTATTGGTATATATATGGTTAACACAGTAATGGTATATATATGGTTAACACAGTATTGGTATATATATGGTTAACACAGTATTGTTATATATATGGTTAACACAGTATTGGTATATATATGGTTAACACAGTATTGGTATATATATGGTTAACACAGTATTGGTATATATATGGTTAACACAGTATTGGTATATATATGGTTAACACAGTAATGGTATATATATGGTAAACACAGTAATGGTATATATATGGTTAACACAGTATTGGTATATGCATGGTTAACACAGTAATGGTATATATATGGTTAACACAGTATTGGTATATATTTGGTTAACACAGTAATGGTATATATATGGTTAACACAGTAATGGTATATATATGGTTAACACAGTATTGGTATATATATGGTTAACACAATAATGGTATATATATGGTTAACACAGTATTGGTATATATATGGTTAACACAGTAATGGTATATATATGGTTAACACAGTATTGGTATATATATGGTTAACACAGTATTGGTATATATATGGTTAACACAGTATTGGTATATATATGGTTAGCACAGTATTGGTATATATATGGTTAACACAGTAATGGTATACATATGGTTAACACAGTATTGGTATATATATGGTTAACACAATAATGGTAGATATATGGTTAACACAGTATTGGTATATATATGGTTAACACAGTATTGGTATATATATGGTTAACACAGTATTGGTATATATATGGTTAACACAGTAATGGTATATATATGGTTAACACAGTATTGGTATATATATGGTTAACACAGTATTGGTATATATATGGTTAACACAGTATTGGTATATATATGGTTAACACAGTATTGGTATATATATGGTTAACACAGTAATGGTATATATATGGTTAACACAGTATTGGTATATATATGGTTAACACAGTAATGGTATATATATGGTTAACACAGTATTGGTATATATATGGTTAACACAGTATTGGTATATATATGGTTAACACAGTATTAGTATATATATGGTTAGCACAGTAATGGTATATATATGGTTAACACAGTATTGTTATATATATGGTTAACACAGTATTGGTATATATATGGTTAACACAGTAATGGTATATATATGGTTAACACAGTATTGGTATATATATGATTAACACAGTATTGATATATATATGGTTAACACAGTATTGGTATATATATATATGGTTAACACAGTAATGGTATATATATGGTTAACACAGTAATGGTATATATATGGTTAACACAGTATTGGTATATATATGGATAACACAGTATTGGTATATATATATATGGTTAACACAGTAATGGTATATATATGGTTAACACAGTAATGGTATATATATGGTTAACACAGTATTGGTATATATATGGTTAACACAGTATTGATATATATATGGTTAACACAGTATTGGTATATATATGGTTAACACAGTATTGATATATATATGGTTAACACAGTATTGGTATATATATATATGGTTAACACAGTAATGGTATATATATGGTTAACACAGTAATGGTATATATATGGTTAATACAGTATTGGTATATATATGGTTAACACAGTATTGGTATATATATATATGGTTAACACAGTAATGGTATATATATGGTTAACACAGTAATGGTATATATATGGTTAACACAGTATTGGTATATATATGGTTAACACAGTATTGGTATATTTATGGTTAACACAGTATTGGTATATATATGGTTAACACAGTAATGGTATATATATGGTTAACACAGTATTGGTATATATATGTTTTAACACAGTATTGGTATATATATGGTTAACACAGTATTGGTATATATATGGTTAACACAGTAATGGTATATATATGGTTAACACAGTATTGGTATATATATGGTTAACACAGTATTGGTATATATATGGTTAACACAGTATTGGTATATATATGGTTAACACAGTATTGGTATATATATGGTTAACACAGTAATGGTATATATATGGTTAACACAGTATTGGTATATATATATGGTTAACACAGTAATGGTATATATATGGTTAACACAGTATTGGTATATATATGGTTAACACAATAATGGTATATATATGGTTAACACAGTATTGGTATATATATGGTTGACACAGTAATGGTATATATATGGTTAACACAGTATTGGTATATATATGGTTAACACAGTATTGGTATATATAAGGTTAACACAGTATTGGTATATATATGGTTAACACAGTATTGGTATATATATATGGTTAACACAGTAATGGTATATATATGGTTAACACAGTATTGATATATATATATGGTTAACACAGTATTGATATATATATGGTTAACACAGTAATGGTATATATATGGTTAATACAGTATTGGTATATATATGGTTAACACAGTATTGGTATATATATGGTTAACAATTACTGTTACGTTACTACTTGTCTAGAGCAGTCATCAAGTTCATGGTATAGAAGGGGCCGTCGTGGTTGTGGTCGTGATCGTATGGTAGTTGAATTTACATCTATCTGTGCAATCAGTGCTTATCACCACTAACGTTGTGAGTTTGAACCCTGCTGGGGCGGAGTTGTACACCATTATGTGATAAAGATTGTCAGTGACTTGCGGCAGGTCAGTTGTTTTCTCCGGTTACCTCCACCAATAAAACTGACCACCACGATATAACTGAAATATTGTTGAAAGTAGCATTAAATACCATAAACCAAACCATTATATAAATTATTAAATAAAACAGAATTATAAGAGTATATGCTAACTTATGTTATAAAATAATATTATTATAAACTTACAATAAATGTATACATGTTGTAACACATGTCAGAACATTACAGAGTTGAAGTACTCCTACAGTCAAACATGCCCTGGAGACCTTGAATTACCAGTCACCTACTGTAAACTGTCAGATTAAACCCTCACAGCATGATTTATGTGTTATTTTAACTCAAATAAACAGCCACCTCAACACTGTCAGCAATCACTCAAAGTTTATCACATTGCATCAATTTACTTGTATTTACTAGTCAATTTTCATTCTAGACTTTTAGAAAATTCATCTGTAATTAACTTTCGAGCTGTTCTCAATACATGATAGTATTAAAGATGTTATCAAATCATTGAATGATTTGATTTAATTTGATTTAACGCCACTTTCAGCAATATTTCAGCTATATCATGGCAACCAGTTTTAGTGGTGGAAGAAGACGGAGTACCCGGTGAACATGGGCAAGCAACTGGTTAACTATCACTTGTGGCTGTGAGTCGAGTGCACCTTTTTTGTAATTTACAAAGCCGGGCGCGAACCAACGCCGTAGTGGTGATAGGCTTGTATGAGTTGTTAGGTAATCCAACTACCTAACTCACTGAGCCACCTTGAATGATGAATTAATTATCTGTAAATGTTACAAAAACACTGTAGCATTGCAAAGAGACTGACCTTTTTTTTCCATATAATGATCTTGCTCTAACAGTAATATGCGAATCATTACAGCACGGAACATGACATTCTGGATCGACTGACATTAAATAATCTCTAACTTGTCTAACCCGTTCATTTTTGTCTTTTTATGTTTGATTATATGTCAGATACTGATGTATTTTATTTACATATATTTCTATTGTATTGCAGTAATATTGATTATACAGAGAAACCAAATGCCTTCTAATGTATTTATTTAAACATGTTTATTAATGTTTTTCAGCAACCCTAGTGATGTAGAAAAACAAGATGACTTAGGAGATAAGAATGAACCTATTAATAATGTAAGTTTGCCTTATAAACCAAAATTTGGTAAAATAAAAAAAACAAATATTTGCTTGTACATTGATGTTTTATATTCCTTAATTATATTCGTGAAAACTTCGCCAGACATTTTTTTTACCCAACAACAGAAATTGTGCATGCGTAGTAAAAGGTCACCTATGATCATATGAATAAGGGCGTATATCGTCAACAGACAGGAATTTATGTTTGAGATGTGTTTACATGAAAATAAAAGAGAATGGATGGACTTTCTACTTTAAAACTTGATAATTAGTGTTAATTTATGTTTTTAATGGACTCCTTGTAAAACATATCTGGAAAAAAATCACCAAAATCAATGACATTAATACTTTAAATTATATTCATGAAAACATGTTCATACCTATCAATTTTAGTATATATACTTGTAGATGACAGCAATGATCTTTCTAATGGAATACAGAGTTGTTTATCTTGCTTTGTTAACTTTGCCTCTACATTTTCAATAAGAACCAGGATAGAATCCAACTGTTTATTGATTTGTGCTGTTTAAATCAGAAAATGAGAAGATTGAATCATGTTAATATTATACAATTCTTATCTTTACAGCAAATGAATTATGCAGATTTATCATTTGAAGATAGACCAAGGAGTCAGAGGCCTTTACAAGTGAGTCAGGATGTTGAGTTAAATCAAGTAATATACGCTGAAGTGAAGAAGAATAGAGTATAGACCTGTATGGTGCATATCACATATCATTATAAACAATGCTGTCAAACTGCATCAAGCGTTTCTCATTTCTATATTGGTGTTAGCTGTGAGCTTATAGTGTGCCAAATTATATGTCTAGCAGATCATTTTATTATTTTATAACGTTGTCATGTGATGGGTTTAACATTGACCATGTGACTGGAATGTTGTGTGATTGGTTTAAAGTGGATCATGTGACTGATAGGTCGTATGACTAGTTCGTAGTTAATTTATTTGTGGGAAAAAAACTTTTTTAGTTTTGCAGATGTAGAATTATGGCATGTACTAAAGCATACATTTTTATGTGATAAGAATTTAAATAAGGTTTGGTATGCACAGGTAAAAACCGAAAGATACCAAATAAGTAATTTATTTACTCGGAAAAATGCAGAACACAGAATAAGATTTTGTAATTAATTTTAAAACATGTATGATTGATATCATTCTTATTAATTTGTAGTTGGTATACATTTTGACAAGAGAACGATCTTGTAATCATCAAGTAAAATGTACGGAACGGAATGTTATGTGCCATTAAATGTTGTTATACCTATGAAGAAGAAATACAAAGATTTTTATGTTGCTGCATGCATTTAACTGTATGTTGTATATTTTCATGTAATTTGTTTACATACTATAAAGTATACCAGACCCATTATGATATAATTTATTTTTACATTTAAAAAATCAGAATAAAACGCTGGTCTCAGACTACTGAATAAAAATTAATTTTGTTTGCAATGTTAAACATATTTTTATAGAAATGTATGATATATGTGTCAAGACAACAAAAGTGCTATTTTGTATATATACATTTTTTTCTTACATTTTATCATCTTTTAAACAACAACTACGTAATACATTCCATAAGAGTCAATCACACATTTGATACGTTAGGTTTCTAAACGTCAGTATTTTTATACTATTATAACATTAAAATCATTCCGTCTTTCTCAACATATCCATAAGATACTCTTTATACATATCCATGCATACATAGTTTGAAAAATAATTGTACATTTTATTTGTATGCAACAATCAAACTTATTTTTTTTTATCAATTTATATCAAAATTAGAATCCATCCATTGATAAAGATGCCTTTGTTATTGTTAAGTTGTATCCACTTTTGTACCAAAGCAAGAATAAAGTCTTTAGATTTATAAAAACTAATGTGTGTTTAATTATGTAGGTTAGACTAAATCATGTACACTTCGTTACCAACGAGTGGTGCGTACACTTTTGTTACCAGTGAGTGATACATATCATTCCTATTTTTTTCAGCATTGTGAATCTTCTATTAAACAATCACTTGTATTGGTTGGTTGTTATTTGTATGCAGTTTTATTTAGAATTTTTAAACTTTGACCAAAATGTGTTGTATCTTTAGACGAAAGGACAAGAATACCAAATGTTTGTGAGTGTCTTCATGTGTGTTTTAAACATTGGAGTCCAAATATATAATATTATTATACATTGTATAACATTTAAAGGGAGAAACAAATATATTATATACTGACATGATTGGAAAATCATCCTAAGCAATTTTTCTTGATAATCTATTGTATATAGAATAATGTCAGAATTGAAGGTGGAGACAGACATTATCGCTAGTATAACTGAGTCTGATAGGACGAGCAGTGATATTAGTGATAATGTAAGTCAAGACCTTCAGAACTGATGTTGTGGCTTTTATTGATAATGTGATAATGTGCTTGACGTCAAATTGACCAACTAATACATTTAATAGGTACTGGGGTGAGTTTTAATGGCACTCATTACTTGACATCATGGTATTTTGCTAATTCCCGTGTATTTTTTGCACTTTTTAACATGATAATAATATATATATACCAGAGTGATAATAAGCTAGACAAACTACCGTAGTAGTATCAATCAAGATAGAATGATCTGTAAATGGTAATAATATATATATATACCAGAGTGATAATAAGCTAGACAAACTACTGTAGTAGTATCAATCAAGATAGAATGATCTGTAAATGGTAATAATATATATATACCAGAGTGATAATAAGCTAGACAAACTACCGTAGTAGTATCAATCAAGATAGAATGATCTGTAAATGGTAATAATATATATATATACCAGAGTGATAATAAGCTAGACAAACTACTGTAGTAGTATCAATCAAGATAGAATGATCTGTAAATGGTAATAATATATATATACCAGAGTGATAATAAGCTAGACAAACTACCGTAGTAGTATCAATCAAGATAGAATGATCTGTAAATGGTAATAATATATATATACCAGAGTGATAATAAGCTAGACAAACTACCGTAGTAGTATCAATCAAGATAGAATGATCTGTAAATGGTAAAGCCTGTGATGTCTACAGCTTGTTTGTATGTTTATAATATCCCACCACATGTATCATCTATTACATACTCATTTATTTTATCAATAAATTCACATCATTTAAAAAATCACAATGTAACTTTTCTATATATAACTGTCAAGAGTAAATTTTCTGTCACAGAAATAAAAACTGGTCTGTTCGTTAATGAATTTTCTTCCCAGTTATAAAACTCTGCTGTTTATTTATTCATAGAGTTACTTTTTGTTCATCATAGATTACCATATATTTGTATTGTATTAATACATTTAAAAAGGGGGAGGTAATTTAGATTGTCCAATCATAATATATCATATAGATATATAGGAAACAAACTTCAAAAGACAGGATATACATTGTTTAATAATAAAGTTTATAAATTATATTTCACAAAATAAAATAAAAAGAATAAAAAACTACATTAATGTTGTCCTGATTTGACATTAAATAGTGATTAACATTGATGTTGATGGAGGCTGTGATTGGCTGGAAACTCCTGAAATGGAGTACTTAGTATATCTATTATGGTTGTAATCTATTGTCATAGAAATACAATAATAAAAGAAATACAGAAAATATTTGAATATATATATATATTTGGATTAAAGAACTCCGTGTTTTACATCCGGACGGTATTAACAGAAAACAATAGGTTTTTATGTATATTTTCTTTCACAGTGTTTATAGTCAACGAATATTTTACTACTGTCACAAAGTTAAAGATTTATGCTCACCACCTATTATTAACGATAATCTTTAACATTATCAAATGCGTCACACTTTCTCACCTGACTATTTAGTGAGTTGTAATTATACCATCTAATCTTTGCAAACTCAGTCTAATTTCGAAAGACATTGAAGAAGGTCATTTGTTGATCGAAAATTTTATCAATATATATTTTGCAACATCTTTATCGGTATCGTTGCACAATCTTCTAGACTTCTATAATTTATTTTATTTGTGCTGCATCGTCATGTCTCGACGATCCGTTACTCATTAAGTTCTCTGGTTGGTAGATTCCCTTAGACTTATATATATATATTAAAAAGTCAAATGAAATCCGTATGCTGGTACAAATAAAAGAAATTAGTAAAAAAAAGAACAAGACGGATTTTTCACAACATTCTTGTACTAACGTTTTCACTGCTGTTGCAGATCTTCCGGTACAATGTTAATAAGTGTACATATGACGTTAATAAACGTATAAACATTATAAAGTATAACGGATCGTCGAGACATGACGATGCAGCACAATCAAAATAAATTATAGAAGTCTAGAAGATTGTGCAACGATACCAATAAAGATGTTACAAAAAGTCTATTGACAAAATTTTCGATGAACAATGTACACTTATAAACATTGTACCTGAAGGTCTGCAACAGCAGTGGAAACGTTAGTACAAGAATGTGAAAAATCCTTCTTGTTCTTTTTTCACTAATTTCTTATATATATATATATATACATGTTACATTAAAATTGATTGTTTCTCAAAAAGTGTATTGCAGTATTGATACTTTTAATTGTAAAAATTATAATGTCTATTTAAATAAAATTATCAAATTAATAGTAAATCCTTTGATTTGAAGTTTGTTTTGTATCTACATTTTCACAAGTACAAAACTAAACCAGCGACATTACAAATATACACAGTTTATTATTGAATTATTTCTGTTTGGAATGTTGGAATTCAATTTTTTTCTTCTTTTGAGCCAAAATAAACTATACGAAAAGAATTATAATGTACAAACTTGACTAGATGTTGTGTTCAGCTGTTTTCTCGTTTCTGACAGGTAAGGTTACAATATCATCTGTACAAATACAATCATCATCGTGCCATTGTATATATATATCTCATTGTAATATTTATGTTATTCAAGATAATAACTAGTCGCATCTATTATCACAAGACAGCATAGACAGTTAATATAGTCTAAAAGAAATCATAAAATTTAAACAAACAGTAAACCTTTATTTGCTTAACTTTTAAAGTAATTATCAGGAAAATTAATAATTGGATAAATAAGACAATAAGATATTATTAAAGATTTTATGTTACATTGAATACATGGATTGTCTGTATCTAGATTTGTGTTGAAAGTGACGTTAAACACCATAACCCTGTATCTAGATTTATCACAGTGTTTGTCACATATAATGGCTTTATAAATTATTATATGGGATCGAGGAACATAATACTACCATTCAATCAAGCTTTATCATGTAATATTTCATTTAGATTGTTTTTAAGAATTCCATATTCTAATTTACATTGTCAATAAAATTTGAATTTGCTATTATATTGTTATTTGAAAATAAACAGTGATGGTCAACAATATCAACAAAACAAACAATCGCCTCACACCTTAGCTGACATAACACAAAAAAGACTATGACGTATGATGTTGGAAATCCAGTTCCTGGTTTGGGACAGGCTGATTCTGTGGGAATTGGGAAGATATTTGTACAAATTTCCTTTATACTTGGAAACATTCGAAAAACAAGAGGTATTAGTCAAAATGTGTGATCCAGTATTAAAACTAGTGCCATTAGTCAAAATATATAGTCCAGTAGCTGAAAGTTGACTTGTATTTAGCATGAATGGTTTGTGATAATGATAGCCTGGAGCAATCGGTAAAAATATCAAAATTATAGGTCTATGATCTGAAAAGCTATACTGATCAAACTATTGATTGGACCGATCTGTTTATTGAAAGGCTAAAGGCTACAAAGTAAATTGTCATCAATCATCTTAGTTAAATACTGTACTCAATAAAAAGCTAATTATAACAAGAAAGAAACAAATCTAGCTATAATGGATGCGAGACCACACTGAATTCAAAACTAATGGAGGAAATGTTCTTGTTGATCTTTTCATCTGTCTGATCCAGAGGTCATTAATCTTTTCAAAAATCTCCTCTGATGCCACAAGACCAATTTGAACGAACCTATGCCTGAATGATTCTTAGGGTATTCCTGATAAAAAAATGTTTGAAAACCCCACCCTCGAACCAACCTTCCTGTTGTTGCTGTAGATAGACATGTGAAGACACTATAAAGCCACATATTCTGAGATGAAAGTTGAATAGTTGTTATATTATATATAGTACATAGTATAATATAGGTTTCATGTTTTGGGAATATTTTTCATTTTTCCTGCTTTGTGAAGAAAAGTTGCTTTCTAGGCTAATTTGATCAAATATTTGAAAATCTTCTCTGAAACTTATTGTACAAATTAAACCACCTTTCTACGATGTTGCTTGGGTGGTGCCCTTTCAAAATTGTTTCTGGTTGCCCCAACCTCCTCCTTCCAGATATCGGTATTCAACTAAAAATAGAAATTTCTTTAAATGGCATTGTTTTAGTTGTAATCAGCTTCAATTTCAATGGTAGATACTTGTTAATGAGATGTTTTTTTGTTTTGTTTTTGTTTGTTTTTTTTGTTTTTTTAATATATTCCGGTTTTTCTATAGTATTTTGGTGATTTGCCTGAATGAAAATGCAAATTAGGCTTTATTGTCACAAAATATACTTTACAATCAGACATGACAGGGATGGTCCTTTGGTGAAACCATATTAAAATGTGTTTGATGACCAAGCCAATGGATCAACATAGCTGACGTTACTATAGAAATAGAAATAGACATACTTTATTAAGCCAATTAAGGACCCTTGCGGGTATATAATATGATACAATGATTAGAATACATAACACAAATGTAGACCTAACAACTCTTTTAAATATGTATATTAAAAGAATAACAATTATAATAATAATTAATGCAAGAACTGGTCCATGTCTTGAGGAGTTATACATATAGATAGGTATGTATATGTATAAAAGTGTTTTCTCTATGTATTATATGTAAATAGAACATGTCAAACTTGCAAAGAAAACCAATAAAACCACATTTTCCCTCCAAATGAGCTGCAATTTTAATATTAGTTACTTTCGTAGATGAGTTGGAATTTGAGGAACAATTTGGCTGGATAAACTGCAATTGAGAAAATAAAACACTCGTGAAATATAATACTATGCAACGCGTTTTTGGAAAAACAAACCTTCATCAGGTACCTCAATACGTCCTTTGAATTGTCTCCCTTTGCATGAATAATAATAAACAACACGATTCTGAGACTGGTATTTTAGTACTATTTTGTTTTTAAAAACGAACTGGGAAAACAAAATAGCACATAACGCGATGAATATGATCATTCCACAAACTATTAAGCGAGAAAATCACAATCTGGATAAACAAGACCACAGAACTCAACCAGAAAGAGCTAGATTCGTATATGTGTTAACATTTGTTCCAAAGACGATATCCGCTGAGTACATTTTGTTACAAGGAAATAACGATCCTTATGAAGTTTGTTTTTTTTAACCAGTAAGACATTTACAGTGGTTCTGTGTTGTTATTCTATAGCTGATGTAATATTAGGTATATTACAATGGTTCTATCATGTGATTATTGTTACCAGTAACCTATATATAGATACCTTTTTTGTGTTTGGATCTAAAGCTGTTTCAACCACTTAGTTTTATCAGTGGTTTTGTAGTTGTTGTCTCCAGTAATTAGTTTACAGTGTTTCTGTAATGTGGCTCTAAAATTGTTGTAAGTGTTTTGTAACATCGACTTATAGTTAGTTGTTTACAACGTTTTTTTTTTTTAGTTAATTCCGATTTCGTAGCTGTTGGTGCCATAAGTCTTTTACCAATGAACCTGTATTGTGATTCTATAGAGTCATCTGCCGTTATTCCATGTTAGCAATTTCATAGCTATTTGTACCTGTAAGCTTGCTTACACTTACCTATGGTCTTAACATTAGAGCATGTTATATGTCATAAGGTGAACATTTCTTGACAAATATAATATTTATGTAATCAGCACATAAACGTAAACAGTGGTATAAATGTCATAACTGTTCACCTTATGACATATACAGTGCTGTAATGCTAAGAGTGGCTCAATGAATTAGGTAGTTGGATTACCTAGTAACTCATACAAGCCTACCACCAATACGGCGTGGGTTCGCGCCCGGCTTTGTAAATTACAAAAAGGGTGCACTCGACTCGCAGCTACAAGTGATAACGTTTACCAGTTGCTTGCCCATGGTCGGTGGTTCTCTACGTGTACTCCGGCTTCTTCCACCACTAATACTGGTCGCCATGGTATTGCTGAAATATTGTTGAAAGTGGCGTTAAACACAATAAATCAAATCAATGTAATATATATTAAAGCATCATATATCAGTTAGAGAGCTCGTTAATTAATTCAACACATATTAGTAAACAATTTACAGTTAAAGTAATAAACTAATTAATGAAATCTATGTAATACCAAAAAATTAAAATTTAGATAAATTATTTAGTGCGTTGTTTTAACATTTCACACAAAATTATCCCAATACGTATGGACATGGTTTTTTGTAGAAGGCATGAAAATGACTACAGTCAAATGACTTGTGTTCATTGTATGGCACCTTTTGATTTATCAGAAAGACATATATATCGTACATTATTCTAGAGCTGTGCCAGTGCAAAGATTTTCTGAACGGAATTCAGATGTTGACGTAAAAGTTACTCAAACAATGCTCCTTTGTTCCTTGGCAGAAGTCATCACTACAAACATTCTGTGGTCGTCATCACAAATTGATTGACCGTTACGAGATATCCATTTCTCAAATTGAGATGAATATATATTTCCTTATTAACGTCGATTATTTTTTCATTCCTACATCACATGCAAGATTTTTACCGTACTTGGCTATGGGTAAAACGATGGGTATCTTATGATCAGAAAGGAACTGAAAAACATTCGCAAAGATTTGGGTGCACCCCCGTTTTTGCCATCTTTTTACTTTTCTGCATATATTTTTTTTGTCTTCGATCTGTGTCTTGTGCACGTTTCCCTGGATTGTCCATTCGGTTCGTCTCATGACCAGAATAAGTTGTATGCACAGTTTTACATGTGCCGATTTGATTAATCTTTTCATTCAATATTCAGCGCTTACGAAAATGTAATTAGCGTATCAATCAAATACCTTTATTAGCTCATATTGTAAATTGTGATAAATTCATGAATATTGGTAAATACTATGAAGTGAACTATAAGGATGAAACACATATATGTGTAGTGAGTCAGTTGACTATTTATGTATTTAATTTCCTCATTGGTACTGAAAAATATGGAAAACCAAACTTAAATAATAAACCAGGAAGAGCAGAAATCCCCAAAGTGGGCTAAGGTTATCTTTGCCCAACAAATATTATGTCTAATAATAATTTCCCATAATAAACATTAATCCAAAAACAGAAGCTTATGAGATACAGGTCGACTTAACATTTACTACACCAGGAAGACATAGGCACACTTGTAGATATCCAAACTCGCTTTCCAGACACGCGTCGTTCTACCAAATTTGATATCTACGCAGTTATTTAACAATTTACACTGTTGAAAGTTTTGAGACAACATCTTTGCTTTAAAACGTGTGGAGATCTTTCGGCATAGCGGCATCCTTAAACACCTACATCGTTCTAGGTTCCCATAAACACCTGTACGCCGGGATAATTTCAATCATGATTTCTTTCTGAAACCTTCTTGGGTCCCTGCGAACATTTGGGGAGTCAAAAACTTCTTAGCCCATCAATGAGATGCAGCTGTGTAATCATTACGACCTTCAGCTAATGATAGCAAATCGCGCAATGTTTTATTACTATCGATGCGAAGGTTAATGGATGTTTCTTTCAAGGACATTTGGCTTTGACATATCTACAATGCCCTTCCCCGAAACATATGGAACAAGAACTGCTTGCCCTTCTGGGGCACATGCTTTCCCCATATTTGTGGTGGGGTTCGCGTTGTTCAATCTTTTAGTGTTCTGTGTAATGTTTTGAATATCATTATTTGTCCCTTTGTCCTTGTTCTTTTTGCAATTAAATTGTCTGTCCTTCGATTTACGGATTCTGATTAACCCTTTGGTATCTTCAAGCTTTTTTGCACTTGACGATTATATGTTGTGTTTGTAAGTATTGAATACATGGTATTAGATAACACAAGAGAGATTCCATGTCCTCAAAAATAATGATACCTACATAGTCTTAGCATTACTGATTTTCTAATTCTGTCCACACAATATTCCAACTGACAAGCAAACAACTAAACATAATGGGTTTTAGTCAATATATTATTCCTGTTTTAGACTATAATGATTTACTGGTTTTACCATTGTACTATCTGTGTTTATGTTTGTTCTTCGTTTTTGTGATAGTGTATGGTCGTTTTACATGAAAACGAATCTGTGCATGTTTTATATTGCTTGTTTATATCTGTATTGTCATTGAAAATCTAAACATCAAGAAGGGGTTGAAATCCCCTTTACGATAACACGGGCCTAGGCTAGAACTTCCAAAGTCATGGTCATTTCTATTTTCAATGATGTTAGGTTAAAGGCGATTGATCGCTTTGTTGATATTGGCGGAGATTTTGACCATCACTGTTTTCTTTTCATAACTGCTTAGATGCCTTAAATTATATTGGCGACTGCCAAGTTGCATGACACATTCCTAAGAGACAGTGATTGCACTGAGTATTGCTTGCAAAATACACTCGTACTTCTGTGGCGATTCCAAAAGAGGAAATAGGACTATAAATACCATTTAATGTTTTTGTTTTACATATAAACGTTAGAGAATACCGAAGGGGCAATCACATGGAGGACTTTATAAAAATTTCAAATAATTTGGAATTTTAATTCAGTACTTCTGCACTTTTCATCTGTTCTAACATGATATTAATAACGAAGTAACCAAGTTGACACGTTCAAGACGAAAACTGTCATAATTATCAATTAATATCTCCAATTATAACTTTTGAACAGTTTTACAACTTACTTGAAAATAGAAAGTACAATTCAGAATACTTAACTTTATTTGTATTTATGGTGCGCTTAAGTTGGTCAGTTTTAACAAAAATTAAATCCATTCGTTTTATTGTCGTTATATCTATATTTGGAGAGTACAAGGACTCTTCAATCTGGGGTTGTAAACGTATGACCCACCCCTTCAGTTGATTGTAGCAACATAAGACATGATCACTTAGGTCATTTAAATATTCAGGTCAATAAACTCATATTTATGCTATTTATATTGATGGCTCTTCATTTTATGAGAATATATCTTTCTCATTCGTGTTTGGTCCAATTTCCAAGCGAATATTCGTTTTCGTCGACTTTCCATTCGATTTAGATTTTTGCTTAATATATGCTACTTGCAACTGGACAAATTTCATTCATTCATACTACGTCTAGCTAAATAAAGAAGTTATGCAAGTAGTCAGTATTACATTTTCTCAACTCTACCATATGCTTCCTAAATGAACTTTTTGCACTTGGATCTTTATCAATGTTATTCCGAGAAGATAAAAATATATATATATATATATAAGCGTCTAAAATGTAGCACAACAACATCAAAAAAAGATGTTAAAATATAACAAAAATAACTATAAATCTACAAAAAGACTATAATTATAATCAAGTTGACAGATATTTCGCTTGATCGACAAGCTTCATCAGCGTCTGTAATCTGATCTGAAAAATAGTCACGTGACCATCAGTTATCGTGATGTAAATCATAATCTTGAACTTTATGCTTTACATTATTCAAATATATATGTACACAAATTTATAAACATCTAAATGTTTTGTTTTTTACCTTTTTAACCAGTGCCTGGTCCTTAGCTAGTTGGTAAATTTCATCATTACATTTTCTCATTCTTTTCATAGTGTTTATAAATTAGGTAATTTTCTTATTATAAGGAATTATTTACTACGACAGGTGTAATATCCACCCTTTTCATACAGTAGTGCGTATCTATATATTGGATGGATTGTTATATTACTCCTTGTCCTTATGTTAGTACTAATATTCTACATTCGAAAACCTCTGACGAAATAAGAGGGTAACCTTTCCGGGGCACATGGTTTTATTTCCGTTGTAATTGTAAGTTATTGTTGTCCTCATAATTTTGATTAATAAAAACAACATATGCTCGTCTCAAGTGCATGCGGTAGATCGTGGGTTCGATATCCAGTCAGATTATACTAAAGACTATTAAATAATGATATTTACTACTTTTCTTGTACGAACACACCATTAATGTAAAAGAACAAAGGTTCGATATCAGGAGAACTTTCTTGTGGGGAACCATCTATATCAATGAACTGTTGCGTCATTGAGGTAGCATCATAACAATCAAATTGTCATATAGCTTTTTCCACTTTTGTATTACATTGTAAAATTGTACAGCTTAAATGCCATGCAGATACTAATTACTTACAAAAATGCCTGAACACTTGAAATCCCATGTAATCACCTGCAATTTACCAAATAAAATAACCTTGTAGATTTTAGATCCATGTATTCATCTAAAGCTTATCAATGCAACATTTTTTTCATCCGTGGATCTAAGACAGTTCCTTATTTGACAGGTGAAAATATTACTACGTCACCAACTAGTCCAGCAGCAGGTCAAACCACGACTTCTAACGCACAAGAATCAACCACCATTAGTATTCAAGAGTCAGACAGCAATACAATACAGGACCATATACCTGCTATCATTGGGGGTTCTGTGGGTGGTATAATCGTCATTGTTGGTGTTTTCGTTTTGTATAAATATATATATGTCAAAAAGATGAAATATGAAGCACAAAAAAATGGGCAGATAAATCACTTTGACACACCTGCTCAAAATGGTCCTCCACCGCGTGACACGTCGCATGACATTGACATTGATATGTATAATAGTATTCAAATTGGAGATACTAGAGTAAGTAAATTATAGATGTGCATCATGTAAAAATTGGTTCATATATATCTGCATCTGTCCAGGTCATTTATCTTATTACTTCAGAAGGGAATGCGTTATATTTTATTGTCATTTCATTCAAGGTTTAGTAATAAATACATTTATAAAATAATTCATGATTAAAGATTTACATTTATGAGACTTTGCTTTACTCTGATCTACAGCTTTTATTTAATGATCCAAACTATTAGTGTATCTATCATATGTCATATTACTGTCTGCAGGAATTCATATATAAGACAAACACATATTAGATGTCTAGGAGGTGCCTAGAAATACGTGATCAAAGGGGACGTTCTAGATACCAATAATAATATCAGGACAAATATACGGGTAGTGAAATTTACACAAAAAGAAGTCCGCGGTCAACAGGAACTACTTCAAAAGAAAAAAAGTTCAGACAATATGATCTTCAACAAAAGGAGAAATTTGTGGACATGAACTCACACAAACAAAGAATGGCTCGCAGAAAATGAACTTTCATAGAATACGAGAGCCTCGAACATGGGCTCTCATAAAAGAAATAAAGCTCCAACAAGATGAACTTCCACATGAGAAAGAATGTTCGGACAGGACATGATCTCACACAAAAGAAGAAAACTCGGACAACATGAGCTTAAATAAGCCAAGGAGGGCTCTGACAAAGCAAACTTTCACAAAAGAGGAAAGGCCCGGACAACATGAGCTACTCAAGAAAGGAAATTTATTATTTGAAAATAAATTCCTTACGTTTATGACAACAATCGAAACGTATTCATAAATGTATTTATAGCAATTATAGAAATACGGTTGTTTCGAATCATTTCCATTCCGTCAAACTTTTGTTATTTTCGTCCGCCAGATCACGTGATTTTGATGGAATATATAGCACTAGACTTCCCGTGTCAATGTACACAACAAGAACTTCAATCGATATGTGCCGTTTTAACGTTTGATCCTCAGCTTAAAAAAATCTTAACATTTTCTGTAAAAGACAGATATCAATTAAATTATTTTATTTGTATCGAAGACTTGAATACAGAGACAATTACTTCTTTAAAATTAAATTTGTTTTCTTTCTTTATTTGCTACTGTCAGCATCATGAAACGAAAATGATCTGCCTTTATATATTTCTGATATTAGACAGATACTGGGGTACCGAACAGCAGTATTTATACAGCCGTTTCCTTGGTGTCTCCATATTACAATTACTTATGGTCTACCGCATCTACGACTATAAAATGCTGACGTTGTCACAGTAATAGCGTAAATACCGGAAGTCGTCTGCCAAGCATTTCAGACGTCAAGACACGGAAAAAACGGAACGTGGTCGGAATTGACATGATTCGAAACAACCGTATTGAGTTTATATAACATTTCTATCAATCAATGGTTAGTCACATGATCAAAATATGGATGGACAAGGTACTACCAGGGAACCAAAAAAAACTATCTAACAGAACTATGATTGGATACTATGAACCCGGAAAACAGCCAGGATTACAAGTTCCTCGATTTTAATCATTTTAATCAACATATTTTACATGATATAGAGAATTCAACATCCACACTAAATATTTATTACATTATTACATTCAACCGCTCTATGTTTATGCTTATAATTCAATGAATTCCTGCAATCTAATATCATGCCATAGAGTGACAGATTTCAAAACCATGTCGATATATAAAAAAAAACCACACACACACACACACGCACACGCACACACACCCACCCACCCATATGAATCTGTCGCTTGAGATATAAAATTTAACAGTCGTGTTAGTATTACAAGAAGACAAGCCTCAGTTGTTCTGTTGGTTTCAGTTAATAAATTATTTTGTGCATTTACTTGATTTATTAGAGTTCGCATCACAAAAAAGGATCGTAGGTAAATCGAGACCAACTGTACCCGGATTGTACTTTTTCGCTTCCGTACTTTATCCGATTGTTGTTCAAATTATAAATAATTGCATTTTGTTTTAAAATCCATGAGGTGTATAAACCTGAACGTGTTCGAATGCTAAGAATAATTAATATCAAATTTTGCAAGTGAATTTTATTCAAGCGTTTATTTATGCCTGACGCCGAGTTTGAAGATACCAAAGGCGTAATCAGAAGCAGTAATACGATGAATGGCAGACCAGAAAATTGCCCCTAACTATACAGAGGACTAACGATTGAACAACGCAGTCCTTCAAAACTGGTGTCAACTGATGTGATCCAAAAAACTTTGACATCTCCAGTAGTGACACCATATTCAGTGATAAGTGAATAGGGAAGAAGGGCAGGATTTGTATTACTGTCATCTGTTACACTGTCGTTCCTCAGCGATTAATCAAGTGATGACCTCAAAACGTACACGTTTTGCATTTTACTACAAGGAACCATTGGTTCAGTAGCATCCTTGTTAATATCAACCATGTATCAAGGCAATCCTGATAGGATACACAACCTTTTGAATATCATCTACCAGTTTAGCTTTTCCTGTGTAACCCCTGAATGATGTTTGCTTCATACCAATAAAACTGTAAGGCGGCGAGATGTTAAGCAACCAATCACGATTTGACAGAACCTATCGTAGGTATGCCCCAGTAACAACTGTCTCCGATGATATTTGTAGTAGACGTTTAGTAGAGTGGAAACCTCAGTCTAGGTGTGTATTTCGAGGCCCAAGCATTGCCTAACGATAACGACAAAACCGTATGGGGTTGTGACAGGCACTATTACGTTGGAGACATGTGTCATTTTCCCATGAACCTCGAATCACTGTCTTGAATAAATTCAGATGGCCGCGTCCCAGTTAATCGCTGGTCTGAAATATTAGTTGACTGCTGTGTTCAATAGCAGTTCACAATAAATGATGGTGGAAATGTACTTGTTTGAGATGTATTCATGCCATATAGATATGACAACTCTTGTTGATGCTAACGGTACGTTAAAAGATGTCAGATACAGAGACACAATTTTAGCCACACATGTTGTCAATTGCATGCTTCAGAATGGATCTTGCTTTACGTTTCACCACGAAAATGACCGCACACTGCAAGCGTACATATGGTTTTTAGTCAGCAGAAGAGTATTTATTCTCATGTATTTATTCTTAATCACACCAATCACATCTCGGAAGCTTTGAACAACAATGTCCCACACAGATTACACTCAGCGCCATCTCTGAAAAGCTGTACACCATTCCTCAGGCTGCAATCTCGTGCATTGCTGTGTCAATGAACCGTGGTCTATAATTGATCATCAATACGATTGTTGGACACTTAAGGTATTGACGTTTTGTTAATTTCTGTTCTCTTAGCCACTGAAGTTCATGATTTTGCACAATTGACATTGGTCTATTGTGCCAAAATCCGGTTTTATCGGAATACGCAAGTTTGATTGTGCTCTTACTCTATTTCAAGACTATCTATGATATTATATATTAAAATTATCTATGATATTATAAATTAAAATTATATTTATTTACAAAGGGGTGTATCCTTTTTGTTCCTTAGTATATGTTGATACATTAGACGATAAAAAAGCTGAAGCATTTCGCAATTCAGATGCAGCAGATTCTTATAATTTCCAAATATAAATTCCAAGTTATCAAGATCAAATCTTACCAGAGGAAGTGATAAATAAATCGATCCTGGAAATTTAGAAAAGTATATGTTTTACAATTCCACCAATATCAACAAAACTAATAACTACATTTCATTTTATTAAGCACAAAACAGACCACGATATATTTCGATGAAATATCCAGGTCCTGACTTGGAACATGTCCAAAAATATGGTGAATGCCGATGCTAAACTAGTTAATTGGATCTTAATATTCCACATCTTGTAGTATAGATAATAAGCAAACATATCTTTGATTCTGTTATTTCCAATGGGTTCTAACTTTCAAGATTGGCTGCTCCGTTTGCAAATGTACATGAGTTGAATAGTTGAGGGGCTGCAATTTAGAGTAAGAAATGCTTGAGTTGATATGAGGTCTAATGACATATGCTGTTGTGGGTTAATGTCGGGATTCAAACCATGTATGTAATGGTGTCACTGGCCGTTATACTACCTACCGATAATCAATTGTGGCGATTTGTTGACTTATAGCTTGATTATCATCTGGGAACATTTAATATTTTTTTTTCAAATAGGTCACAATTGTTGCTATGAATATTAATTATGTAAGTATATGTCAATTGTCAATGGAATGAAACTGTAGACATATGTACCATACAAACAAGTGGATAATAATTTGAAAGTAACTACCACTGCTACCCAACAGTTAATTTTTTTTCTTTGAATGCTTGTTTGTTTGTTCATTTGTTTTTGTTGGACAAATGTGTTTTTGTACTCTCAAATGCTATTACAATGTATACTGTTTACAGCGAGAGATTTTGTATATATTAGAATGTGTCCATTGGTTCCAATAGATTTAAACGTTGTATTTTGTTAATTTATTACATTCAAATATAGAATGAGCTACAGAGCAAATTGTTTAACATGACTTTGATAAGTTTTTTGTGATTTGGAAGTATGACAGTAGTAATAATACTCTATTCTTTATGTAGCCAAACCTTAATCTCTTCACAATTCCTAAATAACATATATATTAATAAAATTAAGGATCATCTCTCTGAGGTATATAGGTAATCTTATCAAGATTTTGCTATCCTGTTTAGTTCCCTTTCTTCAATCTTTTGACCTTGAGCTAGTGCGTAGTAAATTGTAATCGATATAGACATGTTTTGTGTTAGGTAAAATATCATAAGAAATTGTTTGAGCGAAATTAAATGTTTTCAAAGTACGAAATGTTTGACGAGACCAAAGGGGCAGTCAGAAGCTGTAAATGGAAAACACGGACCCCTATGGTGAAGTCAGGTGCTCCGGACGGGTAGGCAGTTCCTACTTCACTAGTGGCACTCGTCTCTGTTGCCATGAAACGGCAAGAACAGTGTGATATAGAAATTATGTTGGACACCAGTATCCGAAAATAAATACAAATAGAATGAATGAAGCATTTAAGCGGCCATCGTAGCGGACAGTACAACACGGAACTAAAATCATGAAGACATGTTATTGGACGACATGAATAAAACAATGATCTACAAAACTCTACACAGTAGAACTAAAACTTGAGCAACGCGAACACCTAAGATATTCGATGATGAACTCAGATACTCCGGAAGGGTAAACAGTTCCTGCTCCACTAGTGGTATCAGTTGTGTTGCTCTTGTCAACAATCCAGTGGTAAGTCACGAATGAGGAATGCTCGGGATTATGATTACGACAAATGTCCTATGTGTGAAAATCAAAAATGATTTTTCTATTTACAGGATGATAAGGATATAAAACAACCATACAAATACAAATGTTACCAAAACCCAAAAGCACAGATACTCACTTACACAAATACTCGCACAAACTTTATCAATTATCAAGATATATACTAATAATGTGACATTAAACAAACTCCAATATACGTTTAATCTATCTCAGCATGAATTTATTGATGACCTATAGGAAGTACCGGAAAACATTTATTTGCTTGCTTACTAATATGGGGGATTGAAAAACTTACTAAAACGTTTTTTGCAGAATATATTATTACTGAAATTTCTGACACGTCTGATACCACAATAGCTATAGACTCATCTTCATATAATGACGTATCTACTGATCTAGCAGAATCCCAAACAACACAGGATGTCACAACAGGGTACACTGATATGACAACAAATATGGAATCTACGACCGACATAGACACATCAGCAGAACTATCCATGACAACATTAACAAAAATAGCAACCACAGACATGGATGAGACAACTGCAATCTCCATGACAACGATGGAAGGCAAAACAACTACAGACATGGATGGGACAACTGAAATCTCCATGACAACGATGGAAGACAAAACAGCTACAGACATGGATGAGATAACTCCAATCTCCATGACAACGATGGAAGATCAAACGACAGCCATGGATGAGACAACCACAACGTCCATTACAAGTGATTCCATGTCGACGGAAAATGAAATGGAAACTACATATTCAATGGCAATTGAAAATGGTGAAACGACTACAGGAAATGCAGACAGACCTGTAGTGTCGACTGTCGAGGATACAACTAGCCCTGGTTTAGGTACATCCTCTCTCTTCTTTCTACCATATTATTGACTGATACTAGTAGAATAGATTTTAGTGTTAAAGCTTCCACTTTGCCTTCAGTAGATAATTCTTCCTCAAATCAGTTAACCACGCCAACTTCTAACTTTGCTCCGAATTCGACCTTACTCCCAACAACTGGTAACTTTACTTCTTCAGATAATATCGAGACGACAGCGTCTTCCCCATCAACTGTATAGGATGTACATACCACAACAAATGAACCACCCGTAACATCTACCTTCAAACAATCAACATCACAGTCGTCAACTAGTCCAAGCTCAACATTAACATCACAGGCATTATCTAGTACACACTCAACGTCAACATCACAGTCGGCAACTAGTCCAGGCTCAACATCAACCCGGGCGTCAACAAGTCCAAGCTCAACTTCAGCACACAGTTCAACAAATCCACCTGTAACTACTACACCTCCACATACAACAACTTCTTCAACAGTGATGTCTTCAATTTCATCACCTTCAACAACCACAGATCCATTTAGTTCATGGAATAGTGGTAGTCTTGGTATGTACTTATCAGGATGTATGAGGATGTCATTAATGTAACCCATGATTTTACATTAATCGTTAATCATGGTATACATTAATCGTTAATCATGGTATACATTAATCGTTAATCATGGTATACATTAATCGTTAATCATGGTATACATTAATCGTTAATCATGGTATGCATTCATGAATACTCCGTTTTAATGTGTCAGGACTGCAAAACTCAGTTTACAATGATTCAGAATTAGATATTATCGCTATTTTGTTTATTTTCCCTTTGATGTTTAAAACCGATATATTTCATATCATGTGGGCGCATGAGATGATCCCAATTATCGCTAATCGCTAAGCATTGTCAAGGACGCACGTAGCATTATCTTGTTTTCTAATATGACGTCACATTACCAAATTCTTGATAATTAAGTGATTAACGATATAAAATATTAATTGTGTTTAAAAAAATGTCAGCATCTCAACAAAAATTATTTAATTATGAATACAAAATAGCGATAAAATAATTAAAGATGCTTTTTAAAACTCGAGGACGTTTCTCGGTCATCTCTCATTTCAGCGCTTCGCCGGAGATGACTGAGAAAAGTCATCTCGTTTTAAAAAAACATCGTTAATCACTTATTATCTCAGACTTGTTATTTCTTACTTGCTCCAATATAACTTATGAAATATTCGTTGAGCTATTCTCGTTTTTATCCCCCCGCGATAGCGGTGAGGGGATATAGTAATAGCGGCTGTCCGTCTGTCCGTCTGTCCGTCCGTCACACTTTCTTGTTTACGCGATAACTTGAGTAAACATGGATAGATTTGAATAATTTTTGCACGTGGGTTGTAATTATCATTATCTTGGATGGGTTCTAACATGGAAATATTTGAAGCAATGGCTTTGGGGGGAAATCTTAGTTTTGGTTGAAAAATCACCAATATTGAGAATTGTGTCTTGTTTACGCGATAACTTCAGCAAACATGGATAGATTTGAATATTTTTGGCATGTGGCTTGTGATTAACATTATCTTGGATGGGTTCTAACATGGAATTATTTGAAGCAAGGGTATTTGGGGAAAATCTTAGTTTTTGGTTGAAAAATCACCAATTTTGAAAATTGTGTCTAGTTTACGCGATAACTTCAGTAAACATGGATAGATTTGAATAATGTTTGGCATGTTGCTTGTAATCATCATTATCGTGGAATGGTTTTTATATGGAAATATTTGAAGCAAGGGTTTTGGGGGGAAATCTATATTCACATCAGAGGTTTACACAGTGTTCAAAGTAAATGCAATGATAACTCACAAGTAACTTATGTGCTCCAAAAGGGTTAGCAGTTCCTGCTCTTACTTGACATTTGATTAAGATTAACAGGCAAGTCAATTAAGGAGGGAAACAAGGGAAAATATATGGCAATTAACAGAAATGTTGGATTAAAAAACAAACAATATTTACATCGGAACGAGTTTACTTTTTTTTTGCAATGAACAACATTACATACTAACATTCAAATTATTTAATAGAATCAAGCTTTTGAGTGACATTAATTAAAATTTACAGAAAAGATCAGAATTAGGGGTAAATTTGTACATCATGATTTTAGTAGAAAGAAAACTATAAAAAGTCTTTAATAGATTGTCCAACATTATACAGTAGACAGTAACTGAATATACATTGTACATGTACACTGAAATCCGCCATTTCCCTCTAATACGAAGCTGTGTCTATTATATTCTTCATAATTAAGACAGGTATTATATCTACTAAAGCACCCTTCAATACATAGTCCAACTTTACAGTTAGGACACCACCACTGTTTTCCTGAACAGGTCGTGAGAACTTGAACACACAACACAATTTCTTCCTCTTCCCATCTGGTATTTTCTCTAGTAAATGTATCTCCGTGATTCTTGTTAACTACCTGTGCTCCTGTCACGCCACTCTGACTGGCTAATTTCTATGCGCTTAAGAATGCAAGAAACATTATATTTCTGGGACCTTATTCACAAAGCACGCGTTAATGACTGTAGCGAACAATAACTTATTATCTAAACATATATATACATATGTATATAATATCATCGTTGTAGTATTGAACCGTGTGAAATATTTTGTCAAAACGCCTATTGACATTGTAATTCAATAAAAGGACAGTGTAATTATTTTATACAACAATTTATACAATCGCCTTCTTTCGAATTCATTCATTTGAGACAATTTTTTCCTCAAAAGTAGCACTGTGATAAGAATAAAATGTACTTACATGACATGTTAAAGTACCTTTCTCCCATTATTACAGCGTTGTAACCCCACTGAGCCAGTGGTGTAAAAATCTGTAATCCTCTAGAGGATTAAAATGTCTCGTGCCTTTCCCCGCATTTGACTCGTTTGACGGCTTTTCAAATAAAGTTCGTGTTAAATAATGGGAGAAACAAATTCTCCTTTAGTTGCCCATGTGGGTTACGATATTTCTCCACTCTCGACAGTTGAATTAAAAAATTTAACTACTCGCCTAAAGGCTTGTGGTTAAAATTTTTAATTTAGCTCTCTTGAGTGGAGAAATATCGTAAACCACGGGCAACTGAAGGAGAATCTATATGTAATTTCGTTCAAACGTTTGGTTTATCACATCTAAAACGGGTGTTATCTTGTTTAACCCCGCCACCTTTTATTGGTGTGTCTGTGTACTCTGTATCAATCACGGAAAGTGAGTGGTTATATGTACCCGTGTGTTAGGTGTATACATTTCTCGCTCTTTCTACGATTTTTCTATTAGATTTAGGAATTGTTCCGACATTGTGATATTTTTTTGTTCATTTTTTGTTTGTTTCTAACTATCTGTACTACTGAGGGTACTTGTACAATGTGTAATTTGTTTGCAAAGAATACATGTAGATGAGGAAGTCAAGTTGTACAATTTAGTATAATAGTTAAAGGTCGTCTAACAATGTTAAAATAAAAGGTCAGGTCGGAACAGCATTTAAATACAATCAACACAATATGGCAAAATATCTGCATATGATATATTGTAGATGTTGTTTCCTTTCAATAATTATTTACGTGTCACTAAATTTTAAACTTATTCAGTAAAATTATGTAAATTTGTTTCATAATATATTCTGTTCTGAAAACGCATAGTTCATAGTAGTTCAACATAGATGTCCATCATGTTTCAATTGATAAAATAGGGACCGTCGTGGTCATATGGTAGTTGGATTTACAACTAAATATGCAATCAGTGCCTATCGCCACTAACGTTGTGCATTCGAATCTCGATTTATCGGCAGGTCGGTGGTTTTCTCCGGATACTCCTGTTTCCTCCTCCAATAAAACTGACCGCTAAGATATAACTGAAATAGTGTTGAAAGTGGCGTTAAACATCATAACCCTTAAATCGTAATTGGTAAAATAATTTTCTTTTGTCTATGTGCTACACATTTTTACTTGTCCATCCAAAATAGATGTTAATCCAATTGTTCTTACATTTCTATTCTCTGTTTTGAGCTTACCATTCAATACAGAAAATCAACCTCTCAAGACAATTTCTAAGGTATAACAATGTTTCTCAAATCTTGTTACCTTTGTTGTTATTCTATTAATATTGTCAGACCCCACCTTGCACACGAACCGTATCAGTAGTGTAATTGTTAGGGTGTTCGCCTTGAATGCGGTAGATCGCGAGTTCGAGTCCCGGTCGTGTCAAGACTCTCTAAATCTTTACGCAACATTAAGAAGAAAGAGCAACGACTGGGTGGTTCGAAATCAGGATAATGTGTCCGAGTACCGGAGTGGAGCGACAGGTGTACCCGTGAACTGTTGTTTCAGTGAGCTAGAATTATAACAAATTCAACAAAGCATTTTGGTCTAGTACAAAGCGGACATCATCCTCATTATCTCATTGAATTTAACTTATACTCGCCATGGCATAGCTGAAAAATGATCATTTGGCGTTAAACAACAATCACTCTCTTTCACACGTGAACATAAAAACATCCAACCGAACAGCATTCTTTTGTCAGAGTGGAAGTAAGGTATATTCCTTGTATATACCTTCAACCCTTCGGGGTAAAATTGAGTATTGAATAAAGTTTATTAACTACTACGAATAGACAAAATCGTTTCTTCGAGTTTACTAGGGAAGCAACTCATCCGTGTGCGAGTGTAGTTAAAATACTGCTTATTTGACGTTAGACATCAGTCAGTTAATCAATATTCTAATATTTTCTATATACCAATTCTGATTTAGGACTAGCCTGAGTCAAGTGTACTTTTATTATCACTTGATAATTGATCATTATTCAGTTATATATATTCATACGGAAGACGAGTTTACAAATAATAAATTATCTAGGTGAAAAAAGATGGTACTGGTATGGCCTAAGAGTGCAAGTTTAAATCGATTGTTGATTAAAGTCACATGAATAGTATTTCAGTTACATTCATGACGAAAACAAGTTTCAAACAATACCTCCCCTAGGCAACTGCTACATATGTCAACCGGTGACTTATCTATCCATAGGAGTTACTGCAAGGTGTTGTTTAACGTATAAGAAGCGTAACATACTCATTTGATGAGCCACTCATTTATGTCCAGTCCGAAGGGCGAGTGTTATATCTGATTCGTCCAACACAACCAGGGGACTCCTATTTTGGAAGTGATTTTACCCACTATATTTATTGGGTACTCCACAAGATATTTTCTTTTTACTATTTTCGGCAATGCATTTTTTTAAAGTACGAAAAATAATTAACTATCTCCCTACCCACCTAAAATCGGGTAATATGAACCCTGGTTTTGGCCAAATACAATGTTCCAAGCGAAATGACATCGTTTCAAGGTAACCAACTCATACAGTGAGTATTTGCTATTAACACCAAGTGAGCGATTATGTCAGCTATGTCATCGCGAGTAACGCTTTGATGAGATGACGATGTCTGTCTTGTACCAGAACAACACCTCCCGTTGTAATTTAGTAGGTCAATGAAACAACAGTGCGCATATTGACGTTTCATTTAACACAAGCACATTATTCTAACATTCTCAAAAAAAATTGTTTTTATACTGTATGTTTAGGGAAGAAGCTATATACCATTATGTATTAATGCTTCGTTAATCCTCACCATTGATTGAACGGTATATCGAACTCACAGTCATCCAATCTCGATGTGGGGTAGGCACGATAATCATTACTCCTGGAGAGGTATCATACTTAGAAAAACATACAAACACATAAGTTATAGGTAATTCAAGTCAATTTTAGGCTATTCAGTTTATGCCCGTTGGCTGTGGTTAACTTGCTGTCAAAGATTTCAAAATTATTTGGCTCTGAAATAGTTGAGCATACCAGATAAAGGTTATTCCGGAAACGCGTAGTACGCACTAAATTTAATATCTACGTTTTTATTACTAAATAACAAGTTAAATGCTGTTTAGCATATCTGGTAGTTTCACGAACAAGAACGTCAACCACATTGTGATCTTCGAACTCAAGAAACTTTAAAAGAAAATATACTATAAAATAGATGAATTAGGAGTGAAGTTGAACGGCCCTGCCTCTTCTTGAAATCTCGACTCTGGTAAATCAAACGTCCCCGAATATACAACAGAAACCCACAGTCCTCTGTTAGCTGGTACAGCTTCATCAATATTGAATTCTTCATCGGTATCTGTATCAGTCAGAACCTGATTCTGCGGCGTCGGTCATCTTGAGCTAGTCCGGAGAATTATGACGTCATATTTCACGATGACGTCATTTAAACTTCAAAATCATGAATTTCAAATACAGATTCGTTACCTGTCTATTGAAATATATATTGACTGTGTCAATCGCGAATTGTGTTTTTGCATATAACACTCTTTTAACAATGTTTGTCAAAAACGACAAAATGTCGCTTTGGCGTTATACCGGTAAACGACAAAAATGTCGCTTTGGCGCTGGAAGGGTTAAGTATTGTGCTCCACGTTGAACGATTTTTAATCTATATTCATTTACTTAACGGAGAATATAGATGTAAAGGCTTTGATAGCAAGAACATGTTGACAATATCAAAGGAGCAATAAGAGGCCGTGAATCGAAGAAGAACAGACAACAAAATTGACACACACAACAAAGACGAAGGGACGAACAATGATCCACAATATACCAAGCAGAAAACCAAATTCTGAGGAACAAAAGCCTCATTAAAACCCGGGGATGTATTCGGGTGCTTCGGACGGGTGGGCAGTTCCTGCTACAATATTAAGCAAGCAATACCTTAACCCTTACATGTCCAAAGAGCCTATTTTTAGGCTTTTCAAACCACCCCTCGAGTGCCAACGGCCTATTTGTAGGCTTTGCGTAAAACGTCATTCATCGATGACGTCACAGTAAACATGACGTCACAAGTTCAATGATAGTGCCGTTCTATAATATATATTTTTTTTATTTTTTTTTATTCAGAACCTACCCCTTTACAACGGTGGCGAGCATCAACGTACCAATGTTTGCGTCTACTAATCATAAATTATACAACTATATTAAAATGAGTATAAATCATACACGGACATTGAATATAACACATTTGAAATCATCAAAGAATAAAAAAAACATCATTGTCATTGTCATAAAAGTCATAACATATTATCACAGAAACAATTGTGTCATTCTTCATTAAAACAAAATTATATACATTGTATATTTTTAATTGCACTTAATTATAAGTAAAATATAAGAATGACATATAAAATAAAAGAAACACAATATTAAGCGAGTTCCTGATCATCGACACATGACTCAATTACAATTCCGAGCCAACCAGTCTTTGCTCTTTCTCCTTAATGCTACGTAATCCTCCAATTCTCCAAATAATGATACTCAAACTAAGTCCACCGCGGTGTGTTTGTTATAAGGAAGGAATCAGTACAGCAAAAACGAATTGATGAATTGTGACTTAGAAAACAGCTTTCTACTTGTTTATTTGTCTGGACCATTAATTATAATGATCTGGTACATCTATTAATACATAGATGTATTTTTATAAACTAAAAACAATAGTCAAATTATTTTATCGACAACCAAATATAAAACATATCTTCACTAATTTAATGCCCTAGGCAGCTGAATAAGTACACGTTTTAGTCTAAGTCTACAACATTTTTATTTGAAAAAGCATAGGGTAAAAACAATTTCAGCAGAAAATGTTCCTCAGATAGGATTCCGAGGCTTTGGAAAAAATTACCAAGAGGAACCCTCGTGCCTCGTTTTACCAACTTGCCTTCATAAGAATATTAATCAGTTTAAAGTTAAACTGAAGTCAATATACCAAAATTTGGTAGAAACTACTTTTGATACCAACAACTATTGTAGGCCTACTTTGGTCAGTTGACTTGTGCGTGTCTGAGATGTCATCCCTTTTTTTTTTAATCTCTCTCAGTCTCTCTCTCGACATCTTTTGTACCGACCCGCTCAGCATACCTTGATTATAATTTGTTAAATTTGTATGTTGCAATGTTTGACAATGACAATGTGGTGACTGACGAAGTGAAATTAATAAATAGATGAAAAATAAAGGGTCACCTGAACGGAATCAATTGAGTTTAACAAAAGGCTGATCATGTCTACTCACCATTATTGAGCCCCTCCCCCTGCAATCCTCGATCTGCTACTCTCAGAGGTAATTCTTAGGGACTTAGCCTGGGACCCCATTTCCTATGTATTCAGGGGCGGATCCAGGATTTCAAGTTAGGGGGGGTGGGATACTTAAAAAAATTGCGCCGAGCGGAGGGAGGCGCGAAAATTTTTGGGGTATTTCGTGTGAAAATTCGCGATTTTACGCCAAAAAAGCAGATTACAGAATCTCCCTCCTACCCCTAACCTCCAATTCTAAAAATAAAACCGTGATGAGCAAACTACATTCTATGTCAAATTTGTAGTTTAAGTTTCACTTTAATCCATTGAGTGGTTATTTAGGAGTTGCGGGTTGCAGAATCCTCCTCCTACCCCCTCCACCCGGCCTTCAATGAAAATTCTAAAAACCATTGTGCACAACTACAATGTATTTCAAGTACATTATATAGTTTAAGTCAATCAATTGCGTAGTTACAGTCAGGGGAGTTGCGGATTGCAAAAATCTTACAGACGGACGGACGAACGGACGGAGATCAAGTGTTTGAGCAACGGGCGTAAAATCCTCATTACACTAAAAGATCAAACAACAAAAATGTATCAAAATTTTCGAGAAATATGTTTACGGAAATCAGGTGTGAGATATGCATAAACCATTTTGTCGAGATTATTTTCACACTTTCATGTGCAGTTGTAGATATTAATTTATTACAAATAAATTGTAGTCAGAATTTTTTGTTAAAAGTGTGTAAAAAAAATTGTACAGACATCCATTGGTAGATATAAATAATATAAACGTACACGGACAAAGGATTTGTTCACACTTTCTTGTGCAGATGCAGAGATTGTTACAAATAAATTGCCGCTATTTTTTTTTTTTTTTATTAATATGTTACTTTTGTATTTTAATGTACAATATACCAACGCGTATTTTTACTGATCTGTACTTGAAAAGTAAAAGGCAACATTTTCGGGTATTTGTATACAAATCAAACTTATATTTTTTTTTCATTTGAAATTGCAGAATTTCGAATTCAAGAACTATTTGAACCATTATTTAAAGAGAAGTGACCATTTTCTTGGGACACTCAAGTTTCTACACACTGTCTCAGTTTCATCATCTGATTCTCTCGTTATAGGTTTTCGTTGTATGTTTTATAAATGAGATCAATTGTTAAAATAATTATTCGAAGTATCGATTGAATTTACTTTTTAGTTTATCTTTGACTTTTCTCGTCTCGTCGAGGAATAAGAAATGTATCCAATCTTGCTTGTTTTCTTGGCTTAGAATTTTCGTCCATTTTATAATTTCTAAATAGCACGTGTACATGTAGTTGTAAAATTGATTGCAGAAATAATGTTTAATTAGCGTGAGAAAATAGTTGATGTCTGGTACCTCGGAACCAATCAGAATGGAATAATCTTTGAACTACTGACGGCGAATACATGTATGAATCAGCGAACACATCCAACGTGTATTTACAATGTGTAAGAATATTTTACTACAGGTCACGAGTTAACCATTTTTTGAAAAGTTATTTATTGAACTGCTTAATTAACGTTGCCTTGATTAATTAAACATATGCTTTGCGAATTTTAGGGGGGGCGCACGCCCCGCACGCCCCCTCTAAATCCGCCACTGGTATTTGTCTATAGCAAATCACTTATGCCTACATATTTCAGAGCCCTTATATACAAATTAGTGGGGCCCCTCCACCTGCAACCCTCGATCTACCAGTGTCAATGGCTGTTCTTAGGGGAGCCCAAGCTGTCGGGCTTGGCTCTCATTTGAGTCATTTAATATACATTTACAAATTGAAAATCACTAAATATATGTGCATGGCCCCCTAAACTCATGGGCCCCAGGCGGCTGCCCCGGCTGACCCCCACCCTCTCAGTGAGCCTGGGTCTAGGGTATGTACTTACATATGGTGATATTGCCAATGCGTAAACCTACGTAAAAAGGTCCTCCCGACATAAGCAAAGTTTTCAGGTCACGCCAGCGAGTTAATCAAGGCAACAGAAATAGACTTGTACGTTTTGGAAAGGGGAAACAGCGAAACTGTATTCTCTGTACTACACCAAACATACGCTCTAGAGCAATCACTATATGCTCGAGATGTAATAAAGTGGTTCATGCCATGTGCTTGCATTGTATCGGCATTGAACTTTAAGAAACATATTAAACATATTGACAATTCATAGCTTTTGTCAATATATATTTTTAGATGGATAGATTAACGTGTTGAAAGAACAAAACTTAACGGGTGAAAAAAAAACACAGATCACAGGCAATAATTAAATTGTTATATATCTTTGTTGAACTTTCTCATATATAAGGTTAAAATCCAACACTCATTACTCGGAGCTGGACTAGAGAGATACTCATGTCATTTATGTCGATTCTTTCAACTTTACATGTGAATATTTACCATGCTTCCTCCATACTATTTGTTATTTAATGTTGATATATATAACAGAGAGAGTTATGGTATTTAACGTCACTTTCAAAAATATTTAAGTTATATCGTGGTGGTCAGTTTTTTTTTGGTGGAGGAAACCGGAGTACCCGGGGAAAACCATCAACCTACCGGAAGTCACCGAAAAACTTTATCACATAATGTTGTATCGAGTACACCTCGCCTGAGTGGGATTCGAACTCCCAGCGTTAGTAGTGATAGGCAGTGATTGCACAGCTAGTTATAGAAAAAATATCCACTTAACATAAGATCACAACCACGACATTGTTTTTTTTAGGGCAAAAGTGTATGTCAAATTTTACATTTATTTCATTATTTAAAGTGTGATAAAGGCGCATGCAATTTTACATGATTAGATTCAATAAAGTGTGGGAAGTGTACAATTTTACATTAGACACATTTTTTTTTAAATACATCAGTAATTTTCTATTTTACCCATTAAGGTCTGAAAAAAGATTGTGCAATTTTACATTGTAAATTTACAACCCACAAAGTCTAAACACGTGTGTGTAATTTTACATTGTAAATTTACAACCCACAAAGTCAAAAAACGTGTGTGCATTTTTACATTAGGTCATGTAATTTTTTTTAAAATACGGCAGTAATTTTCTGTTTTACATTTTAAGGTCTAAATTTTTTTTACATTACACCCCACAAAGTCTAAAAAAAACTGTGTGCAATTTTAGGTCATGTATTGTGACGTTTTACACTAATACGTCATAACTTCACGGTAAACAAATTTGACTAAAAATCCCTTGGCACTGATCAGTGAAAAGGGCTTGGCATCCAAAGGGTTAATACGGAACAAACGTTATAAACACCAAAGCCACTACGCTATTGCTGAAGTTTATAGTAAGTTTATATTTAGCACCTATCAAACAATAAACAACGGGGCCCCATCAAAGCAATTTAAAATATAATAATAAATAAATGTAATATATTTGGTCATAATGTCGGTATTTGTATATAGTGTTATTAATCTCGTATGTGTCAAGTGTTTTATTTTACAATATGAGTTAGGTATCACTTGCACTAAAATATGTATTGATATGTTTACCTCTTTACGTACAAATCAGTTTCTTAGATACTAATGAACAACGTTTTTATCTCTTTTCTGTATTTAATATATGTTGTTTCCTAGGGTCTTCAATGACAAGCAGGGCTCGGGTGTCTCAATGAGTTAAGTAGTTGGATTACCTAACAACTCATACAAGCCTATCACCAATGCGGCGTGTTTTCGCGCCCGGCTTTGTAAATTACAAAAAGGGTGCACTCGACTCGCAGCCGCAAGTGATAAAGTTTACCAGTTGCTTACCCATGGTCGGTGGTTCTCTCCGGACACTCCAGCTTCTTTCACCACTAAAACTGATCGCCATGATATAGCTGAAATATTGCTGAAAGTGGCGTTAAGCACAATAAGTCAAATCAATCAATCAATGACAAGTATGACTGGTATCTATCTACAAAGTGAACAACAGGACAGCAATAGCTATATAGCAGTATTCATTACTTCATAGATAATCGTTTCGTCTGTACTGTTACTTCCACATAGTTGGTACTTTTTATTTATTACCAAAACTCATTAAATAATGATAAATTAACCCACCAAAACTAGCATCATATGTGCTCGTATTCTCGTTTTAGGTAACCATGACAATAAGTTTATTATATATATTGTCATGTACACAGAACTTATGAGTATAAAGGTATGTAAAACCATTAAATAATGAACACCCCCACCACTCAAAGCTATCTTCAGACGCATCAACTTCACGAATCGGCGCTACGAATAAATAAACAGTGTAACCGAACTATTCCAATTATTTTCTTATAGCAAAATAGAACGACTGTTTCTTTTTCTTTTGCTTAGACATTGTGAGCTTTTTGGAATTTAAATATAGATTCTCCTTCAGTTGCCCGTGGGTTACGATATTTCTCCACTCAAGACAAGCCGTCAGGCGAGTGGTTAGCATTCTAAATTTAACTCTCGAGAGTGGAGAAATATCGTAGCCTACATGGGCAACTGAAGGAGAATTTGTTTCTCCCATTATTTGACACAAACTTTATTTCAAAATCCTTTGGCGGACCTCTAATTACCGATTTCACAACATGCGGGGAAAGGCACGAGACTTTTTAATCCTCTAGAGGATTACCGATTTTTCCACCACTGGTTCAGCGGGGTTAAAACGCCGTAATAATGGGAGAAAACACTTTAGACCACATTAATGTTTAAACTTTTATTTCATCGAATGAAATCTTTACTCACGAATTTATACCGAGTTATTTACTCTGTGTTAGTGTTAACGTGGAATTTCGTAGCGACTTGTAGTGATATGTTGTCCGAAAAAAGGGAAGACATCTGCCAGACAAACATGTTTAAATTAGAAGAAAATGGCAATGCAGTTTGAGAATACAAGCTATAAATTCTTCACTGTTAGACACAAAACATGCTTGAAAAGACATATGGATAATGAAACTATACAACGAAGGACAACCTCAATATATAACACACCATTAAATGACACATAGTATATTATGAGATATAGTTATATCGGATTCAAGTTTCAAGTTCGGTTTGTCATAAGATAATACTTGTTCTTTGAACTCAAATTTCATTGTCGCCATTTTCATCTTAATTAACAAGTTACTTAGTTTTGTGAATAATCTCTGTGAACTTTTCGTTTTCAGGTTTTCATGTAATCGTTTGACTACAAATTGATGATCATCGTTGTTATATGACTTACCATACAGCTACAGTCAACCCGAGACAGAATGAAGACAAGCTAAGCAAAAAACACAACACAAAACCAAAACGTTGAGCAACACGGACACCGCGAAAATAAACGGGGGTAAACGCACCGCGCACATGGACACAGTAAAATTAGCTTTGTAGATTATTGCGATTGAAATTGTGCCGGGAACTTTAAAGGTTCGATGTGTCTGAGAAAGAAGTAAAATACTGTTGTCCAGAAATAATCAGTAAAATTTGGTAGCTGTGACACAATAAAAAACATCACTAAAGGAAAAACAAACACACACACACAACAAACGGAGGGTGAGAAGTGGCTACACTGGGTCTATCACTTAATGTATAACATACTTCATAAATATCGGAATATTTTACACTGCGTCATGGTATTCGAATATAATATGCCTGCCACAACTCGGATTAGATACATATGTGTAGAAGCAATGTTAAATATTCTAATTTGTAGTTCTCTTGGATGATCAATCTTGATTGATTGTTGTTTAAAGTTAAATTGCTGCAAGCTATCTTTTATCTGAAAGGAACATAACATTTTCCAAGCCCGATACTGTGTGTTTGACCAGCATATACCACTTTCTGTGGGGGATTTATCTTCAGTGGTTATAAAAACATAGATATACAACTTAGAGCGCACGATGCATTTCTGGGATAACCTTCATTAGGTCAGCTCAAAGGAACAGATTGGAAAACCAAATGATTTAAATGTTTTTGAGCAAGACATCTGATGTTCCTAAATAGGATAGCCAAGACCTAATGTTCCACTGGAATACTTAGAGATGTAAATTATATATACTAATTTGATGAATACAATATTAATCATTCTTCTTCTATTGTTGTGTGAAATGTTGATTATTAACCAATAGTAGATACAACGGTGACATTTACAGTTTCTTTGTCACTGATTAATTCGCTGGATGCAATTGATTTTACATATGAATGTCCATAGATCAGAGGAATAGGCACAAACATATCCAATCAACTTCATGTTAATCCGACGTCTCTATTTTTATGAATGCTTTTGGAAAGTCACAAAATATTATTTGATGAAGGGAGAGGCTTGAGTGACACAATTGTCCTTGTCCAATGGCATTAACAATTGACTTCTCTATCATGTACACAACTCCTCCTCACTCTAAGCTAAAAGACGGATTAAAACAAATAGCTCAACTTTGTCTAATAAAAAAACGAATGGTCAACATAAGATATAAATATATTTCTTAGCGAAGGGACAAATGTTGATACACTGATTCTAACAAACTGACATCATCACAATGCTCCAGGATTTAATTGGCAAACTATTTTTTCTCGATGGGTGTGTCTACATGTATATTGGAACCAACTGTGTTCCTCTTCTTGCCAACTTGTTCATGTAGGTTTTTCTCAAGAAAAACGGACAGGGTTAGCTCTGTCCTGCAATTTCACTTTCAACAATGAATTCTAAATTGGATGGTTGTTTTGATTACATTATTACGTTGGTCTTGAAATAAATGATACTACAGATACAGCTCGGTCTGTTCTATTCTTTGACCAAGATTTAGACATTGACAGTGATGACTGATTGCGAACGAAAGATTACAACAAAAGATGATTTTGATTTTTCCATGGTGAACCTTCTATTCACACTTGAACTGGATTTCAAACGCCATATTTTGTAGCCTTTTTGTGTTCAATGATTTGAGGTGAGAAGTGGTTATTCTTTTCATTGACAGCGGTGGATTTGTTGGCCAGAAATGTCCTTTTTTCATAATACATAGCAACATTTCAGCAACACCCTGCATATCGAGAATATTTCTCACAGTTAATGATGTATTCTTGTCTTTGTGGTTCTTATCAAGCTTCCCTTGATACATGTTTGTTGCCTACAACGAAACAGGGGCTCCGGGTGGCTCAATGAGTTAGGTCGTTGGATCTAACAACTCATGCAAGCCTATCACCAATACGGCGTGGGTTCGCGCCCGGCTTTGTAAATTACAAAATGGGTGCACTCGACTCGCAGCCACAAGTGATAAAAGTTTACCAGTTGCTTGCCAATGGTCGGTGGTTCTCTCCGGGTACTCCGGCTTCTTCCACCACTAAAACTGGTCGCCATGATATAGCTGAAATATTGTTGAAAGTGGCGTTAAAACACACTAAAAAAAAAAATCCTACAACGAAACACATTTGAACCTAGTGGCGCTAGTGGTTAATTCGAAGTTATCACATCGAGCGTTTTCCAGTCGCCATCATTGCTTGATTAATCGTTATGGAATATCGGTGTCATACATAAGTGCCGTTTTGTCGTAGTCACAATCACGTCCTTCGTTCCTCTTTCATGACATATCACCTGGTTATTAACTCGAGTTTGAAGATACCCAAAAGGCATTACCCACACACATTCCCCAACAATACCCCAAACAAATATGTAGCACCCACCATAAATATGCGTTCCCAGCCCTTTCTTAACAACAGAGACAGGGATGGTACCTGTCACGTCTGGAACACATACGAAGTATGTAACAGGACCAACTGTACATTCAAACATGCGTGTAAGTTTTGCAGAGGCCCCCATCCCAAAGTCAGATGTAACAGACAACCAAATGCAACGCAAGGCCCCCCAACAGCCAAAACACACGCAAATCAACCGTCTTCCCAGCCCAATAAAACGTGAAGTCTTGGCTTGTCGGTCCTTTTAAAAAAAAAATCAAAAATTTGGTATGTTCTCCTTTGGGTTTGGTGCCTAAAGCAGTCAATGGCAAATTCCGTCTAATACATGATCTGTCATACCCAAAAGGTAATTCTGTAAATTCACTTATTCCTCGGGAAAATTCAGAAGTTAAATATGATTGTATTGACAACGTAATTAAATTAGTCAAATATTTCGGCCGCGATTCATATCTTGGAAAAACTGATGTGGAGGATGCATTTAGAAATATCGATATTCACCCATTTGACTATCATTTACTAGGTATTACTTTAATGGGTTTTATTATTATGACAAATGTTTATCAATGGGTGCTACTAACTCATGTAAAATTTTAGAAAATTTTTCCTGTGCATTACAATGGATAATGGAAACTAAATATCAGGTGGCATGCATGTCACATATCTTGGATGATTTTTTGTTTGTGGGTCCCCCAAAATCAGATAAATTCCAACAAAATCTGGATAAATTCCTCACTTTATGCTCTAAATTAGGGGTTCCGATCAAGGCGGAAAAAACTGTTCAACCTACTACTGTTATCACCATATACGGTATCGAGGTAGATTCTTGCAATATGGAATGCCGACTACCACAAGAAAAAATTGGCAAAGTTAACAAAGTGCTAGCATCAGCTAAACATAGAAAAAACCCTCAAATTAAGAGAGTTACAACCCTTGATTAGGTTACTTAATTTTGCATGTCTAGTAGTATGCCTGGGAAGACCCTTTTTACGTCGACTGATTGATTTGACCAGAAATATTACCAACCCGTTTTATTTTGTGAAATTGAATTGTGAAGCAAGGGCAGATTTACATGCCTGGTCAGTCTTTATTCAGTCTTTCAATGGTAAATCAGTTTTCCTATCTGATAATTGGATCTCATCTGACCACTTAAAACTATTTACGGACGCATCAGGAAATATAGGCTATGCCGCCGTATTTGGTAGTTGGTGGTTTGCAAATTCTTGGACCAAATCTTTATACTGCCACCAAATAGCGGTCAAGGAGCTTTTTCCTATTGTTATTGCGTTGGAATTATGGGGGAAATATATGGTAAATTCTAAAGTTTTGCTTCTGTCAGATAATCAGGTTGTTGTAGATGTTTTTAATAAACAGTCCTGCAGGGATAAGATTTTAATGCGTTTGATACGGAGACTGGTTTTATTCACCCTTTCATACAACATTGTGTTTCGTGCAAAATATATTGCAGGAAAGTCTAACATAGTAGCTGACAAGTTGTCTCGTTTCCACTTTCAGAAGGCCAGACAAGTTGCTCATTGGCTGAATCTGACCCCAGCGGAAATACCAGAACACCTGCTGACAATTTGAATAGCTCAGCAATAACTTTATTAAGATCCTCTCTGTCATGGTCAGCAAGAAAATCATACAAACACTCATGGAATTTAATTTTTATCTTTGACAAGTCTATAACAAGGTTGCCCATCTCTGTGATTCAAATTTGCAATTTCATTGGTGCTCTGTTTGATAAATCATACAGTCCACTATTACTTCTCACGTCTCCGCAATTAGCTACATTCATAAAATCTTAGGAATTTTTTACCCAACCAGTGCCTTCGTAGTTAAAAAAAACTCCTCAAAGGATGCAACAACTTTCGAAAGTCACATGATACCCGTCTACCTATTACAAAACAAATTACTTAAAGGAGTTTTTCTATTGACCTTTAACGCATTTTTGCGCTTGGGCGAAATTTTAGTACGTTCACCTAAGGAGGCCGGTTCAGTTATCCAAAAACAGGATGTAACATTTACATACTGCAATCGACGTCCACAGAGCCTCACATTTGTCATAAGATATTATAAAAATATTAAGAATAATCAACCAGTTACAATCACGATCGAAGCAAATCACAATAATTCGCAATTATGTCCAGTTACAGCGGTACACTCTCATCTGGAAAACCACAGCCGTGTAGATGTCCCCCTGTTTCAAAATATTGGGGGAACTCCAGTTACACACAGTTACGTAACAGGACAATTAACTTTTATCTTGAAATTTTTAGGCATCGATCCAACATTTTACAAAGCTCACAGTTTTCGTATAGGGGCTGCTACCCATGCGACTACCTTAGGTTTTTCGGAACCATATATAAGACAACTTGGAAGAAGGAACTCAAATGCAGTACAGAGATATATCCGCATTTCTTCGCTTAACTTATAAACCACATGGTATTACACAAATATTTTTCTGTGGGTGTGTGTTTTTCGCTCGCTTTTTTTACATGAGGTCAGGATTTGCCTGCTCATGTTGTTTTATATTACATTATCACTGTTTCTATTAATTTACTTTTATTGTTGACATACAATTATTAGATTTACACATTTGTAGCTGGTGGCTCATGATACGAACAATGCATTTTGTAGAACAGTGTTTGCAGGGTACAGGTCAACATTTGGTTGATGTACCCTTCTTACTAAATTGCGATAGATATCTAGTCAAATTTGTTATTCAACTTATTGTCATATTACACATACAATTATTATAGTAGACATTTGTAACTGGTGGCTCATGATACTAACAATGCATGTTTAAGTACAACTGTTTGCAGGGTACAGGTCAACATTTGGTTGCTGTACCCTTCTTACTATCGAGTTAGATATCTATTCACATTTTGTTATTTCATACATGTAGTATTATTTTGTTTTAATTATATACATGTGTTGTAATTTGCTATGTATAAGTTGTATTCCCATCCAAATAATTTGAGCAGCAACTCTGGGTTTGGCATTTGCCCCCTATTTGATATTTCCATTTCACTCCTTATCTAAAGCGGGCTTTGGCCGTTTTTAGCGCCACCCCTTTTTGTCTTCAGAAATATTTTAGTTGAAAGGGAGTGCATAGAACATATAAATTGTATTATGCAATGTTAAAAATTATTAAAATGATAATGTTATGTAATAATGTATTATGTAACACCATGCACTCCTTGTTTTCATGTAAATATAAATATTTGTTGTTTTCGTCATTTGAATAAATGACATTAACTGGAGATATGTTTTAGAATTTGTATTCTCCCTTGCCAAAAACATAGCAGAGTTGTTGTTGTTATAGTACAAAGTGGTAGTGTTGCATCTCTCATGTCTAGGACCCCTATATGTAATGGGTACATATCAGGAATACAAGGAACAACATAAAACTGAATTTATAGTAGATCAATTAATTTATGGTGACCGAGGGGGAATTCCATTGTAGGATTGCATCGCAATCAACATAATTGTTTATCATATTTAAAGGGGATTTTTGGAAATAAACCCGTGGTAGTTTGTCACCTTTATTGCTAGCTTTGTAATGAATACTCCCAAGCTCTATAACAGCTTACTAACAAGGAACACTTTAATTACGACATAACAAGAAGAATAGTATATCAATTCAACTTGTAAACCTTTGTTTATGAAAGAAAGGTTTTCATGAATCAGGAAGTATCACAATACTTCTGTAATCTTCTGCCGTAAATGATTCTAAGTTATCAGCTATACTATTAATGTATGGGTCGTTACCAAATTATACGTACTTTTTACTGTTCATTGTTTGGTGATATCAAATAATTTCTTTCGTGTTTTTTCTTTAGTCCTTTAGTCTCATAATATGCAGTCGGGAAAACCATCATGACAAAAATTATTTCAAGATATGTTGCACGCCCTCATAACAGTCCGTGGTGTTACCAACATAAAATTATTCTTTGCAGGAAAATGAATAATAATTTTTATGTCAAAAGTGGTTAAATACATAATACACAGGAACATTATTTATAGTTTAGGATATTTTCTTTCGAGTTCTATTTTTCCCCGCAATATTTGGAAATGTAGTACCATTTCAGCTGCATTATAAGTAAGTAAGTACGAATAGAATAAAAATAGAACTCGGAAGAACATATCCTAAACTATTGTATTTTGTTTCACTTTATATAAAGAAAAGATGACTTAAACATAGCAATCAAAGTCAACTTTATTCAACTATATTAACCATCATCAGGTATAATAACCATCATCGGGTATAATAACCATCATCATGTATAATAATCATCATCAGGTACAATAACCATCATCAGTTATAATAACCATCATCGGGTACAATAACCATCATCAGGTATAATAACCATCATCAGGTACAATAACCATCATCAGGTACAATAACCATCATCAGGTATAATAACCATCATCAGGTACAATAATCATCATCAGGTATAATAACCATCATCAGGTATAATAACCATCATCAGGTATAATAACCATCATCAGGTATAATAACCATCATCAGGTACAATAACCATCATCAGGTATAATAACCATCATCAGGTATAATAACCATCATCAGGTATAATAACCATCATCAGGTATAATAACCATCATCAGGTATAATAACCATCATCAGGTACAATAACCATCATCAGGTATAATAACCATCATCAGGTATAATAACCATCATCAGGTACAATAACCATCATCAGGTATAATAACCATCATCAGGTATAATAACCATCATCAGGTATAATAACCATCATCAGGTATAATAACCAACATCAGGTATAATAACCATCATCAGGTATAATAACCATCATCGGGTACAATAACCATCATCAGGTATAATAACCATCATCAGGTACAATAACCATCATCAGGTATAATAACCATCATCAGGTACAATAACCATCATCAGGTATAATAACCATCATCAGGTATAATAACCATCATCAGGTATAATAACCATCATCAGTTATAATAACCATCATCAGGTATAATAACCATCATCAGGTATAATAACCATCATCAGGTATAATAACCATCATCAGGTATAATAACCATCATCAGGTATAATAATCATCATCAGGTATAATAACCATCATCGGGTACAATAACCATCATCAGGTATAATAACCATCATCAGGTATAATAACCATCATCAGGTATAATAACCATCATCAGGTACAATAACCATCATCAGGTACAATAACCATCATCAGGTATAATAACCATCATCAGGTATAATAACCATCATCATGTATAATAACCATCATCAGGTATAATAACCATCATCAGGTATAATAACCATCATCAGGTATAATAACCATCATCAGGTATAATAACCATCATCAGGTATAATAACCATCATCAGGTATAATAACCATCATCAGGTACAATAACCATCATCAGGTATAATAACCATCATCAGGTATAATAACCATCATCAGGTATAATAACCATCATCAGGTATAATAACCATCATCAGGTATAATAACCATCATCAGGTATAATAACCATCATCGGTACAATAACCATCATCATGTATAATAACCATCATCAGGTATAATAACCATCATCAGGTATAATAACCATCATCAGGTATAATAACCATCATCGGTACAATAACCATCATCAGGTATAATAACCATCATCAGGTATAATAACCATCATCAGGTATAATAACCATCATCAGGTATAATAACCATCATCAGGTATAATAACCATCATCAGGTACAATAACCATCATCAGGTACAATAACCATCATCAGGTATAATAACCATCATCAGGTACAATAACCATCATCAGGTATAATAACCATCGTCATGTATAATAACCATCATCAGGTATAATAACCATCATCAGGTACAATAACCATCATCAGGTATAATAACCATCATCAGGTATAATAACCATCGTCATGTATAATAACCATCATCAGGTATAATAACCATCATCAAGTATAATAACCATCGTCATGTATAATAACCATCATCAGGTATAATAACCATCATCAGGTATAATAACCATCATCAGGTATAATAACCATCATCAGGTACAATAACCATCATCAGGTACAATAACCATCATCAGGTATAATAACCATCATCAGGTATAATAACCATCATCAGGTACAATAACCATCATCAGGTATAATAACCATCATCAGGTATAATAACCATCATCAGGTATAATAACCATCATCGGTACAATAACCATCATCAGGTACAATAACCATCATCGGGTATAATAACCATCATCAGGTATAATAACCATCATCAGGTACAATAACCATCATCAGGTATAATAACCATCATCAGGTATAATAACCATCATCAGGTACAATAACCATCATCAGGTATAATAACCATCATCAGGTATAATAACCATCATCAGGTATAATAACCATCATCAGGTATAATAACCATCATCAGGTACAATAACCATCATCGGGTATAATAACCATCATCAGGTACAATAACCATCATCAGGTATAATAACCATCATCAGGTATAATAACCATCATCATGTATAATAACCATCATCAGGTACAATAACCATCATCAGGTACAATAACCATCATCAGGTATAATAACCATCATCAGGTATAATAACCATCATCAGGTATAATAACCATCATCAGGTATAATAACCATCATCAGGTATAATAACCATCATCAGGTATAATAACCATCATCAGGTATAATAACCATCATCAGGTACAATAACCATCATCAGGTACAATAACCATCATCAGGTATAATAACCATCATCAGGTATAATAACCATCATCAGGTACAATAACCATCATCAGTACAATAACCATCATCAGGTATAATAACCATCATCAGGTATAATAACCATGATCAGGTATAATAACCATCATCGGGTACAATAACCATCATCAGGTATAATAACCATCATCAGGTACAATAACCATCATCAGGTATAATAACCATCATCGGGTACAATAACCATCATCAGGTATAATAACCATCATCAGGTACAATAACCATCATCAGGTATAATAACCATCATCAGGTATAATAACCATCATCAGGTATAATAACCATCATCAGGTATAATAACCTTCATCAGGTATAATAACCATCATCAGGTATAATAACCATCATCGGTACAATAACCATCATCAGGTATAATAACCATCATCAGGTACAATAACCATCATCAGGTATAATAACCATCATCAGGTACAATAACCATCATCAGGTATAATAACCATCATCAGGTACAATAACCATCATCAGGTACAATAACCATCATCAGGTATAATAACCATCATCAGGTACAATAACCATCATCAGGTATAATAATCATCATCAGGTATAATAACCATCATCAGGTATAATAACCATCATCAGGTACAATAACCATCATCAGGTATAATAACCATCATCAGGTACAATAACCATCATCAGGTATAATAACCATCATCAGGTATAATAACCATCATCAGGTATAATAACCATCATCAGGTACAATAACCATCATCAGGTATAATAACCATCATCAGGTATAATAACCATCATCAGGTATAATAACCATCATCAGGTATAATAACCATCATCAGGTATAATAACCATCATCAGGTATAATAACCATCATCGGTACAATAACCATCATCATGTATAATAACCATCATCAGGTATAATAACCATCATCAGGTATAATAACCATCATCAGGTATAATAACCATCATCGGTACAATAACCATCATCAGGTATAATAACCATCATCAGGTATAATAACCATCATCAGGTATAATAACCATCATCAGGTATAATAACCATCATCAGGTATAATAACCATCATCAGGTACAATAACCATCATCAGGTACAATAACCATCATCAGGTATAATAACCATCATCAGGTACAATAACCATCATCAGGTATAATAACCATCGTCATGTATAATAACCATCATCAGGTATAATAACCATCATCAGGTACAATAACCATCATCAGGTATAATAACCATCATCAGGTATAATAACCATCGTCATGTATAATAACCATCATCAGGTATAATAACCATCATCAGGTATAATAACCATCGTCATGTATAATAACCATCATCAGGTATAATAACCATCATCAGGTATAATAACCATCATCAGGTATAATAACCATCATCAGGTACAATAACCATCATCAGGTACAATAACCATCATCAGGTATAATAACCATCATCAGGTATAATAACCATCATCAGGTACAATAACCATCATCAGGTATAATAACCATCATCAGGTATTATAACCATCATCAGGTATAATAACCATCATCGGTACAATAACCATCATCAGGTACAATAACCATCATCGGGTATAATAACCATCATCAGGTATAATAACCATCATCAGGTACAATAACCATCATCAGGTATAATAACCATCATCAGGTATAATAACCATCATCAGGTACAATAACCATCATCAGGTATAATAACCATCATCAGGTATAATAACCATCATCAGGTATAATAACCATCATCAGGTATAATAACCATCATCAGGTATAATAACCATCATCAGGTACAATAACCATCATCGGGTATAATAACCATCATCAGGTACAATAACCATCATCAGGTATAATAACCATCATCAGGTATAATAACCATCATCATGTATAATAACCATCATCAGGTACAATAACCATCATCAGGTACAATAGCCATCATCAGGTATAATAACCATCATCAGGTATAATAACCATCATCAGGTACAATAACCATCATCAGGTACAATAACCATCATCAGGTATAATAACCATCATCAGGTATAATAACCATCATCAGGTACAATAACCATCATCAGTACAATAACCATCATCAGGTATAATAACCATCATCAGGTATAATAACCATCATCAGGTATAATAACCATCATCGGGTACAATAACCATCATCAGGTATAATAACCATCATCAGGTACAATAACCATCATCAGGTATAATAACCATCATCGGGTACAATAACCATCATCAGGTATAATAACCATCATCAGGTACAATAACCATCATCAGGTATAATAACCATCATCAGGTATAATAACCATCATCAGGTATAATAACCATCATCAGGTATAATAACCTTCATCAGGTATAATAACCATCATCAGGTATAATAACCATCATCGGTACAATAACCATCATCAGGTATAATAACCATCATCAGGTACAATAACCATCATCAGGTATAATAACCATCATCAGGTACAATAACCATCATCAGGTATAATAACCATCATCAGGTACAATAACCATCATCAGGTACAATAACCATCATCAGGTATAATAACCATCATCAGGTACAATAACCATCATCAGGTATAATAATCATCATCAGGTATAATAACCATCATCAGGTATAATAACCATCATCAGGTACAATAACCATCATCAGGTATAATAACCATCATCAGGTACAATAACCATCATCAGGTATAATAACCATCATCAGGTATAATAACCATCATCAGGTATAATAACCATCATCAGGTACAATAACCATCATCAGGTATAATAATCATCATCAGGTACAATAACCATCATCAGGTATAATAACCATCATCAGGTATAATAACCATCATCAGGTATAATAACCATCATCAGGTACAATAACCATCATCAGGTATAATAACCATCATCAGGTATAATAACCATCATCAGGTACAATAACCATCATCAGGTATAATAACCATCATCAGGTATAATAACCATCATCAGGTATAATAACCATCATCAGGTACAATAACCATCATCAGGTATAATAACCATCATCAGGTATAATAACCATCATCAGGTATAATAACCATCATCAGGTACGATAACCATCATCAGGTATAATAACCATCATCAGGTATAATAACCATTATCAGGTATAATAATCATCATTAGGTATAATAACCATCATCAGGTACAATAACCATCATCAGGTATAATAACCATCATCAGGTATAATAACCATCATAAGGTACAATAACCATCATCAGGTATAATAACCATCATCAGGTATAATAACCATCATCAGGTATAATAACCATCATCAGGTACAATAACCGTCATCGGGTACAATAACCATCATCAGGTATAATAACCATCATCAGGTATAATAACCATCATCAGGTACAATAACCATCATCAGGTACAATAACCATCATCAGGTATAATAATCATCATCAGGTACAATAACCATCATCAGGTATAATAACCATCATCAGGTATAATAACCATCATCAGGTATAATAACAATCATCAGGTATAATAACCATCATCAGGTATAATAACCATCATCGGGTACAATAACCATCATCAGGTATAATAACCATCATCAGGTATAATAACCATCATCAGGTACAATAACCATCATCAGGTATAATAACCATCATCAGGTAAAATAACCATCATCAGGTATAATAACCATCATAAGGTACAATAACCATCATCAGGTATGATAACCATCATCAGGTACAATAACCATCATCAGGTACAATAACCATCATCGGGTACAATAACCATCATCAGGTACAATAACCATCATTAGGTATAATAACCATCATCAGGTATAATAACCATCATCAGGTACAATAACCATCATCGGTACAATAACCATCATCAGGTATAATAACCATCATCAGGTATAATAACCATCATCAGGTATAATAACCATCATCAGGTATAATAACCATCATCGGGTACAATAACCATCATCAGGTATAATAACCATCATCAGGTATAATAACCATCATCAGGTACGATAACCATCATCAGGTATAATAACCATCATCAGGTATAATAACCATTATCAGGTATAATAATCATCATCAGGTATAATAACCATCATCGGGTACAATAACCATCATCAGGTATAATAACCATCATCAGGTATAATAACCATCATCAGGTACAATAACCATCATCAGGTATAATAACCATCATCAGGTATAATAACCATCATCAGGTATAATAACCATCATCAGGTATAATAACCATCATCGGGTACAATAACCATCATCAGGTATAATAACCATCATCAGGTATAATAACCATCATCAGGTATAATAACCATCATCAGGTATAATAACCATCATCGGGTACAATAACCATCATCAGGTATAATAACCATCATCAGGTACAATAACCATCATCAGGTATAATAACCATCATCAGGTATAATAACCATCATCGGGTACAATAACCATCATCAGGTATAATAACCATCATCAGGTACAATAACCATCATCAGGTATAATAACCATCATCAGGTACAATAACCATCATCAGGTATAATAACCATCATCAGGTATAATAACCATCATCAGGTATAATAACCATCATCAGGTACAATAACCATCATCAGGTATAATAACCATCATCAGGTATAATAACCATCATCAGGTATAATAACCATCATCAGGTATAATAACCATCATCAGGTACGATAACCATCAACAGGTATAATAACCATCATCAGGTATAATAACCATTATCAGGTATAATAATCATCATCAGGTATAATAACCATCATCGGGTACAATAACCATCATCAGGTATAATAACCATCATCAGGTATAATAACCATCATCAGGTACAATAACCATCATCAGGTATAATAACCATCATCAGGTATAATAACCATCATCAGGTATAATAACCATCATCAGGTATAATAACCATCATCGGGTACAATAACCATCATCAGGTATAATAACCATCATCAGGTATAATAACCATCATCAGGTATAATAACCATCATCAGGTATAATAACCATCATCGGGTACAATAACCATCATCAGGTATAATAACCATCATCAGGTACAATAACCATCATCAGGTATAATAACCATCATCAGGTACAATAACCATCATCAGGTATAATAACCATCATCAGGTATAATAACCATCATCAGGTACAATAAACATCATCGGTACAATAACCATCATCAGGTATAATAACCATCATCAGGTATAATAACCATCATCAGGTATAATAACCATCATCGGTAGAATAACCATCATCAGGTATAATAACCATCATCAGGTACAATAACCATCATCAGGTATAATAACCATCATCAGGTACAATAACCATCATCAGGTATAATAACCATCATCAGAAACAATAACCATCGTCAGGTACAATAACCATCATCAGGTATAATAACCATCATCAGGTACAATAACCATCGTCAGGTATAATAACCATCATCAGGTATAATAACCATCATCAGGTATAATAACCATCATCAGGTATAATAACCATGATCGGGTACAATAACCATCATTGGGTACAATAACCATCATCAGGTATAATAACCATCATCAGGTATAATAACCATCATCAGGTACAATAACCATCATCAGGTACAATAACCATCATCAGGTATAATAACCATCTTCAGGTATAATAACCATCATCAGGTATAATAACCATCATAAGGTACAATAACCATCGTCAGGTATAATAACCATCATCAGGTATAATAACCATCATCAGGTATAATAACCATCATCAGGTATAATAACCATCATCGGGTACAATAACCATCATTGGGTACAATAACCATCATCAGGTATAAAAACCATCATCAGGTATAATAACCATCATCGGGTACAATAACCATCATCGGGTACAATAACCATCATCGGGTACAATAACCATCATCAGGTACAATAACCATCATCAGGTATAATAACCATCATAAGGTACAATAACCATCATCAGGTATAATAACCATCATCAGGTATAATAACCATCATCAGGTATAATAACCATCATCAGGTACAATAACCGTCATCGGGTACAATAACCATCATCAGGTATAATAACCATCATCAGGTATAATAACCATCATCAGGTACAATAACCATCATCAGGTACAATAACCATCATCAGGTATAATAATCATCATCAGGTACAATAACCATCATCAGGTATAATAACCATCATCAGGTATAATAACCATCATCAGGTATAATAACCATCATCAGGTATAATAACCATCATCAGGTATAATAACCATCATCAGGTACAATAACCATCATCAGGTATAATAACCATCATCAGGTATAATAACCATCATCAGGTACAATAACCATCATCAGGTATAATAACCATCATCAGGTATAATAACCATCATCAGGTATAATAACCATCATCAGGTACAATAACCATCATCAGGTATAAAAACCATCATCATTTACAATAACCATCATCAGGTATAATAACCATCATCAGGTATAATAACCATCATCAGGTATAATAACCATCATCAGGTATAATAACCATCATCAGGTATAATAACCATCATAAGGTACAATAACCATCATCAGGTATAATAACCATTATCAGGTATAATAACCATCATCAGGTACAATAACCATCATCAGGTATAATAACCATCATCAGGTACAATAACCATCATCGGGTACAATAACCATCATCAGGTATAATAACCATCATCAGGTATAATAACCATCATCAGGTACAATAACCATCATCAGGTATAATAACCATCATCAGGTACAATAACCATCATCAGGTATAATAACCATCATCAGGTATAATAACCATCATCAGGTATAATAACCATCATCAGGAACAATAACCATCATCAGGTATAATAACCATCATCAGGTACAATAACCATCATCAGGTATAATAACCATCATCAGGTATAATAACCATCATCAGGTATAATAACCATCATCAGGTACAATAACCATCATCAGGTATAATAACCATCATCGGTACAATAACCATCATCAGGTATAATAACCATCATCAGGTATAATAACCATAATCAGGTACAATAACCATCATCAGGTATAATAACCATCATCAGGTACAATAACCATCATCAGGTATAATAACCATCATCAGGTATAATAACCATCATCAGGTATAATAACCATCATCAGGTATAATAACCATCATCAGGTATAATAACCATCATCAGGTATAATAACAATCATCAGTTACAATAACCATCATCAGGTATAATAACCATCATCAGGTAAAATAACCATCATCAGGTATAATAACCATCATCAGGTATAATAACCATCATCAGGTATAATAACCATCATCAGGTACAATAACCATCATCGGGTACAATAACCATCATCAGGTATAATAACCATCATCAGGTATAATAACCATCATCAGGTACAATAACCATCATCAGGTATAATAACCATCATCAGGTATAATAACCATCATCAGGTATAATAACCATCATCAGGTATAATAACCATCATCAGGTATAATAATCATCATCAGGTATAATAACCATCATCAGGTATAATAACCATCATCAGGTATAATAACCATCATCAGGTATAATAACCATCATCAGGTATAATAACCATCATCAGGTATAATAACCATCATCAGGTACAATAACCATCATCGGGTACAATAACCATCATCAGGTATAATAACCATCATCAGGTACAATAACCATCATCAGGTATAATAACCATCATCAGGTATAATAACCAACATCAGGTACAATAACCATCATCAGGTATAATAACCATCATCAGGTACAATAACCATCATCAGGTATAATAACCATCATCAGGTACAATAACCATCATCAGGTATAATAACCATCATCAGGTACAATAACCATCATCAGGTATAATAACCATCATCAGGTATAATAACCATCATCAGGTATAATAACCATCATCAGGTATAATAACCATCATCGGGTACAATAACCATCATCAGGTATAATAACCATCATCAGGTATAATAACCATCATCAGGTATAATAACCATCATCAGGTATAATAACCATCATCGGGTACAATAACCATCATCAGGTATAATAACCATCATCAGGTACAATAACCATCATCAGGTATAATAACCATCATCAGGTACAATAACCATCATCAGGTATAATAACCATCATCAGGTATAATAACCATCATCAGGTACAATAAACATCATCGGTACAATAACCATCATCAGGTATAATAACCATCATCAGGTATAATAACCATCATCGGTAGAATAACCATCATCAGGTATAATAACCATCATCAGGTACAATAACCATCATCAGGTATAATAACCATCATCAGGTACAATAACCATCATCAGGTATAATAACCATCATCAGGTACAATAACCATCGTCAGGTACAATAACCATCATCAGGTATAATAACCATCATCAGGTACAATAACCATCGTCAGGTATAATAACCATCATCAGGTATAATAACCATCATCAGGTATAATAACCATCATCAGGTATAATAACCATCATCGGGTACAATAACCATCATTGGGTACAATAACCATCATCAGGTATAATAACCATCATCAGGTATAATAACCATCATCAGGTACAATAACCATCATCAGGTACAATAACCATCATCAGGTATAATAACCATCTTCAGGTATAATAACCATCATCAGGTATAATAACCTTCATAAGGTACAATAACCATCGTCAGGTATAATAACCATCATCAGGTATAATAACCATCATCAGGTATAATAACCATCATCAGGTATAATAACCATCATCGGGTACAATAACCATCATTGGGTACAATAACCATCATCAGGTATAAAAACCATCATCAGGTATAATAACCATCATCGGGTACAATAACCATCATCGGGTACAATAACCATCATCGGGTACAATAACCATCATCAGGTACAATAACCATCATCAGGTATAATAACCATCATAAGGTACAATAACCATCATCAGGTATAATAACCATCATCAGGTATAATAACCATCATCAGGTATAATAACCATCATCAGGTACAATAACCGTCATCGGGTACAATAACCATCATCAGGTATAATAACCATCATCAGGTATAATAACCATCATCAGGTACAATAACCATCATCAGGTACAATAACCATCATCAGGTATAATAATCATCATCAGGTACAATAACCATCATCAGGTATAATAACCATCATCAGGTATAATAACCATCATCAGGTATAATAACCATCATCAGGTATAATAACCATCATCAGGTATAATAACCATCATCAGGTATAATAACCATCATCAGGTACAATAACCATCATCAGGTATAATAACCATCATCAGGTATAATAACCATCATCAGGTACAATAACCATCATCAGGTATAATAACCATCATCAGGTATAATAACCATCATCAGGTATAATAACCATCATCAGGTACAATAACCATCATCAGGTATAATAACCATCATCAGGTACAATAACCATCATCAGGTATAATAACCATCATCAGGTATAATAACCATCATCAGGTATAATAACCATCATCAGGTATAATAACCATCATAAGGTACAATAACCATCATCAGGTATAATAACCATCATCAGGTATAATAACCATCATCAGGTACAATAACCATCATCAGGTATAATAACCATCATCAGGTACAATAACCATCATCGGGTACAATAACCATCATCAGGTATAATAACCATCATCAGGTATAATAACCATCATCAGGTACAATAACCATCATCAGGTATAATAACCATCATCAGGTACAATAACCATCATCAGGTATAATAACCATCATCAGGTATAATAACCATCATCAGGTATAATAACCATCATCAGGAACAATAACCATCATCAGGTATAATAACCATCATCAGGTACAATAACCATCATCAGGTATAATAACCATCATCAGGTATAATAACCATCATCAGGTATAATAACCATCATCAGGTACAATAACCATCATCAGGTATAATAACCATCATCGGTACAATAACCATCATCAGGTATAATAACCATCATCAGGTATAATAACCATAATCAGGTACAATAACCATCATCAGGTATAATAACCATCATCAGGTACAATAACCATCATCAGGTATAATAACCATCATCAGGTATAATAACCATCATCAGGTATAATAACCATCATCAGGTATAATAACCATCATCAGGTATAATAACCATCATCAGGTATAATAACAATCATCAGGTACAATAACCATCATCAGGTATAATAACCATCATCAGGTAAAATAACCATCATCAGGTATAATAACCATCATCAGGTATAATAACCATCATCAGGTATAATAACCATCATCAGGTACAATAACCATCATCGGGTACAATAACCATCATCAGGTATAATAACCATCATCAGGTATAATAACCATCATCAGGTACAATAACCATCATCAGGTATAATAACCATCATCAGGTATAATAACCATCATCAGGTATAATAACCATCATCAGGTATAATAACCATCATCAGGTATAATAATCATCATCAGGTATAATAACCATCATCAGGTATAATAACCATCATCAGGTATAATAACCAACATCAGGTATAATAACCATCATCAGGTATAATAACCATCATCAGGTATAATAACCATCATCAGGTACAATAACCATCATCGGGTACAATAACCATCATCAGGTATAATAACCATCATCAGGTACAATAACCATCATCAGGTATAATAACCATCATCAGGTATAATAACCAACATCAGGTACAATAACCATCATCAGGTATAATAACCATCATCAGGTACAATAACCATCATCAGGTATAATAACCATCATCAGGTACAATAACCATCATCAGGTATAATAACCATCATCAGGTACAATAACCATCATCAGGTATAATAACCATCATCAGGTATAATAACCATCATCAGGTATAATAACCATCATCAGGTATAATAACTATCATCAGGTTATGTTCCAATTCGAAAGATTGGAAATCCAAATTATTTAAAAGTCTTTGAGAACAATAAAACTAAAGGACTAATCGGCTAAGGTCATATATGTTTGAGGCATTCCGATTTTATAAGGAAGTAGACCATCCCTTAAAGATTCGTTCTCATTTTAATTTTCAATTTGTATTATGTTCTGCATGATATTATACTGTATTGTTTGTTGCTTTGTATTTATATACTGTAATTCTACTATTATTAGTTATTGTAGATTTGTTTACGGTGATCACATATTTCATGGTAATCTCTGTAATGAGGAAATAAAGAAAACAATGAATGAATTTATTTACCAATGTATTGTAATTTGATGAATCTAACAAAATAGAAAAAAAAATTAAACGACGCACATGTATTAAGTTTATTGTTATACTTTGATACAACAATAAATTTAGTAAATGTGGCGTAATTTTTATTTATTTGTATTTATTTTGTTGTTATTTACAGAAAGTATGATAACAAAGTATGTCTGTACTTATTTTACATCTAAGATTATTATTACTATCTTGGACTTGTTGTACATAGATATCTCCCATAATTTAACACTAATTAAACAGTATCAAATATGAAAAAAAATATATAAAAAAAGTTGGTGAAAGTTGTCAATAATTTATAAGTTATGCATCTTTGATGTAAATGTTTTTTCGTTATCACGAGATGACGATCATTGACATCCGAAACATAATTACACAATTGAGCAGGATTATTCAGCTGTGAAATTTAAACGATCGAGAACGTCGCTATCCAGAAAAGGAAAACAAAAGATTCGAAAGACAAATCGTCCATTTCGTCGTAAAAGGTTTGTTCTGAAATTCAATTTGAGGGAGTCGGGAAGGAATGTGTCCAAGTCAATATATTGAAGAGTTTGAAGATACCAAAGGGGTTATCGGAATCCGTATATCAAAGAAGAACAGGCAATACAATGGCCAAAATAAAAAGTACAATAGAACAAACAACGATCTACAAAACATATACATAGAACTAAAGATCGAGTAACACGAACCCCACTAAAAACTGAGGGTGAACTCATGTGCTCCGGAAGGGTAGGCAGTTCCTGCTCCACTAGTGGCACCCGTCGTGTTAATCTAGTTACAAACCCGGTGATAAGTCGTAAATGAGGAAAGGACCAGGAAGTGCTTACGACAAGTAGAAGTTATCCGTGGTCATTTGTGACACAGATATTCCATAGCGATCAACCAAGTATTGGTGGCGACCGTAAAATTTTCGAAGTGATGACTTCAACTTTACCAAGAGGAACCCTTGGTTCAATAGCTTCCTTGTTGGCAGCAACCCTTTATCAAGGAAATCCTGATAGGAACCACAAGCTCTGGAATATCATAGCAACTGAGAGATATATACTCCATATGCAGGTACTACTGGAATGTTGCAACATATAAATAGAAAGTTCACAATGGGAAAATTGAAATAATATTTTTTGTCGTAAAGTTTCGTTCTAAACCGCCCCTCGCTGTCAATTTCGAGGTGTAGGTCAAGATATGAAGCAGACCTATCTGTGGTATCCTTTATTTCAAGCTCAACGGGATAGATGCGATCAACAAAATCACCAAACCTAGAATTATATATTGAAAGAACATCATCTATATAGCGCAACGTGAAATTAAAGGATCGGGCTAGCTTCTCGCTTTTCATGACAAGCCCTTGTACGATCGAAGTCTGCGTCATACGAACAAAGGAACACGTCGGCGAGAAGAGGAGCGAGGTATGCCGACTGTCTGTTGAAAACACTTTTTGGTAGAATCAGAGTGATGTTTTTTTAAAGAATAAGATCTGTCTCTTCCTAGTACAAAGTATTTGTATCTACATTGGCCATTCTTTTTCATGAAACACAGTTGGACCAATTCCCTTAATCTGTCCTTCAGCTTAGAGTGAGGAATAGTAGTGTAAAGGGTAGAGAAGTCAAATATGTCAATGCTATTGCAAGAGGAGAGGGATCTAGATTGTATGTACTCTAACAGATCTATAGAGTTCAGAATCCACATCTGATTCACACCACCCCTCGAGTAGCTAGTGTCACAGTAACTTTGAAGCCCGGGTTTGGACCGCCGATCAAATACATGTTAATAATTTGAAAAAAGGTTTCGTGGAGCATTTGACAGACCCAGTAATATAACTCTGTTTGAAATGACACTTGCGTCACTTAGGACTCCAGTAGATTGATAGTAGATCCATTTCTTCATCTTTGGCTGAAATTCCAAAGGAACATACACCACACCTTTGATTGTCCAAGATTTCCTCTTTCGTAAGTGTCATCAGAGTATATGTAATGAGTCCGTTTGTAATGATGTCATTCTTTGTGATAAATTTGTTTTTATGAAAATTATGTTTTTTTGAAATTAAGATATCATTTACGTACCTGCAAACTCTTTAATAAAATAATATGTGTGTTAATAAAATGTGTGTTGCTTGTAATGTTTTTTAGCCTTAGTCATAAATTGAGGTTCTTGGCAGAACAAATCAGCAATGAGAGGAGAACAATTTGTTCCCTTTGGAATGTTTGTCCAAACACGTTAATACCAAAAACGAAGCTTATGCCAAGCAGAATATAAATGCTGTCTTACAAACAAATGCTAGCATAAATCATTTCCTAACAAATCCAACTGCATCATAGCAACTCTTTTCTCATCATAAAAAGTGAATTTATATTCGTTCTGGACAGGATATGCAATCACAGTTTGATATGGAATGACCATTTTAAGATTAAATATGAAAACTTTGGTGATGGGTTAATGTGGTAGGATGTTGTCAGGTCATAATATGTTTATGTCTAATTCAGTGCACACAATGCTTTTCTGGAATAGACTGCATCAGGTACGATTAAAGTGGAAAGATTGGAAAGCCAAATCATTGTTAAAGTCTTTGGCCGCAAAACAAAGGAAAGGACCATAGAGGAAAACCGACCAAGGCTACATAATGCCTGAGGGAGATGAACATGAGTTTTATTCATAATTACATTATTTAGTTTGATAAAAAAAAAAAAGAAAAAAAAAAATATCAACAAAAGCAGAATTAGATTTACTCTAACATTTCATTACAATTTTATAAACTACACATGTTGACATGGGCGTAGCTTGGGTTGGAATTTTACCGAGGCAGGGTGTCTGGGGGGGGGGGGGGGGGAGGGCACGGCCCCCAGAGACTATCGACTTGTTTTCTTTCTTTTTTCGTTGTAAACATTTTGACGTTTTGATAGTAGTTATTACCCTAATTTGGAAAATTAGCCACAAGTAGGTTTTTTTTTTTGACATTAGAATACATGAAGATGTGCGTTCATCCTCGTAAAATGTTCATTACGTTCCTTACACTCCTACAGGGGATCTTCAATCATATTTTTAAGATATATGGCTCAAGCATGACCCATATTGAGACGGATTCATAGTTGATAGAGAGAGAGAGAGCAGGTTACATTGACAACCGACGGACCAAGATTAGTGCTAATGGATAGCGGAATGAATATGGTGAGTGAGTGAGTGATTGTTGTTTAACGCCAATTCAGCAATTGTTCAGCTATATCACGGTGAAAGAACAAGTTAATTTTCAATGAGATGATGATGAGGTCTGCTTTGTACTAGACCGACACACTGAGTTGGATTTTTATAGTGCTAGCTCACTGAAACAACAGTCCGCGGGTACACATGTCACTCCACTTGGACACATTAGTCTCATTCCGAGCCAACCAGCCTTTGTTCTTTCTCCTTAATGTTGTGTGTTTCGCGGAGAAGCAACAAATATTAATTTTATAGTTTTTGGTTTGAACCGACCGGGGCTCGAACCCACGATCTACCACACTCGAGGCGAGCACGCTAACCATCACGCCCAGAATGAATAGAAACTACGACGGATGCACAGACGAGTATTCATTAGCTCAAAACCTGTTAATGGAAAAAGAAAATAAACTTTAAATCAAAACTTTTACTTGCTTTGTCTTCACATACACAAAAGTATTAAACTTCAGATGTCACACTAACGAGCAAAGATCTAACAAATACACTAATCAAACTTCAAAACCATGTTTGAAATGTATATGTCTGTGCATAATACTATAAATGTCAGCGAAGTAATTTACAAGTGCAGACCGTCAATTCTTCTATTACCCGTAGCGAATGTGTCTAGTATTTGAATCCTGTCAACATTTACGTCTCTGTGAATGTGCAATAATGCTAGTCCGTTTAGTCTGTCCTCGACCAATGTTGTTCTGTTCCATTGCTTTAGACGACTCAAAGCAGAAAAAGATGATCGTTCACATGGTACAGATCCAATTGGCATGGTTAGTAGAATGTGGAAGACTTCGCGAATGTATGGGCAATAATCCGAGTCGGCCAAACTGAAAACATCGGATAGAGAGGATAGGGAGGATGGCTTATGTTTAAGATCTTGACAGAACATACTCCAGCTGTGGATTTCCTATTGAAAAGTTGCATTTTGTGGTAGGTCGGCACTGTACCAGCCAAAGACTCTCGCAATTTCTGCTGTTGTCATTGGTGCAATAGTCAGAGGCATAAGCTTAGATGCCAGGAAAATGTCTGTTTGTCAGCTTGAAAGCGTTGGTCTAATTGAATGGGACGAAAACATTCACTTTAAAGTATTGCATAGCCGTGTCATCGATTTCTCCAGCAGTGGACCAATGAGCCATTCTTTGTGCCGTTCTTGGTTTCTCGATCACTACATCAACAGAATCCACTAACGCCTCAATTTCTCCCCAGAAGTTACGAAAAGTATTATCCTCTCTTTGTTCTCTGATGACTGTATTGCATGTGTTTGCATCAATACACACCTTTACAATATTCCAGTCTACTTTCTGTAAGGTCTGAGACATGGTTTGCATACAGTACGATACAACAGATGCTAACTTAGATCCTACTGCTTATGGTTACGATTTAGTTATCAATATCTTAAGGTGTTGTATTCAGGGGCGGATCCAGGATTTGTGGTTAGGGGGGCGTGAGTAGGCGAGGTGTCTGGGGACCGCATTTTAGAATTATATCCCAAAGTTACTCCTAATATCATTACTATTCATTTTGACTTACAGGTCACGAGTTAAACATTCAATGATTCATGAAAAAATTGTTTGTTGAACTGCTTAATTAACGTTGTATAACATATGCTTTGCGAATTTTAGGGGGGGGCGCACGTGTAATTTCGTTTTATAATTAACTTGTGTGTTCTTAATTACAAAACGGAATAACACGTAATCATTTGCCCCAAGACACAAAACAATGATAATATATATATATTGTTACGGTCATACTTTATGCTATTTCCCTTGCTAATTAAAATTAATGTCTTTTTGAGAATGTTGAAGGTTCAATTTAGTACAGTTATCATTAAATATTTTGATAACTCGGTAAAAGTCGTTAAATATCTGGTTGAGGCGACTTTCTCACATTTATTTCATTTAGAAATGTCAGAATTAATTTCCTGTGTTGAAATTCATACATGCATGCATGCCTTTATATGTTTGATACTTTGTGTAACTAGAAGTTCTGTAGTTAGTCTTCAAGTAATAAACATGTGAAAATACATACAGTCTACGTTTGTGTTGGTGCCCTTTATTCAAGGGATCCAAATTGGAATTTATGTTTGGACTCTGATATGATGTATTTATCTAATAGCTGGTTCCCCGTGTTGCACATGAAAACTAATAAATGACAATACACAACACCCCAAACTACAACAACGCAACAATATATATCTTTATTCTCATAAAGCCAATGTACAACAATGGTACGTATACAGAGATAGTACTTTTGTTGACCAATAATTTAACTCTGTGTTTAAATCTTAAGAATCTGACAAACTTGTTTCTAAAAATTATTTGGAAATTACAACTATAAACTACATATTTTTCTTCAAAATTTAATATCTATAGATTTGACTTCAGGATTTTTTTTATGCAATATATATGGAAAATTAAAGTTTTAAGTCCTGGCTGTAGTTTTGAAGTATTCCTAATTTAAAAAATCTAAGCTCCTATTTATGAGAAAGTGGTGTTGAATACCATAACCCTAACCCTTACTTATGAATGAGTGTTTTTTTCTTCTTCAAAATGACAATCTTGAATAGTCTGAGGTTGTGACAAATAAAAAGTATAATTAATCCTAGTAACAGTGTACTTCCTTAAGCAACTAACAGGTATCACAAAGAAAAATTAAAACACACATACAAATTTAGCAAGATCATTTTCCTCTAACAGATCAACACATTTTCATTGTGAATTAATATACCGTATTCCCTTCACGGGCCTCTCAGGTGGGAGATACCTGTTTGCTATGCATTCTGGGTAAATTAAAGTTGAGTCAACTATGGCGGATGTCATTTCAAATATTTTGGTTGTGACAGTGTAACATTTATGAAGTTTTTTAGTCATATGTAATTGCAAAGGGCTGAAACATGGAATATTCAAAAAGTCTAGTTTTATTTTGTATGCTGTATTTTCTAATTATAAATGGTGAGTTTCAATTAAGTCCCAAAAAGTGTTGGTCACAAATAAAAACAAAACTCGTGTCGACGCTCCCGAAAGGGTGAGTCTAATTGAAGAATAATGAAGAAAAGAACCTCAAACTACTCTTTGTGTTGTTTTATGTGTTATTTATAACAATATTATGCATTTAATAATCATTTTGAATACAAAAATAAAAAAAAAATTAAGAAATACGATATAGTATAGCAAATATTATCACTTCTTCTTTTCCCAATCGCGGCGATTTGCAGGTCCACATGACACCGTCATGAGGAAAAGAAGCCATAACATACGATTTACATAGTTTTAATTGTTATTTATATGAAAATCTGGATTTAATAATCATTTTCATTACTTTATTACAAAAACAAATTGTCTAAAATGATATATTTTAGCAAATATTATCATTGTTCTTCGTTTCCCAATCGCGGCGATTTGCAGATTGACATGAAGAAAAGAAGTCATAATCTACATTTTATATAGTTTTAAGTGTTATTTACATGAAAATCTGGATTTAATCATCATTTTCTTTACTTTATTACAATTTTTTTTATTTAAAACAATGTATTTTAGCAAATATTATCATTGTTCGACTTTTCTGATATTTTGTTTTTTCTGGTGTATAAGTAGGGTAAATCCGGGTAATTCCGGACATTTTGCTGGTTCCGCATAGGCAATATCAGCAGTGCATCCCTACGATAAGGTAATGTCAAAATGAATGTACCAGATCACGAAAGCATTGCTGGATCCCCATTCCAAATACGATTTATCATTGATAGTGTTGAAAATAAAGTGACCAGATACCGAAATTCATACGCCAGAAATATGGGGTAATTCCGGACTTTATGGGGTAATTCCGGACTTTCTGAGGGTAATTCCGGACATATAAATTTGATACTATAATAAATACAGACTAAGGAAAATTACGTTCGATTATCGTTTTTTCTGTCCTCTTTTGATAATCAATTGTTAAACTTATTTTTTGATGTACTGTACTTTTATATTGTTTACGAGCCTAAACACGGTGGACAACGTACGTCATGATCATGACTAGGAACACGGTAAACACGGTGAAAAATACTCATCGCTTAGGGTTGCAAAAATTGATGATCTCACGTTATACTAAACGAACTTCAAAGCGTAAAGTACACGACCCCGGCCTACCAAATGTCAGTTATGAACTGACATTTGTTCCGATTTGTCGCAAATCATCACCGGTTTTGCAAACACTCGCTCATAAATATTTTACACTTTCAAAATGTTTATGAGCGAGTGGTTGCAAAATCGGCTATGATTTGCGACAAATGAACAAACGTATTTCATAATTGACATTTGGTAGAGGGTCTTACATTTTACCGCTTTGAATTTCATTAAGTTATTAATTTTGCAACTCGAAGCGAAGTGCTGTTCTCCTGTTTAGCGTGAAGACCTTGCCGTTTTTGACACCAAATATAAGAGACCGGTGTGAAGCCACAGTCCCAAGAGAGAACCAACCACTTGACAATGTAAATGTACCGGACTGACACACACCAAAATATTCGACTCCATACCGGACCTTCCACTTGCAGTGTGACGGGTGCTACGCGTGGAGCAGATCATGCTTACCCTTCCGGAGCACCTGATGATATTCCCGTTTTTTGTGAAGGTTCACGCTGCTAGTGCTTTATTTTTTGTGACGTTCGTGTTCAATTCTGTTTATTTGTTTTGTCCTTGTTATTTCTATTGTCTTTTTGTGTGTACTCTCTCTATCGCTTTTCTGACCTGTGATTTTCTGGATTTAATTATCTCTTCGGCTTGTTGCTTCGGTATTCATTTGCCGATGTTTCTTGGGACGTTTATAGTCTGACATTTACCCATAAACACGAATAGACAAGAATTGGGAGATATTTTTTAACTGGAACGGAGGGAAAAAGTGAAGATGCAAGATGAAGAGACACTTAACTGCTTAGACTTTAATTCATTTGAAGTAACAATCTTGGAAGCTGTTTACAGCAATAAATTTGATTAAAATGTCAAACCCAACGTCACGACAAATAAACTCATTATAATAATTTAACACACCAAAGAGCTCAAACATTTTGTACTTTTGTACATCTAGCTTTCAGTTTTTCCTGCCGCTCTTTCTTCTTTAGTTCTGCCGTTTCTTTTTTCTCAATACTTTCTTGTTTTTCTTTCAACACATCTGTTGATGTCAGTAGACGATGTGAAGTATTTTTCTTCGCGCACCTAGACGACGAAGTAATTTTGTCACTTGAAGCTTTAGTTGGCAGAAACATATCACGTATTGTATAGTCCCACACATCATTACTGAAATTTTCTAGCTCTACTACACCGTCCTGGTCTGGGGTAAAAATGTCAATCTTACCGGACTGAATTAGTTGGAGTAGAAGCTCTGGGTCCTCGATAACTGGAGGAGAAGATGCTGTTGATGTAAATACACCAGGTGTAGCCGTACATTGCTCTATAGGAAGAGCAGCAATAGATGGAGATGGAGGAACATCAGCTACTAGAGAGCTGGACGATGATGAACTGCTAGTATCGCCTGTAGGGATCACAGAACTTGATAGCAAGGCCAGCCCAGCCGCGGCAATTGCAACGTCATCATTGCTTGTAGGTGCAGAGGCGACGGGTGTTAACGGAGATTCATTCTCAGTAGAAGGCACAAGAGCTGAATCGGATGGTTTTGATGGTAACAGCATACCCTGATCTACTGCTCTAGGATTGAAAGGGTATATCCCACAAGCACGAAATCCGCTCTGTATATTGCTTTTTGTAAAGGCGATATCCCAAGAGGACGACAACAAACCAGGAAAAGACCATTTGTTTACAGAATGCAGGGCATTTTCAGCGAGAAACTCTGAACAAACAGTGTTGAATGCCTTATTAAGTGGCCCGAACACAGATCTATCCAGGGGCTGGAGAGCATGTGTCGTATGCGGTGGAAGACATAATATATGAATATCATGCTGAATGGCCAATTCTAAGATGGCAAGACTTTCGTGCGAAGAATGACCATCCAGAACGAGAAGTTGTGGTCGTTGGTCCCCACATTGAGCAATGAATACCTCTTCAAACCACCTTTCTCCTATACTGTCGGTCATCCAACCGTTCTTTTGCATAAACCACTTCGTACCAACGGGCGCAGCTGAGGTGTTAAATCCATGCACAGATTTAGAGGTTTTCCCTTTAACAACGAAGAGAGGTGGCATGGTTCGACCAGCAGCATTTACACAGGCCATTATTGTGATATTACTACTGCTCGCTGATGTCCTGCCAACAACGGATTTCTCCCCTTTAGCGGCGATGACTTTTACCGGCTGGTGTTCAAAGTTTTTCCCCGTCTCATCGCAATTCCATATTCGATCAGGTTTTTCTTTCAAATCAAGTTTGTCTAATAGAGCATCTAGATCATTAAAGTAATTTGTAACAACAACTGGATTAAGCATCCTGGCCCTGGTTGTTGTTAGCTTCTCTGGTTTTCGAATTGAAAGATCCTGATGTCTTTTCATGAAGCCATCAAACCAGTCTTTTCCTGGAGATTTACCCTTGAAAGCAGCAACAGACAGCTTCATTTTCTTTGTTAGGTCTCCTACTCTCCTCATCACCTGCAGTCTTGACACACCCATTCCTTGTCTCGACGCTTCCTTTAAGGCATTGGCAATTCGATTTTCAATATTTACTGGGAGTGCTGGCTTCCGACCTGGCATACCAGCATCTTGATATTTCTCCTTAAGAGTGTCATGCAGAGTTGTTTTAGGAACATCAAATTCAATTGCTGCTTTCCTAATTGAAAGATGGCCACTTTTGACAGCATCCACAGCATTCATTAACGCAGAAAGGTCATATGTCTTCTTCTTTTTTCCTATGTATTTTCTTGGCATTCTATAAACATAAATTAAGGTTTGGTAAATGACACGATTCCAGATACTGTAGATCGGAAATTAATGAGGGATTTTATTAATGCAATACGGTTTTTGTGATAATGCTGGGGGCCGTCCTGGACTTGCTGTGAGGTGTGGGAGGTTGCTCGTTGTTGAGGGCCTCATAGTGACTTCAAGATAAGGAACAACAATAAAAGCGTTGTTCCATCTCTTTGTTTACCATGTATTAATTGGGATTTTGTCTCATCGGTTCATTTACTCCATATCTAAATTGTTCTTGCATATACACTAAACGTTTGCATACTATTTATTAATCTTGTTCTTCACATTTTATTGCAATCATTTAATTATTAATTAGAATTTAAAACGTTAGTTAATCTTTCACTTTGTCGACGAGGTCTCTAATGATACCGTTCTCGAACATGTCAGCAATTCTGTCCGCTACAAATACTATGCTGTTGATTTCATTGGCGTATTGATTTTCAATAATTTGGATGGCCCAAGAAGCTACTTCGGAACTTTGACGCACTGCGTGTATAAGATTAATGTATAGAAGTGGCAGATAATCGCTTTCAAAATACCACTCTTTCATATACAAATTGTACAGTTTTTGACAGGCAATGTATTTCAAGACACCAAAATCTCCATTTATCTCTCTTAACAAAATTTGTTCAGTAATGGTACTCTTCTTCGACATTTCTACAAAATATAAGCAACCTCTTAATATAAACGAAACCACATTTTTTTTCATTTATTGTTCACAATTTCAGTATCTTATTTTTTGCCAAAGTATTGGTCTATAATGCTATTAAGTAATACCCCGCCACATTGGAACATCCATATTATGATAAAATCAGAAAACCGCCGAACTATGATGAAGTAGACCTAATCAATCACAGGGGCCGGTAACATACGACGTTTTGATTGACCGGGCCCCGAGTATCTATATAAAAAAGTCCTTTTTATAATATCTATATAAAAAAGTCCTTTTTATATAGATACTCGGGGGCCCGGTCAATCAAAACATCGTATGTTACCGGCCGATGTTTTGATTGACCGGTCCCCGAGTATCGATATAAAAGTCCTTTTTATATAGATAGATACTCGGGGGCCCGGTCAATCAAAACATCGTATGTTACCGGTCCCTGTGTAATCAATATGTCCAATAGAACATATAGATCTACCTTTGAACTGAAAATAGAAGTCAGTGCGAATATTGGAAATTCCGAAAAAGTATACATGTACTAGCTTGAAGAATATCTGATTTCGTTCAGAAGTTATCAGTAGGAAAACGGACATACCGGTATTGACCGCAAGTCCGGGCGGAAAATGGACCGACAGCCTGAAAGGGGTATCACCATGTGTAGATGAGTATAAAGAATGTGTTACATTTTTGCCAAGACAGTATGGCTGTTCGACGAACTTCGCTATTCTACTGTCGCATTTTTATTTAGTGATGACAGTGACATAAAAATGTTTCTGGTGATGATGAATGCGTAGCCAGAATGTGTACAATGGTGTAAATAGTCAAAGTTATATCATATGAGGATTAATCGTTGCATCCGAGACACCAAATTTTATAGAATTATAGAAGCTGTTCAGAATTACCCCACATTAAAAAAATGCGATGGGGGAAATCCGGACAAATATAAAAACTGATTTTCATAAAAATTGCCGAATATTTTTACAAAAATACAATAATTACAATTAAAACAACAGTGTGTTGTTAGGAAAAACATGTTATACTTAATAACAACTATATACTTACTTAGATTGTGTGGTTTAAACGTCAGGGTGCTAGCTGAACCAGTTTTTCAAAATTTCCCGCTGTGAAAACTACGGAGAAGAAGAGTCTAAAGTCCAATTTTTGACGTCACTCGCATTCATTCGGAATATATTTATTTTCATAGTCAATATAATTGGTAAAGAATAAAACAAGAGAAGATACAAAAAGTGTTTTATTTAGTAACATACGACAACAAGAGTACGAGATATTATAAATAGAATGAGAGATTCTGTAGTCAAGTCCGGAATTGACCCGTGTCCGGGAATACCCGGATTTACCCTAACGAAGTGAAATCGGTAAACTATTGTGGCCAGACACCACTGCGATAACGTGGTTCTGCTATTTATGTCGTTTTAAATGCTACCTATAGTAGAATTATGTATTTAATCATCATTTTGACTATAGAAATAAATAATGATAATAATAAAAACGATATAGTTTGGCTAATATTATCATTGTTCTTCTTTTCCCAATCGGCAGCGATGTGCAGATCGACATGAAGAAAAGAAGTCATAATCTACGTTTTACATAGTTTTAAGTGTTATTTACATGAAAATCTGGATTTAATCATCATTTTCTTTACTTTATTACAAAAAAAAATATTTAAAACGATATATTTTAGCAAATAATATCATTGTTCTTCTTTTCCCAATCGCGGCGATTTGCAGATTGACATGAAGAAAAGAAGTCATAATCTACATTTTACATAGTTTTAAGTGTTATTTACATGAAAATCTGGATTTAATCATCATTTTCTTTACTTTATTACAATTTTTAGCTCACCTGACCCAAAGGGTCAGGTGAGCTATTCTCATCACTTGGCGTCCGTCGTCGTCGTCCGTCGTCCGTCGTCCGTCGTACGTCGTAAACTTTTTCAAAAATCTTCTCCTCTGAAAGTACTAGACCAATGGAAACCAAACTTGGTCTGAATCATTACTAGGGTATCTAGTTTCAAAATTGTGTCCGGTGATGCCGTGCACCAACCAACATGGCCGCTGTTACTAAAAATAGAACATATGGTAAAATTGCAGGTTTTTGGTAATATCTCAAAAACCGTTAGTAATATCAAAAATCTGACATGGGGTAAAAATGATCAGCACATCAAGATCTACCTACCCTGCAATTTTGAAGTAAATCTGATTACCCATCTTGGAGTTATTGCCCTTTTTTCATCAAATTTGTAAAATTTTAATGCTTTTCGTCTTATATTTCAAAAACTATAAGAGATAAAGGTTAACTTTAAATTGCAAAAATGTGCGGCATATTAAGATCTACCTACCCTGCAATTTTGAAGTAAATCCCATTACTCATTTTGGAGTTATTTCCCTTTTTTCATCAAATTTTCAAAATTTTAATACTTTTCGTCCTTTATTTCAAAAACTATAACAGACAGATGGTAAGTTGAAACTGCAAACATGCTCAGCATGTCAAGATCTACCTACCCTGCAATTTTGAAGTAAATTTGATTACCCATCTTGGAGTTATTGCCCCTTTTTCATCAATTTTTTTTTTTCCTTTTAATACTTTTCGTCTTATATTTCAAAAACTATTTAGAGATAGATGTTAAGTTTATTGCAAAAATGTGCAGCATATCAAGATCTACCTACCCTGCTATTTTGAAGTAAATCCCATTACCCATTTTGACCGATTATGCAAATTAGAAAAAAGGGGGGATGAAATTAAAAAAAAATCTTCTCCTCTGAAACTACTGAACCAATCTCAACCAAACTTTGCTGAAATGATCCTTAGGTGGTCCCCTTTCAAAATTGTGTCCATTAGCCCCGTCCTGTATCCAAGATGGCCGCCATTACTAAAAATAGAAATTTCTTCAAATGGTCAAAACTGCTCTATTTTAAGCCAGAAAGTGCCCAAATTTGAACTGTATAAGCATAATGATGAACTTTTTAACATATATTACGGGATTTTTTTATGAACTTTGAACTTTTACCGATTTTGACCGATTATGAAATTTAAAAAAAGGGGGGATGAAATTAAAAAAAAAATCTTCTCCTCTGAAACTACTGAGCCAATCTCAACCAAACTTTGCTGAGATGATCCTTAGGTGGTCCCCTTTCAAAATTGTGTCCGTCAGCGCCGTCCTGTATCCAAGATGGCCACCATTACTAAAAATAGAAATTTCTTCAAATGGCCAAAACTGTTCTATTTTAAGCCAGAAAGTGCCCAAATTTGAACTGTATAAGCATAATGATGAGCTTTTTAACATATATTACGGATTTTTTATGAACTTTGAACTTTTACCGATTTTGACCGATTATGAAATTTAAAAAAAGGGGGGATGAAATTAAAAAAAAATCTTCTCCTCTGAAACTACTGAGCCAATTTCAACCAAACTTTGCTGAGATGATCCTTAGGTGGTCCCCTTTTAAAATTGTGTCCGTCAGCGCCGTCCTATATCCAAGATGGCCACCATTATTAAAAATAGAAATTTCTTCAAATGGCCAAAACTGCTCTATTTTAAGCCAGAAAGTGCTCAAATTTGAACTGTATAAGCATAATGATGATCTTTTTAACATATATTACGGATTTTTTATGAACTTTGAACTTTTACTGATTTTGACCGATTATGCAAATTAGAAAAAGGGGGGATGGAATTAAAAAAAAATCTTCTCCTCTGAAACTACTGAGTCAATCTCAACCAAACTTTGCTGAAATGATCCTTAGGTGGTCCCCTTTCAAAATTGTGTCCGTCAGCGCCGTCCTGTATCCAAGATGGCCACCATTACTAAAAATAGAAATTTCTTCAAATGGCCAAAACTGCTCTATTTTAAGCCAGAAAGTGCCCAAATTTGAACTGTATAAGCATAATGATGAGCTTTTTAACATATATTACGGGATTTTTTATGAACTTTGAACTTTTACCGAGTTTGACCGATTATGCAAATTAGAAAAAAGGGGGGATGAAATTAAAAAAATCTTCTTCTCTGAAACTACAGAGCCAATCTCAACCAAACTTTGCTGAAATGATTCTTGGGTGGTCCTCTTCCAAAATTGTGTCCAGCATTTCAGAACACCGACCAAGATGGCCGCCACAGCCGAACTTAATTTAACATGGGACCCTATGGGAAATTCCCATAAAAATCTTTTTGTCTGAAACCATTTGCTCAATAAGAACAAAATTTTGATGAAATAGTCATTGAATGGTTCTCTTCCAAAAATGTGTCTGGCGGTTCGACCCTTCGATCAATTTTTATTTACCTGCAATTTTGAAGTAAATCCGATTACCCATCTTGGAGTTCTTGCCCTTTTTTCATCAAATTTATAAAAATGACGAAGGCTACAATTGTTAATTTTTTTTACCGAAGTTATCAAGTTTTATTGACTGATGTTATTATTATACCCAGGTGAGCTATACAGGCTCCTGGGAGCCTCTAGTTTTTATTTAAAACGATGTATTTTAGCAAATATTATCATTGTTCTTCTACACGTTTAGGTTCGAATGTCAGTCATTTTTTAATAAAACTGGTGCCATAACTCAAAATTAGTGGTGACGCTGTACCACAAAACCCATAAATTTTATAGAAATATATCATACTGTAATATTTTTTATTTGTTTTCCATACAAATTAATGTTTATGGTAACCAAATATAATATTATTGTTCAGAATTAATTTACTTTAGATATCAAATCTGGTCTTACAAAAATCTCCATTTTGTCAGAAATTTAAAAAAGAAAACAAAATGGCCGACATTTTTCACTGGAGTTGGCATCTCTATTAAATTTGCCAGGATTTTTCAATTGAAAAATCAGGCTTTATGCCAGTATAAGTATGGCAGTCTTTATCACGTCATCCAGTTACCAGTTATGACCAGTGACTGAAAGAGAATGAACAAACGTGTTGTAAATAATGTACATTTAAAAAAAAAACAAAAAAACTTTTAATTCCGCCAACGCCGGTCCCAAGCCCGGGAGGAAAAGGAGGAGGGTTACGATTCAGGCATGTAAAAGTTTACTGAGTTTACTTAAAGCTGGAAATTCCATTTCTGTTTATGTCAGTGTCTATTTATGCATTTTTTTATTTTTACTTCGAAATTAAGAGCTTATGTTATATTGTTATTTAACTTGCCGACTTTAAATAAAACTTATTTGATTTGAATGATAATATTTGCTAAAATACATCGTTTTAGAAATTTTTTTTTGTAATAACGTACAGAAAATGATTATTAAATCCAGATTTTCATATAATCACATAAATAACACTAATAACTATCTAAAACGTAGATTATGACTTCTTTTCTACATGTCGGTCTGCACATCGCTGCGATTGGGAAAAGAACAATGATAATATTAGCCAAACTATATCGTTTTTATTATTATTATTATTATTATTTATTTCTATAGTCAAAATGATGATTAAATACATAATTCTACTATAGGTAGCATTTAAAACGACATAAATAGCAGAACCACGTTATCGCCACAATAGATAACCCCGGATAATATTCATACGTTTACCGATTTCACTTCGTTACTTATACACCAGAAAAACAAAAATATCAGAAAAGTCGAAAAGAAGAACAATGATAATATTTGCTAAAATATATCGTTTTAAATAATTTTTTTTGTAATAAAGTAAAGAAAATGATGATTAAATCCAGATTTTCATGTAAATAACACTTAAAACTATGTAAAACGTAGATTATGAATTCTTTTCTTCATGTCGATCTGCAAATCGCCGCGATTGGGAAAAGAAGAACAATGATAATATTTGCTAAAATATATCGTTTTAAATATTTTTTTTTGTAATAAAGTAAAGAAAATGATTATTAAATCCAGATTTTCATATAAATAACAATTAAAACTATGTAAATCGTATGTTATGGCTTCTTTTCCTCATGACGGTGTCATGTGGACCTGCAAATCGCCGCGATTGGGAAAAGAAGAACAGTGATAATATTTGTTAGACTATATCGTTTTTCTTAATTTTTATTATTATTTTTGCATTCAAAATGATTATTAAATGCATAATATTGTTATAAATAACACATAAAACAACACAAATAGTAGTTTTGGGTTCTTTTCTTCATTATTCTTCATTATTCTTCAATTAGACTCACCGCTCCCGAAAAGGGGGATTGCCGCTTGGTCATTGACAGTTGACCATTGTATGTGACAATTGTTTTTACCGATCACCATGATTTTGAAGAAAATAATGTAAACATTATCGTTTTATTAATTAGAGACTTGTATTGCAATATTAATAATATTAAGATGAGGTGCAACCTGAGAAACGAGCGATTACCTTCCGTAATCAGTCGAGTCGTAGCGTCACAAGACTTCCTGCAATGTATGATCATGTATATTTAATGTACCACACTGAAAGCAATATATAACTATTTATTTATTCCCATTTTTTCTATTAATCGTGCAGAAAAGCAACATATAACGCTTTTCATAATATTGCAAGACTTCCGTTTTCATTTTTGGGCAAAATCTAAATAAACAGTATGATAAAACTATAGATTGGTCAATAGCAGGTAGGCCTACTGGGTTTATTTGATAATATGGATTAGGCACAGCCTACAGGTGAGCATCACATCTATGCATAGACATGTACATGTATTTTACTAGTGTATGATTATGATATGACTTATGAGTCAAACGTCTAATATGAGACAGGTGCTAACGAAGCAAAATCCACATTATCTAATATTTGAATCATGTAAATCCTTGAAATAACACATTTAAACAACACAAATAGTAGTTTTGGGTTCTTTTCTTCATTATTCTTGATTCTTCTTCTTTGTTCTTCAATTCGACTTACCCAGTTTAATTCTATTGTAAAGGAGATTTTTTGGGCCGAGATACACAAGGTATATCGAGGACGACTTTTTTTTTTAGGGCCGAGTTATATCGGGGACGACTTTTTGTAGGGCCGATCGTTCTTTAGGGGCGAAACAAGAAGGTCTAACGATTGTCCATTATAAATTAATCGTTTCATGTAAAGAAGCTGTACAGTTTCCTTTCTAATTTTTTATTTTTATTTTTAAACTGGATAGTTATTTTTTTTTAAATTAAAAGGCTATTTCCTGTACTTCACTCCATATGTCCATTCTATGGCAAAACTTGGAATCTGTTTCTGGTTGGTGTTGATCATATATTGATTCATCTCCTTACACACATGTTGCTGTTTAGCTTGCATCTTGTGATGCTCGCTATATTGATAGACATTTAGACACTTTGTATTCATACAATAACATATGCTTTAATAATAAATATTTAATACACATCATAATTAGTCGACAACAACAGTGTGGGAAACCACCGCTCGCCAAAGGCGAGTAACAGTTGTAAGGCGAGTAAGAACTTGAAAACGCTTGCCACGATAACCGGTTTATAGCTTTAAAATATCAGTTCCCAAACAGTTAAATTTTTTGTTAACTGTGTCATTTATCCAACATTTTATTAATCATTGTACTCATAAAAAAACATTCTGTCATGACACTTCATTTCTGTCAACAGAAAAATTAAGTATACAATCCCGACCCCGCATAATTTTGCCAAGGTCGATTTCACGATTAAATGAAATATTGTTTCATTACCAATAGATGTGATGACTTTTAAAATTAATGTAAATAAGATAATTTGGTTTTGAAATATTTCAAACGAATTCATAGCGAAAACCTATGCGAAAACATAAAGTTAAATATGTGTCCGAACCGGGTTTGACATACATGTTTTATACATTTAAATTTAAAGACGAAGACAACGAAATTGAGGAAGAAGAGATCGACGCCGCTCTTAAAGAGTGTTGATCCTTCTTGACCAAGTTAATGACTTGTCAAAATCTGCAAAATAATCATTTGCAAAATTTGCAAAATAAATTGTTGAACATTACTGTATTGTTTATTTGGTATTTGTTGGCGAGTTTAAAAAAAATGTCACTCGCCAAAAATGGCGAGCTCGATTTCATTTTGGCGAGTACTTGTTTCAGTCCACTCGCCATTTTGGCGAGTGTTTAAAAAAAATGGTTTCCCACACTGCAACAATAATAGAAACCCATACATAGATATTGCATGACATTCTGACAAAACAAACATAAATTTATATTCACGAAACTTATGCGATTTTTCTACCCATCGAAAGTAAAGACAAATACGTCATATGTTTGCTTCCAGAGTACACTTTTGATTAAAATATAGAATTAATTTGTCAAAATAGACCCTTTCATGATAACTGCGGTCCTACATTCATTTGAGACATATTTGTGAGTGGAAAAATGGTGATTTAGCAGAAAAATCATGAAGTCATAAACACTAGTATATAAATAACATATACGGTAGTTGAGAGGGTGATAGATCAGATTGTTACCCTTCGAAAAAAGACATTGTCAACATCGGCTTTCTCTTGGTTGACAATGTTTTTCTCAGGGTAACAATCTGAACTATCGCCCTCTCAACTATATGTTGTTTAATTTATTATACTGAATGTTTTCACTTTCTTGTTTGCAATGATGTTTTTTTTCCCCATTTTAATGTTGCATTTCATATTTAGTCTATTCATTTTTACAGATGTTCAGTAATTTTGCTAGAACCTAGAATTCTTAACCATCCAGCGCTAGAGTGGCATATAAAAGGACAAATATGAGAGGGTGACAGTAAAAAAAATGTTACCCGCTGAACCATGTGTCAGAGCAGAATGTTACCCTTGTCCTATCCAATAAAATTATAGCTTACAAGTTACATACATGAAGTTAACTATAATGAATTTAATTGTTCTATTATGTTATTTTACGGGAAAGGGTATTATTACTGATATAACTGAAATATGGGTGAAAGTGGCATTGAACACCATAAACTAAGCAAACCTACAAGAAGTGGGGTTGAGTTCAAGAGAGTAAGCATCTTCTGTCACATTCAGAGCATTAATAATTATGTACATCTTTATATAATCTGGCAAGTAACATACTTTTGTTGCGAGTAAAAAATGTTTCCTAACTAGCCAAGGGCAAGTTGGAGCTGGTATGAATTGTAGAGCCCTGTCATATTTTGCAGTTTTGTGTAGCACAACATTTTACACCACTGCAGGAAAGTTCCTGTATTTATTTAATGTTTTCTTTTGAGAATTAGTACTTTGCTAACCCTAAAGGTTATAGAACTTTGTTTATTAAACTTTTTGTAGATAAACTGTGAGATAAATAAAGTGAACATTTCAACACTTTGCTAGCTTCAAATCATTAAGAGTGGAGGTCTGTCATATTAGTAACACAGATCACAATTTTTGGAGAGATAATAGTTGGAAAATACTTTGTTAATTTTTCATCTAAATTTCTGATAGAACCTTTCTGTTTATGTTAACCCATATCTGAGTTAAATATAACAGATTTGACTTATGTCATCTGTCAATTTTTCATCTTCATTTTACCTGTCCAGTTGCAGGGGTGTGGAAATACTGAAATTTTATGTTCTACATGCCCGAGCAAGTAATCTGAAAAAAGTTACTTGTCCGTACAAAATCCTACTTGTCCTGTTTTTTTTGTAAAAACGTTTGATACTTGCAAACACAGTTGCTAAATTGAACTTTGCCTATTACATCATTGACATTGCGTAAAATTTGAAATATAGTTTTAATAAAGTTAACACAAACATCCCTGTCTAAGTGATCACTGCCCAAACTAGAAGACAAGGCCATTTTAAATTTGGATTTCAGATAGGAATGTGCAGTCAGAGAATAGCCGGTTGATATTAAATACAGACTACACTGTTGAAAAATATTCTCATATCAATAAAGTTCATTTTGAATTTGATTAACCTTGGCAATGGCTTTATCCATCAAACCAGCCACGTATTTAGTTTTAGTGGCATCTTCATACTTTGCTTTGATTTTTTTTTTTTTTACTGGTGGGATGATAAGTATCCATTTTGTCCACGATTTTGCCAATAAACATTAATGATTTCTGCAGATATTGCAATATGAGACACTATCAGAATCCAGCAGTAAACAAGAAATTGGCTAGCCCCTTGGACTGAACAGTCCGTTGGGTGTTTTTCCTCGAATTATGTGTCCTTTTCCACTAGAGTTTGGCATTTGTTAACTTTCTCGTGATGTTCAATGTGGCCAGAATCTTTCTCAGTCTTTTTTATTATTAAATATTTGTCCATTGTAACAACTGCAACCCGATTTGTATCATATGTTCACTGATGTTTAGGCCATGTTTGTTTACGAAAATTATGGACAAGCAAAGAAACGTCACATTCGGAACTCCAATAAAAACCTGTTACACGGTCCCAGTTATCGTTAAGTAAATGCAGTACAATTACCATTGCAATCGGGTCGTAATACTCAACTTAGTACATGTACAATTCTGGTTATTTTTAGCTGCTTTCGGAACACCACTGACACGATCGCTTCCAATATAAAAAAAACCAAAACATTTATCTCTATAACCGTCAATATTTACGATATATTATCATTTGAGGAATTGTCTTTTCAGAGTACCTTAAGCAGAAATTATTTTTATTATACCCCCGCTCCCCGAAGGGGGAGGGGGGTATACTGTTTTACTTCTGTCCGTCTGTCCTTCCGTCCGTCCAAGATATTTTTCGTCGCATTTTTCTCATTAACTGTTGATGGCAGAAATCTGATATTTGGTCACAAGCATCATATAGGTATACCATATTGTGGGTAGCGTTTTTGGACCCGTCAGATTCCTACTTCCTGTTTGCCGACTTAGTTGGTTTTTATACACATTGAACATATATGCACATTTTTCGTCACATTTTTCTCAGCAACTATTGATGACAGAGATCTGATATTTGGTCACAAGCTTCATATAGGTACCCCATATCGTGGGAAGCGTTTTTGTAAAAACGTTTGATACTTGCAAACACAGTTGCTAAATTGAACTTTGTCTATTACATCATTGACATTGCGTAAAATTTGAAATATAGTTTTAATAAAGTTAACACAAACATCCCTGTCTAAGTGATCACTGCCCAAACTAGAAGACAAGGCCATTTTAAATTTGGATTTCAGATAGGAATGTGCAGTCAGAGAATAGCCGGTTGTTATTAAATACAGACTACACTGTTGAAAAATATTCTCATATCAATAAAGTTCATTTTGAATTTGATTAACCTTGGCAATGGCTTTATCCATCAAACCAGCCACGTATTTAGTTTTAGTGGCATCTTCATACTTTGCTTTGATTTTTTTTTTTTTTACTGGTGGGATGATAAGTATCCATTTTGTCCACGATTTTGCCAATAAACATTAATGATTTCTGCAGATATTGCAATATGAGACACTATCAGAATCCAGCAGTAAACAAGAAATTGGCTAGCCCCTTGGACTGAACAGTCCGTTGGGTGTTTTTCCTCGAATTATGTGTCCTTTTCCACTAGAGTTTGGCATTTGTTAACTTTCTCGTGATGTTCAATGTGGCCAGAATCTTTCTCAGTCTTTTTTATTATTAAATATTTGTCCATTGTAACAACTGCAACCCGATTTGTATCATATGTTCACTGATGTTTAGGCCATGTTTGTTTACGAAAATTATGGACAAGCAAAGAAACGTCACATTCGGAACTCCAATAAAAACCTGTTACACGGTCCCAGTTATCGTTAAGTAAATGCAGTACAATTACCATTGCAATCGGGTCGTAATACTCAACTTAGTACATGTACAATTCTGGTTATTTTTAGCTGCTTTCGGAACACCACTGACACGATCGCTTCCAATATAAAAAAAACCAAAACATTTATCTCTATAACCGTCAATATTTACGATATATTATCATTTGAGGAATTGTCTTTTCAGAGTACCTTAAGCAGAAATTATTTTTATTATACCCCCGCTCCACGAAGGGGGAGGGGGGTATACTGTTTTACTTCTGTCCGTCTGTCCTTCCGTCCGTCCAAGATATTTTTCGTCGCATTTTTCTCATTAACTGTTGATGGCAGAAATCTGATATTTGGTCACAAGCATCATATAGGTATACCATATTGTGGGTAGCGTTTTTGGACCCGTCAGATTCCTACTTCCTGTTTGCCGACTTAGTTGGTTTTTATACACATTGAACATATATGCACATTTTTCGTCACATTTTTCTCAGCAACTATTGATGACAGAGATCTGATATTTGGTCACAAGCTTCATATAGGTACCCCATATCGTGGGAAGCGTTTTTGTAAAAACGTTTGATACTTGCAAACACAGTTGCTAAATTGAACTTTGTCTATTACATCATTGACATTGCGTAAAATTTGAAATATAGTTTTAATAAAGTTAACACAAACATCCCTGTCTAAGTGATCACTGCCCAAACTAGAAGACACGCCATTTTAAATTTGGATTTCAGATAGGAATGTGCAGTCAGAGAATAGCCGGTTGTTATTAGATACAGAATACACTGTGTTGAAAAATATTCTCATATCAATAAAGTTCATTTTGAATTTGATTAACCTTGGCAATGGCTTTATCCATCAAACCAGCCACGTATTTAGTTTTAGTGGCATCTTCATACTTTGCTTTGATTTTTTTTTTTTTTACTGGTGGGATGATAAGTATCCATTTTGTCCACGATTTTGCCAATAAACATTAATGATTTCTGCAGATATTGCAATATGAGACACTATCAGAATCCAGCAGTAAACAAGAAATTGGCTAGCCCCTTGGACTGAACAGTCCGTTGGGTGTTTTTCCTCGAATTATGTGTCCTTTTCCACTAGAGTTTGGCATTTGTTAACTTTCTCGTGATGTTCAATGTGGCCAGAATCTTTCTCAGTCTTTTTTATTATTAAATATTTGTCCATTGTAACAACTGCAACCCGATTTGTATCATATGTTCACTGATGTTTAGGCCATGTTTGTTTACGAAAATTATGGACAAGCAAGGAAACGTCACATTCGGAACTCCAATAAAAACCTGTTACACGGTCCCAGTTATCGTTAAGTAAATGCAGTACAATTACCATTGCAATCGGGTCGTAATACTCAACTTAGTACATGTACAATTCTGGTTATTTTTAGCTGCTTTCGGAACACCACTGACACGATCGCTTCCAATATAAAAAAAACCAAAACATTTATCTCTATAACCGTCAATATTTACGATATATTATCATTTGAGGAATTGTCTTTTCAGAGTACTTTAAGCAGAAATTATTTTTATTATACCCCCACTACCCGAAGGGGGAGGGGGGTATACTGTTTTACCTCTGTCCGTCTGTCCTTCCGTCCGTCCAAGATATTTTTCGTCGCATTTTTCTCATTAACTGTTGATGGCAGAAATCTGATATTTGGTCACAAGCATCATATAGGTATACCATATTGTGGGTAGCGTTTTTGGACCCGTCAGATTCCTACTTCCTGTTTGCCGACTTAGTTGGTTTTTATACACATTGAACATATATGCACATTTTTCGTCACATTTTTCTCAGCAGCTATTGATGACAGAGATCTGATATTTGGTCACAAGCTTCATATAGGTACCCCATATCGTGGGAAGCGTTTTTGGACCCATCAGATTCCTACTTCCTGTTTGCCGACTTGGTTGGTTTTTATACACATTGAACATATATGCACATTTTTCTCAGCAACTATTGATGGCAGAAATCTGATATTTGGTCACAAGCTTCATATAGGTACCACATATCGTGGGAAGCGTTTTTGAACCCATCAGATTCCTACTTCCTGTTTGCCGACTTTGTTGATTTTTATACACATTGAACATATATGCTCATTTTTCGTTGCATTTTTCTCAGCAACTATTGATGGCAGAAATCTGATGTTTGGTCACAAGCTTCATATAGGTACCCCATATTGTGGGAAGCGTTTTTTGACCCGTCAGATTCCTACTTCCTGTTTGCCGAAGAACGGGGGTATCATAGGTGAGCATTAGCTCACAGTTCATCTTGTTTGTTGATCTTTACTTGTCCACTGACAAGCTAACCAGGAAAATCTACTTGTCCGGCAGGTTCTATGTACGAGTCGGGCATGGCAATTCCACACCCCTGAGTTGACATGAAGAATTCAGAGGACATTCAGTTGAATGCACCCAGAATATACTCCAGTACAAACATTAATGATGACAGGAGAATAAAAGATGTACATTCAAATGAATAATGTGTTATTGTAGAATTTAAGTTTCACAATATTAGTTTGCACTTTAGTTTGACACAACAAAGTAGTTTTTATTTTCGACTGTTTCAACTGACTAGAATAGATACTATGGTATATTAATTCATAAGGTTTATGGGAAGAAATAGTGTCAATGACAGGAAAAGAAGGCTTCCAATGCAAAAGTAGAAACAAATCAGTTTATTTTTATACCGAACAGGTTTCTTTTTAAAAATTGTGATAGTTATAGACACAGGACTGCCTTAATCAATGATTTCTTTGCTCCATTACTTATGGTATAGGGGGGGGGGGGGGGGGCATCGTGATCATATGGTAGTTGGATTTATAACTACCTATGCAATTAGTGCCTATCACCACTCTAACATGAGTTCGAATCCCACTCAGGGGGGGGGGGGGGGGAGGGGGGTGTACTCAATACAACATTATGTGATTAAGATTGTCAGTGACTTGCGGCAGGTCAGTGTTTTTTTCCGGGTACTCCTGTTTCCTCAACCAATAAAACTGACTGCCACAATATATCTGAAATATTGTTGAAAGTGGCATTAATTAAACACCATAACCCTAACCCTTGTATGCACAACTCCTACATTTTATATACAATGTATGAGAATATAATTACAAGGTATCTTTCTTTTGAAAAGGTGGAGAGAAATATGTTTTTATGGCAAAAAATAATTTTTAAAATATCCAAGATTTGGTCTATTTAAGCTTAGGCCAAATAAAATAATAGGTGTGGTTCCGGTTACCCGACCGTCCCTATTTTGAAGCACCGACCCTAATACATTTTATTCCTAAAATGAAGAATAAGTTAATATGATCGGCAATTCACAAAAGCTTCAGTTTGTATATATAACCGCTAATTGGGGCTAAATTCAGTCGACAAAATTCACGATCAAATTGACCAAAACAGTGTTAAATCATAGGTTTTTTTTGTTTTTTTTTCATTATTGTTGTAAATCTTTATATATAAATGGGAGTTTATAATGGTATATATATATAATGATAATGAATTCAAATAAATGTATTCTTCTTGATACTTTCTTATCCTGTAAAAAAGATTGATGGCGGAGAGGACAAGTAGAATATGTTCTTATCCTGTAAAAAAGATTGATGGCGGAGAGGACAAGTAGAATATGCAGCAGCCCTTTTCCCCTGGAATGAAATTACATTGTAAATGAGGGTCTTGTGTACACAGAATTTTGTTTTTCGCAAGTAAAAGACAACATTCACTTGTTTCTAAAGAGCAATGATTAGTTAGAAGTTCAAGTAGTTGTTTAAGATCTTCTGTGCCAATCAACTTTCTGTAGTGTCGGTAAGACGGACTGTCAGCGGCATACATATTTTCTACCTACAATGTGAATGATGTATTATATATACAAAATATAGGATCACACTTTGTGTTAATCGTTGAATCAAATCAATATAAAATATGACAAAATTGAAAAAATATGTAAATATTCAATACGTGTAAAATAAATATTTTATGTTGTGAATTTGGTATACAATTGAATCACATAAATTGTATGCCATATTATACAAAAATATGTTAGCCAAAACTTGTTAACTAGATTTTTTGGGGTTTGTTTTGTTTTGGATTTAAATGACTTTTAAGTTTAATGTCAATCCTCTATTACATAAAATCCCATGTTTTTAATCCAACCCAATGCCTTTGAAAGGTTTAAATTAGCATACTTTAAGCCAATTTTATTTTGACAATAGTTTAAAATTAATGCATGTCCATGTTTTGACACTTGTAGAAATAGATTAACATCTATATATTGCTGTGGCCTTATGGAGACCTTCCAGGTCTATCTCAACACCTGTCAATGTTTACCATTATCTAATGGACTAAAGCATGTGGTAATAGGCTGGATCTTCCTGATCTTAATCAACAGTGTCATGTATTATCTATCTAATTGTCCTATTTAGTAAAACATGTATTTGATAAAGATTTAAATGTGTTTGGAGCAGGGCAATTATTATAATGAACCATTTCAGCAAATGAACCATAAATATTTAAATCTTGATAATTAGATACAGTTTGATATATATACCCCTGTACTTCCATTATTCAAAGATAATATAAAATTGAAATATAGATGAACCAGAAACACATACAACTGTGTATTTATTATAAACATATTTCTTATTAAGGAGAATGTCATACAAATAATAACTAAGTTATTTTATCAAATGAACCTTTATACATTTGTATTATTTATTTTTTAAATAATATTAATGTTTACTAATATTATACACCTGAATACACATTTGTAAATATTAAGGTTATAGTGTATCAATGGTGTGGGTTCAAATCCCGTCGAGGGAAGAACAAAAATTCGACAGCTCTAAAATCTAATTCTAACACTGTTTGGTTTAATTTTCAGACGTGTATACATATATATATATATACGTCTGAAAATTAAACCAAACAGTGTTAGAATTAGATTTTAGAGCTGTCAAATTTTTGTTCTTCCCTCGACGGGATTTGAACCCACACCATTGTTACACTGCAGCACCATTCGCTTAGCCTTACGTCCAGCGCCCTAGACCACTCGACTACATCCACTCCCTAAAAAAGGAGCTTCAATAGTCGTAGTGTTACCTTGTCTCGTAAGGCAAATCTAGGGATAGGCGTAAGACATGTGTATAAGCGTGTGTAGATGGTACATATATTCTTAATATTATAATTTGACAGCAATCTAACTCAGCAATTTTTAATATATTGGATAGGATAATGAAGAATTATTCACTATACAGTCACAGGAAATAAAGTATATTATACAAACGTCTAGAAGCAAGTGACAACCATACAATATATCTGTCCCACTGGATCTCAAAGTTACTTTAAAGGATACTAGGTTAATACTAAATATTATATACGTCTGAAAATTAAACCAAACAGTGTTAGAATTAGATTTTAGAGCTGTCAAATTTTTGTTCTTCCCTCGACGGGATTTGAACCCACACCATTGTTACACTGCAGCACCATTCGCTTAGCCTTACGTCCAGCGCCCTAGACCACTCGACTACATCCACTCCCTAAAAAAGGAGCTTCAATAGTCGTAGTGTTACCTTGTCTCGTAAGGCAAATCTAGGGATAGGCGTAAGACATGTGTATAAGCGTGTGTAGATGGTACATATATTCTTAATATTATAATTTGACAGCAATCTAACTCAGCAATTTTTAATATATTGGATAGGATAATGAAGAATTATTCACTATACAGTCACAGGAAATAAAGTATATTATACAAACGTCTAGAAGCAAGTGACAACCATACAATATATCTGTCCCACTGGATCTCAAAGTTACTTTAAAGGATACTAGGTTAATACTAAATATTATATACGTCTGAAAATTAAACCAAACAGTGTTAGAATTAGATTTTAGAGCTGTATATATATATGATCTTTTCCTTATATGGACATTGATCAGACAGGAAGTGTTACCTGTGATTACCTGAACATGACTACTGTACATCATTACTTGTAATTTCTGTTTATTGAAGGTTTGACATGATCAGATGTTATGTACATTTTGTATAACCCAAAACAGGAAATTCAGCTTGTAAAACTTTCCTGAACAAATAGATTTGTGATCATTGTGTCAGCCTACATGTAGCTCTGATCCTCTGTAATGTTTTAACAATGGGAACCAGGTAAACACAATGTAGGATCTTCACTGTTCTCATATACATTGTATACCCCTTATATAAAAGATTCTTACACTGTCACAAATGTGACTTTTAAATAGGAAACAGCAATATTTAAATGTTTAAGGTGCAGCAAGACTTTCATATATGTAATGTTTAGGTAAAGATGAGTAATACTAATATATTATTTCATATTATTTGCTTAATTTTTTTAAGGGTTAATATAATAATAATAATAAAGAAAATGATGGATAATCTTCTTGTTAAATGGTATATTATCATGTAAGAGAGACTTCTGTACAAACAGCTACAGACTACGTAACAGTCTAACATTCATGTTACATTTGTAATCCATTTTAGCATTTACAACTATATATGGACTTGTAGTGTAGGATTTTAGTGAAGCATTTGAGAAGATGATCCTACCCAACATGTCACGGACAATGATGTACATGTACATGTAGATGTAATATTTGAATTCAGTTGAGATAAAATGCTTCCTGCTCTATATAGCTATATGCTGGCATCTTCTCTTCTTAATGGATATAAAAGAAACCGGCCATATAACTTTTAAGAGGGATGCGATTTTTCCCCACAGCCAGAAACAAATTTCTAGGACAAGAAAAATACGTAATTTTTTCAAATTTACCCAGAATATCCTGTTGAAAACTGCAGCAGTCAGATTATTTATTTTTTGTATCCTTAATGACAATTTCTTTTTTTCAATAAAATGTGGCTACAGTAAATAAAAAAACCGACCGCTGTCTGACATTCATCATTACAAATCCAAAGGGACATAATACATACTGATTATAAAAACCTGGTTGATCTGTACATGTTATATGTACAGATGTTACATGAAGTGTTATTACAACATACATGTACATACAAAATGTATACTGTACTACTAGGTTAACTTGTAAATGTACATATTGTACAACTAAACATACATACATAATTGACATTTGATAAGAACTTAATTAAATTAGAATCATATGTTTGATTTAGGGTCATGTCAGTAACTAAAAGGTCATATCTGCTTCATAAATTTCATGTTAAAAAGATGGAAATCATATTTTTTTTGCAGACACTGTCAAACAAAGAGAATATTAACTCATAAGCCTTATAACAAATGTTTATAATGGGGTAGCTATATAGCCTAAAGGCATTCACAGAAAGGTTTTACATGGAATTCACATTTTCCTGACAATGCCTGCATTCTTTCCATTTTCCTTTAATGTCCCCCCCCCCCCCCCCCCCCCCCCCCCCCCCCCCCCACACACTTCTGTCAGCTGTCAGAAATTGAAAGAAAAGTCACTTATGAAATTAGTAAGGGTCTTGAATATTAGTTTATTAAGAAATAAGTTAAAATTATCAGTAATACATTTATGTGATATTCATGGTATTGGACTATTGGTTGACTGAGTCCTGCTGTTTAATGTTGTAAAGTGGTGTCATAAACATTATACAACAATGCATTTGATTAAAGTTTATAAAGTTCAAATCTTTAGATGGATCCCTTGTCTAACTTGTTGGATAGGCTGATTGATTGATTGATTATTGGTTGCTTAACATCAAGAAAATTTGATACTGAGATCACTCACTTAGACTGTATTTTATCAGAGTAGTTTGACCTAAAAGTTCATTTGTAAACTAATATGTGCTATTCTTTTGTTCAAAAGTAATTGGCTGTGTTGAGGTTATACAAGGTGATTTTTACATCAAATTTGCTTGATTTACCTTGCTAACTTGATTGATTTGATTGTTGGAGTTTTAATGCCACTTTATACACATTTTTAGCTCACTTGTCGTCCGTCCGTCCGTAAACATTTCAATCTTCTTCTAGAGAACCAGTGAAGCAAATGGGACCAAACATGGCAGGAATGTTCATTTGCATGGTCTAACCAAGTGTTGTTACTTTCGTTACGATCGGTTATCCAACATGGCTGCCAGGGGCCATAAAAGCCTCTGATTGGCTGAAATTTCAAAGATCTGCTTCTCCGATACTACATGGAGGATGGAATTGAAAATTGTCATGAATGATCATTGCAAGCTGCTAACCAAGTGTTGTTACTTTTTGGACCGATTGAAAATCTAAGATGGCCACCAGCAAGGGACATAATTTAACCTAGCGACCCTAGGCCAAAAAAAAAAAATATGTGTGTTTACGGTCACCCGACCTACCCTAATTTTTGCTAGCGACCCTATGCATTTTTACACAGAATTCGGATAACCATTTTTGTTGTTTAACCAGCAGCAATGTTTTATTTATTCAACTGATAGCTTTTTGTCGAAATTGAGAGCAAAGAAGGTAGAAAAACTGCATAATTCGTCATTTTACCGGAATTATCGAAAATTAAATACCGGAATCGGATTCCGGAACCGGGAACGACTATTTCCGGTTTTGTCGATAATAGAAAAAAAAAAAAAAAATGTAATCCCGACCGACCGACCCTAGATTTTTTTGACATGTGACAGTAAACACACATATTTTTTTTTGGCCCTATGGGAAATATGTAAAACAAACTTCTTCTCAATAACCACTGGATGGATTGGAACCATACTTGGCAGAAATGTTCCTTGCAAGGTCCTTATCAAGTGTTGTTACTTTTTGTTCCGATCGGTCATCCAACATGGCTGCCAGGGGCTATAATAGCCTCTGATTGGCTGAAATTTTTAAAGATTTTCTTCTCCGATACTACAGGAGGATGGAATTGAAAATTGTTATGAATGATCATTGCAAGCTGCTAACCAAGTGTAGTTACTTTTTGGATATATTTATTTATATAATATATTGTGATCATGATATACCAGTCGGCCTTTAGGAAGGCCACCATACTCTATTTGCAAATGATATCATTGCATACATGTACGGGTAGTTGTACTTGGCTATAAAATCCACTATCGATGCAGAACAACATGCATGATCTCGACAATCTTGCAATATGGGAAAGAAATGGCGAATATCATTGCAAACAATATTTTTCACAATAAAGCTACTGTCAAGGCATGTCAACCAAGTAGGCCAAAAAGTTGCTGAAATGTTCCTATGATGGTCATCTTTTAGAATATGGTCAAATAGCTCAGGTCAGCAAACCAATAAGGCTGCTGTTGCAAATAAAAATTAATAAAAAAAAAGTCACAAATGAACCCAGGTGAGCGATTACATGCTCCTGGGAGCCTCTAGTTATAATATCATGGCAGACAGTTTTTTTTAGATGAAACAGATTACCCAGAGAAAACCACCATCCTAGCTTCCAGGAGTAGCTACCAAACTAATGATATTTTGAAAGTATCATGACATTTGGCAGCCATTTTTCTGCAGAAGACTGATGACATAATAATTATCTCCCATTGACAGAACGGACAGGATTATTCCCAGGGTAATAGCTGGTTATATACCACAGCAGTTGAAAAATTTGAAAATATACCAGAATAAAAAAATGTCACATGGTACTATTTAAACCAATCATATTAATTTATACATTTAAACAAAGTATTGCAAAAAAAAAAAAAGTATATTAATTTATAATACGTACAAAATGTATGTGAGGTATTATGATGATGCTGTATGTCAGCTACATATAATGCAGTACATTTATAACTTTTTACCTTCTAAATCTTCATTGATTATAATGCAGACTTTAATAACTAAGATAACTTGTTTCTTTGGGTATACATTTGATTTGGTCTGTTTATAGTAGTTTTAGCATGATTTAGTTATTACAGATAACTTGAAAAGTCCCATATATTGAAGTAAGATCATTCACTGGTAGAAATGAAGATTAATAATAAAAAGCTCTGTAAGGAAGTATACTTTATTGTTGGCCTGGTACATCTTGACTGTTTTTGTGGGTTAATATCTAAGAGTTATCTATAACAGTCTCGTTCAAATTGTAGATGCTTGTTGGATTTTTTAATTTCTTTTTCTTACTGGATCAATCATTATATATATTTTGTAAAATGAATTTAAAAGTATTAAAACAAATTTAATTTTGAATATTATCAGGGGTTAATAAATCCCCTAGCCCGACGCCCGGGGCTAGTAATTTCCACATTTGGGCTAGCTGAAATAATCAGCTGTATGCCCGACGGGCTAGTAAAAATATATATCGGATATTGACAAACTTGTAAATATTCGCGTATCTACTTATATTCATATATGTTATATGTTGTTTAATCAGCAGCAATGTTTTATTTATTCAACCGCTAGATTTTTGTCGAAATTGAGAGCAAAAAAGGTAGAAAAATTGTATTCTCGTCATAAAACAGCTTCAACAAATGACTGCTTACCGAAAGTTTCGAAAATGAAATGCCGGAATAGGATTCCGGAACCGGGAACGACTATTTCTGGTTTTGCCGATAGTCAAAAATATTTTTTTTTAATGCCGACCGATCCTAGATTTTTTTGACATGTGACCATAAACACACATATTTTTTGGGGGGCTTTACAGTGACCTGAACTGTGGAAAATAAGTGAAAATAAAACGCAATACCAGATCTGAAAAGAAAGATAGTTAAACTAATATACATTGTACATGTTGTACAAGGGTTCAAGTCTGCAAGTCGGATTCATGAAATCACGGTATTGACCAGGACTAGTGGTTCATAGATTCGGGCTAGTAATATTTGGGAGTATGCTAGCCCTGGGCTAGTGAGGTGGTCCAAGATTTTTTAATTCCTGATTATTATTACAATATTTTAATGTTTTAAAATTATTTTGCTATTATACATTGGCCTTATTTATTATGTATATAATAATTTATGGAATAACAACAATATGATAAAATTTGTAGAAATCATGACAGAAAACGATATCACCAATGACATCAGAGACAAGAAATCTTTTTTTAATCTTTGTTGGTTCATGGAGATCAATGACAATGTGTCATCTGTTCATGAATAGCACTGATTTCTTCCAAACAAGAAAAAGATCTCACCACTTGTGATGACCTAATATAATTTTATTAAACAGAAACTTGGAAAATCCCTATCAGTCATGGTTTTTAGATTTCCGGTCTTCAGGGTCTCACCTGAAAAATTAAAATTTACTATGTTTAGAAATATGGGACAAAGTCATTGAATGATACTCAACACTGGGAGTGGTTACAATGACACATGAAATAAGATTGATCATTTTATAGGAAAATCAATATAATATACTTGTAATAAAAACCCAGTACTTAATCATCTGTTAGAGGTCACAGTAGAAATAACACAGAAATAAATTATATACAGGATATATAATTACATATATATATATACATGTAGTATTGTATTACTGCAAAATAATTGTATTATAGTCATTTATCTTATAACTGCAGTGTAACTGGTCTGGCCATATGCATGGAGGGGAAAAAAGGGGGGTTAAAATGTTGAAGTACACAGAAATGTATTATTTTGTTTACCTGAGTGATGACTAAACAAATAATAATAAAAACAGCTGTTCTGGATGACATAATCTAATTGGTTCAATACCAATAAATATATAAACTAGTATTATACCATGAATCACTTCTGTTTAATTTTACAATAATATTTTGGATCATCTAGATTGCAAGAAAACTTAAAGTTTTGGAAGTCAAAATGCATATTTAGTAAAACTACTTCAAGTAAAATCTTCTGTAAGGAACATTTGGTAAATTTTATATTCCTGATCCTATTCTTTTATTAGATCTCATCTTGAACCATTTAATCAATGTTAAATGAAAACCTGTACTATTTATTCAGTGTAATTGGTGTTTATCTTTTCATATGCATATACATAACATTTAAAATGTGAAATTGACACAGGTTAGGACTGAGATCTTGTAAATGAAGGAAGGAAATTTAAATATAGATAACCCAGGTGTCAGATGCAATAAAAAAAGTACTTGGACTGAAGCCAGTGTAGGATACAGATAAAACCCTTTAACCCACTTCACCTACACTCCTGTTGGTCCTCTTCACAAATCTGTACAAGATATATAATCAATTGTTTACTTTTGACAGAAGTCTCATGATGGCACAAATTTAACTCATTTGTTTATTTTTTTACTGCAAATTGTCCTTGATATAAACAAATACCTATATAGGAATTAAAGTTTAGGGCTATAAAATATTATCAGGTGTGATAATATTGGTTCTTTTAAAATCAAGATAAATATTTGATTTGAAGAAAGATAATATCGCTTGATTCCTGATTTAAAGAAAGATAATATCTCTTGATTCCTGATTTGAAGAAATATAATATCTCTTGATTCCTATCATACATTCTATATATATATTGTACATACATGTACATGTAGGAGGTTTTGTAAGGTAATTGTACAAATGAAGATCCTACAATGTTAGCTGCAATAATGTAGCTCCTGTGACAAACTTGTGTCTCGGCAGAGCTACAATGCGGTCCCATTCGTCACAATGGAGCAAAAAAAAGTTGCAGTTGAAACTTAAAAACTCACTATTTACGCTTCAAACATTTCATTATAACTATTACTGATGATCCCAGTCCTTGTTAAATCGGTTTGGCTGAGAAATATATGCTTTTCAAAGGTAGCAACAACCTTGTTCAAATTTATTGATCGTTTGCCATAACCGGAAACTACGGAAGGCAGAGCTTTTCTAAATATGGTATTTCTTACTACACGTTACTACGGCTGATGTAAACATTCACGCCTCAAATCGCCAAATATGGTATCGACATCCAAATAGTGAGGCCGGAAATGACGAAATTCAAAATGTTCAGAGAGAAAGTAAACATGGATTTTTTATTTTGTGGGAATTACATTCTAAAATACTGGTAGGTGATAACAACTTGTTATAATAATGGACAAAAGGAAAGGTTATGTCTTATTATTGATAAATGCAGGCGTCAGAAACTCTGTAAGCGAGCGTAAAAAATCTCAGAGGCTGCTCCATTACGTGTAATGGCATCCCGTTATAACCCTTGCGAGTAAGTGAGCATTTAGGGTTTTATTATATGTCACTATGTAATTAGAACATAAAAGAGGTACAAAGCATGCAACCTCATTGCTTTTAAAGTTATAAACCATTTACTAAATATAGACATTGTATACATGTATATTGTAACATAAAGGTCTTGTTTTTTTTTTATTAAACTACTACAAGAAGTCTTCCAACTTCTCACTGTTGTCTTCCACTTTTCCCATCTGTCAGCCCTTTGGTAAAGAAGTCAAAGTAATTCTCCCTCTAGCACATGTCTAGTTTTAAAGTAGTGTGAACTGTCAACCATATCAATATGTGGTTCTTTTTAATGTTTTTGCTGAAAATACCCCCCTACAGACTTATTATATATCATTGGACAAGCAAAATATTACCTGTAATATCCAAAAGACTTATTGTTGGTGGGGGTGGTGATGGTGAAACAGAAACATCACTTAATTATTTGAGTACATGTGTACCAATCCATCAGTCAAATAGTTACATAAGATACAGGAGATAATGCTGTTTTAGATAAACAGGACACAGGTGTACATGTAGATGGTATCATAGCAGATGGTTTTTTATCATTCAGAAAGTCCTGTTACCTGTTCAAGGGTGTTTGTTGCATGTAACATTAACTTTATCTAAATTTTCTTCTGACATGCAATAAAACAATGTTTATACAAATATATCTGCATTATTGATACAGAAATCAGTTTGATAAAATGCATTAAATGAAATCTGATATTTAATAATAAGTCAGAATTTAAGTACATATATCATATTACAGGGAATGGTTAATATTTTTTTCTTTATAGATTAAGAGTTGAGTATTGCTATTAGTTAAAGTTATATCAATTGTCCAGAAACTCTCCTAGGTGTTAACAGGGGCTGTCGTGGACGTGATCATATGGTAGTTGGATTTATAACTACCTATGTAATCAGTGCCTGTCACCACTAACGTTGTGAGTTCGAATCCAGCTCAGACGAGGTGTACTCGATACAACATTATGTGATCAAGTTTGTCAGTGACTTTTCTTCGGGTACTCCGGTTTCCACCACCAATAAAACTGACCACCACGATAGAACTGAAATATTGTTGAAAGTGGCGTTAATCACCATAAACCAACTTCCAAGGTGGTAACTTTTGCTGAGAAACTTCTATTCTTTGATAAAGTGTACAAGATGAGATAGATGAGGTTGATATCAACCATTAATTATCTAGTAATTTACAGTAAATATTCAATATCTGATGAGAATGAAATACAAATTCTAAACAAAAATTTAATTTCTAAGTTTATATAACATACAATAATCATTAAGCTTTGTACCTCTGTAAACAGACTGGCTTTTTTATCCTACTGATTTTAAATCATTTGTATAGATTCAATTATCATACCTGTAGAATGACATAGCAGGAATATCTGGTAATTTTACAATATAAATGACCTTTGTTGTGATTTACTGTCTTGTCTTCTATACACAGGTCAGGTGTAACTCCGATACTGAAAATTTTTGGTTTGTGTGACCTGAAACACATTATAAGTTACTGATAAAAACAATAACGTCCGATAAAGTTTTTACTTTTCAAATAGTTTTTAATATCAATTTATCATTACAATGTAATAATTGATAAAGCCCTTTCTGCCATTCTTATGTATTTTCCCATTGATTACAATTGCTTAATCAATCAGATTTACCATAAAGCGAAGATTATTTGCAAGAAAAGAGCGACTTACAAAAAGAAACATGGCGACTTTAATTTTGCTTTGGGGTCGAGGGAGGGTGACTTCAGCCGATATAGGGCTAGAATTTCGTCCACTTTGCCTGGTTTGGTGAACCCTTTTAGATGTACCACTGGTCCACTTAATACCTGATAAATTTTCCATCTAAGTTAATCTCCAGAAAAAGAAATCCCCATTAAAATGTTATTGTAATTTCAATAAAATGTTGTCGGGATTGAACATGGGCGTTGAAGAAAATAACATTGGAGTTAGTTAACATTAACATGATTAACTTAATTTCTTTGTTTTGAAATTTTTAAAGTTAACCATAATAATAAAATACCACACTGTCGGAACAGTTCCAAAATCCAATAGCAAAATCAGAAAGAGGCGAAATATAAATTAATACTCCTAACACAAATACATGACCGCTTACTCTCCTGGCTTAGTACAGACATTTCAATGAATAGTGGTGGCGTTAAACCTCCCCTCTTAGTGAAATGATATGGTCATGCAATTTGATTTACTAATGGAGTACATTGATGTATCTACGCTTCAATAAAAACGTAGGTATAAAATTTAGTGTGTACGATACATTTCTGGAATAATATTCATCAGGTACGCACAAAATCGAAAGATTGGAAAGCCAAATAATTTAAAAGTGTTTGGGAGCAAGAAAACAAAAGAGCCTAAACAGGATAGCCTAAATCGTCTATGGTCACCTAAGCCTGAGGGAGGAGAACCTTAGTTTTGATAAGAATTACATATTGAGGAACTGTACATTTCAATAATAAATATATCTAATAAACACTGACAACTGTCAAGGTCCTTTAATAATAAGATGACAACCCATACATTGTAGGTCTTTTGTAAGGTACCTCTAGACAAGACATGTAATGTACAATTTCTTTGTCACTATCTTTCCAATGTTACAGCTACATGTAAACTTAAGGTTTCCGGAAGAAAACAATGCTTTAAGTCTTTTACTTAAGATATACAAAGCATTTCAGTGTACTCCTTTTAGCTTTTCTGGTTCAAAGAATTATACACAAGCTAAGCATACATCATTAAGGAGTTGATAGTGTAAATTGGGATAATGTGTTGGAGTGGAGCGACCTGTGGGCAGTTGTTTCACGGAGCTAACAATATAAATCAAACCCAGTGACTTTGTCTAGTATACACATATATAACAGACACAATCATGATCTCTTAAAAAATGATACATGTTCTATCTTCTTCCCATGATATATTTACTCATATAAACCGCATCAGTGTTGTAATGGTTAGCATATTCGCCTTGAGTGTGATAGATAGTGGGCTTGATCCCAGATCGGGTTGAACCATTTTTTAGATTATAAAATTGGTATTTGTTGCTTCTCCGCTATGCATGCAACATAAACGAGAAAGAGCAAAGACTGGTTGGCTCGGAATCGGGATAATGTGTCCAAGTGGGGCGACATGTCTATCCGCGGACTGTTGTTTCAGTGAGCTAGCACTAAAAAAATTCAACTTTAGCGTAATGGTCTAATACAAAGTGGACATCATCATCATCTCATTGAAAATTAAGTTGTTCTCACCATAATATACTGTAGCTGAAATATTGCTGAGTTGGTGTTAAACCACAATCACTCTGACACTCACTTGTTCCAAATTTTCATGCCTTTTCATTGATTGATAAATAATAAAAAAAAGTCAATGATTGAATTAATTACATAATGCATCTATTTTTCAGGTATTGAATCAGGTTTTCAGGTTTCTCCATATAAACAAGGAATCCTTGGACCAAGTAATCTACAGCTGAGTTGTGTCTATACGCTAGGAAGTGGGGAAAAAGTTGTTGGAAGCAACATTCAAGCTAAAATTAATAATGTGTTTGACAATATAGCTTCATTTGATCCATCAGAACATAATCCAATATTTTTACCTAACGGAACTTATCTTTCATCAAGAGCGAATTTATCCAGCCCAAATTCATCTCTTCCTAATACGTATCTTGCCATCTTGACATTCAATCAAATAGAATGTGAAGATGAGAGAGAATACAAGTGTTTAGTATCAACAAAGGCTAATGGAGCGTTTTTTACAAAGACATCAGCTGCCATAAGTATTGCTGTCAAAGGTAAATATACATGACTTCTAATGGCAAAATTAAGAGTTAAAATGTTGGCATATTCTATTTGAAGCCAGTAAATTTAAGGGTTACGACACATGCCTGATGATTATTGATGCATTGTAAGAATAAGGGGGTAATATTTGAAGTTTCTTAGTTAAATATTTGCAGAGAAGTAGACAATATACATTTGTACTACCGGTATTAGGTCTTAAGGGTATATAGATTTGTGGTGGATTTGTCTAGTTAACATGTTAGAAATGTGTGATGAAAAATTGAATATATTATAATAGATATTAATATTCAGCACTGTACATTTTTAACCCTACAAGCTAAGGTACATGTACAAGGTAGCCAAAACCGCATTGATGGTGTAATGGTTAGCATCCTCGCCTCGGGTGCAGTAGATTGTGGGTTCAAGCTCTGAGCGGGTCTAACCAAAGACTATAACATTGGTATTTGTTGATTCTCTGCTAGGTACACAGCACCAAGGAGTAAAGGCAAAGATTGGTTAGCTCAGAATCAGAATAATATGTCTGAGTTGAGCGAAATGTCTACCCGTGAACTGTTGTGTCAGTTAGCACTATAAACATCCAACTCAGCATGTTGGTCTAGTACAAAGTGGACCTCATCATCATCTCATTGAAGCATAACTTGTTCTTGCCATGATATATAGCTAAGAAATGGCTCATTTGGTGTTAAATAATTAATATTCATTCTCTCACAAGAATAAGTTCATTTCATTGAAGTGTGATTTATTTATCTCATATAGGTAAACCAGCAATACCAGACAATATACCAACATGGATACCAGAATCAGGGATAGAGGAGGGAACAGATGTGACCTTCACCTGTACTGGTAATGTAGGTAAACCAGCTGGTAAATTTAAATGGACGAAGTACAGAGGTTCAACACCAACAGTCTACAATGATGCTACAACTACTTCAGTAGAAATGCCTGGTACCTGTACCTTTAATTGTACCAGTATGTTGACTATAAAACTAGAAGCAGAAGACAACAACGCTGTTATTAGATGTGAAGTAGAGCAGGAGTTAGCTACCAGTGACATGTACACTCAAAGTCAACCATATGATCTTGTCGTGTATTGTAAGTTTAGTGTTAAATATCGTACAATAAAAACGTACAAATGTAATAAGAGTTTTTTTATTCAACATTATCATCTAATATACAAGCATGATTTAATTTTTATTCTTTAAAGTTTTTTTTAATACTTACATGTAGTTTGTTCTGCTGCTGTTTTTTCTTCATGGCAAACTTACTTTGAAAATTTAAATTGAAAATGTTCCAAAAAATCTCATTTCCTATTGTAAAATTTAAGATCATGAACTTCAGATTTGAATTAATTTTAAAATGCAAACGTAAAATTATATAAGGAAGTTTAAGGTTGGAAGGCTTGATGTAATTTTTATGTTGTTTTTTTTTTGGATGTCATATGTCCATATAAGTATATAAATAAATAATATTTTGTCATTAACAGATTATTAAATGAATTTGAATATATACAATATAAGTGCTGTGTCTTAAAATATAAAGTTTATGTGTATGAGGCTTAAAAACTGGGACAAAGGCAATATTCAATGAGCCTGTTCCCAGTCTTAAGACACTGCATTAATATTGTGTTTATCCTGCAGAAAAAAATCACATTAATTCATGGGCGGTGATATTTGAATTAAATAATAATATACAATTATTTCTTGATTGCCCCTTTTGATATTTTCTGTAAACAGGGACAAAGGCAATATTCAATGATCCTGTTACCAGTTTTGCACTGAATACACATAAACATTATATCTTAAGACACTGCATTAGTATTGTGTTTATCCTGCAGAAAAAAATCGCATTAATTCATGGGCGGTGATATTTGAATTAAATAATAATATACAATTATTTCTTGATTGTCCCTTTTGATATTTTCTGTAAACAGGCACTTGACTGATTTACAACTAATTTCATATAGCTCAACAGGTAAAACATGAAACAGATACCAGAAATGCTATATTTCAGTCTGTGATCATATATTGCAAAATATTATCATCAATGCAATTTGACTGCTCAATAGAACAAGTGCAGCATACAAAATAATATTACTGACATCTTTTGGTTTCCTTTAGATAAAGTAAGGAACATAAGAATTACAAAGTCACCAGATGTTCCTAGTTATGCTGAAGGAGCCATGTCAATAACACTTGAATGTTCAGCTGACGGGAACCCAGCACCAACCTTTACATGGCACAAAGACTCAGACATGAATACAACATTAGTGACAGGGAAGACATTTACTCTATCTCAGAATGATGTAATTGTCAACAATACAGGGAACTATGTCTGTGTAGGACACAACACATTTAATGGAAAACAACATGAGCTGACAGCAGTTCAAGATATACAAATAAGTTAGTTATATAATTATGGGCTAACTGCATCAATGGTATAATGGTTAGCATACTCACCACAAGTGCAGATCATGGGTTCAAGCCACAGTAGGCTCAAACCAAAGACTATAAAATTAATATTTGTTGCTTCTCCTTTCAGCAAACAGCAATAAGATCAAAGAGTGTTTGGCTTGAAATCAGGATAATGTGTCTGAAGAGCGACATGTCCACCCACGCACATGCTGTTGTTTCAGTCAGCTAGCATTATAAAAATTCAGCTTTAGCATGTTTGTCTAGTACAAAGCAGACAACATCATAGTATTATTGAAATGTAACTTGTTTTCGCTATGATATCGCTGAAAAATTGATCTTTTGCCGTTAAATAACAATCACTTACTCACTAATTATAAGTGACTTGTGACAGGTCGGTGGTTTTCTCCATGTACTCTGGTTTCCTCCACCAATAAAGCTGACTGCAACAATATGACAGAAATATTGTTGAAAGTGGCATTAACCAACATAACGCTAACCTTACATGAACACATATTATAAGGATATTTTACTGTTATTTTATTTAAATAAACAACATTTAGACCTATGATATTACGATAATTTAGTTAAGGCTATGATATTACGATAATAATTTCATTTTTTACTGTTATGATAACAAATAAGATACATATTTAAATCAATATATTAAATCATTTTTTCATTTGATATATTTGTTTGTTTGTATGATTGAGTTTGCATGCCTATTTATTGTTTTATTTCTGTCATAGTGGTATATCAAAATCTATTATTAGAAGAAACGGTGTCAACTCGTTATATTTTTCTTCCATTATTTTATGCATGTGCATGGACAATGCATTCTTTGTTTATTCTTCTTTTCATGTGTTGACTTGAAGAGGGAGGGGGGTATACTGTTTTACCTCTGTCCGTCCAAGTTATTTTTCGTCGCTTTTTTCTCAGTAACTGTTGATGACAGAAATCTGATATTTGGTCACAAGCTTCATATAGGTACCCCATATCGTGGGAAGCGTTTTTAGACCCATCAGATTCCTACTTCTTGTTTGTCGACTTTGTTGATTTTTAAACACATTGAACATATATGCTCATTTTTCGTCGCATTTTTCTCAGCCACTATTGATGGCAGAAATCTGATATTTGGTCACAAGCTTTATATAGGTACCCCATATCGTGGGAAGCATTTTTGGACCCATCAGATTCCTACTTCCTGTTTGCCGATTTTGTTGATTTTTATACACATTTAACATACATTTGTATATGCACATTTTTCGTAGCATTTTTCTAAGCAACTATTGATGACAGAAATCTGATATTTGGTCACAAGCTTTATATAGGTACCCCATATCGTGGGAAGCATTTTTTGACCCGTCAGATTCCTACTTCCTGTTTGCCGAAGAGCGGGGGTATCATAAGTGAGCATTACATTTCATCTTGGGGGTTTTTTTTGTTTTTTTTTGGGCTCAGAAGATTTATTGTTCATATTTGTAATATTTATTTTATGTTTTTGTTTTTGTTTGTTCTAGTTTTGTTCAAGATCCATCATTTACTTATAAGATTAACTTGTTTATGTTGAACATAAGATTAACTCAGAATTTTGAACAATACAGAAAACTAATAAAAATCAAATAAACGCAAACACATTTCTTTTCTAAAGAATTTGTGAACATTGCATTTTTGAAAAGGGTTAAAGAGGTGATGATGTTAATCAGAAGTTTCAGCAAATTTTCAGTTATATCATGACTACAAGACTTAACAGGGGAGGGAGGAAAACCTGGACCGATATACCAATATGAAAATGGTCTTATCAATGAAATACTGCATGTTAAATCAACACAATATGATAATATGATGTTAGTAAGGTAGCTATATACAACATGACATTAAACAAAGATTTCTTTTAATATTGTCCTAAAATTAGCTGTTTTATCTTGATTAAAGACTAATATTCAAATATGTGGTACCAGGTTTTTATCACTGAAATATTCTGTCTTTTATAAAGGTTACCATGCCTACTGTCCTATATTCTGAAAGATCATAGCAGAGAATAAACATATTACATTTGAAATAAAATATAAAATTTCACAATTCAATATTATAAAGGGAAGAAATTAATAGGAAAATCATTTATTGAAAGGAAGATATTTAAATGATGTGTAAAACAAAAAGTTTTTCTGTGAATTGGAATTCAATTATCTACTGTTTTTTAAACCTATTACTACAAATTTAGAAAATTCAAGGTCTGTAGAGATAAAAGTAGCGTGTAGTTCAATGAACGTTTTCGGCTCTATATTAGTTTATGGTTCACTTTTGTTTTTGTCGTCAGGAAATAAGCAAAGGGAGAAACTATTTTTGCTTCAAATATGACAAAACAGATAACTCTTACCAGCCTTAATAGGAAGGGTAACACCACAGACATGAAAATCTATAACAGCAGGTTTTTGCTAATTTTCTTTTTAAATTTCAATATATATCAAGCAAAAATAATGTTGTGCTATTAGAGTTTTAGGAATAGTTCAAAAATAATATAAAGATCGAATAAAATCATAGCATCTGAATAGTACAAATGATCAAAAGTAAGTAATTCTGGAAAAATAACACGTAACACCAAGGAAAAAACAGGTCTTCGTGTAGCTAGTATAAATTCGCAATTGAACCAATCTGGATTTAGATGGTAAAACTATAGAAAGCTGATGTGCCTTCATGCAAAACATGTTTTCTCCAATCAGTTTGGTTGATATTTGTCTCTTAATCACGTAATAACAGAAAAGTGCATGTTTTTTTTATAATGACCCACATTCGATAGCTCTGCAATTATAAAAATCTGTCTTTTGAAAGAAAAACTATTTTTTGTTTGTCTTAGCCTCTCGGATTGACGTCACTTTCCTAAATGGCACTGTACGTATCAATCGCCCTAAGAAGGATAAAATTTGGGGAACCATCGCCCGATATGTCATGTGTACCATTTCTACAGAGGTCCTTAAAACCTGTCTTCAAGCTTGCTACTTTTAAAAGTCTAGTATAAAGACATGATAATATACATGTAAGATTAGATACTTACTTCTTCCAAATAAACCGTGTGTCCACTTTTAGCAGCGTGAACGGAAGCGAAAATAATGCGAGGTTTCAGGATGAAGACTTTCGGTCTGTGACGATTTTGGGACGGTTTACGTTAGTACATTTTTTTTGGTATATAGCTACCTTAATACGAAAGGGAAAATATATATCTATAAATTAGCTGATATATTTGCTAGTGCTTCAATTCTATTAGATGGCACCAGTAATCTTACATTCTTGATTTACTAAATTATAATATTAAATTGTCAATGCAAATATATTAAATTTTAAATTTGGTGAAGGTTTACGTGAATTTTATTATTCTTTTTATTAGGTAGCAGTGATTCTTGCAAGGACTTTGTGTTTAAATGGATGTCTAGGAAAATGTTATTTTGCATAACTGAGATGAAAGTCAGAATTTTTCTTTCCAATTCTATGAACAAACAAACAAACAAATGCTTTATTGTCAATCAAGACGCCCACAATGAGCAGTATAATCAATAACAAATCACAGTATACAATTGATTCACATAATAATGTTTTTCATTGGATAGGACAATACAAACAAAATAATCACATTTAGTAAGAAATAAAGTTATAATGGTTGTATTTTAGTTCTACCAAGCACAGAGACCCATTCAATCCACAATTTAATTAAGGCAGAGTTCTAGCAGTACTATAAAAAATTAAACTCGTTAAAAAACAACAAAACATAAAGTGTTTTTGTCATCAGCCTGCCGTGCTCGATAAATACATTGTGTTAACTCGGTGCACGGCAGCTAGAAAATGAATCAAACCCCTATTAGGAAATTAACACATTTTGCAATATAATATAAAAGTAATTTTGACTAAATACTAATTGTTGTATTATTATTAACTGTTCTAAGTACATTTTTTCTTTGATTTGTAAAATAGACGTGGATTAAGTAATGATTTATGCAATGTTTAGATTCTCCAGTGATTTTACACCCTGAATATTTCTGCTTCTATATACACACAATACCATAGCTACATATATATGTATTTTAAAGACTCGGTCTGTTGTAATCGTGATCGTATGGTAGTTAGATTTACAACTACCTGTGCAATCAGTGCCTATCACCATTTACGTTGTGGGTCAAATCCTGCTCAGCTGAGTTGTACTTGATACAACATTATGTGATAAAGTTTGCCAGTGACTTGCGACAGGTTGGTGGTTTTCTTTGGCCACTCTGGTTTCCTTCATCAATAAAACTGACTGCCACGATATAACTGAAATATTGTTGAAAGTGGCGTTAAACATCATAACCCTAACCCTCTGAAACAATACACCTTATCTTCATGCTACTTCAGTATTCATGATTGTATATTGCTGGTAGAGAATGGTAAGAATTCAGGGTGTAACGTCAGTTATTCCCTGAACTGAATTCAAAGGAAGAAGAGTTAAAAATAATAATAATGTGGTCTATAATATTCCAGTAATTCAGAAATTTCTAATTTTTGTTGTTGCTCATTTTAGATAAGCTGCTGTGAAATTAATATTGTTTGAAAATACAGACATTTTTTTTAAAGAGACAAGACAAGAGTGCATAAAAATGTTTTAATTGGTTTAAACAATTGAGCCCCTCTGGTGTTTTAACTTGATATATACAACTTAAATCAATGAGATTATAACAATAAACAAGTTTTTTTGAAAGCATTGAAAAGGTGATTGAATTAGTACTTGTGTGAAATATAAGCTTAAAGCCTTGTAAGAATCACTGATGACGTGTGACAATAAATCAAGAAGTATGAATGGTATATAGTGCATGTTTTTATTTTCTATCAGACTATACCACTACTCCTCCTCCAACTACTACACCTTCTACTACAGTTACAGACCCTAATGCTACCAAAGCTCAACAGACAACTACTGGTAAGTATAACTTATATAGTTAGTACAGTAAAACTGGGACTGAAACAATTGTTCAGTTTAGACAGGTGTTTGGTTTACACAGATTCAAATTACATAGACATTTAGTAGATGTGACTGTAAAGTCTGTCTGGTTTAGGCAGGTTTTCAGTTTACTCAGGGTTCAGTAGATGTGACTGTAAAGTCTGTCTGGTTTAGGCAGGTTTTCAGTTTACTCAGGGTTCAGTAGATGTGACTGTAAAGTCTGTCTGGTTTAGGCAGGTTTTCAGTTTACTCAGGGTTCATTAGATGTGACTGTAAAGTCTGTCTGGTTTAGGTAGGTTTTCAGTTTACTCAGGGTTTAGTAGATGGGACTGTTAAGTCTGTCTGGTTTAGGCAGGTTTTCAGTTTACTCAGGGTTCAGTAGATGTGACTGTAAAGTCTGTCTGGTTTAGGCAGGTTTTCAGTTTACTCAGGGTTCATTAGATGTGACTGTTAAGTCTGTCTGGTTTAGGCAGGTTTTCAGTTTACTCAGGGTTCAGTAGATGTGACTGTTAAGTCTGTCTGGTTTAGGCAGGTTTTCAGTTTACTCAGGGTTCATTAGATATGACTGTAAAGTCTGTCTGGTTTAGGCAGGTTTTCAGTTTACTCAGGGTTCATTAGATGTGACTGTTAAGTCTGTCTGGTTTAGGCAGGTTTTCAGTTTACTCAGGGTTCAGTAGATGTGACTGTAAAGTCTGTCTGGTTTAGTCAGGTTTTCAGTTTACTCAGGGTTCAGTAGATGTGACTGTAAAGTCTGTCTGGTTTAGGCAGGTTTTCAGTTTACTCAGGGTTCAGTAGATGTGACTAAAGTCTGTCTGGTTTAGGCAGGTTTTCAGTTTACTCAGGGTTCATTAGATGTGACTGTAAAGTCTGTCTGGTTTAGTCAGGTTTTCAGTTTACTCAGGGTTCATTAGATGTGACTGTTAAGTCTGTCTGGTTTAGGCAGGTTTTCAGTTTACTCAGGGTTCATTAGATGTGACTGTTAAGTGTGTCTGGTTTAGGCAGGTTTTCAGTTTACTCAGGGTTCATTAGATGTGACTGTAAAGTCTGTCTGGTTTAGGCAGGTTTTCAGTTTACTCAGGGTTCATTAGATGTGACTGTTAAGTCTGTCTGGTTTAGGCAGGTTTTCAGTTTACTCAGGGTTCAGTAGATGTGACTGTAAAGTCTGTCTGGTTTAGGCAGGTTTTCAGTTTACTCAGGGTTCAGTAGATGTGACTGTAAAGTCTGTCTGGTTTAGGCAGGTTTTCAGTTTACTCAGGGTTCATTAGATGTGACTGTAAAGTCTGTCTGGTTTAGGCAGGTTTTCAGTTTACTCAGGGTTCAGTAGATGTGACTGTAAAGTCTGTCTGGTTTAGGCAGGTTTTCAGCTTACTCAGGGTTCAGTAGATGTGACTGTAAAGTCTGTCTGGTTTAGGCAGGTTTTCAGTTTACTCAGGGTTCAGTAGATGTGACTGTTACTCAGGGTTTTCACTGTATCACAATAAAACAAATACAATCTATCTCAATATACATATTTCTTAAGGGGAATCCTAAAATATTCGTTTTACGTGTATAGTCAACTTGTCTTAGAGACCCCATCCGTATAACAACTTCCTTTATTATTCGACATTATTTATTCCTCCTCAGCATTTTCCCATGCATTTTACCTTTATATAATGCCTCACTGTCTAACGCGACAAACAAACATGTTCTAAGGGTGAAAATCCTACGTTTATAACGGCTATAAGAACATTTACTACTATCAGACTGCAACTGGAAGTTAGAAAATAAATTAATAAATAAATAAATAAACACAGTCTCGGGGAAAACAAGATTTTATAAAAATAAATTTTTGAATCTGGCTAAATGAGAAACGTGATTTCTGCTAAATCATTTTGCTTCTCTAAAGACAATTCTTGTTTAGGAAATCAAATTAAGCTGGCCAAATTAATGTTAGCATCATGTTTGGAAATTGAAAACTCCTTAACATATTTTTTTTAATGTACGTAATATGTTATTGGTGCAGAGATCCAAGTCAAAGATTTCAAAAATATATTGCTGAACAGAAAAATAAGATAAATTCCAGATTCCTGAAATATCAAGAATGTCTTATGTTTTATTAAATTTGTTTAGAAATACAGTGCAACCTGTGTAGACTGAACCCTGAGTAAACATAAAACCTGTCTAAACTGAACCCTGAGTAAATAGAAAACCTGTCTAAACTGAACCCTGAGTAAACTGAAAACCTGTCTAAACTGAACCCTGAGTAAATTGAAAACCTGTCTAAACTGAACCCTGAGTAAACTGAACCCTGAGTAAACCGAAAACCTGTCTAAACCAGACAGGCTTTACAGTCCCATCTACTAAATGTCTATGTAATTTGAACCTGTGTAAACCAAACACCTGTCTAAACTGAACAAATTCTTCAGTCCCAAAGGGATTCGGTTTACTCATGCTCTACTGTATATCGAAGATGGCAAAATATTTATATTATCGACTAAAAATATATAGCGGAATAAACTGGAAATTGACATTCAGGCATAATTTAAAAACTAATCGAACCATTATATACCCATTTGGAAAAAAATGAAAAAAAATGCATAAGAATATTTCACTGAAATGAATTTGTTGATTAAAGATATGTAAACACAGGTCTATATACCATCTTTTTGTGTCTATTAAATGCACTGGTGCATAGAACGCACCCCCTTTCCTCCCAAAAAAATCTGGGGGAAATTCTAGTTCCTATCTATAGAATGCAGGGAGATTCAGTAAAACATTCACATATTTGTTAATCCATGTATTTTTGATAAATTTTAGACAGGGAAATGTTAAATTAGTTTTGTTAAAAGAGTTTAAACCGATTATTCTACATGTTGCAAGCGAAAATTAGCTGTTTTGTGAATGCAGGAAGTTTATCGGTAATGTTTAATTTGAAAACAAGTTCAAAATGGCAATGAAAAGATACAGATGGAGCAGTTGATTTTTTTGTCGTTCTTTACGTGAATTATGGTTGTTTTAAATAATAAATATGTAAATATGTTTAAACTTTAATCAGTATTAATTCATCAAATAATGAACCGTTCATGTGATCAAAGATAGGCAAGCTTGGGTCAAGCTTAAAATAGGAAGTAATTACGATGGATTCAAATAAAGAGAAAACAATACAAAAGTAATAACATTAATTAAGACCTGATCAAAGAGATTATAATTTCTTTTGAAGTGTACTCATGTACCAATGCTACCATGTATTATATAATATTGACAGGTGTCCCAGTATGTTCAATTATCTTTTCACACCTTGTTATACAATATACGGTCCTTGACCTTGTCAACTGCTGTAAAAATCGATAATTCAAACAAAGGTTCAATACCCAAACACAGGTAATTTCACCCCAGGAAAAAATAGATTGAAAAAAAGTAAAATATCACACGTCTGATAGCAAACATTTGACAGTTATTCCTGCATTCGTATGGACAATTAGTTACGAACAACAACACCAATGCACCAGTATGAGTATTGACAAACATCGAGAATATTTACATACCTTTCAAAAAGGCAATGAACAAGCAATAAATATAATTTTTATACAATTTTATTTTAAATAACACATATACATGTATAATGAACACAATTAATGTTATTTGAACATTAATTCATCGATCATTGGGAATATTACCGTCCGTGAACTCAAAGCTATGCTACCGGCAACTCTCTGTGTGACCTGAAAAAAAGTGTTTGATACTTGCTCTTATGCATAAAACGCACCCCACCTACAAATTATCATTTTAAAGCATAAGACCGTGTTCTATACGTACCAATAAACGGTATACAATAATACAAACTGGAACCTAGATACACTATAAGTGTGTGTATGCCGATGGACGTAATTGTGTTGGCAAATATCATAACCTCTATATTAAAGACTCCCTGTCTTCTGCGACCATTTTCAGAATTCCCATCAATTGTCACTATAGACAAGTTTGTATTAACAAATGAACAATTAGACATGGAGTTTATATAAATGGAGATCATTGTCTAAAAGCCAGTCACTTATTCAAGTAATATTTTAACAATAATGTTAAAAGCAGGGTTTATATTTTTTATTTCACAATAGTTTTGCTAATATTGTGTTATTTTTGGAGTTTTCTTCAGGAATTTATATGTAATAACAGTTTATACTCCATCAATCAGCTAAAGTTGATATATCCTTAGAAATTATGATTTTTAAAGACCTGTTACACAGAATGACTTGTTCAAGTGATTTTGAGTGAGATTGCCATTAAATATCACCTGTAGTAGTGATTTGTTAGCTAATACACCTGTCACTTTTATTCCCAACAAAGATAAAATAGTTCTACATGGAAGATATAAAAACGTATGTGTTTGTATATGAACTGAAAGATCAAACGATGACATTTTCTAGAAAATTATATCCCATTTGTTTTTGAAAATTCTAATGAAAAGGTACATTCTTTCAAAATTGGCAACCCAATTGGTGGTGTAATGGTTAGTCTGTTCGCATCAAGTGCTGTAAATCAAAGGTTTGAGCCCTGATCATGTCAATCCAAAGACTATAAAATTGGTAGTTATTTCGTGGCAGTCAGTTTTATTGATGGAGGAAGCAGGAGAACCTGGAGAAAACCACCGACCTGTCGCAATTCACTGACAAACTGTATCACATAATGTTGTACACATCGCCCTGATTCATATTCAAACTCACATCAGTGGTTATAGGCTCTGATTGCATAGCTAGTTATAAATCCAAAAAAACATGTACAATCATGGCCATGAAGGTCCCCACTATTTTATATATTTGTGTTTTAGAACTGATTTGTCACATGTTGCAGATACTGTATATTCTATTTATAGATGAAACATCATTAGGTACTGGAAGTATTGTGGGAATAGTTGTAGGACTACTGTGTGCTATTGTTATAATTGTAATTGTTTTTGTGTGTCTGAGGAAAAGACGCAACCGAAAAGACGAAAGTATTGATGGTATGTCATATCTATAAAAATATTTCTGACACTTGGTGTTATTTTTTTTTAGGAAAGTCATGATCGGGATACTTAAAACAACAACAGTACAAACACACAAATGTCAAATGAGGAAAGAACAAAATCTTGGACAACACAGACATCATGTGTTAGACCTCATGCTCCATAAGTGTTAGCATCTCCTGCCCCAAATATGATCAAATTAATGCAATTATAGGACTTAACTTTCAGATGAATAACCAGAACTAACAAATGTACATACCATGGCATTGTCAGTTATCCAGTCAGTGTTTATGATACAGACAGGATAACATCATACTCATTTCTCATGGTTTAGCAGCTGGGGTTTCTTTTGCTAATTTACAACATATTTGATAGGGAGACCTTTCCTATATAAGAACCTATAAAAAAAATGTATAACAGAATTGTTAAGAAGAAGATTCCATAAGTATGACATTATTTTGTCTAATCCTATTTGTATAATTTAAGCAAATGAAATATGTGTAAGTTAAAAATAACCCACAGAATTGTTGATAGAAAGCTGTGTCATAATAGTAATCATAGTTTGTTATATTTCAGAACCTCCAGAAAAGCCAAGAAAGTAAGTTTTATAAAAAATAAGTCAGAATTAATGTACCACAGATTAGACGAGTCATGATATTTGTTCTTGGTTTGGTTTGATATTTCAGATCTCTATTTTGATGAGGCTTAGACGAACCATGATATTTGCTCTCTGTTTAATTTGATATTTTAAATCTCTATTTTTTTGAGGTTTTGATACAAATAAGACTGGTATTTTATTGTACTTCTGTCAGGAAATCAACATTTTTTTTTTCTATTATGAAACATCTGTCCTATCGTCAGTTTTAACTAAATGTCTGCATGATGATATTCAGAGATGATATTTCTGGAGACCTACTGTAAACTGTCAGATTAAAACCCTCACAGCATGATTTATGTGTTATTTTAACTCAAATAAACAGCCACCTCTACATGGTCAGCAGTCACTCAAAGTTTATCACATTGCATCAGTTTACTTGTATTTACTAGTCAATTTTCATTCTAGAATTTTAGAAAATTCATCTGTAATTAACTTTCGAGCTGTTCTCAATACATGATAGTATTAAATATGTTATCAAATCATTGAATGATTTGATTTAATGCCACTTTCAGCAATATTTCAGCTATATCATGGCGACCAGTTTTAGTGGTGGAAGAAGGCGGAGTACCCGGTGAGAACCATCGACCATGGGCAAGCAACTGGTTAACTATCACTTGTGGATGCGAGTCGAGTGCACCCTTTTTTGTAATTTACAAAGCCGGGCGCGAACCCACGCCATAGTGGTGATAGGCTTGTATGAGTTGTTAGGTAATCCAACTACCTAACTCATTGAGCCACCCGGGCCCCTCATTGAATGATGAATTAATTATCTGTAAATGTTACAAAAACATTGCAAAGCGACTGACTTTTTTTCCAGATAATGATCTTGCCCTAACAGTAATATGCGAATCATTACGGCACGGAACATGACATTTTGGATCGACTGACATTAAATAATCTCTAACTTGTCTAACCGGTCATTTTTGTCTTTTTATGTTTGATTATATGTCAGATATTGATTTATTTTATTTACATATATTTCTGTTGTATTGCAGTAATCTTGATTATACAGAGAAACCAAAGGCTTTCTAATGTATTTATTTAAAAATGTTTATTAATGTTTTTCAGCAACCTTAGTTATATAGAAAAACAAGATGCTTTAGGGGATAAGAATGGACCTTTTAATAATGTAAGTTTGCCTTATAAACCAAAATTTGGTAAAATAAAAAAACCCAAATATTTGCTTGTACATTGATGTTTTATATTCCTTAATTATATTCGTGAAAACATCGCCAGACATTTTTTTTCCCCAACAACAGAATTTGTGCATGCGTAGTAAAAGGTCACCTATGGTCATATGAATAGGGACATATATCGTCATACAGACAGGAATTTATGTTTGAGATGTGTTTACATGAAAATCTGGACAAAAAAAATCACTTAAATTATATTCATGAAAACATTTTCATACCTATCAATTTTAGTATATATACTTGTAGATGACAGCAATGATCTTTCTAATGGAATACAGAGTTGTTTATCTTGCTTTGTTAACTTTGCCTCTACATTTTCAATAAGAACCAGGATAGAATCCAACTGTTTATTCATACCCCTGTATGTACTGTTTAAATCAGAAAATGAGAAGATTGAATCATGTTAATATTATACAATTCTTATCTTTACAGCAAATTCAATATGCAGATTTATCATTTGAAGATAGACCAAGGAGTCGGAAGCCTTTACAACTGAGTCAGGATGCTGATTTAGATAAAACGCCATACGCTGAAGTGATGATGCCTAGAGTATAGACCTGTATAGTGCATATCACATATCATTATAAACAATGCTGTCAAACTGCATCAAGCGTTTCTCATTTCTCTATTGGTGTTAGCTGTGAGCTTATAGTGTGCCAAATTATATGTCTAGCAGATCATTTTATTATTTTATAATGTTGTCATGTGATGGGTTTAACATTGACCATGTGACTGGAATGTTGTGTGATTGGTTTAAAGTGGATCATGTGACTGATATGTCATATGACTAGTTTGTAGTTAATTTATTTGTGGAAAAAAAAACTATTTAATTTTGCAGATGTAGAATTATGGCATGTACTGAAGCATACATTTTAATGTGATAAGAATTTAAATAAGGTTTGGTATGCACATGTAAAGACCCAAAGATACCAAATAAGTCATTTATTTACTTGGGGAAAAAATGCAGAACACAGAATAAGATTTTGAAATTAATTTTAAAACTTTAGGTGTATGATTCATATCATTCTTATTAATTTGTAGTTGGTGTAAATTTTGACAAGAGAACGATCTATAATCATCAAGTAAAATGTACGGAACGTTATGTGCCATTAAATGTTGTTATAACTATGAAGAAGAAATACAAAGATTTTTATGTTGCTGCATGCATTTAACTGTATGTTGTATATTTATACCCCCGCTCCCCGAAGGCTTCATATAGGTATACCATATTGTGGGTAGCATTTTTGGACCCGTCAGATTCCTACTTCCTGTTTGCCGACTTTGTTGATTTTTATACACCTTGAACATATATGCACATTTTTCATCGCATTTTTCTCAGCAACTATTGATGGCAGAAATCTGATATTTGGTCACAAGCTTCATATAGGTACCCCATATCGTGGGAAGCGTTTATAGACCCATCAGATTCCTACTTCCTGTTTGCCGACTTTCTTGATTTTTATACACATTGAACATACATAATGTATATGCCCATTTTTAGTCGCATTTTTCTCAGCAACTATTGATGGCAGAAATCTGATATTTGGTCACAAGCTTCATATAGGTACCCCATATCGTGGGAAGCGTTTTTTGACCTGTCAGATTCCTACTTCCTGTTTGCTATAAATGAGCATTAGCTCACAGTTCATCTTGTTTCATGTAATTTATTTACATACTATAATTAATTTTTACATTTAAAAAACAGAATAAAATACTTTTCTCAGACTACTGAATAAAAATTAATTTTGTTTGCAATGTTAAGCATATTTTTATAGAAATGTATGATATATGTGTCAAGACAACAAAAGTGCTACTTTGTATATATACATTTTTTTTAAACATTTTATCATCTTTTTAACAACAACTACGTAATACATTCCATAAGAGTCAATCACACATTTGATACTTCAGGTTTCTAAACGTCAGTATTTTTATACTATAATAACATTAAAACCATTCCGTCTTTCTCAACATATCCATAAGATACTGTTTATACATATCCATGCATACATAGTTTGAAAAGTTTTGTACATTTTTTTTGTATGCAAAAATCAAACTTATTTTTTTTTATCAATTTATATCAAAATTAGAATCCATCCATTGATAAAGATGCCTTTGTTATTGTTAATTTGTATCCACTTTTGTACCAAAACAAGAATAAAGTCTTTAGATTTATAAAAACTAATGTGTGTTTAATTATGTAGGTTAGACTAAATCATGTACACTTCGTTACCAACGAGTGGTGCGTACACTTTTGTTACCAGTGAGTGATACATATCATTCCTATTTTTTTCAGCGTTGTGAATCTTCTATTAAACAATCACTTGTATTGGTTGATTGTTATTTGTATGCAGTTTTATTTAGAATTTTTAAACTTTGACCAAAATGTTTTGTATCTTTACACGAAAGGACAAGAATACCAAATGTTTGTGGGTGTCTTCATGTGTGTTTTAAACATTGGAGTCCAAATATATAATATTATTATACATTGTATAACATTTAAAGGGAGAAACAAATATATTATATACTGACATGTTTGGAAAATCATCCTAAACATTTGTTGTTGATAATTTATTGTATATAGAATAACGTCAGAATTGAAGGTGGAGACAGACATTATCGCTAGTATAACAGTGAGTCTGATAGGACGAGCAGTGATACTAGTGATGATATAGGTCGAAACCTTCAAAACTGATGTTGTGGCTTTTATTTTAGTGATAATGTGCTTGACGTCAAATTGACCAACTAATACATTTAACAGGTACTGAGGTGAGTTTTTAATGGCACTCACTACTTGACATCATGGTATTTTGCTAATTCCCGTGTATTTTTTGCACTTTTTAACATGATAATAATATATATATACCAGAGTGATAATAAGCTAGACAAACTACCGTAGTAGTATAAATCAAGATAGAATGATCTGTAAATGGTAAAGCCTGTGATGTCTACAGCTTGTTTGTATGTTTATAATATCCCACCACATGTATCATCTATTACATACTCATTTATTTTATCAATACATTCACATTGTAACTTTTCTATATATAACTGTCAAAAGTAAATTTTCTGTCACAGAAATAAAAACTGATTTGTTCTTGAAAAAATTTTCTTTCCAGTTATAAAATTATCCTGTGTATTTATTCATAGAGTTACATTTCTTTCATCGTATATTACCATAGATTTGTATTATATTAATACATTTAAAAAAGGGGGAGGTAATTTAGATTGTCCAATCATAATATATCATATAGATATATAGTAAGCAAACTTCAAAAGACAGGATATACATTGTTTAAAGTTTTTATATTATATTTCACAAAATAAAATATAAAGAATAAAAAGAATAGATAAATCCTGGACAGACATTAAATAGTGATTAACATTGATGTGATGGAGGCTGTTTTTGGCTGGACACTCCTGACATGGAGTATTTTGTATATCTATTAAGGTTGTAATCTATTGTCATAGAAATATAAGAAATACAGAAAATATTTGAATATATATATATATATATACAAGTCTAGAAGATTGTGCAACGATACCGATGAAGATGTTACAAAAAATATATTGACAAAATTTTCGATTAACAAATGACCTTCCTCAGTGTCTATCAAAGTTAGACCGAGTTTGTAAAGATTAGATGGTATAATTACAACTCACTAAATAGTCAGGTGACAAAGTGTGACGTATTAAGTTCTCTGGTTGGTAGATTCCATTAGACTTTATATATATATATATATGTTATATTAAAATTGATTGTTTCTCAAAAAGTGTATTGCAGTATTCATACTCTTAATTGTAAAAATTATAATGTCTATTTAAATAAAATTATCAAATTAATAGTAAATCCTTTCATTTGAAGTTTGTTTTGTATCTACATTTTCACAAGTACAAAACTAAACCAGCGACATTACAAATATACACAGTTTATTATTGAATTATTTCTGTTTAGAATTTGTTTCTTCTTTATTTTGATCCAAAATAAACCTATAAGATAAGAATTACTATGTAAAAACTTGACTAGATGTTGTGTTCAGCTGTTTTCTCGTTTCTGACAGGTAAGGTTACAATATCATCTGTACAAATACAATCATCATCGTGCCATTGTATATATATATATCTCTCATTGTAATATTTAGGTTATACAAGATAATAACTAGTCACGTCTATTATCACAAGACGTTTATATATAAATAATAACACAATCATACTAATCTGATAGTTTGTCTTGGCTTCACGTGATCAGTGTACAGCTAATTATATTAAAATTCATCATGTAAGTATTTCTATGACTTGATCAAAATGAATAGTTAGACATGGTTACATTATCACATTAATTCTTTTGTTTAGCATTAGTTTCTGTTGTATTTTTTTCTCTCATTTTTTTTAGAGGAATACAATTTATGGAAATATACCATTTATTATTGAAGAGTTCAATTACTGTACACATTTTGTTTTCAAATAAAAAGTTTTAAGTTAGTCATGCCTAAGCAATTCAGTTTCAAGGTAATTTCATAAATGTTTTTTTCAATACGGGTTAGGTTGTATAAATGGGTGACAAGATTGAAAGTTAATATACATTTTTTGTAGTTGAAAAGAAATAATAAAATTTAAGCTAACAGTAAACCATTATTTCCTTACCTTTTAAAGTAATTATCAGGAAATTAATAATTGGATAATTAAGACAAGAAGATATTAAAGATTTTACGCTACATTAAGTACATGGACTCCCTGTATCTAGATTTGTGTTGAATGTGGCATTAAACACCATAACCCCGTATCTAGATGTATAACAGTGTGTCGCATATAATGGCTTTATAGATTATTTTATGGGATCAAGGAAAATAATATGACCATTCAATCAAGTTTTATCATTTAATATTTCATTTAGATTGTTTTTAAGAATTCCATATTCTAATTTACATTGTTAATAAAATTTGAATTTGCTATTTTATTGTTATTTGAAAATATTGAACAGTGATTGTCAACAAGTCGCCCAATATCAACAAAACAAACAATCACCTCACACCTTAGTTGACTGAACCAAGAAAGACTATGACCTATGATGTTGGGAATCCAGTTCCTGGTTTGGGACAGGCTGATTATGTGGGAATTAGGAAGATGTTTGTCCAAATTCCCCTTGTACTTGGAAACATTCGAAAAACAAGAGGTATTATTCAAAATGTGTGATCCAGTATTAAAACTAGAGCCATTAGTCAAAATGTATAGTCCAGTAGCTGAAAGTTGACTTGTATTTAGAATGAATGGTTTGTGATAATGATAGCCTGGAGCAATCGGTAAAAATATCAAAATTATAGGTCTATAATCTGAAAAGCTATATTGAACAACTATTGATTGAACCGATCTGTTTATTGAAAGCATAAAGGTTACAAAGTAAATTGTGATCAATCATCTTAGTTAAATCCTGTACTCAGTAAACATGCTCATTATAACAAGAAAGAAACAAATCTAACATTAATGGATCTGAGAACACACTGAATTCCAAACTACTAGAGGAAATTTTCCTGTTGATCTTTTCATTTCGTCTGATCCAGAGGTCATTAAACTTTTTAAAAATCTCCTCTGACACCACTAGACCAATTTGTACCAAACTTGGCCTGAATGATTCTTAGGGAATCCCTGTTAAAATGTTTGAAGACCCCATCCTAACCAACCTGTTGTTGCTGTAGATAGATATAGGAGTAATATACAACTGAAAAGCCAGTAAAGCTCCACTTTTTTTTAGCTGAAATTTAAATAGAAGTTACTTTATACAGAGATGATCTTTTTCAGTTATTTAGCTGATTTCAGCTATTTTTCTGTGAAAAAGAAATTCCGATGGTTTTTAAGACTTCCATGCAGGGTTGGCAAAAAACCGGTCAATACTGGTCGATTGGAGTAAAAGCCAGATGGATAGTGATTCTGTGGTGTGATTCTATAAATATAATGCATCTTTTACAATTGCTTTGCATGGTGATTCTAAAGCTGATGTAATATTAGGTCTATTACAATGGTTCTGTCATGCGATTGTTGTCACCAGTTAGTCTTTGGTAGTTTTTTGTATTGGGCTTTATAGCTGTTTCAAACACTTCGTCTTTAACAGCGGTGTTGTGATTTTGTAGCTGTTGTCACCAGTCATTTGTTTACAGTGTTTCTGTGTTGTGGTTCTGTAACTTGTAATTAGTTAGTATTTTTGCTACATCATTTATCACTTCTGATTCTGGTTGGTTTATGGTGATTAACGCCACTTTCAACAATATTTCAGTTTTATTGGTGGAGGAAACATGAGTACCCGGAAAAAACCACCTACCTGTCGCAAGTCACTGACAAATTTTATCACATAATGTTGTACACCTCGCCCTTGTCGAGATTCAAACTCACAACATCAGTGGTGATGGGCACTGATTGCATATGTAGTTGTAAATCCAACTACCATACGATCACGGCCACGACGGCCCCCTAACAAATATAATATATGTAATTGGCACAATAACGGCAACAGTGGTTTTTCTTCGATTTACGGCTTCTGATTACCTCTTTAGCATCTTCAAGCTTTTCTGTAAATTGACAAAAGATAATTAATTATAGTAATTGATTAATTGGCTTTGTTGTTCTTAGTTTTGATAAAAGGAACTTGGATATAATAACAGTATCGCAAACATTATTAAATCTAATCAATATTAATGAGGAAACATTGAACTCCACTGCACTATAACTACATATATACTGACTGGTAATAGCCCATTACCTAGGAAATGTCAAAAGAAAAAGACATTCTAGGTTTTAAATATTAATGTTTATTGTGGTTCAAAGACTTGGGTAGAATATACATTCTGACACAAGATTACAGAAACTGACATTTCCAATTATCTGAATGAATTATTAGTATCTCTGATTACAATATTAATGAAGGATGATTTGAGTGGAATGTAAGATGAACATGCTATCTTCAAATACGATTATCTACTTTCAATAGATAGTAAAGTGATTTACAAGGAGAATTATCTAACCTCCATAGAATTACATTCATCCATTATGATATGACAGGTAAATGATACATCTCTCTAGACCTATTATATTTTAACTTAAGTCCAAACAAGGTCAAAATGTTATTACATAAATTGATCTATTTAGTTCGGTAAGTATACATATGTATAAGATAAATATTAATAATATTAAACATCAACGACCTTGCTCGTTTTTTGGGGGACTGTTATATCATCCAGATTATTTGTTTCATTGGACAACTAACTTGTGCATATCTCACAGAAGTAAATTTAAAAACAGATATGTAATTTGACGTTAAAAACATCACAACAGACCAAAATAGGAAATGATACGTGGCTACAAATCATTGTAGTTATTTATTGTGTCTTTATAAAGACGATTGTTCTATCTTTAGATATTCCAAGAATAAAATGTCATTAAACACAACTATTTATCAACTTATTTATATGTTCAGTCACGCGTGACCAAGTATATACTAAGTGACATAACAAGGAAAAATAATTAAATAGTTGACCAATAATACTGGCAATTCTCTAAAAACTACCAATAACAATGAAAATAAAAATACCAGTTGTAAGATCTAGTCGAAAAATCGTAGAACCAGACGCTAATTTGATACTCCTAACACACATACATGACCACTAACACACATACATGACCGTACTTTTTCATGACATTGTTGAGGCATTTCAATAAAACGTGTGTGTGTGTGTGATGTCCGTTACCATTTCCGCGGCATAAAAACGATGTTCTGTTTGTCTTTACCTCCAGTTGTTTGTAGTAGGGCTCATGTCTTACTTACGTTATTTGTGTTTGTTTGGTTCGTCTTTACCTCCAGTTGTTTGTAGTAGGGCTCATGTCTTACTTACGTTATTTGTGTTTGTTTGGTTCGTTTTTACCTCCAGTTGTTTGTAGTAGGGCTCATGTCTTACTTACGTTATTTGTGTTTGTTCGGTTCCTCTTTACCTCCAGTTGTTTACAGTATGAGGACTCATGTCTTACTTACGTTATTTGTGTTTGTTCGGTTCTTCTTTACCTCCAGTTGTTTGTAGTAGGGCTCTTGTCTTACTTACGTTATTTGTGTTTGTTTGGTTCGTCTTTACCTCCAGTTGTTTGTAGTAGGGCTCATGTCTTACTTACGTTATTTGTGTTTGTTCGGTTCTTCTTTACCTCCAGTTGTTTGTAGTAGGGCTCATGTCTTACTTACGTTATTTGTGTTTGTTTGGTTCGTCTTTATCTCCAGTTGTTTGTAGTAGGGCTCATGTCTTACTTACGTTATTTGTGTTTGTTCGGTTCTTCTTTACCTCCAGTTGTTTGTAGTAGTGCTCATGTCTTACTTACGTTATTTGTGTTTGTTTGGTTCGTCTTTACCTCCAGTTGTTTGTAGTAGGGCTCATGTCTTACTTACGTTATTTGTGTTTGTTTGGTTCGTCTTTACCTCCAGTTGTTTAAAGTAGGGCTCATGTCTTACTTACGTTATTTGTGTTTGTTTGTTTCTTCTTTACCTCCAGTTGTTTGTAGTAGGGCTCATGTCTTACTTACGTTATTTGTGTTTGTTCGGTTCTTCTTTACCTCCAGTTGTTTGTAGTAGTGCTCATGTCTTACTTACGTTATTTGTGTTTGTTTGGTTCGTCTTTACCTCCAGTTGTTTAAAGTAGGGCTCATGTCTTACTTACGTTATTTGTGTTTGTTTGGTTCGTCTTTACCTCCAGTTGTTTGTAGTAGGGGTCATATCTTACTTACGTTATTTGTGTTTGTTTGGTTCTTCTTTACCTCCAGTTGTTTGTAGTAGGGCTCATGTCTTACTTACGTTATTTGTGTTTGTTTGGTTCTTCTTTACCTCCAGTTGTTTGTAGTAGGGCTCATGTTTTACTTACGTTATTTGTGTTTGTTCGGTTCTTCTTTACCTCCAGTTGTTTGTAGTAGGGCTCATGTCTTACTTACGTTATTTGTGTTTGTTTGGTTCTTCTTTACCTCCAGTTGTTTGTAGTAGGGCTCATGTCTTACTTACGTTATTTGTGTTTGTTTGGTTCTTCTTTACCTCCAGTTGTTTGTAGTAGGGCTCATGTTTTACTTACGTTATTTGTGTTTGTTCGGTTCTTCTTTACCTCCAGTTGTTTGTAGTAGTGCTCATGTCTTACTTACGTTATTTGTGTTTGTTTGGTTCGTCTTTACCTCCAGTTGTTTAAAGTAGGGCTCATGTCTTACTTACGTTATTTGTGTTTGTTTGGTTCTTCTTTACCTCCAGTTGTTTGTAGTAGGGCTCATGTCTTACTTACGTTATTTGTGTTTGTTCGGTTCTTCTTTACCCCCAGTTGTTTGTAGTAGGGCTCATGTCTTACTTACGTTATTTGTGTTTGTTTGGTTCGTCTTTACCTCCAGTTGTTTGTAGTAGGGCTCATGTCTTACTTACGTTATTTGTGTTTGTTCGGTTCTTCTTTACCTCCAGTTGTTTGTAGTAGGGCTCATGTCTTACTTACGTTATTTGTGTTTGTTCGGTTCTTCTTTACCTCCAGTTGTTTGTAGTAGGGCTCATGTCTTACTTACGTTATTTGTGTTTGTTTGGTTCTTCTTTACCTCCAGTTGTTTGTAGTAGGGCTCATGTCTTACTTACGTTATTTGTGTTTGTTCGGTTCTTCTTTACCTCCAGTTGTTTGTAGTAGGGCTCATGTCTTACTTACGTTATTTGTGTTTGTTTGGTTCGTCTTTACCTCCAGTTGTTTGTAGTAGGGCTCATGTCTTACTTACGTTATTTGTGTTTGTTCGGTTCTTCTTTACCTCCAGTTGTGTGTAGTAGGGCTCATGTCTTACTTACGTTATTTGTGTTTGTTTGGTTCGTCTTTACCTCCAGTTGTTTGTAGTAGGGCTCATGTCTTACTTACGTTATTTGTGTTTGTTTGGTTCTTCTTTACCTCCAGTTGTTTGTAGTAGGGCTCATGTCTTACTTACGTTATTTGTGTTTGTTTGGTTCGTCTTTACCTCCAGTTGTTTGTAGTAGGGCTCATGTCTTACTTACGTTATTTGTGTTTGTTTGGTTCGTCTTTACCTCCAGTTGTTTGTAGTAAGGCTCTTGTCTTACTTACGTTATTTGTGTTTGTTCGGTTCTTCTTTACCTCCAGTTGTTTGTAGTAGGGCTCATGTCTTACTTACGTTATTTGTGTTTGTTTGGTTCGTCTTTACCTCCAGTTGTTTGTAGTAGGGCTCATGTCTTACTTACGTTATTTGTGTTTGCTTGGTTCTTCTTTACCTCCAGTTGTTTGTAGTAGGGCTCATGTCTTACTTACGTTATTTGTGTTTGTTTGGTTCGTCTTTACCTCCAGTTGTTTGTAGGAGGGCTGATGTCTTATTTATGTTATTTGTGTTTGTTTGGTTCGTCTTTACCTCCAGTTGTTTGTAGTAGGGCTCTTGTCTTACTTACGTTATTTGTGTTTGTTTGGTTCGTCTTTACCTCCAGTTGTTTGTAGTAGGGCTCATGTCTTACTTACGTTATTTGTGTTTGTTCGGTTCTTCTTTACCTCCAGTTGTTTGTAGTAGGGCTCATGTCTAACTTACGTTATTTGTGTTTGTTTGGTTCGTCTTTACCTCCAGTTGTTTGTAGTAGGGCTCATGTCTAACTTACGTTATTTGTGTTTGTTTGGTTCGTCTTTACCTCCAGTTGTTTGTAGTAGGGCTCATGTCTTACTTACGTTATTTGTGTTTGTTCGGTTCTTCTTTACCTCCAGTTGTTTGTAGTAGGGCTCATGTCTTACTTACGTTATTTGTGTTTGTTTGGTTCGTCTTTACCTCCAGTTGTTTGTAGTAGGGCTCATGTCTTACTTACGTTATTTGTGTTTGTTTGGTTCTTCTTTACCTCCAGTTGTGTGTAGTAGGGCTCATGTCTTACTTACGTTATTTGTGTTTGTTTGGTTCGTCTTTACCCTCAGTTGTTTGTAGTAGGGCTCATGTCTTACTTACGTTATTTGTGTTTGTTCGGTTCTTCTTTACCTCCAGTTGTTTGTAGTAGGGCTCATGTCTTACTTACGTTATTTGTGTTTGTTTGGTTCGTCTTTACCTCCAGTTGTTTGTAGTAGGGCTCATGTCTTACTTACGTTATTTGTGTTTGTTTGGTTCGTCTTTACCTCCAGTTGTTTGTAGTAAGGCTCTTGTCTTACTTACGTTATTTGTGTTTGTTCGGTTCTTCTTTACCTCCAGTTGTTTGTAGTAGGGCTCATGTCTTACTTACGTTATTTGTGTTTGTTTGGTTCGTCTTTACCTCCAGTTGTTTGTAGTAGGGCTCATGTCTTACTTACGTTATTTGTGTTTGCTTGGTTCTTCTTTACCTCCAGTTGTTTGTAGTAGGGCTCATGTCTTACTTACGTTATTTGTGTTTGTTTGGTTCGTCTTTACCTCCAGTTGTTTGTAGTAGGGCTCATGTCTTACTTACGTTATTTGTGTTTGTTTGGTTCGTCTTTACCTTCAGTTGTTTGTAGTAGGGCTCATGTCTTACTTACGTTATTTGTGTTTGTTCGGTTCTTCTTTACCTCCAGTTGTTTGTAGGAGGGCTGATGTCTTATTTATGTTATTTGTGTTTGTTTGGTTCGTCTTTACCTCCAGTTGTTTGTAGTAGGGCTCTTGTCTTACTTACGTTATTTGTGTTTGTTTGGTTCGTCTTTACCTCCAGTTGTTTGTAGTAGGGCTCATGTCTTACTTACGTTATTTGTGTTTGTTTGGTTCGTCTTTACCTTCAGTTGTTTGTAGTAGGACTCATGTCTTACTTACGTTATTTGTGTTTGTTCGGTTCTTCTTTACCTCCAGTTGTTTGTAGGAGGGCTGATGTCTTATTTATGTTATTTGTGTTTGTTTGGTTCGTCTTTACCTCCAGTTGTTTGTAGTAGGGCTCTTGTCTTACTTACGTTATTTGTGTTTGTTTGGTTCGTCTTTACCTCCAGTTGTTTGTAGTAGGGCTCATGTCTTACTTACGATATTTGTGTTTGTTCGGTTCTTCTTTACCTCCAGTTGTTTGTAGTAGGGCTCATGTCTTACTTACGTTATTTGTGTTTGTTTGGTTCGTCTTTACCTCCAGTTGTTTGTAGTAGGGCTCATGTCTAACTTACGTTATTTGTGTTTGTTTGGTTCGTCTTTACCTCCAGTTGTTTGTAGTAGGGCTCATGTCTTACTTACGTTATTTGTGTTTGTTCGGTTCTTCTTTACCTCCAGTTGTTTGTAGTAGGGCTCATGTCTTACTTACGTTATTTGTGTTTGTTTGGTTCGTCTTTACCTCCAGTTGTTTGTAGTAGGGCTCATGTCTTACTTACGTTATTTGTGTTTGTTCGGTTCTTCTTTACCTCCAGTTGTGTGTAGTAGGGCTCATGTCTTACTTACGTTATTTGTGTTTGTTTGGTTCGTCTTTACCTCCAGTTGTTTGTAGTAGGGCTCATGTCTTACTTACGTTATTTGTGTTTGTTCGGTTCTTCTTTACCTCCAGTTGTTTGTAGTAGGGCTCATGTCTTACTTACGTTATTTGTGTTTGTTTGGTTCGTCTTTACCTCCAGTTGTTTGTAGTAGGGCTCATGTCTTACTTACGTTATTTGTGTTTGTTTGGTTCGTCTTTACCTCCAGTTGTTTGTAGTAAGGCTCTTGTCTTACTTACGTTATTTGTGTTTGTTCGGTTCTTCTTTACCTCCAGTTGTTTGTAGTAGGGCTCATGTCTTACTTACGTTATTTGTGTTTGTTTGGTTCGTCTTTACCTCCAGTTGTTTGTAGTAGGGCTCATGTCTTACTTACGTTATTTGTGTTTGCTTGGTTCTTCTTTACCTCCAGTTGTTTGTAGTAGGGCTCATGTCTTACTTACGTTATTTGTGTTTGTTTGGTTCGTCTTTACCTCCAGTTGTTTGTAGTAGGGCTTATGTCTTACTTACGTTATTTGTGTTTGTTTGGTTCGTCTTTACCTTCAGTTGTTTGTAGTAGGGCTCATGTCTTACTTACGTTATTTGTGTTTGTTCGGTTCTTCTTTACCTCCAGTTGTTTGTAGGAGGGCTGATGTCTTATTTATGTTATTTGTGTTTGTTTGGTTCGTCTTTACCTCCAGTTGTTTGTAGTAGGGCTCTTGTCTTACTTACGTTATTTGTGTTTGTTTGGTTCGTCTTTACCTCCAGTTGTTTGTAGTAGGGCTCATGTCTTACTTACGTTATTTGTGTTTGTTCGGTTCTTCTTTACCTCCAGTTGTTTGTAGTAGGGCTCATGTCTTACTTACGTTATTTGGGTTTGTTTGGTTCGTCTTTACCTCCAGTTGTTTGTAGTAGGGCTCATGTCTAACTTACGTTATTTGTGTTTGTTTGGTTCGTCTTTACCTCCAGTTGTTTGTAGTAGGGCTCATGTCTTACTTACGTTATTTGTGTTTGTTTGGTTCGTCTTTACCTCCAGTTGTTTGTAGTAGGGCTCTTGTCTTACTTACGTTATTTGTGTTTGTTTGGTTCGTCTTTACCTCCAGTTGTTTGTAGTAGGGCTCATGTCTTACTTACGATATTTGTGTTTGTTCGGTTCTTCTTTACCTCCAGTTGTTTGTAGTAGGGCTCATGTCTTACTTACGTTATTTGTGTTTGTTTGGTTCGTCTTTACCTCCAGTTGTTTGTAGTAGGGCTCATGTCTAACTTACGTTATTTGTGTTTGTTTGGTTCGTCTTTACCTCCAGTTGTTTGTAGTAGGGCTCATGTCTTACTTACGTTATTTGTGTTTGTTCGGTTCTTCTTTACCTCCAGTTGTTTGTAGTAGGGCTCATGTCTTACTTACGTTATTTGTGTTTGTTTGGTTCGTCTTTACCTCCAGTTGTTTGTAGTAGGGCTCATGTCTTACTTACGTTATTTGTGTTTGTTCGGTTCTTCTTTACCTCCAGTTGTGTGTAGTAGGGCTCATGTCTTACTTACGTTATTTGTGTTTGTTTGGTTCGTCTTTACCTCCAGTTGTTTGTAGTAGGGCTCATGTCTTACTTACGTTATTTGTGTTTGTTCGGTTCTTCTTTACCTCCAGTTGTTTGTAGTAGGGCTCATGTCTTACTTACGTTATTTGTGTTTGTTTGGTTCGTCTTTACCTCCAGTTGTTTGTAGTAGGGCTCATGTCTTACTTACGTTATTTGTGTTTGTTTGGTTCGTCTTTACCTCCAGTTGTTTGTAGTAAGGCTCTTGTCTTACTTACGTTATTTGTGTTTGTTCGGTTCTTCTTTACCTCCAGTTGTTTGTAGTAGGGCTCATGTCTTACTTACGTTATTTGTGTTTGTTTGGTTCGTCTTTACCTCCAGTTGTTTGTAGTAGGGCTCATGTCTTACTTACGTTATTTGTGTTTGCTTGGTTCTTCTTTACCTCCAGTTGTTTGTAGTAGGGCTCATGTCTTACTTACGTTATTTGTGTTTGTTTGGTTCGTCTTTACCTCCAGTTGTTTGTAGTAGGGCTTATGTCTTACTTACGTTATTTGTGTTTGTTTGGTTCGTCTTTACCTTCAGTTGTTTGTAGTAGGGCTCATGTCTTACTTACGTTATTTGTGTTTGTTCGGTTCTTCTTTACCTCCAGTTGTTTGTAGGAGGGCTGATGTCTTATTTATGTTATTTGTGTTTGTTTGGTTCGTCTTTACCTCCAGTTGTTTGTAGTAGGGCTCTTGTCTTACTTACGTTATTTGTGTTTGTTTGGTTCGTCTTTACCTCCAGTTGTTTGTAGTAGGGCTCATGTCTTACTTACGTTATTTGTGTTTGTTCGGTTCTTCTTTACCTCCAGTTGTTTGTAGTAGGGCTCATGTCTTACTTACGTTATTTGGGTTTGTTTGGTTCGTCTTTACCTCCAGTTGTTTGTAGTAGGGCTCATGTCTAACTTACGTTATTTGTGTTTGTTTGGTTCGTCTTTACCTCCAGTTGTTTGTAGTAGGGCTCATGTCTTACTTACGTTATTTGTGTTTGTTCGGTTCTTCTTTACCTCCAGTTGTTTGTAGTAGGGCTCATGTCTTACTTACGTTATTTGTGTTTGTTTGGTTCGTCTTTACCTCCAGTTGTTTGTAGTAGGGCTCATGTCTTACTTACGTTATTTGTGTTTGTTTGGTTCGTCTTTACCTCCAGTTGTTTGTAGTAGGGCTCATGTCTTACTTACGTTATTTGTGTTTGTTTGGTTCGTCTTTACCTTCAGTTGTTTGTAGTAGGGCTCATGTCTTACTTACGTTATTTGTGTTTGTTCGGTTCTTCTTTACCTCCAGTTGTTTGTAGGAGGGCTGATGTCTTATTTATGTTATTTGTGTTTGTTTGGTTCGTCTTTACCTCCAGTTGTTTGTAGTAGGGCTCTTGTCTTACTTACGTTATTTGTGTTTGTTTGGTTCGTCTTTACCTCCAGTTGTTTGTAGTAGGGCTCATGTCTTACTTACGTTATTTGTGTTTGTTCGGTTCTTCTTTACCTCCAGTTGTTTGTAGTAGGGCTCATGTCTTACTTACGTTATTTGTGTTTGTTTGGTTCGTCTTTACCTCCAGTTGTTTGTAGTAGGGCTCATGTCTAACTTACGTTATTTGTGTTTGTTTGGTTCGTCTTTACCTCCAGTTGTTTGTAGTAGGGCTCATGTCTTACTTACGTTATTTGTGTTTGTTCGGTTCTTCTTTACCTCCAGTTATTTGTAGTAGGGCTCATGTCTTACTTACGTTATTTGTGTTTGTTCGGTTCTTCTTTACCTCCAGTTGTGTGTAGTAGGGCTCATGTCTTACTTACGTTATTTGTGTTTGTTTGGTTCGTCTTTACCTCCAGTTGTTTGTAGTAGGGCTCATGTCTTACTTACGTTATTTGTGTTTGTTCGGTTCTTCTTTACCGCCAGTTGTTTGTAGTAGGGCTCATGTCTAACTTACGTTATTTGTGTTTGTTCGGTTCTTCTTTACCTCCAGTTGTTTGTAGTAGGGCTCATGTCTTACTTACGTTATTTGTGTTTGTTTGGTTCGTCTTTACCTCCAGTTGTTTGTAGTAGGGCTCATGTCTTACTTACGTTATTTGTGTTTGTTTGGTTCGTCTTTACCTCCAGTTGTTTGTAGTAGGGCTCATGTCTTACTTACGTTATTTGTGTTTGTTCGGTTCTTCTTTACCTCCAGTTGTTTGTAGTAGGGCTCATGTCTTACTTACGTTATTTGTGTTTGTTTGGTTCGTCTTTACCTCCAGTTGTTTGTAGTAGGGCTCATGTCTTACTTACGTTATTTGTGTTTGTTCGGTTCTTCTTTACCTCCAGTTGTTTGTAGTAGGGCTCATGTCTTACTTACGTTATTTGTGTTTGTTTGGTTCGTCTTTACCTCCAGTTGTTTGTAGTAGGGCTCATGTCTAACTTACGTTATTTGTGTTTGTTTGGTTCGTCTTTACCTCCAGTTGTTTGTAGTAGGGCTCATGTCTTACTTACGTTATTTGTGTTTGTTCGGTTCTTCTTTACCTCCAGTTGTTTGTAGTAGGGCTCATGTCTTACTTACGTTATTTGTGTTTGTTTGGTTCGTCTTTACCTCCAGTTGTTTGTAGTAGGGCTCATGTCTTACTTACGTTATTTGTGTTTGTTTGGTTCGTCTTTACCTCCAGTTGTTTGTAGTAGGGCTCATGTCTTACTTACGTTATTTGTGTTTGTTTGGTTCGTCTTTACCTTCAGTTGTTTGTAGTAGGGCTCATGTCTTACTTACGTTATTTGTGTTTGTTCGGTTCTTCTTTACCTCCAGTTGTTTGTAGGAGGGCTGATGTCTTATTTATGTTATTTGTGTTGGTTTGGTTCGTCTTTACCTCCAGTTGTTTGTAGTAGGGCTCTTGTCTTACTTACGTTATTTGTGTTTGTTTGGTTCGTCTTTACCTCCAGTTGTTTGTAGTAGGGCTCATGTCTTACTTACGTTATTTGTGTTTGTTCGGTTCTTCTTTACCTCCAGTTGTTTGTAGTAGGGCTCATGTCTTACTTACGTTATTTGTGTTTGTTTGGTTCGTCTTTACCTCCAGTTGTTTGTAGTAGGGCTCATGTCTAACTTACGTTATTTGTGTTTGTTTGGTTCGTCTTTACCTCCAGTTGTTTGTAGTAGGGCTCATGTCTTACTTACGTTATTTGTGTTTGTTCGGTTCTTCTTTACCTCCAGTTATTTGTAGTAGGGCTCATGTCTTACTTACGTTATTTGTGTTTGTTCGGTTCTTCTTTACCTCCAGTTGTGTGTAGTAGGGCTCATGTCTTACTTACGTTATTTGTGTTTGTTTGGTTCGTCTTTACCTCCAGTTGTTTGTAGTAGGGCTCATTTCTTACTTACGTTATTTGTGTTTGTTCGGTTCTTCTTTACCGCCAGTTGTTTGTAGTAGGGCTCATGTCTAACTTACGTTATTTGTGTTTGTTCGGTTCTTCTTTACCTCCAGTTGTTTGTAGTAGGGCTCATGTCTTACTTACGTTATTTGTGTTTGTTTGGTTCGTCTTTACCTCCAGTTGTTTGTAGTAGGGCTCATGTCTTACTTACGTTATTTGTGTTTGTTTGGTTCGTCTTTACCTCCAGTTGTTTGTAGTAGGGCTCATGTCTTACTTACGTTATTTGTGTTTGTTCGGTTCTTCTTTACCTCCAGTTGTTTGTAGTAGGGCTCATGTCTTACTTACGTTATTTGTGTTTGTTTGGTTCGTCTTTACCTCCAGTTGTTTGTAGTAGGGCTCATGTCTTACTTACGTTATTTGTGTTTGTTCGGTTCTTCTTTACCTCCAGTTGTGTGTAGTAGGGCTCATGTCTTACTTACGTTATTTGTGTTTGTTTGGTTCGTCTTTACCTCCAGTTGTTTGTAGTAGGGCTCATGTCTTACTTACGTTATTTGTGTTTGTTCGGTTCTTCTTTACCTCCAGTTGTTTGTAGTAGGGCTCATGTCTTACTTACGTTATTTGTGTTTGTTTGGTTCGTCTTTACCTCCAGTTGTTTGTAGTAGGGCTCATGTCTTACTTACGTTATTTGTGTTTGTTTGGTTCGTCTTTACCTCCAGTTGTTTGTAGTAGGGCTCATGTCTTACTTACGTTATTTGTGTTTGTTCGGTTCTTCTTTACCTCCAGTTGTTTGTAGTAGGGCTCATGTCTTACTTACGTTATTTGTGTTTGTTTGGTTCGTCTTTACCTCCAGTTGTTTGTAGTAGGGCTCATGTCTTACTTACGTTATTTGTGTTTGTTTGGTTCGTCTTTACCTCCAGTGGTTTGTAGTAGGGCTCATGTCTAACTTACGTTATTTGTGTTTGTTCGGTTCTTCTTTACCTCCAGTTGTTTGTAGTAGGGCTCATGTCTTACTTACGTTATTTGTGTTTGTTTGGTTCGTCTTTACCTCCAGTTGTTTGTAGTAGGGCTCATGTCTAACTTACGTTATTTGTGTTTGTTTGGTTCGTCTTTACCTCCAGTTGTTTGTAGTAGGGCTCATGTCTTACTTACGTTATTTGTGTTTGTTCGGTTCTTCTTTACCTCCAGTTGTTTGTAGAAGGGCTCAAGTCTTACTTACGTTATTTGTGTTTGTTTGGTTCGTCTTTACCTCCAGTTGTTTGTAGTAGGGCTCATGTCTTACTTACGTTATTTGTGTTTGTTCGGTTCTTCTTTACCTCCAGTTGTTTGTAGTAGGGCTCATGTCTTACTTACGTTATTTGTGTTTGTTTGGTTCGTCTTTACCTCCAGTGGTTTGTAGTAGGGCTCATGTCTAACTTACGTTATTTGTGTTTGTTCGGTTCTTCTTTACCTCCAGTTGTTTGTAGTAGGGCTCATGTCTTACTTACGTTATTTGTGTTTGTTTGGTTCGTCTTTACCTCCAGTTGTTTGTAGTAGGGCTCATGTCTAACTTACGTTATTTGTGTTTGTTTGGTTCGTCTTTACCTCCAGTTGTTTGTAGTAGGGCTCATGTCTTACTTACGTTATTTGTGTTTGTTCGGTTCTTCTTTACCTCCAGTTGTTTGTAGAAGGGCTCAAGTCTTACTTACGTTATTTGTGTTTGTTTGGTTCGTCTTTACCTCCAGTTGTTTGTAGTAGGGCTCATGTCTTACTTACGTTATTTGTGTTTGTTCGGTTCTTCTTTACCTCCAGTTGTGTGTAGTAGGGCTCATGTCTTACTTACGTTATTTGTGTTTGTTTGGTTCGTCTTTACCTCCAGTTGTTTGTAGTAGGGCTCATGTCTTACTTACGTTATTTGTGTTTGTTCGGTTCTTCTTTACCTCCAGTTGTTTGTAGTAGGGCTCATGTCTTACTTACGTTATTTGTGTTTGTTTGGTTCGTCTTTACCTCCAGTTGTTTGTAGTAGGGCTCATGTCTTACTTACGTTATTTGTGTTTGTTCGGTTCTTCTTTACCTCCAGTTGTTTGTAGTAGGGCTCATGTCTTACTTACGTTATTTGTGTTTGTTTGGTTCGTCTTTACCTCCAGTTGTTTGTAGTAGGGCTCATGTCTAACTTACGTTATTTGTGTTTGTTTGGTTCGTCTTTACCTCCAGTTGTTTGTAGTAGGGCTCATGTCTTACTTACGTTATTTGTGTTTGTTCGGTTCTTCTTTACCTCCAGTTGTTTGTAGAAGGGCTCAAGTCTTACTTACGTTATTTGTGTTTGTTTGGTTCGTCTTTACCTCCAGTTGTTTGTAGTAGGGCTCATGTCTTACTTACGTTATTTGTGTTTGTTCGGTTCTTCTTTACCTCCAGTTGTGTGTAGTAGGGCTCATGTCTTACTTACGTTATTTGTGTTTGTTTGGTTCGTCTTTACCTCCAGTTGTTTGTAGTAGGGCTCATGTCTTACTTACGTTATTTGTGTTTGTTCGGTTCTTCTTTACCTCCAGTTGTTTGTAGTAGGGCTCATGTCTTACTTACGTTATTTGTGTTTGTTTGGTTCGTCTTTACCTCCAGTTGTTTGTAGTAGGGCTCATGTCTTACTTACGTTATTTGTGTTTGTTTGGTTCGTCTTTACCTCCAGTTGTTTGTAGTAGGGCTCATGTCTTACTTACGTTATTTGTGTTTGTTCGGTTCTTCTTTACCTCCAGTTGTTTGTAGTAGGGCTCATGTCTTACTTACGTTATTTGTGTTTGTTTGGTTCGTCTTTACCTCCAGTTGTTTAAAGTAGGGCTCATGTCTTACTTACGTTATTTGTGTTTGTTTGGTTCTTCTTTACCTCCAGTTGTTTGTAGTAGGGCTCATGTCTTACTTACGTTATTTGTGTTTGTTCGGTTCGTCTTTACCTCCAGTTGTTTGTAGTAGGGCTCATGTTTTACTTACGTTATTTGTGTTTGTTCGGTTCTTCTTTACCTCCAGTTGTTTGTAGGAGGGCTGATGTCTTATTTATGTTATTTGTGTTTGTTTGGTTCGTCTTTACCTCCAGTTGTTTGTAGTAGGGCTCTTGTCTTACTTACGTTATTTGTGTTTGTTTGGTTCGTCTTTACCTCCAGTTGTTTGTAGTAGGGCTCATGTCTTACTTACGTTATTTGTGTTTGTTCGGTTCTTCTTTACCTCCAGTTGTTTGTAGTAGGGCTCATGTCTTACTTACGTTATTTGTGTTTGTTTGGTTCGTCTTTACCTCCAGTTGTTTGTAGTAGGGCTCATGTCTAACTTACGTTATTTGTGTTTGTTTGGTTCGTCTTTACCTCCAGTTGTTTGTAGTAGGGCTCATGTCTTACTTACGTTATTTGTGTTTGTTCGGTTCTTCTTTACCTCCAGTTATTTGTAGTAGGGCTCATGTCTTACTTACGTTATTTGTGTTTGTTCGGTTCTTCTTTACCTCCAGTTGTGTGTAGTAGGGCTCATGTCTTACTTACGTTATTTGTGTTTGTTTGGTTCGTCTTTACCTCCAGTTGTTTGTAGTAGGGCTCATTTCTTACTTACGTTATTTGTGTTTGTTCGGTTCTTCTTTACCGCCAGTTGTTTGTAGTAGGGCTCATGTCTAACTTACGTTATTTGTGTTTGTTCGGTTCTTCTTTACCTCCAGTTGTTTGTAGTAGGGCTCATGTCTTACTTACGTTATTTGTGTTTGTTTGGTTCGTCTTTACCTCCAGTTGTTTGTAGTAGGGCTCATGTCTTACTTACGTTATTTGTGTTTGTTTGGTTCGTCTTTACCTCCAGTTGTTTGTAGTAGGGCTCATGTCTTACTTACGTTATTTGTGTTTGTTCGGTTCTTCTTTACCTCCAGTTGTTTGTAGTAGGGCTCATGTCTTACTTACGTTATTTGTGTTTGTTTGGTTCGTCTTTACCTCCAGTTGTTTGTAGTAGGGCTCATGTCTTACTTACGTTATTTGTGTTTGTTCGGTTCTTCTTTACCTCCAGTTGTGTGTAGTAGGGCTCATGTCTTACTTACGTTATTTGTGTTTGTTTGGTTCGTCTTTACCTCCAGTTGTTTGTAGTAGGGCTCATGTCTCACTTACGTTATTTGTGTTTGTTCGGTTCTTCTTTACCTCCAGTTGTTTGTAGTAGGGCTCATGTCTTACTTACGTTATTTGTGTTTGTTTGGTTCGTCTTTACCTCCAGTTGTTTGTAGTAGGGCTCATGTCTTACTTACGTTATTTGTGTTTGTTTGGTTCGTCTTTACCTCCAGTTGTTTGTAGTAGGGCTCATGTCTTACTTACGTTATTTGTGTTTGTTCGGTTCTTCTTTACCTCCAGTTGTTTGTAGTAGGGCTCATGTCTTACTTACGTTATTTGTGTTTGTTTGGTTCGTCTTTACCTCCAGTTGTTTGTAGTAGGGCTCATGTCTTACTTACGTTATTTGTGTTTGTTTGGTTCGTCTTTACCTCCAGTGGTTTGTAGTAGGGCTCATGTCTAACTTACGTTATTTGTGTTTGTTCGGTTCTTCTTTACCTCCAGTTGTTTGTAGTAGGGCTCATGTCTTACTTACGTTATTTGTGTTTGTTTGGTTCGTCTTTACCTCCAGTTGTTTGTAGTAGGGCTCATGTCTAACTTACGTTATTTGTGTTTGTTTGGTTCGTCTTTACCTCCAGTTGTTTGTAGTAGGGCTCATGTCTTACTTACGTTATTTGTGTTTGTTCGGTTCTTCTTTACCTCCAGTTGTTTGTAGAAGGGCTCAAGTCTTACTTACGTTATTTGTGTTTGTTTGGTTCGTCTTTACCTCCAGTTGTTTGTAGTAGGGCTCATGTCTTACTTACGTTATTTGTGTTTGTTCGGTTCTTCTTTACCTCCAGTTGTGTGTAGTAGGGCTCATGTCTTACTTACGTTATTTGTGTTTGTTCGGTTCTTCTTTACCTCCAGTTGTTTGTAGAAGGGCTCAAGTCTTACTTACGTTATTTGTGTTTGTTTGGTTCGTCTTTACCTCCAGTTGTTTGTAGTAGGGCTCATGTCTTACTTACGTTATTTGTGTTTGTTCGGTTCTTCTTTACCTCCAGTTGTGTGTAGTAGGGCTCATGTCTTACTTACGTTATTTGTGTTTGTTTGGTTCGTCTTTACCTCCAGTTGTTTGTAGTAGGGCTCATGTCTTACTTACGTTATTTGTGTTTGTTCGGTTCTTCTTTACCTCCAGTTGTTTGTAGTAGGGCTCATGTCTTACTTACGTTATTTGTGTTTGTTTGGTTCGTCTTTACCTCCAGTTGTTTGTAGTAGGGCTCATGTCTTACTTACGTTATTTGTGTTTGTTTGGTTCGTCTTTACCTCCAGTTGTTTGTAGTAGGGCTCATGTCTTACTTACGTTATTTGTGTTTGTTCGGTTCTTCTTTACCTCCAGTTGTTTGTAGTAGGGCTCATGTCTTACTTACGTTATTTGTGTTTGTTTGGTTCGTCTTTACCTCCAGTTGTTTAAAGTAGGGCTCATGTCTTACTTACGTTATTTGTGTTTGTTTGGTTCTTCTTTACCTCCAGTTGTTTGTAGTAGGGCTCATGTCTTACTTACGTTATTTGTGTTTGTTCGGTTCGTCTTTACCTCCAGTTGTTTGTAGTAGGGCTCATGTTTTACTTACGTTATTTGTGTTTGTTCGGTTCTTCTTTACCTCCAGTTGTTTGTAGGAGGGCTGATGTCTTATTTATGTTATTTGTGTTTGTTTGGTTCGTCTTTACCTCCAGTTGTTTGTAGTAGGGCTCTTGTCTTACTTACGTTATTTGTGTTTGTTTGGTTCGTCTTTACCTCCAGTTGTTTGTAGTAGGGCTCATGTCTTACTTACGTTATTTGTGTTTGTTCGGTTCTTCTTTACCTCCAGTTGTTTGTAGTAGGGCTCATGTCTTACTTACGTTATTTGTGTTTGTTTGGTTCGTCTTTACCTCCAGTTGTTTGTAGTAGGGCTCATGTCTAACTTACGTTATTTGTGTTTGTTTGGTTCGTCTTTACCTCCAGTTGTTTGTAGTAGGGCTCATGTCTTACTTACGTTATTTGTGTTTGTTCGGTTCTTCTTTACCTCCAGTTATTTGTAGTAGGGCTCATGTCTTACTTACGTTATTTGTGTTTGTTCGGTTCTTCTTTACCTCCAGTTGTGTGTAGTAGGGCTCATGTCTTACTTACGTTATTTGTGTTTGTTTGGTTCGTCTTTACCTCCAGTTGTTTGTAGTAGGGCTCATTTCTTACTTACGTTATTTGTGTTTGTTCGGTTCTTCTTTACCGCCAGTTGTTTGTAGTAGGGCTCATGTCTAACTTACGTTATTTGTGTTTGTTCGGTTCTTCTTTACCTCCAGTTGTTTGTAGTAGGGCTCATGTCTTACTTACGTTATTTGTGTTTGTTTGGTTCGTCTTTACCTCCAGTTGTTTGTAGTAGGGCTCATGTCTTACTTACGTTATTTGTGTTTGTTTGGTTCGTCTTTACCTCCAGTTGTTTGTAGTAGGGCTCATGTCTTACTTACGTTATTTGTGTTTGTTCGGTTCTTCTTTACCTCCAGTTGTTTGTAGTAGGGCTCATGTCTTACTTACGTTATTTGTGTTTGTTTGGTTCGTCTTTACCTCCAGTTGTTTGTAGTAGGGCTCATGTCTTACTTACGTTATTTGTGTTTGTTCGGTTCTTCTTTACCTCCAGTTGTGTGTAGTAGGGCTCATGTCTTACTTACGTTATTTGTGTTTGTTTGGTTCGTCTTTACCTCCAGTTGTTTGTAGTAGGGCTCATGTCTCACTTACGTTATTTGTGTTTGTTCGGTTCTTCTTTACCTCCAGTTGTTTGTAGTAGGGCTCATGTCTTACTTACGTTATTTGTGTTTGTTTGGTTCGTCTTTACCTCCAGTTGTTTGTAGTAGGGCTCATGTCTTACTTACGTTATTTGTGTTTGTTTGGTTCGTCTTTACCTCCAGTTGTTTGTAGTAGGGCTCATGTCTTACTTACGTTATTTGTGTTTGTTCGGTTCTTCTTTACCTCCAGTTGTTTGTAGTAGGGCTCATGTCTTACTTACGTTATTTGTGTTTGTTTGGTTCGTCTTTACCTCCAGTTGTTTGTAGTAGGGCTCATGTCTTACTTACGTTATTTGTGTTTGTTTGGTTCGTCTTTACCTCCAGTGGTTTGTAGTAGGGCTCATGTCTAACTTACGTTATTTGTGTTTGTTCGGTTCTTCTTTACCTCCAGTTGTTTGTAGTAGGGCTCATGTCTTACTTACGTTATTTGTGTTTGTTTGGTTCGTCTTTACCTCCAGTTGTTTGTAGTAGGGCTCATGTCTAACTTACGTTATTTGTGTTTGTTTGGTTCGTCTTTACCTCCAGTTGTTTGTAGTAGGGCTCATGTCTTACTTACGTTATTTGTGTTTGTTCGGTTCTTCTTTACCTCCAGTTGTTTGTAGAAGGGCTCAAGTCTTACTTACGTTATTTGTGTTTGTTTGGTTCGTCTTTACCTCCAGTTGTTTGTAGTAGGGCTCATGTCTTACTTACGTTATTTGTGTTTGTTCGGTTCTTCTTTACCTCCAGTTGTGTGTAGTAGGGCTCATGTCTTACTTACGTTATTTGTGTTTGTTTGGTTCGTCTTTACCTCCAGTTGTTTGTAGTAGGGCTCATGTCTTACTTACGTTATTTGTGTTTGTTCGGTTCTTCTTTACCTCCAGTTGTTTGTAGTAGGGCTCATGTCTTACTTACGTTATTTGTGTTTGTTTGGTTCGTCTTTACCTCCAGTTGTTTGTAGTAGGGCTCATGTCTTACTTACGTTATTTGTGTTTGTTTGGTTCGTCTTTACCTCCAGTTGTTTGTAGTAGGGCTCATGTCTTACTTACGTTATTTGTGTTTGTTCGGTTCTTCTTTACCTCCAGTTGTTTGTAGTAGGGCTCATGTCTTACTTACGTTATTTGTGTTTGTTTGGTTCGTCTTTACCTCCAGTTGTTTAAAGTAGGGCTCATGTCTTACTTACGTTATTTGTGTTTGTTTGGTTCTTCTTTACCTCCAGTTGTTTGTAGTAGGGCTCATGTCTTACTTACGTTATTTGTGTTTGTTCGGTTCGTCTTTACCTCCAGTTGTTTGTAGTAGGGCTCATGTTTTACTTACGTTATTTGTGTTTGTTTGGTTCGTCTTTACCTCCAGTTGTTTGTAGTAGGGCTCATGTCTTACTTACGTTATTTGTGTTTGTTTGGTTCTTCTTTACCTCCAGTTGTTTGTAGTAGGGCTGATGTCTTACTTACGTTATTTGTGTTTGTTTGGTTCGTCTTTACCTCCAGTTGTTTGTAGTAGGGCTGATGTCTTACTTACGTTATTTGTGTTTGTTTGGTTCGTCTTTACCTCCAGTTGTTTGTAGTAGAGCTCATGTCTTACTTACGTTATTTGTGTTTGTTTGGTTCTTCTTTACCTCCAGTTGTTTGTAGTAGGGCTCATGTCTTACTTACGTTATTTGTGTTTGTTCGGTTCGTCTTTACCTCCTGTTGTTTGTAGTAGGGCTCATGTCTTACTTACGTTATTTGTGTTTGTTCGTTTCTTCTTTACCTCCAGTTGTTTGTAGTAGTGCTCATGTCTTACTTACGTTATTTGTGTTTGTTTGGTTCTTCTTTACCTCCAGTTGTTTGTAGTAGGGCTCATGTCTTACTTACGTTATTTGTGTTTGTTCGGTTCTTCTTTACCTCCAGTTGTTTGTAGTAGGGCTCATGTTTTACTTACGTTATTTGTGTTTGTTTGGTTCTTCTTTACCTCCAGTTGTTTGTAGTAGGGCTCATGTCTTACTTACGTTATTTGTGTTTGTTTGGTTCTTCTTTACCTCCAGTTGTTTGTAGTAGGGCTCTTGTCTTACTTACGTTATTTGTGTTTGTTCGGTTCTTCTTTACCTCCAGTTGTTTGTAGTAGGGCTCATGTCTTACTTACGTTATTTGTGTTTGTTCGGTTCTTCTTTACCTCCAGTTGTTTGTAGTAGGGCTCATGTTTTACTTACGTTATTTGTGTTTGTTTGGTTCTTCTTTACCTCCAGTTGTTTGTAGTAGGGCTCATGTCTTACTTACGTTATTTGTGTTTGTTTGGTTCGTCTTTACCTCCAGTTGTTTGTAGTAGGGCTCATGTCTTACTTACGTTATTTGTGTTTGTTCGGTTCTTCTTTACCTCCAGTTGTTTGTAGTAGGGCGCATGTCTTACTTACGTTATTTGTGTTTGTTCGGTTCTTCTTTACCTCCAGTTGTTTGTAGTAGGGCTCATGTCTTACTTACGTTATTTGTGTTTGTTCGGTTCTTCTTTACCTCCAGTTGTTTGTAGTAGGGCTCATGTTTTACTTACGTTATTTGTGTTTGTTTGGTTCTTCTTTACCTCCAGTTGTTTGTAGTAGGGCTCATGTCTTACTTACGTTATTTGTGTTTGTTTGGTTCGTCTTTACCTCCAGTTGTTTGTAGTAGGGCTCATGTCTTACTTACGTTATTTGTGTTTGTTTGGTTCGTCTTTACCTCCAGTTGTTTGTAGTAGGGCTCATGTCTTACTTACGTTATTTGTGTTTGTTTGGTTCGTCTTTACCTCCAGTTGTTTAAAGTAGGGCTCATGTCTTACTTACGTTATTTGTGTTTGTTTGGTTCTTCTTTACCTCCAGTTGTTTGTAGTAGGGCTCATGTCTTACTTACGTTATTTGTGTTTGTTCGGTTCGTCTTTACCTCCTGTTGTTTGTAGTAGGGCTCATGTCTTACTTACGTTATTTGTGCTTGTTCGTTTCTTCTTTACCTCCAGTTGTTTGTAGTAGGGCTCATGTCTTACTTACGTTATTTGTGTTTGTTTGGTTCTTCTTTACCTCCAGTTGTTTGTAGTAGGGCTCATGTCTTACTTACGTTATTTGTGTTTGTTCGGTTCTTCTTTACCTCCAGTTGTTTGTAGTAGGGCTCATGTTTTACTTACGTTATTTGTGTTTGTTTGGTTCTTCTTTACCTCCAGTTGTTTGTAGTAGGGCTCATGTCTTACTTACGTTATTTGTGTTTGTTTGGTTCTTCTTTACCTCCAGTTGTTTGTAGTAGGGCTCTTGTCTTACTTACGTTATTTGTGTTTGTTCGGTTCTTCTTTACCTCCAGTTGTTTGTAGTAGGGCTCATGTCTTACTTACGTTATTTGTGTTTGTTCGGTTCTTCTTTACCTCCAGTTGTTTGTAGTAGGGCTCATGTTTTACTTACGTTATTTGTGTTTGTTTGGTTCTTCTTTACCTCCAGTTGTTTGTAGTAGGGCTCATGTCTTACTTACGTTATTTGTGTTTGTTTGGTTCTTCTTTACCTCCAGTTGTTTGTAGTAGGGCTCATGTCTTACATACGTTATTTGTGTTTGTTTGGTTCTTCTTTACCTCCAGTTGTTTGTAGTAGGGCTCATGTCTTACTTACGTTATTTGTGTTTGTTTGGTTCGTCTTTACCTCCAGGTGTTTGTAGTAGGGCTCATGTCTTACTTACGTTATTTGTGTTTGTTCGGTTCTTCTTTACCTCCAGTTGTTTGTAGTAGGGCTCATGTTTTACTTACGTTATTTGTGTTTGTTTGGTTCTTCTTTACCTCCAGTTGTTTGTAGTAGGGCTCATGTCTTACCTACGTTATTTGTGTTTGTTTGGTTCTTCTTTACCTCCAGTTGTTTGTAGTAGGGCTCATGTCTTACTTACGTTATTTGTGTTTGTTTGGTTCGTCTTTACCTCCAGTTGTTTGTAGTAGGGCTCATGTCTTACTTACGTTATTTGTGTTTGTTTGGTTCGTCTTTACCTCCAGTTGTTTGTAGTAGGGCTCATGTCTTACTTACGTTATTTGTGTTTGTTTGGTTCGTCTTTACCTCCAGTTGTTTAAAGTAGGGCTCATGTCTTACTTACGTTATTTGTGTTTGTTTGGTTCTTCTTTACCTCCAGTTGTTTGTAGTAGGGCTCATGTCTTACTTACGTTATTTGTGTTTGTTCGGTTCGTCTTTACCTCCTGTTGTTTGTAGTAGGGCTCATGTCTTACTTACGTTATTTGTGTTTGTTTGGTTCTTCTTTACCTCCAGTTGTTTGTAGTAGGGCTCATGTCTTACTTACGTTATTTGTGTTTGTTTGGTTCGTCTTTACCTCCAGTTGTTTGTAGTAGGGCTCATGTCTTACTTACGTTATTTGTGTTTGTTCGGTTCTTCTTTACCTCCAGTTGTTTGTAGTAGGGCGCATGTCTTACTTACGTTATTTGTGTTTGTTCGGTTCTTCTTTACCTCCAGTTGTTTGTAGTAGGGCTCATGTCTTACTTACGTTATTTGTGTTTGTTCGGTTCTTCTTTACCTCCAGTTGTTTGTAGTAGGGCTCATGTTTTACTTACGTTATTTGTGTTTGTTTGGTTCTTCTTTACCTCCAGTTGTTTGTAGTAGGGCTCATGTCTTACTTACGTTATTTGTGTTTGTTTGGTTCGTCTTTACCTCCAGTTGTTTGTAGTAGGGCTCATGTCTTACTTACGTTATTTGTGTTTGTTTGGTTCGTCTTTACCTCCAGTTGTTTGTAGTAGGGCTCATGTCTTACTTACGTTATTTGTGTTTGTTTGGTTCGTCTTTACCTCCAGTTGTTTAAAGTAGGGCTCATGTCTTACTTACGTTATTTGTGTTTGTTTGGTTCTTCTTTACCTCCAGTTGTTTGTAGTAGGGCTCATGTCTTACTTACGTTATTTGTGTTTGTTCGGTTCGTCTTTACCTCCTGTTGTTTGTAGTAGGGCTCATGTCTTACTTACGTTATTTGTGTTTGTTCGTTTCTTCTTTACCTCCAGTTGTTTGTAGTAGGGCTCATGTCTTACTTACGTTATTTGTGTTTGTTTGGTTCTTCTTTACCTCCAGTTGTTTGTAGTAGGGCTCATGTCTTACTTTCGTTATTTGTGTTTGTTCGGTTCTTCTTTACCTCCAGTTGTTTGTAGTAGGGCTCATGTTTTACTTACGTTATTTGTGTTTGTTTGGTTCTTCTTTACCTCCAGTTGTTTGTAGTAGGGCTCATGTCTTACTTACGTTATTTGTGTTTGTTTGGTTCTTCTTTACCTCCAGTTGTTTGTAGTAGGGCTCTTGTCTTACTTACGTTATTTGTGTTTGTTCGGTTCTTCTTTACCTCCAGTTGTTTGTAGTAGGGCTCATGTCTTACTTACGTTATTTGTGTTTGTTCGGTTCTTCTTTACCTCCAGTTGTTTGTAGTAGGGCTCATGTTTTACTTACGTTATTTGTGTTTGTTTGGTTCTTCTTTACCTCCAGTTGTTTGTAGTAGGGCTCATGTCTTACTTACGTTATTTGTGTTTGTTTGGTTCTTCTTTACCTCCAGTTGTTTGTAGTAGGGCTCATGTCTTACATACGTTATTTGTGTTTGTTTGGTTCTTCTTTACCTCCAGTTGTTTGTAGTAGGGCTCATGTCTTACTTACGTTATTTGTGTTTGTTTGGTTCGTCTTTACCTCCAGGTGTTTGTAGTAGGGCTCATGTCTTACTTACGTTATTTGTGTTTGTTCGGTTCTTCTTTACCTCCAGTTGTTTGTAGTAGGGCTCATGTTTTACTTACGTTATTTGTGTTTGTTTGGTTCTTCTTTACCTCCAGTTGTTTGTAGTAGGGCTCATGTCTTACCTACGTTATTTGTGTTTGTTTGGTTCTTCTTTACCTCCAGTTGTTTGTAGTAGGGCTCATGTCTTACTTACGTTATTTGTGTTTGTTTGGTTCGTCTTTACCTCCAGTTGTTTGTAGTAGGGCTCATGTCTTACTTACGTTATTTGTGTTTGTTTGGTTCGTCTTTACCTCCAGTTGTTTGTAGTAGGGCTCATGTCTTACTTACGTTATTTGTGTTTGTTTGGTTCGTCTTTACCTCCAGTTGTTTAAAGTAGGGCTCATGTCTTACTTACGTTATTTGTGTTTGTTTGGTTCTTCTTTACCTCCAGTTGTTTGTAGTAGGGCTCATGTCTTACTTACGTTATTTGTGTTTGTTCGGTTCGTCTTTACCTCCTGTTGTTTGTAGTAGGGCTCATGTCTTACTTACGTTATTTGTGTTTGTTCGTTTCTTCTTTACCTCCAGTTGTTTGTAGTAGGGCTCATGTCTTACTTACGTTATTTGTGTTTGTTTGGTTCTTCTTTACCTCCAGTTGTTTGTAGTAGGGCTCATGTCTTACTTACGTTATTTGTGTTTGTTCGGTTCTTCTTTACCTCCAGTTGTTTGTAGTAGGGCTCATGTTTTACTTACGTTATTTGTGTTTGTTTGGTTCTTCTTTACCTCCAGTTGTTTGTAGTAGGGCTCATGTCTTACTTACGTTATTTGTGTTTGTTTGGTTCTTCTTTACCTCCAGTTGTTTGTAGTAGGGCTCTTGTCTTACTTACGTTATTTGTGTTTGTTCGGTTCTTCTTTACCTCCAGTTGTTTGTAGTAGGGCTCATGTCTTACTTACGTTATTTGTGTTTGTTCGGTTCTTCTTTACCTCCAGTTGTTTGTAGTAGGGCTCATGTTTTACTTACGTTATTTGTGTTTGTTTGGTTCTTCTTTACCTCCAGTTGTTTGTAGTAGGGCTCATGTCTTACATACGTTATTTGTGTTTGTTTGGTTCTTCTTTACCTCCAGTTGTTTGTAGTAGGGCTCATGTCTTACTTACGTTATTTGTGTTTGTTTGGTTCGTCTTTACCTCCAGGTGTTTGTAGTAGGGCTCATGTCTTACTTACGTTATTTGTGTTTGTTCGGTTCTTCTTTACCTCCAGTTGTTTGTAGTAGGGCTCATGTTTTACTTACGTTATTTGTGTTTGTTTGGTTCTTCTTTACCTCCAGTTGTTTGTAGTAGGGCTCATGTCTTACCTACGTTATTTGTGTTTGTTTGGTTCTTCTTTACCTCCAGTTGTTTGTAGTAGGACTCATGTTTTACTTACGTTATTTGTGTTTGTTTGGTTCTTCTTTACCTCCAGTTGTTTGTAGTAGGGCTCATGTCTTACTTACGTTATTTGTGTTTGTTTGGTTCTTCTTTACCTCCAGTTGTTTGTAGTAGGGCTCATGTCTTACATACGTTATTTGTGTTTGTTTGGTTCTTCTTTACCTCCAGTTGTTTGTAGTAGGGCTCATGTCTTACTTACGTTATTTGTGTTTGTTTGGTTCGTCTTTACCTCCAGGTGTTTGTAGTAGAGCTCATGTCTTACTTACGTTATTTGTGTTTGTTCGGTTCTTCTTTACCTCCAGTTGTTTGTAGTAGGGCTCATGTTTTACTTACGTTATTTGTGTTTGTTTGGTTCTTCTTTACCTCCAGTTGTTTGTAGTAGGGCCCATGTCTTACTTACGTTATTTGTGTTTGTTTGGTTCTTCTTTACCTCCAGTTGTTTGTAGTAGGGCTCATGTCTTACTTACGTTATTTGTGTTTGTTTGGTTCGTCTTTACCTCCAGTTGTTTGTAGTAGGGCTCATGTCTTACTTACGTTATTTGTGTTTGTTTGGTTCGTCTTTACCTCCAGTTGTTTGTAGTAGGGCTCATGTCTTACTTACGTTATTTGTGTTTGCTTGGTTCTTCTTTACCTCCAGTTGTTTGTAGTAGGGCTCATGTCTTACTTACGTTATTTGTGTTTGTTTGGTTCGTCTTTACCTCCAGTTGTTTGTAGTAGGGCTCATGTCTTACTTACGTTATTTGTGTTTGTTTGGTTCGTCTTTACCTTCAGTTGTTTGTAGGAGGGCTGATGTCTTATTTATGTTATTTGTGTTTGTTTGGTTCGTCTTTACCTCCAGTTGTTTGTAGTAGGGCTCTTGTCTTACTTACGTTATTTGTGTTTGTTTGGTTCGTCTTTACCTCCAGTTGTTTGTAGTAGGGCTCATGTCTTACTTACGTTATTTGTGTTTGTTCGGTTCTTCTTTACCTCCAGTTGTTTGTAGTAGGGCTCATGTCTTACTTACGTTATTTGTGTTTGTTTGGTTCGTCTTTACCTCCAGTTGTTTGTAGTAGGGCTCATGTCTAACTTACGTTATTTGTGTTTGTTTGGTTCGTCTTTACCTCCAGTTGTTTGTAGTAGGGCTCATGTCTTACTTACGTTATTTGTGTTTGTTCGGTTCTTCTTTACCTCCAGTTGTTTGTAGTAGGGCTCATGTCTTACTTACGTTATTTGTGTTTGTTTGGTTCGTCTTTACCTCCAGTTGTTTGTAGTAGGGCTCATGTCTTACTTACGTTATTTGTGTTTGTTTGGTTCGTCTTTACCTCCAGTTGTTTGTAGTAGGGCTCATGTCTTACTTACGTTATTTGTGTTTGTTTGGTTCGTCTTTACCTCCAGTTGTTTAAAGTAGGGCTCATGTCTTACTTACGTTATTTGTGTTTGTTTGGTTCTTCTTTACCTCCAGTTGTTTGTAGTAGGGCTCATGTCTTACTTACGTTATTTGTGTTTGTTCGGTTCGTCTTTACCTCCTGTTGTTTGTAGTAGGGCTCATGTCTTACTTACGTTATTTGTGTTTGTTCGTTTCTTCTTTACCTCCAGTTGTTTGTAGTAGGGCTCATGTCTTACTTACGTTATTTGTGTTTGTTTGGGTCTTCTTTACCTCCAGTTGTTTGTAGTAGGGCTCATGTCTTACTTACGTTATTTGTGTTTGTTCGGTTCTTCTTTACCTCCAGTTGTTTGTAGTAGGGCTCATGTTTTACTTACGTTATTTGTGTTTGTTTGGTTCTTCTTTACCTCCAGTTGTTTGTAGTAGGGCTCATGTCTTACTTACGTTATTTGTGTTTGTTTGGTTCTTCTTTACCTCCAGTTGTTTGTAGTAGGGCTCTTGTCTTACTTACGTTATTTGTGTTTGTTCGGTTCTTCTTTACCTCCAGTTGTTTGTAGTAGGGCTCATGTCTTACTTACGTTATTTGTGTTTGTTCGGTTCTTCTTTACCTCCAGTTGTTTGTAGTAGGGCTCATGTTTTACTTACGTTATTTGTGTTTGTTTGGTTCTTCTTTACCTCCAGTTGTTTGTAGTAGGGCTCATGTCTTACTTACGTTATTTGTGTTTGTTTGGTTCTTCTTTACCTCCAGTTGTTTGTAGTAGGGCTCATGTCTTACATACGTTATTTGTGTTTGTTTGGTTCTTCTTTACCTCCAGTTGTTTGTAGTAGGGCTCATGTCTTACTTACGTTATTTGTGTTTGTTTGGTTCGTCTTTACCTCCAGGTGTTTGTAGTAGGGCTCATGTCTTACTTACGTTATTTGTGTTTGTTCGGTTCTTCTTTACCTCCAGTTGTTTGTAGTAGGGCTCATGTTTTACTTACGTTATTTGTGTTTGTTTGGTTCTTCTTTACCTCCAGTTGTTTGTAGTAGGGCTCATGTCTTACCTACGTTATTTGTGTTTGTTTGGTTCTTCTTTACCTCCAGTTGTTTGTAGTAGGGCTCATGTCTTACTTACGTTATTTGTGTTTGTTCGGTTCTTCTTTACCTCCAGTTGTTTGTAGTAGGGCTCATGTTTTACTTACGTTATTTGTGTTTGTTTGGTTCTTCTTTACCTCCAGTTGTTTGTAGTAGGGCTCATGTCTTACTTACGTTATTTGTGTTTGTTTGGTTCTTCTTTACCTCCAGTTGTTTGTAGTAGGGCTCATGTCTTACATACGTTATTTGTGTTTGTTTGGTTCTTCTTTACCTCCAGTTGTTTGTAGTAGGGCTCATGTCTTACTTACGTTATTTGTGTTTGTTTGGTTCGTCTTTACCTCCAGGTGTTTGTAGTAGGGCTCATGTCTTACTTACGTTATTTGTGTTTGTTCGGTTCTTCTTTACCTCCAGTTGTTTGTAGTAGGGCTCATGTTTTACTTACGTTATTTGTGTTTGTTTGGTTCTTCTTTACCTCCAGTTGTTTGTAGTAGGGCTCATGTCTTACTTACGTTATTTGTGTTTGTTTGGTTCTTCTTTACCTCCAGTTGTTTGTAGTAGGGCTCATGTCTTACTTACGTTATTTGTGTTTGTTTGGTTCTTCTTTACCTCCAGTTGTTTGTAGTAGGGCTCATGTCTTACTTACGTTATTTGTGTTTGTTTGGTTCGTCTTTACCTCCAGTTGTTTGTAGTAGGGCTCATGTCTTACTTACGTTATTTGTGTTTGCTTGGTTCTTCTTTACCTCCAGTTGTTTGTAGTAGGGCTCATGTCTTACTTACGTTATTTGTGTTTGTTTGGTTCGTCTTTACCTCCAGTTGTTTGTAGTAGGGCTCATGTCTTACTTACGTTATTTGTGTTTGTTTGGTTCGTCTTTACCTTCAGTTGTTTGTAGGAGGGCTGATGTCTTATTTATGTTATTTGTGTTTGTTTGGTTCGTCTTTACCTCCAGTTGTTTGTAGTAGGGCTCTTGTCTTACTTACGTTATTTGTGTTTGTTTGGTTCGTCTTTACCTCCAGTTGTTTGTAGTAGGGCTCATGTCTTACTTACGTTATTTGTGTTTGTTCGGTTCTTCTTTACCTCCAGTTGTTTGTAGTAGGGCTCATGTCTTACTTACGTTATTTGTGTTTGTTTGGTTCGTCTTTATCTCCAGTTGTTTGTAGTAGGGCTCATGTCTAACTTACGTTATTTGTGTTTGTTTGGTTCGTCTTTACCTCCAGTTGTTTGTAGTAGGGCTCATGTCTTACTTACGTTATTTGTGTTTGTTCGGTTCTTCTTTACCTCCAGTTGTTTGTAGTAGGGCTCATGTCTTACTTACGTTATTTGTGTTTGTTTGGTTCGTCTTTACCTCCAGTTGTTTGTAGTAGGGCTCATGTCTTACTTACGTTATTTGTGTTTGTTCGGTTCTTCTTTACCTCCAGTTGTGTGTAGTAGGGCTCATGTCTTACTTACGTTATTTGTGTTTGTTTGGTTCGTCTTTACCTCCAGTTGTTTGTAGTAGGGCTCATGTCTTACTTACGTTATTTGTGTTTGTTCGGTTCTTCTTTACCTCCAGTTGTTTGTAGTAGGGCTCATGTCTTACTTACGTTATTTGTGTTTGTTTGGTTCGTCTTTACCTCCAGTTGTTTGTAGTAGGGCTCATGTCTTACTTACGTTATTTGTGTTTGTTTGGTTCGTCTTTACCTCCAGTTGTTTGTAGTAGGGCTCATGTCTTACTTACGTTATTTGTGTTTGTTCGGTTCTTCTTTACCTCCAGTTGTTTGTAGTAGGGCTCATGTCTTACTTACGTTATTTGTGTTTGTTTGGTTCGTCTTTACCTCCAGTTGTTTAAAGTAGGGCTCATGTCTTACTTACGTTATTTGTGTTTGTTTGGTTCTTCTTTACCTCCAGTTGTTTGTAGTAGGGCTCATGTCTTACTTACGTTATTTGTGTTTGTTTGGTTCGTCTTTACCTCCAGTTGTTTGTAGTAGGGCTCATGTCTTACTTACGTTATTTGTGTTTGTTTGCTTCGTCTTTACCTTCAGTTGTTTGTAGTAGGGCTCATGTCTTACTTACGTTATTTGTGTTTGTTCGGTTCTTCTTTACCTCCAGTTGTTTGTAGGAGGGCTGATGTCTTATTTATGTTATTTGTGTTTGTTTGGTTCGTCTTTACCTCCAGTTGTTTGTAGTAGGGCTCTTGTCTTACTTACGTTATTTGTGTTTATTTGGTTCGTCTTTACCTCCAGTTGTTTGTAGTAGGGCTCATGTCTTACTTACGTTATTTGTGTTTGTTCGGTTCTTCTTTACCTCCAGTTGTTTGTAGTAGGGCTCATGTCTTACTTACGTTATTTGTGTTTGTTTGGTTCGTCTTTACCTCCAGTTGTTTGTAGTAGGGCTCATGTCTAACTTACGTTATTTGTGTTTGTTTGGTTCGTCTTTACCTCCAGTTGTTTGTAGTAGGGCTCATGTCTTACTTACGTTATTTGTGTTTGTTCGGTTCTTCTTTACCTCCAGTTGTTTGTAGTAGGGCTCATGTCTTACTTACGTTATTTGTGTTTGTTCGGTTCTTCTTTACCTCCAGTTGTTTGTAGGAGGGCTGATGTCTTATTTATGTTATTTGTGTTTGTTTGGTTCGTCTTTACCTCCAGTTGTTTGTAGTAGGGCTCTTGTCTTACTTACGTTATTTGTGTTTGTTTGGTTCGTCTTTACCTCCAGTTGTTTGTAGTAGGGCTCATGTCTTACTTACGTTATTTGTGTTTGTTCGGTTCTTCTTTACCTCCAGTTGTTTGTAGTAGGGCTCATGTCTTACTTACGTTATTTGTGTTTGTTTGGTTCGTCTTTACCTCCAGTTGTTTGTAGTAGGGCTCATGTCTTACTTACGTTATTTGTGTTTGTTTGGTTCGTCTTTACCTCCAGTTGTTTGTAGTAGGGCTCATGTCTTACTTACGTTATTTGTGTTTGTTTGGTTCGTCTTTACCTTCAGTTGTTTGTAGTAGGGCTCATGTCTTACTTACGTTATTTGTGTTTGTTCGGTTCTTCTTTACCTCCAGTTGTTTGTAGGAGGGCTGATGTCTTATTTATGTTATTTGTGTTTGTTTGGTTCGTCTTTACCTCCAGTTGTTTGTAGTAGGGCTCTTGTCTTACTTACGTTATTTGTGTTTGTTTGGTTCGTCTTTACCTCCAGTTGTTTGTAGTAGGGCTCATGTCTTACTTACGTTATTTGTGTTTGTTCGGTTCTTCTTTACCTCCAGTTGTTTGTAGTAGGGCTCATGTCTTACTTACGTTATTTGTGTTTGTTTGGTTCGTCTTTACCTCCAGTTGTTTGTAGTAGGGCTCATGTCTAACTTACGTTATTGGTGTTTGTTTGGTTCGTCTTTACCTCCAGTTGTTTGTAGTAGGGCTCTTGTCTTACTTACGTTATTTGTGTTTGTTCGGTTCTTCTTTACCTCCAGTTGTTTGTAGTAGGGCTCATGTCTTACTTACGTTATTTGTGTTTGTTTGGTTCGTCTTTACCTCCAGTTGTTTGTAGTAGTGCTCATGTCTTACTTACGTTATTTGTGTTTGTTTGGTTCGTCTTTACCTCCAGTTGTTTGTAGTAAGGCTCTTGTCTTACTTACGTTATTTGTGTTTGTTCGGTTCTTCTTTACCTCCAGTTGTTTGTAGTAGGGCTCATGTCTTACTTACGTTATTTGTGTTTGTTTGGTTCGTCTTTACCTCCAGTTGTTTGTAGTAGGGCTCATGTCTTACTTACGTTATTTGTGTTTGCTTGGTTCTTCTTTACCTCCAGTTGTTTGTAGTAGGGCTCATGTCTTACTTACGTTATTTGTGTTTGTTTGGTTCGTCTTTACCTCCAGTTGTTTGTAGTAGGGCTCATGTCTTACTTACGTTATTTGTGTTTGTTTGGTTCGTCTTTACCTTCAGTTGTTTGTAGTAGGGCTCATGTCTTACTTACGTTATTTGTGTTTGTTCGGTTCTTCTTTACCTCCAGTTGTTTGTAGGAGGGCTGATGTCTTATTTATGTTATTTGTGTTTGTTTGGTTCGTCTTTACCTCCAGTTGTTTGTAGTAGGGCTCTTGTCTTACTTACGTTATTTGTGTTTGTTTGGTTCGTCTTTACCTCCAGTTGTTTGTAGTAGGGCTCATGTCTTACTTACGTTATTTGTGTTTGTTCGGTTCTTCTTTACCTCCAGTTGTTTGTAGTAGGGCTCATGTCTTACTTACGTTATTTGTGTTTGTTTGGTTCGTCTTTACCTCCAGTTGTTTGTAGTAGGGCTCATGTCTAACTTACGTTATTTGTGTTTGTTTGGTTCGTCTTTACCTCCAGTTGTTTGTAGTAGGGCTCATGTCTTACTTACGTTATTTGTGTTTGTTCGGTTCTTCTTTACCTCCAGTTGTTTGTAGTAGGGCTCATGTCTTACTTACGTTATTTGTGTTTGTTCGGTTCTTCTTTACCTCCAGTTGTTTGTAGGAGGGCTGATGTCTTATTTATGTTATTTGTGTTTGTTTGGTTCGTCTTTACCTCCAGTTGTTTGTAGTAGGGCTCTTGTCTTACTTACGTTATTTGTGTTTGTTTGGTTCGTCTTTACCTCCAGTTGTTTGTAGTAGGGCTCATGTCTTACTTACGTTATTTGTGTTTGTTCGGTTCTTCTTTACCTCCAGTTGTTTGTAGTAGGGCTCATGTCTTACTTACGTTATTTGTGTTTGTTTGGTTCGTCTTTACCTCCAGTTGTTTGTAGTAGGGCTCATGTCTTACTTACGTTATTTGTGTTTGTTTGGTTCGTCTTTACCTCCAGTTGTTTGTAGTAGGGCTCATGTCTTACTTACGTTATTTGTGTTTGTTTGGTTCGTCTTTACCTTCAGTTGTTTGTAGTAGGGCTCATGTCTTACTTACGTTATTTGTGTTTGTTCGGTTCTTCTTTACCTCCAGTTGTTTGTAGGAGGGCTGATGTCTTATTTATGTTATTTGTGTTTGTTTGGTTCGTCTTTACCTCCAGTTGTTTGTAGTAGGGCTCTTGTCTTACTTACGTTATTTGTGTTTGTTTGGTTCGTCTTTACCTCCAGTTGTTTGTAGTAGGGCTCATGTCTTACTTACGTTATTTGTGTTTGTTCGGTTCTTCTTTACCTCCAGTTGTTTGTAGTAGGGCTCATGTCTTACTTACGTTATTTGTGTTTGTTTGGTTCGTCTTTACCTCCAGTTGTTTGTAGTAGGGCTCATGTCTAACTTACGTTATTGGTGTTTGTTTGGTTCGTCTTTACCTCCAGTTGTTTGTAGTAGGGCTCTTGTCTTACTTACGTTATTTGTGTTTGTTCGGTTCTTCTTTACCTCCAGTTGTTTGTAGTAGGGCTCATGTCTTACTTACGTTATTTGTGTTTGTTTGGTTCGTCTTTACCTCCAGTTGTTTGTAGTAGTGCTCATGTCTTACTTACGTTATTTGTGTTTGTTTGGTTCGTCTTTACCTCCAGTTGTTTGTAGTAAGGCTCTTGTCTTACTTACGTTATTTGTGTTTGTTCGGTTCTTCTTTACCTCCAGTTGTTTGTAGTAGGGCTCATGTCTTACTTACGTTATTTGTGTTTGTTTGGTTCGTCTTTACCTCCAGTTGTTTGTAGTAGGGCTCATGTCTTACTTACGTTATTTGTGTTTGCTTGGTTCTTCTTTACCTCCAGTTGTTTGTAGTAGGGCTCATGTCTTACTTACGTTATTTGTGTTTGTTTGGTTCGTCTTTACCTCCAGTTGTTTGTAGTAGGGCTCATGTCTTACTTACGTTATTTGTGTTTGTTTGGTTCGTCTTTACCTTCAGTTGTTTGTAGTAGGGCTCATGTCTTACTTACGTTATTTGTGTTTGTTCGGTTCTTCTTTACCTCCAGTTGTTTGTAGGAGGGCTGATGTCTTATTTATGTTATTTGTGTTTGTTTGGTTCGTCTTTACCTCCAGTTGTTTGTAGTAGGGCTCTTGTCTTACTTACGTTATTTGTGTTTGTTTGGTTCGTCTTTACCTCCAGTTGTTTGTAGTAGGGCTCATGTCTTACTTACGTTATTTGTGTTTGTTCGGTTCTTCTTTACCTCCAGTTGTTTGTAGTAGGGCTCATGTCTTACTTACGTCATTTGTGTTTGTTTGGTTCGTCTTTACCTCCAGTTGTTTGTAGTAGGGCTCATGTCTAACTTACGTTATTTGTGTTTGTTTGGTTCGTCTTTACCTCCAGTTGTTTGTAGTAGGGCTCATGTCTTACTTACGTTATTTGTGTTTGTTCGGTTCTTCTTTACCTCCAGTTGTTTGTAGTAGGGCTCATGTCTTACTTACGTTATTTGTGTTTGTTCGGTTCTTCTTTACCTCCAGTTGTTTGTAGGAGGGCTGATGTTTTATTTATGTTATTTGTGTTTGTTTGGTTCGTCTTTACCTCCAGGTGTTTGTAGTAGGGCTCTTGTCTTACTTACGTTATTTGTGTTTGTTTGGTTCGTCTTTACCTCCAGTTGTTTGTAGTAGGGCTCATGTCTTACTTACGTTATTTGTGTTTGTTCGGTTCTTCTTTACCTCCAGTTGTTTGTAGTAGGGCTCATGTCTTACTTACGTTATTTGTGTTTGTTTGGTTCGTCTTTACCTCCAGTTGTTTGTAGTAGGGCTCATGTCTTACTTACGTTATTTGTGTTTGTTCGGTTCTTCTTTACCTCCAGTTGTGTGTAGTAGGGCTCATGTCTTACTTACGTTATTTGTGTTTGTTTGGTTCGTCTTTACCTCCAGTTGTTTGTAGTAGGGCTCATGTCTTACTTACGTTATTTGTGTTTGTTCGGTTCTTCTTTACCTCCAGTTGTTTGTAGTAGGGCTCATGTCTTACTTACGTTATTTGTGTTTGTTTGGTTCGTCTTTACCTCCAGTTGTTTGTAGTAGGGCTCATGTCTTACTTACGTTATTTGTGTTTGTTTGGTTCGTCTTTACCTCCAGTTGTTTGTAGTAGGGCTCATGTCTTACTTACGTTATTTGTGTTTGTTCGGTTCTTCTTTACCTCCAGTTGTTTGTAGTAGGGCTCATGTCTTACTTACGTTATTTGTGTTTGTTTGGTTCGTCTTTACCTCCAGTTGTTTAAAGTAGGGCTCATGTCTTACTTACGTTATTTGTGTTTGTTTGGTTCTTCTTTACCTCCAGTTGTTTGTAGTAGGGCTCATGTCTTACTTACGTTATTTGTGTTTGTTTGGTTCGTCTTTACCTCCAGTTGTTTGTAGTAGGGCTCATGTCTTACTTACGTTATTTGTGTTTGTTTGCTTCGTCTTTACCTTCAGTTGTTTGTAGTAGGGCTCATGTCTTACTTACGTTATTTGTGTTTGTTCGGTTCTTCTTTACCTCCAGTTGTTTGTAGGAGGGCTGATGTCTTATTTATGTTATTTGTGTTTGTTTGGTTCGTCTTTACCTCCAGTTGTTTGTAGTAGGGCTTTTGTCTTACTTACGTTATTTGTGTTTATTTGGTTCGTCTTTACCTCCAGTTGTTTGTAGTAGGGCTCATGTCTTACTTACGTTATTTGTGTTTGTTCGGTTCTTCTTTACCTCCAGTTGTTTGTAGTAGGGCTCATGTCTTACTTACGTTATTTGTGTTTGTTTGGTTCGTCTTTACCTCCAGTTGTTTGTAGTAGGGCTCATGTCTAACTTACGTTATTTGTGTTTGTTTGGTTCGTCTTTACCTCCAGTTGTTTGTAGTAGGGCTCATGTCTTACTTACGTTATTTGTGTTTGTTCGGTTCTTCTTTACCTCCAGTTGTTTGTAGTAGGGCTCATGTCTTACTTACGTTATTTGTGTTTGTTCGGTTCTTCTTTACCTCCAGTTGTTTGTAGGAGGGCTGATGTCTTATTTATGTTATTTGTGTTTGTTTGGTTCGTCTTTACCTCCAGTTGTTTGTAGTAGGGCTCTTGTCTTACTTACGTTATTTGTGTTTGTTTGGTTCGTCTTTACCTCCAGTTGTTTGTAGTAGGGCTCATGTCTTACTTACGTTATTTGTGTTTGTTCGGTTCTTCTTTACCTCCAGTTGTTTGTAGTAGGGCTCATGTCTTACTTACGTTATTTGTGTTTGTTTGGTTCGTCTTTACCTCCAGTTGTTTGTAGTAGGGCTCATGTCTTACTTACGTTATTTGTGTTTGTTTGGTTCGTCTTTACCTCCAGTTGTTTGTAGTAGGGCTCATGTCTTACTTACGTTATTTGTGTTTGTTTGGTTCGTCTTTACCTTCAGTTGTTTGTAGTAGGGCTCATGTCTTACTTACGTTATTTGTGTTTGTTCGGTTCTTCTTTACCTCCAGTTGTTTGTAGGAGGGCTGATGTCTTATTTATGTTATTTGTGTTTGTTTGGTTCGTCTTTACCTCCAGTTGTTTGTAGTAGGGCTCTTGTCTTACTTACGTTATTTGTGTTTGTTTGGTTCGTCTTTACCTCCAGTTGTTTGTAGTAGGGCTCATGTCTTACTTACGTTATTTGTGTTTGTTTGGTTCGTCTTTACCTCCAGTTGTTTGTAGTAGGGCTCATGTCTAACTTACGTTATTTGTGTTTGTTTGGTTCGTCTTTACCTCCAGTTGTTTGTAGTAGGGCTCATGTCTTACTTACGTTATTTGTGTTTGTTCGGTTCTTCTTTACCTCCAGTTGTTTGTAGTAGGGCTCATGTCTTACTTACGTTATTTGTGTTTGTTCGGTTCTTCTTTACCTCCAGTTGTTTGTAGGAGGACTGATGTCTTATATATGTTATTTGTGTTTGTTTGGTTCGTCTTTACCTCCAGTTGTTTGTAGTAGGGCTCTTGTCTTACTTACGTTATTTGTGTTTGTTCGGTTCTTCTTTACCTCCAGTTGTTTGTAGTAGGGCTCATGTCTTACTTACGTTATTTGTGTTTGTTTGGTTCGTCTTTACCTCCAGTTGTTTGTAGTAGTGCTCATGTCTTACTTACGTTATTTGTGTTTGTTTGGTTCGTCTTTACCTCCAGTTGTTTGTAGTAAGGCTCTTGTCTTACTTACGTTATTTGTGTTTGTTCGGTTCTTCTTTACCTCCAGTTGTTTGTAGTAGGGCTCATGTCTTACTTACGTTATTTGTGTTTGTTTGGTTCGTCTTTACCTCCAGTTGTTTGTAGTAGGGCTCATGTCTTACTTACGTTATTTGTGTTTGCTTGGTTCTTCTTTACCTCCAGTTGTTTGTAGTAGGGCTCATGTCTTACTTACGTTATTTGTGTTTGTTTGGTTCGTCTTTACCTCCAGTTGTTTGTAGTAGGGCTCATGTCTTACTTACGTTATTTGTGTTTGTTTGGTTCGTCTTTACCTTCAGTTGTTTGTAGTAGGGCTCATGTCTTACTTACGTTATTTGTGTTTGTTCGGTTCTTCTTTACCTCCAGTTGTTTGTAGGAGGGCTGATGTCTTATTTATGTTATTTGTGTTTGTTTGGTTCGTCTTTACCTCCAGTTGTTTGTAGTAGGGCTCTTGTCTTACTTACGTTATTTGTGTTTGTTTGGTTCGTCTTTACCTCCAGTTGTTTGTAGTAGGGCTCATGTCTTACTTACGTTATTTGTGTTTGTTCGGTTCTTCTTTACCTCCAGTTGTTTGTAGTAGGGCTCATGTCTTACTTACGTCATTTGTGTTTGTTTGGTTCGTCTTTACCTCCAGTTGTTTGTAGTAGGGTTCATGTCTAACTTACGTTATTTGTGTTTGTTTGGTTCGTCTTTACCTCCAGTTGTTTGTAGTAGGGCTCATGTCTTACTTACGTTATTTGTGTTTGTTCGGTTCTTCTTTACCTCCAGTTGTTTGTAGTAGGGCTCATGTCTTACTTACGTTATTTGTGTTTGTTCGGTTCTTCTTTACCTCCAGTTGTTTGTAGGAGGGCTGATGTTTTATTTATGTTATTTGTGTTTGTTTGGTTCGTCTTTACCTCCAGGTGTTTGTAGTAGGGCTCTTGTCTTACTTACGTTATTTGTGTTTGTTTGGTTCGTCTTTACCTCCAGTTGTTTGTAGTAGGGCTCATGTCTTACTTACGTTATTTGTGTTTGTTCGGTTCTTCTTTACCTCCAGTTGTTTGTAGTAGGGCTCATGTCTTACTTACGTTATTTGTGTTTGTTTGGTTCGTCTTTACCTCCAGTTGTTTGTAGTAGGGCTCATGTCTAACTTACGTTATTTGTGTTTGTTTGGTTCGTCTTTACCTCCAGTTGTTTGTAGTAGGGCTCATGTCTTACTTACGTTATTTGTGTTTGTTTGGTTCGTCTTTACCTCCAGTTGTTTGTAGTAGGGCTCATGTCTTACTTACGTTATTTGTGTTTGTTTGGTTCGTCTTTACCTTCAGTTGTTTGTAGTAGGGCTCATGTCTTACTTACGTTATTTGTGTTTGTTCGGTTCTTCTTTACCTCCAGTTGTTTGTAGGAGGGCTGATGTCTTATTTATGTTATTTGTGTTTGTTTGGTTCGTCTTTACCTCCAGTTGTTTGTAGTAAGGCTCTTGTCTTACTTACGTTATTTGTGTTTGTTTGGTTCGTCTTTACCTCCAGTTGTTTGTAGTAGGGCTCATGTCTTACTTACGTTATTTGTGTTTGTTCGGTTCTTCTTTACCTCCAGTTGTTTGTAGTAGGGCTCATGTCTTACTTACGTTATTTGTGTTTGTTTGGTTCGTCTTTACCTCCAGTTGTTTGTAGTAGGGCTCATGTCTAACTTACGTTATTTGTGTTTGTTTGGTTCGTCTTTACCTCCAGTTGTTTGTAGTAGGGCTCATGTCTTACTTACGTTATTTGTGTTTGTTCGGTTCTTCTTTACCTCCAGTTGTTTGTAGTAGGGCTCATGTCTTACTTACGTTATTTGTGTTTGTTCGGTTCTTCTTTACCTCCAGTTGTTTGTAGGAGGACTGATGTCTTATATATGTTATTTGTGTTTGTTTGGTTCGTCTTTACCTCCAGTTGTTTGTAGTAGGGCTCTTGTCTTACTTACGTTATTTGTGTTTGTTCGGTTCTTCTTTACCTCCAGTTGTTTGTAGTAGGGCTCATGTCTTACTTACGTTATTTGTGTTTGTTTGGTTCGTCTTTACCTCCAGTTGTTTGTAGTAGGGTTCATGTCTTACTTACGTTATTTGTGTTTGCTTGGTTCTTCTTTACCTCCAGTTGTTTGTAGTAGGGCTCATGTCTTACTTACGTTATTTGTGTTTGTTTGGTTCGTCTTTACCTCCAGTTGTTTGTAGTAGGGCTCATGTCTTACTTACGTTATTTGTGTTTGTTTGGTTCGTCTTTTCCTTCAGTTGTTTGTAGTAGGGCTCATGTCTTACTTACGTTATTTGTGTTTGTTCGGTTCTTCTTTACCTCCAGTTGTTTGTAGGAGGGCTGATGTCTTATTTATGTTATTTGTGTTTGTTTGGTTCGTCTTTACCTCCAGTTGTTTGTAGTAGGGCTCTTGTCTTACTTACGTTATTTGTGTTTGTTTGGTTCGTCTTTACCTCCAGTTGTTTGTAGTAGGGCTCATGTCTTACTTACGTTATTTGTGTTTGTTCGGTTCTTCTTTACCTCCAGTTGTTTGTAGTAGGGCTCATGTCTTACTTACGTCATTTGTGTTTGTTTGGTTCGTCTTTACCTCCAGTTGTTTGTAGTAGGCCTCATGTCTAACTTACGTTATTTGTGTTTGTTTGGTTCGTCTTTACCTCCAGTTGTTTGTAGTAGGGCTCATGTCTTACTTACGTTATTTGTGTTTGTTCGGTTCTTCTTTACCTCCAGTTGTTTGTAGTAGGGCTCATGTCTTACTTACGTTATTTGTGTTTGTTCGGTTCTTCTTTACCTCCAGTTGTTTGTAGGAGGGCTGATGTTTTATTTATGTTATTTGTGTTTGTTTGGTTCGTCTTTACCTCCAGGTGTTTGTAGTAGGGCTCTTGTCTTACTTACGTTATTTGTGTTTGTTTGGTTCGTCTTTACCTCCAGTTGTTTGTAGTAGGGCTCATGTCTTACTTACGTTATTTGTGTTTGTTCGGTTCTTCTTTACCTCCAGTTGTTTGTAGTAGGGCTCATGTCTTACTTACGTTATTTGTGTTTGTTTGGTTCGTCTTTACCTCCAGTTGTTTGTAGTAGGGCTCATGTCTAACTTACGTTATTTGTGTTTGTTTGGTTCGTCTTTACCTCCAGTTGTTTGTAGTAGGGCTCATGTCTTACTTACGTTATTTGTGTTTGTTTGGTTCGTCTTTACCTCCAGTTGTTTGTAGTAGGGCTCATGTCTTACTTACGTTATTTGTGTTTGTTTGGTTCGTCTTTACCTCCAGTTGTTTGTAGTAGGGCTCTTGTCTTACTTACGTTATTTGTGTTTGTTTGGTTCGTCTTTACCTCCAGTTGTTTGTAGTAGGGCTCATGTCTTACTTACGTTATTTGTGTTTGTTCGGTTCTTCTTTACCTCCAGTTGTTTGTAGTAGGGCTCATGTCTTACTTACGTTATTTGTGTTTGTTTGGTTCGTCTTTACCTCCAGTTGTTTGTAGTAGGGCTCATGTCTAACTTACGTTATTTGTGTTTGTTTGGTTCGTCTTTACCTCCAGTTGTTTGTAGTAGGGCTCATGTCTTACTTACGTTATTTGTGTTTGTTCGGTTCTTCTTTACCTCCAGTTGTTTGTAGTAGGGCTCATGTCTTACTTACGTTATTTGTGTTTGTTCGGTTCTTCTTTACCTCCAGTTGTTTGTAGGAGGGCTGATGTCTTATTTATGTTATTTGTGTTTGTTTGGTTCGTCTTTACCTCCAGTTGTTTGTAGTAGGGCTCTTGTCTTACTTACGTTATTTGTGTTTGTTTGGTTCGTCTTTACCTCCAGTTGTTTGTAGTAGGGCTTATGTCTTACTTACGTTATTTGTGTTTGTTTGGTTCTTCTTTACCTCCAGTTGTTTGTAGTAGGGCTCATGTCTTACTTACGTTATTTGTGTTTGTTTGGTTCGTCTTTACCTCCAGTTGTTTGTAGTAGGGCTGATGTCTTACTTACGTTATTTGTGTTTGTTTGGTTCGTCTTTACCTCCAGTTGTTTGTAGTAGGGCTCATAGTCTTACTTACGTTATTTTTGTTTGTTTGGTTCGTCTTTACCTCCAGTTGTTTGTAGTAGGGCTCATGTCTTACTTACGTTATTTGTGTTTGTTTGGTTCGTCTTTACCTCCAGTTGTTTGTAGGAGGGCTGATGTCTTATTTATGTTATTTGTGTTTGTTTGGTTCGTCTTTACCTCCAGTTGTTTGTAGTAGGGCTCTTTTCTTACTTACGTTATTTGTGTTTGTTTGGTTCGTCTTTACCTCCAGTTGTTTGTAGTAGGGCTCATGTCTTACTTACGTTATTTGTGTTTGTTCGGTTCTTCTTTACCTCCAGTTGTTTGTAGTAGGGCTCATGTCTTACTTACGTTATTTGTGTTTGTTTGGTTCGTCTTTACCTCCAGTTGTTTGTAGTAGGGCTCATGTCTAACTTACGTTATTTGTGTTTGTTTGGTTCGTCTTTACCTCCAGTTGTTTGTAGTAGGGCTCATGTCTTACTTACGTTATTTGTGTTTGTTCGGTTCTTTTTTACCTGCAGTTGTTTGCAGTAGGGCTCATGTCTTACTTACGTTATTTGTGTTTGTTCGGTTCTTCTTTACCTCCAGTTGTTTGTAGGAGGGCTGATGTCTTATTTATGTTATTTGTGTTTGTTTGGTTCGTCTTTACCTCCAGTTGTTTGTAGTAGGGCTCTTGTCTTACTTACGTTATTTGTGTTTGTTTGGTTCGTCTTTACCTCCAGTTGTTTGTAGTAGGGCTCATGTCTTACTTACGTTATTTGTGTTTGTTCGGTTCTTCCTTACCTCCAGTTGTTTGTAGTAGGGCTCATGTCTTACTTACGTTATTTGTGTTTGTTTGGTTCGTCTTTACCTCCAGTTGTTTGTAGTAGGGCTCATGTCTAACTTACGTTATTTGTGTTTGTTTGGTTCGTCTTTACCTCCAGTTGTTTGTAGTAGGGCTCATGTCTTACTTACGTTATTTGTGTTTGTTCGGTTCTTCTTTACCTCCAGTTGTTTGTAGTAGGGCTCATGTCTTACTTACGTTATTTGTGTTTGTTTGGTTCGTCTTTACCTCCAGTTGTTTGTAGTAGGGCTCATGTCTTACTTACGTTATTTGTGTTTGTTCGGTTCTTCTTTACCTCCAGTTGTGTGTAGTAGGGCTCATGTCTTACTTACGTTATTTGTGTTTGTTTGGTTCGTCTTTACCTCCAGTTGTTTGTAGTAGGGCTCATGTCTTACTTACGTTATTTGTGTTTGTTCGGTTCTTCTTTACCTCCAGTTGTTTGTAGTAGGGCTCATGTCTTACTTACGTTATTTGTGTTTGTTTGGTTCGTCTTTACCTCCAGTTGTTTGTAGTAGGGCTCATGTCTTACTTACGTTATTTGTGTTTGTTCGGTTCTTCTTTACCTCCAGTTGTTTGTAGTAGGGCTCATGTCTTACTTACGTTATTTGTGTTTGTTTGGTTCGTCTTTACCTCCAGTTGTTTAAAGTAGGGCTCATGTCTTACTTACGTTATTTGTGTTTGTTTGGTTCTTCTTTACCTCCAGTTGTTTGTAGTAGGGCTCATGTCTTACTTACGTTATTTGTGTTTGTTCGGTTCGTCTTTACCTCCAGTTGTTTGTAGTAGGGCTCATTTTTTACTTACGTTATTTGTGTTTGTTTGGTTCTCCTTTACCTCCAGTTGTTTGTAGTAGGGCTTATGTCTTACTTACGTTATTTGTGTTTGTTTGGTTCTTCTTTACCTCCAGTTGTTTGTAGTAGGGCTCATGTCTTACTTACGTTATTTGTGTTTGTTTGGTTCGTCTTTACCTCCAGTTGTTTGTAGTAGGGCTCATGTCTTACTTACGTTATTTGTGTTTGTTTGGTTCGTCTTTTCCTTCAGTTGTTTGTAGTAGGGCTCATGTCTTACTTACGTTATTTGTGTTTGTTCGGTTCTTCTTTACCTCCAGTTGTTTGTAGGAGGGCTGATGTCTTATTTATGTTATTTGTGTTTGTTTGGTTCGTCTTTACCTCCAGTTGTTTGTAGTAGGGCTCTTGTCTTACTTACGTTATTTGTGTTTGTTTGGTTCGTCTTTACCTCCAGTTGTTTGTAGTAGGGCTCATGTCTTACTTACGTTATTTGTGTTTGTTCGGTTCTTCTTTACCTCCAGTTGTTTGTAGTAGGGCTCATGTCTTACTTACGTCATTTGTGTTTGTTTGGTTCGTCTTTACCTCCAGTTGTTTGTAGTAGGCCTCATGTCTAACTTACGTTATTTGTGTTTGTTTGGTTCGTCTTTACCTCCAGTTGTTTGTAGTAGGGCTCATGTCTTACTTACGTTATTTGTGTTTGTTCGGTTCTTCTTTACCTCCAGTTGTTTGTAGTAGGGCTCATGTCTTACTTACGTTATTTGTGTTTGTTCGGTTCTTCTTTACCTCCAGTTGTTTGTAGGAGGGCTGATGTTTTATTTATGTTATTTGTGTTTGTTTGGTTCGTCTTTACCTCCAGGTGTTTGTAGTAGGGCTCTTGTCTTACTTACGTTATTTGTGTTTGTTTGGTTCGTCTTTACCTCCAGTTGTTTGTAGTAGGGCTCATGTCTTACTTACGTTATTTGTGTTTGTTCGGTTCTTCTTTACCTCCAGTTGTTTGTAGTAGGGCTCATGTCTTACTTACGTTATTTGTGTTTGTTTGGTTCGTCTTTACCTCCAGTTGTTTGTAGTAGGGCTCATGTCTAACTTACGTTATTTGTGTTTGTTTGGTTCGTCTTTACCTCCAGTTGTTTGTAGTAGGGCTCATGTCTTACTTACGTTATTTGTGTTTGTTTGGTTCGTCTTTACCTCCAGTTGTTTGTAGTAGGGCTCATGTCTTACTTACGTTATTTGTGTTTGTTTGGTTCGTCTTTACCTCCAGTTGTTTGTAGTAGGGCTCTTGTCTTACTTACGTTATTTGTGTTTGTTTGGTTCGTCTTTACCTCCAGTTGTTTGTAGTAGGGCTCATGTCTTACTTACGTTATTTGTGTTTGTTCGGTTCTTCTTTACCTCCAGTTGTTTGTAGTAGGGCTCATGTCTTACTTACGTTATTTGTGTTTGTTTGGTTCGTCTTTACCTCCAGTTGTTTGTAGTAGGGCTCATGTCTAACTTACGTTATTTGTGTTTGTTTGGTTCGTCTTTACCTCCAGTTGTTTGTAGTAGGGCTCATGTCTTACTTACGTTATTTGTGTTTGTTCGGTTCTTCTTTACCTCCAGTTGTTTGTAGTAGGGCTCATGTCTTACTTACGTTATTTGTGTTTGTTCGGTTCTTCTTTACCTCCAGTTGTTTGTAGGAGGGCTGATGTCTTATTTATGTTATTTGTGTTTGTTTGGTTCGTCTTTACCTCCAGTTGTTTGTAGTAGGGCTCTTGTCTTACTTACGTTATTTGTGTTTGTTTGGTTCGTCTTTACCTCCAGTTGTTTGTAGTAGGGCTTATGTCTTACTTACGTTATTTGTGTTTGTTTGGTTCTTCTTTACCTCCAGTTGTTTGTAGTAGGGCTCATGTCTTACTTACGTTATTTGTGTTTGTTTGGTTCGTCTTTACCTCCAGTTGTTTGTAGTAGGGCTGATGTCTTACTTACGTTATTTGTGTTTGTTTGGTTCGTCTTTACCTCCAGTTGTTTGTAGTAGGGCTCATAGTCTTACTTACGTTATTTGTGTTTGTTTGGTTCGTCTTTACCTCCAGTTGTTTGTAGTAGGGCTCATGTCTTACTTACGTTATTTGTGTTTGTTTGGTTCGTCTTTACCTCCAGTTGTTTGTAGGAGGGCTGATGTCTTATTTATGTTATTTGTGTTTGTTTGGTTCGTCTTTACCTCCAGTTGTTTGTAGTAGGGCTCTTTTCTTACTTACGTTATTTGTGTTTGTTTGGTTCGTCTTTACCTCCAGTTGTTTGTAGTAGGGCTCATGTCTTACTTACGTTATTTGTGTTTGTTCGGTTCTTCTTTACCTCCAGTTGTTTGTAGTAGGGCTCATGTCTTACTTACGTTATTTGTGTTTGTTTGGTTCGTCTTTACCTCCAGTTGTTTGTAGTAGGGCTCATGTCTAACTTACGTTATTTGTGTTTGTTTGGTTCGTCTTTACCTCCAGTTGTTTGTAGTAGGGCTCATGTCTTACTTACGTTATTTGTGTTTGTTCGGTTCTTTTTTACCTGCAGTTGTTTGCAGTAGGGCTCATGTCTTACTTACGTTATTTGTGTTTGTTCGGTTCTTCTTTACCTCCAGTTGTTTGTAGGAGGGCTGATGTCTTATTTATGTTATTTGTGTTTGTTTGGTTCGTCTTTACCTCCAGTTGTTTGTAGTAGGGCTCTTGTCTTACTTACGTTATTTGTGTTTGTTTGGTTCGTCTTTACCTCCAGTTGTTTGTAGTAGGGCTCATGTCTTACTTACGTTATTTGTGTTTGTTCGGTTCTTCCTTACCTCCAGTTGTTTGTAGTAGGGCTCATGTCTTACTTACGTTATTTGTGTTTGTTTGGTTCGTCTTTACCTCCAGTTGTTTGTAGTAGGGCTCATGTCTAACTTACGTTATTTGTGTTTGTTTGGTTCGTCTTTACCTCCAGTTGTTTGTAGTAGGGCTCATGTCTTACTTACGTTATTTGTGTTTGTTCGGTTCTTCTTTACCTCCAGTTGTTTGTAGTAGGGCTCATGTCTTACTTACGTTATTTGTGTTTGTTTGGTTCGTCTTTACCTCCAGTTGTTTGTAGTAGGGCTCATGTCTTACTTACGTTATTTGTGTTTGTTCGGTTCTTCTTTACCTCCAGTTGTGTGTAGTAGGGCTCATGTCTTACTTACGTTATTTGTGTTTGTTTGGTTCGTCTTTACCTCCAGTTGTTTGTAGTAGGGCTCATGTCTTACTTACGTTATTTGTGTTTGTTCGGTTCTTCTTTACCTCCAGTTGTTTGTAGTAGGGCTCATGTCTTACTTACGTTATTTGTGTTTGTTTGGTTCGTCTTTACCTCCAGTTGTTTGTAGTAGGGCTCATGTCTTACTTACGTTATTTGTGTTTGTTCGGTTCTTCTTTACCTCCAGTTGTTTGTAGTAGGGCTCATGTCTTACTTACGTTATTTGTGTTTGTTTGGTTCGTCTTTACCTCCAGTTGTTTAAAGTAGGGCTCATGTCTTACTTACGTTATTTGTGTTTGTTTGGTTCTTCTTTACCTCCAGTTGTTTGTAGTAGGGCTCATGTCTTACTTACGTTATTTGTGTTTGTTCGGTTCGTCTTTACCTCCAGTTGTTTGTAGTAGGGCTCATTTTTTACTTACGTTATTTGTGTTTGTTTGGTTCTTCTTTACCTCCAGTTGTTTGTAGTAGGGCTTATGTCTTACTTACGTTATTTGTGTTTGTTTGGTTCTTCTTTACCTCCAGTTGTTTGTAGTAGGGCTCATGTCTTACTTACGTTATTTGTGTTTGTTTGGTTCGTCTTTACCTCCAGTTGTTTGTAGTAGGGCTGATGTCTTACTTACGTTATTTGTGTTTGTTTGGTTCGTCTTTACCTCCAGTTGTTTGTAGTAGGGCTCATAGTCTTACTTACGTTATTTGTGTTTGTTTGGTTCGTCTTTACCTCCAGTTGTTTGTAGTAGGGCTCATGTCTTACTTACGTTATTTGTGTTTGTTTGGTTCGTCTTTACCTCCAGTTGTTTAAAGTAGGGCTCATGTCTTACTTACGTTATTTGTGTTTGTTTGGTTCTTCTTTACCTCCAGTTGTTTGTAGTAGGGCTCATGTCTTACTTACGTTATTTGTGTTTGTTCGGTTCGTCTTTACCTCCTGTTGTTTGTAGTAGGGCTCATGTCTTACTTACGTTATTTGTGTTTGTTCGGTTCTTCTTCACCTCCAGTTGTTTGTAGTAGGGCTCATGTCTTACTTACGTTATTTGTGTTTGTTTGGTTCTTCTTTACCTCCAGTTGTTTGTAGTAGGGCTCATGTCTTACTTACGTTATTTGTGTTTGTTCGGTTCTTCTTTACCTCCAGTTGTTTGTAGTAGGGCTCATGTTTTACTTACGTTATTTGTGTTTGTTTGGTTCTTCTTTACCTCCAGTTGTTTGTAGTAGGGCTGATGTCTTACTTACGTTATTTGTGTTTGTTTGGTTCTTCTTTACCTCCAGTTGTTTGTAGTAGGGCTCTTGTCTTACTTACGTTATTTGTGTTTGTTCGGTTCTTCTTTACCTCCAGTTGTTTGTAGTAGAGCTCATGTCTTACTTACGTTATTTGTGTTTGTTTGGTTCTTCTTTACCTCCAGTTGTTTGTAGTAGGGCTCATGTCTTACTTACGTTATTTGTGTTTGTTCGGTTCTTCTTTACCTCCAGTTGTTTGTAGTAGGGCTCATGTTTTACTTACGTTATTTGTGTTTGTTTGGTTCTTCTTTACCTCCAGTTGTTTGTAGTAGGGCTCATGTCTTACTTACGTTATTTGTGTTTGTTTGGTTCTTCTTTACCTCCAGTTGTTTGTAGTAGGGCTCATGTCTTACTTACGTTATTCGTGTTTGTTTGGTTCGTCTTTACCTCCAGTTGTTTGTAGTAGGGCTCATGTCTTACTTACGTTATTTGTGTTTGTTCGGTTCTTCTTTACCTCCAGTTGTTTGTAGTAGGGCTCATGTTTTACTTACGTTATTTGTGTTTGTTTGGTTCTTCTTTACCTCCAGTTGTTTGTAGTAGGGCTCATGTCTTACTTACGTTATTTGTGTTTGTTTGGTTCTTCTTTACCTCCAGTTGTTTGTAGTAGGGCTCATGTCTTACTTACGTTATTTGTGTTTGTTTGGTTCTTCTTTACCTCCAGTTGTTTGTAGTAGGGCTCATGTCTTACTTACGTTATTTGTGTTTGTTTGGTTCTTCTTTACCTCCAGTTGTTTGTAGTAGTGCTCATGTCTTACTTACGTTATTTGTGTTTGTTCGGTTCTTCTTTACCTCCAGTTGTTTGTAGTAGGGCTCATGTCTTACTTACGTTATTTGTGTTTGTTTGGTTCTTCTTTACCTCCAGTTGTTTGTAGTAGTGCTCATGTCTTACTTACGTTATTTGTGTTTGTTCGGTTCTTCTTTACCTCCAGTTGTTTGTAGTAGGGCTCATGTTTTACTTACGTTATTTGTGTTTGTTTGGTTCTTCTTTACCTCCAGTTGTTTGTAGTAGGGCTCATGTCTTACTTACGTTATTTGTGTTTGTTTGGTTCTTCTTTACCTCCAGTTGTTTGTAGTAGGGCTCATGTCTTACTTACGTTATTTGTGTTTGTTTGGTTCTTCTTTACCTCCAGTTGTTTGTAGTAGTGCTCATGTCTTACTTACGTTATTTGTGTTTGTTCGGTTCTTCTTTACCTCCAGTTGTTTGTAGTAGGGCTCATGTCTTACTTACGTTATTTGTGTTTGTTTGGTTCGTCTTTACCTCCAGTTGTTTGTAGTAGGGCTCATGTCTTACTTACGTTATTTGTGTTTGTTTGGTTCGTCTTTACCTCCAGTTGTTTGTAGTAGGGCTCATGTTTTACTTACGTTATTTGTGTTTGTTTGGTTCTTCTTTACCTCCAGTTGTTTGTAGTAGGGCTGATGTCTTACTTACGTTATTTGTGTTTGTTCGGTTCTTCTTTACCTCCAGTTGTTTGTAGTAGGGCTCATGTCTTACTTACGTTATTTGTGTTTGTTTGGTTTCTCTTTACCTCCAGTTGTTTGTAGTAGGGCTCATGTCTTACTTACGTTATTTGTGTTTGTTCGGTTCTTCTTTACCTCCAGTTGTTTGTAGTAGGGCTGATGTTTTACTTACGTTATTTGTGTTTGTTCGGTTCTTCTTTACCTCCAGTTGTTTGTAGTAGGGCTCATGTCTTACTTACGTTATTTGTGTTTGTTTGGTTCTTCTTTACCTCCAGTTGTTTGTAGTAGGGCTCATGTTTTACTTACGTTATTTGTGTTTGTTTGGTTCTTCTTTACCTCCAGTTGTTTGTAGTAGGGCTCATGTCTTACTTACGTTATTTGTGTTTGTTTGGTTCTTCTTTACCTCCAGTTGTTTGTAGTAGGGCTCTTGTCTTACTTACGTTATTTGTGTTTGTTCGGTTCTTCTTTTCCTCCAGTTGTTTGTAGTAGGGCTCATGTCTTACTTACGTTATTTGTGTTTGTTTGGTTGTTCTTTACCTCCAGTTGTTTGTAGTAGGGCTCATGTCTTACTTACGTTATTTGTGTTTGTTCGGTTCTTCTTTACCTCCAGTTGTTTGTAGTAGGGCTCATGTTTTACTTACGTTATTTGTGTTTGTTTGGTTCTTCTTTACCTCCAGTTGTTTGTAGTAGGGCTCATGTCTTACTTACGTTATTTGTGTTTGTTTGGTTCTTCTTTACCTCCAGTTGTTTGTAGTAGGGCTCATGTCTTACTTACGTTATTTGTGTTTGTTTGGTTCGTCTTTACCTCCAGTTGTTTGTAGTAGGGCTCATGTCTTACTTACGTTATTTGTGTTTGTTCGGTTCTTCTTTACCTCCAGTTGTTTGTAGTAGGGATCATGTTTTACTTACGTTATTTGTGTTTGTTTGGTTCTTCTTTACCTCCAGTTGTTTGTAGTAGGGCTCATGTCTTACTTACGTTATTTGTGTTTGTTTGGTTCTTCTTTACCTCCAGTTGTTTGTAGTAGGGCGCATGTCTTACTTACGTTATTTGTGTTTGTTCGGTTCTTCTTTACCTCCAGTTGTTTGTAGTAGGGCTCATGTCTTACTTACGTTATTTGTGTTTGTTTGGTTCTTCTTTACCTCCAGTTGTTTGTAGTAGTGCTCATGTCTTACTTACGTTATTTGTGTTTGTTCGGTTCTTCTTTACCTCCAGTTGTTTGTAGTAGGGCTCATGTCTTACTTACGTTATTTGTGTTTGTTTGGTTCGTCTTTACCTCCAGTTGTTTGTAGTAGGGCTCATGTCTTACTTACGTTATTTGTGTTTGTTTGGTTCGTCTTTACCTCCAGTTGTTTGTAGTAGGGCTCATGTCTTACTTACGTTATTTGTGTTTGTTCGGTTCTTCTTTACCTCCAGTTGTTTGTAGTAGGGCTCATGTCTTACTTACGTTATTTGTGTTTGTTCGGTTCTTCTTTACCTCCAGTTGTTTGTAGTAGGGCTCATGTCTTACTTACGTTATTTGTGTTTGTTTGGTTCTTCTTTACCTCCAGTTGTTTGTAGTAGGGCTCATGTTTTACTTACGTTATTTGTGTTTGTTTGGTTCTTCTTTACCTCCAGTTGTTTGTAGTAGGGCTGATGTCTTACTTACGTTATTTGTGTTTGTTCGGTTCTTCTTTACCTCCAGTTGTTTGTAGTAGGGCTCATGTCTTACTTACGTTATTTGTGTTTGTTTGGTTCTTCTTTACCTCCAGTTGTTTGTAGTAGGGCTCATGTCTTACTTACGTTATTTGTGTTTGTTCGGTTCTTCTTTACCTCCAGTTGTTTGTAGTAGGGCTGATGTTTTACTTACGTTATTTGTGTTTGTTCGGTTCTTCTTTACCTCCAGTTGTTTGTAGTAGGGCTCATGTCTTACTTACGTTATTTGTGTTTGTTTGGTTCTTCTTTACCTCCAGTTGTTTGTAGTAGGGCTCATGTTTTACTTACGTTATTTGTGTTTGTTTGGTTCTTCTTTACCTCCAGTTGTTTGTAGTAGGGCTCATGTCTTACTTACGTTATTTGTGTTTGTTTGGTTCTTCTTTACCTCCAGTTGTTTGTAGTAGGGCTCTTGTCTTACTTACGTTATTTGTGTTTGTTCGGTTCTTCTTTACCTCCAGTTGTTTGTAGTAGGGCTCATGTCTTACTTACGTTATTTGTGTTTGTTTGGTTCTTCTTTACCTCCAGTTGTTTGTAGTAGGGCTCATGTCTTACTTACGTTATTTGTGTTTGTTCGGTTCTTCTTTACCTCCAGTTGTTTGTAGTAGGGCTCATGTTTTACTTACGTTATTTGTGTTTGTTTGGTTCTTCTTTACCTCCAGTTGTTTGTAGTAGGGCTCATGTCTTACTTACGTTATTTGTGTTTGTTTGGTTCGTCTTTACCTCCAGTTGTTTGTAGTAGGGCTCATGTCTTACTTACGTTATTTGTGTTTGTTTGGTTCGTCTTTACCTCCAGTTGTTTGTAGTAGGGCTCATGTCTTACTTACGTTATTTGTGTTTGTTCGGTTCTTCTTTACCTCCAGTTGTTTGTAGTAGGGCTCATGTTTTACTTACGTTATTTGTGTTTGTTTGGTTCTTCTTTACCTCCAGTTGTTTGTAGTAGGGCTCATGTCTTACTTACGTTATTTGTGTTTGTTTGGTTCTTCTTTACCTCCAGTTGTTTGTAGTAGGGCTCATGTCTTACTTACGTTATTTGTGTTTGTTTGGTTCTTCTTTACCTCCAGTTGTTTGTAGTAGGGCTCATGTCTTACTTACGTTATTTGTGTTTGTTTGGTTCGTCTTTACCTCCAGTTGTTTGTAGTAGGGCTCATGTCTTACTTACGTTATTTGTGTTTGTTCGGTTCTTCTTTACCTCCAGTTGTTTGTAGTAGGGCTCATGTCTTACTTACGTTATTTGTGTTTGTTTGGTTCTTCTTTACCTCCAGTTGTTTGTAGTAGTGCTCATGTCTTACTTACGTTATTTGTGTTTGTTCGGTTCTTCTTTACCTCCAGTTGTTTGTAGTAGGGCTCATGTCTTACTTACGTTATTTGTGTTTGTTTGGTTCGTCTTTACCTCCAGTTGTTTGTAGTAGGGCTCATGTCTTACTTACGTTATTTGTGTTTGTTTGGTTCGTCTTTACCTCCAGTTGTTTGTAGTAGGGCTCATGTTTTACTTACGTTATTTGTGTTTGTTCGGTTCTTCTTTACCTCCAGTTGTTTGTAGTAGGGCTCATGTCTTACTTACGTTATTTGTGTTTGTTTGGTTCTTCTTTACCTCCAGTTGTTTGTAGTAGGGCTCATGTTTTACTTACGTTATTTGTGTTTGTTTGGTTCTTCTTTACCTCCAGTTGTTTGTAGTAGGGCTGATGTCTTACTTACGTTATTTGTGTTTGTTCGGTTCTTCTTTACCTCCAGTTGTTTGTAGTAGGGCTCATGTCTTACTTACGTTATTTGTGTTTGTTTGGTTCTTCTTTACCTCCAGTTGTTTGTAGTAGGGCTCATGTCTTACTTACGTTATTTGTGTTTGTTCGGTTCTTCTTTACCTCCAGTTGTTTGTAGTAAGGCTGATGTTTTACTTACGTTATTTGTGTTTGTTTGGTTCTTCTTTACCTCCAGTTGTTTGTAGTAGGGCTCATGTCTTACTTACGTTATTTGTGTTTGTTTGGTTCTTCTTTACCTCCAGTTGTTTGTAGTAGGGCTCATGTCTTACTTACGTTATTTGTGTTTGTTCGGTTCTTCTTTACCTCCAGTTGTTTGTAGGAGGTCTCATTTCTTACTTACGTTATTTGTGTTTGTTTGGTTCTTCTTTACCTCCAGTTGTTTGTAGTAGGGCTCATGTCTTACTTACGTTATTTGTGTTTGTTTGGTTCTTCTTTACCTCCAGTTGTTTGTAGTAGGGCTCATGTCTTACTTACGTTATTTGTGTTTGTTCGGTTCTTCTTTACCTCCAGTTGTTTGTAGTAGGGCTCATGTCTTACTTACGTTATTTGTGTTTGTTTGGTTCTTCTTTACCTCCAGTTGTTTGTAGTAGTGCTCATGTCTTACTTACGTTATTTGTGTTTGTTCGGTTCTTCTTTACCTCCAGTTGTTTGTAGTAGGGCTCATGTCTTACTTACGTTATTTGTGTTTGTTTGGTTCGTCTTTACCTCCAGTTGTTTGTAGTAGGGCTCATGTCTTACTTACGTTATTTGTGTTTGTTTGGTTCGTCTTTACCTCCAGTTGTTTGTAGTAGGGCTCATGTCTTACTTACGTTATTTGTGTTTGTTCGGTTCTTCTTTACCTCCAGTTGTTTGTAGTAGGGCTCATGTCTTACTTACGTTATTTGTGTTTGTTCGGTTCTTCTTTACATCCAGTTGTTTGTAGTAGGGCTCATGTCTTACTTACGTTATTTGTGTTTGTTTGGTTCTTCTTTACCTCCAGTTGTTTGTAGTAGGGCTCATGTTTTACCTACGTTATTTGTGTTTGTTTGGTTCTTCTTTACCTCCAGTTGTTTGTAGTAGGGCTGATGTCTTACTTACGTTATTTGTGTTTGTTCGGTTCTTCTTTACCTCCAGTTGTTTGTAGTAGGGCTCATGTCTTACTTACGTTATTTGTGTTTGTTTGGTTCTTCTTTACCTCCAGTTGTTTGTAGTAGGGCTCATGTCTTACTTACGTTATTTGTGTTTGTTCGGTTCTTCTTTACCTCCAGTTGTTTGTAGTAGGGCTGATGTTTTACTTACGTTATTTGTGTTTGTTCGGTTCTTCTTTACCTCCAGTTGTTTGTAGTAGGGCTCATGTCTTACTTACGTTATTTGTGTTTGTTTGGTTCTTCTTTACCTCCAGTTGTTTGTAGTAGGGCTCATGTTTTACTTACGTTATTTGTGTTTGTTTGGTTCTTCTTTACCTCCAGTTGTTTGTAGTAGGGCTCATGTCTTACTTACGTTATTTGTGTTTGTTTGGTTCTTCTTTACCTCCAGTTGTTTGTAGTAGGGCTCTTGTCTTACTTACGTTATTTGTGTTTGTTCGGTTCTTCTTTACCTCCAGTTGTTTGTAGTAGGGCTCATGTCTTACTTACGTTATTTGTGTTTGCTTGGTTCTTCTTTACCTCCAGTTGTTTGTAGTAGGGCTCATGTCTTACTTACGTTATTTGTGTTTGTTCGGTTCTTCTTTACCTCCAGTTGTTTGTAGTAGGGCTCATGTTTTACTTACGTTATTTGTGTTTGTTTGGTTCTTCTTTACCTCCAGTTGTTTGTAGTAGGGCTCATGTCTTACTTACGTTATTTGTGTTTGTTTGGTTCTTCTTTACCTCCAGTTGTTTGTAGTAGGGCTCATGTCTTACTTACGTTATTTGTGTTTGTTTGGTTCGTCTTTACCTCCAGTTGTTTGTAGTAGGGTTCATGTCTTACTTACGTTATTTGTGTTTGTTCGGTTCTTCTTTACCTCCAGTTGTTTGTAGTAGGGCTCATGTTTTACTTACGTTATTTGTGTTTGTTCGGTTCTTCTTTACATCCAGTTGTTTGTAGTAGGGCTCATGTCTTACTTACGTTATTTGTGTTTGTTTGGTTCTTCTTTACCTCCAGTTGTTTGTAGTAGGGCTCATGTTTTACTTACGTTATTTGTGTTTGTTTGGTTCTTCTTTACCTCCAGTTGTTTGTAGTAGGGCTGATGTCTTACTTACGTTATTTGTGTTTGTTCGGTTCTTCTTTACCTCCAGTTGTTTGTAGTAGGGCTCATGTCTTACTTACGTTATTTGTGTTTGTTTGGTTCTTCTTTACCTCCAGTTGTTTGTAGTAGGGCTCATGTCTTACTTACGTTATTTGTGTTTGTTCGGTTCTTCTTTACCTCCAGTTGTTTGTAGTAGGGCTGATGTTTTACTTACGTTATTTGTGTTTGTTCGGTTCTTCTTTACCTCCAGTTGTTTGTAGTAGGGCTCATGTCTTACTTACGTTATTTGTGTTTGTTTGGTTCTTCTTTACCTCCAGTTGTTTGTAGTAGGGCTCATGTTTTACTTACGTTATTTGTGTTTGTTTGGTTCTTCTTTACCTCCAGTTGTTTGTAGTAGGGCTCATGTCTTACTTACGTTATTTGTGTTTGTTTGGTTCTTCTTTACCTCCAGTTGTTTGTAGTAGGGCTCTTGTCTTACTTACGTTATTTGTGTTTGTTCGGTTCTTCTTTACCTCCAGTTGTTTGTAGTAGGGCTCATGTCTTACTTACGTTATTTGTGTTTGCTTGGTTCTTCTTTACCTCCAGTTGTTTGTAGTAGGGCTCATGTCTTACTTACGTTATTTGTGTTTGTTCGGTTCTTCTTTACCTCCAGTTGTTTGTAGTAGGGCTCATGTTTTACTTACGTTATTTGTGTTTGTTTGGTTCTTCTTTACCTCCAGTTGTTTGTAGTAGGGCTCATGTCTTACTTACGTTATTTGTGTTTGTTTGGTTCTTCTTTACCTCCAGTTGTTTGTAGTAGGGCTCATGTCTTACTTACGTTATTTGTGTTTGTTTGGTTCGTCTTTACCTCCAGTTGTTTGTAGTAGGGTTCATGTCTTACTTACGTTATTTGTGTTTGTTCGGTTCTTCTTTACCTCCAGTTGTTTGTAGTAGGGCTCATGTTTTACTTACGTTATTTGTGTTTGTTTGGTTCTTCTTTACCTCCAGTTGTTTGTAGTAGGGCTCATGTCTTACTTACGTTATTTGTGTTTGTTTGGTTCTTCTTTACCTCCAGTTGTTTGTAGTAGGGCTCATGTCTTACTTACGTTATTTGTGTTTGTTTGGTTCTTCTTTACCTCCAGTTGTTTGTAGTAGGGCTCATGTCTTACTTACGTTATTTGTGTTTGTTTGGTTCGTCTTTACCTCCAGTTGTTTGTAGTAGGGCTCATGTCTTACTTACGTTATTTGTGTTTGTTCGGTTCTTCTTTACCTCCAGTTGTTTGTAGTAGGGCTCATGTCTTACTTACGTTATTTGTGTTTGTTTGGTTCTTCTTTACCTCCAGTTGTTTGTAGTAGTGCTCATGTCTTACTTACGTTATTTGTGTTTGTTCGGTTCTTCTTTACCTCCAGTTGTTTGTAGTAGGGCTCATGTCTTACTTACGTTATTTGTGTTTGTTTGGTTCGTCTTTACCTCCAGTTGTTTGTAGTAGGGCTCATGTCTTACTTACGTTATTTGTGTTTGTTTGGTTCGTCTTTACCTCCAGTTGTTTGTAGTAGGGCTCATGTCTTACTTACGTTATTTGTGTTTGTTCGGTTCTTCTTTACCTCCAGTTGTTTGTAGTAGGGCTCATGTCTTACTTACGTTATTTGTGTTTGTTTGGTTCTTCTTTACCTCCAGTTGTTTGTAGTAGGGCTGATGTCTTACTAACGTTATTTGTGTTTGTTCGGTTCTTCTTTACCTCCAGTTGTTTGTAGTAGGGCTCATGTCTTACTTACGTTATTTGTGTTTGTTTGGTTCTTCTTTACCTCCAGTTGTTTGTAGTAGGGCTCATGTCTTACTTACGTTATTTGTGTTTGTTCGGTTCTTCTTTACCTCCAGTTGTTTGTAGTAAGGCTGATGTTTTACTTACGTTATTTGTGTTTGTTCGGTTCTTCTTTACCTCCAGTTGTTTGTAGTAGGGCTCATGTCTTACTTACGTTATTTGTGTTTGTTTGGTTCTTCTTTACCTCCAGTTGTTTGTAGTAGGGCTCATGTCTTACTTACGTTATTTGTGTTTGTTCGGTTCTTCTTTACCTCCAGTTGTTTGTAGGAGGTCTCATTTCTTACTTACGTTATTTGTGTTTGTTTGGTTCTTCTTTACCTCCAGTTGTTTGTAGGAGGTCTCATGTCTTACTTGCGTTATTTGTGTTTGTTTGCGCACAGTGGTGTCCAACACATATTGTGTTGTGTTTTTGTTTTATTTTTGTTCGTCTTGTTGACAGTTTCTCTGGATTGTCCATTTTCGATTGCACCTTCGATTTTCTCTAGCGTTTATTTATACTAGATTTATGGGTTCAAACCTCACAATATATTAATAACACAGACAAGTCGTAAAGTAATAAAATATCTAATACATTTTTTACTGGAAACGGATGCGTATTTAGGGCCACTTTGACACTTTTTAATTTTTTGTTTTTCACACTTTAATATGTAAATTTTACACTTTAATCTGTAAAATTTACACTTTAATCTGTAAAATTTACACTTTAATCTGTAAAATTTACACTTTAATCTGTAAAATTTACACTTTAATCTGCAAAATTCACACATTAATCTGTAACTTTTACACGTTATTCTGTAAACTTCACACTTTAATCTGTAAAATTTACACTTTAATCTGTAAAATTCATACTTTAAGCTGTAAAATGCATACTTTAATCTGTAAAATTCACACTTTAATCTGTAAAATTCATACTTTAATCTGTAAAATGCACACTTTAGTGTGTCTAATTTCCGGGCGATTTCTTATTCATGTTCCAATATAACGCAATGGACCGGGATTACTTAATTGGGGAGTATTTCAAACTGGGACTTAAATACAGTGAAATAATTAAATGTTTGGAAGAACTATACGGATATATCATAGGAATTCGCGCGCTCAAAAGGATTACAAAGAAATTTTGACTTTACCGCCGGATATATAAGAGTGATATTCTACAGATAGCATTATTTGTGCTAGAACAATGTGAAATGCATGGCTAAATGCACGGATACCGTTGGTTGCACTTGAAAGGGGATTAGTTGTTGACCAAGAAACACTTCGTGGATTGCTCCATATTATAGATCCGGAAGGTATTGAGTACAGAAAAAAGAGAAGACTCAGAAGACGGGTATTTTACAAACATTGAAAATAGGTAAAGCTTGTAGTGATGACGGCATCACCCATCAAATGTTAAAGAGTACTTCTGAAACCATTTGTATACCTTTAGCTATTATTTTTAACTTTTCGTTGCAGAAAGGCATATTTCCATCAACATGGAAAATTGCGCGAGTTATGCCAGCTTTCAAAAAAGACGACAAAAGCAGTCCTTCAAATTATAGACCCATATCTTTATTAAGTTGTATAGGGAAAGTGATGGAACGTGCTGTATATAAGTATACATATAATTTTATTTTTGAACATTCTCTTCTGTATGCCTACCAATCAGGATTCATTCGTGGTCATTCTACTGTATACCAATTATTAGAAATGTATCATAGAATATGTCAAAATTTAGACGAACGATTGTCAACTATTTTAATATTTTGTGACATTTCAAAAGCTTTTGACAGAGTTTGGCATGAGGGGCTTATTAAGAAATTAAAATCATATGGGATATCGGGCGACCTTTTGATCTGGTTTAAAAATTATTTAAGTGGTAGAAGGCAATTTGTGTTTGTAAATAATGAACTATCAGATTCTGGTCTTGTCAAAGCAGGTGTACCCCTAGGATCTGTACTTGGACCTTTATCATTTTTATTATATATTAATGACATTACAGATAGCTTAGGCAATTTGGCGAGACTGTTTGCTGACGACACTTCATTGTCATACTCTGGGAACAACTTTGATTTGATGCAAATTGAGATAAATGATGATTTACAAATATTGGATCAATGGGCATAAACATGGCTTGTAGACTTTAACCCTAAAAAAACTAAAGCCCTTATACTATCAAATACTACTAATATTCCTGAATTAAACATACGATTTAATGACGAATCAGTTGAACTTGTTGATAATCATAAACATCTGGGTGTAACATTTGTATCTGATGGAAACTGGACTGTACATATTGAAAACATAGCTAGATCAGCATTAAAACAAGTAAATGTTCTTCGTAAATTAAAATTTATTTTATCTAAACAAGCTTTGTCAAATATCTATCTTACATTTATCAGACCAGTACTAGAATATGCATGTGAAGTGTGGGATAGGTGTTATGAACGGAACATTGAAAAATTAGAAAAAAATACAATTAGAAGCGGCACGAATTGTAACAGGTCTGACAAAATTTGCTAGTAAGGATTCATTATATTTTGAGACTGGATGGGAAACTTTAGCCAATCGGCGGGAAACTCATAAGTTAATTACTTTTTATAAAATTCATAATAAATTATGCCCTCCTTATTCATTTAACTGTTTACCTCCAGTTACATCAGATGTAAATAGTTATAACTTTAGAATATAATCAGAATTATGTTCCACCCAGATGCAGACTGAGAACATCAGCAAGCTCATTTATTCCATCTACCGTTTCGCTTTGGAACAATCTAGACATATCAATAAGAAATTCTCCTACATTATCTTCGTTTAAAAACAGAGTGAAAGTTGATATCTATAAAACCCCAAAGTATTATAATGAAGGCCCACGGAAACTAAGTATATTACATACTAGACTTAGACACCAATGCAGCTCACTCAATGCCGATCTGTCAAAAATACATATAATAAATAATTTTAAATGTAATTGCGGTGCTTCTTTTGAAGATGCTATACATTATTTTCTGGAATGTCCTTTATACCTGAACGAAAGAAGAACACTTCTGAGTAATTGCGACGATATCAATATCAATATTGAAACTTTGCTTTTTGGGAACGATAAGTATAGTTATGACGTCAACTCCAAAATATTTGGAAAAGTTCGAACTTTTAGAAATCGATCAAAAAGATTTTAGGGCTAATGTCAGCAATTTTTCACTTTTTCACTTTTTCACTTGTACTTCTTACTTTCTTCCAGTGTCAAAATTTTAAATGTCTATTGTCTGTGTTTTGTTTTGCTGTCATTAATTCATGTGTATAATTTGTAAGGAGAGGACTTCATATAAGTTGGTATAACTTGCTGTCCAATCCTATTGTTTATGTACAATAAAATATTATTAAACTAAACGGGTATACTCTATTAAAGGTCCAAACTCAAACTGGCATATCGACGGATATGATAAACTTTGAAGATATGGAATAAAAATCCATGGCTGTATTGATGGGTTCTCACGCCAAATTATTTGGTTAAAAGCTGGTGTGTCTAATAAAAATCCAAATATCATTGTTCACTATTACATAGAAAGTATCAGGAAATACGGAGTGTATCCAAGACGAGTAAGAGCTGACATGGGAACCGAAAACGTTCACGTTGAAACAATTCAAAAGTTTCTCCGACGAAACCACGGAGATGAGCATGCCAGTGAGAAAAGGTTTTTTTGTACGGAAAGAGCATACACAACCAAAGAATTTAAAGCTTGTGGGGAATGATCCGCCGTCAGAGGATTCAGTTCTGGATGAATTTTTTTCCAAGAACTTACTGAAGATGGTTTCCATGACGGAGAATATTTAGACCAAGAAATATCTCGCTTTTGTTTTCTGCGACTGGTACAGGTAACATTTCAATTCACTTCATGTTAAATTGTAATCAGACCTTTCCTTAAATTAAATTTCATTTGAAATATATCTTAAGCTGTGTGCGGCGCACTACGAGCAGGCTTTTCCATCAGTGATTCTGTTTATGGTTTTTATTTAAAGCTTTGTTCACGCCCATTTTACTATGCGCAGAAAATATCATTTATCGGAAAATAAATACAAAACTTAATCGGGAAATGTAAATATATGTTTATTTTGTCTATATTGGAGGACACTTTAAACGACATAAGTTCTATCTGGAACCGTCACAGGATTAGGCGATACAGACAAGGAACAAGCAGATGCGGTCGACCATTTCTACTTCATCACATGCCTAGAGCATTTGACACTGTGGATTATGGCTCTGAAATAAACGAAAATGAAGTGAATATTTGTGAATAGGAATTGGACGAAAACAATGTTGCAATGCCCCAGGATCCGAAAAGCATGCGAAATTTGTATATTTTTCTCAGAGAGGATATCACAAACAATTTATGACTACACTCATTATGCTGTGCTTGTAAAATAGTGTATGTAGATATGATAAATAAACTTTGATTTCTCTGTTGTAGCATGGATACTTCCGGAAATCTGTCGTATATTGGATACAGCTGTGGATGATGATTTGTAACATACAGGAAGACACGGTTATAAAATAAAAAAAATACCGAAATTCGAAATTACAGGAAATTTGGTTCTGCATATGGCCATTTCGACAATTTATATCTCATCAGTGCAGATAAAACCAAAAACCGAAAGTTGTTGAATGGCTGATACAGAACAGATAACCAAAAGGGTCTAAAAAGTAAAGCCAAATTGAACTTAAGACAGAGTTTTACACGAGGGAGATAACTCCTTAGTTTTATAAATTTCCAAATTTAAGATATTGTTAATTTTCAAAATAATATTGGTAATTCGTGCCAGCACCGAAGTACTGGCTACTGAGCTGGAGAATACCCTCGGGGACTAACAGTCCACCAGGCAGAGGCATCGACCAAGTAGTAATAAAATAAAAAATACCGAAATTGCAGGAAATGTTGCTTCTGCATATGGCCATTTCGACAATATATGTCTCATCAGTGCAGATAAAATCGAAACTTTGGAAGACCAAAAACCGAAAGTTGTCGAGCTAAGGACAGAGCGAAGACGCCTATTACGATTTCACGCTTATTGTGAAATGTAATTTATTCCCCGAAGAGAGGGAAATAACGAAAAGTGATTGGATAGAACGAATTTTGTTGATAATGGAAGAGTTTTTCAACTGGCCATGGGTGTTCCTTATAACGTTTTGTACTGTAATTAAATTGAATGGGCAGAAATAGAAATGCTAGGTACCGCTTTGATAAATATCGGTCAAAAGCAGAACAAAATATATAAAAAAAATTAATTCAATTAATACGTCATTGATAATATCTTTTATCATCGTTCCAACAGTTTAAATCTTAGCTTAACAACTAATTGGAAGAATAATATTACTTATCAGAATTCAGATATATGTAGTGAAATGTATGGAGTGCCAAATTAATATAAAACTGTTGTCGTATGTAGGTTGCATAGTCTATTGGTATCAAAGCAAGTTCATATATCACGCATGAGGTAGCTGGATGCATTCTTGTTTGTTTGTTTTTTGTTCTCAGACATTTTCAAAGATTTTCGAAAATGCTACATACGGAATGGGTTATTATTATAGTAAATGTTTCATGCAATGCATTGCAAGCACATATTGCAGACTATATGTTTACCTTTCGCTTCCCATGACATGACCTTTAAAAGTAATCATTTCAGGACTTTGAATAAGTATATGACCATTCAATCACCATGATATTACTTTTGATGTAGCCATTTATTAGCTCACCTGGACCAAAGGTCCATGTGAGCTTATGTTATCACTTGGCGTCCGTCGTCGTCCGTCGTCTGTCGTTAACAATTTCTTTAAAGATCATATCCTCAGAAACCACTGAGCAGATTTTAACCAAACTTGGCAGGAATAATGAATGGGTAGACTTCTACTAACGATTCACTTTTGGTTTCATTTGATTGAACAAGATGGCCGTCAGAGGCTATCTTAGCTTCTGATTGGTCAATTTCAAAGTTAAACTCTTCTGAAACTACAGGCGCCAATGTTCTGAAACTTAATATGTTTATTGATAGTGCTGATCTCTACAAATGATACACTTTTGGTGCCACTCAAGTGGCTCATTGGGCGACAGAGGCCGCTCAAAGTTGCCATTGAAACCGTATTTGGAAAACACAATTTGGCCTATATTTATGCAGATACTTGGCCAATGGTAACCTGGGGCCTGTTTTACTAAAGGACTTACGACTTATGATCGTTCGTAATTTGTATAGAACGATAGGGAGTCACAACCGAACTTAGGACTTACGACCTTTAGTAAAACGGGGCAGAAACTTGGCAGGAATAGTGTATGGGATGACCTCTACAAACGATCCATTTTTAGTTCTATTTGATAGAACAAGATGGCCACCAGAGTCAATCTTTGCTTCTGATTGGCCAATTTTCAAAATTTAACTTAACTGAAACTAGGCTCCAATGCTTTGAAACTTTATAGGAGCTGCTCAGAAGCAGTGGCGGATCCAGAGGGGGGCGGAGAGAGAGAGAGAGAGAGAGAGAGAGAGAGAGAGAAAGAGTCTTCCATCCTTCTATTAAGGCATATCAGCATTCATTCATTCATTCGCTTGTTAAATGTAATAAATCATTATATTTTTTCCCGTTGCACTGCCCTTTTAGTTTTTCTAATTACTTTTGAACTTTTGAGGCAGTCGACGATTAATCAGAAAACAAAGTGATATTATAATCCCCTAGACATTAATTTTATCAAAATCCATCCATTCTACAAACACTTCAATACAAATTACCCCATTTTCAACAGAGAAACATGAGAAAATTGGCTAATATAGCACGCCAGGTATTCGGAAACTCGGTGCAAGCTAGTTATTTTGAACGTTTTCATTGGTCAATTTTAAATTTTTGGACACTACAGACTGCAATAGTAACTACTCGTCCATTCTCGCTACCTTGCAAATAACCTCGTGTGCATTAGGCGTATAAATCGCACTACTATTCACATGTCAGTTACATGAAAGTTTGATAAATTTATATTTTAAACAATTTTCTATATTTCAATTAAAGTTTTAATTAGTTTTGCATGATCAGATTTTACTTAGTATGTCTTCCATATTGGATTTTCGTGGACTATACTTTTGTGTGGCTTAACTTAACTTAACTTAACTTCCGGCAAACAATTTAAGAAGAATTTATGTTCGTACGAGGTTATTTGCAGGGTAGCGAGAATGGCCGAGTAGTTACGATTGTACAGACAGCCGAGCATGCTATTCCGTGTTCCGTTGCCGTCATGCTCCACGGTCTGTAGTGTCCAAAAATTCAAAATTGGCCAATGAAAACGTTCAAAATAACTGGCTTGCACCGAGTTCAAAGTGTCCGCACCTTTTTCGAATATACGAATACCGGGCGTGATAAGGAAATCAGGGGAGTCACAGCTCCAGATAGATAATTTTAAGTGACATCTCCCTTTAATTTACACTCACTGCTTAGAAACTATTTGAAGCTTTTTGGAGAAGTTCATGCGTTTTAATACACTTCATCACATTCACAAAATGCTTCAAAATTGTTGACGGAAAAGCTTCCTAAATACTTAAAACCCAGGAGCTTCCTCGGGGACGTCCCCAGACCCCTCGCCGAATTTCGTCCCCCCTAACACAAAATCCTGGATCCGCCCCTGAGAAGGCTCCTGTTGAAGCTTTAGTCATTCAAAGCTGTCATTGAAACCATGTGGGAAAACTCTTATTTCATGAAATCTCTACAATTTTGTTTGTAGCTGTTCCACTAATATTCTTATACATCCAGGTTAGCGATTCAGGCTCCCAGGAGCCTCTTGTTAACATCTCAGTTATTATGACTTACAACCTTGAGCCAGTCATCCTTTTCTGTATCATATACATAACACCATGATATGACCGTTCAGCTACAATGCTACGTACGGAAGCCTGTTAGTACCATAGGTAGTTTTATTTTTAACTTGTTTTCACAACTTGTCTAACTTGTTATAACAACTTAGCTAACTTGTTATAGCAACTTAGCTAACTTGTTATTATAACTTGGCTAACCTGTTATAACAACTTAATATCTTGTTATAACAACTTTTTATAATAACTTGTTATAACAACTTAGTTAACTTGTTATAACAGCTTAATATCTTGTTAAAACAGCTTAGTTAACTTGTTATAACAACTTAGCCCATATGTCTAGTAGGCTTAACATTGTATGAATAAAATAAAAAAAGGAAGAAAATGATAAGTAAACGTGAATAAACAAAGAAAACGTAAAATCCATAGATTTACAACAAATTCAAAGGGCACCCTTTGAATATAATAAAATGTAGTTATGTTTCTCTCAAACAATGCTTGAACACAAGATTGATCTGTATTAATTTAACTGCAATAAATAATTGCAAGTGCAATACCTATACAAAAGTATGATGTTGAAATAACGTAAAATCCATAGATTTACAACTAAAAGGGTTGATTTTCTATATTATAAAAATCATAAAATTTCCAAAACAAAAACAAATATTTCATGTCTGTAGACAAAAAAAAAAAAATAAAATAACGGCTAATCTTCAATTTAACTTTTGGTTGGAATTGTGTATTTCAAATTTATGCGAAATCCATGACCCAGATATTGGAATTCAGCACAGCATTCATTTCGCTCCTGAAAATTGGGTAACTTTTGTACATCCTAGACAGGTCAAGAACTCTTCCACAAGTGTACGCTACCGGTCTCCTTGCAATGCCTTCTAGGTCAACTATTTTGACTTGAATTTTGAAAAAGTTTCCCTCGGAATTATACAACATGAGATCACTAGCTGTTACAAATCGAAGCAAGGCGTGCAACATTTTAGTATCCATGTCAATCTCGCGGATATATCGTTTGAGATACTTGAAGGAATCGGATTCTGATTGGTCGCATTCGAGAGATGAAATAAATTTCTTCGACGTTGGTGTTATCTTCTGGAACTCATTTTCAACATTAATAACAAGTTCGTAAGATATTGACACCTCAAAAAGGCATTCCCTGATGAAAGCTGGTTCTTGAACCATTTCCATATGTGCGATTTGATCAATAACGGCACCAAGATTATCTTTCGTAACTTTAATTTTGCATTCACGAGTTGATATGATCTCGAGAAGTTCGTCCATTTCGACGTTTTCCATGTTTTCAAGAGTATTTGAAATAATCCAGCTTTCACTCTGGGGAATAAACTGAAGAAATTATTCCCTAAGACTGTAATTAGCCCTTTCATACAAGGAGGAATTAACAAAATTGGGGGCAAGTCGAATGGGTAGTACCTTTTATAGAATGCATCCTAAGGCTATGACCCTTCCTACAGCTTTCCAATCTGCCGCCTCCATATCGTGGCGTAGACATGGGACTTTCATAAAAGTAATTCCAGAATTCAGTTAGCATATACCTCATGACACCCCCACTGTCATAGGCTTGTTCTCTTTCTCCGTTTGGAAGAATTATGGTGGCAGTTATTATGTCTCTTCCAAAGTCAACGTCTGGGTTTTCTTTGAATATTTTGATTAGCTCTCGCAGAACTTTTCCCCTGTGGACTACAATTCCGAATTCTTTAGGCTCGCGAACAGTTTTTGATATTGGCTCAGTTTGCGTGAATGCCCCTTCCTCTAAACTGTCTTCCCAAAATGGAAAGAAAAGATGATCCGGTAGCAATGAGCTGTCATCTGCTGAATCAGGAATTGAAGGATGCTCGTTTTAACCTTGTTTCATCAGGACATCATCTTTGGCACCTTCAGTGATCTTCCGTGGTTTGTCAATCGATTCTGTAGACAGTTTGCTAACTTTACATGAAATTGCGGATGTGCTACTAATACTTGATTTTTGCCTATCATCATTATCATCTGAAATTTGCTTTTGAAGTCTTGTGCGTAAGTAAATGTGAATAAATTGTAGTTTAACCTGGTCTATTATATCACCCAATGTTGTTTTCTCGTCCTCTAGAGGTTTCAGTTGGAAATCTGTTAACTCAACATCCATGTCCTTCAGTTCTCCATGCTGACTTTTGCCGTTTGGGAAGAAAAGATCCAGGCATTCCTGAATAATGGAATGTTTGTTCATGTTTTTGTTTAACATCAATGTTCTTTTACCTCCTCCTGCCTTTCCTCTGCTGAGACGATAATAAACGATGCATGTTCATATAGTGAGAATGCATAAGATAAGAAAGTCAACAAAAATGTCAAAAATATTTGTTTTATCAATGTGTGACGTAAAAGTGTTTTTGACATTTACTTCACTGAATTTGGTACTGCTTTGACAACTATTTTGCCTATTTGGTTCCAGTATTGTTATACATACTGTTATAGTGACAGCCGGAACCTTAGAGCCGTCATGAAAGCGGGAGGTTTGGCGCTTCAAAATCTGATTCAACCCACCATTTCTTTAGAAATGCCTGTACCAAGTCAGGGTCATTACGGTTTTCACAGTTTTCCAATTGTTGACTGGTTTTGTCTGTTTATATACTTATGAGTTTTGAATTTCTCTTTGTAAGATTGTTCGGAGTTCGGTAATTTTGTTATTACCCTTATCTTACATGCAGAAAAAATCGTCTTCTTTTCTTCGAAGTGGTACCACCCAAGGTGAACTTTATGCACTTGTTTCTTTGCACTTAACTTTGGAATTTTCTTTACGGTAGATTCTGGTTCATCAGTACATGTGTCTGTAGAGTTAGCCCTGTTACTTCTAAGTCTGTCTCTTAATCGATCCATTAGGCCTGCTTTTCTTGATTTGGGTTTCGCGAGCCCTACGGTAATAAAGTCTTTTAAGGCAAATCGATCTCCTTTCTTCGGGAGGTATTCTGATAAATCTGAATCTGACATGCCTCTGACAGCATCTTCGTCTATCTGCAAATAATGATAATATTATAAGTGTGAGTAAATTTCTCATCAGACATCAATGATAATGGAAACAAAGAGGCATCGATGGCGTGTCTTAACACGACCTGAATGAAATGGTAAACAACACCTACATGTAAACACTCGTAACAATCCGTAAACAAATCGTACACTAACCGTAACAAGTCATAAACATATTGTTTACGAGTTAATTATGGATTCTTGAGAGCAGTTTACGGAGGGCTACGTGTTGTTGCGACCAGTTTACGATACTTACGGATTCCTACAAGTTATTTACGAGTTATTTACGGAAAAATCATTCCGTGGAGAATGGTAAGAAAATTTTGACATGTCAAAAAATTGCCTCCCCTTTCACGGATCCATACGGGTGTCTGCAAGTTATGACGAGTTATTTACGGATACCAGCGAGTTATTTACGGATGCTTGTGATTGACTACGAATTCGTATAACTCGTAAAAAAAATCAGTGTATGTGAAGGGGGTATAAGGGTTAAATACGTTTTGTCGCATAAAATCTATTTCTGTTGAATAAAATTGACAATTACACAATTCGGTACAAGTGAATATTAAGTACGATATTCTGTATTGACCATGGTTACAAACTACAATTATGCATGCTTTTTTGTCTGATTTGTACGATTAAAAATTACAAGTATGACATTGATATTGAATATTGACTTGCTAAGTAAAGTACATGTATACTTGCAATCTAATTAAAATAAGCTGTTATGATGAGCTACGCTTCCCTACACTCTCTAACATCTGAATCAACTTCATTAGGGGTCATATCCAAGTGAACTTTGTATTCAGCCAATCAAATCACAGTTGGTAAAATCATGACAGGAAAAGATTGTTTTGATTGGTAGAAAAGGACAAGACCCTAATTTAAATATTTGAATATTAAAGTTTACTTGGACCTGACCCCTGATATACTTGGTTCAGATGTTATAGAGCGTAGGGAAGTGTAGCTCATTATAACAGCAGATGTTAATTAGATTGTGTATACTTGCTTTGTCACTTCAAAATTGATTAAAGTTTCAGCTTCCTAAGTATACGCACAGTGAAAAGCCCGGTAAATCAAAATCGCTACAAAGTCCCAGAAATCTCGTAATAACAAAACAGTCAACAAAAACTTGATCTAAAAAGACTCACTACGTACCAAATTGCATTGTTCTTGGTCATCATAGCACATACAAAAGTAAACAAAAGTTGCGACAGAAGGACAGGCGAATGGACAGACAGACAGACAGACAGACAGACAGAGGAGCTAGTAATCAACTCCGTAAAAGCCGGTGTAGAACTAATCAATAAATTGTGACAAATGTCATGTAAACCCAACCTGCTGTTACTTATGTCTTACAATACATGTATATTTAACTTTTTATATGAAATACATTTTATTTTTTTTAGAGACCAGGATGGCTTTTATGTAACTTATTACTCTAGCTAATATTCTAGTAATTTTTACTAACATAATACTACATGTACATGCAAATCTCTTTACATGAATGACACTAAAGGCTGCCAAAATGCACAATTTGAGGTTACTTTTAAAATAATCTGCGGGAGACTTAAAACTTCAGTGAAGCCTGGTGTCCGAGGATATTTTATTGCTAAATATTATAACAATTGGATTGGACACAAATTATAACAATTTACAAGGGTCCTCTCTACAAATGCACCGGATGTGTACTCATGACTGTTTCTCTGTGGTTGCCTGGCTATATAGTTATATCTATAATACAACACCTTTGTATATGTGTAAATGGTGACTGGTGACTTGGTGTTGTCTTGCATGTTTCTGTTGGCAAGTCATGCTTTATGTAATTCCATCCTGTAAAATATTTTCAGGACAATGAATAAGTTAAAAAAAACTTTAAAAAAATCGGAATAGACATTTGACATGATTATCAAGACCCAATTGTTTGTAATGGCTTTTTCTATTGGTATTTAATGCGAAAGTCAATCCCACAGTATAAAAAGAAAATATAAAACACATTGAAGCTGTCAACAAACGAGTGTGGGTTTTGTTATTAAAGATATTTGTCTCAGTAAGATTGATCTGTAAACAACATTACACAAGATGGTATTATACAGATGGTGGACAATAATAAATTGAAAGACAAACAATACTACATCGTCAGAATAGTTCACATATCTGATAGGAAAATGATATATTTAATACCCGTACTTTCGATTTACAAATATGTCCTCACAGAAAAGTATTTCCTAAAACCAAAAATGAAAAGAAAAAAGATATTAGATGATCTGAAATGATCAACACGCTATTAAGATTATTTCGCTTTCCATGTTTTCGATTTTGAAGGTGCTACCAGAAACGCGCCAAGCGCACTAAATTTGATATCTACGTGTTTTATACCTGTTGCAGTGACATGACTGTTTCGGTGAAATGTCCTTTTTCGGGGACATTCTTGTCCTTGTGTCATGCATTTTCCGTGACATGCTTTTTTGAGGCCAAGCACTCAGTTTTATTTTGGCGATTTCTCATACATTTCATTAAGCTTTGCTGATTGATAAATGACAATTTTTGACAGTAAAAGTAGCTCAGAATTATCCCTTCAATGAAATTAACCCAGATTGTGACATTATGTATTATATAATATGCATATTGCTTACATGTCTTGAATAATAACACATAAAACAAGGAGAGAAACCATTATTATTTATGACGACTGTAATCCATGATGTCGTTTATAGCATGTCATTATAAAAGTTCTTATACAAACCTGCACTGAATACTTTAACTGAGAAGATATATATGGATGCCTTCTTACTGGTTAGCTTAGGAAATATTCTTAGTTATAAATATTAATATCGCTATTGCATAAATAGAATACCACGGATAACTAAGCAAATATACCTACTTTAGCTATGTAACCCCGCCACGTGTACCAAGTCTGGAAGACCTGGATTTCTAACGCCATATGTCGTGGTGTCTGTTGTGTTCAGTGAGTTCAGTTAATATGAGAGGTCATTGTTCGCTTGGTTGATATTGGTGACCATCAACTTTCCTTTCATAACGTAAAATAAAATCATGTCCATGTATTCCTGACCTCGTCCATATAATTTATTTATTTATTATTATTATTAATTTTATTAATCAATAACTTAGTTCTCCGTATTGTTTTCTTGCACATTGTGTTAAATTATCAACTGTGTTCTGTAACATTTACCTGTATATCACGATACCCCGTTTTGGGGTTTCTGATATGTTGTTATTAAGTGCATGTATATTAACAATGTGCTTGATAATACAAAACTGCTTATGCAATTCTTCATACGTTAATTTGCAGTGTTTTTTATATATTAAACATGATAACTGTACACTAAAATACACCAATAAAGTCAGCTTGAAGTTATTTGATTAGTTTTACGTGGTAAATCATTTGATGAATAGACACATTTGTAGACGTCACACGATCAAAATATGGATGCTGATTCTCACAGAAAAAGTGTATCTTAAACACTAACCCATAACGAGTGTTGATTTATTGATTTATTTTAACTGTATTGGGGACATTTTGAAGTGTACTGATGTCTACATATTACTGTTGAAGTGTGTCAGTTCCAAGGTATATCTACATGCAGGTATATTCGTGTTATGTAGGCATATCTGCGCGTGTAGTTTTATATCTATATGGAGGTATATGCCTATAGAACACTGCACCAGGATAGTGTTGCATTGTCAGCTTCCTTTTATCATATAATGATAGAGGGGCCGTCGTGGTCGTGATCGTATTATAGCTTGATATACAACTACTTGTACAATCAGTGTCTATCACCACTAAAGTTATGAGTTCGAATCCCGCTATGGAGAGGTGTACTCTATGCAACATTATGTTGTAAAGTTCGTCAGTGACTTGTGACAGGTTACTGTTTTTCTCCTGTTACTCTGGTTTCCTCCACCAATAAAACTGACCGCCAGGATATAACTGAAATATTGTTGAAAGTGACGTTTATCACCATAATACCAAACCAAGCCAACCATTATCATAGAAATGTACCATTGGTAAGCACTACTCTAATCTAGCCTGATTATTTCATACTTTTACTGAAGAATAATATCCTATTATTAATACAAGTACAGAACAATTTAATATCGAATTAAATGCTAGGAACATCTGTTCTATCTATATTTACTTGTCAAGCTCATTTGTCTGATGAAAATGACTTCACAGGTCAACAATGTTGTTCTCATACATTCCACTGGTATGTTTTTGAGCAAGAGATGCTTAACCGTCTGATGCACATTGTTGTACATCCGGGTTATTAGTAGAAAATTCTTTATATTTCAATTGTTCCTTTGTGCTATAGTTATTTGATTTTGTCTACTTTCATTTTGTATATTGGCTGTTCCCGATGTTTACTGATAATTCCATCTCTGGCTTGTGTTTTGTGTTTGTTGGTTGTGGTTGTGATTTCTAATTATAGCTTAATGTCAACGAACTCTTATTGATTCTGTTACATCATATGTTGTATCTGACATTGGTGTACATAGCTAACCCAGCAGATTTATTCAAAATATAAAATACAAATTGTACTTGGCTATAAAACTATCTATATTTGAGCAAAGTGATAAACCACTGTTAGCATTTCACAGCCGTTAAATCATTTTCAAACATGATGTAACTATCGATATGCCAAACCTTACGTTTGCAGATTTATGAACAAACTTTTAGAAACTTTGAAACATTTGAGTCATTCTTTTTTTTTATTCGATCTCAGAAAGTTAAAGGCTAGTTGTTGTTAAATATAACAACAATTTGATATGATACATTTGTCACAAGAGAGACAAGGAGTACTCCAAAGCATTAAAGATGTTACGAGAAACAGATAGTAAATTACAATAATACAGACAAAGTAAAAACAAACTACAACATTATCAATAATTTATGGATAAGGAATGTATTAGGCAATTTCTTTTTCCGTTATGGGAGGAATTCAACTACAATCAGCAACATAACAAATAAGGAAAAGACGGGATTATTAGAAATGGTTGTAAAGGAACATTGTCGTTACACACAATTGATAGAAATCTCGCCATTGATACGTTTCTTAGATTTGACAGGAACATTATTAACTGATTAATTGTTAAAAAATAAACGGAGGATCAGTCATATATCACAAATAATAGCCAGACAAGGAGAAACGGCGAATGATTGAAGCACAGATAGTTACCATTGGAATTCCAAAATTGGGTGGCTCAATACGTCGACTTAGATTTGTGTACTGCTTTTATCTTAGATATAACTATCTTGTATAACCTTAGCTCTCTCTCTCTCTCTCTCTCTCTCTCTCTCTCTCTCTCTCTCTCTCATATATATAAGACCGTGTATTCGTTTCGTTTTAAGAAATTCATAGAACAACCTTTCATATAGCAAATTTAATGGCTGACAACTATAAAGAAGTCCAAATGTACCATCGGTGAGCACTATATTTCAGTTATATCGTGGGGATCAGTTTTATTGAAGGAGGAAACCGGAGTACCCGCAAAAAACCATCGACTTGCCACAAGGCTCTGACAAACTTTATCACATAATGCCAACTCTTTGGACTGACAGATGATATGTCAAAACTTCTTCAATTATATCTCATTGTAGACGTATCTTGTAGCTGCGTAATTCAATTTTCAAATAGTGACAAGAAAGAGTAAAACGGAATATCTAAGCGGTTGCTGTAGTACAATGTCTTTATTACTGATATAATTAGTAGCATTGTCCAACATTGATTAAGTGTTAGAAACATATGTTTGTTTTAAATTCACAGACGAACTCAATCGTCGAATGGAAGCCTATAGCTACATAGTCATACCATTGAATAAAAGAAATAAAACAGCTATGGTTGACCATATAGCATGTCGAAAGCTCATGAACCAAAATCTCAATCTTGTTCTGTGATAAACAGAAAACTATGACATCTAGATATGGAACGACCAAAAAGATATAAAATTACAATTAAAAAACATGCACAAATTCATGTCAGCTATAAATCACTTATAAGGAAGAAATAATGGATTGATTTATTGTTGTTTGACATCACGGTAGCACTATCTCAGCTATATTCATGGCCGGGGTAGTATGGGTAACTTAATTCCAGTTGGAAGGGGTAGAGAGAACATAGCGAATGGGTTAGACCAACATTGCTGTACAACTGGTCACCAATGATAACTCACCATTGATAAATACATTATTAGAAGCTGCCTCAATTTGTGTTGTACGTGCAGGTAGAATGACACTCTTCGTACAGGAGAGACTGGCGTATTTCGTGTTTTATGGGTGAGTCATGTCTTGATTCGTCTCGTACAACTAGCGCACGCCTCTTTGCATGGAATTGTTCTTCATAGTTCTAACATGAAATGCTTCAGATAGATTTAATATAATCCTTCTTTAATTGTTTTCGTAAGAAACCAAATGCGAAAATATCAAAATTGTAGTTGCATTTACACAGATAACAACAGTGATGAATATATCTATAAGCACTGGAATATTTAGTCGTCAGATAGACGTTCCAGTTATGCAATACTATAATACATGTTCAATATTCAAACTTATAGCGTTCTTTATAATAGAGATGTCCGCCCGGTTATATGTGAGGGTTGTCATTTAACTTGCATGTGTAGTGCACTTACATAACCACATCATTTCACTAAGAGGTGAGGTTTAGGCCCATAAAACTAGCTTAGCACTGCCACTTTTTATAGAGTGTATGTATCAAAACAGGAAAGTGAGTGGTCCTGTATTTTCGAAATATTCCGACAGTGTGTTATTTGTTGCTTTTCATTTTATTTACAAAGTAAATATGTCTCAAAAGGCGTGTTTACTGTTGGGATATTATTATATTTGTGAATAAGATTTTGCAAAGATGTGATTAGTCTAAAACTGTCATTTCAAGATAGATGGCATATTCAAGTTATTTAATTGTTAAAAGTGATATGGTGATGTACACACTATATGTAACTGATAGCGGCTAGAACTTTTTACCAATCAAAAACTTTGATTGAGTTTGTCCATACATTAAAAATCAGTAATGTTGGTATTTTAGCCAATCAAAATACTATGCAATGTTGCTAAGCACAATGCCAATGAATACCATTAAAGTAGTAGACATTTCTAATGTCACATGTTGATTTTCGTGTATTCAGTGAGTTCTGTTAAGATGAGAGGGGATTTTTCGTTATGTTGAAAATGGTTGAAATGATGACCATCACTGTTTAAACTTTCTTTTCATAACATATTTAAGCAGAAAATTATTCGAAAATATTCAACATGGCGTGTTGTGTTTTTGCTTTGCTTTTCTTCACCATGTTGTCAGTTTCTCTGGAGTGTTCTCTTTGGTCGCCCCTTCGGTATTCTCTACCGTTTATCAAAAATGTCAGGTTTAATCTAAGAATCCAGAAGTTTTATTAAATCTCAAGTTCGTATCTGTCTTTGAGTGCATGTTTATCATATGTAGTAAATATTAATGTCATATGATGCCAGTCTATTGTACAGTAAAGTAAAAGTAACATGTTTTTGTCTATATCACCATGGCTACACAATCGTGAGTTTTATTAATACAGTTATTGATATTGTTATAACAGGTTGAAAAATAAAATTGTATCAGAATAAAAGGAATAATTAATTCTTCTTTAAGAATATCTATTACTACATATCATGGCAATAGACATCTTAATTTCTGTAAAAAAGAGTAGATTTAATTAAATGAAGCTAGATACTGTTGTGACGATTAGTTGACGAATATTAGTATACAACTAGTTCGTTGATTGTTAATCACAATTATAAAATCCAAGAGGAATCTTTAAACATTATTTAGGTAAAACGGTATCAGAGAGTAGCACTCAAAATAAATAAAACAGAAGTGCCAAAAGTACAAAAGAAAATCAACGTTCAATCTGGTTTTATAGTTCATATTTTTGTTTTTTTCCACATTCAGAAGAAGACAATTCTGACAGCAACTTATGAGAAGAAAAGGTATAGCCAATATGAAAAATGTTCATATATAGTGACCATTGAAGGTGGTTCTACTTCCTCCCTACATTATGAAATAAAATTAATTGGAGAAGGGGTCGACATGGACGTAATCGTATGGTAGTTGGATTTACAACTACCTATGCAATCAGTGCCTATCACCACTGATGTTGTGAGTTCAAATCGCGATCAAGGCGAGGTGTACAACATTATGTGATGAAGACTTGCGACAAGTCGGTGGTTTTCTCCGGTTTCCTCCACCAATAAAACTGACCGCCAAGATATATTGAAATATTGTTGAACGTGGCAATAAGTACCATCAAACAAATAAACAAAAAAATAAATATTGGAGAACACAAAGTAAAAGTAGGTGAAAAAGTCACATTCTAAAGTTCAGAATTATTCTAAATATGATATTAAAAATCCAAAGTTGTGGAATACGACCTAAGCTAAATGTCAAGTCCATATATTTTATGATTGTATTGAAGTGATAATTATAACTAACCGGAATTTGTAGAACTACTGTAATCAGACTAACTGACTAGGACTAATAGATAGTTGTGGAATAGACTATTCAGACAAACTGTCGAAATACAGGTTATATGTTTCCAGAATAGTTACCGATTTAATCATTTTCACCAAAGTATTTATATGCAGAGACAGATGAGAACCATTATCAAGTTAAAGGTATCGTAGGCAACATTAATTAGCTTCACTATGCAAAGAAAAAAGAAACTTGAATACCTTACTTATAACTACTTATCAATGCTTCACTACTTACAACTTTTCAACAAGTTCTCCGCCGTCAGGAAAAATAAACTTAGTCGATTTGTGATGTCCTGTTTAGGCCTTTGGTGTTATCGTTCCCAGAGACTTTTAGATTATTTAGCTTTTCAGTTTTTTGACTGTGAGTGTATCGAATGAATATTATTCCAGAAACACATCAATGGAATAACCTTCTCTTCATCTTGTCGGCGCAACGTCAAACGATTGGGAAGCTAAATAATATAAAAGCTTATGTTCTTATTGCTAATGAGCTGAAATTAATAAGTTATGTAGAACAATCAATATATATGACATTCTCCACTATTGTCTTACTTCTATTTTGTATGCAGTAACTGTGCCAGATGATACACTATGCTGATATACAATGAAATAATATGCACTAATTTAACAGTTTGAAAATTATTTATATTAAACCAATAGTTCTAATGATGACAGAAAAGTTTGAAAATACCAAAGGGGTAATGAGAAGTTGTAAATTTAAGGACAGACAACCCAATGGTGAAAGGAAAGGCGACAAACAATGATCTACAAAACACTACACAGAAAACTAAAGATCGAACACGAATTCCACTAAAACCCGGGGTGAATTCATGTGTACCGGAAGGGTAGGCAGTTACTGCTATACTAGTGTTACCCATCGTGGAAGGTTGGAATACTAAAACATTACAACGGTAAATCTAGACATAAAACAAATCATGATATCGACAATTGATTTATTGTGAAAAGAAAAAGAGAAAAAATGACGAACAACAATTCGTCCAATACCAACCAAACGAATAATCACCTCTCACCTCAAATCATTGAAAATAAAAAAAACCATGGCATATGGTGGTGGAAATACAGGCCCTGACTTAGAACAATGTGGCGGGGTTAAACAGGTTAATGGTACCCCAACCCCCTCTGATAACTGGATATCCTATGATACAGATATAAGCAAACAATATAAAACAGCACAGTTACGCTTCCACACATAACGACCAAATACTATCACAAAAATGAAAGACAACATACACATGGAGAGTACAATAGAAATATCAGTGAATTGACTATTAGCTACAAAGGTAGAATGTTGGTTAACGACCGTTACTCTTAGGACAAAATCATTAACATGGATCAATATGGATGCTGTGAGTTTCATCTTTTAGTGAAGACATAAAGTACATAGTCCGGACTTTTTTTTTCAATGTAAGAATACATGCTACAAAGGGTGTCCATACTACAAAGGGTGTCCGTGCTTCAAAGGATTTCCATACTACAAAGGGTGTCCATGCCAAAAGGGTTTCCATACTACAAATGGTTTCCATACTATAAAGGGTTTCCATGCTACAAAGGATTTCTATACTACAAAGGGTGTCCATGTTACAAAGGGTTTCCATGCTACAAAGAGTGTCCATACTACAAAGGGTGTCCATACTACAAAGGGTTTCCATACTATAAAGTGTTTCCATACTACACAGGGTGTCCATACTACAAAAGGCTTCCATACTACAAGTGCTTTCCTGACCTCTTTGTTATCATTATAATCTACAAAAACCATCTCATACGTCCCCGAGTGTAAAATTTAAGGCTTCACAAAAGAAGATAGATATACAAGGTGCGCTTGTATCAAAGAATATTGGCACGCACGTACGGACGCACACACACACGCACGCACGCAAACACACCCACACCCTGTCTGTATCAAAACAGGAAAGTGAGTGGTCGTGTATATTCGAAATATTCCGACAATGTGTTATTTTTTGCTTTTCATTTTATTTACAAAGTAAAGATGTCTCAAAAGGCGTGTATACTGTTGGGATATTATTATATTTGTGAATAAGATTTTGCAAAGATGTAATTAGTCTAGAACTGTCATTTCAAGATATATTGCATATTCAGGTTATTTAATTGTTAAAAGTGATATGGTGATGTACACACTATATGTATCTTATAGCGGCTAGAACTTTCTACCAATCAAACACCTTGATTCAGTTTGTCCATGCATTAAAAATCAGTAATGTTGGTATTTTAGCCAATCAAAATACTATGCAATGTTGCTAAGCACAATGTCAATAAATATCATAAAAGAAGTAGACATTTCTAATGTCACATGTTGATTTTTGTGTGTTCAGTGAGTTCTGTTAAGATGAGAGGTGATTGTTCGTTTTGTTGAAAATGGTTGAATTGATGACCATCACTGTTTAAACTTTCTTTTCATAACATCTTTAAGCAGAAAATTAATCGAAAATATTCAACATAGCGTGTTGTGTTTTTGCTTTGCTTTTCTTCACCATGCTGCCAGTTTCTCTGGAGTGTTCTTTTTTTATCGCCCCTTCGGTTTTTTCTACCGTTTATCAAAAATGTCAGGCTTAAACGAAGAATCCAGAAGTTTTATCAAATCTCAAGTTCGTATCTGTCTTTGAGTGCATGTTTATCATATGTAGTAAATATTAATGTCATATGATGACAATCTATTGTACAGTAAAGTAAAAGTAAAACATGAAACACTTATACCGGTATCTAGACGAACTGGTAGACCTCTCATATGTTTTTACTTATATCACCATGGCTACACAATCTTGGGTTTTATTAATGCAGTTATTGATATTGTTATAACAGGTTGAAAAATTAAATTGTATCAGAATAAAAGGAATAATTAATTCTTCTTTAAGAATATATATTACCACAAATCATGGCAATAGACGTCTTAATATCTGTAAAAAAAAAAGAGTAGATTTAATTAAATGAAGCTAGATACTGTTGTGACGATTAGCTGACCAATATTAGTATACAACTAGTTCGTTGATTGTTAATCACAATTATAAAATCCAAGAGGAATCTTTAAACATTATTTAGATAAAACGGTATCAGAGAGTAGCACTCAAAATAAATAAAACAGAAGTGCAATAGAAAATCAACGTTCAGTCTGGTTTTATAGTTCATATTTTTGTTTTTTTCCACTTTCAGAAGAAGATAATTCTGACAGCAACTTATGGTAAGAAAAGGTATAGCCAATAAAAAAACAATGTACATATACTGTGACTGATGTTGGAACTTCTACTTCCTTATAACATTATGAAATACAAGAACAAGTGAGAAAAGTCACAGTTCAAAGTTCAGAATTATTCTAAGCAATACGAGATAAGCTAAATTTCTTGTTCATATATGCTATGATTGCATTGAAGTAGTAACTAAACGGAATTTATAGGACTGCTGTAAGCAGACTAACTGACTAGGACTAATGGATAGTTGTGGAATGGGCTATTCAGACAAACTATCGAAATACAGGTTAGATGCTTCCAGAATAGTAATATATTTAATCATTTTCACCAATGTATTTATATGCAGAGACAGGAGGGAACCACTATCAAGTTGATGGTATCGCAAACAACATTAGTTAGTTTCACTACACGAAGAAAAGAGGCACATGAATACTGTTACTTGACACAACTTATCAATGCTTCACTACTTACAACTTTTCAACAAGTTCTCCGCCCTCAGGAAAAATGACCATAGTCGATTTGTGATGTCCTTTGGTGTTATCGTTCCCAGAGACTTTTAGATTATTTAGCTTTCCATTTTTTCCCTATGAGTGTACCGAATGAAGATTATTCCAGAAACGCGTCAATGGAATAACTATCCATTCACCTTAGCGGCTCAACATCAACCGATTGGACAGTCAAATAAAAAAAGTTTCTTTCCTTATTCTAATGAGTTTAAATTAATATGATATAAGTTATGTAGAAAAATCAATTGATATCGCATTCTCCACTGTTGTCTTACTTTAATTTTTTTCACGTAGTAACTGTGTCAGATGATACACTATGTAGATATACAATGTAATAACATGTACTAGTTTTACAGTTTGAAAATTACTTATATTAAACCAATAGTTCTAGTGATGACAGAAAAGTTTGAAGATCTCAAAGGGAGTAATGAGAAGCCGTAAATCTAAGGACAGACGACACAATGGTGAAAGGAAAGGCGGCAAACAGTGATCTACAAAACACTACACAGAAAACGAAAGACCGAGCAACACGAACCCAACTAAAACCATATGTATACCCACGTGTACCAGAGGGGTAGGAAGTTCCTGATCTACTATGTTACCTATCGTGATAGGTTGGAATACCAAACATTACAAATGATAGAAATAGAAAACAAATAATCATGATATCGACAAATGATAGATATAGAAAACAAATAATCATGATATCGACAAATGATAGAAATAGAAAACAAATAATCATGATATCGACAAATGATAGAAATAGAAAACAAATAATCATGATATCGACAATTGATATATAATGAAAAGAAAGATGATACAGTGACGGGCAATAATTCGTCGGATATCAACAAAACGAACAATCATTGAACATGAAAAAGACCATGACATATGACGTTAGAAATCCAGATTCTGGCTTGGAATAGGCACAGCAATGTGGTGGGGTTAAACATGTTAATAGAATCCCAAACCCCTCTGATAATTGGATATCCAATAATACAGATATAAACAAACAACATAAAATTGCACAGATTCGCTTCCACATGCTATCACAGAAATGAGTGACAACATAGACATGGACAGTACAATAGAAAAGTCAGTTAACTGAATATTAGCTAAACAAAGGTAGAATGTTGGTTAAAGATCATTACTCCTAGGACAAAATCATTAACATGGATCTTTTTAGATGCCGTGAGTTTCATCTTTAGTGAAGATATAAAGTACATAGTCCGGACTTTAACAATGTAAGCATACATTTTAGCTTAAAATGAAATGCTAATAATTATAAAACATCGTTTGGAGTTTAAGTGTACAATAATAAAATAGTATTATGATTTTGTGGTAAAGACTGTCATTATCGTACAACACTAATTAATTATTTTTAAATACACACTAAAAGAACATTTAACTTCTAAATGATTCTGTCAATATGCAAACAATATTCGCATTTGCTTTTAGCTTAATAGCATGTTTTGGCACCTCATTATATTTGAACATAAATCATGTTTAAACTGGTTTTGAAAACATAAGTTTGTCTTTGCTTATTTTGGGTGGAAATTGTTAACAAACATGCTTATATTTTTAATAATCGTTTTATTTCAAGTAACGGATATTAAGTTAAATAAAATTAATATCTTATTTTGTATTTGGATTGGACTTGGCAATCATTCAATATATGTGAATAAAAAATATACGTATTGAATTACTTAACAGTCTGATAACCTATGATTTATTATCAACCACATCGATAACTCGTCATTTGACATCGATAACTTGTCATTTGACATCGATAACTTGTCATTTGACATCGATAACTTGTCATTTGACATCGATAACTTGTGAGTTGATATCAGAAAGAAACGTTTGAAGATACCAAAGGGGTAATCAGAAACGGTAAATCTAAGATATCAAAGGGGTAATCAGAAACCGTAAATCTAAGATATCAAAGGGGTAATCAGAAACCGTAAATCTAAGATATCAAAGGGGTAATCAGAAACCGTATTTCTAAGATACCAAAGGGGTATTCAAAAACCATAAATCTAAGATACCAAAGGGGTAATCAGAAACCGTAAATCTAAGATATCAAAGGGGTAATCAGAAACCGTATTTCTAAGATACCAAAGGGGTAATCAGAAACCATAAATCTAAGATACCAAAGGTGTAATCAGAAACCGTATTTCTAAGATACCAAAGGGGTAATCAGAAACCATAAATCTAAGATACCAAAGGGGTAATCAGAAACCATAAATCTAAGATATCAAAAGGGTAATCAGAAACCGTATTTCTAATATACCAAAGGGGTAATCAGAAACCATAAATCTAAGATATCAAAGGGGTAATCAGAAACCATATTTCTAAGATACCAAAGGGGTAATCAGAAACCATAAATCTAAGATACCAAAGGGGTAATCAGAAACCATAAATCTAAGATATCAAAGGGGTAATCAGAAACCGTATTTCTAAGATACCAAAGGGGAAATCAGAAACAATAAATCTAAGATATCAAAGGGGTAATCAGAAACCGTATTTCTAAGATACCAAAAGTGGTAATCAGAAACCAAAAATCTAAGATATCAAAGGGGTAATCAGAAACCGTATTTCTAAGATACCAAAGGGGTAATCAGAAACCATAAATCTAAGATACCAAAGGGGTAATCAGAAACCATAAATCTAAGATATCAAAGGGGTAATCAGAAACCGTATTTCTAAGATACCAAAGGGGTAATAAAAACCATAAATCTAAGATACCAAAGGGGTAATCAGAAACCGTAAATCTAAGATACCAAAAGGGTAATCAGAAACCGTATTTCAAAGATACCAAAGGGGTAATGAGAAACCATAAATCTAAGATATCATAGGGGTAATCAGAAACCGTATTTCTAAGATACCAAAGGGGTAATCAGAAACCATAAATCTAAGATATCAAAGGGGTAATCAGAAACCGTATTTCTAAGATACCAAAGGGGTAATCAGAAACCATAAATCTAAGATACCAAAGGGGTAATCAGAAACCATAATTCTAAGATATCAAAGGGGTAATCAGAAACCGTATTTCTAAGATACCAAAGGGGTAATCAGAAACCATAAATCTAAGATATCAAAGAGGTAATCAGAAACCGTATTTCTAAGATACCAAAGGGGTAATCAGAAACCCTAAATCTAAGATATCAAAGGAGAAATCAGAAACCGTATTTCTAAGATACCAAAGGGGTAATCAGAAACCATAAATCTAAGATATCAAAGGGATAATCAGAAACCGTATTTCTAAGATACCAAAGGGGTAATCAGAAACCAAAAATCTAAGATACGAAAGGGGTAATCAGAAACCGTAAATCTAAGATATCAAAGGGGTAATCAGAAACCGTATTTCTAAGATACCAAAGGGGTAATCAGAAACCATAAATCTAAGATATCAAAGGGGTAATCAGAAACCGTATTTCTAAGATACCAAAAGGGTAATCAGAAACCAAAAATCTAAGATATCAAAGGGGTAATCAGAAACCGTATTTCTAAGATACCAAAGGGGTAATCAGAAACCATAAATCTAAGATACTAAAGGGGTAATCAGAAATCGTAAATCTAATATATCAAAGGGGTAATCAGAAACCGTATTTCTAAGATACCAAAGGGGTAATCAGAAACCAAAAATCTATGATACCAAAGGGGTAATCAGAAACCATAAATCTAAGACATCAAAGGGGTAATCAGAAACCGTATTTCTAAGATACCAAAGGGGTAATCAAAAACCATAAATCTAAGATACCAAAGGGGTAATCAGAAGCCGTAAATCTAAGATATCAAAGGGGTAATTAGAAACCGTATTTCTAAGATACCAAAGGGGTAATCAGAAACCATAAATCTAAGATACCAAAGGGGTAATCAGAAACCATAAATCTAAGATATCAAAGGGGTAATCAGAAACCGTATTTCTAAGATACCAAAGGGGTAATCAGAAACCGTATTTCTAAGATACCAAAGGGGTAATCAGAAACCGTATTTCTAAGATACCAAAAGGGTAATCAGAAACCCTAAGTCTAAGATATCAAAGGGGTAATCAGAAACCGTAAATCTAAGATACCAAAGGAGTAATCAGAAACCGTAAATCTAAGATATCAAAGGGGTAATCAGAAACCGTAAATCTAAGATATCAAAGGGGTAATCAGAAACCGTATTTCTAAGATACCAAAGGGGTAATCAAAAACCATAAATCTAAGATACCAAAGGGGTAATCAGAAACCGTAAATCTAAGATATCAAAGGGGTAATTAGAAACCGTATTTCTAAGATACCAAAGGGGTAATCAGAAACCATAAATCTAAGATATCAAAGGTGTAATCAGAAACCGTATTTCTAAGATACCAAAGGGGTAATCAGAAACCGTATTTCTAAGATACCAAAGGGGTAATCCGAAACCGTATTTCTAATATACCAAAGGGGTAATCAGAAACCGTAAATCTAAGATACCAAAAGGGTAATCAGAAACCCTAAATCTAAGATATCAAAGGGGTAATCAGAAACCGTAAATCTAAGATATCAAAGGAGTAATCAGAAACCGTAAATCTAAGATACCAAAGGGGTAATCAGAAACCGTATTTCTAAGATACCAAAGGGGTAATCAGAAACCGTATTTCCAAGATACAAAAGGGGTGATCAGAAACCGTATTTCTAAGATACCAAAGGGGTAATCAGAAACCGTATTTCTAAGATATCAAAGGGGTAATCAGAAACCGTATTTCTAAGATACCAAAAGGGTAATCAGAAACCGTATTTCTAAGATACCAAAGGGGTAATCAGAAACCATAAATCTAAGATATCAAAGAGGTAATCAGAAACCGTATTTCTAAGATACCAAAGGGGTAATCAGAAACCCTAAATCTAAGATATCAAAGGAGAAATCAGAAACCGTATTTCTAAGATACCAAAGGGGTAATCAGAAACCATAAATCTAAGATATCAAAGGGATAATCAGAAACCGTATTTCTAAGATACCAAAGGGGTAATCAGAAACCAAAAATCTAAGATACCAAAGGGGTAATCAGAAACCGTAAATCTAAGATATCAAAGGGGTAATCAGAAACCGTATTTCTAAGATACCAAAGGGGTAATCAGAAACCATAAATCTAAGATATCAAAGGGGTAATCAGAAACCGTATTTCTAAGATACCAAAAGGGTAATCAGAAACCAAAAATCTAAGATATCAAAGGGGTAATCAGAAACCGTATTTCTAAGATACCAAAGGGGTAATCAGAAACCATAAATCTAAGATACTAAAGGGGTAATCAGAAATCGTAAATCTAATATATCAAAGGGGTAATCAGAAACCGTATTTCTAAGATACCAAAGGGGTAATCAGAAACCAAAAATCTATGATACCAAAGGGGTAATCAGAAACCATAAATCTAAGACATCAAAGGGGTAATCAGAAACCGTATTTCTAAGATACCAAAGGGGTAATCAAAAACCATAAATCTAAGATACCAAAGGGGTAATCAGAAGCCGTAAATCTAAGATATCAAAGGGGTAATTAGAAACCGTATTTCTAAGATACCAAAGGGGTAATCAGAAACCATAAATCTAAGATACCAAAGGGGTAATCAGAAACCATAAATCTAAGATATCAAAGGGGTAATCAGAAACCGTATTTCTAAGATACCAAAGGGGTAATCAGAAACCGTATTTCTAAGATACCAAAGGGGTAATCAGAAACCGTATTTCTAAGATACCAAAAGGGTAATCAGAAACCCTAAATCTAAGATATCAAAGGGGTAATCAGAAACCGTAAATCTAAGATACCAAAGGAGTAATCAGAAACCGTAAATCTAAGATATCAAAGGGGTAATCAGAAACCGTAAATCTAAGATATCAAAGGGGTAATCAGAAACCGTATTTCTAAGATACCAAAGGGGTAATCAAAAACCATAAATCTAAGATACCAAAGGGGTAATCAGAAACCGTAAATCTAAGATATCAAAGGGGTAATTAGAAACCGTATTTCTAAGATACCAAAGGGGTAATCAGAAACCATAAATCTAAGATATCAAAGGTGTAATCAGAAACCGTATTTCTAAGATACCAAAGGGGTAATCAGAAACCGTATTTCTAAGATACCAAAGGGGTAATCCGAAACCGTATTTCTAATATACCAAAGGGGTAATCAGAAACCGTAAATCTAAGATACCAAAAGGGTAATCAGAAACCCTAAATCTAAGATATCAAAGGGGTAATCAGAAACCGTAAATCTAAGATATCAAAGGAGTAATCAGAAACCGTAAATCTAAGATACCAAAGGGGTAATCAGAAACCGTATTTCTAAGATACCAAAGGGGTAATCAGAAACCGTATTTCCAAGATACAAAAGGGGTGATCAGAAACCGTATTTCTAAGATACCAAAGGGGTAATCAGAAACCGTATTTCTAAGATATCAAAGGGGTAATCAGAAACCGTATTTCTAAGATACCAAAAGGGTAATCAGAAACCGTATTTCTAAGATACCAAAGGTGTAATCAGAAACCGTATTTCTAAGATACCAAAAGGGTAATCAGAAACCGTATTTCTAAGATACCAAAGGGGTAATCAGAAACCATAAATCTAAGATACCAAAGGGGTAATCAGAAGTCATAAATCTAAGATATCAAAGGGGTAATCAGAAACCGTATTTCTAAGATACCAAAGGGGTAATCAGAAACCGTATTTCTAAGATACCAAAGGGGTAATCCGAAACCATATTTCTAAGATACCATAGGGGTAATCAGAAACCGTATTTCTAAGATACCAAAAGGGTAATCAGAAACCCTAAATCTAAGATATCAAAGGGGTAATCAGAAACCGTAAATCTAAGATACCAAAGGAGTAATCAGAAACCGTAAATCTAAGATATCAAAGGGGTAATCAGAAACCGTAAATCTAAGATATCAAAGGGGTAATCAGAAACCGTATTTCTAAGATACCAAAGGGGTAATCAAAAACCATAAATCTAAGATACCAAAGGGGTAATCAGAAACCGTAAATCTGAGATATCAAAGGGGTAATTAGAAACCGTATTTCTAAGATACCAAAGGGGTAATCAGAAACCATAAATCTAAGATATCAAAGGTGTAATCAGAAACCGTATTTCTAAGATACCAAAGGGGTAATCAGAAACCGTATTTCTAAGATACCAAAGGGGTAATCCGAAACCGTATTTCTAAGATACCAAAGGGGTAATCAGAAACCGTAAATCTAAGATACCAAAAGGGTAATCAGAAACCCTAAATCTAAGATATCAAAGGTGTAATCAGAAACCGTAAATCTAAGATATCAAAGGAGTAATCAGAAACCGTAAATCTAAGATACCAAAGGGGTAATCAGAAACCGTATTTCCAAGATACCAAAGGGGTAATCAGAAACCGAATTTCCAAGATACAAAAGGGGTGATCAGAAACCGTATTTCTAAGATACCAAAGGGGTAATCAGAAACCGTATTTCTAAGATATCAAAGGGGTAATCAGAAACCGTATTTCTAAGATACCAAAAGGGTAATCAGAAACCGTATTTCTAAGATACCAAAGGTGTAATCAGAAACCGTATTTCTAAGATACCAAAAGGGTAATCAGAAACCGTATTTCTAAGATATCAAAGGGGTAATCAGAAACCATAAATCTAAGATATCAAAGGGGTAATCAGAAACCATAAATCTAAGATACCAAAGGGGTAATCAGAAGCCGTAAATCTAAGATATCAAAGGGGTAATTAGAAACCGTATTTCTAAGATACCAAAGGGGTAATCATAAACCATAAATCTAAGATACCAAAGGGGTAATCAGAAACCGTAAATCTAAGATATCAAAGGGGTAATCAGAAACCGTATTTCTAAGATACCAAAGGGGTAATCAAAAACCATAAATCTAAGATACCAAAGGGGTAATCAGAAACGTAAATCTAAGATATCAAAGGGGTAATTAGAAACCGTATTTCTAAGATACCAAAGGGGTAATCAGAAACCATAAATCTAAGATATCAAAGGTGTAATCAGAAACCGTATTTCTAAGATACCAAAGGGGTAATCCGAAACCGTATTTCTAAGATACCAAAGTGGTAATCAGAAACCGTAAATCTAAGATATAAAAGGGGTAATCAGAAACCATAAATCTAAGATATCAAAGGAGTAATCAGAAACCGTAAATCTAAGATACCAAAGGGGTAATCAGAAACCGTATTTCTAAGATACCAAAGGGGTAATCAGAAACCGTATTTCCAAGATACAAAAGGGGTGATCAGAAACCGTATTTCTAAGATACCAAAGGGGTAATCAGAAACCGTATTTCTAAGATATCAAAGGGGTAATCAGAAACCGTATTTCTAAGATACCAAAAGGGTAATCAGAAACCGTATTTCTAATATACCAAAGGTGTAATCAGAAACCGTATTTCTAAGATACCAAAGGGGTAATCAGAAACCATAAATCTAAGATACCAAAGGGATAATCAGATACCGTATTTCTAAGATACCAAAGGGGTAATTAGAAACCATAAATCTAAGATACCAAAAGGGTAATCAGAAACCATAAATCTAAGATATCAAAGGGGTAATCAGAAACCGTATTTCTAAGATACCAAAGGGGTAATCAGAAACCATAAATCTAAGATATCAAAGGGGTAATCAGAAACCGTATTTCTAAGATACTAAAGGGGTAATCAGAAACCATAAATCTAAGATACCAAGGGGTAATCAGAAACCATAAATCTAAGATATCAAAGGGGTAATCCGAAACCGTATTTCTAAGATACCAAAGGGGTAATCAGAAACCGTATTTCTAAGATACCAAAAGGGTAATCAGAAACCCTAAATCTAAAATATCAAAGGGGTAATCAGAAACCGTAAATCTAAGATATCAAAGGAGTAATCAGAAACCGTAAATCTAAGATACCAAAGGGGTAATCAGAAACCGTATTTCTAAGATACCAAAGGGGTAATCAGAAACCGTATTTCCAAGATACAAAAGGGGTGATCAGAAACCGTATTTCTAAGATACCAAAGGGGTAATCAGAAACCGTATTTCTAAGATATCAAAGGGGTAATCAGAAACCGTATTTCTAAGATACCAAAAGGGTAATCAGAAACCGTATTTCTTAGATACCAAAGGTGTAATCAGAAACCGTATTTCTAAGATACCAAAAGGGTAATCAGAAACCGTATTTCTAAGATACCAAAGGGGTAATCAGAAACCATAAATCTAAGATACCAAAGGGGTAATCAGAAACCGTATATCTAAGATACCAAAGGGGTAATCAGAAACCATAAATCTAAGATACCAAAAGGGTAATCAGAAACCATAAATCTAAGATATCAAAGGGGTAATCAGAAACCGTATTTCTAAGATACCAAAGGGGTAATCAGAAACCATAAATCTAAGATATCAAAGGGGTAATCAGAAACCGTATTTCTAAGATACTAAAGGGGTAATCAGAAACCATAAATTTAAGATACCAAAGGGGTAATCAGAAACCTTAAATCTAAGATATCAAAGGGGTAATCAGAAACGTATTTCTAAGATACCAAAGGGGTAATCAGAAACCATAAATCTAAGATATCAAAGGGGTAATCAGAAACCGTATTTCTAAGATACCAAAGGGGTAATCAGAAACCGTATTTCTAAGATACCAAAAGGGTAATCAGAAACCGTAAATCAAAAAGATACCAAAAGGGTAATCAGAAACCCTAAATCTAAGATATCAAAGGGGTAATCAGAAACCGTAAATCTAAGATACCAAAGGAGTAATGAGAAACCGTAAATCTAAGATATCAAAGGAGTAATCAGAAACCGTAAATCTAAGATATCAAAGGGGTAATTAGAAACCGTAAATCTAAGATATCAAAGGGGTAATCAGAAACCGTATTTCTAAGATACCAAAGGGGTAATCAGAAACCGTATTTCTAAGATACCAAAGGGGTAATCAGAAACCGTATTTCTAAGATACCAATGGGGTAATCAGAAATCGTATTTCTAAGATACCAAAAGGGTAATCAGAAACCGTATTTCTAAGATACCAAAGGGGTAATCAGAAATCGTATTTCTAAGATATCAAAGGGGTAATCAGAAACCGTATTTCTAAGATACCTAAGGGGTAATCAGAAACGTATTTCTAAGATATCAAAGAGGTAATCAGAAACGTATTTCTAAGACACCAAAGGGGTAATCAGAAACGTATTTCTAAGATACCAAAGGGGTAATCAGAAACCATAATTCTAAGATATCAAAGAGGTAATCAGAAACCGTATTTCTAAGATACCAAAGGGGTAATCAGAAACCATAAATCTAAGATATCAAAGGGGTAATCAGAAACCGTATTTCTAAGATACCAAAGGGGTAATCAGAAACCATAAATCTAAGATACCAAAGGGGTAATCAGAAACCATAAATCTAAGATATCAAAGGGGTAATCAGAAACCGTATTTCTAAGATACCAAAGGGGTAATCAGAAACCATAAATCTAAGATATCAAAGGGGTAATTAGAAACCGTATTTCTAAGATACCAAAGGGGTAATCAGAAACCATAAATCTAAGATACCAAAGGGGTAATCAAAAACCATAAATATAAGATATCAAAGGGGTAATCAGAAACCGTATTTCTAAGATACCAAAGGGGTAATCAGAAACCATAAATCTAAGATATCAAAGGGGTAAACAGAAACCGTATTTCTAAGATACCAAAGGGGTAATCAGAAACCATAAATCTAAGATATCAAAGGGGTAATCAGAAACCATAAATCTAAGATATCAAAGAGGTAATCAGAAACTGTATTTCTAAGATACCAAAGGGGTAATCAGAAACCGTAAATCTAAGATACCAAAGGGGTAATCAGAAACCGTATTTCTAAGATACCAAAGGGGTAATCAGAAACCATAAATCTAAGATACCAAAGGGGTAATCAGAAACCATAAATCTAAGATATCAAAGGGGTAATCAGAAACCGTATTTCTAAGATACCAAGGGGGTAATCAGAAACCATAAATCTAAGATATCAAAGGGGTAATCAGAAACCGTATTTCTAAGATACCAAAGGGGTAATCAGAAACCATAAATCTAAGATATCAAAGGGGTAATCAGAAACCATAAATCTAAGATATCAAAGAGGTAATCAGAAACCGTATTTCTAAGATACCAAAGGGGTAATCAGAAACCGTAAATCTAAGATACCAAAGGAGTAATCAGAAACCGTCAATCTAAGATATCAAAGGGGTAATCAGAAACCGTAACTCTAAGATATCAAAGGGGTAATCAGAAACCGTAAATCTAAGATATCAAAGGGGTAATCAGAAACCGTATTTCTAAGATACCAAAGGGGTAATCAGAAACCGTATTTCTAAGATACCAAAGGGGTAATCAGAAACCGTATTTCTAAGATACCAAAGGGGTGATCAGAAACCGTATTTCTAAGATACCAAAGGGGTAATCAGAAACCGTATTTCTAAGATACCAAAGGGGCAATCAGAAACCGTATTTCTAAGATACCAAAAGGGTAATCAGAAACCGTATTTCTAAGATACCAAAGGTGTAATCAGAAACCATATTTCTAAGATACCAAAAGGGTAATCAGAAACCGTATTTCTAAGATACCAAAGGGGTAATCAGAAACCGTATTTCTAAGATATCAAACGGGTAATCAGAAACCGTATTTCTAAGATACCAAAGGGGTAATCAGAAACCGTATTTCTAAGATACCAAAGGGGTAATCAGAAACCATAAATCTGAGATATCAAAGAGGTAATCAGAAACCGTATTTCTAAGATACCAAAGGGGAAATCAGAAACCGTAAATCTAAGATACCAAAGGGGTAATCAGAAACGTATTTCTAAGATACCAAAGGGGTAATCAGAAACCATAAATCTAAGATACCAAGAGGTAATCAGAAACCATAAATCTAAGATATCAAAGGGGTAATCAGAAACCGTATTTCCAAGATACCAAAGGGGTAATCAGAAACCATAAATCTAAGATATCAAAGGGGTAATCAGAAACCGTATTTTTAAGATACCAAAGGGGTAATCAGAAACCGTATTTCTAAGATACCAAAGGGGTAATCAGAAACCGTATTTCTAAGATACCAAAGGGGTAATCAGAAACCGTATTTCTAAGATACCAAAAGGGTAATCAGAAACCGTAAATCTAAGATACCAAAAGGGTAATCAGAAACCGTAAATCTAAGATACCAAAGGAGTAATCAGAAACCGTAAATCTAAGATATCAAAGGAGTAATCAGAAACCGTAAATCTAAGATATCAAAGGGGTAATCAGAAACCATAAATCTAAGATATCAAAGAGGTAATCAGAAACCGTATTTCTAAGATACCAAAGGGGTAATCAGAAACCGTAAATCTAAGATACCAAAGGAGTAATCAGAAACCGTCAATCTAAGATATCAAAGGGGTAATCAGAAACCGTAACTCTAAGATATCAAAGGGGTAATCAGAAACCGTAAATCTAAGATATCAAAGGGGTAATCAGAAACCGTATTTCTAAGATACCAAAGGGGTAATCAGAAACCGTATTTCTAAGATACCAAAGGGGTAATCAGAAACCGTATTTCTAAGATACCAAAGGGGTGATCAGAAACCGTATTTCTAAGATACCAAAGGGGTAATCAGAAACCGTATTTCTAAGATACCAAAGGGGCAATCAGAAACCGTATTTCTAAGATACCAAAAGGGTAATCAGAAACCGTATTTCTAAGATACCAAAGGTGTAATCAGAAACCATATTTCTAAGATACCAAAAGGGTAATCAGAAACCGTATTTCTAAGATACCAAAGGGGTAATCAGAAACCGTATTTCTAAGATATCAAAGGGGTAATCAGAAACCGTATTTCTAAGATACCAAAGGGGTAATCAGAAACCGTATTTCTAAGATACCAAAGGGGTAATCAGAAACCATAAATCTGAGATATCAAAGAGGTAATCAGAAACCGTATTTCTAAGATACCAAAGGGGAAATCAGAAACCGTAAATCTAAGATACCAAAGGGGTAATCAGAAACGTATTTCTAAGATACCAAAGGGGTAATCAGAAACCATAAATCTAAGATACCAAGAGGTAATCAGAAACCATAAATCTAAGATATCAAAGGGGTAATCAGAAACCGTATTTCCAAGATACCAAAGGGGTAATCAGAAACCATAAATCTAAGATATCAAAGGGGTAATCAGAAACCGTATTTTTAAGATACCAAAGGGGTAATCAGAAACCGTATTTCTAAGATACCAAAGGGGTAATCAGAAACCGTATTTCTAAGATACCAAAGGGGTAATCAGAAACCGTATTTCTAAGATACCAAAAGGGTAATCAGAAACCGTAAATCTAAGATACCAAAAGGGTAATCAGAAACCGTATTTCTAAGATACCAAAGGAGTAATCAGAAACCGTAAATCTAAGATATCAAAGGAGTAATCAGAAACCGTAAATCTAAGATATCAAAGGGGTAATCAGAAACCGTAAATCTAAGATATCAAAGGGGTAATCAGAAACCGTATTTCTAAGATACCAAAGGGGTAATCAGAAACCGTATTTCTAAGATACCAAAGGGGTAATCAGAAACCGTATTTCTAAGATACCAAAGGGGTAATCCGAAACCGTATTTCTAAGATACCAAAAGGGTAATCAGAAACCGTATTTCTAAGATACCAAAGGGGTAATCAGAAATCGTATTTCTAAGATATCAAAGGGGTAATCAGAAACCGTATTTCTAATATACCTAAGGGGTAATCAGAAACGTATTTCTAAGATATCAAAGAGGTAATCAGAAACGTATTTCTAAGACACCAAAGGGGTAATCAGAAACCGTATTTCTAAGATACCAAAGGGGTAATCAGAAACCATAAATCTAAGATATCAAAGAGGTAATCAGAAACCGTATTTCTAAGATACCAAAGGGGTAATCAGAAACCATAAATCTAAGATATCAAAGGGGTAATCAGAAACCGTATTTCTAAGATACCAAAGAGGTAATCAGAAACCATAAATCTAAGATATCAAAGGGGTAATCAGAAACCGTAAATCTAAGATATCAAAGGGGTAATCAGAAACCGTAAATCTAAGATATCAAAGGGGTAATCAGAAACGTAAATCTAAGATATCAAAGGGGTAATCAGAAACCGTATTTCTAAGATACCAAAGGGGTAATCAGAAACCGTATTTCTAAGATACCAAAGGGGTAATCAGAAACCGTATTTCTAAGATACCAAAGGGGTAATCAGAAACCGTATTTCTAAGATACCAAAGGGGTAATCAGAAACAATAAATCTAAGATATCAAAGGGGTAATCAGAAACCGTATTTCTAAGATACCAAAGGGGTAATCAGAAACCATAAATCTAAGATATCAATGGGGTAATTAGAAACCGTATTTCTAAGATACCAAAGGGGTAATCAGAAACCATAAATCTAAGATACCAAAGGGGTAATCAAAAACCATAAATATAAGATATCAAAGGGGTGATCAGAAACCGTATTTCTAAGATACCAAAGGGGTAATCAGAAACGTATTTCTAAGATATCAAAGGGGTAATCAGAAACCGTATTTCTAAGATACCAAAAGGGTAATCAGAAACCGTATTTCTAAGATACCAAAGGGGTAATCAGAAACCGTATTTCTAAGATATCAAAGGGGTAATCAGAAACCGTATTTCTAAGATACCAAAGGGGTAATCAGAAACCGTATTTCTAAGATACCAAAGGGGTAATCAGAAATCATAAATCTAAGATATCAAAGAGGTAATCAGAAACCGTATTTCTAAGATACCAAAGGGGTAATCAGAAACCGTAAATCTAAGATACCAAAGGGGTAATCAGAAACCGTATTTCTAAGATACCAAAGGGGTAATCAGAAACCATAAATCTAAGATACCAAAAGGGTAATCAGAAACCATAAATCTAAGATATCAAAGGGGTAATCAGAAACCGTATTTCTAAGATACCAAAGGGGTAATCAGAAACGATAAATCTAAGATATCAAAGGGGTAATCAGAAACCGTATTTCTAAGATACCAAAGGGGTAATCAGAAACCATAAATCTAAGATACCAAGGGGTAATCAGAAACCATAAATCTAAGATATCAAAGGGGTAATCAGAAACGTATTTCTAAGATACCAAAGGGGTAATCAGAAACCATAAATCTAAGATATCAAAGGGGTAATCAGAAAGCATAAATCTAAGATATCAAAGGGGTAATCAGAAACCGTATTTCTAATATACCAAAGGGGTAATCAGAAACCGTATTTCTAAGATACTAAAGGGGTAATCAGAAACCGTATTTCTAAGATACCAAAGGGGTAATCAGAAACCGTATTTCTAAGATACCAAAAGGGTAATCAGAAACCGTAAATCTAAGATACCAAAAGGGTAATCAGAAACCCTAAATCTAAGATATCAAAGAGGTAATCAGAAACCGTAAATCTAAGATACCAAAGGAGTAATCAGAAACCGTAAATCTAAGATATCAAAGGGGTAATCAGAAACCGTATTTCTAAGATACCAAAGGGGTAATCAGAAACCGTATTTCTAAGATACCAAAGGGGTAATCAGAAACCGTATTTCTAAGATACTAAAGGGGTAATCAGAAACCGTATTTCTAAGATATCAAAGGGGTAATCAGAAATCGTATTTCTAAGATATCAAAGGGGTAATCAGAAACCGTATTTCAAAGATACCTAAGGGGTAATCAGAAACGTATTTCTAAGATATCAAAGAGGTAATCAGAAACGTATTTCTAAGACACCAAAGGGGTAATCAGAAACGTATTTCTAAGATACCAAAGGGGTAATCAGAAACCATAAATCTAAGATATCAAAGAGGTAATCAGAAACCGTATTTCTAAGATACCAAAGAGGTAATCAGAAACGATAAATCTAAGATATCAAAGGGGTAATCAGAAACCGTATTTCTAAGATACCAAAGGGGTAATCAGAAACCATAAATCTAAGATACCAAGGGGTAATCAGAAACCATAAATCTAAGATATCAAAGGGGTAATCAGAAACGTATTTCTAAGATACCAAAGGGGTAATCAGAAACGATAAATCTAAGATATCAAAGGGGTAATCAGAAACCGTATTTCTAAGATACCAAAGGGGTAATCAGAAACCATAAATCTAAGATACCAAGGGGTAATCAGAAACCATAAATCTAAGATATCAAAGGGGTAATCAGAAACGTATTTCTAAGATACCAAAGGAGTAATCAGACACCATAAATCTAAGATATCAAAGGGGTAATCAGAAACCGTATTTCTAAGATACCAAAGGGGTAATCAGAAACCATAAATCTAAGATATCAAAGGGGTAATCAGAAAGCATAAATCTAAGATATCAAAGGGGTAATCAGAAACCGTATTTCTAATATACCAAAGGGGTAATCAGAAACCGTATTTCTAAGATACTAAAGGGGTAATCAGAAACCGTATTTCTAAGATACCAAAGGGGTAATCAGAAACCGTATTTCTAAGATACCAAAAGGGTAATCAGAAACCGTAAATCTAAGATACCAAAAGGGTAATCAGAAACCCTAAATCTAAGATATCAAAGGGGTAATCAGAAACCGTAAATCTAAGATACCAAAGGAGTAATCAGAAACCGTAAATCTAAGATATCAAAGGGGTAATCAGAAACCGTATTTCTAAGATACCAAAGGGGTAATCAGAAACCGTATTTCTAAGATACCAAAGGGGTAATCAGAAACCGTATTTCTAAGATACTAAAGGGGTAATCAGAAACCGTATTTCTAAGATACCAAAAGGGTAATCAGAAACCGTATTTCTAAGATACCAAAGGGGTAATCAGAAATTGTATTTTTAAGATATCAAAGGGGTAATCAGAAACCGTATTTCAAAGATACCTAAGGGGTAATCAGAAACGTATTTCTAAGATATCAAAGAGGTAATCAGAAACGTATTTCTAAGACACCAAAGGGGTAATCAGAAACGTATTTCTAAGATACCAAAGGGGTAATCAGAAACCATAAATCTAAGATATCAAAGAGGTAATCAGAAACCGTATTTCTAAGATACCAAAGGGGTAATCAGAAACGATAAATCTAAGATATCAAAGGGGTAATCAGAAACCGTATTTCTAAGATACCAAAGGGGTAATCAGAAACCATAAATCTAAGATACCAAGGGGTAATCAGAAACCATAAATCTAAGATATCAAAGGGGTAATCAGAAACGTATTTCTAAGATACCAAAGGGGTAATCAGAAACCATAAATCTAAGATATCAAAGGGGTAATCAGAAACCGTATTTCTAAGATACCAAAGGGGTAATCAGAAAGCATAAATCTAAGATATCAAAGGGGTAATCAGAAAGCATAAATCTAAGATATCAAAGGGGTAATCAGAAACCGTATTTCTAATATACCAAAGGGGTAATCAGAAACCGTATTTCTAAGATACTAAAGGGGTAATCAGAAACCGTATTTCTAAGATACCAAAGGGGTAATCAGAAACCGTATTTCTAAGATACCAAAAGGGTAATCAGAAACCGTAAATCTAAGATACCAAAAGGGTAATCAGAAACCCTAAATCTAAGATATCAAAGGGGTAATCAGAAACCGTAAATCTAAGATATCAAAGGGGTAATCAGAAACCGTAAATCTAAGATATCAAAGGGGTAATCAGAAACGTAAATCTAAGATATCAAAGGGGTAATCAGAAACGTAAATCTAAGATATCAAAGGGGTAATCAGAAACCGTATTTCTAAGATACCAAAGGGGTAATCAGAAACCGTATTTCTAAGATACCAAAGGGGTAATCAGAAACCGTATTTCTAAGATACCAAAGGGGTAATCAGAAACAATAAATCTAAGATATCAAAGGGGTAATCAGAAACCGTATTTCTAAGATACCAAAGGGGTAATCAGAAACCATAAATCTAAGATATCAATGGGGTAATTAGAAACCGTATTTCTAAGATACCAAAGGGGTAATCAGAAACCATAAATCTAAGATACCAAAGGGGTAATCAAAAACCATAAATATAAGATATCAAAGGGGTGATCAGAAACCGTATTTCTAAGATACCAAAGGGGTAATCAGAAACGTATTTCTAAGATATCAAAGGGGTAATCAGAAACCGTATTTCTAAGATACCAAAAGGGTAATCAGAAACCGTATTTCTAAGATACCAAAGGGGTAATCAGAAACCGTATTTCTAAGATATCAAAGGGGTAATCAGAAACCGTATTTCTAAGATACCAAAGGGGTAATCAGAAACCGTATTTCTAAGATACCAAAGGGGTAATCAGAAATCATAAATCTAAGATATCAAAGAGGTAATCAGAAACCGTATTTCTAAGATACCAAAGGGGTAATCAGAAACCGTAAATCTAAGATACCAAAGGGGTAATCAGAAACCGTATTTCTAAGATATCAAAGGGGTAATCAGAAACCATAAATCTAAGATACCAAAAGGGTAATCAGAAACCATAAATCTAAGATATCAAAGGGGTAATCAGAAACCGTATTTCTAAGATACCAAAGGGGTAATCAGAAACGATAAATCTAAGATATCAAAGGGGTAATCAGAAACCGTATTTCTAAGATACCAAAGGGGTAATCAGAAACCATAAATCTAAGATACCAAGGGGTAATCAGAAACCATAAATCTAAGATATCAAAGGGGTAATCAGAAACGTATTTCTAAGATACCAAAGGGGTAATCAGAAACCATAAATCTAAGATATCAAAGGGGTAATCAGAAAGCATAAATCTAAGATATCAAAGGGGTAATCAGAAACCGTATTTCTAATATACCAAAGGGGTAATCAGAAACCGTATTTCTAAGATACTAAAGGGGTAATCAGAAACCGTATTTCTAAGATACCAAAGGGGTAATCAGAAACCGTATTTCTAAGATACCAAAAGGGTAATCAGAAACCGTAAATCTAAGATACCAAAAGGGTAATCAGAAACCCTAAATCTAAGATATCAAAGAGGTAATCAGAAACCGTAAATCTAAGATACCAAAGGAGTAATCAGAAACCGTAAATCTAAGATATCAAAGGGGTAATCAGAAACCGTATTTCTAAGATACCAAAGGGGTAATCAGAAACCGTATTTCTAAGATACCAAAGGGGTAATCAGAAACCGTATTTCTAAGATACTAAAGGGGTAATCAGAAACCGTATTTCTAAGATATCAAAGGGGTAATCAGAAATCGTATTTCTAAGATATCAAAGGGGTAATCAGAAACCGTATTTCAAAGATACCTAAGGGGTAATCAGAAACGTATTTCTAAGATATCAAAGAGGTAATCAGAAACGTATTTCTAAGACACCAAAGGGGTAATCAGAAACGTATTTCTAAGATACCAAAGGGGTAATCAGAAACCATAAATCTAAGATATCAAAGAGGTAATCAGAAACCGTATTTCTAAGATACCAAAGGGGTAATCAGAAACGATAAATCTAAGATATCAAAGGGGTAATCAGAAACCGTATTTCTAAGATACCAAAGGGGTAATCAGAAACCATAAATCTAAGATACCAAGGGGTAATCAGAAACCATAAATCTAAGATATCAAAGGGGTAATCAGAAACGTATTTCTAAGATACCAAAGGGGTAATCAGAAACCATAAATCTAAGATATCAAAGGGGTAATCAGAAACCGTATTTCTAAGATACCAAAGGGGTAATCAGAAAGCATAAATCTAAGATATCAAAGGGGTAATCAGAAAGCATAAATCTAAGATATCAAAGGGGTAATCAGAAACCGTATTTCTAATATACCAAAGGGGTAATCAGAAACCGTATTTCTAAGATACTAAAGGGGTAATCAGAAACCGTATTTCTAAGATACCAAAGGGGTAATCAGAAACCGTATTTCTAAGATACCAAAAGGGTAATCAGAAACCGTAAATCTAAGATACCAAAAGGGTAATCAGAAACCCTAAATCTAAGATATCAAAGGGGTAATCAGAAACCGTAAATCTAAGATATCAAAGGGGTAATCAGAAACCGTAAATCTAAGATATCAAAGGGGTAATCAGAAACGTAAATCTAAGATATCAAAGGGGTAATCAGAAACGTAAATCTAAGATATCAAAGGGGTAATCAGAAACCGTATTTCTAAGATACCAAAGGGGTAATCAGAAACCGTATTTCTAAGATACCAAAGGGGTAATCAGAAACCGTATTTCTAAGATACCAAAGGGGTAATCAGAAACAATAAATCTAAGATATCAAAGGGGTAATCAGAAACCGTATTTCTAAGATACCAAAGGGGTAATCAGAAACCATAAATCTAAGATATCAATGGGGTAATTAGAAACCGTATTTCTAAGATACCAAAGGGGTAATCAGAAACCATAAATCTAAGATACCAAAGGGGTAATCAAAAACCATAAATATAAGATATCAAAGGGGTGATCAGAAACCGTATTTCTAAGATACCAAAGGGGTAATCAGAAACGTATTTCTAAGATATCAAAGGGGTAATCAGAAACCGTATTTCTAAGATACCAAAAGGGTAATCAGAAACCGTATTTCTAAGATACCAAAGGGGTAATCAGAAACCGTATTTCTAAGATATCAAAGGGGTAATCAGAAACCGTATTTCTAAGATACCAAAGGGGTAATCAGAAACCGTATTTCTAAGATACCAAAGGGGTAATCAGAAATCATAAATCTAAGATATCAAAGAGGTAATCAGAAACCGTATTTCTAAGATACCAAAGGGGTAATCAGAAACCGTAAATCTAAGATACCAAAGGGGTAATCAGAAACCGTATTTCTAAGATATCAAAGGGGTAATCAGAAACCATAAATCTAAGATACCAAAAGGGTAATCAGAAACCATAAATCTAAGATATCAAAGGGGTAATCAGAAACCGTATTTCTAAGATACCAAAGGGGTAATCAGAAACGATAAATCTAAGATATCAAAGGGGTAATCAGAAACCGTATTTCTAAGATACCAAAGGGGTAATCAGAAACCATAAATCTAAGATACCAAGGGGTAATCAGAAACCATAAATCTAAGATATCAAAGGGGTAATCAGAAACGTATTTCTAAGATACCAAAGGGGTAATCAGAAACCATAAATCTAAGATATCAAAGGGGTAATCAGAAAGCATAAATCTAAGATATCAAAGGGGTAATCAGAAACCGTATTTCTAATATACCAAAGGGGTAATCAGAAACCGTATTTCTAAGATACTAAAGGGGTAATCAGAAACCGTATTTCTAAGATACCAAAGGGGTAATCAGAAACCGTATTTCTAAGATACCAAAAGGGTAATCAGAAACCGTAAATCTAAGATACCAAAAGGGTAATCAGAAACCCTAAATCTAAGATATCAAAGAGGTAATCAGAAACCGTAAATCTAAGATACCAAAGGAGTAATCAGAAACCGTAAATCTAAGATATCAAAGGGGTAATCAGAAACCGTATTTCTAAGATACCAAAGGGGTAATCAGAAACCGTATTTCTAAGATACCAAAGGGGTAATCAGAAACCGTATTTCTAAGATACTAAAGGGGTAATCAGAAACCGTATTTCTAAGATATCAAAGGGGTAATCAGAAATCGTATTTCTAAGATATCAAAGGGGTAATCAGAAACCGTATTTCAAAGATACCTAAGGGGTAATCAGAAACGTATTTCTAAGATATCAAAGAGGTAATCAGAAACGTATTTCTAAGACACCAAAGGGGTAATCAGAAACGTATTTCTAAGATACCAAAGGGGTAATCAGAAACCATAAATCTAAGATATCAAAGAGGTAATCAGAAACCGTATTTCTAAGATACCAAAGGGGTAATCAGAAACGATAAATCTAAGATATCAAAGGGGTAATCAGAAACCGTATTTCTAAGATACCAAAGGGGTAATCAGAAACCATAAATCTAAGATACCAAGGGGTAATCAGAAACCATAAATCTAAGATATCAAAGGGGTAATCAGAAACGTATTTCTAAGATACCAAAGGGGTAATCAGAAACCATAAATCTAAGATATCAAAGGGGTAATCAGAAACCGTATTTCTAAGATACCAAAGGGGTAATCCGAAACCGTATTTCTAAGATACCAAAAGGGTAATCAGAAACCGTATTTCTAAGATACCAAAGGGGTAATCAGAAATCGTATTTCTAAGATATCAAAGGGGTAATCAGAAACCGTATTTCTAATATACCTAAGGGGTAATCAGAAACGTATTTCTAAGATATCAAAGAGGTAATCAGAAACGTATTTCTAAGACACCAAAGGGGTAATCAGAAACCGTATTTCTAAGATACCAAAGGGGTAATCAGAAACCATAAATCTAAGATATCAAAGAGGTAATCAGAAACCGTATTTCTAAGATACCAAAGGGGTAATCAGAAACCATAAATCTAAGATATCAAAGGGGTAATCAGAAACCGTATTTCTAAGATACCAAAGAGGTAATCAGAAACCGTAAATCTAAGATATCAAAGGGGTAATCAGAAACCGTAAATCTAAGATATCAAAGGGGTAATCAGAAACCGTAAATCTAAGATATCAAAGGGGTAATCAGAAACGTAAATCTAAGATATCAAAGGGGTAATCAGAAACCGTATTTCTAAGATACCAAAGGGGTAATCAGAAACCGTATTTCTAAGATACCAAAGGGGTAATCAGAAACCGTATTTCTAAGATACCAAAGGGGTAATCAGAAACCGTATTTCTAAGATACCAAAGGGGTAATCAGAAACAATAAATCTAAGATATCAAAGGGGTAATCAGAAACCGTATTTCTAAGATACCAAAGGGGTAATCAGAAACCATAAATCTAAGATATCAATGGGGTAATTAGAAACCGTATTTCTAAGATACCAAAGGGGTAATCAGAAACCATAAATCTAAGATACCAAAGGGGTAATCAAAAACCATAAATATAAGATATCAAAGGGGTGATCAGAAACCGTATTTCTAAGATACCAAAGGGGTAATCAGAAACGTATTTCTAAGATATCAAAGGGGTAATCAGAAACCGTATTTCTAAGATACCAAAAGGGTAATCAGAAACCGTATTTCTAAGATACCAAAGGGGTAATCAGAAACCGTATTTCTAAGATATCAAAGGGGTAATCAGAAACCGTATTTCTAAGATACCAAAGGGGTAATCAGAAACCGTATTTCTAAGATACCAAAGGGGTAATCAGAAATCATAAATCTAAGATATCAAAGAGGTAATCAGAAACCGTATTTCTAAGATACCAAAGGGGTAATCAGAAACCGTAAATCTAAGATACCAAAGGGGTAATCAGAAACCGTATTTCTAAGATACCAAAGGGGTAATCAGAAACCATAAATCTAAGATACCAAAAGGGTAATCAGAAACCATAAATCTAAGATATCAAAGGGGTAATCAGAAACCGTATTTCTAAGATACCAAAGGGGTAATCAGAAACGATAAATCTAAGATATCAAAGGGGTAATCAGAAACCGTATTTCTAAGATACCAAAGGGGTAATCAGAAACCATAAATCTAAGATACCAAGGGGTAATCAGAAACCATAAATCTAAGATATCAAAGGGGTAATCAGAAACGTATTTCTAAGATACCAAAGGGGTAATCAGAAACCATAAATCTAATATATCAAAGGGGTAATCAGAAACCGTATTTCTAAGATACCAAAGGGGTAATCAGAAACCATAAATCTAAGATATCAAAGGGGTAATCAGAAAGCATAAATCTAAGATATCAAAGGGGTAATCAGAAACCGTATTTCTAATATACCAAAGGGGTAATCAGAAACCGTATTTCTAAGATACTAAAGGGGTAATCAGAAACCGTATTTCTAAGATACCAAAGGGGTAATCAGAAACCGTATTTCTAAGATACGAAAAGGGTAATCAGAAACCGTAAATCTAAGATACCAAAAGGGTAATCAGAAACCCTAAATCTAAGATATCAAAGGGGTAATCAGAAACCGTAAATCTAAGATACCAAAGGAGTAATCAGAAACCGTAAATCTAAGATATCAAAGGGGTAATCAGAAACCGTATTTCTAAGATACCAAAGGGGTAATCAGAAACCGTATTTCTAAGATACCAAAGGGGTAATCAGAAACCGTATTTCTAAGATACTAAAGGGGTAATCAGAAACCGTATTTCTAAGATACCAAAAGGGTAATCAGAAACCGTATTTCTAAGATACCAAAGGGGTAATCAGAAATTGTATTTTTAAGATATCAAAGGGGTAATCAGAAACCGTATTTCAAAGATACCTAAGGGGTAATCAGAAACGTATTTCTAAGATATCAAAGAGGTAATCAGAAACGTATTTCTAAGACACCAAAGGGGTAATCAGAAACGTATTTCTAAGATACCAAAGGGGTAATCAGAAACCATAAATCTAAGATATCAAAGAGGTAATCAGAAACCGTATTTCTAAGATACCAAAGGGGTAATCAGAAACGATAAATCTAAGATATCAAAGGGGTAATCAGAAACCGTATTTCTAAGATACCAAAGGGGTAATCAGAAACCATAAATCTAAGATACCAAGGGGTAATCAGAAACCATAAATCTAAGATATCAAAGGGGTAATCAGAAACGTATTTCTAAGATACCAAAGGGGTAATCAGAAACCATAAATCTAAGATATCAAAGGGGTAATCAGAAACCGTATTTCTAAGATACCAAAGGGGTAATCAGAAACCATAAATCTAAGATATCAAAGGGGTAATCAGAAAGCATAAATCTAAGATATCAAAGGGGTAATCAGAAACCGTATTTCTAATATACCAAAGGGGTAATCAGAAACCGTATTTCTAAGATACTAAAGGGGTAATCAGAAACCGTATTTCTAAGATACCAAAGGGGTAATCAGAAACCGTATTTCTAAGATACCAAAAGGGTAATCAGAAACCGTAAATCTAAGATACCAAAAGGGTAATCAGAAACCCTAAATCTAAGATATCAAAGGGGTAATCAGAAACCGTAAATCTAAGATACCAAAGGAGTAATCAGAAACCGTAAATCTAAGATATCAAAGGGGTAATCAGAAACCGTAAATCTAAGATATCAAAGGGGTAATCAGAAACCGTATTTCTAAGATACCAAAGGGGTAATCAGAAACCGTATTTCTAAGAAACCAAAGGGGTAATCAGAAACCGTATTTCTAAGATACCAAAAGGGTAATCAGAAACCGTATTTCTAAGATACCAAAGGGGTAATCAGAAATCGTATTTCTAAGATATCAAAGGGGTAATCAGAAACCGTATTTCAAAGATACCTAAGGGGTAATCAGAAACGTATTTCTAAGATATCAAAGAGGTAATCAGAAATGTATTTCTAAGACACCAAAGGGGTAATCAGAAACGTATTTCTAAGATACCAAAGGGGTAATCAGAAACCATAAATCTAAGATATCAAAGAGGTAATCAGAAACCGTATTTCTAAGATACCAAAGGGGTAATCAGAAACCATAAATCTAAGATATCAAAGGGGTAATCAGAAACCGTATTTCTAAGATACCAAAGGGGTAATCAGAAACAATAAATCTAAGATATCAAAGGGGTAATCAGAAACCGTATTTCTAAGATACCAAAGGGGTAATCAGAAACCATAAATCTAAGATATCAAAGGGGTAATTAGAAACCGTATTTCTAAGATACCAAAGGGGTAATCAGAAACCATAAATCTAAGATACCAAAGGGGTAATCAAAAACCATAAATATAAGATATCAAAGGGGTAAACAGAAACCGTATTTCTAAGATACCAAAGGGGTAATCAGAAACCATAAATCTAAGATATCAAAGGGGTAATCAGAAACTGTATTTCTAAGATACCAAAGGGGTAATCAGAAACCATAAATCTAAGATATCAAAGGGGTAATCAGAAACCATAAATCTAAGATATCAAAGGGGTAATCAGAAACCGTATTTCTAAGATACCAAAGGATTAATCAGAAACCATAAATCTAAGATACCAAAGGGGTAATCAGAAACCCTAAATCTAAGATATCAAAGGGGTAATCAGAAACCGTAAATCTAAGATACCAAAGGAGTAATCAGAAACCGTAAATCTAAGATATCAAAGGGGTAATCAGAAACCGTAAATCTAAGATATCAAAGGGGAATCAGAAACCGTAAATCTAAGATATCAAAGGGGTAATCAGAAACCGTATTTCTAAGATACCAAAGGGTAATCAGAAACCGTATTTCTAAGATACCAAAGGGGTAATCAGAAACCGTATTTCTAAGATACCAAAGGGGTAATCAGAAACCGTATTTCTAAGATACCAAAAGGGTAATCAGAAACCGTATTTCTAAGATACCAAAGGGTAATCAGAAATCGTATTTCTAAGATACCAAAGGGGTAATCAGAAACCGTATTTCTAAGATACCAAAGGGGTAATCAGAAACCGTATTTCTAAGATATCAAAGGGGTAATCAGAAACCGTATTTCTAAGATACCAAAGGGGTAATCAGAAACCAGAAATATAAGATATCAAAGAGGTAATCAGAAACCGTATTTCTAAGATACCAAAGGGGTAATCAGAAACCATAAATCTAAGATATCAAAGGGGTAATCAGAAACCGTATTTCTAAGATACCAAAGGGGTAATCAGAAACCATAAATCTAAGATACCAAAGGGGTAATCAAAAACCATAAATCTAAGATATCAAAGGGGTAATCAGAAACCGTATTTCTAAGAAACCAAAGGGGTAATCAGAAACCATAAATCTAAGATACCAAAGGGGTAATCAAAAACCATAAATATAAGATATCAAAGGGGTAATCAGAAACCGTATTTCTAAGATACCAAAGGGGTAATCAGAAACCATAAATCTAAGATATCAAAGGGGTAATCTGAAACCGTATTTCTAAGATACCAAAGGGGTAATCAGAAACCATAAATCTAAGATATCAAAGGGGTAATCAGAAACCATAAATCTAAGATATCAAAGAGGTAATCAGAAACCGTATTTCTAAGATACCAAAGGGGTAATCAGAAACCGTAAATCTAAGATACCAAAGGGGTAATCAGAAACCGTATTTCTAAGATACCAAAGGGGTAATCAGAAACCATAAATCTAAGATACCAAAGGGGTAATCAGAAACCCTAAATCTAAGATATCAAAGGGGTAATCAGAAACCGTAAATCTAAGATATCAAAGGTGTAATCACAAACCGTATTTCTAAGATACCAAAGGGGTAATCAGAAACCGTATTTCTAAGATACCAAAGGGGTAATCAGAAACCGTAAATCTAAGATACCAAAGGGGTAATCAGAAACCGTATTTCTAAGATACCAAAAAGGTAATCAGAAACCGTATTTCTAAGATACCAAAGGGTAATCAGAAATCGTATTTCTAAGATACCAAAGGGGTAATCAGAAACCGTATTTCTAAGATACCAAAGGGGTAATCAGAAACCGTATTTCTAAGATATCAAAGGGGTAATCAGAAACCGTATTTCTAAGATACCAAAGGGGTAATCAGAAACGTATTTCTAAGATACCAAAGGGGTAATCAGAAACCATAAATCTAAGATATCAAAGGGGTAATCAGAAACCGTATTTCTAAGATACCAAAGGGGTAATCAGAAACAATAAATCTAAGATATCAAAGGGGTAATCAGAAACCGTATTTCTAAGATACCAAAGGGGTAATCAGAAACCATAAATCTAAGATATCAAAGGGGTAATTAGAAACCGAATTTCTAAGATACCAAAGGGGTAATCAGAAACCATAAATCTAAGATACCAAAGGGGTAATCAAAAACCATAAATATAAGATATCAAAGGGGTAATCAGAAACCGTATTTCTAAGATACCAAAGGGGTAATCAGAAACCATAAATCTAAGATATCAAAGGGGTAATCAGAAACCGTATTTCTAAGATACCAAAGGGGTAATCAGAAACCATAAATCTAAGATATCAAAGGGGTAATCAGAAACCATAAATCTAAGATATCAAAGGGGTAATCAGAAACCGTATTTCTAAGATACCAAAGGATTAATCAGAAACCATAAATCTAAGATACCAAAGGGGTAATCAGAAACCCTAAATCTAAGATATCAAAGGGGTAATCAGAAACCGTAAATCTAAGATACCAAAGGAGTAATCAGAAACCGTAAATCTAAGATATCAAAGGGGTAATCAGAAACCGTAAATCTAAGATATCAAAGGGGAATCAGAAACTGTAAATCTAAGATATCAAAGGGGTAATCAGAAACCGTATTTCGAAGATACCAAAGGGTAATCAGAAACCGTATTTCTAAGATACCAAAGGGGTAATCAGAAACCGTATTTCTAAGATACCAAAGGGGTAATCAGAAACCGTATTTCTAAGATACCAAAAGGGTAATCAGAAACCGTATTTCTAAGATACCAAAGGGTAATCAGAAATCGTATTTCTAAGATACCAAAGGGGTAATCAGAAACCGTATTTCTAAGATACCAAAGGGGTAATCAGAAACCGTATTTCTAAGATATCAAAGGGGTAATCAGAAACCGTATTTCTAAGATACCAAAGGGGTAATCAGAAACCATAAATCTAAGATATCAAAGAGGTAATCAGAAACCGTATTTCTAAGATACCAAAGGGGTAATCAGAAACCATAAATCTAAGATATCAAAGGGGTAATCAGAAACCGTATTTCTAAGATACCAAAGGGGTAATCAGAAACCATAAATCTAAGATACCAAAGGGGTAATCAAAAACCATAAATCTAAGATATCAAAGGGGTAATCAGAAACCGTATTTCTAAGATACCAAAGGGGTAATCAGAAACCATAAATCTAAGATACCAAAGGGGTAATCAAAAACCATAAATATAAGATATCAAAGGGGTAATCAGAAACCGTATTTCTAAGATACCAAAGGGGTAATCAGAAACCATGAATCTAAGATATCAAAGGGGTAATCTGAAACCGTATTTCTAAGATACCAAAGGGGTAATCAGAAACCATAAATCTAAGATATCAAAGGGGTAATCAGAAACCATAAATCTAAGATATCAAAGAGGTAATCAGAAACCGTATTTCTAAGATACCAAAGGGGTAATCAGAAACCGTAAATCTAAGATACCAAAGGGGTAATCAGAAACCGTATTTCTAAGATACCAAAGGGGTAATCAGAAACCATAAATCTAAGATACCAAAGGGGTAATCAGAAACCGTAAATCTAAGATATCAAAGGGGTAATCAGAAACCGTAAATCTAAGATATCAAAGGTGTAATCACAAACCGTATTTCTAAGATACCAAAGGGGTAATCAGAAACCGTATTTCTAAGATACCAAAGGGGTAATCAGAAACCGTATTTCTAAGATACCAAAGGGGTAATCAGAAACCGTATTTCTAAGATACCAAAAAGGTAATCAGAAACCGTATTTCTAAGATACCAAAGGGTAATCAGAAATCGTATTTCTAAGATACCAAAGGGGTAATCAGAAACCGTATTTCTAAGATACCAAAGGGGTAATCAGAAACCGTATTTCTAAGATATCAAAGGGGTAATCAGAAACCGTATTTCTAAGATACCAAAGGGGTAATCAGAAACGTATTTCTAAGATACCAAAGGGGTAATCAGAAACCATAAATCTAAGATATCAAAGAGGTAATCAGAAACCGTATTTCTAAGATACCAAAGGGGTAATCAGAAACCATAAATCTAAGATATCAAGGGGGTAATCAGAAACCGTATTTCTAAGATACCAAAGGGGTAATCAGAAACCATAAATCTAAGATACCAAAGGGGTAATCAGAAATCATAAATCTAAGATATCAAAGGGGTAATTAGAAACCGTATTTCTAAGATACCAAAGGGGTAATCAGAAACCATAAATCTAAGATACCAAAGGGGTAATCAGAAACCATAAATCTAAGATATCAAAGGGGTAATCAGAAACCGTATTTCTAAGATACCAAAGGGGTAATCAGAAACCATAAATCTAAGATATCAAAGGGGTAATCAGAAACCATAAATCTAAGATATCAAAGAGGTAATCAGAAACCGTATTTCTAAGATACCAAAGGGGTAATCAGAAACCGTATTTCTAAGATACCAAAGGGGTAATCAGAAACCATAAATCTAAGATACCAAAGGGGTAATCAGAAACCATAAATCTAAGATATCAAAGGGGTAATCAGAAACCGTATTTCTAAGATACCAAAGGGGTAATCAGAAACCATAAATCTAAGATATCAAAGGGGTAATCAGAAACCGTATTTCTAAGATACCAAAGGGGTAATCAGAAACCATAAATCTAAGATACCAAAGGGGTAATCAGAAACCATAAATCTAAGATATCAAAGGGGTAATCAGAAACCGTAATTCTAAGATACCAAAGGGGTAATCAGAAACCATAAATCTAAGATATCAAAGGGGTAATCAGAAACCGCATTTCTAAGATACCAAAGGGGTAATCAGAAACCATAAATCTAAGATATCAAAGGGGTAATCAGAAACCATAAATCTGAGATATCAAAGGGATAATCAGAACCCGTATTTCCAAGATACCAAAGGGGTAATCAGAAACGTATTTCCAAGATACCAAAGGGGTAATCAGAAACCGTATTTCCAAGATACTAAAGGAGTAATCAGAAACCGTATTTCTAAGATACCATAGGGGTAATCAGAAACCATATTTCTAAGATACCAAAAGGGTAATCAGAAACCGTATTTCTAATATACCAAAGGGGTAATCAGAAACCGTATTTCTAAGATACCAAAGGGGTAATTAGAAACCGTATTTCTAATATACCAAAGGGGTATTCCGAAACCGTGTTTCTAAGATACCAAAGGGGTAATCCGAAACGTATTTCTAAGATACCAAAGGGGTAATCAGAAACCGTATTTCTAAGATACCAAAGGGGTAATCAGAAACCGTATTTCTAAGATATCAAAGGGGTAATCAGAAACCGTATTTCTAAGATACCAAAGGGGTAATCAGAAACCATAAATCTAAGATATCAAAGAGGTAATCAGAAACCGTATTTCTAAGATACCAAAGGGGTAATCAGAAACCATAAATCTAAGATATCAAAGGGGTAATCAGAAACCGTATTTCTAAGATACCAAAGGGGTAATCAGAAACCATAAATCTAAGATACCAAAGGGGTAATCAAAAACCATAAATCTAAGATATCAAAGGGGTAATCAGAAACCGTATTTCTAAGATACCAAAGGGGTAATCAGAAACCATAAATCTAAGATACCAAAGGGGTAATCAAAAACCATAAATATAAGATATCAAAGGGGTAATCAGAAACCGTATTTCTAAGATACCAAAGGGGTAATCAGAAACCATAAATCTAAGATATCAAAGGGGTAATCTGAAACCGTATTTCTAAGATACCAAAGGGGTAATCAGAAACCATAAATCTAAGATATCAAAGGGGTAATCAGAAACCATAAATCTAAGATATCAAAGAGGTAATCAGAAACCGTATTTCTAAGATACCAAAGGGGTAATCAGAAACCGTAAATCTAAGATACCAAAGGGGTAATCAGAAACCGTATTTCTAAGATACCAAAGGGGTAATCAGAAACCGTATTTCTAAGATACCAAAGGGGTAATCAGAAACCGTATTTCTAAGATACCAAAGGGGTAATCAGAAACCGTATTTCTAAGATACCAAAAAGGTAATCAGAAACCGTATTTCTAAGATACCAAAGGGTAATCAGAAATCGTATTTCTAAGATACCAAAGGGGTAATCAGAAACCGTATTTCTAAGATACCAAAGGGGTAATCAGAAACCGTATTTCTAAGATATCAAAGGGGTAATCAGAAACCGTATTTCTAAGATACCAAAGGGGTAATCAGAAACGTATTTCTAAGATACCAAAGGGGTAATCAGAAACCATAAATCTAAGATATCAAAGAGGTAATCAGAAACCGTATTTCTAAGATACCAAAGGGGTAATCAGAAACCATAAATCTAAGATATCAAGGGGGTAATCAGAAACCGTATTTCTAAGATACCAAAGGGGTAATCAGAAACCATAAATCTAAGATACCAAAGGGGTAATCAGAAATCATAAATCTAAGATATCAAAGGGGTAATTAGAAACCGTATTTCTAAGATACCAAAGGGGTAATCAGAAACCATAAATCTAAGATACCAAAGGGGTAATCAGAAACCATAAATCTAAGATATCAAAGGGGTAATCAGAAACCGTATTTCTAAGATACCAAAGGGGTAATCAGAAACCATAAATCTAAGATACCAAAGGGGTAATCAAAAACCATAAATATAAGATATCAAAGGGGTAATCAGAAACCGTATTTCTAAGATACCAAAGGGGTAATCAGAAACCATAAATCTAAGATATCAAAGGGGTAATCTGAAACCGTATTTCTAAGATACCAAAGGGGTAATCAGAAACCATAAATCTAAGATATCAAAGGGGTAATCAGAAACCATAAATCTAAGATATCAAAGAGGTAATCAGAAACCGTATTTCTAAGATACCAAAGGGGTAATCAGAAACCGTAAATCTAAGATACCAAAGGGGTAATCAGAAACCGTATTTCTAAGATACCAAAGGGGTAATCAGAAACCGTATTTCTAAGATACCAAAGGGGTAATCAGAAACCGTATTTCTAAGATACCAAAGGGGTAATCAGAAACCGTATTTCTAAGATACCAAAAAGGTAATCAGAAACCGTATTTCTAAGATACCAAAGGGTAATCAGAAATCGTATTTCTAAGATACCAAAGGGGTAATCAGAAACCGTATTTCTAAGATACCAAAGGGGTAATCAGAAACCGTATTTCTAAGATATCAAAGGGGTAATCAGAAACCGTATTTCTAAGATACCAAAGGGGTAATCAGAAACGTATTTCTAAGATACCAAAGGGGTAATCAGAAACCATAAATCTAAGATATCAAAGAGGTAATCAGAAACCGTATTTCTAAGATACCAAAGGGGTAATCAGAAACCATAGATCTAAGATATCAAGGGGGTAATCAGAAACCGTATTTCTAAGATACCAAAGGGGTAATCAGAAACCATAAATCTAAGATACCAAAGGGGTAATCAGAAATCATAAATCTAAGATATCAAAGGGGTAATTAGAAACCGTATTTCTAAGATACCAAAGGGGTAATCAGAAACCATAAATCTAAGATACCAAAGGGGTAATCAGAAACCATAAATCTAAGATATCAAAGGGGTAATCAGAAACCGTATTTCTAAGATACCAAAGGGGTAATCAGAAACCATAAATCTAAGATATCAAAGGGGTAATCAGAAACCATAAATCTAAGATATCAAAGAGGTAATCAGAAACCGTATTTCTAAGATACCAAAGGGGTAATCAGAAACCGTATTTCTAAGATACCAAAGGGGTAATCAGAAACCATAAATCTAAGATACCAAAGGGGTAATCAGAAACCATAAATCTAAGATATCAAAGGGGTAATCAGAAACCGTATTTCTAAGATACCAAAGGGGTAATCAGAAACCATAAATCTAAGATATCAAAGGGGTAATCAGAAACCGTATTTCTAAGATACCAAAGGGGTAATCAGAAACCATAAATCTAAGATACCAAAGGGGTAATCAGAAACCATAAATCTAAGATATCAAAGGGGTAATCAGAAACCGTAATTCTAAGATACCAAAGGGGTAATCAGAAACCATAAATCTAAGATATCAAAGGGGTAATCAGAAACCGCATTTCTAAGATACCAAAGGGGTAATCAGAAACCATAAATCTAAGATATCAAAGGGGTAATCAGAAACCATAAATCTGAGATATCAAAGGGATAATCAGAACCCGCATTTCCAAGATACCAAAGGGGTAATCAGAAACGTATTTCCAAGATACCAAAGGGGTAATCAGAAACCGTATTTCCAAGATACTAAAGGAGTAATCAGAAACCGTATTTCTAAGATACCATAGGGGTAATCAGAAACCATATTTCTAAGATACCAAAAGGGTAATCAGAAACCGTATTTCTAATATACCAAAGGGGTAATCAGAAACCGTATTTCTAAGATACCAAAGGGGTAATTAGAAACCGTATTTCTAATATACCAAAGGGGTATTCCGAAACCGTGTTTCTAAGATACCAAAGGGGTAATCCGAAACCGTATTTCTAAGATACCAAAGGGGTAATCAGAAACCGTATTTCTAAGATACCAAAGGGGTAATCAGAAACCGTATTTCTAAGATACCAAAGGGGTAATCAGAAACCGTATTTCTAAGAAGGACAGACAATACAATGGACAACAGGACAGCTATCTAGTAAACACTACACAGAAAACTAACGATCGAGCAACACGAATCCCACTAAAGGAGCGAAGTCAGGTGCTGCGGAAGGGTAAGCAGATGATGACCCACATGTGGTCCCCGTCATGGCACACTAGTTACAAGATCAGAGATAAGAAGAGTTTGAAGATACCAATGGGACAATCAGTCATGAATGAGGAAAGGACCAGGAATTGCTTACGACAAGTGTTCTCTTGTCTTTTTTCTTTTTGCCATTTCATTGTCTGTCTTTCTTCGATTTACGGAGTCTGATTACCCTTTTGATGTCTTCAAGCTCTTCTTAAAGAGTACATGTATTGAATAAATTTTAATCCACGTGTATATAGATTAAACTATGAAAGTTGTGTCATAGAAATCAAAAATACATAAACTGAAGAATGTTGGATTTCAAAATATAAAAAATAAATCATACTATTTGGAACTTTAGAACTATATTCTATTGAGAGTTTTACAGTTTATCAGCCATTTTTTTTATTTTATGTGTCTTTTGTCAATGGAGTAGGTCCCATTTTTAGAGCAACTATCAGGGCTTTCTGTGTAAATAAATATCATTTTAAAGAACACCTTTCGCACAGAGGCTTATTTAAATGTGAGCAGCATTTAGATATAAATTTCGTCTCCTACTATCCATTACTGAATCATCAATGACATCGCGCTTTTAGAAATATCATGTGGCGGCTAGGGGAGTCCCTGCCGACGAGGGGTTGCTAGGTTATAACAATGTGCCCTATTGGGTGTCGTGTCATGCGTGAAGAGTACCGCATTCATTGCACGCTAATTATTCCTTATAAAATGTTGATCTCGGAAAAACAGGCGCATTGTAACTGCAACAAATGTTAATTCTGTCCGTCTCTACCCAATTTCCTATTATTTTACAATAGCAGTCGAACGTCGTTGCCCTGGTAGCCCAATTCCTTCATCGTTTGTACATTTTTTTGTTTTTATATCTTCTTTGCATGTTCTCGTCCTGAATATACATGAACTATGTCCTTCTGGAGCAACCACCGGGCTATCTTATTTTCATTTTCTGCTATTTTGTTAAGCTTAATTATACACTGTGATTGTCTAAATAAGGGCATCTGTCCTATGGAAATAACTTGATGCCATTTAGTACAGTGCTATATTACAAGCCCTATAATATAATTATCTAAAATATTTATGCAGATTTTTATGCTATGAGGATCTCGCGACGTGATCGTCGTGGAATTCAGCATAATTAAGAAATCTACTGGCTTACTTGATTAGCTTCACTTACAGATATCACCCTGAACTATAATATCGACACAATTTGTTTATACTGAGGTGACTGAGTTTATATACGTTCTCATTGAATCTAGCTGTCATTTGAAAGAGAAGCATTCTGAATTTGTGCTTGCTAAAATTTTAACCATCAATTATAAATATTAAATTATGAATCGGAGTAATACATCGTCTTGTTGGAAGTACATCTAGCACATATAATTAAATAATTAATGTAAGTAATACATCATCTTCGTGTGAGCAATACAACTAATTGGTGTGAGTAATACATCATCTTGGCGTGAGCAATAGAACTAATTGGTGTGAGTAATACACCATCTTCGTGTGAGCAATAGAACTAATTGATGTGAGTAATACATCATCTTCGTGTGAGCAATAGAACTAATCGGTGTGAGTAATATACCATCTTCGTGTGAGCAATAGAACTAATTGGTGTGAGTAATACATCATCTTGGCGTGAGCAATAGAACTAATTGGTGTGAGTAATATACCATCTTCGTGTGAGCAATAGAACTAATTGGTGTGAGTAATACATCATCTTCGTGTGAGCAATAGAACTAATTGGTGTGAGTAATACACCATCTTCGTGTGAACAATAGAACTAATGGGTGTGAGTAATACATCATCTTCGTGTGATCAATAGAACTAATTGGTGTTAGTAATATACCATCTTCGTGTGAACAATAGAACTAATTGGTGTGAGTAATATACCATCTTCGTGTGAGCAATAAAACTAATTGGTGTGAGTAATACACCATCTTCGTGTGAGCAATAGAACTAATTGGTGTGAGTAATACACCATCTTCGTGTGAGCAATAGAACTAATTGGTGTGAGTAATAGACCATCTTCGTGTGAACAATAGATCTAATTGGTGTGAGTAATATACCATCTTCGTGTGAACAATAGAGCTAATTGGTGTGAGTAATACATCATCTTCGTGTGATCAATAGAACTAATTGGTGTGAGTAATATACCATCTTGGCGTGAGCAATAGAACTAATTGGTGTGAGTAATATACCATCTTCGTGTGAACAATAGAACTAATTGGTGTGAGTAATATACCATCTTCGTGTGAACAATATAACTAATTGGTGTGAGTAATACATCATCTTCGTGTGAGCAATAGAACTACTTGGTGTGAGTAATATACCATCTTCGTGTGAGCAATATAACTAATTGGTGTGAGTAATACATCATCTTCGTGTGAGCAATAGAACTAATCGGAGTAATACATCATCTTGTTGCAAGTAACAAACACATAACCTTAGTGAGAGTGATGCATGTACATTTGTTATGTGAGTAAATGTAGCACATAAGATTGATGCAAGTAATGCATAATCTGATATAGCTAATTGGTGTGAGTAATACATCTTATTGATGGCAGTTATGCGTCTTCCTTTATTTCGTTTTACATATTCTTGGTATGAACAATGTAGTTACTTTGTATGAGTAATACATTTTCTTTTATTAGTAACTTACTTGGTGTGAGTAATGCGAATTATTGGCGTGAGTAATACACTGTACTTTAATTGTATAATGTACCCTCTTTACTTGAGTAATATTTCTCCTTAGTGTAGGTTATGCGCATGTTTTATTTGAGCAGCACAATCTCTTATTGTGAATTACACGAATAATACATCTTCCGGATGTGAGTAATACCTCGTAATGGTGCGAATAATCTTCTGTGTTTACGTACTACTTATTCTTCTTTTGAGTAGAATATCATCTTGGTGTGGTTAGCAGATCTTCTTGATTTCAGTCATTCTTCATAATATGAGTAGCCATATTCTTTATATGAATAAAAAAGTCTTCATATGTTTTTGGTGTGAATATAATATTCTTGATGTGGGTAATGCATATTATTCTATACTAGTAAATTCTTTAGCATAGATTTATACCAACATCATCTTTTTAAATAAAAAGACGTATTCACCGCCTCAGATTTAATATTCATCGCGGTAAATGTCACGTGTTACCATTTTTGGAACATGGAATTTTTAATAGGAATATTCTATTTTAATCAACCAATGAAAAAAAGTAGTTTATTTGGCGCATCCGTCAATACAACAACAAAAAGTGGTCTGTAGATGCAGACGTACCGCCGGTGCCCAAAACCAAGATTAGCCACTTTGTCGGACGGAACATTGCAAAATATATTAAATGATAAAGATTCAGATAACAATGGTGATGCAAACAATAATGTAGCACTACGTCAGGACAGTGGACATGTAACTTTTTCTTTCAGAATACCACTATTTCCTCAAAATATAGAATAAAACAATTACTGTCTTTTGATTCTGTAAATGTGTGGATTAATTGACTTCTGAAAAAAGAATGATATTCACTTTTGGGCTCAATGAATATCATTTTTTTCAAAAGTCAATAAATCCACACATTTACCTCATCAAAAGACAGTAATTGTATATTATTGACATCAGTAGTACATCTTCTTGATATGAGCAATATATTTTCTTGATGTGAATATTTCATATTAAATAAAGTAAACGGCATTATTGCAAAGATATAAATGTGGTTTTATCCTTGCTAAGTGTATGGGAAAACGTTTGAGGCAACCGAAGGGACAATAAAGAATGAACAATCCAGAGACAATGACAACATTGGGTACACAAGACATAGGAATGAGTCAAACAAAACAAAAACCACAGCACAGAAAATTAAAATGATGAGCAACACGGACTCCATCAAAAACGGAGGTGAACTCAGATGTTCGCAAAGGGTATGTAGTTCCTGCCTTTTATAAGGCACCCGTCATGTTGCTCAAAATCAGAGAAATGGTAATATTATAATAAAGTAAATAGTCTTAGGCTAGCTAAATACCATAGAATGTTCAGCCTAGCTCGCTTTCGTTAACACATTCTCATTCTAGCTTCAATATTGATGCATTAGAAAGTCTCGTTCTTACAAATTTAACTTAGATTAACAAATTATCGCTGACGTCATTATCAATACTGAGTGGTAAGACAATTCACTATTCTCATCATAACTCTCGATTGATTCCATTCACCCTAACAGCGTCCGTATTACCATACCTGCCCCTGGAACTTCTTTCGAAAATCTTAATGGATGAATGTAATTTTAGTCATTTCAAAATGGATGTGCCCAGCTAATAATATGATAGGTAAATAAGGGTAATAACAAAATTACCGAACTCCGAACAATCTTACAAAGGGAAAGTCAAAACTCATAATTATATAAACAGACAAAATCAGTCGACAACCGGAAAACTGTCTTAAGCATGTAGTATTATAAATGTCATAATATATAGTGCTTGACCTCAATACCTGTTGAACATATAGATATACAATCATTGTCGGAATATACTGGATTGAGAATCTGAATCCGTTTTTCTGTCAGTGTCTAGAGTCTCCTGTTTCGTATTATTAGCTGATTATATCATTATAAAGACCAGGAAGCAGTTTGTCATCTTAATCAGTCGTTAACTCCATTCGATTATAAAACGTTTATAAATCGGATGATTTCAATTTTATATGGGTTTCATGTAGACAACCATTAGAAAATTTGATTTGTACTCTATGATTATATGACAATCAGAGTGACAGTGAGTGTGACGGACTCGTACATTATATGACAATCAGAGTGACAGTGAGTGTGACGGATTCGCATGACATCCTGCATCATGCCATTAATTATCAACATGACTTCATTAATTCTTCTTTCCAATGGATTGATTAGATAGACAAGTCTCCCAGTCTGCAGATACTTGTGGCTTCTTATTTTTCGTACATTTTCTGGAAATACCAATCGTCAAGTTGACATCCTCATTCATTCTCTTTTCCCTCACATTTTGGCTCAATATGCGTAATCTGAATGTAAAACACAGAATAATTCAAGTAGCCATCAGAACTCCTTTAAATATTTCAAATAGATTCACCTGGTATCTGGTATATTTGTATCCGATCTTTTACTTTCTTTGTGTTTTGTTTGCTACTGATTGCATGTGCAATTTGTCCCTTTATTAGAACACGTCTTATGACATGTCTACTGTTTTACGCCTGCTTATCCCAAGGTGGGACATTGATTTATACTTAAAATGTATCTACAAGGAAACTGTCCACAAATCACAATCTAATAGACAAAACAGTACCAGCGGAAACAGCCAGGCACACTGTGAAAGATAAAACAGCATCAGGGAAACAAGCAAACCGCTTCCGGATTGACAGAACAGCACCAGAGAAACAAGCACAAACAGCCGAATAGACAGAGAAGCACAAGATAAAAACAAAGTAGATTATTATAGCCGAAACAACACCAACGAAGCACATCCAGAATAGAAAAAAACAACATCCGTGAAACAAACGAAACACATAATAGATAGACAAGACAACCACAGTGAAACAAAACACACCCTGGATTAACAGAACAGCACCAGTGAAACAAGCAAAGCACATTCTGGATAGACATGACAACCACTGTGAAACAAAGCAGATTCTGGATATTCAGTGAAACAATCCAGCACATCCTGGATAGGATAGACAGAACACAACCAGTGATACACACAAAGCGTATTCCGATAGACAGTAAAAATGAAACAAATAAAATGCATTCCGATAGACAAGACAACACGAAAGAGAAAAATAAAGCACATCCCGGATAAACACAATAACACCCATGAAGCAAAAAAACCCCACATCCCGTCTACATAAAACAACAGCAGAGAAACATACAAAGCACATCTTTAGAGACAGAATAGTACCAGCGAAAAAAAACCTTCCACGTATAGACACGACAACAACCGTGAAACAGATAAAGCAAACATTGGATAACAGCACCAGTGAAACAAACAAGGCAAACAGAAATAGTACAGAATACAAAACAACATTCATATTCTGATAGACAAAACCATTTGTCAAAACAGACATAAAATATAAAACAATAACAAAAGAACAAAAACCTCAGACATCACAAACTCACGTATTCATCCAATTAACCAAGAAACCTAACACTGTCAGCACCAGTAACATAAACATATCATTGTGTTTGTTGTCATGATGTATAGTCAACGTTCTTTTTATATAGATGACATTGAATAACATTTCAAATCTATTAGTTTAAAGCTAAAACAGTTATAGAGTACAACAAATATTTAGACTCGTTATATATAAAATTACATAATTATATTGAAATGTTTTCAATATACCTACAGGGATTTCTTGTATTTAAAAAAAAAGAAACCTCATAAAAGTTTCTGTTATAAAACGGCACGTGTAATTATAAAACTGTAATTAAATAAATAAACCATCTCATACGTCCCCGAGTGTAAAATGTAAGGCTTCACAAAAAAAAACAGATATACAAGGAGCGTTTTTATCAAAGAATATTGGCAATTTACCAGCATAAAAGCAAACAAATGTACAAACATACTTGTATTAATTAATCCTAAAGTTTACCTCGGGAATACGTCAATTCTGTGTTAATTACTTCATGTGTAGGATACAAAGAAATCTCTAAAAACTATATATAACTGAAATTTATATTGCTTAAAAACGGACGTCTTGCGGTTTCCTTTAGTGCTTCCCCTCATTATAATATAATAATAAATAATATATGCTTACATTCCATACCACATAGGCTTTCCATACTACGGGGGTGGTTTCCATGCTACAATTGATTCGAATTTCTAAAGCGATTGTCATGCTACATGGTCTCCATGCTACAAGGGTTTCAATACTACAAAGGGTTTTCATACTACAAAGGGTTTCCATACTACAAAGAGTGTCCATGCTACAAAGAGTTTTCATGCTGCAAAGGTTTTCCATACTACACAGAGATTACATACTACAACGGGTTTCCATACTACAAAGGGCTTCCATAGTCCAAATGGTGTCCATACTACACATTTTTTTAATGCTGAAAGGGCTTCCATGCTACAAAGGTTTTCCATGCTACAAAGGGTTTCTATACTACAAAAGGTTTCCACGCAACAAAGGGTTTCTATGCTAGAAAGGGTGTCCATATTACAAAGGGTGTCCCATACTACAAAGAGTGTCCATAATACAAAGGGTTTCCATGCTACGAAGGGGTTTCATGCTACAAAGGATGTCCATACTACAAAGGGTGTACATGATTCAAAGGGTGTCCAATCTACAAAGGGTTCCCATGCTAAGAAGGGTTTCCATACTGCAAAGGATTTCCATGCTGCAAAGGGTTTCCATACAATAAAGGGTTTCCATGCTACAAAGAGTGTCCATACTACAAAGGGTGTCCATTCTACAAAAGGTGTCCATACGACAAAGGGTTTCCATACTACAAAGGATTTCCATACTACAAGGGCTTTACATACTATAAAGGGTGTTCATACAACAAAGGGTGTCCATACTACAAAGGGTGTCCATACCAAAAAGGGTTCCCATGCTACAAAGGGTGTCCATACTACAAAGGGTGTCCATACTACAAAGGGTGTCCATGGTGCAAGGGGTGCCCATACTTCAAAGGTTGTCCATACCACAAAGGGCTTCCATACTACAAAGGATTTCCATACTACAAATGGTTTCCATACTACAAAGGGTTTCCATACTACAAGGGTTTCCATGTTACAAAGGATTTCCATACAACAAAGGGTGACCAAACTACAAATGGTTTCCATGCTGCAAAGGGTGCCCATACTACAATGGGTGTCCATGTCACAAGGGTTTCCATACTACAAATGCTTTCCATAATACAAAGGGTGTCCGTGCTACAAAGGATTTCCGTACTACAAAGGGTGTCCATGTCACAAGGGTTTCCATATTACAAATGGTTTCCATACTACAAAGGGTTTCCATGCTGCAAAGGATTTCCATACTACAGAGGGTGTCCATACTACAAAGGGTTTACATGCTACAAAGAGTGTCCATACTACAAAGGGTGTTCATTCTACAAAGGGTGTCCACACTACAAAGGGTTTCCATACTACAAAGTGCTTCCATACTACAAAGGGTGCCCATGCTACAAAGGGTGTCCATGCCACAAGGGTTTCCATGCTAAAAAGGGTTTCCATGCTACAAAGGGTTTACATGCTACAAAGAGTGTCCATACTACAAAAGGTTTCCATACTACAAAGAGTGTCCATACTACAAAAGGTTTCCATACTACAAAGGGTGTCCATACTACAAAGGGTGACCATACTACAAAGGGTGTCCATGCCACAAGGGTTTCCATGCCACAAGTGTTTCCATGCTACAAAGGGTTTACATGCTGCAAAGAGTGTCCATACTACAAAAGGTTTCCATACTACAAGTGCTTTCCTGACATATTTGTTATCATTCTAATCTATAAAAACTATCTCATACATTCCCGAGTGCAAAAGTTAAGGCTTCACAAAAGACGATAGATATACAAGGAGCGTTTTTATCAAAGAATATTGCCAATTTACGAGCATAAATGCAAATAAATGTACAAAAATACTTGTATTGATTAATCCTAAAGTTTACCTCGGGAATAAATACGTACCATAGAAGAATACGTCAATTCTGTGTTAATTATTTGATGTGTAGGATGCAAAAACAAATCCCCCAAAAATATATATAACTGAAATTGCTATTGCTTAAAAACAGACGTCTTGCGGTTTCCTTTAGTACATCCCCTCATTATAATATAATAATAAATAATATATGTTTATATTCCGTTCCACATAGGTTTTCCATACTACGGGAGTGGTTTCCATGCTAAAATTGATTCGAAGGGTGTTCATACTACAAAGGGTATCCATACTACAATGGGTGTCCATACTAAAAAGGGTCCCCATGCTACAAAGGTTGTCCATACCACAAAGGGTTTCCATACTACAAAGGATTTCCATACTACAAAGGGTGTCCATGCCACAAGGGTTTCCATACTACAAAGGGTTTCCATGCTACAAAGGGTGTCCATAATACAAAGGGTCTCCATGCTGCAAAGGGTGTCCATACTACAATGGGTGTTCATGTCACAAGGGTTTCCATACTACAAATGCTTTCCATGCTACAAAGGGTGTCCATAATACAAAGGGTGTCCGTGCTATACAGGATTTCCATACTACAAAGGGTGTCAATGTCACAAGGGTTTCCATACTACAAATGGTTTCCATACTACAAAGGGTTTCCATTCTGCAAAGGATTTCTATACTACAAAGGGTGTCCATACTACAAAGGGTTTCCATGCTACAAATAGTGTCCATACTACAAGGGGTGTACATTCTACAAAAGGTGTCCATACTACAAAGGGTTTCCATACTACAAAGTGCTTCCATACTACAAAGAGTGTCCATGCTACAAAGAGTGTTCATGCTGCAAAGGTTTTCCATACTACACAGAGATTACATACTACAACGGGTTTCCATACTACAAAGGGCTTCCATAGTCCAAATGGTGTCCATACTACAAAGGATTTTCATACTACAAATTTTTTTCATGCTGAAAGGGCTTCCATGCTAAAAAGGTTTTCCATGCTACAAAGGGTTTCCATACTACAAAAGGTTTCCACGCAACAAAGGGTTTCTATGCTAAAAAGGGTGTCCATATTACAAAGGGTGTCCCATACTACAAAGAGTGTCCATAATACAAAGGATTTCCATGCTACGAAGGGGTTTCATGCTACAAAGGGTGTCCATACTACAAAGGGTGTACATGATACAAAGGGTGTCCATTCTACAAAGGGTTCCCATGCTAAGAAGGGTCTCCATACTGCAAAGGATTTCTATGCTGCAAAGGGTTTCCATACTATAAAGGGTTTCCATGCTACAAAGAGTGTCCATACTACAAAGGGTGTCCATTCTACAAAAGGTGTCCATACGACAAAGGGTTTCCATACTACAAAGGATTTCCATACTACAAAGGCTTTCCATACTATAAAGGGTGTTTATACTACAAAGGGTGTCCATACTACAAAGGGTGTCCATACCAAAAAGGGTTCCCATGCTACAAAGGGTGTCCATACTACAAAGGGTGTCCATACTACAAAGGGTGTCCATACTACAAAGGGGTGCCCATACTACAAAGGTTGTCCATACCACAAAGGGCTTCCATACTACAAAGGATTTCCATACTACAAAGGGTGTCCATACTACAAAGGGTTTCCATGTTACAAAGGATTTCCATACAACAAAGGGTGACCAAACTACAAAGGGTTTCCATGCTACAAAGGGTGTCCATAATACAAAGGGTCTACATGCTGCAAAGGGTGCCCATACTACAATGGGTGTCCATGTCACAAGGGTTTCCATACTACAAATGCTTTCCATACTACAAAGAGTGTCCATAATACAAAGGGTGTCCGTGCTACAAAGGATTTCCAATACTACAAAGGGTGTCCATGCTACAAAGGGTTTACATGCTACAAAGAGTGTCCATACTACAAAGGGTGTCCATTCTACAAAGGGTGTCCATACTGCAAAGGGTTTCCATAATACAAAGTGCTTCCATACTACAAAGGGTGTCCATGCTACAAAGAGTGTCCATGCCACAAGGGTTTCCATGCTACAAAGGGTTTCCATGCTACAAAGAGTGTCCATACTACAAAGGGTGTCCATGTCACAAGGGTTTCCATATTACAAATGGTTTCCATACTACAAAGGGTTTCCCTGCTACAAAGGATTTCCATACTACAAAGGGTGTCCATACTACAAAGGGTTTACATGCTACAAAGAGTGTCCATACTACAAGGGGTGTCCATTCTACAAAGGGTGTCCATACTACAAAGTGCTTCCATACTACAAAGGGTGTTCATGCTACAAAGGGTGTCCATGCCACAAGGGTTTCCATGCTACAAAGGGCTTACGTGCTACAAAGAGTGTCCATACTACAAAAGATTTCCATACTACAAAGAGTGTCCATACTACAAACGGTTTCCATACTACAAAGGGTGTCCATACTACAAAGGATGACTATACTACAAAGGGTGTCCATGCCACAAGGGTTTCCATGCCAGAAGTGTTTCCATGCTACAAAGGGTTTACATGCTGCAAAGAGTGTCCATACTACAAAAGGTTTCCATACTACAAGTGCTTTCCTGACATATTTGTTATCATTCTAATCTACAAAAACTATCTCATACGTTCCCGAGTGCAAAAATTAAGGCTTCACAAAAGAAGATAGATATACAAGGAGCGTTTTTATCAAAGAATATTGCCAATTTACGAGCATAAATGCAAATAAATGTACAAAAATACTTGTATTGATTAATCCTAAAGTTTACCTCGGGAATAAATACGTACCATTGAAGAATACGTCAATTCTGTGTTAATTACTTGATGTGTAGGATGCAAAAAAAAATCCCCAAAAAATATATATAACTGAAATTGCTATTGCTTAAAAACAGACGTCTTGCGGTTTCCTTTAGTACATCCCCTCATTATAATATAATAATAAATAATATATGTTTATATTCCGTACCACATAGGTTTTCCATACTACGGGAGTGGTTTCCATGCTACAATTGATTCGAAGGGTTTCCATACTACAAAGGATTTCCATACTACAAAGGCTTTCCATACTATAAAGGGTGTTTATGCTACAAAGGGTGTCCATACTACAAAGGGTGTCCATACCAAAAAGGGTTCCCATGCTACAAAGGGTGTCCATACTACAAAGGGTTTCCATACTACAAAGGGTGTCCATGGTGCAAGGGGTGCCCATACTACAAAGGTTGTCCATACCACAAAGGGCTTCCATACTACAAAGGATTTCCATACTACAAAGGGTGTCCATACTACAAAGGGTTTCCATACTACAAAGGGTTTCCATGTTACAAAGGATTTCCATACAACAAAGGGTGACAAAACTACAAAGGGTTTCCATGCTACAAAGGGTGCCCATAATACAAAGGGTCTCCATGCTGCAAAGGTTGCCCATACTACAATGGGTGTCCATGTCACAAGGGTTTCCATACTAGAAATGCTTTCCATACTACAAAGGGTGTCCATAATACAAAGGGTGTCCGTGCTACAAAGGATTTCCAATACTACAAAGGGTGTCCATGCTACAAAGGGTTTACATGCTACAAAGAGTGTCCATATTACAAAGGGTGTCCATTCTACAAAGGGTGTCCATACTACAAAGGGTTTCCATAATACAAAGTGCTTCCATACTACAAAGGGTGTCCATGCTACAAAGAGTGTCCATGCCACAAGGGTTTCCATGCTACAAAGGGTTTCCATGCTACAAAGAGTGTCCATACTACAAAGGGTGTCCATGTCACAAGGGTTTCCATATTACAAATGGTTTCCATACTACAAAGGGTTTCCCTGCTACAAAGGATTTCCATACTACAAAGGGTGTCCATACTACAAAGGGTTTACATGCTACAAAGAGTGTCCATACTACAAAGGGTGTCCATTCTACAAAGGGTGTCCATACTACAAAGGGTTTCCATACTACAAAGTGCTTCCATACTACAAAGGGTGTCCATGCTACAAAGGGTGTCCATGCCACAAGGGTTTCCATGCTACAAAGGGCTTACATGCTACAAAGAGTGTTCATACTACAAAAGGTTTCCATACTACAAAGAGTGTCCATACTACAAACGGTTTCCATACTACAAAGGGTGTCCATACTACAAAGGGTGACCATACTACAAAGGGTGTCCATTCCACAAGGGTTTTCCATGCCACAAGTGTTTCCATGCTACAAAGGGTTTACATGCTGCAAAGAGTGCCCATACTACAAAAGGTTTCCATACTACAAGTGCTTTCCTGACATATTTGTTATCATTCTAATCTACAAAAACTATCTCATACGTTCCCGAGTGCAAAAATTAAGGCTTCACAAAAGAAGATAGATATACAAGGAGCGTTTTTATCAAAGAATATTGCCAATTTACGAGCATAAATGCAAATAAATGTACAAAAATACTTGTATTGATTAATCCTAAAGTTTACCTCGGGAATAAATACGTACCATTGAAGAATACGTCAATTCTGTGTTAATTACTTGATGTGTAGGATGCAAAAAAAAATCCCCCAAAAATATATATAACTGAAATTGCTATTGCTTAAAAACAGACGTCTTGCGGTTTCCTTTAGTACATCCCCTCATTATAATATAATAATAAATAATATATGTTTATATTCCGTACCACATAGGTTTTCCATACTACGGGAGTGGTTTCCATGCTACAATTGATTCGAAGGGTGTTCATACTACAAAGGGTATCCATACTACAATGGGTGTCCATACTAAAAGGGGTCCCCATGCTACAAAGGATTGCAATACAACAAAGGGTGACCATACTACAAAGGGTTTCCATGCTACAAAGGGTGTCCATAATACAAAGGGTCTCCATGCTGCAAAGGGTGTCCATACTACAATAGGTGTTCATGTCACAAGGGTTTCCATACTACAAATGGTTTCCATACTACAAAGGGTGTCCATAATACAAAGGGTATCCGTGCTATACAGGATTTCCATACTACAAAGGGTGTCCATAATACAAAGGGTGTCCGTGCTATACAGGATTTCCATACTACAAAGGGTGTCCATGTCACAAGGGTTTCCATACTACAAATGGTTTCCATACTACAAAGGGTTTCCATACTACAAAGGGTGTCCATACTACAAAAGGTTTCCTGACATATTTGTTATCATTGCTATTGCTTAAAAACGGACGTCTTGCGGTTTCGTTTAGTGCTTCCCCTCATTATAATATAATAATAAATAATATATGTTTATATTCCGTACCACATAGGTTTTCCATATTATGGGGTGGTTTCCAATTCTACAATTGATTCGAATATCTAAAGCGATTGTCATGCTACATGGTCTCCATGTTACAAAGGGTTTCTATGCTACAAAGGGTGTCCATACTACAAAGGGTGTCTATACTACAAAGGGTGTTCATGTTATAAAGGGTTTTCATGCTACAAAGGGTGTCCATAATACAAAGGGTATCCATACTACAAAGGGTGTCCATGGTACAAAGGGTGCCCATATTACAAAGGTTGTCCATTCTACAAAGGGTGCCCATACTACAAAGGATTTCCTTACTACAAAAAGATTCCATACTACAAAGGATTTCCTTACTACAAAAAGATTCCATACTACAAAGGGTTTCCATACTACAAAGTGTTTCCATACTACAAAAGGTGTCCATACTACAAAAGGCTTCCATACTACAAGTGTATTCCTGACATATTTGTTATCATTCTATCCTACAAAAACCATCTCATACGTCCCCGAGTGTAAAATTTAAGGTTTCACAACAGACGATAGATATACAAGGAGCGTTTTTAGCATAGCATATTGGCAATTTACGAGCATAAATTGACAGTGAGGGGTGATAAAGTTTTACGACAAAAGAAATGATTTCAATTTTCCCATCGTGAACTTTCCATTCATATGTAGCAACATTCTAGCAGCACCTGCATATGGAGTATATATCTCTCAGTGGATACGATATTCTAAAGCTTGTGGGTCCTATCAGGATTTCCTTGATAGAGGGATGCTGCTAAGAAGGAAGCTACTGATCCAAGGATTCCTCTTAGTTAAGTTGAAGTCATCACTTCCACGGATATGTTCCACTTGTCGTAAGCACTTCCCGGTTCTTTCCTCGTTCATGACTTATTATCGGGTTTGTAACTAGATTAACACGACAGGTGTCACTAGTTGAGCAGGAACTGTCAACCCTTCCGGAGCACCTGAGTTCACCCCCGGGTTTTAGGTTTAGTTTTAATTTTATATGTATGTTTTGTAGATCGTTGTTTGTCCTTTTTTCCTTTTTCTTTCGGCCATTGCGTTGTCTGTTCTTCTTCGATATACGGATTCTGATTACCCTTTTGGTATCTTCAAACTCTAATCCTATTTTGCTCTTTAGATACACACGTTTTGTATTTAGCTGTTGAGCTAATTCAGAAATAGCTCATTTTCAGGAGTAATATACATTTACTTTGTACTAATGTTATAATATATCGTATTCATTATCAAAAGGATAAGAAAAAAAGTAATATTATACAAATAACATATGTCTGAGAGGGTGACAGAGTATACTGTAACCCCGAGAGGTTATTGTCAACAGGCGGATCCAAGGTTGATAATGTATTTCAAGGGGTTACAATATTTCCGTTTCCCTCTCAAATATATGTTATTTATTTTATTATATTGAATGTCCCCTTCTGTCATTTTGTCGATGCTAAATAATATGCTACACTTCTGAATTTTATTTTTTTTTAATTATATTTTGATTCTGTAAACTGTGTGTCATAATACCAAATAGACAGTAATAGGCCCATTCGCATGATGTCGTCATGTAATTTTTAACAACAATCTATTTCATGACAAACTTAAGATGACAACCTGTTTTTATACTTTGTCAAACGCACAAATGCTTTCATATATTGTACCATCTATTACAGAGGGAACCAATTGATGCTCACAAGAGTGTGATAGACAAACAAATTGTCACCCGATCCAGAGGGCGACACACTAAGAGGTCATCTTCCTGTAAAGCAATGAAAATACTGGATTTCGATGCAAATTTACCATGTTTTTTTAATACAATGTTTGGTGAAAAAGGGACCATTGTTATTTTAGTAATATATTATTGTGTTAGTAACCATTACAATTTTAATGGTTAAATATCCTGAAAAAGTAATCATGGTATACGGGTGTAAAAGTGACCATTGTTATTTAGTGGTATATGGGGGATTAAAACCATCCAAGGTAATGGTATATGGAGGTGTATGAGTAAGCATACTTATTCTAGTGGTATATATGATGTTATTTGGTACCACGATTATTTCAATGGTATGTGTAATTTAAAAAGTAACCATTGGTTTACATTTATATTTGTACTACTGCTGAATTTATTACATGAATCGTACTTTTGTTCGATTATGATGTAGAACTTTCTTACAAGTTGACAAATGTCTGTCTGTAACTTTGTGTGTGTACTGGAACAGTGTATGTATCAGTCTGTTCTGAGTCAAATAAACAAATAACAAATACAACTTTCCTTGTAATATTTTTTTGCACTATTAATCTTTTCTTATGCTTACTAAACAACTATACATCACACCAAAATAAACATTGTTATAATGTCATATTACACTTATCATTTTGTCTGGCCTTTAAACCTTTTTATGTTTTGAAATCCATCAATTGTACATTTCAAAGCCCTGAAGCAACAATTGTAAATATGCCCTAAACATCATTTACATATCACGACCACGGTAATAACTTTTCTAAGAAATTCACACCCTATACATTTAATTGCATGTCGTGTACTATAATATAGTATGATTTTACTTCTAAGAATTAAGTCATATTTAACTTAAATCACACTAACTAAAGAATCCATGGCATATCAAGACAATTTATCGTCGTCACTATACATTTTCATATATTATACTTTATGCAAATTTCTTTGATAATTCGGCAATTTCATTGGTAAATGTAGATGCGGTATTTTTCTCTAAATTTTCTTAACCCCGCCCACCAAAGCAGAGGGTGGTATTGCAAGGATATACCACATCCCGCAATACCATCCTCCGCATTACCACCCTCCACAATACCACCCTCCGCAATACCACCCTCCGAAGGGCATTCAGTATAATATAAAACATACTGCCTTCGGTTGAGGGTGTTACGGTAGATTACCACACTCAGAAAATATAGCACCCTCGACTTCGTCTCGGGTGATGTTTTTTCTTCTTGTGGTAATCTACCGCAACACCCTCAACTAAAGGCAGTATGTTTATATTATCATACATCTAACATTAATATGATAGGTTTCGCATATGTGTACCGACCGTAAGTAAACTAGTCTTAATTTCACCCCCCGGCTGATAACACACATCAGAGGTGTCTCGTGCAAAAAATCTATAATAGTGCGTCTCGTGCAAGTAACTTCTGGTATTTACGGTGTCGTCTGCATACAAACATTAACTAACACACAAAGAAAGATGAGTGGGAGATAGGGGTCTCATCACGGTTCACGAAAAATACTTTTTGCTAATCACATTTCATGGGAAATAAATTAAGATGATCACACTTCTTAAAATATATGAAACCCAACGTGAATTGTTAAAAGTACGTTTTTACCCCAATTGTTACATCACAACTAATCGTGTGAACAAGAACCGTTGAAGATGACCAGTAAAGTCATTTAATTATATTTTTTTTTATTTGCTTCATAAAACAATTTGTCGGAGGTATATGATAAAAAGATTAATACATGACCTTTTCCATATCATCCCGGCTGTCATCCCTTGTCCCATATCAGTCCTCGGCTGCGTCTCGGGATGATACCCGGGCTGATATGAAAACGGTCCTGTATTAATCTCTATATATTATGGCTTATATAAAAATTTCCGCATTTCCATAGTCACCAACAGAGTACATTAGGCTATGCATACGGCTAGAGCCATAGATATATATCTCATGATTTAAATAATTAAAAATGTCATTCACATGCAGTTCTAGCCTTGGTTTATAGCCTTGATTTACCAATATCATTTTATGTTGCCGATCGGTAGATTATTCATATTCTTCCTGCAAATACTTAGAATAAACTTAATAGATGGTATCGCTATGACGTAAAGGATGTTGGCGTGTGTAGCGTATTCTACCATATAAAACGACATCCAATACGTAATGTTAAAACAATGGTATGAAGATATTTGAATTTTCAAAATTAAAAGCTATGTACCGTAATGTACTAGTTGTTTAAGTGCTAGACAGGGTATATAATGTCATATTTCTGATGTCGGATTTATATCAATAGACAATCGATGTACAATGTAACGATGCACGTAGTATATATTTTCATTTAAAAGCTGTGATTTATCACATGATTTAATTATTAAAAAAATGCATAGCCTGGGTCTTAACGAAAATGCGTATTTATAAACATTAGGTTACTTAAAATAGATTATGAAATCCAGATACAATAACTAGCTTTCGAATGGACCTTTGTTTAGAGTTCGGCCAATCAAAATCAAGCTTCAATCCGCACTTCGATTAATTGCGTTGTCGACATAAACATACAAATGGCAGCGGATGTGTCACTTTAAAAGATAATTAATTCAAAGAACATTTTGCTAATGTTGAATCGGACAATACCAAGAGACCCAATTACTGCTGATCAATGAATGTTATATTTTAATGGTATGAAGTATATTATTTTCAAAGAATGAATGCTGTCATGGATTTACAAATCACAACTTATGAATAATATGATATTATAATAAAACAGTTGTAGACTTTTCACATCGGTCAATTAAGAAAAGAAAGGTTGAATAGCGATGGTCATCACTTTCACCAATATCAACAAAACGAACAATCACCTCTCATCTTAACTAGGTTTATATAAAACTTCCGCTTTTCCATAGTTACCAACAGGGTACATTAGGCTATGCATACGGCTAGAGTCGTAGATATATCACGTGATTTAAATCATTACAAATGTCATTCACATGCAGTTCTAGCCTTGGTTTATAGCCTTGGTTTACCAATATCATTTTCTGTTGCCGATCGGTAGATTATTCATATTCCTCCTGCAAATACTTAAAATAAACTTAATAGATGTTATCACTATGACGTAAAGGATGTTGGCGTATGTAGCGTATTCTACCATATAAAACGACAACCAATACGTCATATTAAACAATGGTATGAAGATATTTGAATTTTCAAAATTAAAATCTATGTACCGTAATGTAATAATTGTTTAAGTGCTAGACAGGGTATATAATGTCACATTTCTGATGTCGGCAGACAATCCGTGTACAATATGACGATGCACGTAGTATATATTTTCATTTAAAAGCTGTGATTTGTCACATGATTTGATTATAAAAAAATGTATAACCTGGGTCTTAACGAAAATGCGTATTTATAAACATTAGGTTACTTAAAATAGATTATGAAATCCAGATACAGTAACTAGTTTTCGAATGGACCTTTGCTTAGACGAACAATCACCTCTCATCTAAAGAAAGCTTAAACAGTGATGGTCATCAATTCCACCAATATCAACAAAACCAACAATCACCTCTCACCTTAACTAGTCTTGCATGTTTTGTATTGACCCAGAAAAGCATATCGTCTTCGGACTTCGTCCTCTGTCAATATACTTTCATTTATCACATATATATCAGATATCAAGAAACAGTGTATGTACAATATGACATATGCATAGAATAATTATCAGTATATACCAAGCCTGTGTGTTATTTCTGTGATCAAATAAATGGGAAAATGGGAGTACAAAAATGTATTCCCTACGTAATATGTAATGCAAAAACACCCAGTAATATATCTACCATGACCATGGACATGTCTGTATTTGCTGCGAACAAGCATATTGACGATACATCATGTTCACATTTTTTAGCTATTCTTCATTGTATTTCTGACAGTAAGTACCTTCTAAAAACCACTAGAGTGGTAGATAGACGATGCAAGGCCGTCTGCCCAGAACGGTGGATGATATATAAGCAGATACCACATACTATCAGTTGTATAGAGAGAACAGTCAAGAGTAAGTATCTATGTTATTCTGTTATAAAGATCTTTGAATACAGTTGATTGCACACGATATGTTATTAGTAATAAGATGTTGGCTAAAATTTGATCATTATTCCTCTATTATGGCGTTCCATGGCATTGTGCACTATCAAATATTTAGACGATAGTTAAAGCCATCGGTTCTCTATTGTACAACTGGTATTCTACAAATCACGATAAAGAAAAATAATATGTACAATGTGCAGATTAGGAGTGCGCGTTCATTACAACATAATTACTTATCCCGTTTTATGTGAATGTCGACATTGACCACTTTTTATTGATGAGTCCGTGCCAATGAAGAATGTCGACATTGACCTAACCACTTTGATGAGTCCGTGCCAATGAAGGTATCCATTTGTATCCGTTTCTACAATGCTTGATTGGATTGTGGGACTATTCCTAACGGTGTGGGACTATTCTTAACGGTGTGGTATATCACAGAAAGACAGACAACACATGGACTATTATTAACGGTGTGGTATATCACAGAAGGACAGACAATACAACGACCAAAAGAAAAAGGACAAAAGGACAAACAGCGATCTACAAAACATACACATAAAACTAAAGATCAAGTAACACGAACCCCAATATATCTTCATTTATTCTGTTTTTTCCCTGCTCTACTTCTAAAATAAGAAATTCAGCGACTAGATAGTTGCACAATACGTCGTATATTGACACTTAGTGAATTAAAACCACACTAAACGTTTCAGAATACTGATAGAAGGAACATGACTAAAAGCCTACTGCATTTTAATGATTTTTAAAGTATTTTGAATTTGTATATTTTCGACATTTGATATTTGATATTCTGGAATGGTTGATTTAATCTTCATAATAACAAGTTGGAGGTACCATGGCAATAATAATAAAGAATGGTGTTATTGCTTTTCACTATCAACAGAGTTGTATTATGATTATATTTAGGGCGGGATTAAAGCCATTTTATGCCCTAAGCACAAGCCTTATTGCCCCCGCACCTTCCAATGTAAAAACGAACGCGACCCTTTGATGTCAAGACTCAACATAATTGTCAAATGCCTAACATTAAATTCAGAATTCAATTTGCAGTCAGGCAAAACCTATTATGTTAAAATCATTTGAATACAGGTATCTGTTTTTCCATATTTATTTAGCACAGTCATCGTACTCTATGCTTTAGAGCAGACAACAGTATACACAGATTATTTACTTATAACTAGGACAACAGATACAATGGAATTAAGTCTTTAACTTGCTATTCAATTTTTAAATGTTAGGAAAGGAACAACACAAACGGAAATACTAAAAATTGTGTCTTTCAACAGGAGTCAGTATTGTCAATATTTAAAAAAAGAATTAAAATTACACTTTAAAGAGTTTTCTCCTACATTTCGTATTTGCGAAGTCTTTGATTAAATCCTCAAAGTTAATTTGGCGCAACACATCTGCTTCAATCATGAGCAGAGATAAGGATTCCAGCCTCTCTTGTCTCATCCTTGTTCTGTTTTGATTTTTTATGCACTTCATTTGAGAGAATGAGCGTTCAGTTGTGCAGTTTGTGACCATTAATGTTATAAATATACACAAGTTAATATCTACGTTTGGAAAATAATGTGTTCTGCTACAATTACTTTATTCAGCATGACTTCATCTAGATTTTGCAGCTTTTATTGCACTAATCATTTGTCGATTATATGAGTGAAACTGCTTAAATTACTGTTCAAGTCATCTGGATAAACATCAATTAGTTTTTGACAACACTCTGAGTACCTCATACTAGCTGCAGTAAATGAGGAAGTTGCCTTTTCTGGTACATCAATTTGGTTTACCTACATTTTTGTACATTGCTTTGAAATTTCGGTGTGTTTTTGAGCCTAATGTCTGGTTGATATAATAAATTGCCTAATTTTTGTGGTGCCCCTTGCCTCTTGATGCCCTAAACACATGTTTATTTTGCCTAGGGGTTAATCCAAGCCTGATTATATTCGTGGTTTAGATGAAATTATTATTATATATTTTTTTCCCTAATTAAAATCTTTATTCGAAATCTTTACATTTGTTAGTTAGAGAAACATGAAATACCAGTACCTAGTCCGAGATTCCTCTGTCGTTTAACGGCATTGATAATCTTGCTGTAGCCGTTCAACGACAGAGGGTGATACATACGGAAACCATCAAATTTGCCTCACAGCCATAGTATCGGCACATTTCCACGTTTCGTGGCTATCGGATTTTATTTTCTATCATAAACCTTATATAAATCGCTTCACCAATCATTTTTCTATTCATTCATAACCATCTTACCCTCAGAAAGTGGTGCTACACTCCATTACAGCACGATTTTGCCTTAGATCCTATTATTCCGCCATTTGACTTCCATTTTCGAATCTACACACGTGATCTCGCGATACTAACTGAATGATGACAGCAACGCATTGCATGATGGGAGCTAATTAATGCAGCGTGCCAAATTATTTGGAGCATTATTTGCATACGTAAACAACATTCAAATCACATGGAAGACGATACATTTAAGCGTATTCTGCAGGACAAACAGTCCATCTACAGATCAAAGAAGAGCAGAAGGAAATTATACAGAATGTGTTGGAAAGAAAAGATTCAATGGCAGAGTGTTACCAACGGGCTTCGGAAAGAGCATGTGTTACGTCCCCCTTTTTGTTTTTGGACAAGGTACTACATTTTTTTTTCTTATGGTTATCTGTAATTCACTAAATTTGCTGTTAAAATCATTACCAATCAATATAATCAACTGTATTAAATTTTATGTTAATTGTTCTGCCTTAACAGGCGCCTATGATTGGCAATAAAAATATTTGTTTGTTTGTTTATATGCAAATTATCTCCCATGATACATTGCGGTAATCGTTAGTTTTCTCGTAGTCACGTGACAAATGTTTGAAAAATGGAAGACAAATGTCGAAATCATAGGTTCTAAGGCAAAATCGTGCTGTAATGGAGTGTAACACCACTTTCTGAGGGTAAGATGTTTATGAATGAATAGAAAAATGATTGGTGAAGCGATTTATATAAGGTTTATGATAGAAAATAAAATCCGATAGCCACGAAACGTGGAAATGTGCTGACCCAGAGTTGGAGAAGCTAATCCGCTGTTTTCCGTATGTATCACCCTCTGTCGTTGAACGGCTACAGCAAGATTATCAATGCCGTTAAACGACAGAGGAATCTCGGACTAACCAGTACCTTATCCTGGCCTCGTTAATATTAGTGGCATGTATAGGAATTGTGTTAGTCTTTTTGTCTAGATGAAATTATTTCTAATGATATTTATTGTATGTTTTCTCAGATTGAAGCAAAATGAAGTTTCCAGTGTATCTTTGTCTGATAGTCCTTGTATCTCTGCTTGGTAAGATGATGAAATGCATTATATCGTTTGTACATTTCAGAATTGACTTTAATATTATACGTTTCAATACCTTTCATACGAGTTATTTCCCTTGCGACAAAATAGAACCAAGTCTTGCAAGAGCAATTGTAAGTGCATCGAGTTTGAGAGTATAGTATTTTCCTCATAATTCGTAGATATTTGGACCTTGTAAATATCAGAGAATAATTTTAGAGTAAATAGAAAATTGACATCTTGTTACAACATTAACATTAACAGATTATGGGACGAAATATATGTTACTTTCATTGAACTTTGCATAAATACGGATATTTTTACCCACCTTAAAGGGAAATAACTCATGTAAACATGTAGAATCAAAGTCGGAAATGTGCAAACGGTCTATTACTTATTATATTTATTAATGCTGAGAAAAAAAATACATCAAAACAAGCAAAACAAAATTTTCAAGATCGTTTCCAAAATTAAAATCAGAATAAAAAGCAGTAATGGTTGATAACATAACCAACCACGTCATAAATCACTCCTCTAATCAACCTCCAATTTTAAAGAAATGAGCCTAGTAAGGTTCTGTAATCAAGATATTTTGTCAAGTTATGGGTTATAGCTTCTGTCCCATTAAATTGTCTCATAATTCATGGTTTTCTTTTTTTTCAACAGACAAACAATTATTCTCCCACATTAAACGCACAAAAAACGAACGGATAATATTATTAGCTAGATGTTTTGTTATGATTTCATAGTAGCAATTTATCACAGGTTGGAAAAAAAGAAAACATATAAATTTAAATTTAGCATGCACCGCGCGACTCTAGAACAACATTTATTAGGTACACTAAAAGAAAAGCGATTGGAGGGCAAATTAAGTCTTGGGGACCAAAGTGTCTAAATAGGATAATCAAAATCAGATAGGTTATCTATTCAGTGGGGATATAAACCTTAGCCTTAATAATAATTACAGTACTTAGGAAATCCTAAAGGGAGTCAGCTCTTTATAATACCCCTTCGCTAAAGGAAAAAAAATATTACCCCTTTATTTTGAGGTTCTAAGGGAAAAAAAGCATAGCTTTCATTTGTTCTTTCAAAATTAGTTATTGAATAACTTTGATTTTTATTCGTTTCAATAGCTAGTTCTTAAATATCACATTCACGTTAACAATTTCATGGTCACTAAAGAAAAAGTTAGTAACACATTATATATTCTAGAATTTGAAGGTGTGTTTTTTTATAGCATACACATGTAGTTAAAATCACACGCTACATTATAGAAATCATCGTAATTTGTGGGTTCATAGATATTTGTTGATTCGAAGAATCATTTTCGTTCATTGTCGGGATACACACAATTGTCATTTGAATGACAGCTAGGCATTTGAATGAACATAGCAAAACATATATATATCTGAAAATACGTTAGATAAACTCACTGTTTGCAGGTAGTAAAATAAAAGAGCAAAACGCCAATGGTTAAAACCGCATCGATGGTGCAATGGTTAGCGTGCTCGCCTCGAGTGTGGTAAATTGTGGCTTCGAGCCCTGGTCGGGTCAAACGAAACAGTATAACATTGGTATTTGCTATTTCTACGCTTTAGCACGCAGAATTAAGAAGTAAGAACGAAGACTGGTTGACTCAGAATCAGGATAATGTGTCCGAGTGGGGCGACATGTATCCAGCTTCATTAATGACACCCATCGTGAAACTATAAATTAGTAGGTGTCTATACTTTATCATTGATTGTCAAATACAATACCTTTCACCAGACAAATCTCTAAATTCTTTTGATTGTCAGAAACAATATATGTCACCAGATAAGCTAGCTTACAAATATTATTTTAGGTAAAAGAGTTGTAATACTTTGTATATCTATGACATTTAAAACCTATATTTAGCTATAAAGGAGTCTTCTGGACAAAGATGTGATAGATTCTGTAGCCCAGGGAATGTAAACGATGATCGTTGTTACGGTTGTTGCTATGGGATATGGGCGGGATATGTAGGCGGCCATTGCAATCTAGGATACCAGTGCATATGCTTTCAGTAAGATACCCAGGTAAGATAATAATAATATATAGGTGTCGTCGCCGTCATGATCGTATGGTAGTTGGATGCACCACTTACCTGTACAATCAGTGCCTATCAAACCCTATTCATAGCGAAGTGTACTCGATACAACATTATGTGATACAGTTTGTCAGTGATTTGGTCGGTGTCGGTGGTTTTCTCCGGGTACACCGGTTTCCTCTATCAATAAAACTGATCGGCACGATATAACTGAAATATTGTTGAACACCATACACCAAACATACTTTATGGTACTATAACAACAGTAAACTTTATGTGGATACAATGAGCTATATATATATATATATTTACATTTATTCTTTTATGCAATTTTCAAACCATAATCCTTAAATTCTAAGTAGAGCCTGTACCATTTATAGTAAATATTTTACCTTTCAGAAGCTGGAGGATGGGGTACATAAATAAAGATATGTCATACCAGTTGTTTATATTTTACTTACTAGTTTGGAGATTGTATACATTATTGATTAGTTGCAGTTTTGTTATTTTACCAGGTCGGTGTATAGATATACAGATAAATATTCATGTTGTCGTTTGATCTAGTCGGTGTGTAAAGATACGAGTTCATTACCGTTTAGCCAATTGAGTGATTAGAAGCGAATAAGTAGTTACCAAAGAGGTAACTAGAATCCATAAATCGAAGAAGAACAGACAATACAATGGCCAAAAGAAAAAGTACAAAAGGACAAACAACGATCTACAAAACATACATATAAAACAAAAGATGGAATAACACGAACCTCACAAAAAACAGGGGGTGAACTTAGGTGCCCCGGAAGGGTGGCAGGTCCTGCTCCACTAGTGGCATGCGTCATAATGCTCCGCTATCCCTTCAGCGTTGTTATTTAAGCTGGATGATCAGTGGCTGCCATATTGTTATTTGAGCTGTGTCGTGTACAAGGATACGAATAGGTTCCGCTTAGTTATTTTTCCTGATTGGTGTGTTGGGATGGGAATGATCTACTATTGTACAATTCATGTTTTGGTTATTACTCGACATACTGTTTTGTTTTGACTTGTTACAAGACATGTGATACTTTATACGTATAGCTAGAAAAACTGGTATGACGATGCTCAATAAAATAACTGTAAGAGTAATGTCCGTTGACATTTGACCCGGAAGTGAATGCATTAAATCACATCAAGGTGACATAGGAATAATTTTCATAAGAAAGTCATTACATTTTTTTTGTAAAAAATTGCATACACTATTTTCTAACTAATACTTATAATAACTTTATTTGACAAAGTAAAATAACCATTATTTTTTAGCGGTTTCATTACTACCTATCCCGTTGTGGACTTCCTGGAGAAAAAAAACCCTGCATATTATGTAATATACAAAACACCCTACGTTATAAAGATGTGAATCAGTATTTAAAAGTTCCTCACATCAATAACATGCCTATCAATGGAATCAGTTATTACACATTTCTATTGTCATGCTTGTCCTTCTGTGGTATTACTACACTATAACACGTAATATAATGTTTGGTTTCTAAATATTTACAAATAAGAATTAGATGTTGAAAGCTAAACACTTGGAGTTAAATACTTCACCGGAAAGTTTGTATTGTTGGTGATATTGCTGATCCCATCTGTCGATAGTGTACCAAAACTCACTAAGTATATGAGTTCACACTCGTTTTAGTGAGGTTTGTGTTGTTCAATCTGTAGCCTACTGTGTAGAGTTTTGTAGACCATGTTTTGTCACTTTGTCCTTTTGTCTTTTAGCAATTATATGTTTATCCTTCGGTCTACCGCTTCTGATTACCCCTTTGGTTATTCCAAGTTGTTTTTAGTGACAATAGATATATCATGTGCCCATTTATAACCCCGAATTAGATGCTAATTCAAGTGTTATTCGTCCTTTAGCTGTTAAAATTTACACTTTCGTCCTTTCTGTTACCCTTTGAGCAAATGCGAGAAAACCAGTCAGGCCAAACCATTTCTCTACTAGGAAAGTACCTTAGACAGCCTTATTGATTACTTACTTGGACACCCGTCACTTAGACACTGGCCTCGGAAATTGCAACTACCCCCTTGCCCACACCCCTGGCTAACACAACATCCGTAACATCTATCATCATTTTTACCACCAGCCTGACAGAAATGTGATCCACATACCGATGCTGATGACATATCTACACCTGGTGATGATAAACCAATCAATCTATGTTAATATATTATTTCACAGTATCCCACAATGCCGTGCGTATTGACGGTATGGATATTAATTCGGGAACTTTTGTTGCGTACATGAATTCAGTGACCACAGAAGCAGGCGTTGAAATACCAAGCACATTGCAAAAGCAAAATTCATCTAGTGCGTTGCGACAGGTCTGCACAGTAACATAGTCATAATGAAAGAAACCAGAGATAATCAAGGAGCTGTTGTCCGATTGGACAATACATTTAACTGGCTAGCATATGATTGGACGGTAAAATTTGAATAAAAGGTTATATGACATAATCTTGGGATGTTGTTAGATGTTAGTGTATCTTTAGAGATAAAAAGATACTACAAACATCTAATCTTAATAAGATATATATATGTTATGATTATTATGAAGGACGTCTGTCGTCTGCTAGCTTGATGCAAACACTTAACACTGAGATGATAAGTGGTCGGTTTCCCGCGAAAAGAACTGTACTACATAAAATAAAACTTTTGCAACAGTAACTGAAGTAAGATAAAATTATACAATTATGACGTCAGAGAAGTAGAAAAAATTCATAGCAGAAGCTATTTCTACTCTGCATCTGCGTTGGTATTATACATAAGATTGGGCATAATTTATACTATTCTTCAACTACTGTATGCAACTTCCCGAAGAGAATACCCCGTATTCGACCTTTATCAATAAAAACTAACTTAATCATGTCACCTTTTTGCTACATATTAAAGTGTCTGTACTAAGCCAGGAAATGTTTGAGCTCATAAGACTAGTTTGACCCCACGACTTTTATGGAGGTGTCTGTGTCAAGCCATGAGAGTTATGTATACGTGTGTTATTGGTTATGTATACGTGTGTTATTGGTTATGTATACGTGTGTTATTGGTTATGTATACGTGTGTTATTGGTTATGTATACGTGTGTTATTGGTTATGTATACGTGTGTTATTGGTTATGTATACGTGTGTTATTGGTTATGTATACGTGTGTTATTGGTTATGTATACGTGTGTTATTGGTTATGTATACGTGTGTTATTGGTTATGTATACGTGTGTTATTGGTTATGTATACGTGTGTTATTGGTTATGTATACGTGTGTCATTGGTTATCTATATGTGTGTTATTGGTTATGTATACGTGTGTTATTGGTTATGTATACGTGTGTTATCGGTTATGTATACGTGTGTTATTGGTTATGTATACGTGTGTTATTGGTTATGTATACGTGTGTTATTGGTTATGTATACGTGTGTTATTGGTTATGTATACGTGTGTTATTGGTTATGTATACGTGTGTTATTGGTTATGTATACGTGTGTTATTGGTTATGTATACGTGTGTTATTGGTTATGTATACGTGTGTTATTGGTTATGTATACGTGTGTTATTGGTATAGGGCTTGTCTCTGCTTTGATTAGGTTTGTGATGTGTTTTGACAGAGTTGTATATTTTGGATTTGCTTTATTGCATAAATGTTATTGTTATCATAGCTTATACATATATAGAGAGGATGTCGTACATTCAATTGTAAGCAATCTTTCCCAAGGTTATGATAACAACAACAACACACAGACATACCGACATCTTCATTTTGACTATTATGCTGTAAGAGCAATGCATCAATAATTAAAAATAACAGCACGACCAGTATACAAACAAACAGACTATCCGTTCTTTTATAATATATCACGGGTTCAATGTATTGGCCTCTTGGCTATGCTCTCTTGTGTAGTTTTCGTAATGTGAATTTACAACGTAGAATCCATCGATGCATTTTGCAATATATATATATGGATTGGTCCATTTATTTGATACACAGTATGTAGTAAAACAAATTTCAGATAAATATTTTTTTTCAGATATATATAATGACACATAACGTTGTTGCGATACATGAACGACACTCCATAATAACAGAGTGGTGTGTATTTTGTCATTAATAATAAATGAAAACACACAATACATAACATGGCACACAATACACGTTATTGTTGGCGTTAAAAACGCATTTGATTTCTGGGTGTTCACTTTAAAAAAAAATGTTTGTTTCTTTTTTATATCTATTGGGGTTGTTTTTCTTTGTTTATCGTTTTTTTTGTCTATCTGTTTTTTGTGTAGTCTTTTATTGTTGTTTTACATTATTATATTATTGATGCTTAGAATATCTATATCTATATATGAATTTCAAAGCACGATACCATCTTCAGCTGTTGTCGGTATTTGCCAGTATCAAGACATGTCTGACTATTTCAGTAAGTAACTACTTACTGTTATGACTACTGATACCATATTATACGTCATGACTCTATTGAGATGATGTGTGATACTGTATTTATTTTGTTACAAACCGGAACGTAAGAGAAAAAAAACGAAAAAAAAAAACGATACAAGATACTTTTAAACAATACATATATTATATAATTTTCTTTTATTTCCTATTTCACCCACATGATCTAAACTTTTTTGATTAACAAAAAAGCTACAGCATGAGTCACTCCAAGGCTTCCACAAGAAAACTCCAATTTTTTCAGTTATTGCTTATATCTATTATTATAAATGAAGCGTAAAACCCTACCCCAAAATAATGCACAAAAGATGTCTCATGTTTTCTGCCCGACTGGATACATATACCCTATATAATTTATTCTTGTAAAAATATTTTTGATTTTCAGTTAATATATGTCATATTGCCTTTTGTGAAAAAAACAAAAATGTCCTACCAAGGTTATTATATTTTAAATCAAATAATATATGAAATAAAAGTCAGAATCAATATTTCAATTTTCAAAGCAAAGTTGTACATACCTGTATTTGTTTTAAATAATATACTGAGATAACTCATGTTTGCTGCTTATATAGTTCTAGAAGGCTAGATGTTAATGTTTCAGTTTTAGTAACATTTTAAAACAAACATTTTCTATCGATTAAATTTCATTAGCCAGGGTTAAACGCCTGACAATCCAAAAACATATGTTGATTAAATACACATATATCACTCAAAGCAAATACCTATTAAATGGATAGTTTATAAAGGCAAATGTTGATAATAAATAAACATTAGATAAGGCCAAAGACGCAACCAATACTAGACAGTCCAAAGAAACATTTAGCCTAAAAAAGTGAGCAACACAGCACATAAAAAAGGTGGATGAATCCCATTCTCACGGAGGATTGCAGGTTCCTGTTTCTTATACAACACCCATAATGTTATTCCCAGTCTATTCCTGTGAAAATTGTCTTGGTGTTGGGGCAAATAAAACAATCTACATGGATGTGAATGCAAAAGACTCATTGTCATTTTGAGAAATTGATTTCTCGTATGTTGATAAAATCTATAGTACACAAAGGAATACGCTCATGCATTTTAACAACATTTGATTATACATAAATGATCAATGTGTGTTTAAGTACTTGCAGGGCCAGATTTAGATGAAAAGAGACCCTAAACTATTCTACTTGCAAGGCCCTTCCCAATCCCCATCCTTGCGACTAGAGCAAGATGGATGAGTATTTTAAATAAAATTCAGTGAAATCGAGGATGACGAGAGGTGTTTTAAATTCCGCAATTCACAATTCCTCCTTTAAAGGATATAAGCCACGACATCGAAACAAATGTGATGTCTGACAACACCTACTGTTTTCAACTTATCTATCTCACTGCTTTTATGGAAGGACAAGATAAATACAGAAATCAATGCTAGTGTCGAGTAATTGGCTTAAGACAGTATTATTCTGAAATGGAGTGCAAGGAACATTACAGAAGGGTTATGGCAGCATGTGTAAGAAAGGTCTATGACCATGTCAAAAACATTATTCACCTTGGCCAGAGGTTCCTTAGATGTTGAGGCCCTAGGTTTCAGCCTACCAAGCCTATAGGTAAATTCGGCACTGAGTACTTGTCAAAATTCAGATTTAAAATATCAATGGCTATCAAATGGAAGACGCACGACTAACACAAGGTATTTAAGTCCGAGAGTTCGAGCAAATATACGATATAGTTAAACAGTACAAATATAATGGCAGAGAAAGACAAAACAACAAGATTTTGACAAAATGATCACGACAACATGTACTCTGGAGGTCAGAAGCTAAACTATTAATAGGTAGAAGACTCATTGAACATGTTCCTTACATGTACAACTTCTCACCGACAGGACTGACGTTACAAATGTGTGAATAACACTCTACAGTGACCTATTAATACCACTTAATTTCACGATCATATATTTACATGTCTATTTCATATTAATGAATTCCTAGAAAATTACAAATATAAGAATAAGAACATCATCGCAAATAATGATAATTAATACAATTTCATATCTAGAGGAAAATGATGGAATATATATCTCCAACTGCACTTTTTAATAGTAGCTTAGAATAGAGATATTTCTTGGTCACACAATATGATATGTTTGTGAGATAGAAGTGGCGATAACAGAATATCAATAGAACCTGTATTTGCGATCACATGTCAATTTATGCTACATAATGATGTATTATTTTATCACCATGTTGTATTGGTACTAGAATTAATTGTCATATATTAGCACAGGAAAAATAAAATGATCGACACAATCATAACCTGTCATAAATAAGAAACAAAGAAAAAGACGAGATCCACTGAACTCATTATTTGTCTGTATGTAAACTTATAATATTTTCTGCTTCATGAAATTCAGAATATTTTTCAGTAAAAATACAGCAATTCTAGTAAAATATCGCACGTAGAACAGTGGAGATTTCGACATAGAAACCCCGAGATGAAATTATAATAGTGAGGCTGTAATAATTGATTTTACTTGAGCTCATGAAATGGAGGATATTAATACTACCAGATAAATCAGTTTTACTCTTGATATTTGTTTTCTTCTATGATACTTTTATGTTTGTACTCTTCTTACTTTTTGTATCCACGAAATCTTCCGTCAATTATCTTCATCTATTGCCAAATGACTTACCAACAAGAATATACCCCATATCTGTATATGGAGTATATATCTTTCAGTTGATCATATATTTCAGAGCTTGTTGGTCCTATCATGATTTCCTTGATAGAGGGTTGTTGCTGAAAAGGAAGCTACTTGATTAATGGTTATCATTGGTTAAGCTGAAGTCATCACTGAAATTTTACAGTCACCTCCATGACTTGGTTAACTGTTACGGAATATTTGTGTCACAATTGACCACGGATATGTTCAACCTGTCGTAAGCACTTTTCGGTTCTTTGCACATTCATGATTTACTACCGGATTCGTAACTAGAGTAACAAGACGAGTGACACTAGTTGAGCAGGAACTACTTACCGTTCCGGGGCACATTAGTTCGTCCTGGTTTTTAGTGGGACTCCTGTTGCTCGATATTTAGCTTTCTGTGTAGTGTTTTGTAGATCGTTGTTTGTCCTGTTGTCCTTTTTCTTTTGCCATTGTGTTGTCTGTCGTTCGTTCTTCGGATACTGATTACCCCTTTGATATATTCAAATGCTTCTGCCGATTATAGGACTAGTAATAACAACGTAGATATCAAATTTAGCGTACACGACGAGTTTCTGGAATAACCTTTATCAGATACTCAAACCCATAATATTTGAAAGCCTAAAAAACTTTAAAATCTTAGAGAGCAAGAAAAACAAATTTTAGGGTTTATTGATTTTTTCTGCTGATGGATGTCAACATAGTTTTTATTCTGGATTGGAAATTAATAATTTTAATATCTTCATATAAAAACTGTGTTTTTCAGGGTATAAATTACAAACATATTAATGTGTTTCAGTTTACTTGCGTCTTTGTATTGATGGTATTCAGATCATCCAGTCTCGTCTAAGAAGAGTTCCCAGAACATAGTTATTGCTGTCAAAGTAAAACCAGGAAGATATTACTACTGGATGGGTTCATTGTCATATGTATATTATACCGTATGATATATATACGTTATCTTCAGGGTGCACAATATATTATTGAATAGTACAAAAACACAATATGTGACCTGGGGCCGTGTTCTCGAAAGTGTCTTAGGACTAAGACATGTCCTAAGACCATCTTAGGACAGATCTTAGTCCTAAGTCGTGTTCTCGACCATGTCCTAACTTTGGATATGTCGCAACATTTTTCTTAACTTTAGGACTTCTATGGAGGTGTCTTAAGATGGTCCTAACCCCGAAAGTGTAATATAATTTGATATTTTGTACCAAATACGAACTTTAGGTTGTAGAACATGATTGATATACACCTTTATGCTGTTCTTAAATCGCAATAAGTTAATTATTATATCTTTAACGGCGCACGAGATATCTTCTGTTCATCTTTAATCAGTAACTTATTGAAAGTTTGAAATCAGTTCACTCGAAAGTAACCACACAAACATAACGGTAATGGCTGAATTTCATCATAAAAAAAAGTTTTACACATTAGTTCCATATCGTATATGAACCTCAGAACTATGTATATAGATAATTGCAAATTAAAGAAAACAAGAAACAGGTTCATGGGATACAGCGTAAAAAATAAATGAAATTGAAAAAAAAAATCTTTATTTGCATCTTATAATTTATTATGAGTACAAGTATTTTTATCAAGGATTTGCTATATATTAATATTGGAAATAATTGTTGTGCACAATATTTCTATTATTTTGCTTATTGCGTTGACACTTAGGACATAGTTAAGACATCCTAAGTTAGGATAGTCTTAAGACAGCTTCGAGATCACTCCTAGGACATGTCCTAAGATGGTCGTAAGACCATCCTAAAAATCGCCCTAAGACATATCTTAGGACAAATCTTAGGATACTTTCGAGAACACGGCCCCAGGCATGTGTCAGATGGTGTTTTCAAAAATATTATGATAAATGATTAGCTATAAGATATTCTTAAAAACAAAATAGGCTGAAAAATAGAAGCAATATTATTTTAAAACATTATACGCACATATATATTTCTACGAGAGAAACTGTATAATTTGAGAACATACATGTCATTAATGAAAACTACAGCATCGCATGAGAGTAGTTTATATCTAAGCATACAGTCATAATTACCAATTAGTCCTTAGTGATATTGCAAAAAAGATAGGTAATCATTGTGAAGCTTATTATATGCATTCAACATTTTCACATCAATAATTTAAGAAAAAAAGATATTAATGTTTTAATTCCAAGAAAACAAAACGCTGAACACAACGCATTAGCTACTACGAGTATGTTCATAATAGAACAACAGCATGGATAAATCAAACAATAGGCAGACTATCGTGTCAAATTAACAGGGTAGAAAGTAATGATGTTTTCTTGAACGTTTTAATTTTCAATGAGTTCTTAAATTATATGACAACACGACATTTTACTTAAAATATAGATATCTAAATTAGTGCACACGACTCGTACCTTGAATAACCTTGATCAAGTACTCAAGGTCAAAAGATTGGAAGCTAAATAATTAAGCTAAAAAAGGATGTTGGTGGCAGGAAAGTCAAAGAACCTAAACAATTTTGCCAAAATTGGCTAAGGCTATATATGCCTGACAGTTTTAATACAGTGGCGTAGCTAGGCACTATATGATATGTAGGCGAGTGGTCTGGGGAACGATGAGGTCCCCAGCGAGTCAAGGGCAGAGCCCTCGTAGGGGGCCTAGGGGGCGAAGCCCCCAGAGGCTGACAACATATTATCATTTATGATGGTTTTCTTACTTACTTACATTATCTGAATACTACTCTTGTAATATCAGAGAAAAACCCATGTCGACATCTGTTTCGGTGGGATTTCACTGTATAATTGACTTGCTACTAAATAAAGCAATTTAATAGGCAATTGTTGGTCTAAGTTAAATTAAAAAAGATGTTTAAAAAATGGTTGTATAGCTTTATTACAGACTAGTGCTTTTAAGTTTAGTATTATCATTGTTGACATACCAACTTAATACCATTTTACTTTCAAAAGAACACAAGCTTTCTATTCTTGAGACTTGCAAACAGTTCGATAACGCGTTCCACATCGATTTCGATCTCGAGGTGAACATGAAGCAGGACTAGAGAGGAAAGACGATCATTTCCCATTGTTGACCGAAGATAGTTTTTATTCTTTTCATGGTACTGAACGATCTTTCAGCTGTTGCTGAAGATGATGGCATGGTGACATTCATTTGAATCTGGCGGACCGTGCAAAAATCAGTAAACATAACAATTGTAAAATGGGTCCACAAAAGCTACGGTAACGCAGCTACACGTCAGTAAATTTAAAACTTAAAAACAATTAAATATTGAGCTTTCATTGAAATTTTAGATTCCCCTTCTCCCTACCAACCAACGATAAATAAGGCCTACTGAATTTGTTTAGATTACATTTTTAAGTTGCAAGAGATTTTTTTTAATCATTTTTCTTCATATTTTCATAATAAATTACCCCCTAATAACAACTTTTGAAAAAAAAAATCAAACGTTGATAGGGAGATGAGTAACAAATATATCTTCAAAGTACGGCAAAGACTTATTATCTTTATTTTTGGTTACACAACGTCATTTGAAGTTCTCTGTTTAGGATTTTTTAAATAAACACCTTGTTGGAAATTTGAATCCAAAGGCACTATTCCATTTCTCTGTAAGAAGACTCTTTCAATAATGTCACTGTGTAAACTGCCATCATTCATACACTCTACTATATCAGGATACGGAGGACCACACTGTCGAGACTCGGTCTTGGACAAACTGACATACTCAATGCTTTCTGTTACACTAGTAGCTGCACTATCCATTTGACTTTCATTTTGTAGGCTACTATCTGATCCTTGTGTCTGACTCAGTGAAGGCTTATAATCAGGAACGGGTTTGAAGAAAGAGTCAAGATTTCTTTGCATTTTGGCATTTGTGTTTGGCGGATATATATACAATGTAGCGAATAAGTAAAAGAGTTGAAATTCGAATCGAATGTTGGCACCGGATTTACCGTTGTTTATTCAAATGGAACGTCAAATGATAGAACGAACTTCTTCTAAAAGAGGTCTGGCACTTTAACATTGCTTTATTTAAAATGATGATGAAACACAACTATTACAAAACAATATTTTAATGAGATGGGCAATTCTTTTTTTGTTGTTTGTTGTTGTTGTTGTTGACGAAATGATATGTAGACAACTGCCTACACTATCTAACGTAAGCTACGCCACTGTAATAATAATATTTCTAAATCCATAGAAAGCACATGTTTGTGAAAAGGAATAAAATAGTAAAAGATCGGCTCACTTCATCTTATACAAAAGAAATTCATCGCAACCCATGACTTCCAGCAACGACAGGTGCTAATAGTGGAACAGCAATTGATTACCTTTCATGAGCATATACCTTCACCCCTGGTGTATAGTCATTGAGTGAGATCAAAGTAAAAATGTATAAATTACCGGTAATAAGGAAATTATGATAATCTTTGAACCAAAATCGTATTTGTCAATACTAAATCTCTATTGTACAAATGTTTCTATAAGCGTATCAATGCGCACTTCCGGTTTGTTGTTGACGTTTGTGTTGCACAATATCTTACTGTGCTGTGTATTTCTTATTTAATGCTATGTTTTAATATACACAGATTATGATTTTGTACTGTTCTTCATAAATCGCTTTTTATATTGAGATGAAAGGGATATGGAATAGAAGACTATCGTGTGTATTGTGATACCAATTCCCATCTGAGAGAGAGAGAGAGAGAGAGAGAGAGAGAGAGAGAGAGAGAGAGATTTGCTAAGGTTATACGAGATAGTTATATCTAAGATAAATGCAGTACACAAATCTAAGTCGACGTATTCAGCCACCCAATCTTGGAATTCCAATGGTAACTATCCGTGCTTTAATCATTCGCCGTTTCTCCTTGTCTGGCTATCATTTGTAATATATGACTGATCCTCCGTTTATTTTATAACAGTTAATCATACCTACCTGACAAAGTTCCTGTCAAATCTAAGAAACGTCTCAATGGCGAGATTTCTATCAATTGTGTGTAACGACAATGTTCCTTTACAACCATTTCTAATAAACCCGTCTTTTCCTTATTTGCTATGTTGCTGATTGTAGTTGAATTCCTCCCATAACGGAAAAAGAAATTGCCTAATACATTCCGTTTCCATAAATTATTGATATTGTTGTAGTTTGTTTTTACTTTGTCTGTATTATTGTAATTTACTATCTGTTTCTCGTAACATCTTTAATGCTTTGGAGTACTCCTTGTCTCTCTTGTGACAAATGTATCATATCAAATTGTTGTTATATTTAACAACAACTAGCCTTTAACTTGCTGAGATTGAATAAAAAAAAAGAAGGACTCAACTTTTTCAAAGTTTCTAAATGTTTGTTCATAAATCTGCAAACGTAAGGTTTGGCATATCGATAATTACATCATGTTTGAAAATGATTTAACGGCTGTGAAATGCTAACAGTGGTTTATCACTTTGCTAAAATATAGATAGTTTTATAGCCAAGTACAATTTTGATAGACCATTGGTATTTCTGTTTATTCTTTCTTCTTTTGGCCATTGTCTTTTCTGTTCTTCAGCGAATTTCGCTTCTGATTTCCATTTTCGCATATTTAATCGTTTCGTAATGCTGAAGTCAACATATATTTGTTCTTAATTCATGCTTTTTTAAGTGTGACACACAATATTATTGATTTATTCTCCTTACAAAATGATATGCACTGATAATTTTACATGTCAGATACAGGACATTGATAAAGCCTTCACGTTCCTCTGGTTTCAGTTCTTAATAAAAATATTTACTGTACGCGCTATTGATGTCGTTTAATATTTGTCCTTGTATTATTTTACTGTAATTGTAACTGTAAAACTAGTGTCAGTGCGACAACTGAGCGAACGATAATCCATGAATCGCCTTTTCCACTTTGGTATATTTTTGTCGTTTTTAATACATGTAATACGTTTGTACTATAATTGTTTTGATAGCTTGATTTTTTTTTCTAGAAAATAAATGTTAAATAAATCCAATGAGGCAATCAACAATGGAAAACACAGAGACACTGGCGACATTAGGTAAACAAGAAACAAGACGTAGACAAAACAAAATAAATAAAGACACACAGAAAACTAAAAAGACCAGCACCAAAACAATGGGTAAGCTAAGGTACTCACGAAGGGTAATCAGTTTCCGCCTCTGAATCCCGCCACTCATATAATCTAGACGTGTTAGAACCGCTATCATATAATCTAGACGTGTTAAAACCGCTATCATATAATCTAGACGTGTTAGAACCGCTATCATATAATCTAGACGTGTTAGAACCGCTATCATATAGTCTAGACGCGCTAAAACCGCTATCATATAATCTAGACGTGTTAGAACCGCTTTCTTATGTGAATCCTGCCACTCATATAATATAGACCTGTTAGAACCGCTATCATATAATCTAGACGTGTTAGAACCGTTATCTTGTGTGAATCCAGCCACTCATATAATCTAGACGTGTTAGAACCGCTATCCGCAAACAGACACAAATAACATAAATAAAACATTAACCTTTCTACAAACAACAGGGGGTAAAGCAAAGCGAACATCGTTTATATGCGAAAACCCGTAGCGCACATCACAACACGGAACTAAGGACGTCAAGACACATAATCGGACAAAGTGTTGGACACCACTATACGCAAACACACACAAATAACATAAATAAATAAACAAAGCATGAACCCTTCTACAAACAACTGAGAGTGAAGACGTATCGATCATTAGTTCTAATTAAATAGCCGATAAGACATAATAATAAAACAATAGTCAACATTGAACCAAGATATAATTACCGTCATCGTGGTCGTGATCGTATGGTTGTTGTATTTACAGCTACCTATGCAATCGGTGCCTATCACAACTAAAGATGTGAGTTCGAATCCCACTCATGGCGTGGTGTACTCGATACAACAATACGTTATAAAGCTTTTCAGTGACTTGCCGCAGGTCGGTGGTTTTCACCGGGTACTCCGGTTTCATCAACAAATACAACTGACCGCCACGATATCAATGAAATATTGTTGAAAGTGGAGTTAAACACCATAACCCTGATCTTAATTGCCAAATACCATATTTCGTCATATGTACGTGAATACTTTTCAACAAGTAGTTGATATCTTCCGAATAACTTTTTGAAAGATAGGAAAAGACGATCTCTAAAAAAAACGTTTCTTTTAATAGTTTGGTATTCATAATACGGTTAAGTTGTCAAACGTTTGAATGCAAAGTGTAAGAAGAGTTTGAGGATACCTAAGGGGTAATCAGAATCCGTATATCGAAGAAGAACAGACAACACAATGACCAAAAGAAACAGTACAAAAGGACAAACAACGATCGAGCGTAAGATGTAAGTTGTGAAATATAAACTCAACATAGCACAGAAAATTGCATAATATGTATTGGCATAGCAACAAGCCTAACACACAAAGTATTGTTTTATTTATCTTGTTGACGATAACTTCCTATAGCATTTGTCCTCCTTATCATTTTAGCCGTTGCCTCTCCCTACAACAACAAAACATTTAATATATATGTACATGTTTAATAGAAACTGGACTTTAATTCTAATGGTTTTCGAAATGACAATATTGATGTTTTTTTGTAGCTGTATGCCATCTGAGATGACATTGTTTTTTTGTAGCTGTATGCCATCTGAGATGACATTGTTTTTTTGTAGCTGTATGCCATCTGAGATGACATTGGTTTTTTTAGCTTTATGCCATTTGAGATGACATTGTTTTAGCCATCTATGTTCTTTACTTTCCTTGATTAAATTAGTTAATGAAAAGGCTCTTTTGTCATCATAAAATAAGTCAGGTATGTATTAAAGTGTATTTGATGTCCTTTATATAAGTAAGCGTAAGAAAAGTTTAAAGATACCAAAGGGATAATCAGAAGCCGTAAGTCAAAGAAGGACAGAGAATACAATGGCAAAAGAAAAAGGACAAAAAATGAACTACAAAATACTGCACAGAAAACTAAAGTTCAAACAATGAGAGTTGATTGAGAACGAGACTTTACAACATAATTTTAATCTCCCCATGTTTAACATTTCATTCATTTGTAGAAGCATTAAGTATATATCTCTCAGTTGATACGATATTTCAGAGTTTGTGTATGCTATCAGGATTTCCTTAAAGGAGTGTTCTAAGTTGTAAAGTTAAAGTCATCACTTCAGACTGTTTACTTTTCTATTACACCTGAGTTTATTTTTGGTTTTTAGTTGGATTCGTTTGGTTCATTTTGTCAAATTATATGTCCGCTACGATTTCCACGTAAGAACTGTTAAGTGGGGTTTATGCTACTCATGTTTGTCAAATTGCATGTCTTAAATTTTTAGTTCCGTGTTTTGATGTCTGCTTTTCTTTCCAGGTAAGAACGACATTAGGCTTCGCTTTACTCACGTTTGTTTTGCAGAGGTTTTGTTTTATCTGTGTTATTTGTTTTATTAACGCACAACGGTGTGGTATTGTCGCTACTCAATTGCCAATTGCATGATCTTCTGCTTTCCCGCATTTGAATACTCTTTGTTATATTCAATTTTTTTTCCAGTGTGTGCTATTCTACTAAATACATGAGAAGACTGCAGATTGGTTGGTAACACGTTGGAATAATGTCAGTCCACTGACAGTTAGACCGAACAAGGGGTATAATATGTACTGATGGAAGTATATAACGGATTGGTATTTTTTGCTAATAGTGTGAACTATTTCATTGAATGATAAAGAAACATATTAATTGATATCTTACTAGCACATGCATTACATAAGCACTGTTGATTACTACAGCTCCCTCCTGCCCCACAACCTCGTCCAACACAACATCCATAGCATCTGTTATCATTGACTTCACCAGATTGACAGAAAGATGCACATACTTGAGTATACGACTCCTTCACTCCTATAATATAGACATTGTTGTAAGTCCTATTGTCTTCTTTAAAATATTAACGATGTTCAGTTCTGACAATTCCCAAATATATATTATTATTTCATTATTAATTAATTGATTGCTAAATTGCTGTATAATGATACAGGTAAAAGGGATACATGCATACGACACCTACTCTTATTTTAGTTTAAACATATTTCTATTTGCTAAATATAACAAATAGGGATCGGACACAAGTTTTTCCAACTTATGAAGTCTACTCCTTTCCGAAACCTACAAAAGAGGTCTGCAAGTGAATGGAGCCTATTGCTCTTACTTACTTACTATGATCCTTTGTCAGGCTTTCCGCATTGCAACCTGACAATCCCCTCGTAAGGGCATCCCATATACGTTATAAAGGGACACACTGGTCAACTCTGTGAGACAAATATGAAATATATTACCGAAAACCAACACAACGGTGAAAACAGCCAGGATAACAAACAGCCTCATTTTCTTATTATCTGTAAGTAGAATCATGTGACATCACTTTATTTGTTTACTAGGCATATGATTAATAAATATATAGCAATGTGATTTAATGTGGTATATTATGCTATAAATGTATATTATGCATACATACAAGGTGAAATATATATATGCACCACAACATATATGGGTTTTGATGAGGTACATGTATGTTATTGTATGATTATTCATTTGCACCAACCATCGACTGGTATTTGAAAGAGCAAAATAATCTTAACTCACCGGGACCGTGATTTTATACTCTATGTAAAGTTCTTATGTATGTTGTTTGACTTTATGACGATATTGATTTCCCAATGCTTTAAAGTAAGATTAGTCTTTACCATAAGTGTAGTATGGATAACAACAATCTTTCTTTTTTGTAATTTTTTGTGAAACCATTTCAGTTCCAATTCAGGTCAAGCCGTCAATTCAGCCTCCACTCCCAAAACAAACAAAAAACAACACAAAAAAAAACGAGGTGCAATAAATCTAAGCTGGAAATAAAGGATGCCACATATACAGGCAGATCTGATTCATACCTTGAAATACACCTCCAACTTGCAATACCTTTAAATTAAACATTATTTACTTGCTATAGACATTCTATAAACATACTCAGGTTTGAAATCAAGATTTTTCTCTCAGGTATCCTCCATCAAAACTTTTGATTTTTCAACTCTATATACCACCCTACCGCATGACAAATTAAAAACCCGCTTTGAAGAAACAACTCATAAAGTTTTTAGTCATAGAAACTATGGCTCAAAATTTGTTGTGTTAGGCTACAATTCCACATATTTTTCAAACAAAATTCAAAAAGGTAAAACATGCTACTCCGAGGAACAAGTGATCAGTATGCTGGAGTTCCTCATCGATAACATATTTGTCTCCTTTGGAGGGACACTGTTTCAGCAGGTCGTCGGCATACCAATGGGTACGAATTGTGCCCCTCTTCTAGCCGATTTATTTGTATACTCATATGAGTCGGAGTTTCTTCAAAAGCTTGTAAAAGATAAGAAGATTCATGAGGCTAGAGCCTTTAATTTCACATACAGGTATATTGATGACGTTTTATCTATCAATAATTTTAGATTTGCAGAATTTCTTCCATTGATATATCCTCCAGAGCTGGAAGTTAAAGAGACCACAGATACAGCTTCGTCCGCATCATTTTGGACTTATACCTCGAATTTGACGGCAGTGGTCAACTCAGTACTAAAATTTATGATAAACGGAACGACTTCAATTTTAAAATCATACATTTTCCAAACATGTGCAGCAATATACCAGCTTCTCCTGCATATGGTGTTTACATCTCGCAATTGATTCGCTATGCAAGGGCCAGTAGCAATTATTCTGATTTCCTGAAACGTCATCTTCATCTGAGAAACAGGCTATTGGACCAGGGCTATTAAAAGATTCGCCTTATTCGATCTCTTAAAAAGTTTATATTCCGATACCAAGATCTTGTCGAAATATAGTCCGTCTCTGCAGAAACGATTATAAGCGATGCATTTTCATATAGTGAAAATGTATAAAGATAAAGAAGTCAAGAAAAATGTCAAGGATATTTTTTTATCAATGTGTGACGTAAAAATATTTTTGACATTTACGTCACCGAATATGGTACTGCTTTGACAACTATTTTACCTATTTTGTTCCTGTATTTAAATACTATTATAGTGACAGCCGGAACCTTTGAACCGTAATGAGAGCGGGAGGTTTGGCGCTTTAAAATCTGATTCAACCCACCATTTCTTTTGAAATGCCTGTACCAAGTCAGGGTCATTACGGTTTTCACAGTTTTCCGGTTGTTGACTGATTTTGTCTGTTTATATAATTATGAGTTTTGACTTTCCCTTTGTAAGATTGTTCGGAGTTCGGTAATTTTGTTATTACCCTTATTTGATACACTAGTGATCGAAGTGTTGTTAGTAATGTTTGTCTTCGAAGGCTGTCGTCTCAAAAACATTATTTAACACAAATAAACAAACCAAGATTAAATGAAATATTGCAAAGGATTGTACTAGCGTCTAAGAGAAATTTGAGTTCAAGATAAGTTAATTGCATGTTCGTCATTATATATATATTTTTTTAATTTAATAATATACCGATGCACAATTCTTCTCGCTTAATGAAATCACAATCGTATCATTATAAGTATATGAACACTTACCTAAAACGCTATATCAATCAGTATTACAGATAGAACTAGTGCATCGTACAACATAGGTAGCCATATTATATAGCCTGGTTGTATCCGGTAAACACTAAGCAACACGTGTTGTCATGTCATTTATCTCTAGACAACGTAATTCCACGAACACCACAGGATGACTTCATATTATTATATAATTAATGTTTTGCATTATACATTTTCCTTGAGTCATTTGAGAGATTTGTATTGTTCTAAGAAAAGTCTACGGATACTAAATGGATTCGTAGAAGACGTAATTCTATGAAGGGCAGACAATGCTATGGTCAACAGTTTAATACATACCATTCGTAACTTTAGTTTACATTACTAGATATCATTAGTACTTAAACTAGTATAAGAGAAAAGTGAAATTTGTTTTTCATGTCGCAATGGATACCTGATTTTTTATATTTTTTTATATTTTCTGTTTAACTTTCATATATTTATAAAACAAATGACTTCTCCTAGAATTGGATGATATTGATTCGTTACATAGACAAGAAACGGTAACTGTAGACTGTTAAATTAACGGTATTTATCTAGGCTCAAAGTTTGTACTAATAAACTTTTAGCAATTGTGAACGAAATGATGTTTTAGCACATAAAACTAGCTTACCCCAGCCACTTTCTAATGAAGTGTCTGTACCAAGACAATAACCTTAGCGGTCATGTATATGTATGTTAGAGGTCTCGAGTTTACCTATGTTTCTAGATTATTCGAATGGACAGTTGAATTGTTCAGGAAGTGTGGCATTTATTTTTCATTTTATTAGAAAATATAAATTAATGAAAAAAAGTTTTGCTTATTTCTACTATTAAATCATTAACCATGACATAGGCACACATATGCTAATCACTGTATTCTAATGAATCCTGTGTAATGCAACTTTCACCGAGCAATTCAAATGTTGGTGACTGTGTTGAGCGCATCTATCGCATTGCACGATACCATGTACACAGTCAGATATGCTCCTCACCTTTACCTACAACAACACATTGTTAGTAATAGCTTTGTGAAAACGAAAGTTTACCATATACCAGAGTATAAGGTACTATAACAACAGTAAACTTTATGTGGATACAATGAGCTATATATATATATTTACATTTATTCTTTTATGCAATTTTCAAACCATAATCCTTAAATTCTAAGTAGAGCCTGTACCATTTATAGTAAATATTTTACCTTTCAGAAGCTGGAGGATGGGGTACATAAATAAAGATATGTCATACCAGTTGTTTATATTTTACTTACTAGTTTGGAGATTGTATACATTATTGATTAGTTGCAGTTTTGTTATTTTACCAGGTCGGTGTATAGATATACAGATAAATATTCATGTTGTCGTTTGATCTAGTCGGTGTGTAAAGATACGAGTTCATTACCGTTTAGCCAATTGAGTGATTAGAAGCGAATAAGTAGTTACCAAAGAGGTAACTAGAATCCATAAATCGAAGAAGAACAGACAATACAATGGCCAAAAGAAAAAGTACAAAAGGACAAACAACGATCTACAAAACATACATATAAAACTAAAGATGGAATAACACGAACCTCACAAAAAACAGGGGGTGAACTTAGGTGCCCCGGAAGGGTGGCAGGTCCTGCTCCACTAGTGGCACGCGTCATAATGCTCCGCTATCCCTTCAGCGTTGTTATTTAAGCTAGATGATCAGTGGGGATATGAAGTGGCTGCCATATTGTTATTTGAGCTGTGTCGTGTACAAGGATACGAATAGGTTCCGCTTAGTTATTTTTCCTGATTGGTGTGTTGGGATGGGAATGATCTACTATTGTACAATTCATGTTTTGGTTATTACTCGACATACTGTTTTGTTTTGACTTGTTACAAGACATGTGATACTTTATACGTATATCTAGAAAAACTGGTATGACGATGCTCAATAAAATAACTGTAAGAGTAATGTCCGTTGACATTTGACCCGGAAGTGAATGCATTAAATCACATCAAGGTGACATAGGAATAATTTTCATAAGAAAGTCATTACATTTTTTTTGTAAAAAATTGCATACACTATTTTCTAACTAATACTTATAATAACTTTATTTGACAAAGTAAAATAACCATTATTTTTTAGCGGTTTCATTACTACCTATCCCGTTGTGGACTTCCTGGAGAAAAAAAACCCCCGCATATTATGTAATATACAAAACACCCTACGTTATAAAGATGTGAATCAGTATTTAAAAGTTCCTCGCATCAATAACATGCCTATCAATGGAATCAGTTATTACACATTTCTATTGTCATGCTTGTCCTTCTGTGGTATTACTACACTATAACACGTAATATAATGTTTGGTTTCTAAATATATACAAATAAGAATTAGATGTTGAAAGCTAAACACTTGGAGTTAAATACTTCACCGGAAAGTTTGTATTGTTGGTGATATTGCTGATCCCATCTGTCGATAGTGTACCAAAATTCACTAAGTATATGAGTTCACACTCGTTTTAGTGAGGTTTGTGTTGCTCAATCTGTAGCCTACTGTGTAGAGTTTTGTAGACCATGTTTTGTCACTTTGTCCTTTTGTCTTTTAGCAATTATATGTTTATCCTTCGGTCTACCGCTTCTGATTACCCCTTTGGTTATTCCAAGTTGTTTTTAGTGACAATAGATATATCATGTGCCCATTTATAACCCCGAATTAGATGCTAATTCAAATGTTATTCGTCCTTCAGCTGTTAAGATTTACACTTTCGTCCTTTCTGTTACCCTTTGATCAAATGCGAGAAAACCAGTCAGGCCAAACCATTTCTCTACTAGGAAAGTACCTTAGACAGCCTTATTGATTACTTACTTGGACACCCATCACATAGACACTGGCCTCGGAAATTGCAACTACCCCCTTGCCCACACCCCTGGCTAACACAACATCCGTAACATCTATCATCATTTTTACCACCATCCTGACAAACATTTGATCCACATACCGATGCTGATGACATATCTACACCTGGTGATGATAAACCAGTCAATCTATGTTAATATATTATTTCACAGTATCCCACAATGCCGTGCGTATTGACGGTATGAACATTAATTCGGGAACTTTTGTTGCGTACATGAATTCAGTGACCACCGAAGCAGGCGTTGAAATACCAAGCACATTGCAAAAGCAAAATTCATCTAGTGCGTTGCGACAGGTCTGCACAGTAACATAGTCATAATGAAAGAAACCAGAGATAATCAAGGAGCTGTTGTCCGATTGGACAATACATTTAACTGGCTAGCATATGATTGGACGGTAAAATTTGAATAAAAGGTTACATGACATAATCTTGGGATGTTGTTAGATGTTAGTGTATCGTTAGAGAAAAAAAGATACTACAAACATCTAATCTTAATAAGATATATATATGCTATGATTATTATGAAGGGCGTCTGTCGTCTGCTAGCTTGATGCAAACACTTAACACTGAGATGATAAGTGGTCGGTTTCCCGCGTAAAGAACTGTACTACATAAAATAAAACTTTTGTAACAGTAACTGAAGTAAGATAAAATTATACAATTATGACGTCAGAGAAGTAGAAAAAATTCATAGCAGAAGCTATTTCTGCTCTGCATCTGCGTTGGTATTATACATAAGATTGGGCATAATTTATACTATTCTTCAACTACTGTATGGAACTTCCCGAAGAGAATACCCCGTATTCGACTTTTATCAATAAAAACTAACTTTTTTTAATCCTGTCACTTTTTTGCTACATGTTTAAGTGTCTGTACTAAGCCAGGAAATGTTTGAGCTCATAAGACTAGTTTGACCCCACGACTTTTATGGAGGTGTCTGTGTCAAGCCATGACAGTTATGTATACGTGTGTTATTGGTTATGTATACGTGTGTTATTGGTTATGTATACGTGTGTTATTGGTTATGTATACGTGTGTTATTGGTTATGTATACGTGTGTTATTGGTTATGTATACGTGTGTTATTGGTTATGTATACGTGTGTTATTGGTTATGTATACGTGTGTTATTGGTTATGTATACGTGTGTTATTGGTTATGTATACGTGTGTTATTGTTTATGTATACGTGTGTTATTGGTTATGTATACGTGTGTTATTGGTTATGTATACGTGTGTTATTGGTTATGTATACGTGTGTTATTGGTTATGTATACGTGTGTTATTGGTTATGTATACGTGTGTTATTGGTTATGTATACGTGTGTTATTGGTTATGTATACGTGTGTTATTGTTTATGTATACGTGTGTTATTGGTTATGTATACGTGTGTTATTGGTTATGTATACGTGTGTAATTGGTTATGTATACGTGTGTTATTGGTTATGTATACGTGTGTTATTGGTTATGTATACGTGTGTTATTGGTTATGTATACGTGTGTTATTGGTTATGTATACGTGTGTTATTGGTTATGTATACGTGTGTTATTGGTTATGTATACGTGTGTTATTGGTTATGTATACGTGTGTTATTGGTTATGTATACGTGTGTTATTGGTTATGTATACGTGTGTTATTGGTTATGTATACGTGTGTTATTGTTTATGTATACGTGTGTTATTGGTTATGTATACGTGTGTTATTGGTTATGTATACGTGTGTTATTGGTTATGTATACGTGTGTTATTGGTTATGTATACGTGTGTTATTGGTTATGTATACGTGTGTTATTGGTTATGTATACGTGTGTTATTGGTTATGTATACATGTGTTATTGGTTATGTATACGTGTGTTATTGGTTATGTATACGTGTGTTATTGGTTATGTATACGTGTGTTATTGGTTATGTATACGTGTGTTATTGGTTATGTATACGTGTGTTATTGGTTATGTATACGTGTGTTATTGGTTATGTATACGTGTGTTATTGGTTATGTATACGTGTGTTATTGTTTATGTATACGTGTGTTATTGGTTATGTATACGTGTGTTATTGGTTATGTATACGTGTGTTATTGGTTATGTATACGTGTGTTATTGGTTATGTATACGTGTGTTATTGGTTATGTATACGTGTGTTATTGGTTATGTATACGTGTGCTATTGGTTATGTATACGTGTGTTATTGGTTATGTATACGTGTGTTATTGGTTATGTATACGTGTGTTATTGGTTATGTATACGTGTGTTATTGGTTATGTATACGTGTGTTATTGGTTATGTATACGTGTGTTATTGGTTATGTATACGTGTGTCATTGGTTATGTATACGTGTGTTATTGGTTTTGTATACGTGTGTTATTGGTTATGTATACGTGTGTTATTGGTTATGTATACGTGTGTTATTGGTTATGTATACGTGTGTTATTGGTATAGGGCTTGTCTCTGCTTTGATTAGGTTTGTGATGTGTTTTGACAGAGTTGTATATTTTGACTTTGCTTTATTGCATAAATGTTATTGTTATCATAGCTTATACATATATAGAGAGGATATCGTACATTCAATTGTAAGCAATCTTTCCCAAGGTTATGATAACAACAACAACACACAGACATACCGACATCTTCATTTTGACTATTATGCTGTAAGAGCAATGCATCAATAATTAAAAATAACAGCACGACCAGTATACAAACAAACAGACTATCCGTTCTTTTATAATATATCACGGGTTCAATGTATTAGCCTCTTGGCTATGCTCTCTTGTGTAGTTTTAGTAATGTGAATTTACAACGTAGAATCCATCGATGCATTTTGCAATATATATATATATGGATTGGTCCATTTATTTGATACACAGTATGTAGTAAAACAAATTTCAGATAAATATTTGTTTTCAGATATATATAATGACACATAACGTTGTTGCGATACATGAACGACACTCCATAATAACAGAGTGGTGTGTATTTTGTCATTAATAATAAATGAAAACACACAATACATAACATGGCACACAATACACGTTATTGTTGGCGTTAAAAACGCATTTGATTTCTGGGTTTTCACTTTAAAAAAAAATGTTTGTTTCTTTTTTATATCTATTGGGGTTTTTTTTCTTTGTTTATCGTTTTTTTTGTCTATCTGTTTTTTGTGTAGTCTTTTATTGTTGTTTTACATTATTATATTATTGATGCTTAGAATATCTATATCTATATATGAATTTCAAAGCACGATACCATCTTCAGCTGTTGTCGGTATTTGCCAGTATCAAGACATGTCTGACTATTTCAGTAAGTAACTACTTACTGTTATGACTACTGATACCATATTATACGTCATGACTCTATTGAGATGATGTGTGATACTGTATTTATTTTGTTACAAACCGGAACGTAAGAGAAAAAAAACGAAAAAGAAAAACGATACAAGATACTTTTAAACAATATATATATTATATAATTTTCTTTTATTTCCTATTTCACTCAAATGATCTAAACTTTTTTGATTAACAAAAAAGCTACAGCATGAGTCACTCCAAGGCTTCCACAAGAAAACTCCAATTTTTTCAGTTATTACTTATATCTATTATTATAAATGAAGCGTAAAACCCTACCCCAAAATAATGCACAAAAGATGTCTCATGTTTTCTGCCCGACTGGATACATATACCCTATATAATTTATTCTTGTAAAAATATTTTTGATTTTCAGTTAATATATGTCATATTGCCTTTTGTAAAACAAACAAAAATGTCCTACCAAGGTTATTATATTTTAAATCAAATAATATATGAAATAAAAGTCAGAATCAATATTTCAATTTTCAAATCAAAGTTGTACATACCTGTATTTGTTTTAAATAATATACTGAGATAACTGCTGTTTATATAGTTCTAGAAGGCTAGATGTTAATGTTTCAGTTTTAGTGGTGAGCCCTAAAGTAACATTTTAAAACAAACATTTTCTATCGATTAAATTTCATTAGCCAGGGTTAAACGCCTGACAATCCAAAAACATATGTTGATAAAATACACATATATCACCCAAAACAAATACCTATTAAATGGATAGTTTATAAAGGCAAATGTTGATAATAAATAAACATTAGAAAAGGCCAAAGACGCAACCAATACTAGACAGTCCAAAGAAACATTTAGCCTAAAAAAATGAGCAACACAGCACATAAAAAAGGTGGATGAATCCCATTCTCACGGAGGATTGCAGGTTCCTGTTTCTTATACAACACCCATAATGTTATTCCCAGTCTATTCCTGTGAAAATTGTCTTGGTGTTGGGGCAAATAAAACAATCTACATGGATGTAAATGCAAAAGACTCATTGCCATTTTGAGAAATTGATTTCTCGTATGTTGATAAAATCTATAGTACACAAAGGAATACGCTCATGCATTTTAACAACATTTGATTATACATAAATGATCAATGTGTGTTTAAGTACTTGCAGGGCCAGATTTAGATGAAAAGAGACCCTAAACTATTCTACTTGCAAGGCCCTTCCCAATCCCCATCCTTGCGACTAGAGCAAGATGGATGAGTATTTTAAATAAAATTCAGTGAAATCGAGGATGACGAGAGGTGTTTTAAATTCCGCAATTCACAATTCCTCCTTTAAAGGATATAAGCCACGACATCGAAACAAATGTGATGTCTGACAACACCTACTGTTTTCAACTTATCTATCTCACTGCTTTTATGGAAGGACAAGATAAATACAGAAATCAATGCTAGTGTCGAGTAATTGGCTTAAGACAGTATTATTCTGAAATGGAGTGCAAGGAACATTACAGAAGGGTTATGGCAGCATGTGTAAGAAAGGTCTATGACCATGTCAAAAACATTATTCACCTTGGCCAGAGGTTCCTTAGATGTTGAGGCCCTAGGTTTCAGCCTACCAAGCCCATAGGTAAATTCGGCACTGAGTACTTGTCAAAATTCAGATCTAAAATATCAATGGCTATCAAATGGAAGACGCACGACTAACACAAGGTATTTAAGTCCGAGAGTTCGAGCAAATATACGATATAGTTAAACAGTACAAATATAATGGCAGAGAAAGACAAAACAACAAGATTTTTGACAAAATGATCACGACAACATGTACTCTGGAGGTCAGAAGCTAAACTATTAATAGGTAGAAGATTCATTGAACATGTTCCTTACATGTACAACTTCTCACCGACAGGACTGACGTTACAAATGTGTGAATAACACTCTACAGTGACCTATTAATACCACTTAATTTCACGATCATATATTTACATGTCTATTTCATATTAATGAATTCCTAGAAAATTACAAATATAAGAATAAGAACATCATCGCAAATAATGATAATTAATACAATTTCATATCTAGAGGAAAATGATGGAATATATATCTCCAACTGCACTTTTTAATAGTAGCTTAGAATAGAGATATTTCTTGGTCACACAATATGATATGTTTGTGAGATAGAAGTGGCGATAACAGAATATCAATAGAACCTGTATTTGCGATCACATGTCAATTTATGCTACATAATGATGTATTATTTTATCACCATGTTGTATTGGTACTAGAATTAATTGTCATATATTAGCACAAGAAAAATAAAATGATCGACACAATCATAACCTGTCATAAATAAGAAACAAAGAAAAAGACGAGATCCACTGAACTCATTATTTGTCTGTATGTAAACTTATAATATTTTCTGCTTCATGAAATTCAGAATATTTTTCAGTAAAAATACAGCAATTCTAGTAAAATATCGCACGTAAAACAGTGGAGATTTCGACATAGAAACCCCGAGATGAAATTATAATAGTGAGGCTGTAATAATTGATTTTACTTGAGCTCATGAAATGGAGGATATTAATACTACCAGATAAATCAGTTTTACTCTTGATATTTGTTTTCTTCTATGATACTTTTATGTTTGTACTCGTCTTACTTTTTGTATCCACGAAATCTTCCGTCAATTATCTTCATCTATTGTCACATGACTTACAAACAAGAATATACCCCATATCTGTATATGGAGTATATATCTTTCAGTTGATCATATATTTCAGAGCTTGTTGGTCCTATCATGATTTCCTTGATAGAGGGTTGTTGCTGAAAAGGAAGCTACTTGATTAATGGTTATCATTGGTTAAGCTGAAGTCATCACTTCGGAAATTTTACAGTCACCTCCATGACTTGGTTAACTGTTACGGAATATTTGTGTCACAATTGACCACGGATATGTTCAACCTGTCGTAAGCACTTTTCGGTTCTTTGCACATTCATGACTTATTACCGGATTCGTAACTAGAGTAACAAGACGAGTGACACTAGTTGAGCAGGAACTACTTACCGTTCCGGGGCACATTAGTTCGTCCTGGTTTTTAGTGGGACTCCTGTTGCTCGATATTTAGCTTTCTGTGTAGTGTTTTGTAGGTCGTTGTTTGCCCTGTTGTCCTTTTTCTTTTGCCATTGTGTTGTCTGTCGTTCGTTCTTCGGATACTGATTACCCCTTTGATATATTCAAATGCTTCTGCCGATTATAGGACTAGTAATAACAACGTAGATATCAAATTTAGCGTACACGACGAGTTTCTGGAATAACCTTTATCAGATACTCAAGCCCATAATATTTGAAAGCCAAAAAAACTTTAAAATCTTAAAGAGCAAGAAAAACAAAGCTTATGGTTTTAGGATTTTCTCTGCTAATGGATGTCAGCATAGTTTTTATTCTGGATTGGAAATTAATAATTTTAATTTCTTCATATAAAAACTGTGTTTTTCAGGGTATAAATTACAAGCATATTAATGTGTTTCAGTTTACTTGCGTCTTTGTATTGTTGGTATTCAGATCATCCAGACTCGTGTGACTTGGGGCCGTGTTCCCGAAGGTTTCTTAGAACTAAAACATGTCCTAAGACCATCTTAGGACAAATCTTAGTCCTAAGTCGTGTTCTCGACCATGTCCTAACTTAGGATATGTCGCATCATTTTTCTTAATTTTAGGACATCTATGGGAGTGTCTTAAGATGGTCCCCGAAATTGTAATATGATTTGATATTTTGTACCAAATACGAACTTTAGGTTGTAGAACATGATTGATATACACCTTTATACTGTTCTTAAATCTCAATAAGTTAATTATTATATCTTTAACGGCGCACGAGATATCTTCTGTTCATCTTTAATCAGTAACTCATTGAAAGTTTGAAATCAGTTCACTCGAAAGTAACCACACAAACATAACGGTAATGGCTGAATTTCATCATAAAAAAAAGTTTTACACATTAGTTCCATATCGTATATGAACCTCAGAACTATGTATATAGATAATTGAAAATTAAAGAAAACAAGAAACAGGTTCATGGGATACAGCGTAAAAAATAAATGAAATTGAAAAAAAATATCTTTATTTGCATCTTATAATTTATTATGAGTACAAGTATGTTTATCAAGAATTTGCTATATATTAATATTGGAAATAATTGTTGTGCACAATATTTCTATTATTTTACTTATTGCGTTGACACTTAGGACATAGTTAAAACATCCTAAGTTAGGATAGTCTCAAGACAGCTTCGAGATGACTCCTAGGACATGTCCTAAGATGGTCCTAAGACCATCCTAAAAATCGCCCTAAGACATATCTTAGGACAAATCTTAGGATACTTTCGAGAACACGGCCCCAGGAATGTGTCAGGTGGTGTTTTCACAAATATTATGATAAATGATTAGCTATAAGATATTTAAAAAAAAAAAAAGAAGATGAAAAATAGAAGCAATATTATTTTAAACATTATACGCACATATATTTTTCTACGAGAGAAACTGTATAATTTGAGAACATGCATGTCATTAATGAAAACTACAGCATCGCATGAGAGTAGTTTATATCTAAGCATGTAGTCATAATTACCAATTAGTCCTTAGTGATATTGCATAAAAGATAGGCAATCATTGTGAAGCTTATTATATGCATTCAACATTTTCACATCAATAATTTAAGAAAAAAGGATATTAATGTTTTAATTCCAAGAAAACAAAACGCTGAACACAACGCATTAGCTACTACGAGTATGTTCATAATAGAACAACAGCATGGATAAATCAAACAATAGGCAGACTATCGTGTCAAATTAACAGGGTAGAAAGTAATGATGTTTTCTTGAACGTTTTAGTTTTCAATGAGTTCTTAAATTATATGACAACACGACATTTTACTTAAAATATAGATATCTAAATTAGTGCACACGACTCGTACCTTGAATAACCTTGATCAAGTACTCAAGGTCAAGAAGATTGGAAGCTAGATAATTAAGCTAAAAAAGGATGTTGGTGGCAAGAAAGTCAAAGAACCTAAACAATTTTGCCAAAATTGGCTAAGGCTATATATGCCTGACAGTTTTAATACAGTGGCGTAGCTAGGCACTAGATGATATGTAGGCGAGGGGTCTGGGGAACGATGAGGTCCCCAGCGAGTCAAGGGCAGAGCCATCATAGGGGGCCCAGGGGGCGAAGCCCCCGGAGGCTGACAACATATTATCATTTATGATGGTTTTCTTACTTACTTACAGTATCTGAATACCCGGTACTACTCTTGTAATATCAGAGAAAAACCTATGTCGACCTCTGTTTCGGTGGGATTTCACTGTACAATTGACTTGCTACTAGATAAAGCAAGTTAATAGGAAATTGTTGGTCTAAGTTAAATTAAAAAAGATGTTTAAAAAAAATAGTTGTATAGCTTTATTACAGACTAGTGCTTTTAAGTTTAGTATTATCATTGTTGACATACCAACTTAATACCATTTTACTTTCAAAAGAACACAAGCTTTCTATTCTTTAGACTTGCAAACAGTTCGATAACGCGTTCCACATCGATTTCGATCTCAAGGTGAACATGAAGCAGGACTAGAGAGGAAAGACGATCATTTCCCATAGTTGACCGAAGATAGTTTTTATTCTTTTCCTGGCACTGAACGATCTTTCAGCTGTTGCTGAAGATGATGGCATGGTGACATTTATTTGAATCTGGCGGACCGTGCAAAAATCAGTAAACATAACAATTGTAAAATGGGTCCACAAAAGCTACGGTAGCGCAGCTACACGTCAGTAAATTTAAAACTTAAAAACAATTAAATATTGAGCTTTCATTGAAATTTTAGATTCCCCTTCTCCCTACCAACCAACGATAAATAAGGCCTACTGAATTTGCTTAGATTACATTTTTAAGTTGCAAGAGATTTTTTTTAATCATTTTTCTTCATATTTTCATAATAAATTACCCCCTAATAACAACTTTTAAAAAAAAAAATCAAACGTTGATAGGGAGATGAGTAACAAATATATCTTCAAAGTACGGCAAAGACTTATTATCTTTATTTTTGGTTACACAACGACATTTTTAAATAAACACCTTGTTGGAAATTTGAATCCAAAGGCACTATTCCATTTCTCTGTAAGAAGACTCTTTCAATAATGTCACTGTGTAAACTGCCATCATTCATACACTCTACTATATCAGGATACGGAGGACCACACTGTCGAGACTCGGTCTTGGACAAACTGACATACTCAGTGCTTTCTGTTACACTAGTAGCTGCACTATCCATTTGACTTTCATTTTGTAGGCTACTATCTGATCCTTGTGTCTGACTCAGTGAAGGCTTATAATCAGGAACGGGTGAGCTTCTCTTCTTGGTTTGAGGAAAGAGTCAAGATTTCTTTGCATTTTGGCATTTGTTTTTGGCGGATATATATACAATGTAACGAATAAGTAAAAGAGTTGAAATTCGGATCGAATGTTGGCACCGGATTTACCGTTGTTTATTCAAATGGAACGTAAAATGATAGAACGAACTTCTTCTAAAAGAGGTCTGGCACTTTAACATTGCTTTATTTAAAATGATGATGAAACACAACTATTACAAAACAATATTTTAATGAGATGGGCAATTCTTTTTTTGTTGTTTGTTGTTGTTATTGACGAAATTATATGTAGACAACTGCCTACACTATCTAACGTAAGCTACGCCACTGTAATAATAATATTTCTATATCCATAGAAAGCACATGTTTGTGAAAAGGAATAAAATAGTAAAAGATCGGCTCACTTCATCTTAAACAAAGGAAATTCATCGCAACCCATGACTTCCAGCAACGACAGGTGCTAATAGTGGAGCAGCAATTGATTACCTTTCATGAGCATATACCTTCACCCCTGGTGTATAGTCATTGAGTGAGATCAACGCAAAAATGTATAAATTACCGGTAATAAGGAAATTATGATAATCTTTGAACCAAAATCGTATTTGTCAATACTAAACCTCTATTGTACAAATGTGTCTATAAGCGTATCAATGCGCACTTCCGGTTTGTTGTGGACGTTTGTGTTGCACAATATCTTACTGTGCTGTGTATTTCTTATTTAATGCTATGTTTTAATATACACAGATTATGATTTTGTACTGTTCTCCATAAATCGCTTTTTATATTGAGATGAAAGGGATATGGAATAGAAGACTATCGTGTGTATTGTGATACCAATTCCCATCTTATAGAGAGAGAGAGAGAGAGAGAGAGAGAGAGAGATTTGCTAAGGTTATACGAGATAGTTATATCTAAGATAAATGCAGTAGACAAATCTAAGTCGACGTATTCAGCCACCCAATCTTGGAATTCCAATGGTAACTATCCGTGCTTTAATCATTCGCCGTTTCTCCTTGTCTGGCTATCATTTGTAATATATGACTGATCCTCCGTTTATTTTATAACAGTTAATCATACCTACCTGACAAAGTTCCTGTCAAATCTAAGAAACGTATCAATGGCGAGATTTCTATCAATTGTGTGTAACGACAATGTTCCTTTACAACCATTTCTAATAAACCCGTATTTTCCTTATTTGTTATGTTGCTGATTGTAGTTGAATTCCTCCCATAACGGAAAAAGAAATTGCCTATTACATTCCTTATCCATAAATTATTGATAATGTTGTAGTTTGTTTTTACTTTGTCTGTATTATTGTAATTTACTATCTGTTTCTCGTAACATCTTTAATGCTTTGGAGTACTCCTTGTCTCTCTTGTGACAAATGTATCATATCAAATTGTTGTTATATTTAACAACAACTAGCCTTTAACTTGCTGAGATCGAATAAAAAAAAAGAATGACTCAACTTTTTCAAAGTTTCTAAATGTTTATTCATAAATCTGCAAACGTAAGGTTTGGCATATCGATAATTACATCATGTTTGAAAATGATTTAACGGCTGTGAAATGCTAACAGTGGTTTATCACTTTGCTAAAATATAGATAGTTTTATAGCCAAGTACAATTTTGATAGACCATTGGTATTTCTGTTTATTCTTTCTTCTTTTGGCCATTGTCTTTTGTGTTCTTCAGCGAATTACGCTTCTGATTTCCATTTTCGCATATTTAATCGTTTCGTAATGCTGAAGTCAACATATATTTGTTCTTAATTCATGCTTTTTTAAGTATGACACACAATATTATTGATTTATTCTCCTTACAAAATGATATGCACTGATAATTTTACATGTCAGATACAGGACATTGATAAAGCCTTCACGTTCCTCTGGTTTCAGTTCTTATTATAAATATTTACTGTACGCGCTATAGATGTCATTTAATATTTGTCCTTGTATTATTTTACTGTAATTGGAACTGTAAAACTAGTGTCAGTGCGACAACTGAGCGAACGATAATCCATGAATCGTCTTTTCCACTTTGGTATATTTTTGTCGTTTTTAATACATGTAATACGTTTGTACTATCATTGTTTTGGTAGCTTGATTATTTTTTCTAGAAAATCTGTTGAGAGAAGACTTCTCCACATTTACGTCATATACTACAACACAATGCTTAAATAAGCCTCCCCTCCTAGTGAAGTGATGCGAACAGGCAAGTATTGTCCACATGTGAGTAAAACCTCACCTAACATATAAATGGGTAAACATCGTAGGTATGAAGAGAGTTATAATTGTGAACATTATCAACAATATATTTAATCTTCGTGACACAGATGTTGTCATCGTAAGTATAAATAAATGTTAAATAAATCCAATGAGGCAATCAACAATGGAAAATCCAGAGACACTGGCGACATTAGGTAAAAAAGAAACAAGACGAAGACAAAACAAAATAAATAAAAACACACAGAAAACTAAAAAGACCAGCACAAAAACAATGGGTAAGTCAAGGTACTCACGAAGGGTAATCAGTTTCCGCTTCTGAATCCCGCCACTCATATAATCTAGACGTGTTAGAACCGCTATCATATAATCTAGACGTGTTAGAACCGCTATCATATAATCTAGACGTGTTAGAACCGCTATCATTTAATCTAGACGTGTTAGAACCGCTATCATATAGTCTAGACGCGTTAAAACCGCTATCATATAATCTAGACGTGTTAGAACCGCTATCATATAATCTAGACGTGTTAGAACCGCTATCATATAATCTAGACGTGTTAGAACCGCTATCATATAATCTAGACGTGTTAGAACCGCTATCATATAATCTAGACGTGTTAGAACCGCTATGATATAGTCTAGACGCGTTAAAACCGCCATCATATAATCTAGACGTGTTAGAACCGCTATCATATAATCTAGACGTGTTAGAACCGCTATGATATAGTCTAGACGCGTTAAAACCGCCATCATATAATCTAGACATGTTAGAACCACTATATTATGTGAATCCCGCCACTCATATAATCTAGACGTGTTAGAAGCGCTATCATATAATCTAGACGTGTTATAACCGCTATCATATAATCTAGACGTGTTAGAACCGCTATCTTATGTGAATCCCGCCACTCATATAATATAGACGTGTTAGAACCGCTATCATATAATCTAGACGTGTTAGAACCGTTATCTTGTGTGAATCCCACCACTCATATAATATAGACGTGTTAGAACCGCTATCATATAATCTAGACGTGTTAGAACCGCTATCTTATGTGAATCCGCCACTCATATAATATAGACGTGTTAGAACCGCTATCATATAATCTAGACGTGTTAGAACCGTTATCTTGTGTGAATCCCACCACTCATATAATATAGACGTGTTAGAACCGCTATCATATAATCTAGACGTGTTAGAACCGCTATCTTATGTGAATCCGCCACTCATATAATATAGACGTGTTAGAACCGTTATCCTGTGTGAATCCCACCACTCATATAATCTAGAGGTGTTAGAACCGCTATCCGCAAACAGACACAAATAACATAAATAAAACATTAACCTTTCTACAAACAACAGGGGGTAAAGCAAAGCGAACATCGTTTATATGCGAAAACCCGTAGCGCACATCACAACACGGAACTAAGGACGTCAAGACACATAATCGGACAAAGTGTTGGACACCACTATACGCAAACACACACAAATAACATAAATAAATAAACAAAGCATGAACCCTTCTATGAACAACTGAGAGTGAAGACGTATCGATCATTAGTTCTAATTAAATAGCCGATAAGACATAATAATAAAACAATAGTCAACATTGAACCACGATATAATTACCGTCATCGTGGTCGTGATCGTATGGTTGTTGTATTTACAGCTACCTATGCAATCGGTGCCTATCACAACTAAAGATGTGAGTTCGAATCCCGTTCATGGCGTGGTGTACTCGATACAACAATACGTGATAAAGCTTTTCAGTGACTTGCCGCAGGTCGGTGGTTTTCACCGGGTACTCCGGTTTCATCAACAAATACAACTGACCGTCACGATATCAATGAAATATTGTTGAAAGTGGAGTTAAACACCATAACCCTGATCTTAATTGCCAAATACCATATTTCGTCATATGTACGTGAATACTTTTCAACAAGTAGTTGATATCTTCCGATTAACTTTTTGAAAGATAGGAAAAGACGATCTCTAAAAAAAACGTTTCTTTTAATAGTTTGGTATTCATAATACGGTTAAGTTGTCAAACGTTTGAATGCAAAGTGTAAGAAGAGTTTGAGGATACCTAAGGGGTAATCAGAATCCGTATATCGAAGAAGAACAGACAACACAATGACCAAAAGAAACAGTACAAAAGGACAAACAACGATCGAGCGTAAGATGTAAGTTGTGAAATATAAACTCAACAAAACACATAAAATTACATAATATGTATTGGCATAGCAACAAGCCTAACACACAAAGTAATTTTTATTTATCTTGTTGACGATAACTTCCTATAGCATTTGTCCTCCTTATCATTTTAGCCGTTGACTCTCACTACAACAATAAAACATTTAATATATATGTACATGTTTAATAGAAACTGGACTTTAATTCTAATGGTTTTCGAAATGACAATATTGATGTTTTTTTGTAGCTGTATGCCATCTGAGATGACATTGTTTTTTTGTAGCTGTATGCCATCTGAGATGACATTGTTTTTTTGTAGCTGTATGCCATCTGAGATGACATTGTTTTTTCTTAGCTGTATGCCACCTGAGATGACATTGTTTTTTTGTAGCTGTATGCCATCTGAGATGACATTGTTTTAGCCATCTATGTTCTTTACTTTCCTTGATTAAATTAGTTAATGAAAAGGCTCTTTTGTCATCATAAAATAATCTATATTTGTTTTCTCGATAAGTCAGGTATGTATTAAAGTGTATTTGATGTCCTTTATCTAAGTAAGCGTAAGAAAAGTTTAAAGATACCAAAGGGATAATCAGAAGCCGTAAGTCAAAGAAGGACAGAGAATACAATGGCAAAAGAAAAAGGACAAAAAATGAACTACAAAATACTGCACAGAAAACTAAAGTTCAAACAATGAGAGTTGATTGAGAACGAGACTTTACAACATAATTTTAATCTCCCCATGTTTAACATTTCATTCATTTGTAGAAGCATTAAGTATATATCTCTCAGTTGATAGAATCATTACGTACATATCTCTCAGTTGATAGAAGCATTAAGTATATATCTCTCAGTTGATACGATATTTCAGAGTTTGTGTATCCTATCAGGATTTCCTTGAAGGAGTGTTCTAAGTTGTAAAGTTAAAGTCACCACTTCAGACTGTTTACTTTTCTATTACACCTGAGTTTGTTTTTGGTTTTTAGTTGGATTCGTTTGGTTCATTTTGTCAAATTATATGTCCGCTACGATTTCCACGTAAGAACTGTTAAGTGGGGTTTATGCTACTCATGTTTGTCAAATTGCATGTCTTAAATTTTTAGTTCCGTGTTTTGATGTCTGCTTTTATTTCCAGGTAAGAACGACATTAGGCTTCGCTTTACTCACGTTTGTTTTGCAGAGGTTTTGTTTTATCTGTGTTATTTGTTTTATTAACGCACAACGGTGTGGTATTGTCGCTACTCAATTGCCAATTGCATGATCTTCTGCTTTCTCGCATTTGATTACTCTTTGTTATATTCAATTTTTTTTCCAGTGTGTGCTATTCTACTAAATACATGAGAAGACTGCAGATTGGTTGGTAACACGTTAGAATAATGTCAGTCCACTGACAGTTAGACCGAACAAGGGGTATAATATGTACTGATGGAAGTATATAACAGATTGGTATTTTTGCTAATAGTGTGAACTATTTCATTGAATGATAAAGAAACATATTAATTGATATCTTACTAGCACATGCATTACATAAGCACTGTTGATTACTACAGCGCCCTCCTGTCCCACAACCTTGTCCAGCACAACATCCATAACATCTGTTATCATTGACTTCACCAGATTGACAGAAAGATGCACATACTTGAGTATACGACTCCTTCACTCCTATAATATAGACATTGTTTAAAGTCCTATTGTCTTCTTTAAAATATTAATGATGTTCAGTTCTGACAATTCCCAAATATATATTATTATTTCATTATTAATTAATTGATTGCTAAGTTGCTGTATAATGATACAGGTAAAAGGGATACATGCATACGACACCTACTCCTATTTTAATTTAAACATATTTCTATTTGCTAAATATAACAAATAGGGATCGGACACAAGTTTTTCCAACTTATGAAGTCTACTCCTTTCCGAAACCTACAAAAGAGGTCTGCAAGTGAATGGAGCCTATTGCTCTTACTTACTTACTATGATCCTTTGTCAGGCTTTCCGCATTGCAACCTGACAACCCCCTCGAAAGGGCATCCCATATACGTTATAAAGGGACACACTGGTCAACTCTGTGAGACAAATATGAAATATATTACCGAAAACCAACACAACGGTGAAAACAGCCAGGATAACAGACAGCCTCATTTTCTTATTATCTGTAAGTAGAATCATGTGACATCACTTTATTTGTTTACTAGGCATATGATTAATAAATATATAGCAATGTGATTTAATGTGGTATATTATGCTATAAATGTATATTATGCATACATACAAGGTGAAATATATATATGCACCACAACATATATGGGTTTTGATGAGGTACATGTATGTTATTGTATGATTATTCATTTGCACCAACCATCGACTGGTATTTGAAAGAGCAAAATAATCTTAACTCACCGGGACCGTGATTTTATACTCTATGTAAAGTTCTTATGTATGTTGTTTGACTTTATGACGATATTGATTTCCCATTGCTTTAAAGTAAGATTAGTCTTTACCATAAGTGTAGTATGGATAACAACAATCTTTCTTTTTTGTAATTTTTTGTGAAACCATTTCAGTTCCAATTCAGGTCAAGCCGTCAATTCAGCCTCCACTCCCAAAACAAACAAAAAACAACACAAAGAAAAACGAGGTGCAATAAATCTAAGCTGGAAATAAAGGATGCCACATATACAGGCAGATCTGATTCATACCTTGAAATACACCTCCAACTTGCAATACCTTTAAATTAAACATTATTTACTTGCTATAGACATTCTATAAACATACTCAGGTTTGAAATCAAGATTTTTCTCTCAGGTATCCTCCATCAAAACTTTTGATTTTTCAACTCTATATACCACCCTACCGCATGACAAATTAAAAACCCGCTTTGAAGAAACAATTCATAAAGTTTTTAGTCATAGAAACTATGGCTCAAAATTTGTTGTGTTAGGCTACAATTCCACATATTTTTCAAACAAAATTCAAAAAGGTAAAACATGCTACTCCGAGGAACAAGTGATCAGTATGCTGGAGTTCCTCATCGATAACATATTTGTCTCCTTTGGATGGACACTGTTTCAACAGGTCGTCGGCATACCAATGGGTACGAATTGTGCCCCTCTTCTAGCCGATTTATTTATATACTCATATGAGTCGGAGTTTCTTCAAAAGCTTGTAAAAGATAAGAAGATTCATGAGGCTAGAGCCTTTAATTTCACATACAGGTATATTGATGACGTTTTATCTATCAATAATTTTAGATTTGCAGAATTTCTTCCATTGATATATCCTCCAGAGCTGGAAGTTAAAGAGACCACAGATACAGCTTCGTCCACATCATTTTTGGACTTATACCTCGAATTTGACGACAGTGGTCAACTCAGTACTAAAATTTATGATAAACGGGACGACTTCAATTTTAAAATCATACATTTTCCAAACATGTGCAGCAATATACCAGCTTCTCCTGCATATGGTGTTTACATCTCGCAATTGATTCGCTATGCAAGGGCCAGTAGCAATTATTCTGATTTCCTGAAACGTCATCTTCATCTGAGAAACAGGCTATTGGACCAGGGCTATTAAAAGATTCGCCTTATTCGATCCCTTAAAAAGTTTATATTCCGATACCAAGATCTTGTCGAAATATATTCCGTCTCTGCAGAAACGATTATAAGCGATGCATTTTCATATAGTGAAAATGTATAAAGATAAAGAAGTCAAGAAAAATGTCAAGGATATTTTTTTATCAATGTGTGACGTAAAAATATTTTTGACATTTACGTCACCGAATATGGTACTGCTTTGACAACTATTTTACCTATTTTGTTTCTGTATTTAAATACTGTTATAGTGACAGCCGGAACCTTTGAACCGTAATGAGAGCGGGAGGTTTGGCGCTTTAAAATCTGATTCAACCCACCATTTCTTTAGAAATGCCTGTACCAAGTCAGGGTCATTACGTTTTCACAGTTTTCCGGTTGTTGACTGATTTTGTCTGTTTATATAATTATGAGTTTTGACTTTCCCTTTGTAAGATTGTTCGGAGTTCGGTAATTTTGTTATTACCCTTATTTGATACACTAGTGATCGAAGTGTTGTTAGTAATGTTTGTCTTCGAAGGTTGTCGTCTCAAAAACCATCATTTAACACAAATAAACAAACCAAGATTAAATGAAATATTGCAAAGGATTGTACTAGCGTCTAAGAGAAATTTGAGTTCAAGATAAGTTAATTGCATGTTCGTCATTATATATATATTTTTTTAATTTAATAATATACCGATGCACAATTATTCTCGCTTAATGAAATCACAATCGTATCATTATCAGTATATGAACACTTACCTAAAACGCTATATCAATCAGTATTACAGATAGAACTAGTGCATCGTACAACATAGGTAGCCATATTATATAGCCTGGTTGTATCCGGTAAACACTAAGCAACACGTGTTGTCATGTCATTTATCTCTAGACAACGTAATTCCACGAACACCACAGGATGACTTCATATTATTATATAATTAATGTTTTGCATCATACATTTTCCTTGAGTCATTTGAGAGATTTGTATTGTTCTAAGAAAAGTCTACGGATACTAAATGGATTCGTAGAAGACGTAATTCTATGAAGGCCAGACAATGTCATGGTCAACAGTTTAATACATACCATTCGCAACTTTAGTTTACATTACTAGATATCATTAGTACTTAAACTAGTATAAGAGAAAAGTGAAATTTGTTTTTCATGTCGCAATGGATACCTGATTTTTTATATTTTTTTATATTTTCTGTTTAACTTTCATATATTTATAAAACAAATGACTTCTCCTAGACTTGGATGATATTGATTCGTTACATAGACAAGAAACGGTAACTGTAGACTGTTAAATTAACGGTATTTATCTAGGCTCAAAGTTTGTACTAATATACTTTTAGCAATTGTGAACGAAATGATGTTTTAGCACATAAAACTAGCTTACCTCAGCCACTTTCTAATGAAGTGTCTGTACCAAGACAATAACCTTAGCGGCATGTATATGTATGTTAGAGGTCTCGAGTTTACCTATGTTTCTAGAATATTCGAATGGACAGTGGAATTGTTCAGGAAGTGTGGCATTTATTTTTCATTTTATTAGAAAATATAAATTAATAAAAAAAAGTTTTGCTTATTTCTACTATTAAATCATTAACCATGACTAGGCACACATATGCTAATCACTGTATTCTAATGAATCCTGTGTAATGCAACTTTCACCGAGCAATTCAAATGTTGGTGACTGTGTTGAGCGCATCTATCGCATTGCACGATACCATGTACACAGTCAGATATGCTCCTCACCTTGACCTACAACAACACATTGTTAGTAATAGCTTTGTGAAAACGAAAGTTTACCATATACCAGAGTATATGGTGCTATAACAACAGTAAACTTTATGTGGATACAATGAGCTATTTATATATATTTACATTTATTCTTTTATGCAATTTTCAAACCATAATCTTAAATTCTAAGTAGAGCCTGTACCATTTATATTAAATATTTTACCTTTCAGAAGCTGGAGGATGGGGTACATAAATAAAGATATGTCATACCAGTTGTTTATATTTTACTTACTAGTTTGGAGATTGTATACATTATTGATTAGTTGCAGTTTTGTTATTTTACCAGGTCGGTGTATAGATATACAGATAAATATTCATGTTGTCGTTTGATCTAGTCGGTGTGTAAAGATACGAGTTCATTACCGTTTAGCCAATTGAGTGATTAGAAGCGAATAAGTAGTTACCAAAGAGGTAACTAGAATCCATAAATCGAAGAAGAACAGACAATACAATGGCCAAAAGAAAAAGTACAAAAGGACAAACAACGATCTACAAAACATACATATAAAACTAAAGATGGAATAACACGAACCTCACAAAAAACAGGGGGTGAACTTAGGTGCCCCGGAAGGGTGGCAGGTCCTGCTCCACTAGTGGCACGCGTCATAATGCTCCGCTATCCCTTCAGCGTTGTTATTTAAGCTGGATGATCAGTGGGGATATGAAGTGGCTGCCATATTGTTATTTGAGCTGTGTCGTGTACAAGGATACGAATAGGTTCCGCTTAGTTATTTTTCCTGATTGGTGTGTTGGGATGGGAATGATCTACTATTGTACAATTCATGTTTTGGTTATTACTCGACATACTGTTTTGTTTTGACTTGTTACAAGACATGTGATACTTTATACGTATAGCTAGAAAAACTGGTATGACGATGCTTAATAAAATAACTGCAAGAGTAATGTCCGTTGACATTTGACCCGGAAGTGAATGCATTAAATCACATCAAGGTGACATAGGAATAATTTTCATAAGAAAATCATTACATTTTTTTTGTAAAAAATTGCATACACTATTTTCTAACTAATACTTATAATAACTTTATTTGACAAAGTAAAATAACCATTATTTTTTAGCGGTTTCATTACTACCTATCCCGTTGTGGACTTCCTGGAGAAAAAAACCCACCGCATATTATGTAATATACAAAACACCCTACGTTATAAAGATGTGAATCAGTATTTAAAAGTTCCTCACATCAATAACATGCCTATCAATGGAATCAGTTATTACACATTTCTATTGTCATGCTTGTCCTTCTGTGGTATTACTACACTATAACACGTAATATAATGTTTGGTTTCTAAATATATACAAATAAGAATTAGATGTTGAAAGCTAAACACTTGGAGTTAAATACTTCACCGGAAAGTTTGTATTGTTGGTGATATTGCTGATCCCATCTGTCGATAGTGTACCAAAACTCACTAAGTATATGAGTTCACACTCGTTTTAGTGAGGTTTGTGTTGCTCAATCTGTAGCCTACTGTGTAGAGTTTTGTAGACCATGTTTTGTCACTTTGTCCTTTTGTCTTTTAGCAATTATATGTTTATCCTTCGGTCTACCGCTTCTGATTACCCCTTTGGTTATTCCAAGTTGTTTTAGTGACAATAGATATATCATGTGCCCATTTATAACCCCGAATTAGATGCTAATTCAAGTGTTATTCGTCCTTCAGCTGTTAAGATTTACACTTTCGTCCTTTCTGTTACCCTTTGATCAAATGCGAGAAAACCAGTCAGGCCAAACCATTTCTCTACTAGGAAAGTACCTTAGACAGCCTTATTGATTACTTACTTGGACACCCATCACATAGACACTGGCCTCGGAAATTGCAACTACCCCCTTGCCCACACCCCTGGCTAACACAACATCCGTAACATCTATCATCATTTTTACCACCAGCCTGACAAACATTTGATCCACATACCGATGCTGATGACATATCTACACCTGGTGATGATAAACCAGTCAATCTATGTTAATATATTATTTCACAGTATCCCACAATGCCGTGCGTATTGACGGTATGAACATTAATTCGGGAACTTTTGTTGCGTACATGAATTCAGTGACCCCCGAAGCAGGCGTTGAAATACCAAGCACATTGCAAAAGCAAAATGCATCTAGTGCGTTACGACAGGTCTGCACAGTAACATAGTCATAATGAAAGAAACCAGAGATAATCAAGGAGCTGTTGTCCGATTGGACAATACATTTAACTGGCTAGCATATGATTGGACGGTAAAATTTGAATAAAAGGTTACATGACATAATCTTGGGATGTTGTTAGATGTTAGTGTATCGTTAGTGAAAAAAAGATACTACAAACATCTAATCTTAATAAGATATATATATGCTATGATTATTATGAAGGGCGTCTGTCGTCTGCTAGGTTGATGCAAACACTTAACACTGAGATGATAAGTGGTCGGTTTCCCGCGAAAAGAACTGTACTACATAAAATAAAACTTTTGTAACAGTAACTGAAGTAGGATAAAATTATACAATTATGACGTCAGAGAAGTAGAAAAAATTCATAGCAGAAGCTATTTCTGCTCTGCATCTGCGTTGGTATTGTAAATAAGATTGGGCATAATTTATACTATTCTTCAACTACTGTATGGAACTTCCCGAAGAGAATACCCCGTATTCGACCTTTATCAATAAATACTAACTTAATCCTGTCACCTTTTTGCTACATGTTTAAGTGTCTGTACTAAGCCAGGAAATGTTTGAGCTCATAAAACTAGTTTGACCCCACGACTTTTATGGAGGTGTCTGTGTCAAGCCATGACAGTTATGTATACGTGTGTTATTGGTTATGTATACGTGTGTTATTGGTTATGTATACGTGTGTTATTGGTTATGTATACGTGTGTCATTGGTTATGTATACGTGTGTTATTGGTTATGTATACGTGTGTTATTGGTTATGTATACGTGTGTTATTGGTTACGTATACGTGTGTTATTGGTTATGTATACGTGTGTCATTGGTTATGTATACGTGTGTCATTGGTTATGTATACGTGTGTTATTGGTTATGTATACGTGTGTTATTGGTTATGTATACGTGTGTTATTGGTTATGTATACGTGTGTTATTGGTTATGTATACGTGTGTTATTGGTTACGTATACGTGTGTTATTGGTTATGTATACGTGTGTCATTGGTTATGTATACGTGTGTCATTGGTTATGTAAACGTGTGTTATTGGTTATGTATACGTGTGTTATTGGTTATGTATACGTGTGTTATTGGTTATGTATACGTGTGTCATTGGTTATGTATACGTGTGTTATTGGCTATGTATACGTGTGTTATTGGTTATGTATACGTGTGTTATTGGTTATGTATACGTGTGTTATTGGTTATGTATACGTGTGTTATTGGTTATGTATACGTGTGTCATTGGTTATGTATACGTGTGTTCTTGGTTATGTATACGTGTGTTATTGGTTATCTATACGTGTGTTATTGGTTATGTATACGTGTGTCATTGGTTATGTATACGTGTGTTATTGGTTATGTATACGTGTGTTATTGGTTATGTATACGTGTGTTATTGGTTATGTATACGTGTGTTATTGGTTATGTATACGTGTGTTATTGGTTATGTATACGTGTGTTATTGGTTATGTATACGTGTGTTATTGGTTATGTATACGTGTGTTATTGGTTATGTATACGTGTGTTATTGGTTATGTATACGTGTGTTATTGGTATAGGGCTTGTCTCTGCTTTGATTAGGTTTGTGATGTGTTTTGACAGAGTTGTATATTTTGGATTTGCTTTATTGCATAAATGTTATTGTTATCATAGCTTATACATATATAGAGAGGATATTGTACATTCAATTGTAAGCAATCTTTCCCAAGGTTATGATAACAACAACAACACACAGATATACCGACATCTTCATTTTGACTATTATGCTGTAAGAGCAATGCATCAATAATTAAAAATAACAGCACGACCAGTATACAAACAAACAGACTATCCGTTCTTTTATAATATATCACGGGTTCAATGTATTGGCCTCTTGGCTATGCTCTCTTGTGTAGTTTTCGTAATGTGAATTTACAACGTAGAATCCATCGATGCATTTTGCAATATATATATATGGATTGGTCCATTTATTTGATACACAGTATGTAGTAAAACAAATTTCAGATAAATATTTTTTTTCAGATATTTATAATGACACATAACGTTGTTGCGATACATGAACGACACTCCATAATAACAGAGTGGTGTGTATTTTGTCATTAATAATAAATGAAAACACACAATGCATAACATGCCACACAATACACGTTATTGTTGGCGTTAAAAACGCATTTGATTTCTGGGTTTTCACTTTAAAAAAAAATGTTTGTTTCTTTTTTATATCTATTGGGTTTTTTTTTCTTTGTTTATCGTTTTTTTTGTCTATCTGTTTTTTGTGTAGTCTTTTATTGTTGTTTTACATTATTATATTATTGATGCTTAGAATATCTATATCTATATATGAATTTCAAAGCACGATACCATCTTCAGCTGTTGTCGGTATTTGCCAGTATCAAGACATGTCTGACTATTTCAGTAAGTAACTACTTACTGTTATGACTACTGATACCATATTATACGTCATGACTCTATTGATATGACGTGTGATACTGTATTTATTTTGTTACAAACCGGAACGTAAGAGAAAAAAAAAGAAACGATACGAATGAAATGGGTAAATTACAAGCTAAGAAGATAAAATAATTACAAAATAATTTTAAACAATACATATATTATATAATTTTCTTTTATTTCCTATTTCACCCAAATGATCTAAACTTTTTCGATTAACAAAAAAGCTACAGCATGAGTCACTCCAAGGCTTCCACAAGAAAACTCCAATTTTTTCAGTTATTACTTATGTCTAGTATTATAAATGAAGCGTAAAACCCTACCCCAAAATAATGCACAAAAGATGTCTCATGTTTTCTGCCCGACTGGATACATATACCCTATATAATTTTTTCTTGAAAAAATATTTTTGATTTTCAGTTAATATATGTCATATTGCCTTTTGTAAAACAAACAAAAATGTCCTACCAAGGTTATTATATTTTAAATCAAATAATATATGAAATAAAAGTCAGAATCAATATTTCAATTTTCAAAGCAAATACCTGTATTTGTTTTAAATAATATACTGAGATAACTCATGTTTGCTGCTTATATAGTTCTAGAAGGCTAGATATTAATGTTTCAGTTTTAGTGGTGAGCCCTAAAGTAACATTTTAAAACAAACATTTTCTATCGAATAAATTTCATTAGCCAGGGTTATACGCCTGACAATCAAAAAACATATGTTGATAAAATACACATATATCACACAAACCAAATACCTATTAAATGGATAGTTTATAAAGGCAAATGTTGATAATAAATAAACATTAGAAAAGACCAAAGACGCAACCAATACTAGACAGTCCAAAGAAACCTTTAGCCTAAAAAAAATGAGCAACACAACACATAAAAAAGGTGGATGAATCCCATTCTCACGGAGGATTGCAGGTTCCTGTTTCTTATACAACACCCATAATGTTATTCCCAGTCTATTCCTGTGAAAATTGTCTTGGTGTTGGGGCAAATAAAACAATCTACATGGATGTAAATGCAAAAGACTCATTGCCATTTTGAGAAATTGATTTCTCGTATGTTGATAAAATCTATAGTACACAAAGGAATACGCTCATGCATTTTAACAACATTTGATTATACATAAATGATCAATGTGTGTTTAAGTACTTGCAGGGCCAGATTTAGATGAAAAGAGACCCTAAACTATTCTACTTGCAAGGCCCTTCCCAATCCCCATCCTTGCGACTAGAGCAAGATGGATGAGTATTTTAAATAAAATTCAGTGAAATCGAGGATGACGAGAGGTGTTTTAAATTCCGCAATTCACAATTCCTCCTTTAAAGGATATAAGCCACGACATCGAAACAAATGTGATGTTTGACAACACCTACTGTTTTCAACTTATCTATCTCACTGCTTTTATGGAAGGACAAGATAAATACAGAAATCAATGCTAGTGTCGAGTAATTGGCTTAAGACAGTATTATTCTGAAATGGAGTGCAAGGAACATTACAGAAGGGTTATGGCAGCATGTGTAAGAAAGGTCTATGACCATGTCAAAAACATTATTCACCTTGGCAAGAGGTTTCTTAGATGTTGAGGCCCTAACATATCAATGGCTATCAAATGGAAGACGCACGACTAACACAAGGTATTTAAGTCCGAGAGTTCGAGCAAATATACGATATAGTTAAACAGTACAAATACAATGGCAGAGAAAGACAAAACAACAAGATTTTTGACAAAATGATCACGACAACATGTACTCTGGAGGTCAGAAGCTAAACTATTAATAGGTTGAAGACTCATTGAACATGTTCCTTACATGTACAACTTCTCACCGACAGGACTGACGTTACAAATGTGTGAATAACACTCTACAGTGACCTATTAATACCACTTAATTTCACGATTATATATTTACATGTCTATTTCATATTAATGAATTCCTAGAAAATTACAAATATAAGAATAAGAACATCATCGCAAATAATGATAATTAATACAATTTCATATCTAGAGGAAAATGATGGAATATATATCTCCAACTGCACTTTTTAATAGTAGCTTAGAATAGAGATATTTCTTGGTCACACAATATGATATGTTTGTGAGATAGAAGTGGCGATAACAGAATATCAATAGAACCTGTATTTGCGATCACATGTCAATTTATGCTACATAATGATGTATTATTTTATCACCATGTTGTATTGGTACTAGAATTAATTGTCATATATTAGCACAAGAAAAATAAAATGATCGACACAATCATAACCTGTCATAAATAAGAAACAAAGAAAAAGACGAGATCCACTGAACTCATTATTTGTCTGTATGTAAACTTATAATATTTTCTGCTTCATGAAATTCAGAATATTTTTCAGTAAAAATACAGCAATTCTAGTAAAATATCGCACGTAAAACAGTGGAGATTTCGACATAGAAACCCCGAGATGAAATTATAATAGTGAGGCTGTAATAATTGATTTTACTTGAGCTCATGAAATGGAGGATATTAATACTACCAGATAAATCAGTTTTACTCTTGATATTTGTTTTCTTCTATGATACTTTTATGTTTGTACTCTTCTTACTTTTTGTATCCACGAAATCTTCCGTCAATTATCTTCATCTATTGCCAAATGACTTACAAACAAGAATATACCCCATATCTGTATATGGAGTATATATCTTTCAGTTGATCATATATTTCAGAGCTTGTTGGTCCTATCATGATTTCCTTGATAGAGGGTTGTTGCTGAAAAGGAAGCTACTTGATTAATGGTTATCATTGGTTAAGCTGAAGTCATCACTTCGGAAATTTTACAGTCACCTCCATGACTTGGTTAACTGTTACGGAATATTTGTGTCACAATTGACCACGGATATGTTCAACCTGTCGTAAGCACTTTTCGGTTCTTTGCACATTCATGATTTACTACCGGATTCGTAACTAGAGTAACAAGACGAGTGACACTAGTTGAGCAGGAACTACTTACCCTTCCGGGGCACATTAGTTCGTCCTGGTTTTGAGTGGGACTCCTGTTGCTCGATATTTAGCTTTCTGTGTAGTGTTTTGTAGATCGTTGTTTGCCCTGTTGTCCTTTTTCTTTTGCCATTGTGTTGTCTGTCGTTCGTTCTTCGGATACTGATTACCCCTTTGATATATTCAAATGCTTCTGCCGATTATAGGACTAGTAATAACAACGTAGATATCAAATTTAGCGTACACGACGAGTTTCTGGAATAACCTTTATCAGATACTCAAACCCATAATATTTGAAAGCCAAAAAAACTTTAAAATCTTAAAGAGCAAGAAAAACAAAGCTTAAGGTTTTAAGATTTTCTCTGCTAATGGATGTCAGCATAGTTTTTATTCTGGATTGGAAATTAATAATTTTAATTTCTTCATATAAAAACTGTGTTTTTCAGGGTATAAATTACAAACATATTAATGTGTTTCAGTTTACTTGCGTCTTTGTATTGTTGGTATTCAGATCATCCAGATTCGTGTGACCTGGGGCCGTGTTCCCGAAAGTTTCTTAGAACTAAAACATGTCCTAAGACCATCTTAGGACAAATCTTAGTCCTAAGTCGTGTTCTCGACCATGTCCTAACTTAGGATATGTTGCATCATTTTTCTTAATTTTAGGACATCTATGGGAGTGTCTTAAGATGGTCCCCGAAATTGTAATATAATTTGATATTTTGTACCAAATACGAACTTTAGGTTGTAGAACATGATTGATATACACCTTTATACTGTTCTTAAATCTCAATAAGTTAATTATTATATCTTTAACGGCGCACGAGATATCTTCTGTTCATCTTTAATCAGTAACTCATTGAAAGTTTGAAATCAGTTCACTCGAAAGTAACCACACAAACATAACGGTAATGGCTGAATTTCATCATAAAAAAAAGTTTTACACATTAGTTCCATATCGTATATGAACCTCAGAACTATGTATATAGATAATTGAAAATTAAAGAAAACAAGAAACAGGCTCATGGGATACAGCGTAAAAAATAAATGAAATTGAAAAAAAAAATCTTTATTTGCATCTTATAATTTATTATGAGTACAAGTATGTTTATCAAGAATTTGCTATATATTAATATTGGAAATAATTGTTGTGCACAATATTTCTATTATTTTACTTATTGCGTTGACACTTAGGACATAGTTAAAACATCCTAAGTTAGGATAGTCTCAAGACAGCTTCGAGATGACTCCTAGGACATGTCCTAAGATGGTCCTAAGACCATCCTAAAAATCGCCCTAAGACATATCTTAGGACAAATCTTAGGATACTTTCGAGAACACGGCCCCAGGAATGTGTCAGGTGGTGTTTTCACAAATATTATGATAAATGATTAGCTATAAGATATTAAAAAAAAAAAAAGAAGATGAAAAATAGAAGCAATATTATTTTAAACATTATACGCACATATATTTTTCTACGACAGAAACTGTATAATTTGAGAACATACATGTCATTAATGAAAACTACAGCATCGCATGAGAGTAGTTTATATCTAAGCATGTAGTCATAATTACCAATTAGTCCTTAGTGATATTGCATAAAAGATAGGCAATCATTGTGAAGCTTATTATATGCATTCAACATTTTCACATCAATAATTTAAGAAAAAAGGATATTAATGTTTTAATTCCAAGAAAACAAAACGCTGAACACAACGCATTAGCTACTACGAGTATGTTCATAATAGAACAACAGCATGGATAAATCAAACAATAGGCAGACTATCGTGTCAAATTAACAGGGTAGAAAGTAATGATGTTTTCTTGAACGTTTTAGTTTTCAATGAGTTCTTAAATTATATGACAACACGACATTTTACTTAAAATATAGATATCTAAATTAGTGCACACGACTCGTACCTTGAATAACCTTGATCAAGTACTCAAGGTCAAGAAGATTGGAAGCTAGATAATTAAGCTAAAAAAGGATGTTGGTGGCAAGAAAGTCAAAGAACCTAAACAATTTTGCCAAAATTGGCTAAGGCTATATATGCCTGACAGTTTTAATACAGTGGCGTAGCTAGGCACTAGATGATATGTAGGCGAGGGGTCTGGGGAACGATGAGGTCCCCAGCGAGTCAAGGGCAGAGCGATCGTAGGGGGCCCAGGGGGCGAAGCCCCCGGAGGCTGACAACATATTATCATTTATGATGGTTTTCTTACTTACTTACAGTATCTGAATACCCGGTACTACTCTTGTAATATCAGAGAAAAACCTATGTCGACCTCTGTTTCCGTGGGATTTCACTGTACAATTGACTTGCTACTAGATAAAAGCAAGTTAATAGGAAATTGTTGGTCTAAGTTAAATTAAAAAAGATGCTTAAAAAAATAGTTGTATAGCTTTATTACAGACTAGTGCTTTTAAGTTTAGCATTAGCATTGTTGACATACCAACTTAATACCATTTTACTTTCAAAAGAACACAAGCTTTCTATTCTTGAGACTTGCAAACAGTTCGATAACGCGTTCCACATCGATTTCGATCTCAAGGTGAACATGAAGCAGGACTAGAGAGGAAAGACGATCATTTCCCATAGTTGACCGAAGATAGTTTTTATTCTTTTCCTGGCAATGAACGATCTTTCAGCTGTTGCTGAAGATGATGGCATGGTGACATTTATTTGAATCTGGCGGACCGTGCAAAAATCAGTAAATATAACAATTGTAAAATGGGTCCACAAAAGCTACGGTAGCGCAGCTACACGTCAGTAAATTTAAAACTTAAAAACAATTAAATATTGAGCTTTCATTGAAATTTTAGATTCCCCTTCTCCCTACCAACCAACGATAAATAAGGCCTACTGAATTTGTTTAGATTACATTTTTAAGTTGCAACTGATTTTTTTTAATCACTTTTCTTCATATTTTCATAATAAATTACCCCCTAATAACAACTTTTGAACAAAAAAAATCATACGTTGATAGGGAGATGAGTAACAAATATATCTTCAAAGTACGGCAAAGACTTATTATCTTTATTTTTGGTTACACAACGACATTTTTAAATAAACACCTTGTTGGAAATTTGAATCCAAAGGCACTATTCCATTTCTCTGTAAGAAGACTCTTTCAATAATGTCACTGTGTAAACTGCCATCATTTATACACTCTGCTATATCAGGATACGGAGGACCACACTGTCGAGACTCGGTCTTGGACAAACTGACATACTCAGTGGTTTCTGTTACACTAGTAGCTGCACTATCCATTTGACTTTCATTTTGTAGGCTACTATCTGATCCTTGTGTCTGACCCAGTGAAGGCTTATAATCAGGAACGGGTGAGCTTCTCTTCTTGGTTTGAGGAAAGAGTCAAGATTTCTTTGCATTTTGGCATTTGTTTTTGGCGGATATATATACAATGTAACGAATAAGTAAAAGAGTTGAAATTCGGATCGAATGTTGGCACCGGATTTACCGTTGTTTATTCAAATGGAACGTAAAATGATAGAACGAACTTCTTCTAAAAGAGGTCTGGCACTTTAACATTGCTTTATTTAAAATGATGATGAAACACAACTATTACAAAACAATATTTTAATGAGATGGGCAATTCTTTTTTTGTTGTTTGTTGTTGTTGTTATTGACGAAATGATATGTAGACAATTGCCTACACTATCTAACGTAAGCTACGCCACTGTAATAATAATATTTCTATATCCATAGAAAGCACATGTATGTGAAAAGGAATAAAATAGTAAAAGATCGGCTCACTTCATCTTATACAAAGGAAATTCATCGCAACCCATGACTTCCAGCAACGACAGGTGCTAATAGTGGAGCAGCAATTGATTACCTTTCATGAGCATATGCCTTCACCCCTGGTGTATAGTCATTGAGTGAGATCAAAGCAAAAATGTATAAATTACCGGTAATGAGGAAATTATGATAATCTTTGAACCAAAATCGTATTTGTCAATACTAAATCTCTATTGTACAAATGTGTCTATCAATTGTGGACGTTTGTGTTGCACAATATCTTACTGTGCTGTGTATTTCTTATTTAATGCTATGTTTTAATATACACAGATTATGATTTTGTACTGTTCTCCATAAATCGCTTTTTATATTGAGATGAAAGGGATATGGAATAGAAGACTATCGTGTGTATTGTGATACAAATTCCCATCTCATAGAGAGAGAGAGAGAGAGAGAGAGAGAGAGAGAGAGAGAGAGAGAGATTTGCTAAGGTTATACGAGATAGTTATATCTAAGATAAATGCAGTACACAAATCTAAGTCGACGTATTCAGCCACCCAATCTTGGAATTCCAATGGTAACTATCTGTGCTTTAATCATTCGCCGTTTCTCCTTGTCTGACTATCATTTGTAATATATGACTGATCCTCCGTTTATTTTATAACAGTTAATCATACCTACCTGACAAAGTTCCTGTCAAATCTAAGAAACGTATCAATGGCGAGATTTCTATCAATTGTGTGTAACGACAATGTTCCTTTACAACCATTTCTAATAATCCCGTCTTTTCCTTATTTGTTATGTTGCTGATTGTAGTTGAATTCCTCCCATAACGGAAAAAGAAATTGCCTAATACATTCCTTATCCATAAATTATTGATAATGTTGTAGTTTGTTTTTACTTTGTCTGTATTATTGTAATTTACTATCTGTTTCTCGTAACATCTTTAATGCTTTGGAGTACTCCTTGTCTCTCTTGTGACAAATGTATCATATCAAATTGTTGTTATATTTAACAACAACTAGCCTTTAACTTGCTGAGATCGAATAAAAAAAAGAATGACTCAACTTTTTCAAAGTTTCTAAATGTTTGTTCATAAATCTGCAAACGTAAGGTTTGGCATATCGATAGTTACATCATGTTTGAAAATGATTTAACGGCTGTGAAATGCTAACAGTGGTTTATCACTTTGCTAAAATATAGATAGTTTTATAGCCAAGTACAATTTTGATAGACCATTGGTATTTCTGTTTATTCTTTCTTCTTTTGGCCATTGTCCTTTCTGTTCTTCAGCGAATTTCGCTTCTGATTTCCATTTTCGCATATTTAATCGTTTCGTAATGCTGAAGTCAACATATATTTGTTCTTAATTCATGCTTTTTTAAGTGTGACACACAATATTATTGATTTATTCTCCTTACAAAATGATATGCACTGATAATTTTACATGTCAGATACAGGACATTGATAAAGCCTTCACGTTCCTCTGGTTTCAGTTCTTATTATAAATATTTACTGTACGCGCTATAGATGTCGTTTAATATTTGTCCTTGTATTATTTTACTGTAATTGGAACTGTAAAACTAGTGTCAGTGCGACAACTGAGCGAACGATAATCCATGAATCGTCTTTTCCACTTTGGTATATTTTTGTCGTTTTTAATACATGTAATACGTTTGTACTATCATTGTTTTGGTAGCTTGATTATTTTTTCTAGAAAATCTGTTGAGAGAAGACTTCTCCACATTTACGTCATATACTACAACACAATGCTTAAATAAGCCTCCCCTCCTAGTGAAGTGATGCGAACAGGCAAGTATTGTCCACATGTGAGTAAAACCTCACCTAACATATAAATGGGTAAACATCGTAGGTATGAAGAGAGTTATAATTGTGAACATTATCAACAATATATTTAATTTTCGTGACACAGATGTTGTCATCGTAAGTATAAATAAATGTTAAATAAATCCAATGAGGCAATCAACAATGGAAAATCCAGAGACACTGGCGACATTAGGTAAAAAAGAAACAAGACGAAGACAAAACAAAATAAATAAAAACACACAGAAAACTAAAAAGACCAGCACCAAAACAATGGGTAAGCTAAGGTACTCACGAAGGGTAATCAGTTTCCGCTTCTGAATCCCGCCACTCATATAATCTAGACGTGTTAGAACCGCTATCATATAATCTAGACGTGTTAGAACCACTATCATATAATCTAGACGTGTTAGAACCGCTATCATGTAATCTAGACGTGTTAGAAGTGCTATCATATAGTCTAGACGCGTTAAAACCGCTATCATATAATCTAGACGTGTTAGAACCGCTATCATATAATCTAGACGTGTTAGAACCGCTATATTATGTGAATCCTGCCTCTCATATAGTCTAGACGTGTTAAAAGTGCTATCATATAATCTAGACGTGTTAGAACCACTATCATATAATCTAGACGTGTTAGAACCGCTATCATATAATCTAGACGTGTTAGAACCGCTATCATATAATCTAGACGTGTTAGAACCGCTATCTTATGTGAATCCCGCCACTCATATAATATAGACGTGTTAGAACCACTATCATATAATCTAGACGTGTTAGAACAGCTATCATATAATCTAGACGTGTTAGAACCGTTATCTTATGTGAATCCCACCACTCATATAATCTAGACGTGTTAGAACCGCTATCCGCAAACAGACACAAATAACATAAATAAAACATTAACCTTTCTACAAACAACAGGGGGTAAAGCAAAGCGAACATCGTTTATATGCGAAAACCCGTAGCGCACATCACAACACGGAACTAAGGACGTCAAGACACATAATCGGACAAAGTGTTGGACACCACTATACGCAAGCACACACAAATAACATAATTAAATAAACAAAACATGAACCCTTCTACAAACAACTGAGAGTGAAGACGTATCGATCATTAGTTCTAATTAAATAGCCGATAAGACATAATAATAAAACAATAGTCAACATTGAACCAAGATATAATTACCGTCATCGTGGTCGTGATCGTATGGTTGTTGTATTTACAGCTACCTATGCAATCGGTGCCTATCACAACTAAAGATGTGAGTTCGAATCCCGCTCATGGCGTGGTGTACTCGATACAACAATACGTGATAAAGCTTTTCAGTGACTTGCCGCAGGTCGGTGGTTTTCACCGGGTACTCCGGTTTCATCAACCAATACAACTGACCGCCACGATATCAATGAAATATTGTTGAAAGTGGAGTTAAACACCATAACCCTGATCTTAATTGCCAAATACCATATTTCGTCATATGTACGTGAATACTTTTCAAAAAGTAGTTGATATCTTCCGAATAACTTTTTGAAAGATAGGAAAAGACGATCTGTAAAAAAACATTTCTTTTAATAGTTTGGTATTCATAATACGGTTAAGTTGTCAAAAGTTTGAATGCAAAGTGTAAGAAGAGTTTGAGGATACCTAAGGGGTAATCAGAATCCGTATATCGAAGAAGAACAGACAACACAATGACCAAAAGAAAAAGTACAAAAGGACAAACAACGATCGAGCGTAAGATGTAAGTTGTGAAATATAAACTCAACATAACACAGAAAATTACATAATATGTATTGGCATAGCAACAGCCTAACACACAAAGTATTTTTTATTTATCTTGTTGAAGATAGCTTCCTATAGCATTTGTCCTCCTTATCATTTTAGCCGTTGCTGCTCCCTACAACAATAAAACATTTAATATATATGTACATGTTTAATAGAAACTGGACTTTAATTCTAATGGTTTTCGAAATGACAATATTGATGTTTTTTTGTAGCTGTATGCCATCTGAGATGACATTGTTTTAGCCATCTATGTTCTTTACTTTCCTTGATTAAATTAGTTAATGAAAAGGCTCTTTTGTCATCATAAAATAAGTCAGGTATGTATTAAAGTGTATTTGATGTCCTTTATCTAAGTAAGCGTAGGAAAAGTTTAAAGATACCAAAGGGATAATCAGAAGCCGTAAGTCAAAGAAAGACAAAGAATACAATGGCAAAAGAAAAAAGGACAAAAAATGAACTACAAAATACTGCACAGAAAACTAAAGTTCAAACAATGAGAGTTAATTGAGAACGAAACTTTACAACATAATTTTAATCTCCTGATGTTTAACATTTCATTCAATTGTAGAAGCATTAAGTATATATCTGTCCGTTGATAGAAGCATTAAGTATATATCTCTCAGTTGATAGAAGCATTAAGTATATATCTCTCAGTTGATAGAATCATTAAGTATATATCTCTCAGTTGATAGAAGCATTAAGTATATATCTCTCAGTTGATACGATATTTCAGAGTTTGTGTATCCTATCAGGATTTCCTTGAAGGTGTGTTCTAAGTTGTAAAGTTAAAGTCATCACTTCAGACTGTTTACTTTTCTATTACACCTGAGTTTGTTTCTGGTTTTTAGTTGGATTCGTTTGGTTCATTTTGTCAAATTATATGTCCGCTACGATTTCCACGTAAGAACTGTTAAGTGGGGTTTATGCTACTCATGTTTGTCAAATTGCATGTCTTAAATTTTTAGTTCCGTGTTTTGATGTCTGCTTTTCTTTCCAGGTAAGAACAACATTAGGCTTCGCTTTAGTCACGTTTGTTTTGCAGAGGTTTTGTTTTATCTGTGTTATTTGTTTTATTAACGCACAACGGTGTGGTATTGTCGCTACTCAATTGCAAATTGCATGACCTTCTGCTTTCCCGCATTTGATTACTCTTTGTTATATTCAACTTTTATTCCAGTGTGTGCTATTCTACTAAATACATGAGAAGACTGCAGATTAGTTGGTAACACGTTAGAATAATGTCAGTCCACTGACAGTTAGACCGAACAAGGGGTATAATATGTACTGATGGAAGTATATAACGGATTGGTATTTCTTGCTAATAGTGTGAACTATTTCATTGAATGATAAAGAAACATATTAATTGATATCTTACTAGGACATGCATTACATAAGCACTGTTGATTACTACAGTTCCCTCCTGCCCCACAACCTCGTCCAACACAACATCCATAACATCCGTTATCATTGACTTCACCAGGTTTACAGAAAGATGCACATACTTGAGTATACGACTCCTTCACTCCTATAATATAGACATTGTTTAAAGTCCTATTTTCTTCTTTAAAATATTAACGATGTTCAGTTCTGACAATTCCCAAATATATATTATTATTTCATTATTAATTAATTGATTGCTAAATTGCTGTATAATGATACAGGTAACATGCATACGACACCTACTCCTATTTTAGTTTAAACATATTTCTATTTGCTAAATATAACAAATAGGGATCGGACACAAGTTTTTCCAACTTATGAAGTCTACTCCTTTCCGAAACCTACAAAAGAGGTCTGCAAGTGAATGGAGCCTATTGCTCTTACTTACTTACTATGATCCTTTGTCAGGCTTTCCGCATTGCAACCTGACAACCCCCTCGTATGGGCATCCCATATACGTTATAAAAGGACACACTGGTCAACACTGTGAGACAAATATGAAATATATTACCGAAAACCAACACAACGGTGAAAACAGCCAGGATAACAGACAGCCTCATTTTCTTATTATCTGTAAGTAGAATCATGTGACTTCACTTTATTTGTTTACTAGGCATATGATTAATAAATATATAGCAATGTGATTTAATGTGGTATATTATGCTATAAATGTATATTATGCATACATACAAGGTGAAATATATATATGCACCACAACATATATGGGTTTTGATGAGGTACATGTATGTTATTGTATGATTATTCATTTGCACCAACCATCGACTGGTATTTGAAAGAGCAAAATAATCTTAACTCACCGGGACCGTGATTTTATACTCTATGTAAAGTTCTTATGTATGTTGTTTGACTTTATGACGATATTGATTTCCCAATACTTTAAAGTAAGATTAGTCTTTACCATAAGTGTAGTATGGATAACAACAATCTTTCTTTTTTGTAATTTTTTGTGAAACCATTTCAGTTCCAATTCAGGTCAAGCCGTCAATTCAACCTCCACTCCCAAAACAAAGAAGAAAAAACACAAAGAAAAACGAGGTGCAATAAATCTAAGCTGGAAATAAAGAATGCCACATATACAGGCAGATCTGATTCATACCTTGAAATACACCTCCAACTTGCAATACCTTTAAATTAAACATTATTTACTTGCTATAGACATTCTATAAACATACTCAGGTTTGAAATCAAGATTTTTCTCTCAGGTATCCTCCATCAAAACTTTTGATTTTTCAACTCTATTTACCACCCTACCGCATGACAAATTAAAAACCCGCTTAGAAGAAACAATTCATAAAGTTTTTAGTCATAGAAACTATGGCTCAATATTTGTTGTGTTAGGCTACAATTCCACATATTTTTCAAACAAAATTCAAAAAGGTAAAACATGCTACTCCGAGGAACAAGTGATCAGTATGCTGGAGTTCCTCATCGATAACATATTTGTCTCCTTTGGAGGGACACTGTTTCAGCAGGTCGTCGGCATACCAATGGGTACGAATTGTGCCCCTCTTCTAGCCGATTTATTTATATACTCATATGAGTCGGAGTTTCTTCAAAAGCTTGTGAAAGATAAGAAGATTCATGAGGCTAGAGCCTTTAATTTCACATACAGGTATATTGATGACGTTTTATCTATCAATAATTCTAGATTTGCAGAATTTCTTCCATTGATATATCCTCCAGAGCTGGAAGTTAAAGAGACCACAGATACAGCTTCGTCCGCATCATTTTTGGACTTATACCTCGAATTTGACGACAGTGGTCAACTCAGTACTAAAATTTATGATAAACGGAACGACTTCAATTTTAAAATCATACATTTTCCAAACATGTGCACCAATATACCAGCTTCTCCTGCATATGGTGTTTACATCTCGCAATTGATTCGCTATGCAAGGGCCAGTAGCAATTATTCTGATTTCCTGAAACGTCATCTTCATCTGAGAAACAGGCTATTGGACCAGGGCTATTAAAAGATTCGCCTTATTCGATCTCTTAAAAAGTTTATATTCCGATACCAAGATCTTGTCGAAATATATTCCGTCTCTGCAGAAACGATTATAAGCGATGCATTTTCATAGAGTGAAAATGTATAAAGATAAAGAAGTCAAGAAAAATGTCCAGGATATTTTTTTATCAATGTGTGACGTAAAAATATTGTTGACATTTACGTCACCGAATATGGTACTGCTTTGACAACTATTTTACCTATTTTGTTTCTGTATTTAAATACCGTTATAGTGACAGCCGGAACCTTTGAACCGTAATGAGAGCGGGAGGTTTGGCGCTTTAAAATCTGATTCAACCCACCATTTTTTTAGAAATGCCTGTACCAAGTCAGGGTCATTACGGTTTTCACAGTTTTCCGGTTGTTGACTGATTTTGTCTGTTTATATAATTATGAGTTTTGACTTTCCCTTTGTAAGATTGTTCGGAGTTCAGTAATTTTGTTATTACCCTTATTTGATACACTAGTGATCGAAGTGTTGTTAGTAATGTTTGTCTTCGAAGGCTGTCGTCTCAAAAACATTATTTAACACAAATAAACAAACCAAGATTAAATGAAATATTGCAAAGGATTGTATTAGCGTCTAAGAGAAATTTGAGTTCAAGATAAGTTAATTGCATGTTCGTCGTTATATATATATTTTTTTAATTTAATAATATACCGATGCACAATTCTTCTCGCTTAATGAAATCACAATCGTATCATTATAAGTATATGAACACTTACCTAAAACGCTATATCAATCAGTATTACAGATAGAACTAGTGCATCGTACAACATAGGTAGCCATATTTTATAGCCTGGTTGTATCCGGTAAACACTAAGCAACACGTGTTGTCATGTCATTTATCTCTAGACAACGTAATTCCACGAACACCACAGGATGACTTCATATTATTATATAATTAATGTTTTGCATCATACATTTTCCTTGAGTCATTTGAGAGATTTGTATTGTTCTAAGAAAAGTCTACGGATACTAAATGGATTCGTAGAAGACGTAATTCTATGAAGGGCAGACAATGCTATGGTCAACAGTTTAATACATACCATTCGTAACTTTAGTTTACATTACTAGATATCATTAGTACTTAAACTAGTATAAGAGAAAAGTGAAATTTGTTTTTCATATCGCAATGGATACCTGATTTTTTATATTTTTTTATATTTTCTGTTTAACTTTCATATATTTATAAAACAAATGACTTCTCCTAGACTTGGATGATATTGATTCGTTACATAGACAAGAAACGGTAACTGTAGACTGTTAAATTAACGGTATTTATCTAGGCTCAAAGTTTGTACTAATATACTTTTAGCAATTGTGAACGAAATGATGTTTTAGCACATAAAACTAGCTTACCCCAGCCACTTTCTAATGAAGTGTCTGTACCAAGACAATAACCTTAGCGGTCATGTATATGTATGTTAGAGGTCTCGAGTTTACCTATGTTTCTAGATTATTCGAATGGACAGTGGAATTGTTCAGGAAGTGTGGCATTTATTTTTCATTTTATTAGAAAATATAAATGAATAAAAAAAAGTTTTGCTTATTTCTACTATTAAATCATTAACCATGACATAGGCACACATATGCTAATCACTGTATTCTAATGAATCCTGTGTAATGCAACTTTCTCCGAGCAATTCAAATGTTGGTGACTGTGTTGAGCGCATCTATCGCATTGAACGATACCATGTACACAGTCAGATATGCTCCTCACCTTGACCTACAACAACACATTGTTAGTAATAGCTTTTTTAAAACGAAAGTTTACCATATACCAGAGTTTGTGTTTACTATCTTTATTTATCAATATTGTCTTTAAGGTGTTGCTATTGCATGTAACAAGTACGCTACTGAACCAAGTGTTCCTGGAAGTTATCTAACGGGTGTATCTGACTGTATCTATCTGTATACATTTTACATGTTTGCTACCGATTACGCAGTTCCAGTTCCGTAAATCAGCCTCTAATAAGGAAGCCCATTTTGAAAAATACTTCAAGCTATGCTCATTACTAAACATAATATATTTGATAACCATCAATAATTTGATCGATCATTAGATCGTACGTCTGCCTCATGTCAATGTTTCCTCTTTTTATAATAGATATACTTTGAGGCAATACGGTCGCTGACTTACTTAACCTTTACGGAATATGTGTGTTACGTAAGCAATGACAAGTTTGATGTGTGCTACGTAAGCAATGACAAGTTTCATGTGTTGTAGTCACAATCCCGTCCTTCTTTCCTCCGTCATGATTTATCACTGAATATTACTTATCACCGGATGTATAACCTCGGCAGTTCCACGGATGTCACTAATATAATTGCTATCCGGATATTAGTGGATTAGTGTAGCTCAATGGTTAGCTTGCCATTTCCTATAGTGTATCGTGGACGTATTGTTTATATGTTTGTCCCTTTTGTGTTGGTCATTGCATTGTCTGTCTTTTTCCGATTTACTGCTGCTGGTTCCCATTTTGGAATTATCAAAACTGTTCTAACTTCAGATTCAGAGGAATAGACAAAAACCAAATTATCCCGTCTTTGCCATTTTGACTTGTTTTACAAACCCTATCCATGATATTCAATCTCACGCTTTCTAAAGACAAAAGGTATCAATGAATACAAACAATCTTAAAGGAACGTCTTAGAATTCAAATTTGAAACGTATCGGAAATTAGAAGAAATAGAACATGAAAGTAAAATACTAAGCACAGCAGAACCAAACAATGAAAGCCTGACTTTCTGAATTTGTTCCATGAAATAGAAACACTTATTTAGTTATCTCCCCTTGTCCATGATAGTTATCTCCCCTTGTCCATGAGGGTTCTTTTTGAACTATTATATAATACATTTAATATTGCTTTGTGCCATGCAATGTTATTTGTTTTGAAATAATAAAACTACAATGAAGAGAAAATAGGAAACATAAATTATTACTTCAAATTATTATTTCTTTTTCCCAAACAAGAACTTTGCATGATACTTGATTACATGTCAAACGTAACATGGATAACATAGTATTTGATGGATTGTTGTTGCTTAACAAGAAAGATTTGGTGTTGGGATTGGCTAATAGGCGACGATTAAAATCTCTACCGGATGTAGTTGGTATTGACGGAAAAAAATGTCTGGTAACAGGACATTGCCATTTGTATCACAAGAGCTGCTTGAATCGCTAACAACATGTAATGAGCATACCATTGTCATGACACTGATGGCGTATTTACTCTCAATACTGATTGGATCGCTGTACACAGCTTCTAACTATACCTGCTTCCCTTTATTGCTTGAGTGGTGAACATTTAGGTCAAAAGTTTATATCATTTATAAACATGATATAAAGGGCTACATTTGAATATGTGTGTGAGAATTCGAGAATGGCTAATTTTCAGGAATATGTATTACGCTAAAAGCGTTTAAGGTATCAGTACATTCGCTGATATTCTGGCGGTAATGTCTGTCTCGAACTTCATAACTGCTGTTATTATATTATACATGCCTTGGTGAAAATGTATGTTTATTTGTTAATCTTATTTGTTGGTGGATCTCACCCAATTAATCATTGACAATCAAACAACAGACATGGAACAATTATTTATTATCAAGACTATCTATTGTTGAAATCTCTGCCACAGTCACAAAGAAATAGAACCACATCTAGGGGGTAATGGTTTTAAATCATTAAAGTACAATAGACACTATGTGCCAGCGGTTCTGTTTACACATACTGTTATTATGGTTTTTATCTAAAATAAGTCTGATTAATTAAACATTTGACAGTAGACCATGTGGTCAGAATTGTCATTTTCTTATTACACTTGTTAACTCCATGTATTTGTATTACATCCATAAATCACAGATGTTCTTAATTTTCTCTTTCCTTTTTGACAATATGTTCACCATCCCTATGTCCATCATTATATAACGTAATTATTATCATTAACAGATACTATAGACAAAGATATCCATCATTATATAATGTAATTATCATCATTAACAGATACTATAGACAAAGATGTCCATCATTATATAATGTAATTATCATCATTAACAGATACTATAGACAAAGATTGTCCATCATTATATAATGTAATCATTATCATTAACAGATACTATAGACAAAGATATCCATCATTATATAATGTAATTATCATCATTAACAGATACTATAGACAAAGATGTCCATCATTATATAATGTAATTATCATCATTAACAGATACTATAGACAAAGATGTCCATCATTATATAATGTAATCATTATCATTAACAGATACTATAGACAAAGATGTCCATCATTATATAATGTAATTATCATCATTAACAGATACTATAGACAAAGATGTCCATCATTATATAATGTAATCATTATCATTAACAGATACTATAGACAAAGATGTCCATCATTATATAATGTAATCATTATCATTAACAGATATTATAGACAAAGATGTCCATCATTATATAATGTAATTATCATCATTAACAGATACTATAGACAAAGATGTCCATCATTATATAATGTAATCATTATCATTAACAGATACTATAGACAAAGATGTCCATCATTATATAATGTAATCATTATCATTAACAGATACTATAGACAAAGATGTCCATCATTATATAATGTACTTATCATCATTAACAGATACTATAGACACAGATGTCCATCATTATATAATGTAATTATTATCATTAACAGATACTATAGACAAAGATATCCATCATTATAAAATGTAATTATCATCATTAACAGCTACTATAGACAAAGATGTCCATCATTATATAATGTAATCATTATCATTAACAGATACAATAGACAAAGATGTCCATCATTATATAATGTAATTATCATCATTAACAGATACTATAGACAAAGATGTCCATCATTATATAATGTAATTATCATCATTAACAGATACTATAGACAAAGATGTCCATCATTATATAATGTAATCATTATCATTAACAGATACTATAGACAAAGATGTCCATCATTATATAATGTAATCATTATCATTAACAGATACTATAGACAAAGATGTCCATCATTATATAATGTAATTATCATCATTAACAGATACTATAGACAAAGATGTCCATCATTATATAATGTAATCATTATCATTAACAGATACTATAGACAAAGATGTCCATCATTATATAATGTAATCATTATCATTAACAGATACTATAGACAAAGATGTCCATCATTATATAATGTAATCATTATCATTAACAGATACTATAGACAAAGATATCCATCATTATATAATGTAATCATTATCATTAACATATACTATAGACAAAGATGTCCATCATTATATAATGTAATCATTATCATTAACAGCTACTATAGACAAAGATGTCCATCATTATATAATGTAATTATTATCATTAACAGATACTATAGACAAAGATGTCCATCATTATATAATGTAGTTATCATCATTAACAGATACTATAGACAAAGATGTCCATCATTATATAATGTAATCATTATCATTAACAGATACTATAGACAAAGATGTCCATCATTATATAATGTAATTATCATCATTACCAGATACTATAGACAAAGATGTCCATCATTATATAATGTAATTATCATCATTAACAGATACTATAGACAAAGATGTCCATCATTATATAATGTAATTATCATCATTAACAGATACTATAGACAAAGATGTCCATCATTATATAATGTAATTATCATCATTAACAGATACTATAGACAAAGATGTCCATCATTATATAATGTAATCATTATCATTAACAGATACTATAGACAAAGATGTCCATCATTATATAATGTAATTATCATCATTAACAGATACTATAGACAAAGATGTCCATCATTATATAATGTAATCATTATCATTAACAGATACTATAGACAAAGATGTCCATCATTATATAATGTAATTATCATCATTAACAGATACTATAGACAAAGATGTCCATCATTATATAATGTAATCATTATCATTAACAGATACTATAGACAAAGATGTCCATCATTATATAATGTAATTATCATCATTAACAGATACTATAGACAAAGATGTCCATCATTATATAATGTTATCATTATCATTAACAGATACTATAGACGAAGATGTCCATCATTATATAATGTAATCATTATCATTAACAGATACTATAGACAAAGATGTCCATCATTATATAATGTAATTATCATCATTAACAGATACTATAGACAAAGATGTCCATCATTATATAATGTAATCATTATCATTAACAGATACTATAGACAAAGAGGTCCATCATTATATAATGTAATTATCATCATTAACAGATACTATAGACAAAGATGTCCATCATTATATAATGTAATTATCGTCATGAACAGATACTATAGACAAAGATGTCCATCATTATATAATGTAATTATCATCATTAACAGATACTATAGACAAAGATATCCATCATTATATAATGTAATCATTATCATTAACAGATACTATAGACAAAGATGTCCATCATTATATAATGTAATTATCATCATTAACAGATACTATAGACAAAGATGTCCATCATTATATAATGTAATCATTATTATTAACAGATACTATAGACAAAGATGTCCATCATTATATAATGTAATTATCATCATTAACAGATACTATAGACAAAGATGTCCATCATTATATAATGTAATCATTATCATTAACAGATACTATAGACAAAGATGTCCATCATTATATAATGTAATTATCATCATTAACAGATACTATAGACAAAGATGTCCATCATTATATAATGTAATTATCATCATTAACAGATACTATAGACAAAGATGTCCATCATTATATAATGTAATTATCTTCATTAACAGATACTATAGACAAAGATGTCCATCATTATATAATGTAATTATCATCATTAACAGATACTATAGACAAAGATGTCCATCATTATATAATGTAATTATCATCATTAACAGATACTATAGACAAAGATGTCCATCATTATATAATGTAATTATCATCATTAACAGATACTATAGACAAAGATGTCCATCATTATATAATGTAATTATTATCATTAACAGATACTATAGACAAAGATGTCCATCATTATATAATGTAATTATCATCATTAACAGATACTATAGACAAAGATGTCCATCATTATATAATGTAATTATCATTATTAACAGATACTATAGACAAAGATGTCCATCATTATATAATGTAATTATCATCATTAACAGATACTATAAACAAAGATGTCCATCATTATATAATGTAATTATCATCATTAACAGATACTATAGACAAAGATGTCCATCATTATATAATGTAATTATCATCATTAACAGATACTATAGACAAAGATGTCCATCATTATATAATGTAATTATCATCATTAACAGATACTATAGACAAAGATGTCCATCATTATATAATGTAATTATCATCATTAACAGATACTATAGACAAAGATGTCCATCATTATATAATGTAATTATCATCATTAACAGATACTATAGACAAAGATGTCCATCATTATATAATGTAATTATCATCATTAACAGATACTATAGACAAAGATGTCCAACATTATATAATGTAATCATTATCATTAACAGATACTATAGACAAAGATGTCCATCATTATATAATGTAATTATCATCATTAACAGATACTATAGACAAAGATGTCCATCATTATATAATGTAATTATCATCATTAACAGATACTATAGACAAAGATGTCCATCATTATATAATGTAATTATCATCATTAACAGATACTCTAAGCAAAGACAAATATTAGTCTTTACATGTATGATCTTAGGTTGTTTACGGATAAATGCAATAAATTACAAATTGGACTGAAAAAATATATACACTTGAACTTTATAAGAAAGGAGGTATACTATAATATGTTTATCCGTTCTTCTTAACGACCATCGTTGTCAAGCATATGGTCTCAAGTCAGGTTATTGCTAGAGCGTTTATCGTTTTATTTGCTTTTATGCTTTATTGTTTTCTCTATTCCCATCACAATCATGTTCTATTTGTGGCCTTTTTCTTATCGTCTCAAGAAGTGATGTAATTGTTAACCTGGTCGCCGCGAGTCTGATATATCATGGGTTCGACCCTTTCTTGGGTCAAACCAAGAACCCCAAAAATGTCTTTGATTCCTCTTCTTTAAGGTTTAAGGACACAACGCAAGAGCAAAGACAGGTTGGCTCGGAATGATGTCTACCCGTGGCCTGGTGTTATCGTCAGCAATCACTATTTAAATCAAACTAAGCGTGTTGGTCTAGTACAAAGCGGACATCATCATCATCTCATTGAAACGAAACTTTTTTCTCGAAAATTGTTCACTTGGTGTTAAACGGCAATCAGTCAATTGCACCAAAGCATGTCTATTAAACAAAAAGAGGAAACATCGGCATGAGGCAGAGAAAAGACTTAATGATTTTTAAATTATTGATGGTTATCAAATATATTTTTCTTAGAAATGAACGTAAGTTGAAGTATATTTAAACATGGGATTCCTAATTAGTGCCAGATTCACGGAGCTGGAACTTTGTAATATTTGAATTACTCTCGGTGAAAAACATGCAAAATATATATAGCATAGATACAAACAGTTACACCCGTTAGAGGACATTATATAAAACAAATTGAAAGACGAAACGATACCAATGAAACATAATACATCAATCAGAGAGGAGTTATTATACAACGTTGTATACGGAGGTATAACGAGACGAATGAAACTTAATACATCAATCAGAGAGGAGTTATTATACAACGTTGTATACGGAGGTATAACGATACCAATGAAACATAATACATCAATCAGAGAGGAGTTATTATACAACGTTGTATACGAAGGTATAACGAGACGAATGAAACATAATACATCAATCAGAGAGGAGTTATTATACAACGTTGTATACGGAGGTATAACTAGACGAATGAAACATAATACATCAATCAGAGAGGAGTTATTATACAACGTTGTATACGGAGGTATAACGATACCAATGAAACATAATACATCAATCAGAGAGGAGTTATTATACAACGTTGTATACGGAGGTATAGCGAGACGAATGAAACATAATACATCAATTAGAGAGGAGTTATTATACAACGTTGTATACGGAGGTATAACGATACCAATAAAACATAATACATCAATCATAGAGGAGTTATTATACAACGTTGTATACGGAGGTATAACGATACCAATGAAACATAATACATCAATCAGAGAGGAGTTATTATACAACGTTGTATACGGAGGTATAACGATACCAATGAAACATAATACATCAATCAGATAGGAGTTATTATACAACGTTGTATACGGAGGTATAACGATACCAATGAAACATAATACATCAATCAGAGAGGAGTTATTATACAACGTTGTATACGGAGGTATAACGAGACCAATGAAACATAATACATCAATCAGAGAGGAGTTATTATACAACGTTGTATACGGAGGTATAACGATACCAATGAAACATAATACATCAATCAGAGAGGAGTTATTATACAACGTTGTATACGGAGGTATAACTAGACGAATGAAACATAATACATCAATCAGAGAGGAGTTATTATACAACGTTGTATACGGAGGTATAACGATACCAATGAAACATAATACATCAATCAGAGAGGAGTTATTATACAACGTTGTATACGGAGGTATAGCGAGACGAATGAAACATAATACATCAATTAGAGAGGAGTTATTATACAACGTTGTATACGGAGGTATAACGATACCAATGAAACATAATACATCAATCATAGAGGAGTTATTATACAACGTTGTATACGGAGGTATAACGATACCAATGAAACATAATACATCAATCAGAGAGGAGTTATTATACAACGTTGTATACGGAGGTATAACGATACCAATGAAACATAATACATCAATCAGATAGGAGTTATTATACAACGTTGTATACGGAGGTATAACGATACCAATGAAACATAATACATCAATCAGAGAGGAGTTATTATACAACGTTGTATACGGAGGTATAACGAGACCAATGAAACATAATACATCAATCAGAGAGGAGTTATTATACAACGTTGTATACGGAGGTATAACGAGACGAATGAAGCATAATACATCAATCAGAGAGGAGTTATTATACAACGTTGTATACGGAGGTATAACGATACCAATGAAACATAATACATCAATCAGAGAGGAGTTATTATACAACGTTGTATACGGAGGTATAACGAGACGAATGAAACATAATACATCAATCAGAGAGGAGTTATTATACAACGTTGTATACGGAGGTATAACGATACCAATGAAACACAATACATTAATCAGAGAGGAGTTATTATACAACGTTGTATACGGAGGTATAACGATACCAATGAAACATAATACATCAATCAGAGAGGAGTTATTATACAACGTTGTATACGGAGGTATAACGATACGAATGAAACATAATACATCAATCAGAGAGGAGTTATTATACAACGTTGTATACGGAGGTATAACGATACCAATGAAACATAATACATCAATCAGAGAGGAGTTATTATACAACGTTGTATACGGAGGTATAACGATACCAATGAAACATAATACATCAATCAGAGAGGAGTTATTATACAACGTTGTATACGGATGTATAACGATACCAATGAAACATAATACATCAATCAGAGAGGAGTTATTATACAACGTTGTATACGGATGTATAACGATACCAATGAAACATAATACATCAATCAGAGAGGAGTTATTATACAACGTTGTATACGGAGGTATAACGATACAAATGAAACATAATACATCAATCAGAGAGGAGTTATTATACAACGTTGTATACGGAGGTATAACGATACCAATGAAACAGAATACACCAATCAGAGAGGTGTTATTATAAAACGTTGTATACGGAGGTATAACGATACGAATGAAACATAATACATCAATCAGAGAGGAGTTATTATACAACGTTGTATACGGAGGTATAACGATGCCAATGAAACATAATACATCAATCAGAGAGGAGTTATTATACAACGTTGTATACGGAGGTATAACGATACCAATGAAACATAATACATCAATCAGAGAGGAGTTATTATACAACGTTGTATACGGAGGTATAACGATACCAATGAAACATAATACATCAATCAGAGAGGAGTTATTATACAACGTTGTATACGGAGGTATAACGATACCAATGAAACATAAGACATCAATCAGAGAGGAGTTATTATACAACGTTGTATACGGAGGTATAACGATACCAATGAAACATAATACATCAATCAGAGAGGAGTTATTATACAACGTTGTATACGGAGGTATAACGAGACGAATGAAACATAATACATCAATCAGAGAAGAGTTATTATACAACGTTGTATACGGAGGTATAACGATACCAATGAAACATAATACATCAATCAGAGAGGAGTTATTATACAACGTTGTATACGGAGGTATAACGATACCAATGAAACATAATACATCAATCAGAGAGGAGTTATTATACAACGTTTGTATACGGAGGTATAACGATACCAATGAAACATAATACATCAATCAGAGAGGAGTTATTATACAACGTTGTATACGGAGGTATAACGATACCAATGAAACATAATACATCAATCAGAGAGGAGTTATTATACAACGTTGTATACGGAGGTATAACTAGACGAATGAAACATAATACATCAATCAGAGAGGAGTTATTATACAACGTTGTATACGGAGGTATAACGATACCAATGAAACATAATACATCAATCAGAGAGGAGTTATTATACAACGTTGTATACGGAGGTATAACGATACCAATGAAACTTAGACTAAGGTTAAGTGATATGGTACAATACACTATCCACAGAACGGCAATACAACACACTAAGGTTAAGTGATATGATACAATACACTACCTACAGAACGGCAAGACAACAGACAAAGGTTAAGTGATATGATACAATACACTACCTACAGAACGGCAAGACAACAGACTAAGGTTAAGTGATATGATACAATACACTACCCACAGAACGGCAAGACAACAGACTAAGGTTAAGTGATATGATACAATACACTACCTACAGAACGGCAAGACAACAGACTAAGGTTAAGTGATATGATACAATACACTACCTACAGAACGGCAAGACAACAGACTAAGGTTACGTGATATGATACAATACACTACCTACAGAACGGCAAGACAACAGACTAAGGTTAAGTGATATGATACAATACACTACCTACAGAACGACAATACAACACACTAAGGTGAAGTGATATGATACAATACACTACCTACAGAACGACAATACAACACACTAAGGTTAAGTGATATGATACAATACACTACCTACAGAACGGCAAGACAACAGACCAAGGTTAAGTGATATGATACAATACACTACCTACAGAACGGCAAGACAACAGACTAAGGTTAAGTGATATGATACAATACACTACCTACAGAACGGCAAGACAACAGACTAAGGTTAAGTGATATGATACAATACACTACCTACAGAACGGCAAGACAACCGACTAAGGTTAAGTGATATGATACAATACACTACCTACAGAACGGCAAGACAACAGACTAAGGTTAAGTGATATGATACAATACACTACCTACAGAACTGCAAGACAACAGAATAAGGTTAAGTGATATGATACAATACACTACCTACAGAACGGCAAGACACCAGACTAAGGTTAAGTGATATGATACAATACACTACCTACAGAACGGCAAGACAACAGACTAAGGTTAAGTGATATGATACAATACACTACCTACAGAACGGCAAGACAACAGACTAAGGTTAAGTGATATGATACAATACACTACCTACAGAACGGCAAGACAACAGACTAAGGTTAAGTGATATGATACAATGCACTACCTACAGAACTGCAAGACAACAGACTAAGGTTAAGTGATATGATACAATATACTACCTACAGAACGGCAAGACAACAGACTAAGGTTAAGTGATATGATACAATACACTACCTACAGAACAGCAAGGCAACGAATGAAACATGATACATGAAATACGAATGTGAGATTCAAACAATTACAACCGACAGCAAAGCGAAACATACACCTATAATAAGAGGAAATAGTAGAACCAAAGGCCATGGACGGACACATTAGAGAAAGTGCGATACAATATATATAACATATGGAAAGCTTGGGTGAGTGATTGTTGCTTAGCCCCAACTCAGCAACTTTTCAGCTATATCATGGCGAGAACAAGTTTGTTTTTAATGAGATGATGATGAGGTCAGCTTTGTTCTTGACCAACACGCTCAGTTGGATTTTTTATAGTGCTAGATCACTGAAACATCAGTCCTCGTGAAAGACAATTCGTCCAACTCAGACACATTATCCTGATTCTGAGTCAACCAGTCTTTGCTCTTTCTCCTTAATGATGTGTGCTTAACAGAGAAGCTTTGGTTTGATCTGATCGGGGCTCGAACCCACGATAGACCGCACTCGATGCGGGAACGCTAACCATTACACCACCGATGCGGTATGATACAATTGAAAAATATTTTATATGAAATTATTCAAGACATTGCGTAAGAATAGACAAAATGAGACACATGAAAGAAAAAGAAGTAGTGGGAATTTCATCTCCTTATGCAATGAGTGTATCATCATCAGTACCTTCAGTTTGTAAGTAAAACATGTGTGGAGATACCAAAGGGGTAATCAGAAGCCGTAAATCCAAGAAGAACAGACAATGCAATGATCAAAAGGACAGCAAAGATCTACAAAACATTACACGGAAAAATGGAGATTCAGCAACACGTATCCGGTAGTGAACTCATGTGTTCCGGAACGGTCAGCAGTTCCTGTTTCACTAATGACAACTGTCATGCTATCCTAGTTACATAATGGTGAAAATACCATTGATGTCCATCTATTACGCAATGTTTTGGTTTATTATGTAATAATGTTTATCATTGACATCCGTTAGATCGATGACTTTCAACGAACATGTTATTTCTTTTTCAATAAATATGGCCTCCAAATGAAAGAGTATTTTGTGAATGTATTTGATCAATACACTGACATGACAAATGTAAGGTAGTGTTGTAAGGTTTGTATAAAGTAATCACAATTTATCGTGATCATTGTATCATTAAATGCATGCATACAAACCTCTAGATGTTATTTCAGGCTGATTATATTGTATTTTATATTTTGAAGTTGATCAAATGCTTTAATGAAAATGAAAACTGTTGCTAAAACAGTATTTAATCACGTAAGTAATTAACCCGATTTTATTTTAGAAGCTGGAATATGACTATATATACCTCACGGAGTAAACACACTTAATTATTCTTGTCTTCGCTTTAACAAATTATTCATCTTTTGAAAACATGATATATATTAATAGGAAATGACTAGTAGGATGACATATAGCAAGATTAACTCTACGGATATTAGATAGTGTCTAATTATTTAAAACAGCTTATGTACTTTTCATTGTTGTACCATCTAGAAACCAGACAACATATACAACAAGTTCCGAAGAACAACACGTTCACAAATAATATCAGACGCACGTAGAAAGTGGAAAACAACCTTTCGACTTTGAGCGTACCTGCTGAAGATGATTGCAGAAACGCGTCGCACGCACTAAATTTTATATCTATGTTTTTATTAGAGAACCACAGTTTTTTCACTCTATTTCTCTATACACTGTCTTGCTCTTGCATTTTAGGGTTATTGAGAAGGCTTATTTATTCGACTAAATCATGATTTTACACAGTCTAAAAAATGCCAGCTAAAATTTAAGAGGGCTTACGATTCTATTTATTTGATATACTTCATACACTAGTTTATTTAGATGTAGGTTAACACGAGATGTATATATCTGAATATAACTGAAACCTGAATGTACCTTGAGACAACAACCATCTATATTATAATTAGGCTAGCGATATCGTTAACATCGAACATAATGTAATAAAATATTGACCAACACGAGCTCCCATATCTATAAGAAAATAAATAAAATTAATTGTAACTTAATCCTGCTCCATTGTGTTATCGATCGTAAACTCATCTTTACAAAATAAGGATTTCTGATAGCGGACATCAGAACTTAGAGTAAACACTGAACATGTGTGCGTCAGAGTGATTCGTCAAATTTATCATATCTAAGCTATTAAATTTTCAGGGTCAATTCATTAATTACTCTCTCAAGAAACTGATTGATGTGTGATTTGCATTTTAAAAGAGACATAATCTATTGATATCTGAAATGTCCTTGTATTATTATTTCAATACCATATTCTTCGTTATTTTAGTAATCGTCCCCATTCCGATACGGTTTGCTGTTCAGTGTATACATCTGTTCAAGGATAAACGTGACTCTGGAATATGACCTTTAGTAGCCATAAATGATAAGCTTAAAGATTCATATTTACTAGTGTACAAACTATATGTTGCAAATAAATGAAATACATGTTTCGTTTTTAATGTTTTGATGAGTAACTGATGTACTAAATAATTTTATAGAGGCTACTCAAACAAGGCTACGTTGCTCCTAGGTTAAAGTCATCGCTACAAAAATTATACGGTCGTCATCACAATCTGGTTGACAGTTACGAAATATCAAAATCTCAAATGACAATGGATCTTTTACTTATCAAAATCTCAAATGACAATGGATGTTTTACTTATCAAAATCTCAAATGACAATGGATGTTTTACTTATCAAAATCTCAAATGACAATGGATCTTTTACTTATCAAAATCTCAAATGACAATGGATGTTTTACTTATCAAAATCTCAAATGACAATGGATCTTTTACTTATCAAAATCTCAAATGACAATGGATCTTTTACTTATCAAAATCTCAAATGACAATGGATGTTTTACTTATCAAAATCTCAAATGACAATGGATGTTTTACTTATCAAAATCTCAAATGACAATGGATGTTTTACTTATCAAAATCTCAAATGACAATGGATCTTTTACTTATCAAAATCTCAAATGACAATGGATCTTTTACTTATCAAAATCTCAAATGACAATGGATCTTTTACTTATCAAAATCTCAAATGACAATGGATGTTTTACTTATCAAAATCTCAAATGACAATGGATGTTTTACTTATCAAAATCTCAAATGACAATGGATGTTTTACTTATCAAAATCTCAAATGACAATGGATGTTTTACTTATCAAAATCTCAAATGACAATGGATGCTTTACTTATCAAAATCTCAAATGACAATGGATGTTTTACTTATCAAAATCTCAAATGACAATGGATGTTTTACTTATCAAAATCTCAAATGACAATGGATGTTTTACTTATCAAAATCTCAAATGACAATGGATCTTTTACTTATCAAAATCTCAAATGACAATGGATGTTTTACTTATCAAAATCTCAAATGACAATGGATCTTTTACTTATCAAAATCTCAAATGACAATGGATCTTTTACTTATCAAAATCTCAAATGACAATGGATGTTTTACTTATCAAAATCTCAAATGACAATGGATGTTTTACTTATCAAAATCTCAAATGACAATGGATGTTTTACTTATCAAAATCTCAAATGACAATGGATGTTTTACTTATCAAAATCTCAAATGACAATGGATGTTTTACTTATCAAAATCTCAAATGACAATGGATGTTTTACTTATCAAAATCTCAAATGACAATGGATGTTTTACTTATCAAAATCTCAAATGACAATGGATGTTTTACTTATCAAAATCTCAAATGACAATGGATGTTTTACTTATCAAAATCTCAAATGACAATGGATGTTTTACTTATCAAAATCTCAAATGTCAATGGATCTTTTACTTATCAAAATCTCAAATGACAATGGATCTTTTACTTATCAAAATCTCAAATGACAATGGATCTTTTACTTATCAAAATCTCAAATGACAATGGATCTTTTACTTATCAAAATCTCAAATGACAATGGATGTTTTACTTATCAAAATCTCAAATGACAATGGATGTTTTACTTATCAAAATCTCAAATGACAATGGATGTTTTACTTATCAAAATCTCAAATGACAATGGATGTTTTACTTATCAAAATCTCAAATGACAATGGATGTTTTACTTATCAAAATCTCAAATGACAATGGATGTTTTACTTATCAAAATCTCAAATGACAATGGATGTTTTACTTATCAAAATCTCAAATGACAATGGATGTTTTACTTATCAAAATCTCAAATGACAATGGATGTTTTACTTATCAAAATCTCAAATGACAATGGATGTTTTACTTATCAAAATCTCAAATGACAATGGATGTTTTACTTATCAAAATCTCAAATGACAATGGATGTTTTACTTATCAAAATCTCAAATGACAATGGATGTTTTACCTTTTGCGTAATGTTTTCTTTCCTCACTGCCAAGACTTTTACCGTGATTGACAGTATATATGAGTAACACGGAGGGTGTTCTATAAGAAGCAGGAACTGCGTATCCTTGTTGGTGGTCCGTATTACTCATCTTTTACATTTTTTGTATTGTCTTATTATGTGTCTCTACGTCCTCAGTTCCGTGTTGTGATGTCCGTTACGATTTCCATATGAAAACGATGTTCGGTTCGTCTTTAGCTCCAGTTGTTTGTAGGAGGGCTCATGTCTTATTACGTTATTTGTGTTTGTTTGCCTATAGTGGTGTTTACCATATATTGTGTTGCGTTTTTGATTTGTTTGTCTTCGTCTTGTGTACCCTATTGCCAATTTCTCTCTGGATTGTCCATTTTTGATTGGTCCTTCGGCATTCTCTAACGTTTATTAAAACAACCTGCAACTACGATTGTTTGCCTTCAGATCACATATCACAAATAGTCAATCCCACAAAACACCTGTAACATATATCTACTTTCCACTTCCTTAAGGAACTAATAGGAGGCAGAGTAGTCATATCAAAAACGTTTCGTAGTATGGAATAGAACAAACTTTTATCTTCCTGGAAAAAGAGGACAAGAACGGATGGCGACAGAAACAACATTTAACTTTGAAATGAATGTGTTTGCTTTTAAATGTAGAAAATGTATAATTAATTTATCATGTCGGTCAGTTACCTTTCGTGTAAGAGATTATTACAGTGGATTATCGGTACTGCATTACTAAGTAAACAAATATGTACTTGTGTGGGATTTCTTAAAAAATATAACACAGATTGTATCATTCTAAGAACGAGGAACACTTACAATGATGTAAGTAATAATTTATTAAAGTTAACTATCACAATTTAATAAAATTGAGGACAAAATAACTCACAATAACACAAAATGATAAAATCAATCACTCCGACAAAAAGCGATGCCTATGTGAAGCACGTGAATCGTTCACTGTTACTTATGTACCTGAGTTCACCCCCGGTTTTAACTGTGGAGTTCGTGTTAGTTTTATATGTATGTTTTGTAGATCGTTGTTTCTCCTTTTGTACATTTTCTTTTGGCCATTGTGTTGTCTGTTCTTCTTCGATATACAGATTCTGATTACCCCTTTGGTATCTTCAAACTCTTCTTATGTACAATATTTCCTCTTTAAATTGAGAAATGTAAAAATAACACTATTTGTTATCTACATCATTAGTGTAGTCATATATTGAAATATCAATATTAATGGAAGAAAAGAAATGGAAATATAAATTATAAATCACATGCTTTCTTGTGATTTAGTTTGCCTTTGTATTTCATTGAATAGTTGGTTGGTATGTTTATGGTGAATAGTTGGTTGGTATGTTTATGGTGTTTAATAATTGGTTGGTATGTTTATGGTGTTTAATAGTTGGTTGGTATGTTTATGGTGAATAGTTGGTTGGTATGTTTATGGTGAATAGTTGGTTGGTATGTTTATGGTGTTTAATAGTTGGTTGGTATGTTTATGGTGTTTAATAGTTGGTTGGTATGTTTATGGTGAATAGTTGGTTGGTATGTTTATGGTGAATAGTTGGTTGGTATGTTTATGGTGTTTAATAGTTGGTTGGTATGTTTATGGTGTTTAATATTTGGTTGGTATGTTTATGGTGAATAGTTGGTTGGTATGTTTATGGTGTTTAATAGTTGGTTGGTATGTTTATGGTGTTTAATATTTGGTTGGTATGTTTATGGTGAATAGTTGGTTGGTATGTTTATGGTGTTTAATATTTGGTTGGTATGTTTATGGTGAATAGTTGGTTGGTATGTTTATGGTGTTTAATAGTTGGTTGGTATGTTTATGGTGTTTAAAAGTTGGTTGGTATGTTTATGGTGAATAGTTGGTTGGTATGTTTATGGTGAATAGTTGGTTGGTATGTTTATGGTGTTTAATAGTTGGTTGGTATGTTTATGGTGTTTAATATTTGGTTGGTATGTTTATGGTGAATAGTTGGTTGGTATGTTTATGGTGTTTAATAGTTGGTTGGTATGTTTATGGTGTTTAATATTTGGTTGGTATGTTTATGGTGAATAGTTGGTTGGTATGTTTATGGTGTTTAATATTTGGTTGGTATGTTTATGGTGAATAGTTGGTTGGTATGTTTATGGTGTTTAATAGTTGGTAGGTATGTTTATGGTGAATAGTTGGTTGGTATGTTTATGGTGAATAGTTGGTTGGTATGTTTATGGTGTTTAATAGTTGGTAGGTATGTTTATGGTGAATAGTTGGTTGGTATGTTTATGGTGTTTAATAGTTGGTTGGTATGTTTATGGTGTTTAATAGTTGGTTGGTATGTTTATGGTGTTTAATATTTGGTTGGTATGTTTATGGTGTTTAATATTTGGTTGGTATGTTTATGGTGAATAGTTGGTTGGTATGTTTATGGTGTTTAATAGTTGGTAGGTATGTTTATGGTGAATAGTTGGTTGGTATGTTTATGGTGTTTAATAGTTGGTTGGTATGTTTATGGTGTTTAATAGTTGGTAGGTATGTTTATGGTGAATAGTTGGTTGGTATGTTTATGGTGTTTAATATTTGGTTGGTATGTTTATGGTGAATAGTTGGTTGGTATGTTTATGGTGTTTAATATTTGGTAGGTATGTTTATGGTGAATAGTTGGTTGGTATGTTTATGGTGTTTAATAGTTGGTTGGTATGTTTATGGTGTTTAATAGTTGGTTGGTATGTTTATGGTGTTTAATATTTGGTTGGTATGTTTATGGTGAATAGTTGGTTGGTATGTTTATGGTGTTTAATATTTGGTTGGTATGTTTATGGTGAATAGTTGGTTGGTATGTTTATGGTGTTTAATAGTTGGTAGGTATGTTTATGGTGTTTAATATTTGGTTGGTATGTTTATGGTGTTTAATATTTGGTAGGTATGTTTATGGTGAATAGTTGGTTGGTATGTTTATGGTGTTTAATAGTTGGTTGGTATGTTTATGGTGTTTAATAGTTGGTTGGTATGTTTATGGTGTTTAATATTTGGTTGGTATGTTTATGGTGAATAGTTGGTTGGTATGTTTATGGTGTTTAATAGTTGGTAGGTATGTTTATGGTGAATAGTTGGTTGGTATGTTTATGGTGTTTAATAGTTGGTTGGTATGTTTATGGTGTTTAATAGTTGGTTGGTATGTTTATGGTGAATAGTTGGTTGGTATGTTTATGGTGTTTAATAGTTGGTTGGTATGTTTATGGTGAATGGTTGGTTGGTATGTTTATGGTGTTTAATATTTGGTTGGTATGTTTATGGTGTTTAATATTTGGTTGGTATGTTTATGGTGTTTAACATTATTTCAGTTACATCTTGGCGGTCAAATTTATTGGTGAAGGAAACCAGAGTACCCGGATGAAACCACCGACCTTTCCCAAGTCACTGACAAACTTTATCATTTAATGTTATATCGAGTACACATCGCCATAACAGGGTTTGAACTTCATAGAATATGGGTCGTGCACCTACACATAAACCTATGACATGATACACAAATTTGCCATCAACCCAGAGTAAATCAGAGTCCTTATAGTACGTTTATATTTATGTTATTTACTTTAAACAAATTGATTACAACATCTTTCACATTCAATACAACATTTCAACTCCATTATTGCTAGAACGGATTTATTCCATGATATACATTTTCAATCAAGTACATACTGCTGCATTGTAGTTTGGAACCTCTAAGAGATACATAAATAAGAAACAATACCGCAAGGTTGGCATTTAACTCATACGTAGAAAGCACTTGCATTACCCGAAGAGGAGAGGTTTGGGATCATTCAACTAGGCTAGGTATCAGAGTCTCAGATAGACCACGATATGTTTTTTTACCGACAATAAAAGTAGCGTACCATCACACGTAATGCACACTTATCTATTATCATCTAAGTGTTCGACCTTTGTCATTATGCTATGATGTAATGATCTCTCTCATTTATCACCTTTGATAGTAATATATGTATATTTTCGTCTACAAATAAATAATGCTGATATATTTAGTATATAAATCATTTAACTTTGTTATTTGAATTAATAAATTGTACCTTGTCATTTGAACTTAATAAATTGATTTCGTCTATTTTTTGTTCTGTGTTGTCAAATCAGCGAATATTTGTTATTTAATTATACATGTTTGGTATTTTACTTTACTTTAATATGGAGCTTATCTAACTAGTATTTCCTTCCAATCAAAGACTTATTTTATAACTTATGACGTCACACGATTGGCATACGTCGGAACAAGATGGTGTCATCACAAATCATATAATAACATTGACATTTTATTTATGAAAACATAAATGCACGATGTATGATTAAATTCTTCTGACATTTTGGGAATACCTATATTGATACGTTTTTACAGAATCTGATATTCCGATCATACAACTCCTACTCCTGCTCAACAATTATCCGATAGGGAAACAAATATATTGGATGCAATGCTATAATTGATTGTTTTTTCGAGTACGAATACAGAAATAAAACTCGAACGTCTAGCAACCCACTCCCATCAATTTTGTCTGATTTATTAGTGTCGATATGTCTACCAGGAAATGCATTATGTTTCATCTCTCCTACCATTGGTATATTTTATATATCTATAATCCAATCAGATTCAAACATTAAAGTTTTAATGACATTTTATATGCAGCATACAAACTAGAGAAAACAATACAAATCCGGACACATTAATGCAGCAAACAAAATGATTTAAGCAAAACATAAACTAGAGCATTTCTAGAGAACTGTGTATATCCTAACACAACAATACAACAAACCAAATTAACTAGGTAAAACATAAACTAGAGCATCTTATTCACATATGGACCACACTTGCACTACCGCATACTTCACTAAGAGAGGAACATTGGCACATACAACTAGATTAACCCCATCATAGTATACTGAGTTACCTTAGCCAAGCGTGGTAGATGAGCGGTCATCTATATGTGTGTTTGTCTCTATTTCTACGACTTTTCGATGATTTTGTGCCTTCCCAGGATCATGATTCCAATGTCATATGTTGTGGTCTTTTTCATGTTCATTGAGCCAAGTTAGGTGATTGTTCCTTTTGTTGATATTAGTGGAATTGATGACCATTACTGTGTAGACCTTCTTTGGACTGTGCATTATATTTTGTTTGTCATTTTATTTATTTAGATAATTAAATATGACAAGTCGAAACAATAAAGAATAATACAAATCTGGATAAAATACTGCAATTTATTAAATGATATAGATGTAATATATAACAGATATATCATATGGGTTATGTCACCAAGTACTCAAAATGTATGTGGGGGAAACACATGGACATATGAATATGTCGTATAAGGATACACATGGTCAACTAAGCATGCCGAATAAGGATATACATATAAGCATGTCGTGAATGAAGCAAGCGAAAAACGAAGCATGCATGAGCATAGAGTTTCCCTTTGCTTATTAAGCAAATTGTGTATGTACGTATATATAAAAACAGCCGTACAACATGTAAGCATGCCGTACACGTTGTCAATTGAGCATGGTGTATGCATGTTTGTAGACGTGTCGTGCGCCCGTGTGTGTGTGTGTGTGTGTGTGTGTATGTGTGATACATGCGAGCAAATAAACATGACACGTGGCCAATTGAATACATCGTCCATGTATGAAACACCAGCTTCTGTAAACATGTCGAACATTTGGATATCTAAGCATGCCATGCATGAAGTACTTGACTCAGCAAAATGTCGTTGATGGTACATTTAACCTGGAAAGCATGTGGTTACAAGATTTGCGACCAGATAAAACCTTGATAGAGGGTTTCTGCTAACAAGGAAGCTACTGAATCAAGGGTTCATATTGGATAAGTTGCAGCCATCACCATGACTTGGTTGATCGCTACAGAATATATGTGTCACAGCTTGTCTTAATCACTTCCTGGCCCTTTCCTCATTCTTGACGTATCACTGGGTTTGTATCTAGCGTAACACGACGACGGGTGCCACTATAGGAACAGGAACTGCTGACACTACCGGATTTTATTCCCGGCATTTGTTGGGGTCCGTGTTGCTCGTTTTTTTATTCAATTTTTTGTGTGTGTTTTGTTTGTCTTCTTCCTGTGCCTTGTGTGCCCAATGTTTGCAGTGTCTCTGGACTGTACATTCTTGATTGCCCCTTCAGCTGAGAAAATATATATTATTGTCTGTCTCCGTGGTAACCATGATAGCATAGCAATCATAAACAAATATATGTTATTGTCTGTCTCTATGGTATTCACAATGTATGCATGTGGTTTAAAATCAGCTGAGAAATATATTGTACTGTCCATTTCTATGGTAATCATAATGTATACAGTTGGTTTGCAATCATGTATGAAATAGATCTTACTATCTGTCTCCATGTTAATCATACATAACAATCAGAAAAACAATGTTTTAGTCTGTCTCCTTTGTAATCAGAATGTATTCATAATAATATAGTACATAGCCTATCTCTGTGTTGACATAATCAGAATGTATTCATACAGATCAGAATACCATAGTACATAGCCTATCTCTGTGATCACATAATCATAATGTACTCATACAGATAAGAATAATATAGTACATAGCCTATCTCTGTATTGACATAATCAGAATGCATACATACAGATCAGAATAATATAGTACATAGCCTATCTCTGTGTTGACATAATCAGAATGTATTCATACAGATCAGAATACCATAGTACATAGCCTATCTCTGTGATCACATAATCATAATGTACTCATACAGATCAGAATAATATAGTACATAGCCTATCTCTGTATTGACATAATCAGAATGCATACATACAGATCAGAATAATATAGTACATAGCATATCTCTGTGTTGACATAATCAGAATGTATTCATACAGATCAGAGTAAAATAGTACATAGCCTATCTCTGTGTTGACATAATCAAAATGTATTCATACAGATCAGAATAATATAGTACATAGCCTATCTCTGTGTTCACATAATCAGAATGTATTCATACAGATCAGAATAATATAGTACATAGCCTATCTCTGTGTTGACATAATCAGAATGCATACATACAGATAAGAATAATATAGTACATAATCTATCTCTGTGTTGACATAATCAGAATGTATTCATACAGATCAGAATAATATAGTACATAGCCTATCTCTGTGTTGACATAATCAGAATGTATTCATACAGATCAGAATAATATAGTACATAGCCTATCTCTGTATTCACATAATCAGAATGTATTCATACAGATCAGAATAAAATAGTACATAGCCTATCTCTGTGTTGACATAATCAAAATGTATTCATACAGATCAGAATAATATAGTACATAGCCTATCTCTGTGTTGACATAATCAGAATGAATACATACAGATCAGAATAATATAGTACATAGCATATCTCTGTGTTGACATAATCAGAATGTATTCATACAGATCAGAATAATATAGTACATTGCCTATCTCTGTGTTGACATAATCAGAATGTATTCATACAGATCAGAATAATATAGTACATAGCCTATCTCTGTGTTGACATAATCAGAATGTATTCATACAGATCAGAATAATATAGTACATAGCCTACCTCTGTGTTGACATAATCAGAATGTATACATACAGATCAGAATAATATAGTACATAGCCTATCTCTGTGTTGACATAATCAGAATGTATTCATACAGATCAGAATAATATAATACATAGCCTATCTCTGTGTTGACATAATCAGAATGTATTCATACAGATCAGAATAATATAGTACATAGCCTACCTCTGTGTTGACATAATCAGAATGTATACATACAGATCAGAATAATATAGTACATAGCCTATCTCTGTGTTGACATAATCAGAATGTATTCATACAGATCAGAATAATATAATACATAGCCTATCTCTGTGTTGACATAATCAGAATGTATTCATACAGATCAGAATAACATAGTACATAGCCTATCTCTGTGTTGACATAATCAGAAAGTATTCATACAGATCAGAATAATATAGTACATAGCCTATCTCTGTGTTGAAATAATCAGAATGTATACATACAGATCAGAATAATAGAGTACATAGCCTATCTCTGTGTTGCCATAATCAGAATGTATTCATACAGATCAGAATAATATAGTACATAGCCTATCTCTGTGTTGACATAATCAGAACGTATTCATACAGATCAGAATAATATAGTACATAGCCTATCTCTGTGCTGACATAATCAGAATATATTCATACAGATAAGAATAATATAGTACATAGCCTATTTCTGTGTTGACATAATCAGAATGTATTCATACAGATCAGAATAAAATAGTACATAGCCTATCTCTGTGTTGACATAATCAAAATGTATTCATACAGATCAGAATAATATAGTACATAGCCTATCTCTGTGTTCACATAATCAGAATGTATTCATACAGATCAGAATAAAATAGTACATAGCCTATCTCTGTGTTGACATAATCAGAATGTATTCATACAAATCAGAATAATACAGTACATAGCCTATCACTGTGTTGACATAATCAGAATGTATTCATACAGATCAGAATAATATAGTATATAGCCTATCTCTGTGTTGACATAATGAGAATGTATTCATATAGATCAGAATAATATAGTACATAGTCTATTTCTGTGTTGACATACTCAGAATGTATTCATACAGATCAGAATAATATAGTACATAGCCTATTTCTGTGTTGACATAATCAGAATGTATTCATACAGATCAGAATAATATAGTACATAGCCTATCTCTGTATTGACATAATCAGAAAGTATTCATACAGATCAGAATAATATAGTACATAGCCTATCTCTGTGTTGACATAATCAGAATGTATTCATACAGATCAGAATAATATAGTACATAGCCTATCTCTGTGTTGATATAATCAAAATGTATTCATACAGATCAGAATAATATAGTACATAGCCTATCTCTGTGTTCACATAATCAGAATGTATTCATACAGATCAGAATAAAATAGTACATAGCCTATCTCTGTGTTGACATAATCAGAATGTATTCATACAAATCAGAATAAAATAGTACATAGCCTATCACTGTGTTGACATAATCAGAATGTATTCATACAGATCAGAATAATATAGTACATAGCCTATCTCTGTGTTCACATAATCAGAATGTATTCATACAGATCAGAATAATATAGTACATAGCCTATCTCTGTGTTGACATAATCAGAATGTATTCATACAGATCAGAATAATATAGTACATAGCCTATCTCTGTGTTGACATAAGATTGTATGCTTCCAATTGTGAATTTCAGTTCTTTATCAACTGCCATTATTAATTTAAATTGTAATAAACAGCAACAATGTACATATGATTTACAGAATAACTAAGATATGTCTACTCACTTATGAACAATATAATGGAGACAAAATAAACACACACACAAATGCGTCCCTATGTACTGATACACAAACTGAGATAAATATCATTCCTGTTTGATACATGATTTGAATTTGAAATACATTTGTAGAAACGTTGAACTTTCACCAATAAAAGAAAACAGAGACTGCCTAGTTTGGTGTCATTTTATTAGTAATTAAGTCGTAATATGCTCATGTCAAATGAATGAACAATCTCACATCTATATGCAATGTAATCAATATTGTACTTATATATTGTTTACAATTCCTTTTATGTATGATGCTTACGTAAATTAATAGATTATTTTTCAGTTGTTAGATATTTGAAACAAAATTTTGTGGATCATTATGATCTTTTGAATTTCATTTCCTTTAATAGAAATATGAAGGTTTATATGTCTGCTAAAATCATGTCAACAGTCCCGACTTTGATCATGAAATATTAAAAGTCATGATATATTAATTATACTTCAGTTTTCTGCATTCGTCTTAATACAAAATGGTTCTTTGATCGGAACACATAAGACGTACACTCTTTGATGTGACTTAGGATTCCGTCATCTTTTCCAAAAATCGAAAATTAATTACCATGAAGTACTAATCACATCTATGTTTGTAATTATTATATATCAGGTAATATTATTCTGCGTCATACACGAACAGAGGAATCATCTTTCGATGTAGCTACATAGATTAGGGTAAAGAGTGTCCTTACATGACATATTACCTTTCCCGATTTTAGTGGGGTTCGTGCAGCTCAATCTTTAGTGTTGTGTGTAGTGTATTGTAGATCATTGTTTTTCCTTTCGTCCTATTTCTTTTGGCTATGGTATTGTCTGTCCTTTTTGGATTGACAGCCTATGATTACTCCAATGGTATTTCCAAACAGGTTTATTGGCACACCTTCCGTCTTCAATTCAATGTGTTTTTCTTCTTCTTAGCATATTGCATTAACAAATATCCCGGTTTGATTATCAATTTATACGTTTTTATGTCTTTTATATACGAGTTACTTCCCTTACCACGAGCAAAATGGTACCGGATCTAGCAAGAACAAAGGAAAGAACAACGAATTTGAGTACATTTTTTCTTCATCATAATTTGTATATATTTGAACATTGAAAATAAAATCGGAGGATAATTGAATAACAAATAGCAGTAACAAATCGGTATAACATTAAAGTTTATAAAACGTAATGGGAGACATTATTTCAATTGAACTTTTAATTGCATGACATTTATTCATTTAAAGCAATGAAAGCGAAAACGTTCCACACAGAAAAAGTAGAGGTTTTGATTGTTAAAAGTGGCGACATACTGTTGTATACCGTATACGGGCATGTCCTGTATCATCCGTATTCTAATGGAAATCTATCCTCTTGATAATGTGCTTGTCTACTTGAATGGTATTTTGTTTTACAAAGGAAAGCAAAATCAAATGGCAAAATCGTTTTATTTGAAATGGATACATATCAATGATTAGTACTCAACTCTTAGCAAACACGTCTGTTTTCCTTACTTTCTAATTTTGAAGGTGTTCATGTTTAATTGCTCTTTTCATAGTTGACGTAAGTTTTGCTATAGAACACCCTATGTATATACCTGTTCATAATATGTTTGATTTGTCATGTTTAAACAATTACAAAATATGAAATATTGAAATATTATTGGTCAAACCATGACAATGTGTTGACACAGTATTACAAAATTTACCTGTTTCAGGTTCAATGTCTCACTGGATCGTTCTAATAGACAAATGTGTGGTCAATATCTCTACGCTTAAGGAATCGTGTATTCACCTCATTAAATATGTCACTATCTGTAATATACCAGAGGATGGATGTTGCTCAATCCCATTCATATACAGTTGTGAATAAAATATGTTTAAAATGAAAAAAAACAGAGAATATACTCTACAGAAAATATAATCACGGATATTATATATATATAATAAGGGATGTACTAAACTACGAAACGAAATCGAAACGCAACGAACGAAACGAAACGAAACGAAATATTACGAAACGCAACGAAATATACTAAACTGCGAAACGAAACGCAACGCACCGAAACGAAATTTACTATAATGCGAAACGAAATGAAATGAATACAACGAAACGAAACGAAATATACTAAAGTGCGAAACGCAATAGAACGAAACGGAATTTAGCGAAACACGATGAAGTTTTCCCTATAATTATCATTCATCAGAAGCAAGGCAGTTCTCATTATTAATTAAAAACTCAGAATTCAATGTAATCTAATAGCTTAATAGTTACAGTGACAATACTCTGCCTTTGAATTTCTCTGATAGGCATCGGTTACGGTTCCATCATAATACCCGTAATTAACGGAGCAGCGAACATGTTTCAAGTACTATAGTACTATATACCTTATCTGGCGTCAAAAGAAATTAAATATTTTAAGACACTGAGGATCATTTATTATGATGAAAACCCTGTCGCTTTACATGCAAACAAATAATGGGGTTTCCACAAACATGGGTATTGTTTATGTGGCCCCTGCGGGCATACATTTCATGGTGAATTTATCAGACCACGAAGTGCAATGTCATAATAATAAAAATAGTTGTTAGTAATAATAGTTCTTTAGAAACCTTTTGTTTGATCAATTGACCAAAAGGAGCTTCTGTGCTAGTACTGTAAAATTCAATGCTGATTTCACAAAAGGTACATCGTATTGATTTGATTGATTGATTTTGATTTTTGGAGTTTAACGCCACTTTCAGCAGTATTTCAGCTATTTCATGGTGACCAGTTTTAGTGGTGGAAGAAGCCGGATGTAGTTGTCCAGGTCGGTATTCCCCGTTACGGAGCCTTTTAATGTTTGGGGCTGAATTTGTTCCCCGGTCCGTGGTTCTTTCCCCCGTTTGCACTACACTGTAAATAATGTTCACATCACTGTAGGGATGATCATGGAGTGGCATGTAAGTATTTCCTGCACCCCTTTTTAAGCTGTTAGACCAGACGTATAGGCCCTGAGGTCTGACTCTGGAAATACTACAGAAACCCTGACAGGAATACCTGGATATCCTTCTTACCTCATTTATTGAGGGTGCTCCTTATAGAAAGGAGGATTCTATCTGGCATAATGGTCGTTGATAAATTTATATTTTGTTTGTTTTGACGAATGGTTCATAAATCTTATACATTAATTTTTTGTCTTGAAGAACGGTTCATAAATCTTCTTATACATGCATATCAGTATAACATTCTGCTTAGACTTGTTCATCACTTCTTGTTCCATGCATGTTGTTCTTATTGGATTTTAGTATATTTTCGTTTCGTTTCGCATTTTAGTATATTTCGTTTCGTTGCGTTTCGTTTTGCATTTTAGTATATTTCGTTTCGTTGCGTTTCGTTTTGGATTTTAGTATATTTCGTTTCGTCGCGTTTCGTTTTGGATTTTAATATATTTCGTTTCGTTGCGCTTCGTTTCTCATTTTAGTATATTTCGTTGCGTTTCGTAATATTTCGTTTCGTTTCGTTCGTTGCGTTTCGATTTCGTTTCGTAGTTTAGTACAACCCATATAATAATGATAATTATAGCTATTTAAAGCTCTGTTTAAACGTTTTCAATCAGTATGATCATCATAGCATATTACTTTAACATTTTAAAATCAGAATAACAACCAGTATCGTAGGTAATAAGGTATAATATATAGTTCATTGTCTTTATATTTATTATACTCTGAATGAAATATATTATCAACAACGTACATTGTAAAATTGCTCATTAAAAAAACTTCTTTGTGTAAAATTTATATCGAAAAATAAAGAAATTATACAATATAAAGATATCCAAGAAGAGTTTGAACATACCAAAGGGGCAATCAGAATCCGTATATTGAAAAAGAACAGAACTTGTGGTTCCTATCATGATGTCCTTGAGAAATGGTTGTTGCTCTCAAAGAAACTTTTGAAAAAGTGGTTGAAAACATCACTTCGAGCATTTTACGGTCGTCGTTATGACTTGGTTAATCGTTACGAAATATTCGTCTCATAGACGACCACGGATATGCCCCGTTTGTCGTAATCACATTCCATCTTTTTTCTTATTCATGATTTATCACCGGGTTTGTAACTAGAGTGACATGACGAGTGGCACTAGTGGAGCAGGAACGGCTTACTCTTTTTCTGGAACAATCAAAATATTTGTTTATTGGATATGAAAATTAGCAATTGTATAATTATTTAATACCATCAAATACCACATTGAAAGCTGCAGGGTTAGATTATTTTTTGCATCTTCCAGGTAAATTATTTTCTATTAAAAAAAGGAGGCAGAAAATGTTTTGCAAAAAACAATTCTGTAGGCCCTCTCCCTTCCCCTTTTCCGCCCGAAAAGTGTCATGATTGTTCCCTAAACATGTAAATTCCAGAGTTGTGATTGTTTTCAAACTGCACGTGACCAACAAACACGTTAACGATAGAATTACGTCAGCACGTTATCATATATGGTACTTGTTAAGAAATTAGACTGTTATGTATTAATAGACACACAATTAATTCACATAAAATAAGATAGAAAAGTAGGAAGCATAGGAAATGTATACATAGTTTAACAGTGTTAGATGTTAACAAATTAATATACCAGATAACTTGTTTGTCATGATACTCGTTAAATGTCCATGTTTCTGTTTTATTACTGTATTAGGGATGTAAAGTCAACATAAAATGGGAATATCATACAATTTGTTGTTTGAAATAAGATAAATAAGCCCATTATATAATAGATGTAAAATCCGGTCGTTAAACATGCAGTAATACACATGTTAATATAGGTTAAGTCTGTATAATATCTGAAATCGGTCATTGCGTCATCCAAACTTGCCGCGCATTATATGTTCACTTGTTATCTGAATAATGAGAATATCTGAATCAGAAAGTTCGTTCATGCCATTCTATTCCTTATCTGACAAAGCATTTTAGTTTGTACATCTATAACAATTGAAAACCCTTTTTATATATGGCTTTAGTAAAATGATAACCTATGCTAAATGTTGATAATTGCTCACTTTGATAACTAATAATGTGCATATGACAACTTCTGTCTATTAAATACATTTTCTATAATGTTCAAGATTATAGTGTTCTTAATAATAACGATATTCGCCCGGTTATGTGTGAGCCTGTGAGGGTTGGCATCTTGCACGACCGTATCATTTCACTAAAAGGGGAGGTATGAACCCATAAAACTAGTTTAACTCAGTCCCTTTTTATTGAAGTGTCTGTACCTATTGGATTTTGATGATGTTTCGACAGTGTACTGTATTTTTGAATTTCATTTTATTTCTGTATCTTGTGCTAAGACATACAAATATTTTATTGTCTCAAATTTGAACAACATTCTTGTTGACATAAACAAACGATATTTACATAAAACATAATGATATATTTCACAAGTAAAACACATTTAGAAATGATTAATTTGAATGGAAATAGTTATATCATTAAATATGCAGTTTTCCACAATGACCTAAAAAGCTTAAGTAGAATAATAGTTGTCAAGGCTGTATTTAATATCATTTTCAGTCTTTTCTAGAAAAATCTACTTTGTTCTAATTCTAGCTATGACTAAGACAAAAATTGCAAATTATTGATAAATTGATAAACCAGCATGTTGTTTAATAAGAAATCACCAATAACAGATAGTTGTTATAAAACTATCAGGAAATTCATGTCTAAAATATATCTCTTACATGAAACAAGACAATGAAATATTATATAAATATAATAAGGATTTATGCATTACTCCTTTGAGTCGCCATGATTATTCAATAAAACAAAGAAACAACAAGTTCTCCAGTGGAATTTATTTTTTGAGGAACAAAATAATTCCGAGTTTTGATTTCTCGCACAGACATTTTGCCGACTGTTGATCATTTGCAAACAACGATTATAAAACACAACCGTGCCAACAAATGATATTACAATTAATATTCTACATGTACGTTATGATATAATACAATAACACATTAATATTCTACATGTACGTTATGATATAATACAATAACACATTAATATTCTACATGTACGTTATGATATAATACAATAACACATTAATATTCTACATGTACGTTATGATATAATACAATAACACATTAATATTCTACATGTACGTTATGATATAATACAATAACACATTAATATTCTACATGTACGTTATGATATAATACAATAACACATTAATATTCTACATGTACGTTATGATATAATACAATAACACATTAATATTCTACATGTACGTTATGATATAATACAATAACACATTAATATTCTACATGTACGTTATGATATAATACAATAACACATTAATATTCTACATGTACGTTATGATATAATACAATAACACATTAATATTCTACATGTACGTTATGATATAATACAATAACACATTAATATTATACATGTACGTTATGATATAATACAATAACACATTAATATTCTACATGTACGTTATGATATAATACAATAACACATTACTATTCTACATGTACGTTATGATATAATACAATAACACATTAATATTCTACATGTACGTTATGATATAATACAATAACACATTAATATTCTACATGTACGTTATGATATAATACATTAACACATTAATATTCTACATGTACGTTATGATATAATACAATAACACATTACTATTCTACATGTACGTTATGATATAATACAATAACACATTAATATTATACATGTACGTTATGATATAATACAATAACACATTAATATTCTACATGTACGTTATGATATAATACAATAACACATTAATATTATACATGTACGTTATGATATAATACAATAACACATTAATATTCTACATGTACGTTATGATATAATACAATAACACATTAATATTCTACATGTACGTTATGATATAATACAATAACACATTAATATTCTACATGTACGTTATGATATAATACAATAACACATTAATATTCTACATGTACGTTATGATATAATACAATAACACATTAATATTCTACATGTACGTTATGATATAATACAATAACACATTAATATTCTACATGTACGTTATGATATAATACAATAACACATTAATATTCTACATGTACGTTATGATACAATACAATAACACATTAATATTCTACATGTACGTTATGATATAATACAATAACACATTAATATTCTACATGTACGTTATGATATAATACAATAACACATTAATATTCTACATGTACGTTATGATATAATACAATAACACATTAATATTCTACATGTACGTTATGATATAATACAATAACACATTAATATTCTACATGTACGTTATGATATAATACAATAACACATTAATATTCTACATGTACGTTATGATATAATACAATAACACATTAATATTCTACATGTACGTTATGATATAATACAATAACACATTAATATTCTACATGTACGTTATGATATAATACAATAACACATTAATATTCTACATGTACGTTATGATATAATACAATAACACATTAATATTCTACATGTACGTTATGATATAATACAATAACACATTAATATTCTACATGTACGTTATGATATAATACAATAACACATTAATATTCTACATGTACGCTATGATATAATACAATAACACATTAATATTCTACATGTACGTTATGATATAATACAATAACACATTAATATTCTACATGTACGTTATGATATAATACAATAACACATTAATATTCTACATGTACGTTATGATATAATACAATAACACATTAATATTCTACATGTACGTTATGATATAATACAATAACACATTAATATTCTACATGTACGTTATGATATAATACAATAACACATTAATATTCTACATGTACGTTATGATATAATACAATAACACATTAATATTCTACATGTACGTTATGATATAATACAATAACACATTAATATTCTACATGTACGTTATGATATAATACAATAACACATTAATATTCTACATGTACGTTATGATATAATACAATAACACATTTTTATTTGTACGTTTCCTTTAGCACTTCTTCATTAGTAATTCTGTCTATGAAGAAGTGCTAAGAAGTGCAGAGACCGGAAGAAAGTTGTGTGTTAAAAGCAGAGAAAGGCAAGCAAGATTATCTAGACATATCACGAGGAGAGGCTCATAGTGAGGTGTACTCGATACAATATTTTGTGACTTAGCTTGCCAGTGACTTGCGACAGGTCGATAGATTTTCCCGGGTACTCCGGTTATGTCCACCAAGAAAACTCAAGTAGGAGTAAATAGTAACAAGAGGAAGATACCAAACTGACAGACGAGTAGAAACAGAAACAAAATGGATACCTTTAACACACAAATACATGACTATTTGTATGCTTAAGATCAATATAATACAAAGCAATCTACAATATCAGAGTAAGAAGGCATCAGAGCAGGTGGTCCATGTTAACAACATTATTTATCTTACATTAATTTGTTCATTTAGTTCACGGTCCTCAGAACAGACAACAAATTATTTAGATGGTAAATTAATTAAATATGGAGTCTCTAGGATATAGTTTCAACGTGCACAAAGCAAACAGTTCTGAATGTTGTAAGAAACGATGTGCTTGATTAAATTAACAATCACATATGTGGTCGAATATCAAACTCAAGAATATGTATGCGTTTAAGTAAATTAATTTGATTTAATTAAAACCTATGTGATCAGATATCAAATAGCTGTGCTGTAGGGGGTTTACAACATTACTGGAATACGTTTGTCTTTCTAAGTCTGTGTTCCCATGACGCATTTTCGAGTACCGTCCTTTAAAATGTTCATTGTATAAATTACATAATGGACATATTTGAATATAATTTTAAAATTATCTCTGACTCACCATTGCTATAGTTTCCTATATTTAAGAGCCTTTTTAAGGTATGGTTTGTTGTCAAGAGGCTTTGTAAAGTATGGTTTGATTTCATGAGTCTTTTAAAGGTATGAAGATTTTGAAGATACCAAAGGGGAAATCAGAATCCGTATATCAAAGAAGAACAGACACCACAATCACGTCAATGGCCAAAAGAGAAAGTACAAAAGAGAAAGTACAAAAGGACAACCTACGATGGACAAAACATACACATAAAACTAAAGATCGAGTAACACGAACCCCACTAAAACCGGGGATGAACTCAGGTGTTATGCTGTGTTACCAAAAGCCTTTTTAAGTATGGTTTGTTATGAAGAGCCCTTTTCAAGTATGATTTGTTGTCAAGAGCCTTTTTAATGTATGGTTCGTTGTCAAGAGCCCTTGTACAGTTTGGTTTGTTGTCAAGAGCCTTTTAAAGGTATGGTGTGTTGTCAAGAGCCCTTTTCAGGAATGCTTTGTTGTCATTTTATAATTTGATCGTTTTTGCTTCTAGATGTATATAGCATTATTACACCTGAAGTATTCAAGGCGTAGGTATGTTAATGTTATTAATTGACAAATAATTAAATTAAATTCAGCACCAAATTGTAACATGCTTAATAAATTCGTAATATTTTCTCCAAGCAAAATAAAATGAATACAACCTACATTTACACATGCAAATTCAAATTCAATGATTGGGTTATTCTTCGTCTAGACGATTCCATTTTTGTCTTTAAATATATAGATAATCAGAGTATTTGATCAACTAATGACAAAATCAACAAGCCGCAAAGTATAAATAAAAATACAAAGTGGTTTCACATTTTTTACAAGAATCTTGCGTGAACGCCTAAAATTTGAATTGAGATTCATTTATGATTTAGTCAAGATAACTTGATGTAATAATAAACCTTGTCTCTGACCTTAGAGTCATCTGATCGAAGTGTAATATAATTATCATGCAGACACCACCAATGATCAGTTTGTTAGGAAAGAAAAACATTTCATTACATTTTGCTTTATATTATACAATTAATAATAGTAAATAAAGTACAAATTCTAAATTGTCTGAATGGTGTCAAAATACAAATATGACACACTGGTAATAGAGGAAGAGTGAAACAAGAGGAAAATATCAGACAGCACGAACCACGACAAAAACAACCGGTAATTAGATTATATACATCCGAATGGCTACAATCTTCTGTTTAATTATTAATAATACAGACAAAAACGTAGATCTCAAAGTTAGTGTGCACGACCCGTTTCTCCAATAACCTTTATCAGGTGCGCTCAAAATAACCTTCATCAGGTGCGCTCAAAATAACTTTCATCAGGTACGCTCAAAATAACCGTCATCAGGTGCGCTCAAAATAACCTTCATCAGGTATGCTCAAAATAACCTTCATCAGGTACGCTCAAAATAACCTTCATCAGGTACGCTCAAAATAACCTTCATCAGGTACGCTCAAAATAACCTTCATCAGGTACGCTCAAAATAACCTTCATCATGTACGCTCAAAATAACCTTCATCAGGTACGCTCAAAATAACCTTCATCAGGTATGCTCAAAATAACCTTCATCAGGTACGCTCAAAATAACCTTCTTCAGGTACGCTCAAAATCAAAATATTTGAAAGTCGAACAAATTTTAAAGTATGTGGGAAGAAGAAAGCAAAGTGTCTAAACATGAGAGCCAAAAGCAACTATGGTTAGTTGTAATAATAAATACATTATTTAGAAACTGTAAATTTCGATGCAAAATATATATGTAATAAACCATGTCAGTGCCTATAAGCACTGGTTTGTAAAATAAATGGGGTCAAAAGAGACACAAGGTACATATATCGGAAACATATTTGTTACAGACGTCAAATGTCATACTTGTCTACCATTTAGACGATGACTGCATTGTTTAATGAGTTTTGCTATGAAAACTAGTATCCCTGCAAAAAACATTCCTTCACAAATATAGTTCCGTTTTTGAAAAGGGTAAGTTAACTTGGCTCTATGTACATGGTTGTATTTCTAATCTTCTAGGGTCGACTTCTCTTAATCTGAAAACAGATTAATTTGTGATGTATATATCAAAAGGCAAATTGTGTATTGTGCCAAATTTCAGTTACTTTTATCCTCATATTATTCAGACACTACATAATTGTTATTTTGCTAATCGTATCTACCTGTATTTTCATCTTATTTTATGCTTAGAAATTTGCACTCAAATATACAAACCTAATATAGAGACTGGACGATAGCTTTTGGTAACCACACTGAGACTGAAATAGCATCGAGCAAGAAGCCTCTTTCACCAAAAAATACATATAATAATAACGCATGCATGCTCTACATGAAATAGTTTGTGCTTAGATATGGTAAAGACTTCAACATCACATCATTTATATTTATTTACTAATTAAAATAACTTAACATTACAATAAGGACAATTTGAAGTCACAAATGCACGTGTAATTGACCTTCACCTGTTTCTTGAAAAAAATACGTAGTAGCAGTTCATTTCAGAAATAAAAAGAATAATAGCTGTAACATGTAACATTGAGTTTGAAATATTAGAATTCCCTCTTTGGTGAATATCCCTCAAACGCATGATAATTTAATGGCGTAGGAACCGAATGAGAACAACAATAGCTGTAATACTGAACTATTAGATTACAAAATAACTGACATCGGAGGCCCCTCAAACGTATGATAATTGAATGGCCTAGGAACCGAATGAGAACAACAATAGCTGTAACACTGAACTATTAGATTACAAAATAACTGACATCGGAGGCCCCTCAAACCTATGATAATTGAATGGCCTAGGAACCGAATGAGAACAACAATAGCTGTAATACTGAACTATTTGATTACAAAATAACTGACATCGGAGGCCCCTCAAACCTATGATAATTTAATGGCCTAGGAACCGAATGAGAACAACAATAGCTGTAACACTGAACTATTTGATTACAAAATAACTGACATCGGAGGCCCCTCAAACCTATGATAATTTAATGGCCTAGGAACCGAATGAGAACAACAATAGCTGTAACACTGAACTATTTGATTACAAAATAACTGACATCGGAGGCCCCTCAAACCTATGATAATTTAATGGCCTAGGAACCGAATGAGAACAACAATAGCTGAAACACTGAACTATTTGATTACAAAATAACTGACATTGGAGGACCCTCAAACCTATGATAATTGAATGGCCTAGGAACCGAATGAGAACAACAATAGCTGTAACACTGAACTATTTGATTACAAAATAACTGACATCGGAGGCCCCTCAAACCTATGTTAATTTAATGGCCTATGAACCGAATGAGAACAGCAATAGCTGTAGCACTGAACTATTTGATTACAAAATAACTGACATCGGAGGCCCCTCAAACCTATGATAATTTAATGGCCTAGGAACCGAATGAGAACAACAATAGCTGTAACACTGAACTATTTGATTACAAAATAACTGACATCGGAGGCCCCTCAAACGTATGATAATTGAATGGCCTATGAACCGAATGAGAACAACAATAGCTGTAACACTGAACTATTTGATTACAAAATAACTGACATCGGAGGCCCCTCAAACCTATGATATTTTAATGGCCTATGAACCGAATGAGAACAACAATAGCTGTAACACTGAACTATTTGATTACAAAATAACTGACATCGGAGGCCCCTCAAACCTATGATAATTTAATGGCCTATGAACCGAATGAGAACGACAATAGCTGTAACCCTGAACTATTTGATTACAAAATAATTGACATCGGAGGCCCCTCAAACGTATGATAATTGAATGGCCTATGAACCGAATGAGAACAACAATAGCTGTAACACTGAACTATTTGATTACAAAATAACTGACATCGGAGGCCCCTCAAACCTATGATAATTTAATAGCCTATGAACCGAATGAGAACAACAATAGCTGTAACACTGAACTATTTGATTACAAAATAACTGACATCGGAGGCCCCTCAAACGTATGATAATTGAATGGCCTATGAACCGAATGAGAACAACAATAGCTGTAACACTGAACTATTTGATTACAAAATAACTGACATCGGAGGCCCCTCAAACCTATGATAATTTAATGGCCTAGGAACCGAATGAGAACAACAATAGCTGTAACACTGAACTATTTGATTACAAAATAACTGACATCGGAGGCCCCTCAAACCTATGATAATTTAATGGCCTAGGAACCGAATGAGAACAACAATAGCTGTAACACTGAACTATTAGATTACAAAATAACTGACATCGGAGGCCCCTCAAACCTATGATAATTGAATGGCCTAGGAACCGAATGAGAACAACAATAGCTGTAACACTGAACTATTTGATTACAAAATAACTGACATCGGAGGCCCCTCAAATCTATGATAATTGAATGGCCTATGAACCGAATGAGAACAACAATAGCTGTAACACTGAACTATTAGATTACAAAATAACTGACATTGGAGGCCCCTCAAACCTATGATAATTGAATGGCCTAGGAACCGAATGAGAACAACAATAGCTGTAACACTGAACTATTAGATTACAAAATAACTGACATCGGAGGCCCCTCAAACCTATGATAATTGAATGGCCTAGGAACCGAATGAGAACAACAATAGCTGTAACACTGAACTATTAGATTACAAAATAACTGACATCGGAGGCCCCTCAAGCCTATGATAATTGAATGGCCTAGGAACCGAATGAGAACAACAATAGCTGTAACACTGAACTATTAGATTACAAAATAACTGACATCGGAGGCCCCTCAAACCTATGATAATTGAATGGCCTATGAACCGAATGAGAACAACAATAGCTGTAACACTGAACTATTTGATTACAAAATAACTGACATCGGAGGCCCCTCAAACCTATGATAATTGAATGGCCTAGGAACCGAATGAGAACAACAATAGCTGTAACACTGAACTATTAGATTACAAAATAACTGACATCGGAGGCCCCTCAAACCTATGATAATTGAATGGCCTAGAAACCGAATAAGAACAACAATAGCTGTAACACTGAACTATTAGATTACAAAATAACTGACATCGGAGGCCCCTCAAACGTATGATAATTGAATGGCCTAGGAACCGAATGAGAACAACAATAGCTGTAACACTGAACTATTAGATTACAAAATAACTGACATTAGACATCTATGTTTTCACCGGCAACTTCTTTTGAAGAATCTCCTATTAATTCATACAATTGTGGAGGTTCGTAACACACTCATGTTTCAAATAGAATGTTTTATTTCCAAAACTCATTAACGACTAGTATTATGATAATAATTTTCATATTTTTTTTTTCAAATTCTTTTTTCTGCAAGCCGCTGTGGAAAGTCAAATGAAAAATTCGTTACATTTGAGAATGTTTTGCCATAGTAAAAATAAATACCTTTATTAATTCTATTATAGTCGTTGTTTTGATTTGCTGATTATCATTTTGAAGTGTATTTTTCCAGTTGCATCTAGTCTGTTATATGACAACTACGTTGAGTTAATCATGCTTGAGTAAGGTCAAAACACTGGGAAAATCTCCTTATGGAAAATATTTTAATCTTAATGGCGTACTTTGAGTAGCTGGGATATAAATCCTTCTCCTCATAAGTTTAAAAAGACATGAAGACTTTCTTCAATTATAAAATATATTATATGACTTACTATTAAAGTAAAAAATAATTAATAGTTAATAATGAGAGGCCTATCAATATAATCAGTACAATCTGTGCTAGTGTGAAATGTTTGGTCTGTCTTTTCCCCCTGTCCGTTGTCGGAAGGTTTATGTCTTATTTATGTTATTTGTGTTTGTTTGCATCTAGTTACGTGCAACATTTCTTTAATATACGAACAACATGACGGGTGCCTCATAAGAGGCAGGAACTACATACCCTTCAAGCACCTGAGTCCATCCCCGTTTTTGATGGAGTCCGTGTTGCTCATCATTTTTAATATTTGTTTTTGTTCTGTGTCCTGTGTGTCCAGTGTTGCCAGGACCTCTGGATTGCATATTCGTGATTGCCATCGGATTTCTCTAACGTTTATTTCATTCATACTACTTTTCTAATGTTTATCTACTTATCGTGTAGTGTAAAATATGGAAAAGCAAACTGGGGCATCGATAAGTTTGAAATGCAGTAGGAGACATAGAAATGTGACATGATAAAGGTTTGACAGGTCAAATATTATGTCATACAACAACACAAAATAGGCTGTCGTTTCTTATGCTTGTCACTTAATCGTTCGATTTCAGAACTCCATTTACCGAAGGTTTCATCGCTTGGATCGATACACGTTTGCATATATATATATATATTAAATTCCTCGTTATGTGGTAGACAGTACAATTACTACAATGTCTAAGATTTAAGAGTTGATTCCAGAGACGTGCGTTTTCAAAAATTGATAAGTCTGAGAGTCTGTTATCTGTCCTTCTTCGAATTCTGCTTCTGATTGCCCCATTTGGTATCTTTAATCTATTTTTGCATGATATTTTCAAACACCGGAATCGTCATCTTTCCCAGAGCAGACTTTCTCCAAGATATCTATATTTGCAGACCTCATGGAAATATTTCTTAAATAATTTCCGTTCTAAAACAAAATGTGTCAGTTTTGCATAATAATAATTTTGCAGTGTTGTCAATTTTGATTAATCATTTGTACTAATACCAATTTTCCTTAATATTTCTGCATTATTATCTTTTGTTCTCTACTTTTACACCTGAGTACCCCATTTATATATCCGTTTTATCCAAGACGGCAATGTTCGTTAATGTAGGCTACCAAGCATAAAATAGGTACCCAGGATATGTGATAGAATATTATTTATTAACATACTGTTGAAATACAAGATCAAACGACGGTTAACCATACTTTCTCTCTAGACTTATTTTTCTATCAAAGGTAATTACCGCCCCTCTTGTAGCAACATAACATTAAGGGAAGCATTCTTTTATGTCAGCTTTTGATTAACAACCGCATCTTTAACTAAGACAAATGTAGAATACATCTATTAACAAAACTTGATTTATTCCATGGATGGAAAATCTTTCATTTGGTATATGACAAGATGTAAGGTTTTTTTTTATTTTGCAGAAGCTAATTAGAATTATGTGACATTTTAATACACCTTTAGAAGTTAACACTAACAATAAAACCATACTAATTAATAGTTTTATTTTATTATTATTGCCTTTATGACCTCTGTTGGTGGACTATTAGTCCCCGAATGGTGTCGTCCGCCTAATAGTCAGTGCTTCGGCACTGACATTGTTTATTATATATTTTTTGTTCTCAAAATTTACAGTTCTTAAATCATGTAATTGCTATTAAAATTAAGGTTCTCCTCCCTCAGGTATATATGACCTTAGCTGATTTGAGCTATTCTGTTTACACCCTTTAGTGTATTTGCTCACAAAGACTTTTAAATTATTTGGCTTTCAAATATTTTGACTTTGATCGAACCTGATGAAAGGTTATTCTAGAAACGCGTCGTGCACACTAAATGTGTTGTCTATGATTTTAATACCAGTAGCCCACATAAATTGCAATACTGTTAAAGCCATTCCACATACCATGGATCAATTGTGAGGACAGGCTAAGAACACAACATTACGACAAGAGATATGATTTCGATTTACCCATTGTGAATTCAATTTATGTGTAGCAACAATCCAGCAACACTAACATATAGCATGGTGGAGGAAACTGGAGTACCCGGAGAAAAGGACCGACATGTCGCAAGTCACTGCCAAACTTAATCACATAATTTTGTACCGAGTGCACCTCGGCATGAATGGGGTTCGACCTTTAGTGGTGATAGACACTGTTTGAACGGTAATGAGAGCGGGAGGTTTGGCGCTTTAAAATCTGATTCAACCCACCATTTCTTTAGAAATGCCTGTACCAAGTCAGGGTCATTACGGTTTTCACAGTTTTCCGGTTGTTGACTGATTTTTCTGTTTATATAATTATGAGTTTTGACTTTCCCTTTGTAAGATTGCTCGGAGTTCGGTAATTTTGTTATTACCCTTATATAGAGTGTTTATTTCTCAGTTAGTATGATATTTCAAAATCGTTGAATCCTATCAGGATTTTCTTGATAGGGGATGTTACTAACAAGGAAGCTAGATACAGAGCTGATGGACAATCGTGTAGGTGATCATATGGTAGTTGGATTTACAAATACCTGTGCAAACAGTGTCTATCACCACTAAAGCTGCGAGATCGAACCCCATTCATGCCGAGGTGCACTCGGTACAACAGTATGTGATTAAGTTTGGCAGTGACTTGCGACATGTTGGTGCTTTTCTCCGGGTACTCCAGTTTCCTCCACCAATAAAACTGACCACCATAAACCAATAAACCTAGATACAGAACTAATTATATCCTGTAGCAAAGTTGAATAAGGATAAAAACACAATTACGAACTCCGAACAATCTTACAAAGGGAAAGTCAAAACTCACAAGTATATAAACAGACAAAATCAGTCAACAACCGGAAAACTGTGAAAACCGTAATGACCCTGACTTGGTACAGGCATTTCTAAAGAAATGGTGGGTTGAATCAGATTTTAAAGCGCCAAATCTCCCGCTTTCATTACGGCTCAAAGGTTCCGGCTGTCGCTATAACAGTATTTATAACTATACTGGAACAACATAGGTAAAATAGTTGTCAAAGCAGTACCAAATTCAGTGAAGTAAATGTCAAAAATACTTTTACGTCACACATTGATAGCAAAATATTTTTGACATTGTTGTTGACTTCCTTATCTTTATACATTGTCACTATATGAAAATCCATCGTTTATTATCGTCTCTGCAGAGACGGAATATATTTCGACAAGATCTTAATATCGGAATATAAACTTTTTAAGAGATCGAATAAGGCGAATCTTTTTATAGCCCTGGTCCAGTAGCCTGTTTCTCAGATAAAGATGACGTTTCAGGAAATCAGAATAATTGTTACTGGCCCTTGCATAACAAATCAATTGCGAGATGTAAACACCATATGCAGGAGAAGCTGGTATATTGCTGCACATATTTGGAGAATTTGTAATTTTAAAATTGAAGTCCCCCCGTTTATGATAAATTTTAGTACTGAGTTGACCACTGTCGTCAAATTCAAGGTATACGTCCAAAAATGATGCGGAAGAAGCTGAAGTTATCACTTCGAATATTTTACGATCGACATCATCATTAACCCATACATAATATATGAGTCACATATAACCATGGATATGTTGCGTTTGTCATTGTCGCAGTCCCGTTCTCCTCTCTACCTTCATTACTTATGATCTGATTTCTAACAAGAGTTACACGACACACGACGATAGTAATATACAATCAACATAAGTTTTGCTGATATACTGTAACTGTATCATACACTAAAACCGAATGGACAATCACGAATGGACAATCACGAATGGACAGAGACACAGGCAACACGGGACACACAGAACGAAGACAGGTGAAACAAAAAACACAAAACACAAACCTAAAAAGATGAGCTTCATCAAAATAAAAAGCCGGGAGTAAACCCAGGTGGTCATGAAGGATATGTGTTTTATGAGACGTCCGCCGTGTTACTGATATGTGTAGTGTAGTTGTGCACCATACATTCATTCTATTTATTGAAGATCTACAAAGAGACATTTCGTTGAGGTGCACATTGAGGAAAATATGAAAATCTCAAAATATACGATTATGTTAAATCCTGCGTCTAGCAACTTCTTACTGACAAATAAACTCAAGTTTAACTTATATATAGCACAAAATACGTGAATGCATTTCAACCAAGCTTAAATCGTGAGCACTGTATGAAGAATAATGGTGCGCAATATATATATCGTTTCTGCGTTAAGGGTCTGTATGGGACATTTAAGTGGAATAGCATATCATGATGTCCCCGGCGCATTACTATAGTGTAAGTGCAATATCAAGTAATTAACCATTAGTAGGTGTGTACCTTGTAATAATAAACCTGTTGATATATTTGCGCACATTACATTTATTTGGTACCCATATTATATTTTTTTGGTGCGCATGTTATATTTATTTTGTGCGCATATCACATTTATGTGGTGCGCACATCATATCATTTCGTCATATCGTGTAGGTCTTATCAGGAAAGGACTAAGAGTGGAAAGTTTGATCATATACGTGTTTGGATTAAAACAAATGATCTTCTTGATTGGAATAAATGAGAAAAATCAACCTCACCTAGTCGCGGTCCTGCTCCACCTTCAAGACCTCATTGTTAATTTGTAAAATTATAAGGTTAAGAAAATACAACACGATAGTTACTATGATCATTCGGTTTGTCAGCTGTAAAACGAATAACCAAGTAGATATAAAACATGAGTGAAGGCAATGTAAGGAGCTACATGTTTCCCGAATCAACTGTTGTCGCTTCCAATCATATTGTAGTTCATTTGTCGTTGTTCAAAAACCAATTTTTGCTGTTTATTATTTTTCTTTATTTATTTACTTATTATCATTAATGATTTAATCTTTTTTTTTTATGTTCCCGCTATTTTTTTTTTATTATTATTTGCATATGGGTTTGTGCTTTTATTGGTGAAAATATGATGATCATCAGTTTATCTGTTGGTAAATCTTTAGTTTATCTGTTGGTAAATCTTTAGTTTATCTGTTGGTAAATCTTTAGTTTTCTGAGTAGTGCTTTGTAGTTTATTTTTGTCCCTTTTTCGTTTGGTCATTGTATTCTCTGTCCTTTTTCACTTTACATCCTCAGATAATACCTTTGCTATCTTCAATTGTTGCTCCTTTATCTAAACTACCCGTCAGACATACTCTAAGCTAAAAAAAAAACAAGTACTTTATATGTTTCTTAAACATGTACTTTAAAGCAAATTATTATCGATAAATGTTAATAATGTCGTAATAATGATTTAATAGTTAAAACATGTGTTTCATCTGCCTTTTATACATGTCGATGAACAAAAAGATAGCCAACATTACAAAAAAAATACACGATTTAATAAAACTTCCTTGATGTATAACTATCGGAAGTCTTTGATGTACAATATTATGCCATATTTTATTTCCAATATCTACTGACAAATTGTTATGACTATAATCCCTTATAGACTTTACATAATCTTGTTTCTGTACTCAATATTAAACCGATGTATGTAACATCGTTATTGGAGATAAGGTAAAACACGACATCTAAATTTTAAATTAAAACAATGTATCAATGCATGAGAAGATATACATATACATAACAACGTAGATATCAAATTTAAAATTAACCTTCATCCGGTACGCTCAATATCGAACGATTGGAAAGCCAAATAATTACATTAGTAGGAATAATCAGAAGATATTACTAAATGTTGTATATAGATACATGTATAAACATTGTTGAACCGTTAACAACGATGACGGTTGCCGGTCGGTTTTCTTGTCCCTTGTGTATGATAAATAAAGGTAATAACAAAATTACCGAACTCCGAGCAACCTTACAAAGGGAAAGTCAAAACTCATAATTATATAAACAGACAAAATCAGTCAACAACCGGAAAACTGTGAAAACCGTAATGACCCTGACTTGGTACAGGCATTTCTAAAGAAATGGTGGGTTGAATCAGATTTTAAGGCGCCAAACCTCCCGCTCTCATTACGGTTCAAAGGTTCCGGCTGTCACTGTAACAGTATTTAAATACAGGAACAAAATAGGTAAAATAATTGTCAAAGCAGTACCATATTCGGTGACGTAAATGTCAAAAATATTTTTACGTCACACATTGACAATTTTTTTTTGGACATATTTGACTCTTTATCTTTATACATTTTCACTATATGAAAATGCATCGCTTATAATTTTTTCTGCAGAGACGGAATATATTTCGACAAGATATTGGTATCGGAATATAAACTTTTTAAGAGATCGAATAAGGCGAATCTTTTTATAGCCCTGGTCCAGTAGCCTGTTTCTCAGATGAAGATGACGTTTCAGGAAATCAGAATAATTGCTACTGCCCCTTGCATAGCGAATCAATTGCGAGATGTAAACACCATATGCAGGAGAAGCTGGTATATTGCTGCACATATTTGGAAAATTTATGATTTTAAAATTGAAGTCGTCCCGCTTATCATAAATTTTAGTACTGAGTTGACCACTGTCGTCAAATTCGAGGTATAAGTCCAAAAATGATGCGGAAGAAGCTGTATCGGTGGTCTCTTTAACTTCCAGCTCTGGAGGATATATCAATGGAAGAAATTCTGCAAATCTAGAATTATTGATAGATAAAACGTCATCAATATACCTGTATGTGAAATTAAAGGCTCTAGCCTCATGAATCTTCTTATGATTGATTGATTCTTGCTTCTTTAAGTCTAGCGGCTAATATCTAATACATATTTAGGTAGAGGACAACGTCCACAATATCAGTACAATATGCACAAATCAGGGGGGATATGACGACCAGGATAACAATTTTGACTGCCACTGGAACAGTGTAGAATGTTGAACAGGGACAAAAATGCCACTATTCATTCACGACGTCTACAAAAGTGGCTATGACCTTGAAAGGACCATGGCACTCTTCAAACACGACAACCACCATGGTTTACTGTCCGGGTTTCATAACTATGACGCCCCAAATCGAAGGCGCACGCAATATTCGCCACCTGGTGACATGCTGGACAGCTCTTTGGGTTTATCCCTGGGAACAAGTTCCTAGTCTTGCTTGTGAAAAGGATGACAATGGTCGAAAAGAGGGAATGAAGAATCCCAAAATGGTAAGTAATCAAGAAAAATGTGTAAGTATTACATCAGAGTAAACACCCGTAAAACAAATAAATATTATATTTGAACTATTTTGCTGATCTTTCAATGTTAAATATATACTGAAAGTAACGTTTAAAAGCAATACATTTTGCAAGCTTGATAAAATATTGAATTTATGGATATATCATGCAAATTGAAGTAACGAAAGCATTTCAGTAATTCAATTTTTTAATGCAAATAATTATATTCTAAATGGTGAGCAATTATATGATCGTATTCCTTATTTCATTCCTATCTGACAAATTACTCAACCCAGGAAGCAAGAAATCAACGTTTATATAACCGGGAAGAGCTTCCGCTCCATAAATAGGTTAACCCGTGTGGAATATATGTTTCTCTACTTGATTGTATCGCGTCATACATGTTTATAAATAGATTGATCCATATGTAGTATTAGTACATCAACGATGAAAATGTTTCCATTGTAAACTTCTGAATGAAGCTTTCCTTTAATTTGCTCCGTTCTGTTACTGGGCTGTACTGTTATTAACTGGACATGATATATCCTATGGAGGACATAAGCCCACTCTCGTTGATTGCAGACTGGTGTTATTAACTGGGATGGGTATGCCAATACTTCCAGAGTATCTTATCCCGCTCCTGGTGATTTATAATTTGTGTCATTACCGGTGCGAGATAAGTTAACATTTCCGGAGTATCTGTTCCCACTTCCTGTTGCTTTCAACTGGTGTCATTAACGGTGTGGGATATCTTGCCCATTCCAGAGTATCTGATACTACTCTTAGTGACTAAGGATTTCTGTCAATAATAGGCTGGATATGCTAACACTCCCAGGGTATCTGATGCTACTCCTAGTGACTAAGGATTTCTGTCAATAATAGGCTGGATATGCTAACACTCCCAGAGTTTCTGTCCCCACTCTTTGTAGCCCAGGACCGGTATCATTAAAAGGGATGCATATGCTAACCATTCAATTGTATCTGATCACACCAACAGTGACTAACGATTTGTGTAATTAACGGGCTGGTTATGCTAACACTTCCAGGTGACTGAGATTAGTTTAAACATATTGTATTTGCTCAAATGCGCAAAAAGGATAAGACACAAACTTATGAAGTCTTCTCCTCTATACAATAAGTTACAACATTATTTGATAGAGCATGCATGTATATAAATATTTTTTACATTAATATGTGTAGATTGAACTAAAACAGAGAATGAAGAAATGAATGAGAGAGAGGGTTAGTGGTGATGATGTGTGCGATTGTTGTTTTGGTGAACAACTAGACAACAAGAAACCTTTCAGACCTCTTTATATATTCAAACACATGCCTAAAAATAATTTCGTTCTGTTCATACGGGAGTATAGGATTACCACAGGTCAAAAGTGTAAGGTCTATAGCACAATAATTAGGTAGCCAGTTGAGATTTTGAAACAATGTATGTCTTATATTTGAATAATGGGAACAACCGAAGAAGAAATGATAGGAGTCTTCGCGATTGGCAGCACAACGACAGGACGGATCTGAGACTATATTTACTTGGAACAAATCGTAATTCAATAATGAAGCAAAACGTCGAAGCTGGGTTAAAATAATATTAAGTTTCGAGGTCCAATTTCGTAATGTTTAGGAACTTGACTAATATCTTTCCGCTTTCTTAATTCAGCTTTAAATTTTGCAATATAATCCACATTTCGTAGAGATGGATCTAAGCTATTCCATTGACGTATAGTTGAAGGAATAAATGAATCATAAGTATTCGATAGTCTACAAATTGGCATTATAATATTACTTCCATTACGCAATGGATAAACGGTTGTACTTTGAATTGATGGTGGAATTAAGTCACAAATATACATGGGTGCATTATTATTTTGTATATTATAAAACATTTGTAATTTTCTCCTTTTTCTTCTTTCTGCTAATGACTCCCAGCCTAACTCTTTATAAATTAAAATTGAACTAGCATATATTGGAAGACTGAGAACTGGTGTGATAAACCGAGAAGAATATGATAAACCATATAGATAACTTTGTCGAACTTCCATTGACAAATGACTAGTGTAAATGTATTGACCACACTTCACAGAAAAAGAAAGACCGAGAAAAAACGAGTCCCACCATAAATTAGAGGTGACCTCATGTGATGCTCCGGAAGCAGTTCATGTCACACTAGTGGCACCGACCGTGTTACTGTTGAATGACACGAACATTATCTCTAAAGGAAATCATGTTGGACACCAGCATACGTAAATATGTACAAATAACACAAATATAATTTGGACCCCTTAGAATGAGCCCCTTAGAATACAAATTAGACCAAAAACAAACAGAACATATATTTGTATTTTTACGCGGACATAATGCGATAGTTCAGGGAGGAATAATAGCAATCAGGAGGAAATTTGTCTTTGTTGACGGTACATTCAATGTCGAAACAGAGATACATTTTTAGGCACAGAAAAGCTGTCATGCATGCTTGTATACGCTTCAACAGGACCACACACTGTTCCCGTATCCACTGAACATAAATCCCATTATGCACATCTGGGACAGATTGATATCACGTAAAAATCACAGAGAATTATTACAGAATGAATGGAACAACATTCTACACACCATATTCTTGCGTGTCCTCATGTCAAAGAGCTACAATGTATTAACTTTTTGGCTGTGATGAAAAGATGTTTATTTAGAAATATGTGGATCCTTCCGTTTTTTGTCCTTTAGTAAATCTCATCTTTAGGATATGCGACGCTTAGCTCTATATTTGATTTTCCTTTTCTTGATATACAGTGACCGATCTCTGGGAATATAACTAAACTTGAACAGTGTTTCTTTTTTCAGTGCGTTTTTACGTTAAAACTAAAACCATGTTTTAGTATTGTACAAACAATTGCTATGTATATACTTACTAAACATGGTTATATAATGACTAAAACAATTAAATTGCACTTGAAAAATGTAGTAATTTGTATGTAACGTACATGTATAAGTAATAAAAATGTAGTAATTTGTATGTAACGTACATGTATAAGTAATAAAAATGTAGTAATTTGTATGTAACGTACATGTATAAGTAATACAAATGTAGTAATTTGTATGTAACGTACATGTATAAGTAATACAAATGTAGTAATTTGTATGTAACGTACATATATAAGTAATAAAAATGTAGTAATTTGTATGTAACGTACATGTATAAGTAATAAAAATGTAGTAATTTGTATGTAACGTACATGTATAAGTAATACAAATGTAGTAATTTGTATGTAACGTACATGTATAAGTAATACAAATGTAGTAATTTGTATGTAACGTACATGTATAAGTAATAAAAATGTAGTAATTTGTATGTAACGTACATGTATAAGTAATACAAATGTAGTAATTTGTATGTAACGTACATGTATAAGTAATAAAAATGTAGTAATTTGTATGTAACGTACATGTATAAGTAATACAAATGTAGTAATTTGTATGTAACGTACATGTATAAGTAATAAAAATGTAGTAATGTGTATGTAACGTACATGTATAAGTAATAAAAATGTAGTAATTTGTATGTAACGTACATGTATAAGTAATAAAAATGTAGTAATTTGTATGTAACGTACATGTATAAGTAATAAAAATGTAGTAATTTGTATGTAACGTACATGTATAAGTAATACAAATGTAGTAATTTGTATGTAACGTACATGTATAAGTAATAAAAATGTAGTAATTTGTATGTAACGTACATGTATACGTAATAAAAATGTAGTAATTTGTATGTAACGTACATGTATAAGTAATAAAAATGTAGTAATTTGTATGTAACGTACATGTATAAGTAATAAAAATGTAGTAATTTGTATGTAACGTACATGTATAAGTAATAAAAATGTAGTAATTTGTATGTAACGTACATGTATAAGTAATAAAAATGTAGTAATTTGTATGTAACGTACATGTATAAGTAATAAAAATGTAGTAATTTGTATGTAACGTACATGTATAAGTAATAAAAATGTAGTAAGTTGTATGTAACGTACATGTATAAGTAATAAAAATGTAGTAATTTGTATGTAACGTACATGTATAAGTAATAAAAATGTAGTAATTTGTATGTAACGTACATGTATAAGTAATAAAAATGTAGTAATTTGTATGTAACGTACATGTATAAGTAATACAAATGTAGTAATTTGTATGTAACGTACATGTATAAGTAATACAAATGTAGTAATTTGTATGTAACGTACATGTATAAGTAATAAAAATGTAGTAATTTGTATGTAACGTACATGTATAAGTAATAAAAATGTAGTAATTTGTATGTAACGTACATGTATAAGTAATAAAAATGTAGTAATTTGTATATAACGTACATGTATAAGTAATAAAAATGTAGTAATTTGTATGTAACGTACATGTATAAGTAATAAAAATGTAGTAATTTGTATGTAACGTACATGTATAAGTAATATAAATGTAGTAATTTGTATGTAACGTACATGTATAAGTAATACAAATGTAGTAATTTGTATGTAACGTACATGTATAAGTAATAAAAATGTAGTAATTTGTATGTAACGTACATGTATAAGTAATAAAAATGTAGTAATTTGTATGTAACGTACATGTATAAGTAATAAAAATGTAGTAATTTGTATGTAACGTACATGTATAAGTAATAAAAATGTAGTAATTTGTATGTAACGTACATGTATAAGTAATAAAAATGTAGTAATTTGTATGTAACGTACATGTATAAGTAATAAAAATGTAGTAATTTGTATGTAACGTACATGTATAAGTAATACAAATGTAGTAATTTGTATGTAACGTACATGTATAAGTAATAAAAATGTAGTAATTTGTATGTAACGTACATGTATAAGTAATAAAAATGTAGTAATTTGTATGTAACGTACATGTATAAGTAATAAAAATGTAGTAATTTGTATGTAACGTACATGTATAAGTAATAAAAATGTAGTAATTTGTATGTAACGTACATGTATAAGTAATAAAAATGTAGTAATTTGTATGTAACGTACATGTATAAGTAATAAAAATGTAGTAATTTGTATGTAACGTACATGTATAAGTAATAGAAATGTAGTAATTTGTATGTAACGTACATGTATAAGTAATAAATATGTAGTAATTTGTATGTAACGTACATGTATAAGTAATAAAAATGTAGTAATGTGTATGTAACGTACATGTATAAGTAATAGAAATGTAGTAATGTGTATGTAACGTACATGTATAAGTAATAAAAATGTAGTAATTTGTATGTAACGTACATGTATAAGTAATAAAAATGTAGTAATTTGTATGTAACGTACATGTATAAGTAATACAAATGTAGTAATTTGTATGTAACGTACATGTATTAGTAATAAAAATGTAGTAATTTGTATGTAACGTACATGTATAAGTAATAAAAATGTAGTAATTTGTATGTAACGTACATGTATAAGTAATACAAATGTAGTAATTTGTATGTAACGTACATGTATAAGTAATACAAATGTAGTAATTTGTATGTAACGTACATGTATAAGTAATACAAATGTAGTAATTTGTATGTAACGTACATGTATAAGTAATACAAATGTAGTAATTTGTATGTAACGTACATGTATAAGTAATAAAAATGTAGTAATTTGTATGTAACGTACATGTATAAGTAATAAAAATGTAGTAATTTGTATGTAACGTACATGTATAAGTAATACAAATGTAGTAATTTGTATGTAACGTACATGTATTAGTAATAAAAATGTAGTAATTTGTATGTAACGTACATGTATAAGTAATAAAAATGTAGTAATTTGTATGTAACGTACATGTATAAGTAATAAAAATGTAGTAATTTGTATGTAACGTACATGTATAAGTAATACAAATGTAGTAATTTGTATGTAACGTACATGTATAAGTAATACAAATGTAGTAATTTGTATGTAACGTACATGTATAAGTAATACAAATGTAGTAATTTGTATGTAACGTACATGTATAAGTAATACAAATGTAGTAATTTGTATGTAACGTACATGTATAAGTAATAAAAATGTAGTAATTTGTATGTAACGTACATGTATAAGTAATAAAAATGTAGTAATTTGTATGTAACGTACATGTATAAGTAATAAAAAGCTACATGTTTGTCTTGACATGTATCTACCAAGACAATATACATTTTAATGAATGCAACACATTTTGATTCAGTAAAAAAGTCCCTGATGAAGCTTTTTCGCTTTCATGTAAAGAGAATATAGTGGGAACATGAAACAGTAAAATGCCGTGATATCAAACAGTAAAAGATTGTGAAGCCAAAACTTCAATCAGGTTTAATTGAAATATATACTTTAGTCTTTTTCTTCTAATAATTAGGCAATTGGTTTCAGTCGATTGACATGAATGAACATTGGATGAAACATGTGTTGTAATTATCGTGGGTATAATTACGTTGTAACTACTTTGTTGTAAACACATAATGATAATCATCTTCTATGAAAGAAGCAGATCTGTCTTGATGCAAAATAGCACAAAATATTGCAATTTTACAACATATCAGTCCGAAAGATTAAGTGCATATTTTTCTTATATTAAATACACATACTCCGTGTGGGCCAATTATACTTGTTCAACCCTGCCACCTTTTGTTGAAGTGCCTGTCCCAAGCAAGATAATTGATCGGTCATGTATTTAATATTACCTCTTTCTACGATTTTGATATTAGTTTTAGAATTGTTTTTATTTTTCATTTTATTCTTATACCACTATAACAGGTTATTTCTATAATCATCTTAGTATTATTTTTTATTATTGAAATTTTATCTATAATCAAAACAAAATGAGCATCAAAATAACTAACAGTGATTTAACGATTTCAAATAATTAATAATGTATTTATTTGTCAACAATCCTGGTCCTGATATTGTGAAGTTTCTTGTTACTATAAACGGACAACAACACATATTAATAGGTCGTATGTCGTATGTTATTGTGTTTGGAATTATCTACGAGAAATGTAAACATGGTATACATGAAGATCAGAAATGTGAACAGGTCAATTGAACATGATTACTGTATACAACTATGAACTGGGCATGTAATACATGTGGCTTTTCAATTACACAAAGGACAAATATAAATGTACACACGACATAGAAAAGTTTGTTGCTTTGTACTGGAAAAACACATATCCGAACAAAGTATTTTATATTTTTGCAACTGCATTCTGACAAACACAAATATGAAATATAATCCATGTATAAATTAATTTGAAAACTGCATGAAAGCAAAACAAAAAGTAAAAATGTATATTCTTCTAAGATTTCCATTGTCTTTTGTAATTGTACTAGGAAGGGATGGTTTAGGCCCATACAACTAATTTAACTCCGCCACCGTTTATTTATATATCTTTATTCTCATACAGCCAAATACAATGGTACAGAGAAAAATAACAACATAATAATAACATAACAAGACTTTTTACAAATTATACATAGGTTAAGGAACAACAGTGTGTAAGCCAGGAGTACAAAAGATCTTATTGATATGTTTGATAAATATACATAATTTTCGTAACAGCGATTGTTTTTTGGTAGATAGAAGTTCAAAGAATTTGACAACATTATGTCTTTTCATAAAATATTTTGGAAGAAGCTGCTTGCGTTTATCGTTTAAAGAGGAACACTCTAAAACATAGTGGTATTCATCGCCTAATTTCTGACAATTACATAAATTACAGTACCTGTTTTCTCTATCAATATTTCTCCATCTACCGGTTTCAATCGGTAGATAGGGATTTGTTGTCCTAAATCTACACAGTCTGATTGCATCACCTATATTTAAAATATTGAAATATTCCTCGAATTCGAATTTGGTTTTAAAAATCCTATAATTTAATGCTTTTGAAGAATCTGACAGAGATGTTTGCCAATTCTGTACAAACTGATCTATCAATCGCTGTTTCACAACACATTTTAACCATTCTTTATTATTAACATTTTCTGTTTCCCATATATATGTAAATCCACACTCATTTAGAATTGTTCTGATAAAATAAACCCAATTTAAATTAGTATCACCATTTTCATTCAAATTTCTAGAAAGCCTATAAAATACATTTGACAATTTAGTGTGTATTGAAGTGTATGTAAGCGGTCATGTGTATTAGGTGTATAGATTGTGCCTGTTTTTACGATTGTTCTTTTAGATTTAGGAGCTATTTGGACAGAGTGGTATTATTTGCTTTTTTCATTTTGTTACATCGGTATTTGAGATTTTAATGTTTACCAGAGGTCTTGCTGAGTAAGTTTCCACTGGATTTTTTTTCTTCGTTATTTAAAACTATTTGTATCAATGTCTTAAGGCATGGTGCTTGTTGTTCGTTATTGGTTTTCAACAATAAACGTGCTTATTTGTATCTGTAATGCTTTGAAGTTAATTAACATAGATAAGATTTAAATTAATTTTAAATCAAAGTTTTATGATATCACCGTATAGTCTTTCATGTTATATTAGTATTTTGAGGGACTTAATAAAGGAAGCAAAAACAATATTGTTTCCAAGAAAGCTATATATGTTTTTTCATTTATTTAGACATGATGATAGAACCAAATTAAATGCTTAAAACCATAATGTTTGCAAAATTGAACGTAAAAACGACATCATCCACTGCTGATTGTGTTCCTCAAAGATCCAGAAATAGACCTAATAGAAAGTTTAGAAAAAACATGGAAACAATTCTTACCGTCCATTTGTACCCTGTTACCCTTTGTCAACATGGTATTCTTAGATATTCTAAGCATTAATAGTGACTTTAATATTAATATATAAGAAAAGTAACTAAAGCCATAAAATATTATTTTTGTTTTGTCTTGCCCTTTCACCTTGTGACATTAATCAAGTTTAAAGGTAAAACATATTTCTTGAATAGCCAAGGTAATAACATCTTAATTCACTTATTAATGTGTGCAACTTCTATTAAAGATTTTACGGATGATATTTTTTTTGCAAAGTCATTAGATCCCATCTATCAAAAGTGGAATAAAGGTTTAACATGACACGTTTGCCTTTATTCGTATGAGGCAGATTTCATACAGGGGCTTCTCAAGAAAAACGAAAAGAAGCTAGCCCAATCCTTTAATTTCTCGTTCCACTATATAGATGATGTCCTTTCACTAAATAATTCTAGGTTTGGTGATTTTGTTGATCGGATCTATATCGTTGAGCTTGAAATAAAGGATACCACAGATACAGATAGGTATGCTTCATACCTTGACTTGCACCTCGAAATCGACAGTGAGGGAACGAAACTTTACGACAAATGAGATGATTTCAATTTTCCCATTGTGACCTTTCCATTTATATGTAGCAACATTCCAGCAGCACCTGCATATGGAGTATACATCTCTCAGATGATACGATATTCCAGAGCTTGTGATGCCTATCAGAATTTCCTTGATAAAGGGTTGCTGCTATCAAGGAATCTACTGAACCAAGGGTTCCTGTTGGTCAAGTTGAAGTCATCACTTCGAAAATTTTACGGTCGCAAACATGACTCGGTTGACCGTTATGGAATATCTGTGTTACAAATGACCACGGATATGTTCCACTTGTCGTAAACACTTCCCAGTCCTTTCATCATTTACGACTTATTACCGGGTTTGTAACTAGATTAACACAACGGGTGTCACTAGTGGAGCAGGAACTACTTACTCTTCCGGAGCACCTGAGTTCACCCACGGTTTTCAGTGGGGTTCGTGTTACTCTATCTTTAGTTTTATATGCATGTTTTGTTAATCGTTGTTTGTTCTTTTGTACTTTTTCTTTTTGCCATTGTGTTGTCTGTTCTTCTTCGATATACCGATTCTGATTGCCCCTTTGGTATCTTCAAACTCTTCCGTAACATAATCAATTTCATATTTGGTTCAATCTTTAACTTTGTTAATAATATCACCCCAAACATGTCATCACTATGCAGAACGTAATACCTGAACCATACAGTTTGATATACTTATACCAAACACTAATGAAATAATACCACAAATATATGGGAGTCACGATCCAAACATGTCAAGTATAAATGAGGTCAACGATTTCACTCTCGTCAAAGAGTTCCGATCGAAAATGTGTGGTCAACATCCGGGATATTTTAAAGCGGTATTTTTAAAGAAGACACAGATAATTATCGAAGTATTTATGAATATACTGTGTATACAATGTTTTGAATTATGATGCTTTATGATTGTTATTATTATTAATTTAATTTTTTGTCCAAATATCATTTATTTTTGCAGTGTAAAATTAGATTTTTCTATAAGTTATAAGGAATCCGGCATCAAAATCATTACAATCAACTGAAATATTGCTATATCTTGCATTTACGAATGAATTAAATGTTGCCCCCCAAAAAAAGTATTCATGAATGATTGATTTTACTTAGAAATATTATTTTGTTGAGGAAAAGTCAATTAGTAACTAATTATACCCTAAAACTTGATGTCAACAGATGTTTTTGAAATCCGGCTTGGTCAAAATGTAAACATGTATACAAACCGGTTGTGTCATTTATTAAGAAACGAATTTGTCAGTATGTAAATACGACTGATCGTATTATTATTGATCATTATATTATATTGCAATTTAACAATAGTTATGATTAGGAAATATCTCAAAAGCGATAAATACTGATCCATAGTATGAATATTCGTCATGGCTGCTAATTTCAGCTACTTTGGACAATACAAAAATCGTTATTTCTATGTTAAATTGCTACTGTCGCAAACACTTGATTTATTTATGCTTTTTGTGACACTGGCATCACGGTTGGTGCTCAATACGCTACATTCACTTTAAGTCGCTGTCCAGGCGCATCAATTGAGTAGTGGGAGATTCTTTTTATAGCACAATATTTTAATTTTATACTCGTTGATAACGAAGTAAGTCACTCTGTGGAAATAATTTCGTGGATACGATATTTAAATTTCTTCACAGTATAATGTTTACATTAAGATTACAGATAAGCAAATAAACAAAGGCTGTAGTATCGAATTCCTTGCCGCACGAACGATTTTGGCAGTTTGTATATAACGAAAATGCTAGGTATACTCGATTAATGCAACGTTCGTTACAAGTTGTAATACGACAAAAGTTTGTGCTTTGGATGTTATAGTCCCCTGCTCATCCACCAATATTAATGCCAAAAGTATTTGAATCACTCGTATATATTTTGCATTTTTTGGGGGGAATAGAAATGACAGACTGAATGAATTTGCTATGTTGATATATATTTATAATAAGTGCTATGTGATCTTGTAACGAACGCACAACCCTACACTGTGTCGAGTCTTATTTATATTACGTTATTTTAGTTAATAAAAAAATATTTTCGGAGGAGTGAAACGATGGAGAAAAATAATAGACAATATAATTATATACATTGTCGAAAATATAAAATTTATCGTGTTATTTCAAAAGCCCCAAAGAAACTGTCAAATTGTCTAAAAAGAGCAGAAACAAGCGTTATTCTAATCGTTTTTGATTGTGTCTTCTGTGAAGTCCGCGCTTATAAGTTTATAAGCATAAATGCTGTTACTGTTTCTTACCGTCGCTGAACATGAATCAGGTAACCAGAAAAAGATATCTTGGTCAGAAACCAAATACAAATGTATAACAAAAAATATCCGGTCAATACAATGGTACTACTCGAACAGAACAAGTGCAGGATAAAAAAAACCATTAACTTGGCAGCGAAGAAATACTATAATATTAAAGCATCTTATGTTTCAATCTTGCGATTACCCTCATTCTATTTGTATAAGCTTCAGACAATTTGATTGCTACATTTATATTATATTGTGAGCTCCATACTGATGTTTGTGTATCTTTACATTCAACATTCACTTACTAGTATCTGCTATATATTAAATTTACTTTACAGATGAATCCTATCAGTGTAACAGCCGTTGAGGAGTTGTTTCATGAAATGCGGGACAAGTCATATTTTTCTTCAGTTTGTGGGATGGAGATGCAATGAGCAATCTCTATAGAAGACCTTCCATAGTTGCTTCCTACCAAGTTTCGGTTCATTTGGCTAAGAAGTCTTAGAGGAGAAGATTTAAAAAAATCTGCCAATCAGAAACAAGAATCTCCTGTCGCGACCATGTTTGTTAATGGATAGGGACGAAATGAGTAATCGCTACAGAGGACCTTCAATATATGCTTCCTACTAAGTTTCACTACATTTGGCAGAGGCCTTTCAGAGGAGACGATTAAAATGTGAAAAGTAAGCAGATGACAGACGACGGAAGACGGGCGCCAAGTGATGGTAAAAGCTCACATTGCCATTGGCAAGCTGAGCTAACCACAGTCAGCGGGTAGATATGTCGCTCCACTCGGACACATTATTCTGATTCCGAGCCAACCAGTCTTTGCTCTTTCTCCTTAATGATGTGTTCTTAGTGGAGAAGCAACAAATACCAATTTCATATTCTTTTGTTTGACCCGACCGGGGCTCGTCCCCACAAGCTATCGCACTCGAGGCGAGCACGTTAACCATTACGCTACCGATGCGGTTCCCTATTTTTATTTAATTTTTATTAACTTTTTTAATCAAACTTTTTTATTGTCCTTCAATATATTATTTGAAAACAAAAATTAATCCAAAACAATAAGAGTTACTTGATATCTATATAAACAGTGAGAGTTCCTTTGAATATTGCAATAATCCAACTGCATAGCAAATAAAGAAAAAAAATTACAAGTTCTATACAAAATCATGACCATTCTGTCGAAGGTGACTTTCAGTTGTTTACATAGACAAAACCGGTTCTACTGAAACACAATTTTTGGGACTCAATCGGAAAGTAGTGGCTGACAGGGCCGGAACGAATGTACGTTAATAAGCATTGTGTTTTTCACTGTAGTAAGTCTAAAACTATTCATGGTGGCACGTCAGTGCAAACTATCATGTATATAAGCATTACAAAGGGTTTATGTACTTTAATTACACATATAGACTACTTTTTATAGCTTTATTTGATGATTTCAATCTCATTATTAGCATTTGTCATTGTTTATGTCCATCATTTTATCCATATCTGAGTAATCGATGAAGTTAACCACAGTAACATATAGGTAAACACAAACAAAAATAATCGACAGATGATGACATCTTCTGGATTCAAGATATAATAATACTACATGATCATAATATTTACTTTTTGTCGTCGCCTGTATGTCAATCATGCCTAAGTGACTTGTACCAGAAGCTGACAGAACATTTTCGACCGGAGCTCTTTGACGACAGTGGATGTGTTGGTAGTTTATGATGTTAATAACAAAGGTTGGTGGAGTATGATTTTAGTTTACTTAGTACATTTGTAAAATAAAGTAATGGCATTTAGGACCAAGAAGCATCAACACAAATGTAGTAATTCAAATAGTATATCCTATATGTCTAGTAATTAGACAAAGATCCTAAATGGTTTTCTCCTGCACTTGTTCTATTTGAGCAAGCAAGTTGCATTGACTAGATACATTTTTGCTCTACACTGTCACTGACTGAAATATGGTACCCCTTCCACATGTTACCTGTTGAGATTTGGGAACCTAATTGTAAATCCAGTTCACTTCCTGTTGACAGAAAATATCAAATTGTTTAATTCAAAATATAAACGTCAATGGATTAATGTGATTTTTTCTGCAGGATAAACAATGCAGTGTAATTGTTGTTGGGGAACCTCGCCTTCATGCCAGTTTTTAAGCCTCATGCACATACACTTTATATCCTAAGACAATATACTCATTATGGTCTATCTACTGCAAAATATGGATCCCATACAAATCAAAGATGGGAATTTTACAACAAGAAAATTATAATTAATCTCGAGTGGTTGTTATAAATTGACGCATTCAAAATATAGATCATGGTATGAAGCTGACGAACCTGCTAGTTCTCGTTGCAAGTATCTTGCGGGTAATCTAAAATAATTAATGGTTATATTTCGAGACCTTGTCACAGTCGTTATAGTCAAGCTTTTATTATATTTTATTTATTATATCTTTATTATATTTGCAGGTATCGACATTTACAGGGCTAAATACATTTTAAAATTGAATCTTAATAGTGATGACAAAACGTTATACAACTGACAAAGCACCAATATACAAAATGGGAAACGTCAAATTAATATAAACAAATGATATATTTTAAAGAAATACCATTTCAGTTTGTTAGATATTAACGATTTAATTGGATGGCTGTGATATTTATATCGTGTTATTGTGGACATGACAAACATAATCAATCGTGGAACATTACAGATATCTAGTATACTGTGCTTGGCACATCTTACCTAAATAACTATTGGCATATAAACAGGCTACATGGGTGTCGAAATGGGCAAGATCGTCTGACGTGGATCTTGTCCGGATACCCTCCTCAACGGTCAGTTCTTTATGACTGTAAGGACCCCCCTCCCCATTACGTTTGGTAGTTACGATGTACATGAAAGAATACTTTAAGTATTCATAGGCAATATCTCGCCACCACCCGGAAGCAAAACAAAAACATAAACAAGACAACAAAGGAAAACAAACAACAAAATAAACAACAACAAAACAGGAGAGTGACATTTATCAGTATATCTATTTATTCTTCTCATCTTGTAATCGAAAGAAACAAAAACTGCTTTCATAGAAAAGTACACGTAAATCATATTTTAATCCACGTTACAATAACGTTTAATAAATATATATCAATGCTAAATATAAACAGCAATACCAAAAGTCATTATCATCTCTGTTATATACACTTTTTGTGATACATTAGTTGACACATTAAAACATACGATTGCCGCCTGATAAAACCAGAATATTGTGAATAATTTTCCTATTTGACATCTTTGTGTACTGTTATAAACATGTATTTGTCTAAGGCCGTTATTACCATAAACCAATATGTCACGTTAGCAATAATGTCGTTATAAAAGTTCTACCAATATGTTATCTCACAAAGAGATTTGGACTAATAATGGTCATGTGATTAATGGCTGACATTATAACAGTGAACCGTAAAGTACATAATATGTACTAGTTCCGAGGAATTCATTTGCTTGTATCATTGAAATGGGAAAGATAGAGAATGGCGTAAAAAACAATATATTAATACAATGAATACCGAATGTTTAATATATACAATACATATCAACGTGTTACGTTGCTATTACATCGAAAGTTCTACTGTGTCCGAAAACTGCAAATGGGTAGTTTTTGGTTGAAATGAAATAAGCTTTTTTTTTTTAGTTTAAACATATTTTTATTTGCTAAATATAACAAATAGGGATCAGACACAAGTTTTTCCAACTTATGAAGTCTTCTCCCGAATACAATAATTTGCAATATGGATTAGCATGCGCAATGAAATGATATAATATGTATATAATAGCACAGAGTTAAATATACAAAGAATTATTATATACAAAAACAATATACGAAAGGGAAAAAAAAAGGAAAAAAGAAAAGAGAATAAATACTTTTGGAGATGTGTGTTGGTTCTTTAGATCATTTAGACAATTGTAAAAATTTTCGGAGTCTTTAATATATTTAAAAGCATGCTTAAAAATAGTTATATTTTCTTGATATGTTAGGAGATCACTTCCTTTTGTCAGTAGATTTACATCAATATTAATGTTAGAAGGTAGCCAGTTAAGACTATTAAATATTATTTCCCCGTTATCTGTATATTTATCACAATCAAAAAAGAAATGGTGAGAATTTTCACATGGTGCGCCACAGTTACAGGAAGCATTTGATAAAATTTTAACTTTACATAAATCGTAATTCAAGAAGGATGCATTGCAGCGAAGCTGTGTTAGAATTATATTTAATTTTCTATGACCATAAGAATAGTGTCTCGGAATTGGCATTGAGATTGAACTGCGGATTGCCCTTTTAAATTTAGATAATGTGTCAAGATTACGCACTGAAAGATTAAGGTTATTCAATTCCCTTACTGTAGCTGAGACGAAAGTATCTCTAGTTAAAGATAGTCTACAGAATGGAACAATAATATCGTTGCAATTTCGAAGGGGATAAATAGTCGTACTTTGGATTGTTGGGGGAATAAGATCGAGTAAATAAGAGGGTGTGCTACCGTTTTGGATATTATATAATAATTGGAGCTTTCTCCTAGTTCTTCTTTCTTCCAATCTCTCCCAGCCAGTTTCTCTATATAGATATTCTGTGTTGGTAAAGATTGGAAGTCCGATGATAATTATAGCTGCCTCCAACTGTAGCCTCTCCAATTTGCACGAATTAGAGACACCACAGTTGTCCCAGACCTCACATACATACTCAGATATTGGTCGAATGTTTATTAAGTTTAATTTCTCTAAATTTTGTCTATTTATTTTATATTTCAATTTACGCAAAACACATATGTTTTTAGAGACACTTTTTATTAAATTTTCTACATGTGTATTCCATTTTGCTTCCTCGCTAAATGTTATCCCCAAATGTTTATGGTCTGATGTAAGTGGAATTAATTTTCCATCAAAATAAAAATAAAAATTTGTTGAGTTTTCTACATTTTTAAACGGCATGATTTCAGTTTTGTCTGGGTTGAAAGACATCGACCATCTCTTTGACCAGTCACCAAGTTCATGTAGATCATGATTTATGACATATTTTATTTGATCTCCATCTTGGCTTGCATAGCCAAGGGAAGTGTCATCAGCAAACAAACGGCTTAAGGAAAGAAGCTTATCACCAATATCATTGATGTAAACCAGAAATAAAAGAGGAAAAAGAACAGATCCTTGGGGGATCCCAGCAGACACAGACACATATGAGGACGACGAATCTCTGCTTACTACTTTTTGTGTCTACAATATCAATAATTTTCAAACCATTTTAGTAAATTCCCTTTTATTCCATAACAATTCATTTTATGTATCAAACCTTTGTGCCAAACTTTATCGAAAGCCTTTGAGAAATCACAGAAAACGAAGCAACATAGTTCTTTTTTTTCAAGAAAGTCTAAGATAGTATTATATGGTTCTATTAATTGGTTGACTGAGGAATGCTTAGGCAAAACACCAGATTGGTACTGGTAGATAAGCTTGTTTTGTATTAAATGGTTATATACGTGTTTGTATATCATCCTTTCCATTACCTAACCGACACAGCTAATCAGTGATATTGGGCGGTAATTAGAAGGTAAAGAAGTATCACCTTTTTTAAAAATCGCTATGACATGTGCATTTTTCCAACTAAGGGATATTTACATTGACGGAGAGATTTGTTAAAAATTTGTAGTGGGATAGCTATCTTTTCTGGGGAAATTTTTAACATTTTGTGACTAATTTTGTCGGGTCCAGAAGCTTTGTATGGATCAATAATTTTTAAAATATCTACAATTTCATTTATGGTTACAAACATCTCATTTATATCAAAGTCTGGAAGAGGCACGTTCCCCTCCTCCAACTTCCATATAAGACTAAAGTATTTATTTAATAAATCACACTTGTCTTCATCTCCATACACAATATCGTCGAAGTTTTCATCATTTATAGAGTTTCTAAGAGGAGGAATACAGTTGCTTCCCTTATTTGATTTGATAAGCATTTTCATAATTTTTCAGTATGTTTTTGGATTGGACGAGTTTTCTAAAAGAATGTGATCTAAATTATTTTCAAAATTTTCTTTTGCAATTTTTTTCATGTTATTTACTTTATTTCTCTGTTTTTTATATAGTTTAAAGGGATATTGTCTACTAAAATCGTAATTTTTTCATACCCAAAATTATTGTCGTTTTCCGTACTGACCTTCATAAAATGAAGATTAACACCGACTTATGCTGCAAAAGATACGATTTTTTGACAAAAAAGACCCAAAACTATCGTTATCAGAATTATTGTCCTGGATGACAATATTCAAATCTATTCATATGGCCTTCTATGTGAACACGTCTTGAGCATGCGCACTGTTTAGAAACAATAAACAACATGTGGTTCTTGGGCAAAAGAGAAACTGTCAACGCGTGGAAGAAAGTGGACATTGACGGATTCAGAGAGAAAGATGAATAGAAGTGAAGTATCTTCCAAATGGAACAAATGCAGGATATATGTAGGGGATCAGTTGGACCGTTGGAACGAACTCAAGGAAGTGCTACGCGTCCAAACTCGCGCTGAATTTGCAAATATTTTGTTTGATAGGTAAGCCGAACATGTTTTTTCCTTCTTTTCTCAATCGTTTTTCATATTTTATGAATTTATGATGATGCCTATGATCATTTTCGGTAGATATTATTCAATATATGTAATCTTGCACCTGGCAACAGCAAATTATTGTCAATGAATAGCATAAAACGGCCGTATTTGCGAGGTAAACAAACACGAATTTTAACATCCATGCTGCAGCATCCGGGCTACTGGCATAAAATTAGATAAAAATAGATTTGGCCTCGCTCAGGTCAGTGAATAATTAATTAGCTTCCAGTAACGATGGTCAAACTTTTTTATATCGAAAAAACAACGTTTCGTAGCGTATTCGCCAATAATTCGGTGTTTAATCTTCATTTTATGAAGGTCAGTACGGAAAACGACAATAATTTTGGGTATGAAAAAATTACGATTGTGGAAGACACTATCCCTTTAATATCCCTTTCCCTGTGAAATTTCAAAACAGTTTTTCTAAATCGGTCCCCTATGCGAATTTCTTTTCGTATTTCGTTGTTAAACCACGGCCTATCATTATTCCGAATAGTTATTATTTTTGTCGGGATACATTCCTGTGCTATTTTTAGGAAACACTTTGTAAATTTTTCGCACATTTCATCAACGTCATTCAAGTGGTCAAGTTTTTCATTCCAGTTAATTTCATTTAATTTTTCTTCAAACTTTTCGTAATTAATTTTTTGATACTGCCAAATTTCTCTTTTAAAAGATCTCGAGATATTTTTGGAACATTGAAGAATTACGACTGAGGCATCATGATCACTAATATTATCAGGTAATTTAAAAACATCAGAAAATACATAATTAATTGTGTCACTTGCTATAATGGGATCTAATAATGTTCTACTGTGATTTGTTACCCTTGTTGGTTTCTCTATTACATTTGTTAAGTTAAAAAGCCTCATCATATCAATCAATTTGTTATTGTTTACAGACATAATGTCAGAGTTCAGATCTCCAGAGATCACAATATTTTCGTTTACTTGATATGCTAAACCTATAGCATGATTTAAGCGTGCCCAATATTCAGTGTCGGTCCATTCAGGTCGATATGTATTACACAAAAGAAAAGAGTGACCTTTGGCATGAACTTCAACCCAAATCGTTTCATCTATGTCATTTTCAAGTTCGTGTTTCCTGCAAATGCCGATGTCTTCCTTTGAGTAAATAAGTAACCCGCCACCAGAATTAGTACGATCTTTTCGTTGAGGATTTTTGTCAAATGAATCGAGTTCAATATCTCTGTTTTCAATGCTGTTGTCAAGATGTGTTTCAGTTAAAACAATAATATCGAATTCATCAACAAAATTTTGGAGAAAATTTATTTTATTTCTTATACTTCTAATATTGATATTGCATATGGATATGGATTTATCAGACAAAATATCTACCGCACTCAACGGTGTACTCGATATGCAAGCAGACTCAGGTCGAGGATTGGATTCAATATTGCCAACCAGTAATGTAAAATGTAAAACAAAAAGGATGAAAGCAACATTAACTTTTGGATTTAGACTTTGAAGGATTAAAAGTGAAGCAAATAGGAAGGAACATCGTAAGTTAGTAATTAAGATATCATGAAAAGTGTCAGAGCGAGAATCATAGCCGATATTAAGACTCGTTTTACAGGCATGAAACAGTCCGATAGCCGCTCTATAAGCATTTAAGTTGTTACCCATTTGGTTTAAAAAAGAAAGGTTGTATCATTTGCTTCCTGGCTATGCAGATGTTTCGCCGACCCAGAACCAAACACATCTCCTTGTGTATTAAAAATATCAGACAATTAAACACTTGTGATCTAGAAAAAAGTAAGATCACAAACAGATACTACATATAAACAGTTTGGAAAATGTACATGTGATTGAAATGTCATTGAATGAAATGTTTCGAAAAAATAAAATGGGAATGTTACATAATAGTCATAATTAAATCTATATGACATCCTTTATATCGAGAATGAATCCATCCCCCCACATCATGGGTGACTTATGCGTCCCCGCATATATGAGATGATAGACCCATTTGAGAGACAAAAATGTCACTACATGTCCCGTCGGTAATTTAAAAGAATTATTCTTGGATTAACATGTTATCCAGTTCGAAAAACATGATGTTTGTTGAGAACTAAAGCTTTATAATAATATCAAATTTTAACTTCAATTACCGACAAAACACTGTATAAACTTAAAATTTCATAACATGTTATTAAATACACAAAAATCCAATTGTTTACAACATACATAAGTGAATGACAAGTATGCTAGTTTCAGTCCAAATATGTGAGGAAACTAACACACCGATAATGTCGGTACAGTTTTGAGAAAACATGAAAGGGACAAATCATACTACAATAAAACACGCTGGTAGAAATGTACGACACATACTAAGTAATTATATTACAATAAAACAAGCTGGTAGAAATGTACGACACATACTAAGTAATTATATTACAATAAAACAAGCTGGTAGAAATGTACGACACATACTAAATAATTATATTAACGACTAGTGTTTCTTATAAAAAACAGTGATTGATAATTTACTTAATATTTTGACCATTTCCGTATTCAGTTTTATTGCTAAATTGAATTCAATAATCAGTGTCATGAATATAGTGTTTGGATGATAACCAAGTTTGTCATATTTGGTGTGTGGAAATTTCTTTCCATCAATAAACAAATAACTTTTGAATGTGTACATTTTTATAGCATAATTTGTCCTTTGAGACATACCCTCCATTCTATTTCAAATGTTACGTTACACAAAGGTCCCCAAAGGTAGCAAAAAACAATAACATTAAAAACATGTGGGTGATAGAAAATGATATCTTGGTACACGTCTCTACAGTATTGGAAATCATAATGCACATCGTATAACAATAAAACATACTTTGAATTCAAATTAGCTATTTATAATTTTATTAGAAATATCAGGCCCCCAAAGATATGAATAAAGAACCAGTATATCTAGCTGTTAGAAATATACGGCATATACTAACCACCAAATCATATCACAAATAGTAATAGTGAATGATAAATTACTGAATATTTGGACGATTTCCGTAATATTAAATTTTATTCCTAGATTGAATTTGATAATCAGTGTCATGAGTATAGTGAATTGAATAATAGCCAAGTTTGTCATGTTTGGTGTGTGGAAATTTCAGTTTATAAACAAATAACTTTTGGATGTATACATTTTTTGGCATAATTTGTACTTTGAGACAAGCCCTCCTTACTATTTATAAATCACATGTTACAATACACAAAGGTCCTCAGAGGTAGGGAAAAAAACAATAACATTAATTTTTTATTTATTTTTTTTTAAATGATATCATAGTACTGGACTCACAGTAATATATTTATGTTTGGCTTATTTTGTCATTTAACGTACATTGTGTATAGATATAATTAAAAAGAAAACCAAATATTTACTGAATTTGAGATAAATGACACGGCAAATAGTATTATTAACAATGGAGATTATTCGAGCAAACCTAGAAAAAAATAACAAAATTTGTGTGCAATGAACAAAATAAACTAAAATCAAAATTTTATTCAAAATAAACAGATGTTGTGATATTGTATATGTCTAAGTGGATGTTCAGTGCTATGGATGAAGTCCAGAATATCATCACGGTTGTTTATCAGTATTATACGGCTTGTTGTGTTCTGCTTAAGAAATATACGACCATCAGATGTCCAGTATGTGCATAGTAGGCCATTATATTTTAGTTCTGCAAGCTGCTTTACAAGTTCGGTTCGGTATTTAGTAAGGTTTTCAGTGATGAAGATTTTGTCTGGGTGTTTTTTCAAGCCCTTTTTATTACTATACACTTTGTTACGTGTTCTGTATGAAATGAATCTCACAATTACTTGGGATTTTCCATCTTTTACCTTCCCAATAATATGTGACCTTCCAATGTCATGCAAGTTGATATCAAGCCCAAGTTTGTCATTACACACATTGAGAATAAGCTCATCTGTATTAACAGGGTGCTTGACATTTCCCCTTTCATCAACAGGCACCTTAATGTTGTGGAAGCGAAGGCTGGTACGCTTTGAGTATTGTTCCTGACCTTCTATCCTGGATTCAAGCTCTATAATTTTATTGTACAATGCATCAACTTCAGTTGAATGTTCTTTCAAAGCCAATGTATGGTCTTTAACTGTTGTTTGGAGAGTAGTAATAATAGCTGCTTGCTTTGAAAGTGTTTGTGCCTGCTCAGTTATTGTTTTTTGTTGTTTGTTGACAGTTTCTATTAATGGATTTACATGAGCAGCAGCATGTGTTTTGATTTTATCATCAACAATATCTTTTATGGTTGCTTCTATTGTTTCACATATTTTCTCAGAAAGGATTGGAATGATTTTGTTGAGTACGTCAGGGCTAGTGAGAGCCTCTAATACTTTGTCCGTAATAGTTTACCTGGTACTGGGGGCCTTTTTGGGAATGATGTCGGATAGATCAGAAATTGAGTTTCGTCGCCTGATTTGTCTGTTTTCTTGTTTTTCTGTTGCTGGAAGGTCATCGGGACTGTCAGGTGAAGCTCTTTTATTAGTAATAGGAGTTGAAGTGGATATATTTGGCTGAGAACAAGAAATATTGTCATCACTGTTGACTCTACTAGGCGCAGACATCTTGGATTATGTAAACAAGATCGTACATGTAACAGGTTTAATGAAATGTTAATTAGTTCGGTAGTTACTGTATAAATCAGTCTTTGTATTGTTATCTCACATTAATATAGGTAGTTATATAATATCATATAGACTCAGGATTAAATATTTAAGCTATCCATCTATAATTCCCATTTTTTGGGTGGAGACTCGTTTACTCAACCAGCTGTATTTTGCGCATGCTCCTTCCTTCTGAAATAAGCTAAAATATATTAATGAATAGAAAACTCAATAACTCTAATCGTGGCTAGTTGATTTATTTATTGTTTCATATATATAATATTCAAACAGAATATTTACGATATCATTTATATAAACAACTGTTTTCCATATATCTTTGAAAATTTCATGCTTAATCACTGTCATAATCACCTTCACAGGCAAACATTATTTTATTCTCATTGTAATTATATTAATTGATATGCACTGATTGATCCTCCTATTTGTAACTATTTATAGAACATTTATATATGCACATATCAGTATAACATGGATTACAACCAGTATCCTACAGGATCATTGATAATGTGAGATTAATAGATCTCCTACCCAGGGTTAGAATTATGGTGTTTAACGACACTTTCAACAATATTCAGCTATATAGTGGTAGTCAGTTTTATTTGAGGAAGAATCCGGAGTAACCGGAGAAATCCACCGACCCGTGGTAAGTGACTAACAAACTTGATCACCGGAGAAATCCACCGACCCGTGGTAAGTGACTAACAAACTTGATCACATGATGTTGTATCGAGTACACCTCGTCATTAGCGAGATTCTAACAACCAACTTTAGCGGTGATAGGCACTAATTATATAGGTGAATCCAACTACCATACGATCACGACTACGACGACCACTTCTCCAGTAAAATGTTTGCATTGGTTATCTACGATAGGTAACTGTAATCTCGTTCTAGGTTACGCAGCATTTACTGCTCTGTAAATCTATTGCTTCTACAACAAAGCGCCACTCACAATAAACATGTTTCAATTTGGAGATTGTATTCTAACAAAGTATAAACTATATGTACTAATAAAAGCTTGGATGAATCACTAATTCATCTCAGAGTTGACAACGAGGGCCGATTTCAATTTTACCATTGTGGATTATTTATATGTAACAACATTCCAGCAGCACCTGCATATGAAGTATATATCTCTCAGTTGATACGATATTACAGAGCTGGTAGTTCCTATCAGGATTTCCTTGATAAATGATTGCTGCAAACAAGGAATCTACTGAACCAAGGGTTCCTCTTGGTTGAGTTGAAGTCATCACTTCGAAAGGTTTATGGTCGCCCCCACCACTTGGTTGACCGCTATGGAATATCTGTGTCACAAATAACCACGGATATGTTCTAATTGTGGTAAACACTTCAAGGTCCTATCCTCATTCATGACTTATCACCTGGTTAGTAGCATGAGTACACCCCGCCCCCAGTTTTTAGTGGGATTCGTGTTGATCGATATTTAATTTTCTATGTAGAATTTAATAGATAATTTTGTGTTGTTTAATTTTTTTTCATTTGGCCATTGCCTTGTATGTGCTTCTATTTACGGCTTCTTCAAACTATTCCTAATTAAATATTATAGGATTAAACGCATTTTTTCCGGAGTTTATTTATGTATAACCTGGACCAATTCACTCACAAACAAATAAAAGTCCGAACTTTTATTTGTTTGTGAGTGAATTGGTCCAGGTTATACATAAATAAACTCCGGAAAAAATGCGTTTAATCCTTATAATTCTGTAACTAAGTTTTTATTTCATTTGTTTTGAAAATTTACCTTCGAGGATCCCCAATACGCACACATACATTCCATTGATGTGTGTCGGCCGGCCATGAATAACAACATGAACTAACCTTGTTTTCCTACTTTAAACTAGACAGTGATGTAATTAAGTTACTGATATATTCCAATTTGATGGCATTTTGCATTTAGCTACTCAAACAAGTAAAATGCCCACAAAATCGTAAAATAAATCAGTAACCAGCTTGTGTCAATCAGCGTCCCTTGTAAACAACGTCACAGGATGACGATATATTACAAAAGTCAAAGTCGATAGATGGTTGTCTTAAGTATTTTTTCCGGAATTTTTTTTTTATGTCAACAATACAAGCTTTTGTTTTCATTGGCATTTATTTTTTTATTTCATATCTAACAATAATTGTCGATTATTAACAATAAACATTGTTTCTTTTATCTTTTTTTATTATCGGGAATCCAAGCCGCCATTTTGTTTACATTGCGAAAAAAGTAGTCCGGTGAACATCGTCTATCGAAAAATAAACTGACAAAACCCCGCCTCCATAAGCGCTTATACCCAATCAGAGTATAGGATTTCTAATTATGTAAATCATATAAGAATTATAATATATTATTCTTTTAAATAAATGATAATGTTTACACACAGATGATTATATCGATTTCAAAGCAATAGTTAAACAACATTTGACACCGATATTAAAGTGAAAACTAATTTCACCTTAAAACAACAAATATTACAACTGACAAACAAACCTCATGTGTTGCTAGCTTTGATACGACATAATTAATGCTTTGGCTAGTGAAAACATATAATTGTCAGTTCGTTTCTAATAAAGCGGGAACACTTAACGGGATAATTCAATGTTGAACTTAAATTAATGTACATCGTTTATTTTAAGCTATTTCATTTTTCTGAAGTGATTATCAAACACGCATTGATATAACCCATCTTTTCTAAACTTATGAACACATTTCCGATTAGCAGCCATTGACAACTTTCATATATTTATAGCACTTAAGACATGAACTAGCTAGCTTATCATCAAAGATATGTGTATTGTCTTGAAGTAAAATGATCAAATAAAATGATCAATATTGTATTTGTTTCTAGTAAATCTCGTTTTGACGAGATAATTGGAGATTGTTATAAAATAAGACATAGCAATGATTGCTCATCTTAACGGCTGATCACGTGGCTTATATAAAATACATCTGTGACGACGTATATCGAACCCAAAACCTATCTCTTGCATTCAATTTCTCATTTGATAGGAACACGTTGATTTTTCAATTATAATAATGAATTGCGTCAAATTGTTATCTATCACTTTGCAGAAAATATGGAAACTTCACAATGTTTGTTTTGTATTTTATATATTTCCCTATGATCAGTACTGTTATTGGTATGGTAAGTGATTTATTATGTGTTTCTCCTGGATTTACGAGCGAGATGTTGATAGGTTTATGTGTTTCTCCTGGTTATACGAGCGAGATGTAGATACGTGTTTGGTCCACGTATCGTCTTTAAAGTGACAAACTAGTACAGGAAATGTTGGACGTTTATTACAAAATCTAAGTTTCTTTTTCAGAACGTAGATGTTTTCTTTCCTCTATCACAGACAATACTTTTATCGGACTTGGCTCTATATATGAGTAGCAACGCAGGAACCGCTGACCCTTCTGGAGCACCTAGGTTCATCCCCGTTTTCTTAGTGGGTCCTTGCTGCTAATCTTTTTTTGCTTCCTGTGTTGTGCTCTGTTTTTGTGTTTTGTTTGTCTTCGTTCTGTGTCTTGTGTTCCCAATGTTGCCAGTGTCTCTGTATTGTCCATTCTTGATTGACCTTCGAGTTTCTCTAACGCTTATTTGTTACACAAGGATTGAAAATACACATTATTTTCTCTACAACTTAACACCATCTCTAAAATGACACAGATTAAAAATACCGCAAACCACACAACAATCCCACTAAAAACCGAACATAAGTCTAAAAGGAGACAATTCCTCTTGTCACGCGCTTCATACTCACCATTTCCGTCGTAAAATCCTAATTTATCAACAACAATATATGGTAAACTTAATTGTTACATCGCGAACATGCTTACTACGTAATTACCATATTATCCATGTATATTATAAAACAGAATAGATAGCGGCTATCCTTACTATAAACATTTCTCCAGTGTTTAGCGCCAAGTGTCAGCAACCTGTCATCTATAGCATAGCGAGAGCAAGTTACTTTGGCATGAGTTGATCATTGGTTCTACTTCACACTAGACAAGAATGATTGATCGAATTTTTATGGTGATTATGGTTCACTGAAACAGCATTCCATGGGTAGAAATGACGCTCAATTTGGACACATTGTGTTGTCTCCGAGCCAACTACTGTTAATGTTCAAATGACCACGGATATGCTATATATGTCTTAAGCACTTCACGATCATTTCCGCATTCATGACTTATCACAACATGTGTAACTATAGTAACACGACGGGTGCCACTAGTGGAGCAGTAACTGCTAACCTTTCCAAGCACCTGAGTTCAACTTCAGCTGTCAGTGGGGTTCGTGTTAGTTTAGTTTTCTGTGTAGTGTTTTGTATATCATTGCTTGTCCTTTTGTCCTTTTCCTTTTGGCCATTGTGTTGTCTGTCCTTCGATTTCAGATGATGATTACCCATTTGGTATCTTCAAAGTCTTCTTAAGCAACACATGCTAATTTCATAGTGTTTTGGTTTGATGCGACAGAGAACTCAGTCCACAAATGAGACGAGAAAGTAAACTAGTATATCACATAAAAGATATACCCAAACTGGACGAATGTCGCAAACCTAACAAGTTAATAATATACTAAAGACCTATTATATCCTGTTCTGTTTAATAAAGACAGCATGGTCATAATAGATTGACTGATTTATTGTTTGTTAGATGTTTAACGTCCAGCGTCAAATAATTCATACATATTCATGAACGATAATAAGTTCAATGATATTTAAAAAAGTATATAGAAATGATGTATTGTTGTGAAATCTGGAGCCACGACTTTTAGCTAACTCGAAAAACATGGAAAGGGTACAAAGGGAAGTGCTGTTTAAAGGGGAATGAATCAATATTAGTCAAGATCAAAGGGACAATCAGGAATGAACAACATAGAGACATAGGCAATATGAGGCAGAAAACACAGAGAGAAGACACAAAAAAAGAAGAAAATAAGGGTAATAACAAAATTACCGAACACAGAGCAATCTTCCAAAGGGAAAGGCAAAACTCACAAGTCAACAAACAGACAAAATCAGTCAACAACCGGAAAGCTGGGAAAACCGCAATGGCCCTGACTTGGTACAGGCATTTCCAAAGAAATGGTGGGTTGCATCAGATTTTACGGCGCCAAACCTCCCGCTTCGATTACGGCTAAAAGGTTCCGGTTGTCACTATTACAGCATTTTTAACAATACTGGGACAACATAGGTATAATAGTAGTCAACGCAGTAGTTTATGAACATCCATCGTTTATTATCGTCTCTGCAGAACCTTTTAACTAAACGGTAATATTCTTACACAATTTGATTTCAAATGATATGTTGAATGACACAACTGAAAAAAACTGAAATGTTGAGCAACACAACTCTATATGCTGATGCTGCTGTCTTAAAGCCCTATGATATGCAATGTACGAGTTTATAAACTCTATATATTGGTGCTGCTGTCTTAAAGCCCTATGATATATAATGTACGAGTTTAGAAACTCTATATGCTGGAGCTGCTGTCGTAAAGTCCTATGATATATAATGTACGAGTTTAGAAACTCTATATGTTGGTGCTGCTGTCGTAAAGTCCTATGATATATAATGTACGAGTTTAGAAACTCTATATGCTGGTGCTGCTGTCGTAAAGTCCTATGATATGTAATGTACGAGTTTAGAAACTCTATATGCTGGTGCTGCTGTCTTAAAGCCCTATTATATATAATGTACGAGTTTAGAAACTCTATATGTTGGTGCTGCTGTCTTACATTCCTATGATATACAATGTACGAGTTTATAAACTCTATATGTTGGTGCTGCTGTCTTACATCCCTATGATATATAATGTACGAGTTTAGAAACTCTATATGTTGGTGCTGCTGTCGTAAAGTCCTATGATATATAATGTACGAGTTTAGAAACTCTATATGCTGGTGCTGCTGTCGTAAAGTCCTATGATATGTAATGTACGAGTTTAGAAACTCTATATGCTGGTGCTGCTGTCTTAAAGCCCTATGATATATAATGTACGAGTTTAGAAACTCTATATGTTGGTGCTGCTGTCTTACATCCCTATGATATGTAATATACGAGCTTAGAAACTCTATATGTTGGTGCTGCTGTCTTAAAACCCTATGATATACAATGTACGAGTTTATAAACTATATATGCTGGTGCTGTTGTCGTACATCCCTATGATATATAATGTACGAGTTTAGAAACTTTATATGCTGGTGCTGCTGTCGTAAAGCCCTATGATATGTAATGTACGAGTTTAGAAACTCTATTTGCTGGTGCTGCTGTCGTAAAGCCCTATGATATATAATGTACGAGTTTAGAAACTCTATATGCTTGTGCTGCTGTCTTAAAGCCATATGATATATAATGTACGAGTTTAGAAACTTTATATGTTGGTGCTGCTGTCGTAAAGCCCTATGGTATATAATGTACGAGTTTAGAAACTATATATGCTGGGACTGCTGTCTTAAAGCCCTATGATATATAATGTACGAGTTTAGAAGCTCTATATGCTGGTGCTGCTGTCTTAAAGCGCTATGATATGAAATGCACGAGCTTAGAAACTCTATATGTTGGTGTTGCTCTCTTACATCCCTATGATATAGAATGTACGAGTTTAGAAACTCTATATGCTGGTGCTGCTGTCGTAAAGCCCTATGATATATAATGCACGAGTTTAGAAACTCTATATGTTGGTGCTGCTGTCTTACATCCCTATGATATATAATGTACGAGTTTATAAACTCTATATGTTGGTACTGCTGTCTTAAAGCCCTATGATATGAAATGTACGAGTTTAGAAACTCTATATGCTGGTGCTGCTGTCTTAAAGCCCTATGATATATAATGTACGAGTTTAGAAACTCTATATGTTGGTGCTGCTGTCGTAAAGCCCTATGATATGCAATGTACGAGTTTAGGAACTCTACATGCTGATGCTGCTGTTTTAAAGCCCTATGATATATAATGTACGAGTTTAGAAACATCTATATGCTGGTGCTGCTGTCTTAAAGCCCTATGATATATAATTTACGAGTTTATAAACTCTATTTGCTGGTGCTGCTGTCGTAAAGCCCTATGATATATAATGTACTAGTTTAAAAACTCTATATGCTGGTGCTGCTGTCTTATAGCCCTATGATATATAATGTACGAGTTTATAAACTCTATATGCTGATGCTGCTGTCTTAAAGCCCTATGATATGCAATGTACGAGTTTAGAAACTCTATATGTTGGTGCTGCTGTCCTAAAGCCCTATGATATATAATGTACGAGTTTATAAACTCTATATGTTGGTGCTGCTGTCTTAAAACCCTATGATATACAATGTACGAGTTTATAAACTATATATGCTGGTGCTGTTGTCTTAAATCTCTATGATATATAATGTACGAGTTTAGAAACTCTATATGCTGGTGCTGTTGTCTTAAAGCCCTATGATATATAATGTACGAGTTTATAAACTCTATATGTTGGTGCTGTTGTCTTAAAACCCTATGATATACAATGTACGAGTTCATAAACTATATATGCTGGTGCTGTTGTCTTAAATCCCTATGATATATAATGTACGAGTTTAGAAACTCTATATGCTGGTGCTGCGGTCGTAAAGCCATATGATATGTAATGTACGAGTTTATAAACTCTATATGCTGGTGCTGCTGTCGTAAAGCCCTATGATATATAATGTACGAGTTTAGAAACTCTATATGTTGGTGCTGTTGTCTTAAATCCCTATGATATACAATGTACGAATTTAGAAACTCTATATGTTGGTGCTGCTGTCTTAAAGCCCTATGATAATGTACGAGTTTAGAAACTCTATATGTTGGTGCAGCTGTCTCAAAGCCCTATAATATATAATATACGAGTTTATAAACTCTATATGTTGGTGCTCTCTCGTAAAGCCCTATGATATACAATGTACGAGTTTAGAAACTCTATATGCTGGTGCTGCTGCCGTAAAGCCTTATGATATACAATGTACGAGTTTAGAAACTCTATATGTTGGTGCTGCTGTCGTAAAGCCCTATGATATACAATGTACGAGTTTAGAAACTCTATATGCTGGTGCTGCTGTCTTGCATTCCTATGATATGTAATGTACGAGCTTAGAAACTCTATATGTTGGTGCTGCTGTCTTAAATGCCTATGATATACAATGTACGAGTTTAGAAACTCTATATGCTGGTGCTGCTGACGTAAAGCCCTATAATATACAATGTACGAGTTTAGAAACTCTATATATTGGTGCTGCTGTCGTAAAGTCCTATGATATACAATATACGAGTTTAGAAACACTATATGTTGGTGATGCTCTCTTAAAGCCCTATGATATACAATGTACGAGTTTAGAAACTCTATATGTTGGGGCTGCTGTCGTAAAGCCCTATAATATACAATGTACGAGTTTAGAAACTCTATTTGCTGGCGCTGCTGTCGTAAAGCCCTATGATATACAATGTACGAGTTTAGAAACTCTATATGCTGGTGCTGCTCTCTTGCATTCCTATGATATGTAATGTACGAGCTTAGAAACTCTATATGTTGGTGCTGCTGTCTTAAAGCCCTATGATATACAATGTACGAGTTTAGAAACTCTATATACTGGTGCTGCGGTCGTAAAGCCCTATGATATACAATGTACGAGTTTAGAAACTCTATTTGCTGGTGCTGCTGTCTTAAAGCCCTATGATATATAATGTACGAGTTTATAAACTATATATGCTGGTGCTGTTGTCTTAAAGCCCTATGATATATAATGTACGAGCTTAGAAACTCTATATGTTGGTGCTGCTGTCTTAAAACCCTATGATATACAATGTACGAGTTTAGAAACTCTATATGCTGGTGCTGCTGTCGTAAAGCCCTATGATATGTAATGTACGAGTTTATAAACTCTATATGTTGGTGCTGTTGTCTTAAATCCCTATGATATACAATGTACGAGCTTAGCAACTCTATATGTTGGTGCTGCTGTCGTAAAGCCATATGATATACAATGTACGAGTTTAGAAACTCTATATGTTGGTGCTGCTGTCTTAAAGCCCTATGGTATGCAATGTAGGAGTTTATAAACTCTATATGCTGGTGCTGCTGTCTTAAAGCCCTATAATATATAATGTACGAGTTTATAAACTCAATATGTTGGTGCTGCTGTCGTAAAGCCGTATGATATGCAATGTACGAGTTTAGAAACTCTATGCTGATGCTGCTGTCTTAAAGCCCTATAATATATATGTACGAGTTTATAAACTCTATATGCTGGTGCTGCTGTATTAAAGCCGTATGATATATAATGTACGACTTTAGAAACTATATATGTTGGTGCTGCTGTCGTAAAGCCCTATGATATGAAATGTACGAGTTTTTAAACTCTATTTGCTGGTGCTGCTGTCGTAGAGCCCTATGATATGAAATGTACGAGTTTATAAACTATATGCTGGTGCTGCTGTCGTAAAGCCCTATGATATATAATGTACGAGTTTATAAACTATATGTTGGTGCTGTTGTCTTACAGCCCTATGATAATGTACGAGTTTATCAACTCTATATGCTGGTGCTGCTCTCTTAAAGCCCTATGATATATAATGTACGAGTTTAGAAACTCTATATGTTGATGCTGCTGTCATAAAGCCCTATGATATATAATGTACGAGTTTAGAAACTCTATATGTTGGTGCTGCTGTCGTAAAGCCCTATGATATATAATATACGAGTTTAGAAACTCTATATGTAGGTGCTGTTGTCTTAAAGCCCTATGATATATAATGTACGAGTTTATAAACTCTATATGCTGGTGCTGTTGTCTTAAAGCCCTATTATATGTAATGCACGAGTTTATTAACTCTATATGTTGGTGCTGCTGTCGTAAAGCCCTATGATATGAAATGTACGAGTTTATAAACTATATGCTGGTGCTGCTGTCGTAAAGCCTTATGATATGAAATGTACGAGTTTATAAACTCTATATGCTGGTGCTGCTCTCTTAAAGCCCTATGATATATAATGTACGAGTTTATAAACTATATGTTGATGCTGCTGTCTTACAGCCCTATGATAATGTACGAGTTTAGAAACTCAATATGTTGGTGCTGCTGTCGTAAAGCCCTATAATACATAATCTACGAGTTGAGAAACTCTATATGCTGGTGCTGCTGTCGTAAAGCCCTATGATATGAAATGTACGAGTTTAGAAACTCTATATCTTGGTGCTGCTGTCTTAAAGCCCTATCATATATAATGTACGAGATTAGAAACTCTATTTGCTGGTTATGCTGTCTTAAAGCCCTATGATATATAATGTACGAGTTTAGAAACTCTATATGCTCGTGCTGCTCTCTTTAAGCCCTATAATATATAATGTACGAGTTTAGAAACTCTATATGTTGGTGCTGCTGTCGTAAAGCCATATGATATACAATGTACGAGTTTAGAAACTCTATTTGCTGGTGCTGCTGTCGTAAAGCCCTATGATATACAATGTACGAGTTTAGAAACTCTATATGCTGGTGCTGCTGTCGTAAAGCCCTATGATATACAATGTACGAGTTTAGAAACTCTATATGTTGGTGCTGCTGTCGTAAAGCCCTATGATATGTAATGTACGAGTTTAGAAACTCTATATGTTAGTGCTGCTGTCGTAAAGCCCTATGATATACAATGTACGAGTTTAGAAACTCTATATGTTGGTGCTGCTGTCTTAAAGCCCTATGATATACAATTTACGAGTTTAGAAACTCTATATGCTGGTGCTGCTGTCGTAAAGCCCTATGATATACAATGTACGAGTTTAGAAACTGTATATGCTGGTGCTGCTGTCTTACATCCCTATGATATGTAATGTACGAGCTTAGAAACTCTATATGTTGGTGCTGCTGTCTTAAAGCCCTATGATATACAATGTACGAGTTTAGAAACTATATATGCTGGTGCTGCTGTCTTAAAGCACTATGATATGTAATGTACGAATTTAGAAACTCTATATGCTGGTGCTGCTGTCTTAAAGCCCTATGATATACAATGTACGAGTTTATAAACTATATATGCTGGTGCTGTTGTCTTAAAGCCCTATGATATATAATGTACGTGCTTAGAAACTCTATATGCTGATGCTGCTGTCGTAAAGCCCTATAATATATAATGTACGAGCTTAGAAACTCTATATGCTGGTGCTGCTGTCGTAAAGCCCTATGATAATGTACGATTTTTGAAACTTTCTATGCTTGTGCTGCTGTCGTAAAGCCCTATGATATACAATGTACGAGTTTAGAAACTTTATATGTTGGTGCTGCTGTCGTAAAGCCCTATGATATGAAATGTACGAGTTTATAAACTCTATATGTTGGTGCTGTTGTCTTAAAGCCCTATGATATACAATGTACGAGTTTAGAAACTCTATATGCTGGTGCTGCTGTCTTAAAGCCCTATGATATATAAGGTACGAGCTTAGAAACTCTATATGTTGGTGCTGCTGTCTTAAAGCTCTATGATAATGTACGAGTTTAGAAACTCTATTTGCTGGTGCTGCTGTCGTAAAGCCCTATGATATGAAATGTACGAGTTTATAAACTCTATATGCTGGTGCTGCTGTGGTATAGCCCTATGATATGAAATGTACGAGTTTGTAAACTCTATATGCTGGTGCTGCTGTCGTAAAGCCCTATGATATGAAATGTACGAGTTTATAAACTATATGCTGGTGCTGCTGTCGTAAAGCCCTATGATATATAATGTACGAGTTTATAAACTATATGTTGGTGCTGCTGTCTTACAGCCCTATGATAATGTACGAGTTTATCAACTCTATATGCTGGTGCTGCTCTCTTAAAGCCCTATGATATATAATGTACGAGTTTAGAAACTCTATATGTTGATGCTGCTGTCATAAAGCCCTATGATATATAATGTACGAGTTTAGAAACTCTATATGTTGGTGCTGCTGTCGTAAAGCCCTATGATATATAATATACGAGTTTAGAAACTCTATATGTAGGTGATGTTGTCTTAAAGCCCTATGATATATAATGCACGAGTTTATAAACTCTATATGCTGGTGCTGTTGTCTTAAAGCCCTATTATATGTAATGCACGAGTTTATAAACTCTATATGTTGGTGCTGCTGTCGTAAAGCCCTATGATATGAAATGTACGAGTTTATAAACTATATGCTGGTGCTGCTGTCGTAAAGCCTTATGATATGAAATGTACGAGTTTATAAACTCTATATGCTGGTGCTGCTCTCTTAAAGCCCTATGATATATAATGTACGAGTTTATAAACTATATGTTGATGCTGCTGTCTTACAGCCCTATGATAATGTACGAGTTTAGAAACTCAATATGTTGGTGCTGCTGTCGTAAAGCCCTATAATACATAATCTACGAGTTGAGAAACTCTATATGCTGGTGCTGCTGTCGTAAAGCCCTATGATATGAAATGTACGAGTTTAGAAACTCTATATCTTGGTGCTGCTGTCTTAAAGCCCTATCATATATAATGTACGAGATTAGAAACTCTATTTGCTGGTTATGCTGTCTTAAAGCCCTATGATATATAATGTACGAGTTTAGAAACTCTATATGCTCGTGCTGCTCTCTTTAAGCCCTATAATATATAATGTACGAGTTTAGAAACTCTATATGTTGGTGCTGCTGTCGTAAAGCCATATGATATACAATGTACGAGTTTAGAAACTCTATTTGCTGGTGCTGCTGTCGTAAAGCCCTATGATATACAATGTACGAGTTTAGAAACTCTATATGCTGGTGCTGCTGTCGTAAAGCCCTATGATATACAATGTACGAGTTTAGAAACTCTATATGTTGGTGCTGCTGTCGTAAAGCCCTATGATATGTAATGTACGAGTTTAGAAACTCTATATGTTGGTGCTGCTGTCTTAAAGCCCTATGATATACAATTTACGAGTTTAGAAACTCTATATGATGGTGCTGCTGTCGTAAAGCCCGATGATATACAATGTACGAGTTTAGAAACTGTATATGCTGGTGCTGCTGTCTTACATCCCTATGATATGTAATGTACGAGCTTAGAAACTCTATATGTTGGTGCTGCTGTCTTAAAGCCCTATGATATACAATGTACGAGTTTAGAAACTATATATGCTGGTGCTGCTGTCTTAAAGCACTATGATATGTAATGTACGAATTTAGAAACTCTATATGCTGGTGCTGCTGTCTTAAAGCCCTATGATATACAATGTACGAGTTTATAAACTATATATGCTGGTACTGTTGTCTTAAAGCCCTATGATATATAATGTACGTGCTTAGAAACTCTATATGCTGATGCTGCTGTCGTAAAGCCCTATAATATATAATGTACGAGCTTAGAAACTCTATATGCTGGTGCTGCTGTCGTAAAGCCCTATGATAATGTACGATTTTTGAAACTTTCTATGCTTGTGCTGCTGTCGTAAAGCCCTATGATATACAATGTACGAGTTTAGAAACTTTATATGTTGGTGCTGCTGTCGTAAAGCCCTATGATATGAAATGTACGAGTTTATAAACTCTATATGTTGGTGCTGTTGTCTTAAAGCCCTATGATATACAATGTACGAGTTTAGAAACTCTATATGCTGGTGCTGCTGTCTTAAAGCCCTATGATATATAAGGTACGAGCTTAGAAACTCTATATGTTGGTGCTGCTGTCTTAAAGCTCTATGATAATGTACGAGTTTAGAAACTCTATTTGCTGGTGCTGCTGTCGTAAAGCCCTATGATATGAAATGTACGAGTTTATAAACTCTATATGCTGGTGCTGCTGTGGTATAGCCCTATGATATGAAATGTACGAGTTTTTAAACTCTATATGCTGGTGCTGCTGTCGTAAAGCCCTATGATATGAAATGTACGAGTTTATAAACTATATGCTGGTGCTGCTGTCGTAAAGCCCTATGATATATAATGTACGAGTTTATAAACTATATGTTGGTGCTGCTGTCTTACAGCCCTATGATAATGTACGAGTTTATCAACTCTATATGCTGGTGCTGCTCTCTTAAAGCCCTATGATATATAATGTACGAGTTTAGAAACTCTATATGTTGATGCTGCTGTCATAAAGCCCTATGATATATAATGTACGAGTTTAGAAACTCTATATGTTGGTGCTGCTGTCGTAAAGCCCTATGATATATAATATACGAGTTTAGAAACTCTATATGTAGGTGCTGTTGTCTTAAAGCCCTATGATATATAATGTACGAGTTTATAAACTCTATATGCTGGTGCTGTTGTCTTAAAGCCCTATTATATGTAATGCACGAGTTTATAAACTCTATATGTTGGTGCTGCTGTCGTAAAGCCCTATGATATGAAATGTACGAGTTTATAAACTATATGCTGGTGCTGCTGTCGTAAAGCCTTATGATATGAAATGTACGAGTTTATAAACTCTATATGCTGGTGCTGCTCTCTTAAAGCCCTATGATATATAATGTACGAGTTTATAAACTATATGTTGATGCTGCTGTCTTACAGCCCTATGATAATGTACGAGTTTAGAAACTCAATATGTTGGTGCTGCTGTCGTAAAGCCCTATAATACATAATCTACGAGTTGAGAAACTCTATATGCTGGTGCTGCTGTCGTAAAGCCCTATGATATGAAATGTACGAGTTTAGAAACTCTATATCTTGGTGCTGCTGTCTTAAAGCCCTATCATATATAATGTACGAGATTAGAAACTCTATTTGCTGGTTATGCTGTCTTAAAGCCCTATGATATATAATGTACGAGTTTAGAAACTCTATATGCTCGTGCTGCTCTCTTTAAGCCCTATAATATATAATGTACGAGTTTAGAAACTCTATATGTTGGTGCTGCTGTCGTAAAGCCATATGATATACAATGTACGAGTTTAGAAACTCTATTTGCTGGTGCTGCTGTCGTAAAGCCCTATGATATACAATGTACGAGTTTAGAAACTCTATATGCTGGTGCTGCTGTCGTAAAGCCCTATGATATACAATGTACGAGTTTAGAAACTCTATATGTTGGTGCTGCTGTCGTAAAGCCCTATGATATGTAATGTACGAGTTTAGAAACTCTATATGTTAGTGCTGCTGTCGTAAAGCCCTATGATATACAATGTACGAGTTTAGAAACTCTATATGTTGGTGCTGCTGTCTTAAAGCCCTATGATATACAATTTACGAGTTTAGAAACTCTATATGCTGGTGCTGCTGTCGTAAAGCCCTATGATATACAATGTACGAGTTTAGAAACTGTATATGCTGGTGCTGCTGTCTTACATCCCTATGATATGTAATGTACGAGCTTAGAAACTCTATATGTTGGTGCTGCTGTCTTAAAGCCCTATGATATACAATGTACGAGTTTAGAAACTATATATGCTGGTGCTGCTGTCTTAAAGCACTATGATATGTAATGTACGAATTTAGAAACTCTATATGCTGGTGCTGCTGTCTTAAAGCCCTATGATATACAATGTACGAGTTTATAAACTATATATGCTGGTGCTGTTGTCTTAAAGCCCTATGATATATAATGTACGTGCTTAGAAACTCTATATGCTGATGCTGCTGTCGTAAAGCCCTATAATATATAATGTACGAGCTTAGAAACTCTATATGCTGGTGCTGCTGTCGTAAAGCCCTATGATAATGTACGATTTTTGAAACTTTCTATGCTTGTGCTGCTGTCGTAAAGCCCTATGATATACAATGTACGAGTTTAGAAACTTTATATGTTGGTGCTGCTGTCGTAAAGCCCTATGATATGAAATGTACGAGTTTATAAACTCTATATGTTGGTGCTGTTGTCTTAAAGCCCTATGATATACAATGTACGAGTTTAGAAACTCTATATGCTGGTGCTGCTGTCTTAAAGCCCTATGATATATAAGGTACGAGCTTAGAAACTCTATATGTTGGTGCTGCTGTCTTAAAGCTCTATGATAATGTACGAGTTTAGAAACTCTATTTGCTGGTGCTGCTGTCGTAAAGACCTATGATATGAAATGTACGAGTTTATAAACTCTATATGCTGGTGCTGCTGTGGTATAGCCCTATGATATGAAATGTACGAGTTTTTAAACTCTATATGCTGGTGCTGCTGTCGTAAAGCCCTATGATATGAAATGTACGAGTTTATAAACTATATGCTGGTGCTGCTGTCGTAAAGCCCTATGATATATAATGTACGAGTTTATAAACTATATGTTGGTGCTGCTGTCTTTCAGCCCTATGATAATGTACGAGTTTATCAACTCTATATGCTGGTGCTGCTCTCTTAAAGCCCTATGATATATAATGTACGAGTTTAGAAACTCTATATGTTGATGCTGCTGTCATAAAGCCCTATGATATATAATGTACGAGTTTAGAAACTCTATATGTTGGTGCTGCTATCGTAAAGCCCTATGATATATAATATACGAGTTTAGAAACTCTATATGTAGGTGCTGTTGTCTTTAAGCCCTATGATATATAATGTACGAGTTTATAAACTCTATATGCTGGTGCTGTTGTCTTAAAGCCCTATTATATGTAATGCACGAGTTTATAAACTCTATATGTTGGTGCTGCTGTCGTAAAGCCCTATGATATGAAATGTACGAGTTTATAAACTATATGCTGGTGCTGCTGTCGTAAAGCCTTATGATATGAAATGTACGAGTTTATAAACTCTATATGCTGGTGCTGCTCTCTTAAAGCCCTATGATATATAATGTACGAGTTTATAAACTATATGTTGATGCTGCTGTCTTACAGCCCTATGATAATGTACGAGTTTAGAAACTCAATATGTTGGTGCTGCTGTCGTAAAGCCCTATAATACATAATCTACGAGTTGAGAAACTCTATATGCTGGTGCTGCTGTCGTAAAGCCCTATGATATGAAATGTACGAGTTTAGAAACTCTATATCTTGGTGCTGCTGTCTTAAAGCCCTATCATATATAATGTACGAGATTAGAAACTCTATTTGCTGGTTATGCTGTCTTAAAGCCCTATGATATATAATGTACGAGTTTAGAAACTCTATATGCTCGTGCTGCTCTCTTTAAGCCCTATAATATATAATGTACGAGTTTAGAAACTCTATATGTTGGTGCTGCTGTCGTAAAGCCATATGATATACAATGTACGAGTTTAGAAACTCTATTTGCTGGTGCTGCTGTCGTAAAGCCCTATGATATACAATGTACGAGTTTAGAAACTCTATATGCTGGTGCTGCTGTCGTAAAGCCCTATGATATACAATGTACGAGTTTAGAAACTCTATATGTTGGTGCTGCTGTCGTAAAGCCCTATGATATGTAATGTACGAGTTTAGAAACTCTATATGTTAGTGCTGCTGTCGTAAAGCCCTATGATATACAATGTACGAGTTTAGAAACTCTATATGTTGGTGCTGCTGTCTTAAAGCCCTATGATATACAATTTACGAGTTTAGAAACTCTATATGCTGGTGCTGCTGTCGTAAAGCCCTATGATATACAATGTACGAGTTTAGAAACTGTATATGCTGGTGCTGCTGTCTTACATCCCTATGATATGTAATGTACGAGCTTAGAAACTCTATATGTTGGTGCTGCTGTCTTAAAGCCCTATGATATACAATGTACGAGTTTAGAAACTATATATGCTGGTGCTGCTGTCTTAAAGCACTATGATATGTAATGTACGAATTTAGAAACTCTATATGCTGGTGCTGCTGTCTTAAAGCCCTATGATATACAATGTACGAGTTTATAAACTATATATGCTGGTGCTGTTGTCTTAAAGCCCTATGATATATAATGTACGTGCTTAGAAACTCTATATGCTGATGCTGCTGTCGTAAAGCCCTATAATATATAATGTACGAGCTTAGAAACTCTATATGCTGGTGCTGCTGTCGTAAAGCCCTATGATAATGTACGATTTTTGAAACTTTCTATGCTTGTGCTGCTGTCGTAAAGCCCTATGATATACAATGTACGAGTTTAGAAACTTTATATGTTGGTGCTGCTGTCGTAAAGCCCTATGATATGAAATGTACGAGTTTATAAACTCTATATGTTGGTGCTGTTGTCTTAAAGCCCTATGATATACAATGTACGAGTTTAGAAACTCTATATGCTGGTGCTGCTGTCTTAAAGCCCTATGATATATAAGGTACGAGCTTAGAAACTCTATATGTTGGTGCTGCTGTCTTAAAGCTCTATGATAATGTACGAGTTTAGAAACTCTATTTGCTGGTGCTGCTGTCGTAAAGCCCTATGATATGAAATGTACGAGTTTATAAACTCTATATGCTGGTGCTGCTGTGGTATAGCCCTATGATATGAAATGTACGAGTTTTTAAACTCTATATGCTGGTGCTGCTGTCGTAAAGCCCTATGATATGAAATGTACGAGTTTATAAACTATATGCTGGTGCTGCTGTCGTAAAGCCCTATGATATATAATGTACGAGTTTATAAACTATATGTTGGTGCTGCTGTCTTACAGCCCTATGATAATGTACGAGTTTATCAACTCTATATGCTGGTGCTGCTCTCTTAAAGCCCTATGATATATAATGTACGAGTTTAGAAACTCTATATGTTGATGCTGCTGTCATAAAGCCCTATGATATATAATGTACGAGTTTAGAAACTCTATATGTTGGTGCTGCTGTCGTAAAGCCCTATGATATATAATATACGAGTTTAGAAACTCTATATGTAGGTGCTGTTGTCTTTAAGCCCTATGATATATAATGTACGAGTTTATAAACTCTATATGCTGGTGCTGTTGTCTTAAAGCCCTATTATATGTAATGCACGAGTTTATAAACTCTATATGTTGGTGCTGCTGTCGTAAAGCCCTATGATATGAAATGTACGAGTTTATAAACTATATGCTGGTGCTGCTGTCGTAAAGCCTTATGATATGAAATGTACGAGTTTATAAACTCTATATGCTGGTGCTGCTCTCTTAAAGCCCTATGATATATAATGTACGAGTTTATAAACTATATGTTGATGCTGCTGTCTTACAGCCCTATGATAATGTACGAGTTTAGAAACTCAATATGTTGGTGCTGCTGTCGTAAAGCCCTATAATACATAATCTACGAGTTGAGAAACTCTATATGCTGGTGCTGCTGTCGTAAAGCCCTATGATATGAAATGTACGAGTTTAGAAACTCTATATCTTGGTGCTGCTGTCTTAAAGCCCTATCATATATAATGTACGAGATTAGAAACTCTATTTGCTGGTTATGCTGTCTTAAAGCCCTATGATATATAATGTACGAGTTTAGAAACTCTATATGCTCGTGCTGCTCTCTTTAAGCCCTATAATATATAATGTACGAGTTTAGAAACTCTATATGTTGGTGCTGCTGTCGTAAAGCCATATGATATACAATGTACGAGTTTAGAAACTCTATTTGCTGGTGCTGCTGTCGTAAAGCCCTATGATATACAATGTACGAGTTTAGAAACTCTATATGCTGGTGCTGCTGTCGTAAAGCCCTATGATATACAATGTACGAGTTTAGAAACTCTATATGTTGGTGCTGCTGTCGTAAAGCCCTATGATATGTAATGTACGAGTTTATAAACTATATGCTGGTGTTGCTGTCGTAAAGCCCTATGATATATAATGTACGAGTTTATAAACTATATGTTGGTGCTGCTGTCTTACAGCCCTGTGATAATGTACGAGTTTATCAAATCTATATGCTGGTGCTGCTCTCTTAAAGCCCTATGATATATAATGTACGAGTTTAGAAACTCTATATGTTGATGCTGCTGTCATAAAGCCCTATGATATATAATGTACGAGTTTAGAAACTCTATATGTTGGTGCTGCTGTCGTAAAGCCCTATGATATATAATATACGAGTTTAGAAACTCTATATGTAGGTGCTGTTGTCGTAAAGCCCTATTATATGTAATGCACGAGTTTATAAACTCTATATGTTGGTGCTGCTGTCGTAAAGCCCTATGATATGAAATGTACGAGTTTATAAACTATATGCTGGTGCTGCTGTCGTAAAGCCCTATGATATGAAATGTACGAGTTTATAAACTCTATATGCTGGTGCTGCTCTCTTAAAGCCCTATGATATATAATGTACGAGTTTATAAACTATATGTTGATGCTGCTGTCTTACAGCCCTATGATAATGTACGAGTTTAGAAACTCAATATGTTGGTGCTGCTGTCGTAAAGCCCTATAATACATAATCTACGAGTTGAGAAACTCTATATGCTGGTGCTGCTGTCGTAAAGCCCTATGATATGAAATGTAAGAGCTTAGAAACTCTATTTGTTGATGCTGCTGTCTTAAAGCCCTTTGATATATAATGTACGAGTTTAGAAACTCTATTTGCTGGTTATGCTGTCTTAAAGCCCTATGATATATAATGTACGAGTTTAGAAACTCTATATGCTCGTGCTGCTCTCTTTAAGCCCTATAATATATAATGTACGAGTTTAGAAACTCTATATGTTGGTGCTGCTGTCGTAAAGCCATATGATATACAATGTACGAGTTTAGAAACTCTATTTGCTGGTGCTGCTGTCGTAAAGCCCTATGATATACAATGTACGAGTTTAGAAACTCTATATGTTGGTGCTGCTGTCTTAAAGCCCTATGATATATAAGGTACGAGCTTAGAAACTCTATATGTTGGTGCTGCTGTCTTAAAGCTCTATGATAATGTACGAGTTTAGAAACTCTATATGCTGGTGCTGCTGTCGTAAAGCCCTATGATATGAAATGTACGAGTTTATAAACTCTATATGCTGGTGCTGCTGTGGTAAAGCCCTATGATATGAAATGTACGAGTTTTTAAACTCTATATGCTGGTGCTGCTGTCGTAAAGCCCTATGATATGAAATGTACGAGTTTATAAACTATATGCTGGTGCTGCTGTCGTAAAGCCCTATGATATATAATGTACGAGTTTATAAACTATATGTTGGTGCTGCTGTCTTACAGCCCTATGATAATGTACGAGTTTATCAACTCTATATGCTGGTGCTGCTCTCTTAAAGCCCTATGATATATAATGTACGAGTTTAGAAACTCTATATGTTGGTGCTGCTGTCGTAAAGCCCTATGATATATAATATACGAGTTTAGAAACTCTATATGTAGGTGCTGTTGTCTTAAAGCCCTATTATATGTAATGCACGAGTTTATAAACTCTATATGTTGGTGCTGCTGTCGTAAAGCCCTATGATATGAAATGTACGAGTTTATAAACTACATGCTGGTGCTGCTGTCGTAAAGCCCTATGATATGAAATGTACGAGTTTATCAACTCTATATGATGGTGCTGCTCTCTTAAAGCCCTATGATATATAATGTACGAGTTTATAAACTATATGTTGGTGCTGCTGTCTTACAGCCCTATGATATGAAATGTACGAGTTTAGAAACTCAATATGTTGGTGCTGCTGTCGTAAAGCCCTATAATACATAATCTACGAGTTGAGAAACTCTATATGCTGGTGCTGCTGTCGTAAAGCCCTATGATATGAAATGTACGAGTTTAGAAACTCTATTTGCTGGTTATGCTGTCTTAAAGCCCTATGATATATAATGTACGAGTTTAGAAACTCTATATGCTGGTGCTGCTGTCTTAAAGCTCTATGATATATAATTTACGAGTTTAGAAACCCTATATGCTGGAGCTGCTCTCTTAAAGCCCTATGATATATAATGTACGAGTTTAGAAACTCTATATGTTGGTGCTGCTGTCGTAAAGCCATATGATATATGATGTACGAGTTTAGAAACTCTATATGCTGGTGCTGCTCTCGTAAATCCCTATGATAATGTACGAGTTTAGAAACTCTTTATGTTGGTTCTGCTGTCGTAAAGCCCTATGATATATAATGTACGCATTTAGAAACTCTATATGCTCGTGCTGCTCTCTTAAAGCCCTATAATATATAATGTACGAGTTTAGAAACTCTATATGTTAGTGCTGCTGTCTTAAAGCCCTATGATATATAATGTACGAGTTTATAAACTCTATTTGCTGGTTATGCTGTCTTAAAGCCCTATGATATATAATGTACGAGTTTAGAAACTCTATATGCTCGTGCTGCTCTCATAAAGCCCTATAATATATAATGTACGAGTTTAGAAACTCTATATGTTGGTGCTGCTGTCGTAAAGCCATATGATATATGATGTACTAGTTTAGAAACTCTATATGCTGGTGCTGCTCTCGTAAATCCCTATGATAATGTACGAGTTTAGAAACTCTGTATGTTGGTTCTGCTGTCGTAAAGCCCTATGATATACAATGTACGAGTTTAGAAACTCTATATGTTGGTGCTGTTGTCTTAAAGCCCTGTGATATATAATGTTCTAGTTTATAAACTCTATATGCTGGTGCTGTTGTCGTAAAGCCCTATGATATATAATGCACGAATTTATAAACTCTATATGTTGGTGCTGCTCTCTTAAAGCCCTATGATAATGTACGAGTTTAGAAACTCTATATGTTGGTGTTGTTGTCTTAAAGCCCTATGATATATAATGTTCTAGTTTATAAACTCTATATGCTGGTGCTGTTGTCGTAAAGCCCTATGATATATAATGCACGAGTTTATAAACTCTATATGTGGGTGCTGCTCTCTTAAAGCCCTATGATAATGTACGAGTTTAGAAACTCTATATGTTGGTGCTGTTGTCTTAAAGCCCTATGATATATAATGTACGAGTTTATAAACTCTATATGCTGGTGCTGTTGTCTTAAAGCCCTATGATATGTAATGCACGAGTTTATAAACTCTATATGCTGGTGCTGCTGTCTTAAGGCTATATGATAATGTACGAGTTTATAAACTCTATATGCTGGTGCTGCTCTCTTAAAGCCCTGTGATATATAATGTACGAGTTTAGAAATTCTATATATTGGTGCTGCTGTCCTACAGCCCTATGATAATGTACGAGTTTAGAAACTCAATATGTTGGTGCTACTGTCGTAAAGCCCTATAATATATAATGTACGAGTTTAGAAACTCTATATGCTGGTGCTGCTGTCGTAAAGCCCTATGATATATAATGTACGAGTTTAGAAACTCTATATGTTGGTGCTGCTGTCGTAAAGCCCTATGATATATAATATACGAGTTTAGAAAATCTATATGCTGGTGCTGCTCTCTTAAAGTCCTATGATATATAATGTACGAGTTTAGAAATTCAATATGTTGATGCTGCTGTCGTAAAGCCCTATGATATATAATGTACGAGTTTAGAAACTCTATTTGCTGGTGCTGCTCTCTTAAAGCCCTATGATATATAATGTACGAGTTTAGAAACTCTATATACTGGTGCTGCTCTCTTAAAGACCTATGATATATAATGTACGAGTTTAGAAACTCTATATGTTGGTGCTGCTCTCTTAAAGCCCTATGATATATAATGTACGAGTTTAGAAACTCTATATGCTGGTGCTGTTGTCTTAAAGCTCTATGATATATAATTTACGAGTTTAGAAACTCTATATGCTGGAGCTGCTCTCTTAAAGCCCTATGATATATAATGTACGAGTTTAGAAACTCTATATGCTGGTGCTGCTCTCTTAAAACCCTATGATATATAATGTACGAGTTTAGAAACTCTACATGTTGGTGCTGCTGTTGTAAAGCCCTATGATATATAATGTACGAGTTTAGAAACTCTATATGCTGGTGCTGCTGTCTTAAAGCCCTATGATATATAATGTACGAGTTTAGAAACTCTTTATGCTGGTACTGCTGTCGTAAAGCCCTATGATATATAATGTACGAGTTTAGAAACTCTATATGCTGGTGCTGCTCTCTTAAAATCCTATGATATATAATGTACGAGTTTAGAAACTCTATATGTTGGTGCTGCTGTCTTAAAGCCCTATGATATATAATGTACGAGTTTAGAAACTCTATATGTTGGTTCTGCTGTCTTAAAGCCCTATGATATATAATGTACGAGTTTAGAAACTCTATATGCTGGTGCTGCTGTCGTAAATCCCTATGATAATGTACGAGTTTAGAAACTCTATATGTTGGTTCTGCTGTCGTAAAGCCCCATGATATCCAATGTACGAGTTTAGAAACTCTATATGTTGGTTCTGCTGTCTTAAAGCCCTATGATATATAATGTACGAGTTTAGAAACTCTATATGCTGGTGCTGCTGTCGTAAATCCCTATGATAATGTACGAGTTTAGAAACTCTATATGTTGGTTCTGGTGTCGTAAAGCCCTATGATATCCAATGTACGAGTTTAGAAACTGTATATGTTGGTGCTGTTGTCGTAAAGCCCTATGATATATAATGTACTAGTTTATAAACTCTATATGCTGGTGCTGTTGTCTTAAAGCCCTATGATATGTAATGCATGAGTTTATAAACTCTATATGTTGGTGCTGCTATCTTAAAGCCCTATGATAATGTACGAGTTTAGAAACTCTATATGTTGGTGCTGTTGTCTGAAAGCCCTATGATATATAATGTACGAGTTTATAAACTCTATATGTTGGTGCTGCCCTCTTAAAGCCCTATGATAATGTACGTGTTTATAAACTCTATATGCTGGTGCTGCTGTCTTAAGGCTCTATGATAATGTACGAGTTTATAAACTCTATATGCTGGTGCTGCTCTCTTAAATCCCTATGATATGCAATGCACGAGTTTATAAACTCTATATGCTGGTGCTGCTGTCTTAAGGCTCTATGATAATGTACGAGTTTATAAACTCTATATGCTGGTGCTGCTCTCTTAAAGCCCTATGATATATAATGTACGAGTTTAGAAACTCTATATGTTGGAGCTGCTGTCCTACAGCCTTATGATAATGTACGAGTTTAGAAACTCAATATGTTGGTGCTGCTGTCGTAAATCCCTATAATATATAATGTACGAGTTTAGAAACCCTACATGCTGGTGCTGCTGTCGTAAAGCCCTATGATATGAAATGTACGAGCTTAGAAACTCCATATGTTGGTGCTGCTGTCTTAAAGTCCTATGATAATGTACGAGTTTATAAACTCTATATGCTGGTGCTGCTCTCTTAAAGCCCTATGATATATAATGTACGAGTTTAGAAACTCTATATGTTGATGCTTCTGTCGTAAAGCCCTATGATGTATAATGTACGAGTTTAGAAACTCTATATGTTGGTTCTGCTGTTGTAAAGCCCCATGATATCCAATGTACGAGTTTAGAAACTCTATATGTTGGTTCTGCTGTCTTAAAGCCCTATGATATATAATGTACGAGTTTAGAAACTCTATATGCTGGTGCTGCTGTCGTAAATCCCTATGATAATGTACGAGTTTAGAAACTCTATATGTTGGTTCTGGTGTCGTAAAGCCCTATGATATCCAATGTACGAGTTTAGAAACTGTATATGTTGGTGCTGTTGTCGTAAAGCCCTATGATATATAATATACGAGTTTAGAAAATCTATATGCTGGTGCTGCTCTCTTAAAGTCCTATGATATATAATGTACGAGCTTAGAAATTCAATATGTTGATGCTGCTGTCGTAAAGCCCTATGATATATAATGTACGAGTTTAGAAACTCTATATGCTGGTGCTGCTCTCTTTAAGCCCTATGATATATAATGTACGAGTTTAGAAACTCTATATGCTGGTGCTGCTGTCTTAAAGCTTTATGATATATAATTTACGAGTTTAGAAACTCTATATGCTGGTGCTGCTGTCGCAATGCCCTATGATATATAATGTACGAGTTTAGAAACTCTATATGCTGGAGCTGTTCTCTTAAAGCCCTATGATATATAATGTACGAGTTTAGAAACTCTATATGCTGGTGCTGCTCTCTTAAATCACTATGATATATAATGTACGAGTTTAGAAACTCTATATGCTGGTGCTGCTGTCTTAAAGCTCTATGATATATAATTTACGATTTTAGAAACTCTATATGCTGGAGCTGTTCTCTTAAAGCCCTATGATATATAATGTACGAGTTTAGAAACTCTATATGTTGATGCTGCTGTCGTAAAGCCCTATGATATATACTGTACGAGTTTAGAAACTCTATATGTTGGTGCTGCTGTCGTAAAGCCCTATGATATATAATGTACGAGTTTAGAAACTCTATATGCTGGTGCTGCTCTCTTAAAACCCTATGATATATAATGTACGAGTTTAGAAAATCTATATGTTGGTGCTGCTGCCGTAAAGCCCTATGATATATAATGTACGAGTTTAGAAACTCTATATGTTGGTGCTGTTGTCTTAACGCCCTATGATATATAATGTACGAGTTTATAAACTCTATATGCTGGTGCTGTTGTCTTAAAGCCCTATGATATGTAATGCACGAGTTTATTAACTCTATATGCTGGTGCTGCTGCCTTAAGGCTCTATGATAATGTACGAGTTTATAAACTCTATATGCTGGTGCTGCTCTCTTAAAGCCCTATGCTATATAATGTACGAGTTTAGAAACTCTATATGTTGGTGCTGCTGTCGTAAAGCCCTATAATATATAATGTACGAGTTTAGAAACTCTATATCCTGGTGCTGCTGTCATAAAGCCCTATGATATGAAATGTACGAGCTTAGAAACTCTATATGTTGGTGCTGCTGTCTTAAAGCCCTATGATAATGTACGAGTTTATAAACTCTATATGCTGGTGCTGCTCTCTTAAAGCCCTATGATATATAATGTACGAGTTTAGGAATTCAATATGTGATGCTGCTGTCGTAAAGCCCTATGATATACGATTTACGAGTTTAGAAACTCTATATGCTGGTGCTGCTCTCTTAAAGCCCTATGATATATAATGTACGAATTTAGAAACTCTATATGTTGATGCTGCTCTCGTAAAGCCCTATGATATATAATGTACGAGTTTAGAAACTCTATATGTTGGTGCTGCTCTCTTAAATCCCTATGATATATAATGTACGAGTTTAGAAACTCTATATGCTGGTGCTGCTGTCTTAAAGCTCTATGATATATAATTTACGAGTTTAGAAACTCTATATGCTGGTGCTGCTGTCTTAAAGCCCTATTATATATAATGTACGAGTTTAGAAACTCTTTATGCTGGTGCTGCTCTCTTAGAGCCCTATGATATATAATGTACGAGTTTAGAAACTCTATATGTTGGTGCTGCTGTCTTAAAGCCCTATGCTATATAATGTACGAGTTTAGAAACTCTATATGCTGGTGGTGCTCTCTTAAAGCCCTATGATATATAATGTACGAGTTTAGAAACTCTATATGTTGGTGCTGCTGTCTTAAAGCCCTATGATATATAATGTACGAGTTTAGAAACTCTATATGCTGGTGCTGCTGTCGTAAAGCCCTATGATAATGTACGAGTTTAGAAACTCTATATGTTGGTTCTGCTGTCGTAAAGCCCTATGATATACAATGTGCGAGTTTAGAAACTCTATATGCTGGTGCTGTTGTCTTAAAGCCCTATGATATATAATGTACGAGTTTATAAACTCTATATGCTGGTGCTGTTGTCTTAAAGCCCTCTGATATGTAATGCACGAGTTTATAAACTCTATATGTTGGTGCTGCTCTGTTAAAGCCCTATGATATATAATGTACGAGTTTAGAAACTCTATATGTTGATGCTGCTGTCGTAAAGCCCTATGATATATAATGTACGAGTTTAGAAACTCAATATGTTGGTGCTGCTGTCGTAAAGCCCTATGATATAATATATACGAGTTTAGAAACTCTATATGCTGGTGCTGCTCTCTTAAAGTCCTATGATATATAATGTACGAGTTTAGAAATTCAATATGTTGATGCTGCTGGCTTAAAGCCCTATGATATATAATGTACGAGTTTAGAAATTCTATATGTTGGTGGTGCTCTCTTAAAGCCCTATGATATAAAATGTACGAGTTTATAAACTCTATATGCTGGTGCTGCTCTCTTAAAGTCCCATGATATATAATGTACGAGTTTAGAAACTCTATATGCTTGTGCTGCTCTCTTAAATCCCTATGATATATAATGTACGAGTTTAGAAACTCTATATGCTGGTGCTGCTGTCTTAAAGCTCTATGATATATAATGTACGAGTTTAGAAACTCTTTATGCTGGTACTGCTCTCTTAAAGCCCTATGATATATAATGTACGAGTTTAGAAACTCTATATGCTGGTGCTGCTCTCTTAATGCCCTATGATATATAGTGTACGAGTTTAGAAACTCTATATGCTGGAGCTGCTGTCTTAAAGCCCTATGATATATAATGTACGAGTTTAGAAACTCTATATGTTGGTTCTGCTGTCTTAAAGCCCTATGATATATAATGTACGAGTTTAGAAACTCTATATGCTGGTGCTGCTTTCCTAAATCCCTATGATAATGTACGAGATTAGAAACTCTATATGTTGGTTCTGCTGTCGTAAAGCCCTATGATATACAATGTACGAGTTTAGAAACTCTATATGTTGGTGCTGTTGTCTTAAAGCCCTATGATATATAATGTACTAGTTTATAAACTCTATATGCTGGTGCTGTTGTCTTAAAGCCCTATGATATCTAATGTACGAGTTTAGAAACTCTATATGTTGGTGCTGCTCTCTTAAAGCCCTATGATAATGTACGAGTTTAGAAACTCTATATATTGGTGCTGTTGTCTTAAAGCCCTATGATATATAATGTACGAGTTTATAAACTCTATGTGCTGGTGCTGTTGTCTTAACGCCCTATGATATATAATGTACGAGTTTAGAAATTCAATATGTTGATGCTGCTGTCGTAAAGCTCTATGATATATGATGTACGAGTTTAGAAACTCTATATGTTGGTGCTGCTCTCTTAAATCCCTATGATATATAATGTACGAGTTTAGAAACTCTATATGCTGGTGCTGCAGTCTTAAAGCTCTATGATATATAATTTACGAGTTTAGAAACTCTTTATGCTGGTGCTGCTCTCTTAAAGCCCTATGATATATAATGTACGAGTTTAGAAACTCTATATGTTGGTGCTGCTGTCTTAAAGCCCTATGATATATAATGTACGAGTTTAGAAACTCTATATGCTGGTGGTGCTCTCTTAAAGCCCTATGATATATAATGTACGAGTTTAGAAACTCTATATGTTGGTGCTGCTGTCTTAAAGCCCTATGGTATATAATGTACGAGTTTAGAAACTCTATATGTTGGTGCTGCTCTCTTAAATCCCTATGATATATAATGTACGAGTTTATAAACTCTATATGCTGGTGCTGCTGTCTTAAAGCTCTATGATATATAATTTACGAGTTTAGAAACTCTATATGCTGGTGCTGCTGTCTTAAAGCCCTATGATATATAATGTACGAGTTTAGAAACTCTTTATGCTGGTGCTGCTCTCTTAGAGCCCTATGATATATAATGTACGAGTTTAGAAACTCTATATGTTGGTGCTGCTGTCTTAAAGCCCTATGATATATAATGTACGAGTTTAGAAACTCTATATGCTGGTGGTGCTCTCTTAAAGCCCTATGATATATAATGTACGAGTTTAGAAACTCTATATGTTGGTGCTGCTGTCTTAAAGCCCTATGATATATAATGTACGAGTTTAGAAACTCTTTATGCTGGTACTGCTGTCGTAAAGCCCTATGATATATAATGTACGAGTTTAGAAACTCTATATGCTGGTGCTGCTCTCTTAAAATCCTATGATATATAATGTACGAGTTTAGAAACTCTATATGTTGGTGCTGCTGTCTTAAAGCCCTATGATATATAATGTACGAGTTTAGAAACTCTATATGTTGGTTCTGCTGTCTTAAAGCCCTATGATATATAATGTACGAGTTTAGAAACTCTATATGCTGGTGCTGCTGTCGTAAATCCCTATGATAATGTACGAGTTTAGAAACTCTATATGTTGGTTCTGCTGTCGTAAAGCCCCATGATATCCAATGTACGAGTTTAGAAACTCTATATGTTGGTTCTGCTGTCTTAAAGCCCTATGATATATAATGTACGAGTTTAGAAACTCTATATGCTGGTGCTGCTGTCGTAAATCCCTATGATAATGTACGAGTTTAGAAACTCTATATGTTGGTTCTGGTGTCGTAAAGCCCTATGATATCCAATGTACGAGTTTAGAAACTGTATATGTTGGTGCTGTTGTCGTAAAGCCCTATGATATATAATGTACTAGTTTATAAACTCTATATGCTGGTGCTGTTGTCTTAAAGCCCTATGATATGTAATGCATGAGTTTATAAACTCTATATGTTGGTGCTGCTATCTTAAAGCCCTATGATAATGTACGAGTTTAGAAACTCTATATGTTGGTGCTGTTGTCTGAAAGCCCTATGATATATAATGTACGAGTTTATAAACTCTATATGTTGGTGCTGCCCTCTTAAAGCCCTATGATAATGTACGTGTTTATAAACTCTATATGCTGGTGCTGCTGTCTTAAGGCTCTATGATAATGTACGAGTTTATAAACTCTATATGCTGGTGCTGCTCTCTTAAATCCCTATGATATGCAATGCACGAGTTTATAAACTCTATATGCTGGTGCTGCTGTCTTAAGGCTCTATGATAATGTACGAGTTTATAAACTCTATATGCTGGTGCTGCTCTCTTAAAGCCCTATGATATATAATGTACGAGTTTAGAAACTCTATATGTTGGAGCTGCTGTCCTACAGCCTTATGATAATGTACGAGTTTAGAAACTCAATATGTTGGTGCTGCTGTCGTAAATCCCTATAATATATAATGTACGAGTTTAGAAACCCTACATGCTGGTGCTGCTGTCGTAAAGCCCTATGATATGAAATGTACGAGCTTAGAAACTCCATATGTTGGTGCTGCTGTCTTAAAGTCCTATGATAATGTACGAGTTTATAAACTCTATATGCTGGTGCTGCTCTCTTAAAGCCCTATGATATATAATGTACGAGTTTAGAAACTCTATATGTTGATGCTTCTGTCGTAAAGCCCTATGATGTATAATGTACGAGTTTAGAAACTCTATATGTTGGTTCTGCTGTTGTAAAGCCCCATGATATCCAATGTACGAGTTTAGAAACTCTATATGTTGGTTCTGCTGTCTTAAAGCCCTATGATATATAATGTACGAGTTTAGAAACTCTATATGCTGGTGCTGCTGTCGTAAATCCCTATGATAATGTACGAGTTTAGAAACTCTATATGTTGGTTCTGGTGTCGTAAAGCCCTATGATATCCAATGTACGAGTTTAGAAACTGTATATGTTGGTGCTGTTGTCGTAAAGCCCTATGATATATAATATACGAGTTTAGAAAATCTATATGCTGGTGCTGCTCTCTTAAAGTCCTATGATATATAATGTACGAGCTTAGAAATTCAATATGTTGATGCTGCTGTCGTAAAGCCCTATGATATATAATGTACGAGTTTAGAAACTCTATATGCTGGTGCTGCTCTCTTTAAGCCCTATGATATATAATGTACGAGTTTAGAAACTCTATATGCTGGTGCTGCTGTCTTAAAGCTTTATGATATATAATTTACGAGTTTAGAAACTCTATATGCTGGTGCTGCTGTCGCAATGCCCTATGATATATAATGTACGAGTTTAGAAACTCTATATGCTGGAGCTGTTCTCTTAAAGCCCTATGATATATAATGTACGAGTTTAGAAACTCTATATGCTGGTGCTGCTCTCTTAAATCCCTATGATATATAATGTACGAGTTTAGAAACTCTATATGCTGGTGCTGCTGTCTTAAAGCTCTATGATATATAATTTACGATTTTAGAAACTCTATATGCTGGAGCTGTTCTCTTAAAGCCCTATGATATATAATGTACGAGTTTAGAAACTCTATATGTTGATGCTGCTGTCGTAAAGCCCTATGATATATACTGTACGAGTTTAGAAACTCTATATGTTGGTGCTGCTGTCGTAAAGCCCTATGATATATAATGTACGAGTTTAGAAACTCTATATGCTGGTGCTGCTCTCTTAAAACCCTATGATATATAATGTACGAGTTTAGAAAATCTATATGTTGGTGCTGCTGCCGTAAAGCCCTATGATATATAATGTACGAGTTTAGAAACTCTATATGTTGGTGCTGTTGTCTTAACGCCCTATGATATATAATGTACGAGTTTATAAACTCTATATGCTGGTGCTGTTGTCTTAAAGCCCTATGATATGTAATGCACGAGTTTATTAACTCTATATGCTGGTGCTGCTGCCTTAAGGCTCTATGATAATGTACGAGTTTATAAACTCTATATGCTGGTGCTGCTCTCTTAAAGCCCTATGCTATATAATGTACGAGTTTAGAAACTCTATATGTTGGTGCTGCTGTCGTAAAGCCCTATAATATATAATGTACGAGTTTAGAAACTCTATATCCTGGTGCTGCTGTCATAAAGCCCTATGATATGAAATGTACGAGCTTAGAAACTCTATATGTTGGTGCTGCTGTCTTAAAGCCCTATGATAATGTACGAGTTTATAAACTCTATATGCTGGTGCTGCTCTCTTAAAGCCCTATGATATATAATGTACGAGTTTAGGAATTCAATATGTGATGCTGCTGTCGTAAAGCCCTATGATATACGATTTACGAGTTTAGAAACTCTATATGCTGGTGCTGCTCTCTTAAAGCCCTATGATATATAATGTACGAATTTAGAAACTCTATATGTTGATGCTGCTCTCGTAAAGCCCTATGATATATAATGTACGAGTTTAGAAACTCTATATGTTGGTGCTGCTCTCTTAAATCCCTATGATATATAATGTACGAGTTTAGAAACTCTATATGCTGGTGCTGCTGTCTTAAAGCTCTATGATATATAATTTACGAGTTTAGAAACTCTATATGCTGGTGCTGCTGTCTTAAAGCCCTATTATATATAATGTACGAGTTTAGAAACTCTTTATGCTGGTGCTGCTCTCTTAGAGCCCTATGATATATAATGTACGAGTTTAGAAACTCTATATGTTGGTGCTGCTGTCTTAAAGCCCTATGCTATATAATGTACGAGTTTAGAAACTCTATATGCTGGTGGTGCTCTCTTAAATCCCTATGATATATAATGTACGAGTTTAGAAACTCTATATGTTGGTGCTGCTGTCTTAAAGCCCTATGATATATAATGTACGAGTTTAGAAACTCTATATGCTGGTGCTGCTGTCGTAAAGCCCTATGATAATGTACGAGTTTAGAAACTCTATATGTTGGTTCTGCTGTCGTAAAGCCCTATGATATACAATGTGCGAGTTTAGAAACTATATATGCTGGTGCTGTTGTCTTAAAGCCCTATGATATATAATGTACGAGTTTATAAATCTATATGCTGGTGCTGTTGTCTTAAAGCCCTCTGATATGTAATGCACGAGTTTATAAACTCTATATGTTGGTGCTGCTCTGTTAAAGCCCTATGATATATAATGTACGAGTTTAGAAACTCTATATGTTGATGCTGCTGTCGTAAAGCCCTATGATATATAATGTACGAGTTTAGAAACTCAATATGTTGGTGCTGCTGTCGTAAAGCCCTATGATATAATATATACGAGTTTAGAAACTCTATATGCTGGTGCTGCTCTCTTAAAGTCCTATGATATATAATGTACGAGTTTAGAAATTCAATATGTTGATGCTGCTGGCTTAAAGCCCTATGATATATAATGTACGAGTTTAGAAATTCTATATGTTGGTGGTGCTCTCTTAAAGCCCTATGATATAAAATGTACGAGTTTATAAACTCTATATGCTGGTGCTGCTCTCTTAAAGTCCCATGATATATAATGTACGAGTTTAGAAACTCTATATGCTTGTGCTGCTCTCTTAAATCCCTATGATATATAATGTACGAGTTTAGAAACTCTATATGCTGGTGCTGCTGTCTTAAAGCTCTATGATATATAATGTACGAGTTTAGAAACTCTTTATGCTGGTACTGCTCTCTTAAAGCCCTATGATATATAATGTACGAGTTTAGAAACTCTATATGCTGGTGCTGCTCTCTTAATGCCCCATGATATATAGTGTACGAGTTTAGAAACTCTATATGCTGGAGCTGCTGTCTTAAAGCCCTATGATATATAATGTACGAGTTTAGAAACTCTATATGTTGGTTCTGCTGTCTTAAAGCCCTATGATATATAATGTACGAGTTTAGAAACTCTATATGCTGGTGCTGCTTTCCTAAATCCCTATGATAATGTACGAGATTAGAAACTCTATATGTTGGTTCTGCTGTCGTAAAGCCCTATGATATACAATGTACGAGTTTAGAAACTCTATATGTTGGTGCTGTTGTCTTAAAGCCCTATGATATATAATGTACTAGTTTATAAACTCTATATGCTGGTGCTGTTGTCTTAAAGCCCTATGATATATAATGTACGAGTTTAGAAACTCTATATGTTGGTGCTGCTCTCTTAAAGCCCTATGATAATGTACGAGTTTAGAAACTCTATATATTGGTGCTGTTGTCTTAAAGCCCTATGATATATAATGTACGAGTTTATAAACTCTATGTGCTGGTGCTGTTGTCTTAACGCCCTATGATATATAATGTACGAGTTTAGAAATTCAATATGTTGATGCTGCTGTCGTAAAGCTCTATGATATATAATGTACGAGTTTAGAAACTCTATATGTTGGTGCTGCTCTCTTAAATCCCTATGATATATAATGTACGAGTTTAGAAACTCTATATGCTGGTGCTGCAGTCTTAAAGCTCTATGATATATAATTTACGAGTTTAGAAACTCTTTATGCTGGTGCTGCTCTCTTAAAGCCCTATGATATATAATGTACGAGTTTAGAAACTCTATATGTTGGTGCTGCTGTCTTAAAGCCCTATGATATATAATGTACGAGTTTAGAAACTCTATATGCTGGTGGTGCTCTCTTAAAGCCCTATGATATATAATGTACGAGTTTAGAAACTCTATATGTTGGTGCTGCTGTCTTAAAGCCCTATGGTATATAATGTACGAGTTTAGAAACTCTATATGTTGGTGCTGCTCTCTTAAATCCCTATGATATATAATGTACGAGTTTATAAACTCTATATGCTGGTGCTGCTGTCTTAAAGCTCTATGATATATAATTTACGAGTTTAGAAACTCTATATGCTGGTGCTGCTGTCTTAAAGCCCTATGATATATAATGTACGAGTTTAGAAACTCTTTATGCTGGTGCTGCTCTCTTAGAGCCCTATGATATATAATGTACGAGTTTAGAAACTCTATATGTTGGTGCTGCTGTCTTAAAGCCCTATGATATATAATGTACGAGTTTAGAAACTCTATATGCTGGTGGTGCTCTCTTAAAGCCCTATGATATATAATGTACGAGTTTAGAAACTCTATATGTTGGTGCTGCTGTCTTAAAGCCCTATGATATATAATGTACGAGTTTATAAACTCTATGTGCTGGTGCTGTTGTCTTAACGCCCTATGATATATAATGTACGAGTTTAGAAACTCTATATGTTGGTGCTGCTCTCTTAAATCCCTATGATATATAATGTACGAGTTTAGAAACTCTATATGATGGTGCTGCAGTCTTAAAGCTCTATGATATATAATTTACGAGTTTAGAAACTCTTTATGCTGGTGCTGCTCTCTTAAAGCCCTATGATATATAATGTACGAGTTTAGAAACTCTATATGTTGGTGCTGCTGTCTTAAAGCCCTATGATATATAATGTACGAGTTTAGAAACTCTTTATGCTGGTGCTGCTCTCTTAGAGCCCTATGATATATAATGTACGAGTTTAGAAACTCTATATGTTGGTGCTGCTGTCTTAAAGCCCTATGATATATAATGTACGAGTTTAGAAACTCTATATGCTGGTGGTGCTCTCTTAAAGCCCTATGATATATAATGTACGAGTTTAGAAACTCTATATGTTGGTGCTGCTGTCTTAAAGCCCTATGATATATAATGTACGAGTTTAGAAACTCTTTATGCTGGTGCTGCTCTCTTAAAGCCCTATGATATATAATGTACGAGTTTAGAAACTCTATATGTTGGTGCTGCTGTCTTAAAGCCCTATGATATATAATGTACGAGTTTAGAAACTCTATATGCTGGTGGTGCTCTCTTAAAGCCCTATGATATATAATGTACGAGTTTAGAAACTCTATATGTTGATGCTGCTGTCTTAAAGCCCTATGATATATAATGTACGAGTTTAGAAACTCTATATGTTGGTGCTGCTCTCTTAAATCCCTATGATATATAATGTACGAGTTTAGAAACTCTATATGCTGGTGCTGCTGTCTTAAAGCTCTATGATATATAATTTACGAGTTTAGAAACTCTATATGCTGGTGCTGCTGTCTTAAAGCCCTATGATATATAATGTACGAGTTTAGAAACTCTTTATGCTGGTGCTGCTCTCTTAGAGCCCTATGATATATAATGTACGAGTTTAGAAACTCTATATGTTGGTGCTGCTGTCTTAAAGCCCTATGATATATAATGTACGAGTTTAGAAACTCTATATGCTGGTGGTGCTCTCTTAAAGCCCTATGATATATAATGTACGAGTTTAGAAACTCTATATGTTGGTGCTGCTGTCTTAAAGCCCTATGATATATAATGTACGAGTTTAGAAACTCTATATGTTGGTGCTGCTGTCTTAAAGCCCTATGATATATAATGTACGAGTTTAGAAACTCTATATGCTGGTGCTGCTGTCGTAAAGCCCTATGATAATGTACGAGTTTAGAAACTCTATATGTTGGTTCTGCTGTCGTAAAGCCCTATGATATACAATGTACGAGTTTAGAAACTCTATATGTGGGTGCTGTTGTCTTAAAGCCCTATGATATATATTGTACGAGTTTATAAACTCTATATGCTGGTGCTGTTGTCTTAAAGCCCTCTGATATGTAATGCACGAGTTTATAAACTCTATATGTTGGTGCTGCTCTGTTAAAGCCCTATGATATATAATGTACGAGTTTAGAAACTCTATATGTTGATGCTGCTGTCGTAAAGCCCTATGATATATAATGTACGAGTTTAGAAACTCAATATGTTGGTGCTGCTGTCGTAAAGCCCTATGATATAATATATACGAGTTTAGAAACTCTATATGCTGGTGCTGCTCTCTTAAAGTCCTATGATATATAATGTACGAGTTTAGAAATTCAATATGTTGATGCTGCTGTCTTAAAGCCCTATGATATATAATGTACGAGTTTAGAAACTCTATATGTTGGTGGTGCTCTCTTAAAGCCCTATGATATAAAATGTACGAGTTTAGAAACTCTATATGCTGGTGCTGCTCTCTTAAAGCACCATGATATATAATGTACGAGTTTAGAAACTCTATATGCTGGTGCTGCTCTCTTAAATCCCTATGATATATAATGTACGAGTTTAGAAACTCTATATGCTGGTGCTGCTGTCTTAAAGCTCTATGATATATAATGTACGAGTTTAGAAACTCTTTATGCTGGTGCTGCTCTCTTAAAGCCCTATGATATATAATGTACGAGATTAGAAACTCTATATGCTGGTGCTGCTCTCTTAATGCCCTATGATATATAGTGTACGAGTTTAGAAACTCTATATGCTGGAGCTGCTGTCTTAAAGCCCTATGATATATAATGTACGAGTTTAGAAACTCTATATGTTGGTTCTGCTGTCTTAAAGCCCTATGATATATAATGTACGAGTTTAGAAACTCTATATGCTGGTGCTGCTTTCCTAAATCCCTATGATAATGTACGAGATTAGAAACTCTATATGTTGGTTCTGCTGTCGTAAAGCCCTATGATATACAATGTACGAGTTTAGAAACTCTATATGTTGGTGCTGTTGTCTTAAAGCCCTATGATATATAATGTACTAGTTTATAAACTCTATATGCTGGTGCTGTTGTCTTAAAGCCCTATGATATATAATGTACGAGTTTAGAAACTCTATATGTTGGTGCTGCTCTCTTAAAGCCCTATGATAATGTACGAGTTTAGAAACTCTATATATTGGTGCTGTTGTCTTAAAGCCCTATGATATATAATGTACGAGTTTATAAACTCTATGTGCTGGTGCTGTGTCTTAACGCCCTATGATATATAATGTACGAGTTTAGAAATTCAATATGTTGATGCTGCTGTCGTAAAGCCCTATGATATATGATGTACGAGTTTAGAAACTCTATATGTTGGTGCTGCTCTCTTAAATCCCTATGATATATAATGTACGAGTTTAGAAACTCTATATGCTGGTGCTGCAGTCTTAAAGCTCTATGATATATAATTTACGAGTTTAGAAACTCTATATGCTGGTGCTGCTGTCTTAAAGCCCTATGATATATAATGTACGAGTTTAGAAACTCTTTATGCTGGTGCTGCTCTCTTAAAGCCCTATGATATATAATGTACGAGTTTAGAAACTCTATATGTTGGTGCTGCTGTCTTAAAGCCCTATGATATATAATGTACGAGTTTAGAAACTCTATATGCTGGTGGTGCTCTCTTAAAGCCCTATGATATATAATGTACGAGTTTAGAAACTCTATATGTTGGTGCTGCTGTCTTAAAGCCCTATGATATATAATGTACGAGTTTAGAAACTCTATATGTTGGTGCTGCTGTCTTAAAGCCCTATGCTATATAATGTGCGAGTTTAGAAACTCTATATGCTGGTGCTGCTGTCGTAAAGCCCTATGATATACAATGTACGAGTTTAGAAACTCTATATGTGGGTGCTGTTGTCTTAAAGCCCTATGATATATAATGTACGAGTTTATAAACTCTATATGCTGGTGCTGTTGTCTTAAAGCCCTCTGATATGTAATGCACGAGTTTATAAACTCTATATGTTGGTGCGGCTATCTTAAAGCCCTATGATATATAATGTACGAGTTTATAAACTCTATTTGCTGGTGCTGTTGTCTTAAAGCCCTATGATATGTAATGCACGAGTTTATAAACTCTATATGTTGGTGCTGCTCTGTTAAAGCCCTATGATATATAATGTACGAGTTTAGAAACTCTATATGTTGATGCTGCTGTCGTAAAGCCCTATGATATATAATGTACGAGTTTAGAAACTCAATATGTTGGTGCTGCTGTCGTAAAGCCCTATGATATAATATATACGAGTTTAGAAACTCTATATGCTGGTGCTGCTCTCTTAAAGTCCTATGATATATAATGTACGAGTTTAGAAATTCAATATGTTGATGCTGCTGTCGTAAAGCCCTATGATATATAATGTACGAGTTTAGAAACTCTATTTGCTGGTGCTGCTCTCTTAAAGCCCTATGATATATAATGTACGAGTTTAGAAACTCTATATGTTGGTGGTGCTCTCTTAAAGCCCTATGATATAAAATGTACGAGTTTAGAAACTCTATATGCTGGTGCTGCTCTCTTAAATTCCCATGATATATAATGTACGAGTTTAGAAACTCTATATGTTGATGCTGCTGTCTTAAAGCCCTATGATATATAATGTACGAGTTTAGAAACTCTATATGTTGGTGGTGCTCTCTTAAAGCCCTATGATATAAAATGTACGAGTTTAGAAACTCTATATGCTGGTGCTGCTCTCTTAAAGTCCCATGATATATAATGTACGAGTTTAGAAACTCTATATGTTGGTGGTGCTCTCTTAAAGCCCTATGATATAAGATGTACGAGTTTAGAAACTCTATATGCTGGTGCTGCGGTCTTAAAGCCCTATGATATATAATGTACGAGTTTAGAAACTCTATATGTTGGTGGTGCTCTCTTAAAGCCCTATGATATAAATTGTACGAGTTTAGAAACTCTATTTGCTGGTGCTGCTCTATTAAAGTCCCATGATATATAATGTACGAGTTTAGAAACTCTATATGCTGGTGCTGCTCTCTTAAATCCCTATGATATACAATGTACGAGTTTAGAAACTCTATATGCTGGTGCTGCTGTCCTAAAGCTCTATGATATATAATGTACGAGTTTAGAAACTCTTTATGCTGGTGCTGCTCTCTTAAAGCCCTATGATATATAATGTACGAGTTTAGAAACTCTATATGCTGGTGCTGCTCTCTTAATGCCCTATGATATATAGTGTACGAGTTTAGAAACTCTATATGCTGGAGCTGCTGTCTTAAAGCCCTATGATATATAATGTACGAGTTTAGAAACTCTATATGTTGGTTCTGCTGTCTTAAAGCCCTATGATATATAATGTACGAGTTTAGAAACTCTTTATGCTGGTGCTGCTCTCTTAAAGCCCTATGATATATAATGTACGAGTTTAGAAACTCTATATGCTGGTGCTGCTCTCTTAAAGCCCTATGATATATAATGTACGAGTTTAGAAACTCTATATGTTGGTGCTGCTGTCCTACAGCCCTATGATAATGTACGAGTTTAGAAACTCAATATGTTGGTGCTGCTGTCGTAAATCCCTATAATATATAATGTACGAGTTTAGAAACCCTATATGCTGGTGCTGCTGTCGTAAAGCCCTATGATATGAAATGTACGAGCTTAGAAACTCTATATGTTGGTGCTGCTCTCTTAAAGCCCTATGATAATTTACGAGTTTATAAACTCTATATGCTGGTGCTGCTCTCTTAAAGCCCTATGATATGTAATGTACGAGTTTGGAAACTCTATATGTTGATGCTGCTGTCGTAAAGCCCTTTGATATATAATGTACGAGTTTAGAAACTCTATATGTTGGTGCTGCTGTCGTACAGCCCTATGATATATAATATACGAGTTTAGAAAATCTATTTGCTGGTGATACTCTCTTAAAGTCCTATGATATATAATGTAGGAGTTTAGAAATTCAATATGTTGATGCTGCTGTCGTAAAGCCCTATGATATATAATGTACGAGTTTAGAAACTCTATATGCTGGTGCTGCTCTCTTTAAGCCCTATGATATATAATGTACGAGTTTAGAAACTCTATATACTGGTGCTGCTCTCTTAAAGCCCTATGAAATATAATGTACGAGTTTAGAAACTCTATATGCTGGTGCTGCTCTCTTAAAGTCCTATGATATATAATGTTCGAGTTTAGAAATTCAATATGTTGATGCTGCTGTCGTAAAGCCCTATGATATATAATGTACGAGTTTAGAAACTCTATATGTTGATGCTGCTCTCGTAAAGTCCCATGATACATAATGTACGAGTTTAGAAACTCTATATGCTGGTGCTGCTGTCTTAAAGCTCTATGATATATAATTTACGAGTTTAGAAACTCTATATGCTGGTGCTGCTGTCTCAAAGCCCTATGATATTTAATGTACGAGTTTAGAAACTCTTTATGCTGGTGCTGCTCTCTTAGAGCCCTATGATATATAATGTACGAGTTTAGAAACTCTATATGTTGGTGCTGCTGTCTTAAAGCCCTATGATATATAATGTACGAGTTTAGAAACTCTATATGCTGGTGGTGCTCTCTTAAAGCCCTATGATATATAATGTACGAGTTTAGAAACTCTATATGTTGGTGCTGCTGTCTTAAAGCCCTATGATATATAATGTACGAGTTTAGAAACTCTATATGTTGGTGCTGCTGTCTTAAAGCCCTATGATATATAATGTACGAGTTTAGAAACTCTATATGCTGGTGCTGCTGTCGTAAAACCCTATGATAATGTACGAGTTTAGAAACTCTATTTGTTGGTTCTGCTGTCGTAAAGCCCTATGATATACAATGTACGAGTTTAGAAACTCTATATATGGGTGCTGTTGTCTTAAAGCCCTATGATATATAATTTACGAGTTTATAAACTCTATATGCTGGTGCTTTTGTCTTAAAGCCCTATGATATGTAATGCACGAGTTTATAAACTCTATATGTTGGTGCTGCTCTGTTAAAGCCCTATGATATATAATGTACGAGTTTAGAAACTCTATATGTTGATGCTGCTGTCGTAAAGCCCTATGATATATAATGTACGAGTTTAGAAACTCAATATGTTGGTGCTGCTGTCGTAAAGCCCTATGATATAATATATACGAGTTTAGAAACTCTATATGCTGGTGCTGCTCTCTTAAAGTCCTATGATATATAATGTACGAGTTTAGAAATTCAATATGTTGGTGCTGCTGTCGTAAAGCCCTATGATATAATATATACGAGTTTATAAACTCTATATACTGGTGCTGCTCTCTTAAAGCCCTATGATATATAATGTACGAGTTTATAAACTCTATATGTTGGTGCTGCTCTCTTAAAGCCCTATGATATAAAATGTACGAGTTTAGAAACTCTATATGTTGGCGCTGCTCTCTTAAAGCCCTATGATATATAATGTACGAGTTTAGAAACTCTATATGCTGGTGCTGCTGTCTTAAAGCTCTATGATATATAATGTACGAGTTTAGAAACTCTATATGTTGGTGCTGCTCTCTTAAAGCCCTATGATATATAATGTACGAGTTTATAAACTCTATATGTTGGTGCTGCTCTCTTAAAGCCCTATGATATATAATGTACGAGTTTAGAAACTCTATATGTTGGTGCTGCTCTCTTAAAGCCCTATGATAATGTACGAGTTTAGAAACTCTATATGTTGGTGCTGCTGTCGTAAAGCCCTATGATATATAATGTACGAGTTTAGAAACTCTATATGTTGGTGCTGCTGTCGTAAAGCCCTATGATATATAATGTACGAGTTTAGAAACTCTATATGCTGGTGCTGCTCTCTTAAATCCCTATGATATATAATGTACGAGTTTAGAAACTCTATATGCTGGTGCTGCTGTCTTAAAGCTCTATGATATATAATGTACGAGTTTAGAAACTCTTTATGCTGGTTCTGCTCTCTTAAAGCCCTATGATATATAATGTACGAGTTTAGAAACTCTGTATGCTGGTGCTGCTCTCTTAATGCCCTATGATATATAGTGTACGAGTTTAGAAACTCTATATGCTGGAGCTGCTGTCTTAAAGCCCTATGATATATAATGTACGAGTTTAGAAACTCTATATGTTGGTTCTGCTGTCGTAAAGCCCTATGGTATACAATGTACGAGTTTAGAAACTCTATATGTTGGTGCTGTTGTCTTAAAGACCTATGATATATAATGTACTAGTTTATAAACTCTATATGCTGGTGCTGTTGTCTTAAAGCCCTATGATATGTAATGCATGAGTTTATAAACTCTATATGTTGGTGTTGCTCTCTTAAAGCCCTATGATAATGTACGAGTTTAAAAACTCTATATTTTGGTGCTGTTGTCTAAAAGCCCTATGATATATAATGTACGAGTTTATAAACTCTATGTGCTGGTGCTGTTGTCTTAACGCCCTATGATATGTAATGCACGAGTTTATAAACTCTATATGCTGGTGCTGCTGTCTTAAGGCTCTATGATAATGTACGAGTTTATAAACTCTATATGCTGGTGCTGCTCTCTTAAAGCCCTATGATATATAATGTACGAGTTTAGAAACTCTATATGTTGGTGCTGCTGTCCTACAGCCCTATGATAATGTACGAGTTTAGAAACTCAATATGTTGGTGCTGCTGTCGTAAATCCCTATAATATATAATGTACGAGTTTAGAAAACCTATATGCTGGTGCTGCTGTCGTAAAGCCCTATGATATGAAATGTACGAGCTTAGAAACTCTATATGTTGGTGCTGCTCTCTTAAAGCCCTATGATAATTTACGAGTTTATAAACTCTATATGCTGGTGCTGCTCTCTTAAAGCCCTATGATATGTAATGTACGAGTTTAGAAACTCTATATGTTGGTGCTGCTGTCGTAAAGCCCTTTGATATATAATGTACGAGTTTAGAAACTCTATATGTTGGTGCTGCTGTCGTAAAGCCCTATGATATATAATATACGAGTTTAGAAAATCTATTTGCTGGTGATACTCTCTTAAAGTCCTATAATATATAATGTAGGAGTTTAGAAATTCAATATGTTGATGCTGCTGTCGTAAAGCCCTATGATATATAATGTACGAGTTTAGAAACTCTATATGCTGGTGCTGCTCTCTTTAAGCCCTATGATATATAATGTACGAGTTTAGAAACTCTATATACTGGTGCTGTTCTCTTAAAGCCCTATGATATATAATGTACGAGTTTAGAAACTCTATATGCTGGTGCTGCTCTCTTAAATCCCTATGATATATAATGTACGAGTTTAGAAACTCTATATGCTGGTGCTGCTGTCTTAAAGCTCTATGATATATAATTTACGAGTTTAGAAACCCTATATGCTGGAGCTGCTCTCTTAAAGCCCTATGATATATAATGTACGAGTTTAGAAACTCTATATGCTGGTGTTGCTCTCTTAAAACCCTATGATATATAATGTACGAGTTTAGAAACTCTATATGTTGGTGCTGCTGTCGTAATGCCCTATGATATATAATGTACGAGTTTAGAAACTCTATATGCTGGTGCTGCTGTCTTAAAGCCCTATGATATATAATGTACGAGTTTAGAAACTCTTTATGTTGGTGCTGCTCTCTTATAGCCCTATGATATAAAATGTACGAGTTTAGAAACTCTATATGTTGGCGCTGCTCTCTTAAAGCCCTATGATATATAATGTACGAGTTTAGAAACTCTATATGCTGGTGCTGCTGTCTTAAAGCTCTATGATATATAATGTACGAGTTTAGAAACTCTATATGTTGGTGCTGCTCTCTTAAAGCCCTATGATATATAATGTACGAGTTTATAAACTCTATATGTTGGTGCTGCTCTCTTAAAGCCCTATGATATATAATGTACGAGTTTAGAAACTCTATATGTTGGTGCTGCTCTCTTAAAACCCTATGATAATGTACGAGTTTAGAAACTCTATATGTTGGTGCTGCTGTCGTAAAGCCCTATGATATATAATGTACGAGTTTAGAAACTCTATATGTTGGTGCTGCTGTCGTAAAGCCCTATGATATATAATGTACGAGTTTAGAAACTCTATATGCTGGTGCTGCTCTCTTAAATCCCTATGATATATAATGTACGAGTTTAGAAACTCTATATGCTGGTGCTGCTGTCTTAAAGCTCTATGATATATAATGTACGAGTTTAGAAACTCTTTATGCTGGTTCTGCTCTCTTAAAGCCCTATGATATATAATGTACGAGTTTAGAAACTCTGTATGCTGGTGCTGCTCTCTTAATGCCCTATGATATATAATGTACGAGTTTAGAAACTCTATATGCTGGAGCTGCTGTCTTAAAGCCCTATGATATATAATGTACGAGTTTAGAAACTCTATATGTTGGTTCTGCTGTCGTAAAGCCCTATGGTATACAATGTACGAGTTTAGAAACTCTATATGTTGGTGCTGTTGTCTTAAAGCCCTATGATATATAATGTACTAGTTTATAAACTCTATATACTGGTGCTGTTGTCTTAAAGCCCTATGATATGTAATGCATGAGTTTATAAACTCTATATGTTGGTGTTGCTCTCTTAAAGCCCTATGATAATGTACGAGTTTAAAAACTCTATATGTTGGTGCTGTTGTCTAAAAGCCCTATGATATATAATGTACGAGTTTATAAACTCTATGTGCTGGTGCTGTTGTCTTAACGCCCTATGATATGTAATGCACGAGTTTATAAACTCTATATGCTGGTGCTGCTGTCTTAAGGCTCTATGATAATGTACGAGTTTATAAACTCTATATGCTGGTGCTGCTCTCTTAAAGCCCTATGATATATAATGTACGAGTTTAGAAACTCTATATGTTGGTGCTGCTGTCCTACAGCCCTATGATAATGTACGAGTTTAGAAACTCAATATGTTGGTGCTGCTGTCGTAAATCCCTATAATATATAATGTACGAGTTTAGAAAACCTATATGCTGGTGCTGCTGTCGTAAAGCCCTATGATATGAAATGTACGAGCTTAGAAACTCTATATGTTGGTGCTGCTCTCTTAAAGCCCTATGATAATTTACGAGTTTATAAACTCTATATGCTGGTGCTGCTCTCTTAAAGCCCTATGATATGTAATGTACGAGTTTAGAAACTCTATATGTTGGTGCTGCTGTCGTAAAGCCCTTTGATATATAATGTACGAGTTTAGAAACTCTATATGTTGGTGCTGCTGTCGTAAAGCCCTATGATATATAATATACGAGTTTAGAAAATCTATTTGCTGGTGATACTCTCTTAAAGTCCTATAATATATAATGTAGGAGTTTAGAAATTCAATATGTTGATGCTGCTGTCGTAAAGCCCTATGATATATAATGTACGAGTTTAGAAACTCTATATACTGGTGCTGTTCTCTTAAAGCCCTATGATATATAATGTACGAGTTTAGAAACTCTATATGCTGGTGCTGCTCTCTTAAATCCCTATGATATATAATGTACGAGTTTAGAAACTCTATATGCTGGTGCTGCTGTCTTAAAGCTCTATGATATATAATTTACGAGTTTAGAAACCCTATATGCTGGAGCTGCTCTCTTAAAGCCCTATGATATATAATGTACGAGTTTAGAAACTCTATATGCTGGTGCTGCTCTCTTAAAACCCTATGATATATAATGTACGAGTTTAGAAACTCTATTTGTTGGTGCTGCTGTCGTAATGCCCTATGATATATAATGTACGAGTTTAGAAACTCTATATGCTGGTGCTGCTGTCTTAAAGCCCTATGATATATAATGTACGAGTTTAGAAACTCTTTATGTTGGTGCTGCTCTCTTAAAGCCCTATGATATATAATGTACGAGTTTAGAAACTCTATATGTTGGTGCTGCTGTCTTAAAGCCCTATGATATATAATGTACGAGTTTAGAAACTCTATATGCTGGTGCTGCTCTCTTAAAGCCCTATGATATATAATGCACGAGTTTAGAAACTCTATATGTTGGTGCTGCTGTCTTAAAGCCCTATGATATATAATGTACGAGTTTAGAAACTCTATATGTTGGTGCTGCTCTCTTAAAGCCCTTTGATATAAAATGTACGAGTTTAGAAACTCTATATACTGGTGCTGCTCTCTTAAAGCCCTATGATATATAATGTATGAGTTTAGAAACTCTATATGTTGGTGCTGCTGTCTTAAAGCCCTATGATATATAATGTATGAGTTTAGAAACTCTATATGCTGGTGCTGCTCTCTTAAAGCCCTATGATATAAAATGTACGAGTTTAGAAACTCTATATACTGGTGCTGCTCTCTTAAAGCCCTATGATATATAATGTACGAGTTTAGAAACTCTATATGCTGGTGCTGCTCTCTTAAATCCCTATGATATATAATGTACGAGTTTAGAAACTCTATATGCTGGTGCTGCTGTCTTAAAGCCCTATGATATACAATGTACGAGTTTAGAAACTCTATATGTTGGTGCTGTTGTCTTAAAGCCCTATGATATATAATGTACTAGTTTATAAACTCTATATGCTGGTGCTGTCGTCTTAAAGCCCTATGATATGTAATGCACGAGTTTATTAACTCTATATGCTGGTGCTGCTGTCTTAAAGCTCTATGATAATGTACGAGTTTATAAACTCTATATGCTGGTGCTGCTCTCTTAAAGCCCTATGCAATATAATGTACGAGTTTAGAAACTCTATATGTTGGTGCTGCTGTCGTAAAGCCCTATAATATATAATGTACGAGTTTAGAAACTCTATATGCTGGTGCTGCTGTCGTAAAGCCCTATGATATGAAATGTACGAGCTTAGAAACTCTATATGTTGGTGCTGCTGTCTTAAAGCCCTATGATATATAATGTACGAGTTTAGAAACTCTATATGTTGGTGCTGCTGTCGTAAAGCCCTATGATATATAATGTACGAGTTTAGAAACTCTATATGTTGATGCTGCTGTCGTAAAGCCCTATGATATATAATGTACGAGTTTAGAAACTCTATATGTTGGTGCTGCTGTCGTAAAGCCCTATGATATATAATATAAGAGTTTAGAAAATCTATATGCTGGTGCTGCTCTCTTAAAGTCCTATTATATATAATGTACGAGTTTAGAAATTCAATATGTTGATGCTGCTGTCGTAAAGCCCTATGATATATAATGTACGAGTTTAGAAACTCTATATGCTGGTGCTGCTCTCTTAAAGCCCTATGATATATAATGTACGAGTTTAGAAACTCTATATGCTGGTGCTGCTCTCTTAAATCCCTATGATATATAATGTACGAGTTTAGAAACTCTATATGCTGGTACTGCTGTCTTAAAGCTCTATGATATATAATTTACCAGTTTAGAAACTCTATATGCTAGTGCTGCTGTCTTAAAGCCCTATGATATATAATGTACGAGTTTAGAAACTCTATATGTTGGTGCTGCTCTCTTAAATCCCTATGATATAAAATGTACGAGTTTAGAAACTCTATATACTGGTGCTGCTCTCTTAAAGCCCTATGATATATAATGTACGAGTTTAGAAACTCTATATGCTGGTGCTGCTCTCTTAAATACCTATGATATATAATGTACGAGTTTAGAAACTCTATATGCTGGTGCTGCTGTCTTAAAGCCCTATGATATATAATGTACGAGTTTAGAAACTCTTTATGCTGGTGCTGCTCTCTTAAAGCCCTATGATATATAATGTACGAGTTTAGAAACTCTATATGTTGGTGCTGCTGTCTTAAAGCCCTATGATATATAATGTACGAGTTTAAAAACTCTATATGTTGGTGCTGCTGTCGTAAAGCCCTATGATATATAATGTACGAGTTTAGAAATTCAATATGTTGGTGCTGCTGGCGTAAAGACCTATGATATATAATGTACGAGTTTAGAAACTCTATATGTTGGTGCTGCTGTCGTAAAGCCCTATGATATATAATGTACGAGTTTAGAAACTCTATATGTTGGTGCTGCTGTCGTAAAGCCCTATGATATATAATGTACGAGTTTAGAAACTCTATATGCTGGTGCTGCTCTCGTAAAGCCCTATGATATATAATGTACGAGTTTAGAAACTCTATATGTTGGTACTGCTGTCTTAAGGCTCTATGATAATGTACGAGTTTAGAAACTCTATATGCTGGTGCTGCTCTCTTAAAGCCCTATGATATATAATGTACGAGTTTAGAAACTCTATATGTTGGTGCTGCTGTCGTAAAGCCCTATGATATATAATGTACGAGTTAAGAAACTCTATATGCTGGTGCTGCTCTCTTAAAGCCCTATGATATATAATGTACGAGTTTAGAAACTCTATATGCTGGTGCTGCTCTCTTAAAGCCCTATGATATATAATGTACGAGTTTAGAAACTCAATATGTTGGTGCTGCTGTCGTAAAGCCCTATGATATATAATATACGAGTTTAGAAATTCTATATGCTGGTGCTGCTCTCTTAAAGTCCTATGATATATAATGTACGAGTTTAGAAATTCAATATGTTGATGCTGCTGTCGTAAAGCCCTATGATATATAATGTACGAGTTTAGAAACTCTATTTGCTGGTGCTGCTCTCTTAAAGCCCTATGATATATAATGTATGAGTTTAGAAACTCTATATGTTGGTGCTGCTGTCTTAATGCCCTATGATATATAATGTATGAGTTTAGAAACTCTATATGTTGGTGCTGCTCTCTTAAAGCCCTATGATATAAAATGTACGAGTTTAGAAACTCTATATACTGGTGCTGCTCTCTTAAAGCCCTATGATATATAATGTACGAGTTTAGAAACTCTATATGCTGGTGCTGCTCTCTTAAATCCCTATGATATATAATGTACGAGTTTAGAAACTCTATATGCTGGTGCTGCTGTCTTAAAGCCCTATGATATATAATGTACGAGTTTAGAAACTCTTTATGCTGGTGCTGCTCTCTTAAAGCTCTATGATAAATAATGTACGAGTTTAGAAACTCTATATGTTGGTGCTGCTGTCTTAAAGCCCTATGATATATAATGTACGAGTTTAAAAACTCTATATGTTGGTGCTGCTGTCGTAAAGCCCTATGATATATAATGTACGAGTTTAGAAATTCAATATGTTGGTGCTGCTGTCGTAAAGACCTATGATATATAATGTACGAGTTTAGAAACTCTATATGTTGGTGCTGCTGTCGTAAAGCCCTATGATATATAATGTACGAGTTTAGAAACTCTATATGTTGGTGCTGCTGTCGTAAAGCCCTATGATATATAATATACGAGTTTAGAAACTCTATATGCTGGTGCTTCTCTCTTAAAGTCCTATGATATATAATGTACGAGTTTAGAAATTCAATATGTTGATGCTGCTGTCGTAAAGCCCTATGATATATAATGTACGAGTTTAGAAACTCTATTTGCTGGTGCTGCTGTCTTAAAGCCCTATGATATATAATGTATGAGTTTAGAAACTCTATATGTTGGTGCTGCTCTCTTAAAGCCCTATGATATCAAATGTACGAGTTTAGAAACTCTATATACTGGTGCTGCTCTCTTAAAGCCCTATGATATATAATGTACGAGTTTAGAAACTCTATTTGCTGGTGCTGCTCTCTTAAAGCCCTATGATATATAATGTACGAGTTTAGAAACTCTATATGTTGGTGCTGCTGTCGTAAAGCCCTATGATATATAATGTACGAGTTAAGAAACTCTATATGCTGGTGCTGCTCTCTTAAAGCCCTATGATATATAATGTACGAGTTTAGAAACTCTATATGCTGGTGCTGCTCTCTTAAAGCCCTATGATATATAATGTACGAGTTTAGAAACTCAATATGTTGGTGCTGCTGTCGTAAAGCCCTATGATATATAATATACGAGTTTAGAAATTCTATTTGCTGGTGCTGCTCTCTTAAAGTCCTATGATATATAATGTACGAGTTTAGAAATTCAATATGTTGATGCTGCTGTCGTAAAGCCCTATGATATATAATGTACGAGTTTAGAAACTCTATTTGCTGGTGCTGCTCTCTTAAAGCCCTATGATATATAATGTATGAGTTTAGAAACTCTATATGTTGGTGCTGCTGTCTTAAAGCCCTATGATATATAATGTATGAGTTTAGAAACTCTATATGTTGGTGCTGCTCTCTTAAAGCCCTATGATATAAAATGTACGAGTTTAGAAACTCTATATACTGGTGCTGCTCTCTTAAAGCCCTATGATATATAATGTACGAGTTTAGAAACTCTATATGCTGGTGCTGCTCTCTTAAATCCCTATGATATATAATGTACGAGTTTAGAAACTCTATATGTTGGTACTGCTGTCTTAAGGCTCTATGATAATGTACGAGTTTAGAAACTCTATATGTTGGTGCTGCTGTCTTAAAGCCCTATGATATATAATGTACGAGTCTATAAACTCTATATATTGGTGCTGCTGTCGTAAAGCCCTATGATATATAATGTACGAGTTTAGAAACTCTATATGCTGGTGCTGCTCTCTTAAAGCCCTATGATATATAATGTACGAGTTTAGAAACTCTATATGCTGGTGCTGCTCTCTTAAAGCCCTATGATATATAATGTACGAGTTTAGAAACTCTATATGTTGGTGCTGCTCTCTTAAAGCCCCATGATATATAATGTACGAGTTTAGAAACTCTATATACTGGTGCTGCTCTCTTAAAGCCCTATGATATATAATGTACGAGTTTAGAAACTCTATATGCTGGTGCTGCTCTCTTAAATCCCTATGATATATAATGTACGAGTTTAGAAACTCTATATGCTGGTGCTGCTGTCTTAAAGCCCTATGATATATAATGTACGAGTTTAGAAACTCTATATGCTGGTGCTGCTGTCTTAAAGCACTATGATATATAATGTACGAGTTTAGAAACTCTTTATGCTGGTGCTGCTCTCTTAATGCCCTATGATATATAATGTACGAGTTTAGAAACCCTATATGTTGGTGCTGCTGTCTTTAAGCCCTATGATATATAATGTACGAGTTTAGAAACTATATATGCTGGAGCTGCTCTCTTAAAGCCCTATGATATATAATGTACGAGTTTAGAAACTCTATATGTTGGTGCTGCTGTCTTAAAGCCCTATGATATATAATGTACGAGTTTAGAAACTCTATATGTTGGTGCTGCTGTCTTAAAGCCCTATTATATATAATGTACGAGTTTAGAAACTCTATATGCTGGTGCTGCTGTCATAAAGCCCTATGATAATGTACGAGTTTCGAAACTCTTTATGTTGGTTCTGCTGTCGTAAAGCCCTGTGATATACAATGTACGAGTTTAGAAACTCTATATGCTGGTGCTGTTGTCTTAAAGCCCTATGATATGTAATGCATGAGTTTATAAACTCTATATGTTGGTGCTGCTCTCTTAAAGCCCTATGATATATAATGTACGAGTTTATAAACTCTATATGCTGGTGCTGCTGTCTTAAGGCTCTATGAAAATGTACGAGTTTATAAACTCTATCTATATGCCGGTGCTGCTCTCTTAAAGCCCTATGATATATTATGTACGAGTTTAGAAATTCTATATGTTGGTGCTGCTGTCCTACAGCCCTATGATAATGTACGAGTTTAGAAACTCAATATGTTGGTGCTGCTGTCGTAAATCCCTATAATATATAATGTACGAGTTTAGAAACTCTATATGCTGGTGCTGCTGTCGTAAAGCTCTATGATATGAAATGTACGAGCTTAGAAACTCTATATGTTGGTGATGCTGTCTTAAAGCCCTATGATATATAATGAACGAGTTTAGAAACTCTATGTGTTGATGCTGCTGTCGTAAAGCCCTATGATATATAATGTACGAGTTTAGAAACTCAATATGTTGGTGTTGCTGTCGTAAAGCCCTATGATATATAATATACGAGTTTAGAAACTCTATATACTGGTGCTGCTCTCTTAAAGTCCTATGATATATAATGTACGAGTTTAGAAATTCAATATGCTGATGCTGCTGTCGTAAAGCCCTATGTTATATAATGTACGAGTTTAGAAACTCTATATGTTGGTGCTGCTCTCTTAAAGCCCTATGATATATAATGTACGAGTTTATAAACTCTATATACTGGTGCTGCTATCTTAAAGCCCTATGATATATAATGTACGAGTTTAGAAACTCTATATGCTGGAGCTGCTCTCTTAAAGCCCTATGATATATAATGTACGAGTTTAGAAACTCTATATGCTGGTGCTGCTCTCTTGAAACCCTATGATATATAATTTACGAGTTTAGAAACTCTATATGTTGGTGCTGCTGTCGTAAAGCCCTATGATATATAATGTACGAGTTTAGAAACTCTATATGCTGGTGCTGCTGTCTTAAAGCCCTATGATATATAATGTACGAGTTTAGAAACTCTTTATGTTGGTGCTGCTCTCTTAAAGCACTATGATATATAATGTACGAGTTTAGAAACTCTATATGCTGGTGCTGTTGTCTTAAAGCCCTATGATATGTAATGCATGAGTTTATAAACTCTATATGTTGGTGCTGCTCTCTTAAAGCCCTATGATATATAATGTACGAGTTTATAAACTCTATATGCTGGTGCTGCTGTCTTAAGGCTCTATGAAAATGTACGAGTTTATAAACTCTATCTATATGCCGGTGCTGCTCTCTTAAAGCCCTATGATATATTATGTACGAGTTTAGAAATTCTATATGTTGGTGCTGCTGTCCTACAGCCCTATGATAATGTACGAGTTTAGAAACTCAATATGTTGGTGCTGCTGTCGTAAAGCCCTATAATATATAATGTACGAGTTTAGAAACTCTATATGCTGGTGCTGCTGTCGTAAAGCTCTATGATATGAAATGTACGAGCTTAGAAACTCTATATGTTGGTGATGCTGTCTTAAAGCCCTATGATATATAATGAACGAGTTTAGAAACTCTATGTGTTGATGCTGCTGTCGTAAAGCCCTATGATATATAATGTACGAGTTTAGAAACTCAATATGTTGGTGTTGCTGTCGTAAAGCCCTATGATATATAATATACGAGTTTAGAAACTCTATATGCTGGTGCTGCTCTCTTAAAGTCCTATGATATATAATGTACGAGTTTAGAAATTCAATATGCTGATGCTGCTGTCGTAAAGCCCTATGTTATATAATGTACGAGTTTAGAAACTCTATATGTTGGTGCTGCTCTCTTAAAGCCCTATGATATATAATGTACGAGTTTATAAACTCTATATACTGGTGCTGCTATCTTAAAGCCCTATGATATATAATGTACGAGTTTAGAAACTTTATATGCTGGAGCTGCTCTCTTAAAGCCCTATGATATATAATGTACGAGTTTAGAAACTCTATATGCTGGTGCTGCTCTCTTGAAACCCTATGATATATAATTTACGAGTTTAGAAACTCTATATGTTGGTGCTGCTGTCGTAAAGCCCTATGATATATAATGTACGAGTTTAGAAACTCTATATGCTGGTGCTGCTGTCTTAAAGCCCTATGATATATAATGTACGAGTTTAGAAACTCTTTATGTTGGTGCTGCTCTCTTAAAGCACTATGATATATAATGTACGAGTTTAGAAACTCTATATGTTGGTGCTGCTGTCTTAAAGCCCTATGATATATAATGTACGAGTTTAGAAACTCTATATGTTGGTGCTGCTGTCGTAAAGCCCTATGATATATAATGTACGAGTTTAGAAATTCAATACGTTGGTGCTGCTGTCGTAAAGACCTATGATATATAATGTACGAGTTTAGAAACTCTATATGTTGGTGCTGCTGTCGTAAAGCCCTATGATATATAATTTACGAGTTTAGAAACTCTATATGTTGGTGCTGCTGTCGTAAAGCCCTATGATATATAATGTACGAGTTTAGAAACTCTATATGCTGGTGCTGCCCTCGTAAAGCCCTATGATATATAATGTACGAGTTTAGAAACTCTATATGTTGGTACTGCTGTCTTAAGGCTCTATGATACTGTACAAGTTTAGAAACTCTATATGCTGGTGCTGCTCTCTTAAAGCCGTATGATATATAATGTACGAGTTTAGAAACTCTATATGTTGGTGCTGCTGTCGTAAAGCCCTATGCTATATAATGTACGAGTTTAGAAATTCAATATGTTGATGCTGCTATCGTAAAGCCCTATGATATATAATATACGAGTTTAGAAACTCTATATGTTGGTGCTACTGTCGTAAAGCCCTATGATATATAATGTACGAGTTTAGAAACTCTATATGTTGGTGCTGCTGTCGTAAAGCCATATGATATATAATGTACGAGTTTAGAAATTCAATATGTTGGTGCTGCTGTCGTAAAGCCCTATGGTATATAATATACGAGTTTAGAAATTCAATATGTTGGTGCTGCTGTCGTAAAGCCCTATGATATATAATGTACGAGTTTAGAAACTCTATATGCTGGTGCTGCTCTCTTAAAGCCCTATGATATAAAATGTACGAGTTTATAAACTCTATATGCTGGTGCTGCTCTCTTAAAGCCCTATGATATATAATGTACGAGTTTAGAAACTCTATATGCTGGTGCTGCTGTCTTAAAGCCCTATGATATATAATGTACGAGCTTAGAAACTCTATATGCTGGAGCTGCTCTCTTAAAGCCTTATGATATGTAATGTACGAGTTTAGAAACTCTATATGTTGGTGCTGCTGTCGTAAAGCCCTATGATATATAATGTACGAGTTTAGAAACTCTATATGCTGGAGCTGCTCTCTTAAAGCCCTATGATATATAATGTACGAGTTTAGAAACTCTATATGCTGGTGCTGCTCTCTTAAAGCCCTATGATATATAATGTACGAGTTTAGAAACTCTATATGTTGGTGCTGCTGTCGTAAAGCCCTATGATATATAATGTACGAGTTTAAAAACTATATATATTGGTGCTGCTGTCGTAAAGCCCTATGATATATAATGTACGAGTTTAGAAATTCAATATGTTGGTGCTGCTGTCGTAAAGACCTATGATATATAATGTACGAATTTAAAAACTCTATATGTTGGTGCTGCTGTCGTAAAGCCCTATGATATATAATGTACGAGTTTAGAAACTCTATATGCTGGTGTTGCTGTCTTAAAGCCCTATGATATATAATGTACGAGTTTAGAAACTCTTTATGTTGGTGCTGCTCTCTTAAAGCACTATGATATATAATGTACGAGTTTAGAAACTCTATATGTTGGTGCTGCTGTCTTAAAGCCCTATGATATATAATGTACGAGTTTAGAAACTCTATATGTTGGTGCTGCTGTCGTAAAGCCCTATGATATATAATGTACGAGTTTAGAAATTCAATACGTTGGTGCTGCTGTCGTAAAGACCTATGATATATAATGTACGAGTTTAGAAACTCTATATGTTGGTGCTGCTGTCGTAAAGCCCTATGATATATAATTTACGAGTTTAGAAACTCTATATGTTGGTGCTGCTGTCGTAAAGCCCTATGATATATAATGTACGAGTTTAGAAACTCTATATGCTGGTGCTGCCCTCGTAAAGCCCTATGATATATAATGTACGAGTTTAGAAACTCTATATGTTGGTACTGCTGTCTTAAGGCTCTATGATACTGTACAAGTTTAGAAACTCTATATGCTGGTGCTGCTCTCTTAAAGCCGTATGATATATAATGTACGAGTTTAGAAACTCTATATGTTGGTGCTGCTGTCGTAAAGCCCTATGCTATATAATGTACGAGTTTAGAAATTCAATATGTTGATGCTGCTATCGTAAAGCCCTATGATATATAATATACGAGTTTAGAAACTCTATATGTTGGTGCTACTGTCGTAAAGCCCTATGATATATAATGTACGAGTTTAGAAACTCTATATGTTGGTGCTGCTGTCGTAAAGCCATATGATATATAATGTACGAGTTTAGAAATTCAATATGTTGGTGCTGCTGTCGTAAAGCCCTATGGTATATAATATACGAGTTTAGAAATTCAATATGTTGGTGCTGCTGTCGTAAAGCCCTATGATATATAATGTACGAGTTTAGAAACTCTATATGCTGGTGCTGCTCTCTTAAAGCCCTATGATATAAAATGTACGAGTTTATAAACTCTATATGCTGGTGCTGCTCTCTTAAAGCCCTATGATATATAATGTACGAGTTTAGAAACTCTATATGCTGGTGCTGCTGTCTTAAAGCCCTATGATATATAATGTACGAGCTTAGAAACTCTATATGCTGGAGCTGCTCTCTTAAAGCCTTATGATATGTAATGTACGAGTTTAGAAACTCTATATGTTGGTGCTGCTGTCGTAAAGCCCTATGATATATAATGTACGAGTTTAGAAACTCTATATGCTGGAGCTGCTCTCTTAAAGCCCTATGATATATAATGTACGAGTTTAGAAACTCTATATGCTGGTGCTGCTCTCTTAAAGCCCTATGATATATAATGTACGAGTTTAGAAACTCTATATGTTGGTGCTGCTGTCGTAAAGCCCTATGATATATAATGTACGAGTTTAAAAACTATATATATTGGTGCTGCTGTCGTAAAGCCCTATGATATATAATGTACGAGTTTAGAAATTCAATATGTTGGTGCTGCTGTCGTAAAGACCTATGATATATAATGTACGAATTTAAAAACTCTATATGTTGGTGCTGCTGTCGTAAAGCCCTATGATATATAATGTACGAGTTTAGAAACTCTATATGTTGGTACTGCTGTCTTAAAGCCCTATGATATATAATGTACGAGTTTAGAAACTCTATATGTTGGTGCTGCTGTCGTAAAGCCCTATGATATATAATGTACGAGTTAAGAAACTCTATATGCTGGTGCTGCTCTCTTAAAGCCCTATGATATATAATGTACGAGTTTAGAAACTCTATATGCTGGTGCTGCTCTCTTAAAGCCCTATGATATATAATGTACGAGTTTAGAAACTCTATATGTTGGTGCTGCTCTCTTAAAGCCCTATGATATATAATATACGAGTTTAGAAACTCTATGTGTTGGTGCTGCTGTCGTAAAGCCCTATGATATATAATGTACGAGTTAAGAAACTCTATATGCTGGTGCTGCTCTCTTAAAGCCCTATGATATATAATGTACTAGTTTAGAAACTCTATATGCTGGTGCTGCTCTCTTAAAGCCCTATGATATATAATGTACGAGTTTAGAAAATCTATATGTTGGTGCTGCTGTCGTAAAGCCCTATGATATATAATGTACGAGTCTATAAACCCTATATATTGGTGCTGCTGTCGTAAAGCCCTATGATATATAATGTACGAGTTTAGAAACTCTATATGCTGGTGCTGCTCTCTTAAAGCCCTATGATATATAATGTACGAGTTTAGAAACTCTATATGCTGGTGCTGCTCTCTTAAAGCCCTATGATATATAATGTACGAGTTTAGAAACTCTATATGTTGGTGCTGCTCTCTTAAAGCCCTATGATATATAATGTACGAGTTTAGAAACTCTATATACTGGTGCTGCTCTCTTAAAGCCCTATGATATATAATGTACGAGTTTAGAAACTCTATATGTTGGTGCTGCTGTCATAAAGCCCTATGATATATAATGTACGAGTTTAGAAACTCTATATGCTGGTGCTGCTGTCTTAAAGCACTATGATATATAATGTACGAGTTTAGAAACTCTTTATGCTGGTGCTGCTCTCTTAATGCCCTATGATATATAATGTACGAGTTTAGAAACTCTATATGTTGGTGCTGCTGTCTTTAAGCCCTATGATATATAATGTACGAGTTTAGAAACTCTATATGCTGGAGCTGCTCTCTTAAAGCCCTATGATATATAATGTACGAGTTTAGAAACTCTATATGTTGGTGCTGCTGTCTTAAAGCCCTATGATATATAATGTACGAGTTTAGAAACTCTATATGTTGGTGCTGCTGTCTTAAAGACCTATTATATATAATGTACGAGTTTAGAAACTCTATATGCTGGTGCTGCTGTCATAAAGCCCTATGATAATGTACGAGTTTCGAAACTCTTTATGTTGGTTCTGCTGTCGTAAAGCCCTGTGATATACAATGTACGAGTTTAGAAACTCTATATGCTGGTGCTGTTGTCTTAAAGCCCTATGATATGTAATGCATGAGTTTATAAACTCTATATGTTGGTGCTGCTCTCTTAAAGCCCTATGATATATAATGTACGAGTTTATAAACTCTATATGCTGGTGCTGCTGTCTTAAGGCTCTATGATAATGTACGAGTTTATAAACTCTATATGCTGGTGCTGCTCTCTTAAAGCCCTATGATATATTATGTACGAGTTTAGAAATTCTATATGTTGGTGCTGCTGTCCTACAGCCCTATGATAATGTACGAGTTTAGAAACTCAATATGTTGGTGCTGCTGTCGTAAAGCCCTATAATATATAATGTACGAGTTTAGAAACTCTATATGCTGGTGCTGCTGTCGTAAAGCTCTATGATATGAAATGTACGAGCTTAGAAACTCTATATGTTGGTGATGCTGTCTTAAAGCCCTATGATATATAATGAACGAGTTTAGAAACTCTATATGTTGATGCTGCTGTCGTAAAGCCCTATGATATATAATGTACGAGTTTAGAAACTCAATATGTTGGTGTTGCTGTCGTAAAGCCCTATGATATATAATATACGAGTTTAGAAACTCTATATGCTGGTGCTGCTCTCTTAAAGTCCTATGATATATAATGTACGATATTAGAAATTCAATATGTTGATGCTGCTGTCGTAAAGCCCTATGTTATATAATGTACGAGTTTAGAAACTCTATATGTTGGTGCTGCTCTCTTAAAGCCCTATGATATATAATGTACGAGTTTATAAACTCTATATACTGGTGCTGCTATCTTAAAGCCCTATGATATATAATGTACGAGTTTAGAAACTCTATATGCTGGTGCTGCTGTCTTAAAGCCCTATGATATATAATTTACGAGTTTAGAAACTCTATATGCTGGAGCTGCTCTCTTAAAGCCCTATGATATATAATGTACGAGTTTAGAAACTCTATATGCTGGTGCTGCTCTCTTGAAACCCTATGATATATAATTTACGAGTTTAGAAACTCTATATGTTGGTGCTGCTGTCGTAAAGCCCTATGATATATAATGTACGAGTTTAGAAACTCTATATGCTGGTGCTGCTGTCTTAAAGCCCTATGATATATAATGTACGAGTTTAGAAACTCTTTATGCTGGTGCTGCTCTCTTAAAGCACTATGATATATAATGTACGAGTTTAGAAACTCTATATGTTGGTGCTGCTGTCTTAAAGCCCTATGATATATAATGTACGAGTTTAAAAACTCTATATGTTGGTGCTGCTGTCGTAAAGCCATATGATATATAATGTACGAGTTTAGAAACTCTATATGCTGGTGCTGCCCTCGTAAAGCCCTATGATATATAATGTACGAATTTAGAAACTCTATATGTTGGTACTGCTGTCTTAAGGCTCTATGATAATGTACAAGTTTAGAAACTCTATATGCTGGTGCTGCTCTCTTAAAGCCCTATGATATATAATGTACGAGTTTAGAAACTCTATATGTTGGTGCTGCTGTCGTAAAACCCTATGATATATAATGTACGAGTTTAGAAATTCTATATGTTGATGCTGCTATCGTAAAGCCCTATGATATATAATATACGAGTTTAGAAACTCTATATGTTGGTGCTACTGTCGTAAAGCCCTATGATATATAATGTACGAGTTTAGAAACTCTATATGTTGGTGCTGCTGTCGTAAAGCCCTATGATATATAATGTACGAGTTTAGAAATTCAATATGTTGGTGCTGCTGTCGTAAAGCCCTATGATATATAATATACGAGTTTAGAAATTCAATATGTTGGTGCTGCTGTCGTAAAGCCCTATGATATATAATGTACGAGTTTAGAAACTCTATATGCTGGTGCTGCTCTCTTAAAGCCCTATGATATAAAATGTACGAGTTTATAAACTCTATATGCTGGTGCTGCTCTCTTAAAGCCCTATGATATATAATGTACGAGTTTAGAAACTCTATATGTTGGTGCTGCTGTCGTAAAGCCCTATGATATATAATGTACGAGTTTAGAAACTCTATATGCTGGAGCTGCTCTCTTAAAGCCCTATGATATATAATGTACGAGTTTAGAAACTCTATATGCTGGTGCTGCTCTCTTAAAGCCCTATGATATATAATGTACGAGTTTAGAAACTCTATATGTTGGTGCTGCTGTCGTAAAGCCCTATGATATATAATGTACGAGTTTAGAAACTCTATATGTTGGTGCTACTCTCTTAAAGCCCTATGATATATAATGTACGAGCTTAGAAACTCTATATGCTGGTGCTGCTGTCTTAAAGCCCTATGATATATAATGTACGAGTTTAGAAACTCTATATGTTGGTGCTGCTGTCGTGTCGTAAAGCCCTATGATATGACATGTACGAGTTTAGAAACTCTATATGCTGGTGCTGCTGTCGTAAAGTCCTATGATATATAATGTACGAGTTTAGAAACTATATGTGCTTGTGCTGTTGCCTTAAAGCCCTATCATATATAATGTACGAGTTTAGAAACTCTATATGTTGGTGCTGCTGTCGTAAAGCCCTATGATATATAATGTACGAGTTTAGAAACTCTATATGCTGGTGCTGCTCTTTTAAAGCCCTATGATATATAATGTACGAGTTTAGAAACTCTATATGCTGGTGCTGCTCTCTTGAAACCCTATGATATATAATTTACGAGTTTAGAAACTCTATATGTTGGTGCTGCTGTCGTAAAGCCCTATGATATATAATGTACGAGTTTAGAAACTCTATATGCTGGTGCTGCTGTCTTAAAGCCCTATGATATATAATGTACGAGTTTAGAAACTCTTTATGCTGGTGCTGCTCTCTTAAAGCACTATGATATATAATGTACGAGTTTAGAAACTCTATATGTTGGTGCTGCTGTCTTAAAGCCCTATGATATATAATGTACGAGTTTAAAAACTCTATATGTTGGTGCTGCTGTCGTAAAGCCATATGATATATAATGTACGAGTTTAGAAACTCTATATGCTGGTGCTGCCCTCGTAAAGCCCTATGATATATAATGTACGAATTTAGAAACTCTATATGTTGGTACTGCTGTCTTAAGGCTCTATGATAATGTACAAGTTTAGAAACTCTATATGCTGGTGCTGCTCTCTTAAAGCCCTATGATATATAATGTACGAGTTTAGAAACTCTATATGTTGGTGCTGCTGTCGTAAAACCCTATGATATATAATGTACGAGTTTCGAAATTCTATATGTTGATGCTGCTATCGTAAAGCCCTATGATATATAATATACGAGTTTAGAAACTCTATATGTTGGTGCTACTGTCGTAAAGCCCTATGATATATAATGTACGAGTTTAGAAACTCTATATGTTGGTGCTGCTGTCGTAAAGCCCTATGATATATAATGTACGAGTTTAGAAATTCAATATGTTGGTGCTGCTGTCGTAAAGCCCTATGATATATAATATACGAGTTTAGAAATTCAATATGTTGGTGCTGCTGTCGTAAAGCCCTATGATATATAATGTACGAGTTTAGAAACTCTATATGCTGGTGCTGCTCTCTTAAAGCCCTATGATATAAAATGTACGAGTTTATAAACTCTATATGCTGGTGCTGCTCTCTTAAAGCCCTATGATATATAATGTACGAGTTTAGAAACTCTATATGTTGGTGCTGCTGTCGTAAAGCCCTATGATATATAATGTACGAGTTTAGAAACTCTATATGCTGGAGCTGCTCTCTTAAAGCCCTATGATATATAATGTACGAGTTTAGAAACTCTATATGCTGGTGCTGCTCTCTTAAAGCCCTATGATATATAATGTACGAGTTTAGAAACTCTATATGTTGGTGCTGCTGTCGTAAAGCCCTATGATATATAATGTACGAGTTTAGAAACTCTATATGTTGGTGCTACTCTCTTAAAGCCCTATGATATATAATGTACGAGCTTAGAAACTCTATATGCTGGTGCTGCTGTCTTAAAGCCCTATGATATATAATGTACGAGTTTAGAAACTCTATATGTTGGTGCTGCTGTCGTGTCGTAAAGCCCTATGATATGACATGTACGAGTTTAGAAACTCTATATGCTGGTGCTGCTGTCGTAAAGTCCTATGATATATAATGTACGAGTTTAGAAACTATATGTGCTTGTGCTGTTGCCTTAAAGCCCTATCATATATAATGTACGAGTTTAGAAACTCTATATGTTGGTGCTGCTGTCGTAAAGCCCTATGATATATAATGTACGAGTTTAGAAACTCTATATGCTGGTGCTGCTCTTTTAAAGCCCTATGATATATAATGTACGAGTTTAGAAACTATATATGCTGGTGGTGCTCTCTTAAACCCCTATGATATATAGTGTACGAGTTTAGAAACTCTATATGCTGGTGCTGCTCTCTTAAAGCCCTATGATATATAATGTACGAGTTTAGAAACTCTATATGTTGGTGCTGCTGTCATGTCGTAAAGCCCTATGATATGATATGTACAAGTTTAGAAACTCTATATGCTGGTGCTGCTGTCGTAAAGCCCTATGATATATAATGTACGAGTTTAGAAACTATATGTGCTTGTGCTGTTGCCTTAAAGCCCTATCATATATAATGTACGAGTTTAGAAACTCTATATGTTGGTGCTGCTCTCGTAAAGCCCTATGAAATATAATGTACGAGTTTAGAAACTCTATATGCTGGTGCTGCTCTCTTAAAGCCCTATGATATGAAATGTACGAGTTTAGAAACTCTATATGTTGGTGCTGCTGTCGTAAAGCCCTATGATATATACTGTACGAGTTTAGAAACTCTATATGTTGGTCCTGCTGTCTTAAAGCCCTATGATATATAATGTACGGGTTTAGAAACTCTATTTGCTGGTGCTGCTCTCTTAAAGCCCTATGATATATAATGTACGCGTTTAGAAACTCTATATGTTGGTGCGGCTGTCGTAATGCCCTATGATATGATATGTACGAGTTTAGAAACTATATGTGCTTGTGCTGTTGCCTTAAAGCCCTATCATATATAATGTACGAGTTTAGAAACTCTATATGTTGGTGCTGCTGTCTTAAAGCCCTATAATATATAATGTACGAGTTTAGAAACTATATATGCTGGTGCTGCTGTCGTAAATCCCTATGATATATAATGTACGAGTTTAGAAACTCTATATGTTGGTGCTGCTGTCTGAAAACCCTATGATATATAATGTACGAGTTTAGAAACTCTATATGTTGGTGCTGCTGTCTTAGTGCTCTATGATAATGTACGAGTTTAGAAACTCTATATGCTGGTGCTGCTCTCTTAAAGCCCTATGATATATAATGTAGGAGTTTAGAAACTCTATATGCTGGTGCTGTTTTCTTTAAGCCCTTTGATATATAATGGACGAGTTTAGAAACTCTATTTGTTGGTGCTGCTGTCTGAAAACCCTATGATATATAATGTACGAGTTTAGAAACTCTATATGTTGGTGCTGCTGTCGTAAAGCCCTATGATATATAATGTACGAGTTTAGAAACTATATATGCTGGTCCTGCTGTCTTAATGCCCTATGATATATAATGTACGAGTTTAGAAACTCTACTTCATGGTGGTGCTCTCTTAAAGCCATATGATATATATTGTACGAGTTTAGAAACTCTATATGCTGGTGCTGCTCCCTTAAAGCCCTATGATATATAATGTACGAGTTTAGAAACTCTATATGCTGGTGCTGCTGTCGTAAAGACCTATGATATATAATGTACGAGTTTAGAAACTCTATATGTTGGTGCTGCTGGCAGAAAACCCTATGATATATAATGTACGAGTTTAGAAACTCTATATGTTGGTGCTGCTGTCTTAGTGCTCTATGTTAATGTACGAGTTTAGAAACTCTATATGTTGGTGCTGCTCTCGTAAAACCCTATGATATATAATGTACGAGTTTATAAAATCAATATGCTGGTGCTGCTCTCTTAAAACCCTATGATATATAATGTACGAGTTTAGAAACTCTATATGTTGGTGCTGCTGTCTTAGTGCTCTATGATAATGTACGAGTTTAGAAACTCTATATGTTGGTGCTGCTCTCTTAAAGCCCTATGATATGTAATGTACGAGTTTAGAAACTCTATATACTGGTGCTGCTCTCTTATAGCCCTATGATATATAATGTACGAGTTTAGAAACTCTATATGCTGGTGCTGCTCTCTTATAGCCCTATGATATATAATGTACGAGTTTAGAAACTCTATATGCTGGTGCTGCTGTCGTAAAGCCCTATGATATATAATGTACGAGTTTAGAAACTCTATATGCTGGTGCTGCTCTCTTAAAGCCCTATGATATATAATGTACGAGTTTAGAAACTCTATATGTTGGTGCTGCTGTCGTAAAGCCCTATGATATATAATGTACGAGTTTAGAAACTCTATATGTTGGTGCTACTCTCTTAAAGCCCTATGATATATAATGTACGAGTTTAGAAACTCTATATGCTGGTGCTGCTCTCTTAAAGCCCTATGATATATAATGTACGAGTTTAGAAACTCTATATGTTGGTGCTGCTGTCGTGTCGTAAAGCCCTATGATATATAATGTACGAGTTTAGAAACTATATATGCTGGTCCTGCTCTCTTAAAGCCCTATGATATATAATGTACGAGTTTAGAAACTCTACATCATGGTGGTGCTCTCTTAAAGCCCTATGATATATAATGTACGAGTTTAGAAACTCTATATGCTGGTGCTGCTGTCGTAAAGACCTATGATATATAATGTACGAGTTTAGAAACTCTATATGTTGGTGCTGCTGTCTGAAAACCCTATGATATATAATGTACGAGTTTAGAAACTCTATATGTTGGTGCTGCTGTCTTAGTGCTCTATGATAATGTACGAGTTTAGAAACTCTATATGTTGGTGCTGCTGTCGTAAAGCCCTATGATATGACATGTTCGAGCTTAGAAACTCTATATGCTGGTGCTGCTGTCGTAAAGCCCTATGATATATAATGTACGAGTGTAGAAACTCTATATGTTGGTGCTGCTGTCTTAACGCCCTATGATATATAATGTACGAGTTTAGAAACTCTATATGCTGGTGCTGCTCTCTTAAAGCCCTATGATATATAATGTACGAGTCTATAAACTCTATATGTTGGTGCTGCTGTCGTAAAGCCCTATGATATGTAATGTACGAGTTTATAAACTCTATATGCTGGTGCTGCTCTCTTAAAGCCCTATAATATATAATACACGAGTTTAGAAACTCTATATGCTGGTGCTGCTGTCTTAAAGCCCTATGATCTGTAATGTACGAGTTTAGAAATTCTATATGCTGGAGCTGCTCTCTTAAAGCCCTATGATATATAATGTACGAGTTTAGAAACTATATATTCTGGTGCTGCTCTCTTAAAACCCTATGGTATATAATGTACGAGTTTAGAAACTCTATATGTTGGTGCTACTGTCGTAAAGCCCTATGATATATAATGTACGAGTTTAGAAACTCTATATGCTGGAGCTGCTCTCTTAAAGCCCTATGATATGTAATGTACGAGTTTAGAAACTCTATATGCTGGTGCTGCTCTCTTAAAGCCCTATGATATATAATATACGAGTTTAGAAACTCTATATGCCGGTGCTGCTCTCTTAAAGCCCTATGATATATAATGTACGAGTTTAGAAACTCTATATGTTGGTGCTGCTGTTGTAAAGCCCTATGATATATAATGTACGAGTTTAGAAACTCTATATGTTGGTGCTACTCTCTTAAAGCCCTATGATATATAATGTATGACTATAGAAACTCTATATGCTGGTGCTGCTCTCTTAAAGCCCTATGATATATAATGTACGAGTTTAGAAACTCTATATGTTGGTGCTGCTGTCGTGTCGCAAAGCCCTATGATATGACATGTACGAGTTTAGAAACTCTATTTGCTGGTGCTGCTGTCGTAAAGCCCTATGATATATAATGTACGAGTTTAGAAACTATATGTGCTTTTGCTGTTGCCTTAAAGCCCTATCATATATAATGTACGAGTTTAGAAACTCTATATGTTGGTGCTGCTCTCGTAAAGCCCTATGATATGAAATATACGAGTTTAGAAACTCTATATGTTGGTGCTGCTGTCGTAGAGCCCTATGATATATAATGTACGAGTTTAGAAACTCTGTATGCTGGAGCTGCTCTCTTAAAGCACTATGATATGTAATGTACGAGTTTAGAAACTCTATATGCTGGTGCTGCTCTCTTAAAGCCCTATGATATATAATGTACGAGTTTAGAAACTATATATGTTGGTGCTGCTGTCGTAAAGCCCTATGATATATAATGTACGAGTTTAGAAACTCTATATACTGGTGCTGCTCTCTTAAAGCCCTATGATATATAATGTACGTGTTTATAAACTCTATGTGCTGGTGCTGCTGTCGTAAAGCCCTATGATATGTAATGTACGAGTCTATAAACTCTATATGTTGGTGCTGTTGTCTTACATCCCTATGATAAATAATGTACGAGTTTGGAAACTCTATATGTTGGTGCTGCTGTCGTAAAGCCCTATGATATGTAATGTACGAGTTTATAAACTCTATTTGCTGGTGCTGCTCTCTTAAAGCCCTATAATATATATTGTACGAGTTTAGAAACTCTATATGCTGGTGCTGCTGTTTTAAAGCCCTATGATATACAATGTACGAGTTTAGAAACTATATATGCTGGTGCTGTTGTCTTAAAGCCCTATGATATATAATGTACGAGTTTATAAACTCTATATGCTGGTACTGCTGTCTTAAGGCTCTATGATAATGTACGAGTTTATAAACTCTATATGCTGGTGCTGCTCTCTTAAAGCCCTATGATATATAATGTACGAGTTTAGAAACTCTATATGTTGGTGCTGCTGTCCTAAAGCCCTATAATATATAATGTACGAGTTTAAAAACTCTATATGCTGGTGCTGCTGTCGTAAAGCCCTATGATATGAAATGTACGAGCTTAGAAACTCTATATGTTGGTGCTGCTGTCCTAAAGCCCTATAATATATAATGTACGAGTTTAAAAACTCTATATGCTGGTGCTGCTGTCGTAAAGCCCTATGATATGAAATGTACGAGCTTAGAAACTCTATATGTTGGTGCTGCTGTCTTAAAGCCCTATGATAATGTACGAGTTTATAAACTCTATATGCTGGTGCTGCTCTCTTAAAGCCCTATGATATATAATGTACGAGTTTAGAAACTCTATATGTTGGTGCTGCTGTCGTAAAGCCCTATGATATATAATGTACGAGTTTAGAAATTCAATATGTTGGTGCTGCTGTCGTAAAGCCCTATGATATATAATATACGAGTTTAGAAACTCTATATGCTGGTGCTGCTCTCTTAAAGCCCTATGATATATAATGTACGAGTTTAGAAACTCTATATGTTGATGCTGCTGTCGTAAAGCCCTATGATATATAATGTACGAGTTTAGAAACTCTATATGCTGGTGCTGCTCTCTTAAAGCCCTATGATATATAATGTACGAGTTTAGAAACTCTATATGCTGGTGCTGCTCTCTTAAAGCCCTATGATATATAATGTACGAGTTTAGAAACTATATATGTTGGTGCTGCTGTCGTAAAGCCCTATGATATATAATGTACGAGTTTAGAAACTCTATATGCTGGTGCTGCTCTTTTAAAGCCCTATGATATATAATGTACGAGTTTAGAAACTATATTTGCTGGTGGTGCTCTCTTAAAGCCCTATGATATATAATGTACGAGTTTAGAAACTCTATATGTTGGTGCTGCTGTCGTAAAGCCCTATGATATGTAATGTACGAGTTTAGAAGCTCTATATACTGGTGCTGCTCTCTTAAAGCCCTATGATATATAATGTACGAGTTTAGAAACTCTATATGCTGGTGCTGATGTCATGTCGTAAAGCCCTATAATATGACATGTACGAGTTTAGAAACTCTATATGCTGGTGCTGCTGTCGTAAAGCCCTATGATATATAATGTACGAGTTTAGAAACTATATGTGCTTGTGCTGTTGCCTTAAAGCCCTATCATATATAATGTACGAGTTTAGAAACTCTATATGTTGGTGCTGCTCTCGTAAAGCCCTATGAAATATAATGTACGAGTTTAGAAACTCTATATGCTGGTCTGCTCTCTTAAAGCCCTATGATATGAAATGTACGAGTTTAGAAACTCTATATGTTGGTGCTGCTGTCGTAAAGCCCTATGATATATAATGTACGAGTTTAGAAACTCTATATGTTGGTGCTGCTGTCTTAAAGCCCTTTGATATATAATGTACGAGTTTAGAAACTCTATATGCTGGTGCTGCTCTCTTAAAGCCCTATGATATGATATGTACGAGTTTAGAAACTCTATGTGCTTGTGCTGTTGCCTTAAAGCCCTATCATATATAATGTACGAGCTTAGAAACTCTATATGTTGGTGCTGCTATGTGAAACCCTATGATATATAATGTACGAGTTTAGAAACTCTATATGCTGGTGCTGCTCTCTTAAAGCCCTATGATATATAATGTACGAGTGTAGAAACTCTATATGTTGGTGCTGCTGTCTTAACGCCCTATGATATATAATGTACGAGTTTAGAAACTCTATATGCTGGTGCTGCTCTTTTAATGTCCTATGATATATAATGTACGAGTCTATAAACTCTATATGTTGGTGCTGCTGTCGTAAAGCCCTATGATATGTAATGTACGAGTTTAGAAACTCTATATGCTGGTGCTGCTCTTTTAAAGCCCTATGATATATAATGTACGAGCTTAGAAACTCTATATGCTGGTGCTGCTGTCTTAAAGCCCTATGATATATAATGTACGAGTTTAGAAACTCTATATGTTGGTGCTGCTGTCGTGTCGTAAAGCCCTATGATATGACATGTACGAGTTTAGAAACTCTATATGCTGGTGCTGCTGTCGTAAAGTCCTATGATATATAATGTACGAGTTTAGAAACTATATGTGCTTGTGCTGTTGCCTTAAAGCCCTATCATATATAATGTACGAGTTTAGAAACTCTATATGTTGGTGCTGCTGTCGTAAAGCCCTATGATATATAATGTACGAGTTTAGAAACTCTATATGCTGGTGCTGCTCTTTTAAAGCCCTGTGATATATAATGTACGAGTTTAGAAACTCTATATGCTGGTGCTGCTCTCTTGAAACCCTATGATATATAATTTACGAGTTTAGAAACTCTATATGTTGGTGCTGCTGTCGTAAAGCCCTATGATATATAATGTACGAGTTTAGAAACTCTATATGCTGGTGCTGCTGTCTTAAAGCCCTATGATATATAATGTACGAGTTTAGAAACTCTTTATGCTGGTGCTGCTCTCTTAAAGCACTATGATATATAATGTACGAGTTTAGAAACTCTATATGTTGGTGCTGCTGTCTTAAAGCCCTATGATATATAATGTACGAGTTTAAAAACTCTATATGTTGGTGCTGCTGTCGTAAAGCCATATGATATATAATGTACGAGTTTAGAAACTCTATATGCTGGTGCTGCCCTCGTAAAGCCCTATGATATATAATGTACGAATTTAGAAACTCTATATGTTGGTACTGCTGTCTTAAGGCTCTATGATAATGTACAAGTTTAGAAACTCTATATGCTGGTGCTGCTCTCTTAAAGCCCTATGATATATAATGTACGAGTTTAGAAACTCTATATGTTGGTGCTGCTGTCGTAAAACCCTATGATATATAATGTACGAGTTTAGAAATTCTATATGTTGATGCTGCTATCGTAAAGCCCTATGATATATAATATACGAGTTTAGAAACTCTATATGTTGGTGCTACTGTCGTAAAGCCCTATGATATATAATGTACGAGTTTAGAAACTCTATATGTTGGTGCTGCTGTCGTAAAGCCCTATGATATATAATGTACGAGTTTAGAAATTCAATATGTTGGTGCTGCTGTCGTAAAGCCCTATGATATATAATATACGAGTTTAGAAATTCAATATGTTGGTGCTGCTGTCGTAAAGCCCTATGATATATAATGTACGAGTTTAGAAACTCTATATGCTGGTGCTGCTCTCTTAAAGCCCTATGATATAAAATGTACGAGTTTATAAACTCTATATGCTGGTGCTGCTCTCTTAAAGCCCTATGATATATAATGTACGAGTTTAGAAACTCTATATGTTGGTGCTGCTGTCGTAAAGCCCTATGATATATAATGTACGAGTTTAGAAACTCTATATGCTGGAGCTGCTCTCTTAAAGCCCTATGATATATAATGTACGAGTTTAGAAACTCTATATGCTGGTGCTGCTCTCTTAAAGCCCTATGATATATAATGTACGAGTTTAGAAACTCTATATGTTGGTGCTGCTGTCGTAAAGCCCTATGATATATAATGTACGAGTTTAGAAACTCTATATGTTGGTGCTACTCTCTTAAAGCCCTATGATATATAATGTACGAGCTTAGAAACTCTATATGCTGGTGCTGCTGTCTTAAAGCCCTATGATATATAATGTACGAGTTTAGAAACTCTATATGTTGGTGCTGCTGTCGTGTCGTAAAGCCCTATGATATGACATGTACGAGTTTAGAAACTCTATATGCTGGTGCTGCTGTCGTAAAGTCCTATGATATATAATGTACGAGTTTAGAAACTATATGTGCTTGTGCTGTTGCCTTAAAGCCCTATCATATATAATGTACGAGTTTAGAAACTCTATATGTTGGTGCTGCTGTCGTAAAGCCCTATGATATATAATGTACGAGTTTAGAAACTCTATATGCTGGTGCTGCTCTTTTAAAGCCCTATGATATATAATGTACGAGTTTAGAAACTATATATGCTGGTGGTGCTCTCTTAAACCCCTATGATATATAGTGTACGAGTTTAGAAACTCTATATGCTGGTGCTGCTCTCTTAAAGCCCTATGATATATAATGTACGAGTTTAGAAACTCTATATGTTGGTGCTGCTGTCATGTCGTAAAGCCCTATGATATGATATGTACAAGTTTAGAAACTCTATATGCTGGTGCTGCTGTCGTAAAGCCCTATGATATATAATGTACGAGTTTAGAAACTATATGTGCTTGTGCTGTTGCCTTAAAGCCCTATCATATATAATGTACGAGTTTAGAAACTCTATATGTTGGTGCTGCTCTCGTAAAGCCCTATGAAATATAATGTACGAGTTTAGAAACTCTATATGCTGGTGCTGCTCTCTTAAAGCCCTATGATATGAAATGTACGAGTTTAGAAACTCTATATGTTGGTGCTGCTGTCGTAAAGCCCTATGATATATACTGTACGAGTTTAGAAACTCTATATGTTGGTCCTGCTGTCTTAAAGCCCTATGATATATAATGTACGGGTTTAGAAACTCTATTTGCTGGTGCTGCTCTCTTAAAGCCCTATGATATATAATGTACGCGTTTAGAAACTCTATATGTTGGTGCGGCTGTCGTAATGCCCTATGATATGATATGTACGAGTTTAGAAACTATATGTGCTTGTGCTGTTGCCTTAAAGCCCTATCATATATAATGTACGAGTTTAGAAACTCTATATGTTGGTGCTGCTGTCTTAAAGCCCTATAATATATAATGTACGAGTTTAGAAACTATATATGCTGGTGCTGCTGTCGAAGAGCCCTATGATATGAAATGTACGAGTTTAGAAACTCTATCTGCTGGTGCTGCTGTCGTAAATCCCTATGATATATAATGTACGAGTTTAGAAACTCTATATGTTGGTGCTGCTGTCTGAAAACCCTATGATATATAATGTACGAGTTTAGAAACTCTATATGTTGGTGCTGCTGTCTTAGTGCTCTATGATAATGTACGAGTTTAGAAACTCTATATGCTGGTGCTGCTCTCTTAAAGCCCTATGATATATAATGTAGGAGTTTAGAAACTCTATATGCTGGTGCTGTTTTCTTTAAGCCCTTTGATATATAATGGACGAGTTTAGAAACTCTATTTGTTGGTGCTGCTGTCTGAAAACCCTATGATATATAATGTACGAGTTTAGAAACTCTATATGTTGGTGCTGCTGTCGTAAAGCCCTATGATATATAATGTACGAGTTTAGAAACTATATATGCTGGTCCTGCTGTCTTAATGCCCTATGATATATAATGTACGAGTTTAGAAACTCTACTTCATGGTGGTGCTCTCTTAAAGCCATATGATATATATTGTACGAGTTTAGAAACTCTATATGCTGGTGCTGCTCCCTTAAAGCCCTATGATATATAATGTACGAGTTTAGAAACTCTATATGCTGGTGCTGCTGTCGTAAAGACCTATGATATATAATGTACGAGTTTAGAAACTCTATATGTTGGTGCTGCTGGCAGAAAACCCTATGATATATAATGTACGAGTTTAGAAACTCTATATGTTGGTGCTGCTGTCTTAGTGCTCTATGTTAATGTACGAGTTTAGAAACTCTATATGTTGGTGCTGCTCTCGTAAAACCCTATGATATATAATGTACGAGTTTATAAAATCAATATGCTGGTGCTGCTCTCTTAAAACCCTATGATATATAATGTACGAGTTTAGAAACTCTATATGTTGGTGCTGCTGTCTTAGTGCTCTATGATAATGTACGAGTTTAGAAACTCTATATGTTGGTGCTGCTCTCTTAAAGCCCTATGATATGTAATGTACGAGTTTAGAAACTCTATATACTGGTGCTGCTCTCTTATAGCCCTATGATATATAATGTACGAGTTTAGAAACTCTATATGCTGGTGCTGCTCTCTTATAGCCCTATGATATATAATGTACGAGTTTAGAAACTCTATATGCTGGTGCTGCTGTCGTAAAGCCCTATGATATATAATGTACGAGTTTAGAAACTCTATATGCTGGTGCTGCTCTCTTAAAGCCCTATGATATATAATGTACGAGTTTAGAAACTCTATATGTTGGTGCTGCTGTCGTAAAGCCCTATGATATATAATGTACGAGTTTAGAAACTCTATATGTTGGTGCTACTCTCTTAAAGCCCTATGATATATAATGTACGAGTTTAGAAACTCTATATGCTGGTGCTGCTCTCTTAAAGCCCTATGATATATAATGTACGAGTTTAGAAACTCTATATGTTGGTGCTGCTGTCGTGTCGTAAAGCCCTATGATATATAATGTACGAGTTTAGAAACTATATATGCTGGTCCTGCTCTCTTAAAGCCCTATGATATATAATGTACGAGTTTAGAAACTCTACATCATGGTGGTGCTCTCTTAAAGCCCTATGATATATAATGTACGAGTTTAGAAACTCTATATGCTGGTGCTGCTGTCGTAAAGACCTATGATATATAATGTACGAGTTTAGAAACTCTATATGTTGGTGCTGCTGTCTGAAAACCCTATGATATATAATGTACGAGTTTAGAAACTCTATATGTTGGTGCTGCTGTCTTAGTGCTCTATGATAATGTACGAGTTTAGAAACTCTATATGTTGGTGCTGCTGTCGTAAAGCCCTATGATATGACATGTTCGAGCTTAGAAACTCTATATGCTGGTGCTGCTGTCGTAAAGCCCTATGATATATAATGTACGAGTGTAGAAACTCTATATGTTGGTGCTGCTGTCTTAACGCCCTATGATATATAATGTACGAGTTTAGAAACTCTATATGCTGGTGCTGCTCTCTTAAAGCCCTATGATATATAATGTACGAGTCTATAAACTCTATATGTTGGTGCTGCTGTCGTAAAGCCCTATGATATGTAATGTACGAGTTTATAAACTCTATATGCTGGTGCTGCTCTCTTAAAGCCCTATAATATATAATACACGAGTTTAGAAACTCTATATGCTGGTGCTGCTGTCTTAAAGCCCTATGATCTGTAATGTACGAGTTTAGAAATTCTATATGCTGGAGCTGCTCTCTTAAAGCCCTATGATATATAATGTACGAGTTTAGAAACTATATATTCTGGTGCTGCTCTCTTAAAACCCTATGGTATATAATGTACGAGTTTAGAAACTCTATATGTTGGTGCTACTGTCGTAAAGCCCTATGATATATAATGTACGAGTTTAGAAACTCTATATGCTGGAGCTGCTCTCTTAAAGCCCTATGATATGTAATGTACGAGTTTAGAAACTCTATATGCTGGTGCTGCTCTCTTAAAGCCCTATGATATATAATATACGAGTTTAGAAACTCTATATGCCGGTGCTGCTCTCTTAAAGCCCTATGATATATAATGTACGAGTTTAGAAACTCTATATGTTGGTGCTGCTGTTGTAAAGCCCTATGATATATAATGTACGAGTTTAGAAACTCTATATGTTGGTGCTACTCTCTTAAAGCCCTATGATATATAATGTATGACTATAGAAACTCTATATGCTGGTGCTGCTCTCTTAAAGCCCTATGATATATAATGTACGAGTTTAGAAACTCTATATGTTGGTGCTGCTGTCGTGTCACAAAGCCCTATGATATGACATGTACGAGTTTAGAAACTCTATTTGCTGGTGCTGCTGTCGTAAAGCCCTATGATATATAATGTACGAGTTTAGAAACTATATGTGCTTTTGCTGTTGCCTTAAAGCCCTATCATATATAATGTACGAGTTTAGAATCTCTATATGTTGGTGCTGCTCTCGTAAAGCCCTATGATATGAAATATACGAGTTTAGAAACTCTATATGTTGGTGCTGCTGTCGTAGAGCCCTATGATATATAATGTACGAGTTTAGAAACTCTGTATGCTGGAGCTGCTCTCTTAAAGCACTATGATATGTAATGTACGAGTTTAGAAACTCTATATGCTGGTGCTGCTCTCTTAAAGCCCTATGATATATAATGTACGAGTTTAGAAACTATATATGTTGGTGCTGCTGTCGTAAAGCCCTATGATATATAATGTACGAGTTTAGAAACTCTATATACTGGTGCTGCTCTCTTAAAGCCCTATGATATATAATGTACGTGTTTATAAACTCTATGTGCTGGTGCTGCTGTCGTAAAGCCCTATGATATGTAATGTACGAGTCTATAAACTCTATATGTTGGTGCTGTTGTCTTACATCCCTATGATAAATAATGTACGAGTTTGGAAACTCTATATGTTGGTGCTGCTGTCGTAAAGCCCTATGATATGTAATGTACGAGTTTATAAACTCTATTTGCTGGTGCTGCTCTCTTAAAGCCCTATAATATATATTGTACGAGTTTAGAAACTCTATATGCTGGTGCTGCTGTTTTAAAGCCCTATGATATACAATGTACGAGTTTAGAAACTATATATGCTGGTGCTGTTGTCTTAAAGCCCTATGATATATAATGTACGAGTTTATAAACTCTATATGCTGGTACTGCTGTCTTAAGGCTCTATGATAATGTACGAGTTTATAAACTCTATATGCTGGTGCTGCTCTCTTAAAGCCCTATGATATATAATGTACGAGTTTAGAAACTCTATATGTTGGTGCTGCTGTCCTAAAGCCCTATAATATATAATGTACGAGTTTAAAAACTCTATATGCTGGTGCTGCTGTCGTAAAGCCCTATGATATGAAATGTACGAGCTTAGAAACTCTATATGTTGGTGCTGCTGTCCTAAAGCCCTATAATATATAATGTACGAGTTTAAAAACTCTATATGCTGGTGCTGCTGTCGTAAAGCCCTATGATATGAAATGTACGAGCTTAGAAACTCTATATGTTGGTGCTGCTGTCTTAAAGCCCTATGATAATGTACGAGTTTATAAACTCTATATGCTGGTGCTGCTCTCTTAAAGCCCTATGATATATAATGTACGAGTTTAGAAACTCTATATGTTGGTGCTGCTGTCGTAAAGCCCTATGATATATAATGTACGAGTTTAGAAATTCAATATGTTGGTGCTGCTGTCGTAAAGCCCTATGATATATAATATACGAGTTTAGAAACTCTATATGCTGGTGCTGCTCTCTTAAAGCCCTATGATATATAATGTACGAGTTTAGAAACTCTATATGTTGATGCTGCTGTCGTAAAGCCCTATGATATATAATGTACGAGTTTAGAAACTCTATATGCTGGTGCTGCTCTCTTAAAGCCCTATGATATATAATGTACGAGTTTAGAAACTCTATATGCTGGTGCTGCTCTCTTAAAGCCCTATGATATATAATGTACGAGTTTAGAAACTATATATGTTGGTGCTGCTGTCGTAAAGCCCTATGATATATAATGTACGAGTTTAGAAACTCTATATGCTGGTGCTGCTCTTTTAAAGCCCTATGATATATAATGTACGAGTTTAGAAACTATATTTGCTGGTGGTGCTCTCTTAAAGCCCTATGATATATAATGTACGAGTTTAGAAACTCTATATGTTGGTGCTGCTGTCGTAAAGCCCTATGATATGTAATGTACGAGTTTAGAAGCTCTATATACTGGTGCTGCTCTCTTAAAGCCCTATGATATATAATGTACGAGTTTAGAAACTCTATATGCTGGTGCTGATGTCATGTCGTAAAGCCCTATAATATGACATGTACGAGTTTAGAAACTCTATATGCTGGTGCTGCTGTCGTAAAGCCCTATGATATATAATGTACGAGTTTAGAAACTATATGTGCTTGTGCTGTTGCCTTAAAGCCCTATCATATATAATGTACGAGTTTAGAAACTCTATATGTTGGTGCTGCTCTCGTAAAGCCCTATGAAATATAATGTACGAGTTTAGAAACTCTATATGCTGGTCTGCTCTCTTAAAGCCCTATGATATGAAATGTACGAGTTTAGAAACTCTATATGTTGGTGCTGCTGTCGTAAAGCCCTATGATATATAATGTACGAGTTTAGAAACTCTATATGTTGGTGCTGCTGTCTTAAAGCCCTTTGATATATAATGTACGAGTTTAGAAACTCTATATGCTGGTGCTGCTCTCTTAAAGCCCTATGATATGATATGTACGAGTTTAGAAACTCTATGTGCTTGTGCTGTTGCCTTAAAGCCCTATCATATATAATGTACGAGCTTAGAAACTCTATATGTTGGTGCTGCTATGTGAAACCCTATGATATATAATGTACGAGTTTAGAAACTCTATATGCTGGTGCTGCTCTCTTAAAGCCCTATGATATATAATGTACGAGTGTAGAAACTCTATATGTTGGTGCTGCTGTCTTAACGCCCTATGATATATAATGTACGAGTTTAGAAACTCTATATGCTGGTGCTGCTCTTTTAATGTCCTATGATATATAATGTACGAGTCTATAAACTCTATATGTTGGTGCTGCTGTCGTAAAGCCCTATGATATGTAATGTACGAGTTTATAAACTCTATATGCTGGTGCTGCTCTTTTAAAGCCCTATAATATATAATGTACGAGTTTAGAAACTCTATATGTTGGTGCTGCTGTCTGAAAACCCTATGATATATAATGTACGAGTTTAGAAACTCTATATGTTGGTGCTGCTGTCTTAGTGCTCTATGATAATGTACGAGTTTAGAAACTCTATATGTTGGTGCTGCTGTCGTAAAGCCCTATGATATGACATGTTCGAGCTTAGAAACTCTATATGCTGGTGCTGCTGTCGTACAGCCCTATGATATATAATGTACGAGTGTAGAAACTCTATATGTTGGTGCTGCTGTCTTAGCGCCCTATGATATATAATGTACGAGTTTAGAAACTCTATATGCTGGAGCTGCTCTCTTAAAGCACTATGATATGTAATGTACGAGTTTAGAAACTCTATATGCTGGTGCTGCTCTCTTAAAGTCCTATGATATATAATGTACGAGTTTAGAAACTCTATATGCTGGTGCTGCTCTCTTAAAGCCCTATGATATATAATGTACGAGTTTAGAAACTATATATGTTGGTGCTGCTGTCGTAAAGCCCTATGATATATAATGTACGAGTTTAGAAACTCTATATACTGGTGCTGCTCTCTTAAAGCCCTATGATATATAATGTACGAGTTTAGAAACTCTATATGCTGGTGCTGCTCTCTTAAAGCCCTATGATATATAATGTACGTGTTTATAAACTCTATGTGCTGGTGCTGCTGTCGTAAAGCCCTATGATATGTAATGTACAAGTCTATAAACTCTATATGTTGGTGCTGTTGTCTTACATCCCTATGATAAATAATGTACGAGTTTGGAAACTCTATATGTTGGTGCTGCTGTCGTAAAGCCCTATGATATGTAATGTACGAGTTTATAAACTCTATTTGCTGGTGCTGCTCTCTTAAAGCCCTATAATATATAATGTACGAGTTTAGAAACTCTATATGCTGGTGCTGCTCTCTTAAAGCCCTATGATATATAATGTACGAGTTTAGAAACTCTATATGCTGGTGCTGCTCTCTTAAAGCCCTATGATATATAATGTACGAGTTTAGAAACTATATATGTTGGTGCTGCTGTCGTAAAGCCCTATGATATATAATGTACGAGTTTAGAAACTCTATATGCTGGAGCTGCTCTCTTAAAGCCCTATGATATGTAATGTACGAGTTTAGAAACTCTATATGCTGGTGCTGCTCTCTTAAAGCCCTATGATATATAATATACGAGTTTAGAAACTCTATATGCCGGTGCTGCTCTCTTAAAGCCCTATGATATATAATGTACGAGTTTAGAAACTCTATATGTTGGTGCTGCTGTTGTAAAGCCCTATGATATATAATGTACGAGTTTAGAAACTCTATATGTTGGTGCTACTCTCTTAAAGCCCTATGATATATAATGTATGACTATAGAAACTCTATATGCTGGTGCTGCTCTCTTAAAGCCCTATGATATATAATGTACGAGTTTAGAAACTCTATATGTTGGTGCTGCTGTCGTGTCGCAAAGCCCTATGATATGACATGTACGAGTTTAGAAACTCTATTTGCTGGTGCTGCTGTCGTAAAGCCCTATGATATATAATGTACGAGTTTAGAAACTATATGTGCTTTTGCTGTTGCCTTAAAGCCCTATCATATATAATGTACGAGTTTAGAAACTCTATATGTTGGTGCTGCTCTCGTAAAGCCCTATGATATGAAATATACGAGTTTAGAAACTCTATATGTTGGTGCTGCTGTCGTAGAGCCCTATGATATATAATGTACGAGTTTAGAAACTCTGTATGCTGGAGCTGCTCTCTTAAAGCACTATGATATGTAATGTACGAGTTTAGAAACTCTATATGCTGGTGCTGCTCTCTTAAAGCCCTATGATATATAATGTACGAGTTTAGAAACTATATATGTTGGTGCTGCTGTCGTAAAGCCCTATGATATATAATGTACGAGTTTAGAAACTCTATATACTGGTGCTGCTCTCTTAAAGCCCTATGATATATAATGTACGTGTTTATAAACTCTATGTGCTGGTGCTGCTGTCGTAAAGCCCTATGATATGTAATGTACGAGTCTATAAACTCTATATGTTGGTGCTGTTGTCTTACATCCCTATGATAAATAATGTACGAGTTTGGAAACTCTATATGTTGGTGCTGCTGTCGTAAAGCCCTATGATATGTAATGTACGAGTTTATAAACTCTATTTGCTGGTGCTGCTCTCTTAAAGCCCTATAATATATATTGTACGAGTTTAGAAACTCTATATGCTGGTGCTGCTGTTTTAAAGCCCTATGATATACAATGTACGAGTTTAGAAACTATATATGCTGGTGCTGTTGTCTTAAAGCCCTATGATATATAATGTACGAGTTTATAAACTCTATATGCTGGTACTGCTGTCTTAAGGCTCTATGATAATGTACGAGTTTATAAACTCTATATGCTGGTGCTGCTCTCTTAAAGCCCTATGATATATAATGTACGAGTTTAGAAACTCTATATGTTGGTGCTGCTGTCCTAAAGCCCTATAATATATAATGTACGAGTTTAAAAACTCTATATGCTGGTGCTGCTGTCGTAAAGCCCTATGATATGAAATGTACGAGCTTAGAAACTCTATATGTTGGTGCTGCTGTCCTAAAGCCCTATAATATATAATGTACGAGTTTAAAAACTCTATATGCTGGTGCTGCTGTCGTAAAGCCCTATGATATGAAATGTACGAGCTTAGAAACTCTATATGTTGGTGCTGCTGTCTTAAAGCCCTATGATAATGTACGAGTTTATAAACTCTATATGCTGGTGCTGCTCTCTTAAAGCCCTATGATATATAATGTACGAGTTTAGAAACTCTATATGTTGGTGCTGCTGTCGTAAAGCCCTATGATATATAATGTACGAGTTTAGAAATTCAATATGTTGGTGCTGCTGTCGTAAAGCCCTATGATATATAATATACGAGTTTAGAAACTCTATATGCTGGTGCTGCTCTCTTAAAGCCCTATGATATATAATGTACGAGTTTAGAAACTCTATATGTTGATGCTGCTGTCGTAAAGCCCTATGATATATAATGTACGAGTTTAGAAACTCTATATGCTGGTGCTGCTCTCTTAAAGCCCTATGATATATAATGTACGAGTTTAGAAACTCTATATGCTGGTGCTGCTCTCTTAAAGCCCTATGATATATAATGTACGAGTTTAGAAACTATATATGTTGGTGCTGCTGTCGTAAAGCCCTATGATATATAATGTACGAGTTTAGAAACTCTATATGCTGGTGCTGCTCTTTTAAAGCCCTATGATATATAATGTACGAGTTTAGAAACTATATTTGCTGGTGGTGCTCTCTTAAAGCCCTATGATATATAATGTACGAGTTTAGAAACTCTATATGTTGGTGCTGCTGTCGTAAAGCCCTATGATATGTAATGTACGAGTTTAGAAGCTCTATATACTGGTGCTGCTCTCTTAAAGCCCTATGATATATAATGTACGAGTTTAGAAACTCTATATGCTGGTGCTGATGTCATGTCGTAAAGCCCTATAATATGACATGTACGAGTTTAGAAACTCTATATGCTGGTGCTGCTGTCGTAAAGCCCTATGATATATAATGTACGAGTTTAGAAACTATATGTGCTTGTGCTGTTGCCTTAAAGCCCTATCATATATAATGTACGAGTTTAGAAACTCTATATGTTGGTGCTGCTCTCGTAAAGCCCTATGAAATATAATGTACGAGTTTAGAAACTCTATATGCTGGTCTGCTCTCTTAAAGCCCTATGATATGAAATGTACGAGTTTAGAAACTCTATATGTTGGTGCTGCTGTCGTAAAGCCCTATGATATATAATGTACGAGTTTAGAAACTCTATATGTTGGTGCTGCTGTCTTAAAGCCCTTTGATATATAATGTACGAGTTTAGAAACTCTATATGCTGGTGCTGCTCTCTTAAAGCCCTATGATATGATATGTACGAGTTTAGAAACTCTATGTGCTTGTGCTGTTGCCTTAAAGCCCTATCATATATAATGTACGAGCTTAGAAACTCTATATGTTGGTGCTGCTATGTGAAACCCTATGATATATAATGTACGAGTTTAGAAACTCTATATGCTGGTGCTGCTCTCTTAAAGCCCTATGATATATAATGTACGAGTGTAGAAACTCTATATGTTGGTGCTGCTGTCTTAACGCCCTATGATATATAATGTACGAGTTTAGAAACTCTATATGCTGGTGCTGCTCTTTTAATGTCCTATGATATATAATGTACGAGTCTATAAACTCTATATGTTGGTGCTGCTGTCGTAAAGCCCTATGATATGTAATGTACGAGTTTATAAACTCTATATGCTGGTGCTGCTCTTTTAAAGCCCTATAATATATAATGTACGAGTTTAGAAACTCTATATGTTGGTGCTGCTGTCTGAAAACCCTATGATATATAATGTACGAGTTTAGAAACTCTATATGTTGGTGCTGCTGTCTTAGTGCTCTATGATAATGTACGAGTTTAGAAACTCTATATGTTGGTGCTGCTGTCGTAAAGCCCTATGATATGACATGTTCGAGCTTAGAAACTCTATATGCTGGTGCTGCTGTCGTACAGCCCTATGATATATAATGTACGAGTGTAGAAACTCTATATGTTGGTGCTGCTGTCTTAGCGCCCTATGATATATAATGTACGAGTTTAGAAACTCTATATGCTGGAGCTGCTCTCTTAAAGCACTATGATATGTAATGTACGAGTTTAGAAACTCTATATGCTGGTGCTGCTCTCTTAAAGTCCTATGATATATAATGTACGAGTTTAGAAACTCTATATGCTGGTGCTGCTCTCTTAAAGCCCTATGATATATAATGTACGAGTTTAGAAACTATATATGTTGGTGCTGCTGTCGTAAAGCCCTATGATATATAATGTACGAGTTTAGAAACTCTATATACTGGTGCTGCTCTCTTAAAGCCCTATGATATATAATGTACGAGTTTAGAAACTCTATATGCTGGTGCTGCTCTCTTAAAGCCCTATGATATATAATGTACGTGTTTATAAACTCTATGTGCTGGTGCTGCTGTCGTAAAGCCCTATGATATGTAATGTACAAGTCTATAAACTCTATATGTTGGTGCTGTTGTCTTACATCCCTATGATAAATAATGTACGAGTTTGGAAACTCTATATGTTGGTGCTGCTGTCGTAAAGCCCTATGATATGTAATGTACGAGTTTATAAACTCTATTTGCTGGTGCTGCTCTCTTAAAGCCCTATAATATATAATGTACGAGTTTAGAAACTCTATATGCTGGTGCTGCTCTCTTAAAGCCCTATGATATATAATGTACGAGTTTAGAAACTCTATATGCTGGTGCTGCTCTCTTAAAGCCCTATGATATATAATGTACGAGTTTAGAAACTATATATGTTGGTGCTGCTGTCGTAAAGCCCTATGATATATAATGTACGAGTTTAGAAACTCTATATGCTGGAGCTGCTCTCTTAAAGCCCTATGATATGTAATGTACGAGTTTAGAAACTCTATATGCTGGTGCTGCTCTCTTAAAGCCCTATGATATATAATATACGAGTTTAGAAACTCTATATGCCGGTGCTGCTCTCTTAAAGCCCTATGATATATAATGTACGAGTTTAGAAACTCTATATGTTGGTGCTGCTGTTGTAAAGCCCTATGATATATAATGTACGAGTTTAGAAACTCTATATGTTGGTGCTACTCTCTTAAAGCCCTATGATATATAATGTATGACTATAGAAACTCTATATGCTGGTGCTGCTCTCTTAAAGCCCTATGATATATAATGTACGAGTTTAGAAACTCTATATGTTGGTGCTGCTGTCGTGTCGCAAAGCCCTATGATATGACATGTACGAGTTTAGAAACTCTATTTGCTGGTGCTGCTGTCGTAAAGCCCTATGATATATAATGTACGAGTTTAGAAACTATATGTGCTTTTGCTGTTGCCTTAAAGCCCTATCATATATAATGTACGAGTTTAGAAACTCTATATGTTGGTGCTGCTCTCGTAAAGCCCTATGATATGAAATATACGAGTTTAGAAACTCTATATGTTGGTGCTGCTGTCGTAGAGCCCTATGATATATAATGTACGAGTTTAGAAACTCTGTATGCTGGAGCTGCTCTCTTAAAGCACTATGATATGTAATGTACGAGTTTAGAAACTCTATATGCTGGTGCTGCTCTCTTAAAGCCCTATGATATATAATGTACGAGTTTAGAAACTATATATGTTGGTGCTGCTGTCGTAAAGCCCTATGATATATAATGTACGAGTTTAGAAACTCTATATACTGGTGCTGCTCTCTTAAAGCCCTATGATATATAATGTACGTGTTTATAAACTCTATGTGCTGGTGCTGCTGTCGTAAAGCCCTATGATATGTAATGTACGAGTCTATAAACTCTATATGTTGGTGCTGTTGTCTTACATCCCTATGATAAATAATGTACGAGTTTGGAAACTCTATATGTTGGTGCTGCTGTCGTAAAGCCCTATGATATGTAATGTACGAGTTTATAAACTCTATTTGCTGGTGCTGCTCTCTTAAAGCCCTATAATATATATTGTACGAGTTTAGAAACTCTATATGCTGGTGCTGCTGTTTTAAAGCCCTATGATATACAATGTACGAGTTTAGAAACTATATATGCTGGTGCTGTTGTCTTAAAGCCCTATGATATATAATGTACGAGTTTATAAACTCTATATGCTGGTACTGCTGTCTTAAGGCTCTATGATAATGTACGAGTTTATAAACTCTATATGCTGGTGCTGCTCTCTTAAAGCCCTATGATATATAATGTACGAGTTTAGAAACTCTATATGTTGGTGCTGCTGTCCTAAAGCCCTATAATATATAATGTACGAGTTTAAAAACTCTATATGCTGGTGCTGCTGTCGTAAAGCCCTATGATATGAAATGTACGAGCTTAGAAACTCTATATGTTGGTGCTGCTGTCCTAAAGCCCTATAATATATAATGTACGAGTTTAAAAACTCTATATGCTGGTGCTGCTGTCGTAAAGCCCTATGATATGAAATGTACGAGCTTAGAAACTCTATATGTTGGTGCTGCTGTCTTAAAGCCCTATGATAATGTACGAGTTTATAAACTCTATATGCTGGTGCTGCTCTCTTAAAGCCCTATGATATATAATGTACGAGTTTAGAAACTCTATATGTTGGTGCTGCTGTCGTAAAGCCCTATGATATATAATGTACGAGTTTAGAAATTCAATATGTTGGTGCTGCTGTCGTAAAGCCCTATGATATATAATATACGAGTTTAGAAACTCTATATGCTGGTGCTGCTCTCTTAAAGCCCTATGATATATAATGTACGAGTTTAGAAACTCTATATGTTGATGCTGCTGTCGTAAAGCCCTATGATATATAATGTACGAGTTTAGAAACTCTATATGCTGGTGCTGCTCTCTTAAAGCCCTATGATATATAATGTACGAGTTTAGAAACTCTATATGCTGGTGCTGCTCTCTTAAAGCCCTATGATATATAATGTACGAGTTTAGAAACTATATATGTTGGTGCTGCTGTCGTAAAGCCCTATGATATATAATGTACGAGTTTAGAAACTCTATATGCTGGTGCTGCTCTTTTAAAGCCCTATGATATATAATGTACGAGTTTAGAAACTATATTTGCTGGTGGTGCTCTCTTAAAGCCCTATGATATATAATGTACGAGTTTAGAAACTCTATATGTTGGTGCTGCTGTCGTAAAGCCCTATGATATGTAATGTACGAGTTTAGAAGCTCTATATACTGGTGCTGCTCTCTTAAAGCCCTATGATATATAATGTACGAGTTTAGAAACTCTATATGCTGGTGCTGATGTCATGTCGTAAAGCCCTATAATATGACATGTACGAGTTTAGAAACTCTATATGCTGGTGCTGCTGTCGTAAAGCCCTATGATATATAATGTACGAGTTTAGAAACTATATGTGCTTGTGCTGTTGCCTTAAAGCCCTATCATATATAATGTACGAGTTTAGAAACTCTATATGTTGGTGCTGCTCTCGTAAAGCCCTATGAAATATAATGTACGAGTTTAGAAACTCTATATGCTGGTCTGCTCTCTTAAAGCCCTATGATATGAAATGTACGAGTTTAGAAACTCTATATGTTGGTGCTGCTGTCGTAAAGCCCTATGATATATAATGTACGAGTTTAGAAACTCTATATGTTGGTGCTGCTGTCTTAAAGCCCTTTGATATATAATGTACGAGTTTAGAAACTCTATATGCTGGTGCTGCTCTCTTAAAGCCCTATGATATGATATGTACGAGTTTAGAAACTCTATGTGCTTGTGCTGTTGCCTTAAAGCCCTATCATATATAATGTACGAGCTTAGAAACTCTATATGTTGGTGCTGCTATGTGAAACCCTATGATATATAATGTACGAGTTTAGAAACTCTATATGCTGGTGCTGCTCTCTTAAAGCCCTATGATATATAATGTACGAGTGTAGAAACTCTATATGTTGGTGCTGCTGTCTTAACGCCCTATGATATATAATGTACGAGTTTAGAAACTCTATATGCTGGTGCTGCTCTTTTAATGTCCTATGATATATAATGTACGAGTCTATAAACTCTATATGTTGGTGCTGCTGTCGTAAAGCCCTATGATATGTAATGTACGAGTTTATAAACTCTATATGCTGGTGCTGCTCTTTTAAAGCCCTATAATATATAATGTACGAGTTTAGAAACTCTATATGTTGGTGCTGCTGTCTGAAAACCCTATGATATATAATGTACGAGTTTAGAAACTCTATATGTTGGTGCTGCTGTCTTAGTGCTCTATGATAATGTACGAGTTTAGAAACTCTATATGTTGGTGCTGCTGTCGTAAAGCCCTATGATATGACATGTTCGAGCTTAGAAACTCTATATGCTGGTGCTGCTGTCGTACAGCCCTATGATATATAATGTACGAGTGTAGAAACTCTATATGTTGGTGCTGCTGTCTTAGCGCCCTATGATATATAATGTACGAGTTTAGAAACTCTATATGCTGGAGCTGCTCTCTTAAAGCACTATGATATGTAATGTACGAGTTTAGAAACTCTATATGCTGGTGCTGCTCTCTTAAAGTCCTATGATATATAATGTACGAGTTTAGAAACTCTATATGCTGGTGCTGCTCTCTTAAAGCCCTATGATATATAATGTACGAGTTTAGAAACTATATATGTTGGTGCTGCTGTCGTAAAGCCCTATGATATATAATGTACGAGTTTAGAAACTCTATATACTGGTGCTGCTCTCTTAAAGCCCTATGATATATAATGTACGAGTTTAGAAACTCTATATGCTGGTGCTGCTCTCTTAAAGCCCTATGATATATAATGTACGTGTTTATAAACTCTATGTGCTGGTGCTGCTGTCGTAAAGCCCTATGATATGTAATGTACAAGTCTATAAACTCTATATGTTGGTGCTGTTGTCTTACATCCCTATGATAAATAATGTACGAGTTTGGAAACTCTATATGTTGGTGCTGCTGTCGTAAAGCCCTATGATATGTAATGTACGAGTTTATAAACTCTATTTGCTGGTGCTGCTCTCTTAAAGCCCTATAATATATAATGTACGAGTTTAGAAACTCTATATGCTGGTGCTGCTCTCTTAAAGCCCTATGATATATAATGTACGAGTTTAGAAACTCTATATGCTGGTGCTGCTCTCTTAAAGCCCTATGATATATAATGTACGAGTTTAGAAACTATATATGTTGGTGCTGCTGTCGTAAAGCCCTATGATATATAATGTACGAGTTTAGAAACTCTATATACTGGTGCTGCTCTCTTAAAGCCCTATGATATATAATGTACGAGTTTAGAAACTCTATATGCTGGTGCTGCTCTCTTAAAGCCCTATGATATATAATGTACGTGTTTATAAACTCTATGTGCTGGTGCTGCTGTCGTAAAGCCCTATGATATGTAATGTACGAGTCTATAAACTCTATATGTTGGTGCTGTTGTCTTACATCCCTATGATAAATAATGTACGAGTTTGGAAACTCTATATGTTGGTGCTGCTGTCGTAAAGCCCTATGATATGTAATGTACGAGTTTATAAACTCTATTTGCTGGTGCTGCTCTCTTAAAGCCCTATAATATATAATGTACGAGTTTAGAAACTCTATATGCTGGTGCTGCTGTTTTAAAGCCCTATGATATACAATGTACCAGTTTAGAAACTATATATGCTGGTGCTGTTGTCTTAAAGCCCTATGATATATAATGTACGAGTTTAGAAACTCTATATGCTGGTACTGCTGTCTTAAGGCTCTATGATAATGTACGAGTTTATAAACTCTATATGCTGGTGCTGCTCTCTTAAAGCCCTATGATATATAATGTACGAGTTTAGAAACTCTATATGTTGGTGCTGCTGTCCTAAAGCCCTATAATATATAATGTACGAGTTTAAAAACTCTATATGCTGGTGCTGCTGTCGTAAAGCCCTATGATATGAAATGTACGAGCTTAGAAACTCTATATGTTGGTGCTGCTGTCCTAAAGCCCTATAATATATAATGTACGAGTTTAAAAACTCTATATGCTGGTGCTGCTGTCGTAAAGCCCTATGATATGAAATGTACGAGCTTAGAAACTCTATATGTTGGTGCTGCTGTCTTAAAGCCCTATGATAATGTACGAGTTTATAAACTCTATATGCTGGTGCTGCTCTCTTAAAGCCCTATGATATATAATGTACGAGTTTAGAAACTCTATATGTTGGTGCTGCTTTCGTAAAGTCCTATGATATATAATGTAGGAGTTTAGAAATTCAATATGTTGGTGCTGCTGTCGTAAAGCCCTATGATATATAATATACGAGTTTAGAAACTCTATATGCTGGTGCTGCTCTCTTAAAGCCCTATGATATATAATGTACGAGTTTAGAAACTCTATATGTTGATGCTGCTGTCGTAAAGCCCTATGATATATAATGTACGAGTTTAGAAACTCTATATGCTGGTGCTGCTCTCTTAAAGCCCTATGATATATAATGTACGAGTTTAGAAACTCTATATGCTGGTGCTGCTCTCTTAAAGCCCTATGATATATAATGTACGAGTTTAGAAACTATATATGATGGTGGTGCTCTCTTAAAGCCCTATGATATATAATGTACGAGTTTAGAAACTCTATATGCTGGTGCTGCTGTCTTAAAGCCCTATGATATATAATGTACGAGTTTAGAAACTCTATATGCTGGTGCTGCTCTCTTAAAGCCCTATGATATATAATGTACGAGTTTAGAAACTCTATATACTGGTGCTGCTCTCTTAAAGCCCTATGATATATAATGTACGAGTTTAGAAACTCTATATGCTGGTGCTGCTCTCTTAAAGCCCTATGATATATAATGTACGTGTTTATAAACTCTATGTGCTGGTGCTGCTGTCGTAAAGCCCTATGATATGTAATGTACGAGTCTATAAACTCTATATGTTGGTGCTGTTGTCTTACATCCCTATGATAAATAATGTACGAGTTTGGAAACTCTATATGTTGGTGCTGCTGTCGTAAAGCCCTATGATATGTAATGTACGAGTTTATAAACTCTATTTGCTGGTGCTGCTCTCTTAAAGCCCTATAATATATAATGTACGAGTTTAGAAACTCTATATGCTGGTGCTGCTCTCTTAAAGCCCTATGATATATAATGTACGAGTTTAGAAACTCTATATGCTGGTGCTGCTCTCTTAAAGCCCTATGATATATAATGTACGAGTTTAGAAACTATATATGTTGGTGCTGCTGTCGTAAAGCCCTATGATATATAATGTACGAGTTTAGAAACTCTATATACTGGTGCTGCTCTCTTAAAGCCCTATGATATATAATGTACGAGTTTAGAAACTCTATATGCTGGTGCTGCTCTCTTAAAGCCCTATGATATATAATGTACGTGTTTATAAACTCTATGTGCTGGTGCTGCTGTCGTAAAGCCCTATGATATGTAATGTACGAGTCTATAAACTCTATATGTTGGTGCTGTTGTCTTACATCCCTATGATAAATAATGTACGAGTTTGGAAACTCTATATGTTGGTGCTGCTGTCGTAAAGCCCTATGATATGTAATGTACGAGTTTATAAACTCTATTTGCTGGTGCTGCTTTCTTAAAGCCCTATAATATATAATGTACGAGTTTAGAAACTCTATATGCTGGTGCTGCTGTTTTAAAGCCCTATGATATACAATGTACGAGCTTAGAAACTATATATGCTGGTGCTGTTGTCTTAAAGCCCTATGATATATAATGTACGAGTTTATAAACTCTATATGCTGGTACTGCTGTCTTAAGGCTCTATGATAATGTACGAGTTTATAAACTCTATATGCTGGTGCTGCTCTCTTAAAGCCCTATGATATATAATGTACGAGTTTAGAAACTCTATATGTTGGTGCTGCTGTCCTAAAGCCCTATAATATATAATGTACGAGTTTAAAAACTATATATGCTGGTGCTGCTGTCGTAAAGCCCTATGATATGAAATGTACGAGCTTAGAAACTCTATATGTTGGTGCTGCTGTCCTAAAGCCCTATAATATATAATGTACGAGTTTAAAAACTCTATATGCTGGTGCTGCTGTCGTAAAGCCCTATGATATGAAATGTACGAGCTTAGAAACTCTATATGTTGGTGCTGCTGTCTTAAAGCCCTATGATAATGTACGAGTTTATAAACTCTATATGCTGGTGCTGCTCTCTTAAAGCCCTATGATATATAATGTACGAGTTTAGAAACTCTATATGTTGGTGCTGCTTTCGTAAAGTCCTATGATATATAATGTAGGAGTTTAGAAATTCAATATGTTGGTGCTGCTGTCGTAAAGCCCTATGATATATAATATACGAGTTTAGAAACTCTATATGCTGGTGCTGCTCTCTTAAAGCCCTATGATATATAATGTACGAGTTTAGAAACTCTATATGTTGATGCTGCTGTCGTAAAGCCCTATGATATATAATGTACGAGTTTAGAAACTCTATATGCTGGTGCTGCTCTCTTAAAGCCCTATGATATATAATGTACGAGTTTAGAAACTCTATATGCTGGTGCTGCTCTCTTAAAGCCCTATGATATATAATGTACGAGTTTAGAAACTATATATGATGGTGGTGCTCTCTTAAAGCCCTATGATATATAATGTACGAGTTTAGAAACTCTATATGCTGGTGCTGCTGTCTTAAAGCCCTATGATATATAATGTACGAGTTTAGAAACTCTATATGCTGGTGCTGCTCTCTTAAAGCCCTATGATATATAATGTACGAGTTTAGAAACTCTATATGCTGGTGCTGCTCTCTTAAAGCCCTATGATATATAATGTACGAGTTTAGAAACTCTATATGCTGGTGCTGCTCTCTTAAAGCCCTATGATATATAATGTACGAGTTTAGAAACTATATATGTTGGTGCTGCTGTCGTAAAGCCCTATGATATATAATGTACGAGTTTAGAAACTCTATATGCTGGTGCTGCTCTTTTAAAGCCCTATGATATATAATGTACGAGTTTAGAAACTCTATTTGCTGGTGGTGCTGTCGTAAAGCCCTATGATATGAAATGTACGAGCTTAGAAACTCTATATGTTGGTGCTGCTGTCCTAAAGCCCTATAATATATAATGTACGAGTTTAAAAACTCTATATGCTGGTGCTGCTCTCTTAAAGCACTATGATATATAATGTACGAGTTTAGAAACTCTATATGTTGGTGCTGCTGTCGTAAAGCCCTATGATATGTAATGTACGAGTTTAGAAACTCTATATGCTGGTGCTGCTCTCTTAAAGCCCTATGATATATAATGTACGAGTTTAGAAACTCTATATGCTGGTGCTGATGTCATGTCGTAAAGCCCTATAATATGACTTGTACGAGTTTAGAAACTCTATATGCTGGTGCTGCTGTCGTAAAGCCCTATGATATATAATGTACGAGTTTAGAAACTATATGTGCTTGTGCTGTTGCCTTAAAGCCTTATCATATATAATGTACGAGTTTAGAAACTCTATATGTTGGTGCTGCTCTCATAAAGCCCTATGAAATATAATGTATGAGTTTAGAAACTCTATATGCTGGTCTGCTCTCTTAAAGCCCTATGATATGAAATGTACGAGTTTAGAAACTCTATATGTTGGTGCTGCTGTCGTAAAGCCCTATGATATATAATGTACGAGTTTAGAAACTCTATATGTTGGTGCTGCTGTCTTAAAGCCCTTTGATATATAATGTACGAGTTTAGAAACTCTATATGCTGGTGCTGCTCTCTTAAAGCCCTATGATATATAATGTACGAGTTTAGAAACTCTATATGTTGGTGCGGCTGTCGTAATGCCCTATGATATGATATGTACGAGTTTAGAAACTCTATGTGCTTGTGCTGTTGCCTTAAAGCCCTATCATATATAATGTACGAGTTTAGAAACTCTATATGTTGGTGCTGCTATGTGAAACCCTATGATATATAATGTACGAGTTTAGAAACTCTATATGCTGGTGCTGCTCTCTTAAAGCCCTATGATATATAATGTACGAGTGTAGAAACTCTATATGTTGGTGCTGCTGTCTTAACGCCCTATGATATATAATGTACGAGTTTAGAAACTCTATATGCTGGTGCTGCTCTTTTAAAGTCCTATGATATATAATGTACGAGTCTATAAACTCTATATGTTGGTGCTGCTGTCGTAAAGCCCTATGATATGTAATGTACGAGTTTATAAACTCTATATGCTGGTGCTGCTCTTTTAAAGCCCTATAATATATAATGTACGAGTTTAGAAACTCTATATGTTGGTGCTGCTGTCTGAAAACCCTATGATATATAATGTACGAGTTTAGAAACTCTATATGTTGGTGCTGCTGTCTTAGTGCTCTATGATAATGTACGAGTTTAGAAACTCTATATGTTGGTGCTGCTGTCGTAAAGCCCTATGATATATAATGTACGAGTGTAGAAACTCTATATGTTGGTGCTGCTGTCTTAGCGCCCTATGATATATAATGTACGAGTTTAGAGACTCTATATGCTAGTGCTGCTCTCTTAAAGCCCTATGATATATAATGTACGTGTCTATAAACTCTATATGTTGGTGCTGCTGTCGTAAAGCCCTATGATATGTAATGTACGAGTTTATAAACTCTATATGCTGGTGCTGCTCTCTTAAATCCCTATAATATATAATGCACGAGTTTAGAAACTCTATATGCTGGTGCTGCTGTCGTAAAGCCCTATGATATATAATGTACGAGTTTAGAAACTCTATATGCTGGTGCTGCTCTCTTAAAGCCCTATGATATATAATGTACGAGTTTAGAAACTCTACATGATGTCGGTGCTCTCTTAAAGCCCTATGATATATAATGTACGAGTTTAGAAACTTTATGTGCTGGTGCCGCTCTCTTAAAGCCCTATGATATGTAATGTACGAGTTTAGAAACTCTATATGTTGGTGCTGCTGTCTTACAGCCCTATGATAATGTACGAGTTTAGAAACTCAATATGTTGGTGCTGCTGTCCTAAAGCCCTATAATATATAATGTACGAGTTTAAAAACTCGATATGCTGGTGCTGCTTTCTTAAAGCACTATGATATATAATGTACGAGTTTAGAAACTCTCTATGTTGGTGCTGCTGTCGAAAAGCCCTATGATATATAATGTACGAGTTTAGGAATTCAATATGTTGGGGCTGCTGTCGTAAAGCCCTATGATATATAATGTACGAGTTTAGAAACTCTATTTGCTCGTGCTGCTCTCTTAAAGCCTTATAATATATAATGTACGAGTTTAGAAACTCTATATGCTGGTGCTGCTGTCGTAAAGCCCTATGATATGTAATGTACGAGTTTATAAACTCTATATGCTGGTGCTGCTCTCTTAAAGCCCTATAATATATAATGCACGAGTTTAGAAACTCTATATGCTGGTGCTGCTGTCGTAAAGCCCTATGATATATAATGTACGAGTTTAGAAACTCTATATGCTGGTGCTGCTCTCTTAAAGCCCTATGATATATAATGTACGAGTTTAGAAACTCTACATGATGTCGGTGCTCTCTTAAAGCCCTATGATATATAATGTACGAGTTTAGAAACTTTATGTGCTGGTGCCGCTCTCTTAAAGCCCTATGATATGTAATGTACGAGTTTAGAAACTCTATATGTTGGTGCTGCTGTCTTACAGCCCTATGATAATGTACGAGTTTAGAAACTCAATATGTTGGTGCTGCTGTCCTAAAGCCCTATAATATATAATGTACGAGTTTAAAAACTCGATATGCTGGTGCTGCTTTCTTAAAGCACTATGATATATAATGTACGAGTTTAGAAACTCTCTATGTTGGTGCTGCTGTCGAAAAGCCCTATGATATATAATGTACGAGTTTAGGAATTCAATATGTTGGGGCTGCTGTCGTAAAGCCCTATGATATATAATGTACGAGTTTAGAAACTCTATTTGCTCGTGCTGCTCTCTTAAAGCCTTATAATATATAATGTACGAGTTTAGAAACTATATATGCTGGTGCTGCTGTCGTAAAGCCCTATGATATATAATGTACGAGTTTAGAAACTCTATATGCTGGTGCTGCTCTCTTAAAGCCCTATGATATATAATGTACGAGTTTAGAAACTCTATATGCTGGTGCTGCTCTCTTAAAGCCCTATGATATATAATGTACGAATTTAGAAACTCTATATTATGGTGGTGCTCTCTTAAAGCCCTGTGATATATAATGTACGAGTTTAGAAACTCTATATGTTGGCGCTGCTCTCTTAAATCCCTATGATATATAATGTACGAGTTTAGAAACTCTATATGTTGGTGCTGCTCTCTTAAAGTCCTATGATATATAATGTACGAGTTTATAAACTCTATATGTTGGTGCTGCTCTCTTAAAGCCCTGTGATATATAATGTACGAGTTTAGAAACTCTATATGTTGGTGGTGCTGTCTTAAAGCCCTATGATATATAATGTACGAGTTTAGAAACTCTATATGATGGTGGTGCTCTCTTAAAGCCCTATGATATATAATGTACGAGTTTAGAAACTCTATATGCTGGTGCTGCTGTTTTAAAACCCTATGATATATAATGTACGAGTTTAGAAACTCTATATGCTGGTGCTGCTCTCTTAAAGCCCTATGATATGTAATGTACGAGTTTAGAAACTCTATATGTTGGTGCTGCTGTCTTACAGCCCTATGATAATGTACGAGTTTAGAAACTCAATGTGTTGGTCCTGCTGTCCTAAAGCCCTATAATATATAATGTACGAGTTTAAAAACTCAATTTGCTGGTGCTGCTGTCGTAAAGCCCTATGATATGAAATGTACGAGCTTAGAAACTCTATATGTTGGTGCTGCTGTCTTAAAGCCCTATGATAATGTACGAGTTTATAAACTCTATATGCTGGTGCTGCTTTCTGAAAGCCCTATGATATAAAATGTACGAGTTTAGAAACTCTATTTGCTGGTGCTGCTCTCTTAAAGCCCTATGATATATAATGTACGAGTTTAGAAACTCTATATGTTGGTGCTGATGTCTTAAAGCCCTATGATATATAATATACGAGTTTAGAAACTCTATATGCTGGTGCTGCTCTCTTAAAGCCCTATGATATATAATGTACGAGTTTAGTAACTCTATATGCTGGTGCTGCTCTCTTAAAGCCCTATGATATATAATGTACGAGTTTAGAAACTCTATATGTTGATGCTGCTGTCTTAAAGCCCTATGATATATAATGTACGAGTTTAGAAACTCTATATGTTGGTGCTGCTGTCTTAAAGCCCTATGATATATAATGTACGAGTTTAGAAACTCTATATGCTGGTGCTGCTGTCTTAAAGCCCTATGATATATAATGTACGAGTTTAGAAACTCTATATGTTGGTGCTGCCGTCTTAAAGCCCTATGATATATAATGTACGAGTTTAGAAACTCTATATGCTGGTGCTGCTCTCTTAAAGCCCTATGATATATAATTTACGAGTTTAGACACTCTATATGCTGGTGCTGCTCTCTTAAAGCCCTATAATATACAATGTACGAGTTTAGAAACTCTATATGCTGGTGCTGCTCTCTTAGAGCCCTATGCTATATAATGTACGAGTTTAGAAACTCTATATGTTGGTGCTGCTCTCTTAAAGCCCTATGATATATAATGTACGAGTTTAGAAACTCTATATGTTGGTGCTGCTGTCGTAAAGCCCTATGATATATAATGTACGAGTTTAGAAACTCTATATGATGGTGGTGCTCTCTTAAAGCCCTATGATATATAATGTACGAGTTTAGAAACTCTATATGCTGGTGCTGCTGTTTTAAAACCCTATGATATATAATGTACGAGTTTAGAAACTCTATATGCTGGTGCTGCTCTCTTAAAGCCCTATGATATGTAATGTACGAGTTTAGAAACTCTATATGTTGGTGCTGCTGTCTTACAGCCCTATGATAATGTACGAGTTTAGAAACTCAATGTGTTGGTCCTGCTGTCCTAAAGCCCTATAATATATAATGTACGAGTTTAAAAACTCAATTTGCTGGTGCTGCTGTCGTAAAGCCCTATGATATGAAATGTACGAGCTTAGAAACTCTATATGTTGGTGCTGCTGTCTTAAAGCCCTATGATAATGTACGAGTTTATAAACTCTATATGCTGGTGCTGCTTTCTGAAAGCCCTATGATATAAAATGTACGAGTTTAGAAACTCTATTTGCTGGTGCTGCTCTCTTAAAGCCCTATGATATATAATGTACGAGTTTAGAAACTCTATATGTTGGTGCTGATGTCTTAAAGCCCTATGATATATAATATACGAGTTTAGAAACTCTATATGCTGGTGCTGCTCTCTTAAAGCCCTATGATATATAATGTACGAGTTTAGTAACTCTATATGCTGGTGCTGCTCTCTTAAAGCCCTATGATATATAATGTACGAGTTTAGAAACTCTATATGTTGATGCTGCTGTCTTAAAGCCCTATGATATATAATGTACGAGTTTAGAAACTCTATATGTTGGTGCTGCTGTCTTAAAGCCCTATGATATATAATGTACGAGTTTAGAAACTCTATATGCTGGTGCTGCTGTCTTAAAGCCCTATGATATATAATGTACGAGTTTAGAAACTCTATATGTTGGTGCTGCCGTCTTAAAGCCCTATGATATATAATGTACGAGTTTAGAAACTCTATATGCTGGTGCTGCTCTCTTAAAGCCCTATGATATATAATTTACGAGTTTAGACACTCTATATGCTGGTGCTGCTCTCTTAAAGCCCTATAATATATAATGTACGAGTTTAGAAACTCTATATGCTGGTGCTGCTCTCTTAGAGCCCTATGCTATATAATGTACGAGTTTAGAAACTCTATATGCTGGTGCTGCTCTCTTAAAGCCCTATGATATATAATGTATGAGTTTAGAAACTCTATATGCTGGTGCTGCTCTCTTAAAGCCCTATGATATATAATGTACGAGTTTATAAACTCTATATGCTGGTGCTGCTGTCTTAAAGCCCTATGATATATAATGTACGAGTTTAGAAACTCTATATGCTGGTGCTGTTGTCTTAAAGCCCTATGATATATAATGTACGAGTTTAGAAACTCTATTTGTTGGTGCTGCTCTCTTAAAGCCCTATGATATATAATGTACGAGTTTATAAACTCTATATGCTGGTGCTGTTGTCTTAAAGCCCTATGATATATAATGTACGAGTTTAGAAACTCTATTTGTTGGTGCTGCTCTCTTAAAGCCCTATGATATATAATGTACGAGTTTATAAACTCTATATGCTGGTGCTGCTGTCTTAAAGCCCTATGATATATAATGTACGAGTTTATAAACTCTATATGCTGGTGCTGCTGTCTTAAAGCCCTATGATATATAATGTACGAGTTTAGAAACTCTATATGCTGGTGCTGCTGTCTTAAAGCCCTATGATATATAATATACGAGTTTAGAAACTCTATATGCTGGTGCTGCTCTCTTAAAGCCCTATGAAATATAATGTACGAGTTTAGAAACTCTATATGCTGGTGCTGCTCTCTTAAAAGCCCTATGATATATAATGTACGAGTTTAGAAACTCTATATGTTGGTGCTGCTCTCTTAAAACCCTATGATATATAATGTACGAGTTTAGAAACTCTATATGCTGGTGCTGCTCTCTTAAAGCCATATGATATATAATGTACGAGTTTAGAAACTCTATATGCTGGTGCTGCTGTCTTAAAGCCCTATGATATATAATGTACGGGTTTAGAAATTCAATATGTTGGTGCTGCTGTCTTAAAGCCCTATGATATATAATGTACGAGTTTAGAAACTCTATATGTTGGTGCTGCTGTCGTAAAGCCCTGTGATATATAATGTACGAGTTTATAAACTCTATATGCTGGTGCTGCTGTCTTAAAGCCCTATGATATATAATGTACGAGTTTAGAAACTCTATATGTTGGTGCTGCTGTCTTAAAGCCCTATGATATATAATATACGAGTTTAGAAACTCTATATGCTGGTGCTGCTCTCTTAAAGCCCTATGAAATATAATGTACGAGTTTAGAAACTCTATATGCTGGTGCTGCTCTCTTAAAGCCCTATGATATATAATGTACGAGTTTAGAAACTCTATATGTTGGTGCTGCTGTCTTAAAGCCCTATGATATATAATGTACGAGTTTAGAAACTCTATATGCTGGTGCTGCTCTCTTAAAGCCCTATGATATATAATGTACGAGTTTAGAAACTCTATATGCTGGTGCTGCTGTCTTAAAGCCCTATGATATATAATGTATGAGTTTAGAAACTCTATTTGCTGGTGCTGCTCTCTTAAAGCCCTATGATATATAATGTACGAGTTTAGAAACTCTATATGCTGGTGCTGCTTTCTTAAAGCCCTATGATATATAATGTACGAGTTTAGAAACTCTATATGTTGGTGCTGCTGTCTTAAAGCCCTATGATATATAATGTACTAGTTTAGAAACTCTATTTGCTGGTGCTGCTCTCTTAAAGCCCTATGATATATAATGTACGAGTTTAGAAACTCTATATGTTGGTGCTAATGTCTTAAAGCCCTATGATATATAAAATACGAGTTTAGAAACTCTATATGCTGGTGCTGCTCTCTTATAGCCCTATGATATATAATGTACGAGTTTAGAAACTCTATATGCTGGTGCTGCTCTCTTAAAACCCTATGATATATAATGTACGAGTTTAGAAACTCTATATGTTGGTGCTGCTGTCTTAAAGCTCTATGATATATAATGTACGAGTTTAGAAACTCTATATGCTGGTGCTGCTCTCTTAAAGCTCTATGATATATAATGTACGAGTTTAGAAACTCTATATGCTGGTGCTGCTATCTTAAAGCCCTATGATATATAATGTACGAGTTTAGAAACTCTATATGCTGGTGCTGTTCTCTTAAAGCCCTATGATATATAATGTACGAGTTTAGAAACTCTATATGCTGGTGCTGCTCTCTTAAAGCCCTATGATATATAATGTACGAGTTTAGAAACTCTATATGTTGGTGCTAATGTCTTAAAGCCCTATGATATATAATGTACGAGTTTAGAAACTCTATATGCTAGTGCTGCTGTCTTAAAGCCCTATGATATATAATGTACGAGTTTAGAAACTCTATATGTTGGTGCTGCCGTCTTAAAGCCCTATGATATATAATGTACGAGTTTAGAAACTCTATATGCTGGTGCTGCTCTCTTAAAGCCCTATGATATATAATGTACGAGTTTAGACACTCTATATGCTGGTGCTGCTCTCTTAAAGCCCTATAATATATAATGTACGAGTTTAGAAACTCTATATGCTGGTGCTGCTCTCTTAGAGCCCTATGATATATAATGTACGAGTTTAGAAACTCTATATGCTGGTGCTGCTCTCTTAAAGCCCTATGATATATAATGTACGAGTTTAGAAACTCTATATGCTGGTGCTGCTGTCTTAAAGCCCTATGATATATAATGTACGAGTTTAGAAACTCTATATGTTGGTGCTGCCGTCTTAAAGCCCTATGATATATAATGTACGAGTTTAGAAACTCTATATGCTGGTGCTGCTCTCTTAAAGCCCTATGATATATAATGTACGAGTTTAGACACTCTATATGCTGGTGCTGCTCTCTTAAAGCCCTATGATATATAATGTACGAGTTTAGAAACTCTATATGCTGGTGCTGCTCTCTTAAAGCCCTATGATATATAATGTACGAGTTTAGAAACTATATATGTTGGTGCTGCTGTCGTAAAGCCCTATGATATATAATGTACGAGTTTAGAAACTCTATATGCTGGTGCTGCTCTTTTAAAGCCCTATGATATATAATGTACGAGTTTAGAAACTCTATTTGCTGGTGGTGCTCTCTTAAAGCCCTATGATATATAATGTACGAGTTTAGAAACTCTATATGTTGATGCTGCTGTCGTAAAGCCCTATGATATGTAATGTACGAGTTTAGAAACTCTATATGCTGGTGCTGCTCTCTTAAAGCCCTATGATATATAATGTACGAGTTTAGAAACTCTATATGCTGGTGCTGATGTCATGTCGTAAAGCCCTATAATATGACATGTACGAGTTTAGAAACTCTATATGCTGGTGCTGCTGTCGTAAAGCCCTATGATATATAATGTACGAGTTTAGAAACTATATGTGCTTGTGCTGTTGCCTTAAAGCCCTATCATATATAATGTACGAGTTTAGAAACTCTATATGTTGGTGCTGCTCTCATAAAGCCCTATGAAATATAATGTATGAGTTTAGAAACTCTATATGCTGGTCTGCTCTCTTAAAGCCCTATGATATGAAATGTACGAGTTTAGAAACTCTATATGTTGGTGCTGCTGTCGTAAAGCCCTATGATATATAATGTACGAGTTTAGAAACTCTATATGTTGGTGCTGCTGTCTTAAAGCCCTTTGATATATAATGTACGAGTTTAGAAACTCTATATGCTGGTGCTGCTCTCTTAAAGCCCTATGATATATAATGTACGAGTTTAGAAACTCTATATGTTGGTGCGGCTGTCGTAATGCCCTATGATATGATATGTACGAGTTTAGAAACTCTATGTGCTTGTGCTGTTGCCTTAAAGCCCTATCATATATAATGTACGAGTTTAGAAACTCTATATGTTGGTGCTGCTATGTGAAACCCTATGATATACAATGTACGAGTTTAGAAACTCTATTTGCTGGTGCTGCTCTCTTAAAGCCCTATGATATATAATGTACGAGTGTAGAAACTCTATATGTTGGTGCTGCTGTCTTAACGCCCTATGATATATAATGTACGAGTTTAGAAACTCTATATGCTGGTGCTGCTCTTTTAAAGTCCTATGATATATAATGTACGAGTCTATAAACTCTATATGTTGGTGCTGCTGTCGTAAAGCCCTCTGATATGTAATGTACGAGTTTATAAACTCTATATGCTGGTGCTGCTCTTTTAAAGCCCTATAATATATAATGTACGAGATTAGAAACTCTATATGTTGGTGCTGCTGTCTGAAAACCCTATGATATATAATTTACGAGTTTAGAAACTCTATATGTTGGTGCTGCTGTCTTAGTGCTCTATGATAATGTACGAGTTTAGAAACTCTATATGTTGGTGCTGCTGTCGTAAAGCCCTATGATATGACATGTTAGAGCTTAGAAACTCTATATGCTGGTGCTGCTGTCGTAAAGCCCTATGATATATAATGTACGAGTTTAGAGACTCTATATGCTGGTGCTGCTCTCTTAAAGCCCTATGATATATAATGTACGTGTCTATAAACTCTATATGTTGGTGCTGCTGTCGTAAAGCCCTATGATATGTAATGTACGAGTTTATAAAATCTATATGCTGGTGCTGCTCTCTTAAAGCCCTATAATATATAATGCACGAGTTTAGAAACTCTATATGCTGGTGCTGCTGTCGTAAAGCCCTATGATATATAATGTACGAGTTTAGAAACTCTATATGCTGGTGCTGCTCTCTTAAAGCCCTATGATATATAATGTACGAGTTTAGAAACTCTACATGATGTCGGTGCTCTCTTAAAGCCCTATGATATATAATGTACGAGTTTAGAAACTCTATATGCTGGTGCTGCTGTCTTAAAGCCCTATGATATATAATGTACGAGTTTAGAAACTTTATGTGCTGGTGCCGCTCTCTTAAAGCCCTATGATATGTAATGTACGAGTTTAGAAACTCTATATGTTGGTGCTGCTGTCTTACAGCCCTATGATAATGTACGAGTTTAGAAACTCAATATGTTGGTGCTGCTGTCCTAAAGCCCTATAATATATAATGTACGAGTTTAAAAACTCTATATGCTGGTGCTGCTGTCGTAAAGCCCTATGATATGAAATGTACGAGCATAGAAACTCCATTTGTTGGTGCTGCTGTCTTAAAGCCCTATGATAATGTACGAGTTTAGAAACTCGATATGCTGGTGCTGCTTTCTTAAAGCACTATGATATATAATGTACGAGTTTAGAAACTCTCTATGTTGGTGCTGCTGTCGAAAAGCCCTATGATATATAATGTACGAGTTTAGGAATTCAATATGTTGGGGCTGCTGTCGTAAAGCCCTATGATATATAATGTACGAGTTTAGAAACTCTATTTGCTCGTGCTGCTCTCTTAAAGCCTTATAATATATAATGTACGAGTTTAGAAACTCTATATGCTGGTGCTGCTGTCGTAAAGCCCTATGATATATAATGTACGAGTTTAGAAACTCTATATGCTGGTGCTGCTCTCTTAAAGCCCTATGATATATAATGTACGAGTTTAGAAACTCTATATGCTGGTGCTGCTCTCTTAAAGCCCTATGATATATAATGTACGAATTTAGAAACTCTATATTATGGTGGTGCTCTCTTAAAGCCCTGTGATATATAATGTACGAGTTTAGAAACTCTATATGTTGGCGCTGCTCTCTTAAATCCCTATGATATATAATGTACGAGTTTAGAAACTCTATATGTTGGTGCTGCTCTCTTAAAGTCCTATGATATATAATGTACGAGTTTATAAACTCTATATGTTGGTGCTGCTCTCTTAAAGCCCTATGATATATAATGTACGAGTTTAGAAACTCTATATGTTGGTGCTGCTGTCGTAAAGCCCTATGATATATAATGTACGAGTTTAGAAACTCTATATGATGGTGGTGCTCTCTTAAAGCCCTATGATATATAATATACGAGTTTAGAAACTCTATATGCTGGTGCTGCTGTTTTAAAGCCCTATGATATATAATGTACGAGTTTAGAAACTCTATATGCTGGTGCTGCTCTCTTAAAGCCCTATGATATGTAATGTACGAGTTTAGAAACTCTATATGTTGGTGCTGCTGTCTTACAGCCCTATGATAATGTACGAGTTTAGAAACTCAATGTGTTGTTCCTGCTGTCCTAAAGCCCTATAATATATAATGTACGAGTTTAAAAACTCTATTTGCTGGTGCTGCTGTCGTAAAGCCCTATGATATGAAATGTACGAGCTTAGAAACTCTATATGTTGGTGCTGCTGTCTTAAAGCCCTATGATAATGTACGAGTTTATAAACTCTATATGCTGGTGCTGCTTTCTGAAAGCCCTATGATATAAAATGTACGAGTTTAGAAACTCTATTTGCTGGTGCTGCTCTCTTAAAGCCCTATGATATATAATGTACGAGTTTAGAAACTCTATATGTTGGTGCTGATGTCTTAAAGCCCTATGATATATAATATACGAGTTTAGAAACTCTATATGCTGGTGCTGCTCTCTTAAAGCCCTATGATATATAATGTACGAGTTTAGTAACTCTATATGCTGGTGCTGCTCTCTTAAAGCCCTATGATATATAATGTACGAGTTTAGAAACTCTATATGCTGGTGCTGCTGTTTTAAAGCTCTATGATATATAATGTACGAGTTTAGAAACTCTATATGCTGGTGCTGCTCTCTTAAAGCCCTATGATATGTAATGTACGAGTTTAGAAACTCTATATGTTGGTGCTGCTGTCTTACAGCCCTATGATAATGTACGAGTTTAGAAACTCAATGTGTTGGTCCTGCTGTCCTAAAGCCCTATAATATATAATGTACGAGTTTAAAAACTCTATTTGCTGGTGCTGCTGTCGTAAAGCCCTATGATATGAAATGTACGAGCTTAGAAACTCTATATGTTGGTGCTGCTGTCTTAAAGCCCTATGATAATGTACGAGTTTATAAACTCTATATGCTGGTGCTGCTTTCTGAAAGCCCTATGATATAAAATGTACGAGTTTAGAAACTCTATTTGCTGGTGCTGCTCTCTTAAAGCCCTATGATATATAATGTACGAGTTTAGAAACTCTATATGTTGGTGCTGATGTCTTAAAGCCCTATGATATATAATATACGAGTTTAGAAACTCTATATGCTGGTGCTGCTCTCTTAAAGCCCTATGATATATAATGTACGAGTTTAGTAACTCTATATGCTGGTGCTGCTCTCTTAAAGCCCTATGATATATAATGTACGAGTTTAGAAACTCTATATGTTGGTGCTGCTGTCTTAAAGCCCTATGATATATAATGTACGAGTTTAGAAACTCTATATGCTGGTGCTGCTGTCTTAAAGCCCTATGATATATAATGTACGAGTTTAGAAACTCTATATGTTGGTGCTGCCGTCTTAAAGCCCTATGATATATAATGTACGAGTTTAGAAACTCTATATGCTGGTGCTGCTCTCTTAAAGCCCTATAATATATAATGTACGAGTTTAGAAACTCTATATGCTGGTGCTGCTGTCGTAAAGCCCTATGATATGAAATGTACGAGCTTAGAAACTCTATATGTTGGTGCTGCTGTCTTAAAGCCCTATGATAATGTACGAGTTTATAAACTCTATATGCTGGTGCTGCTTTCTGAAAGCCCTATGATATAAAATGTACGAGTTTAGAAACTCTATTTGCTGGTGCTGCTCTCTTAAAGCCCTATGATATATAATGTACGAGTTTAGAAACTCTATATGTTGGTGCTGATGTCTTAAAGCCCTATGATATATAATATACGAGTTTAGAAACTCTATATGCTGGTGCTGCTCTCTTAAAGCCCTATGATATATAATGTACGAGTTTAGTAACTCTATATGCTGGTGCTGCTCTCTTAAAGCCCTATGATATATAATGTACGAGTTTAGAAACTCTATATGTTGGTGCTGCTGTCTTAAAGCCCTATGATATATAATGTACGAGTTTAGAAACTCTATATGCTGGTGCTGCTGTCTTAAAGCCCTATGATATATAATGTACGAGTTTAGAAACTCTATATGTTGGTGCTGCCGTCTTAAAGCCCTATGATATATAATGTACGAGTTTAGAAACTCTATATGCTGGTGCTGCTCTCTTAAAGCCCTATGATATATAATTTACGAGTTTAGACACTCTATATGCTGGTGCTGCTCTCTTAAAGCCCTATAATATATAATGTACGAGTTTAGAAACTCTATATGCTGGTGCTGCTCTCTTAGAGCCCTATGCTATATAATGTACGAGTTTAGAAACTCTATATGCTGGTGCTGCTCTCTTAAAGCCCTATGATATATAATGTACGAGTTTAGAAACTCTATATGCTGGTGCTGCTCTCTTAAAGCCCTATGATATATAATGTACGAGTTTATAAACTCTATATGCTGGTGCTGCTGTCTTAAAGCCCTATGATATATAATGTACGAGTTTAGAAACTCTATATGCTGGTGCTGCTGTCTTAAAGCCCTATGATATATAATGTACGAGTTTAGAAACTCTATTTGTTGGTGCTGCTCTCTTAAAGCCCTATGATATATAATGTACGAGTTTATAAACTCTATATGCTGGTGCTGCTGTCTTAAAGCCCTATGATATATAATGTACGAGTTTAGAAACTCTATATGCTGGTGCTGCTGTCTTAAAGCCCTATGATATATAATATACGAGTTTAGAAACTCTATATGCTGGTGCTGCTCTCTTAAAGCCCTATGAAATATAATGTACGAGTTTAGAAACTCTATATGCTGGTGCTGCTCTCTTAAAGCCCTATGATATATAATGTACGAGTTTAGAAACTCTATATGTTGGTGCTGCTCTCTTAAAGCCCTATGATATATAATGTACGAGTTTAGAAACTCTATATGCTGGTGCTGCTCTCTTAAAGCCATATGATATATAATGTACGAGTTTAGAAACTCTATATGCTGGTGCTGCTGTCTTAAAGCCCTATGATATATAATGTACGGGTTTAGAAATTCAATATGTTGGTGCTGCTGTCTTAAAGCCCTATGATATATAATGTACGAGTTTAGAAACTCTATATGTTGGTGCTGCTGTCGTAAAGCCCTGTGATATATAATGTACGAGTTTATAAACTCTATATGCTGGTGCTGCTGTCTTAAAGCCCTATGATATATAATGTACGAGTTTAGAAACTCTATATGTTGGTGCTGCTGTCTTAAAGCCCTATGATATATAATATACGAGTTTAGAAACTCTATATGCTGGTGCTGCTCTCTTAAAGCCCTATGAAATATAATGTACGAGTTTAGAAACTCTATATGCTGGTGCTGCTCTCTTAAAGCCCTATGATATATAATGTACGAGTTTAGAAACTCTATATGTTGGTGCTGCTGTCTTAAAGCCCTATGATATATAATGTACGAGTTTAGAAACTCTATATGCTGGTGCTGCTCTCTTAAAGCCCTATGATATATAATGTACGAGTTTAGAAACTCTATATGCTGGTGCTGCTGTCTTAAAGCCCTATGATATATAATGTACGAGTTTAGAAACTCTATGTGTTGGTGCTGCTGTCTTAAAGCCCTATGATATATAATGTACTAGTTTAGAAACTCTATTTGCTGGTGCTGCTCTCTTAAAGCCCTATGATATATAATGTACGAGTTTAGAAACTCTATATGTTGGTGCTAATGTCTTAAAGCCCTATGATATATAATATACGAGTTTAGAAACTCTATATGCTGGTGCTGCTCTCTTATAGCCCTATGATATATAATGTACGAGTTTAGAAACTCTATATGCTGGTGCTGCTCTCTTAAAACCCTATGATATATAATGTACGAGTTTAGAAACTCTATATGTTGGTGCTGCTGTCTTAAAGCTCTATGATATATAATGTACGAGTTTAGAAACTCTATATGCTGGTGCTGCTCTCTTAAAGCTCTATGATATATAATGTACGAGTTTAGAAACTCTATATGCTGGTGCTGCTATCTTAAAGCCCTATGATATATAATGTACGAGTTTAGAAACTCTATATGCTGGTGCTGCTCTCTTAAAGCCCTATGATATATAATGTACGAGTTTAGAAACTCTATATGCTGGTGCTGCTCTCTTAAAGCCCTATGATATATAATGTACGAGTTTAGAAACTCTATATGTTGGTGCTAATGTCTTAAAGCCCTATGATATATAATGTACGAGTTTAGAAACTCTATATGCTGGTGCTGCTGTCTTAAAGCCCTATGATATATAATGTACGAGTTTAGAAACTCTATATGTTGGTGCTGCCGTCTTAAAGCCCTATGATATATAATGTACGAGTTTAGAAACTCTATATGCTGGTGCTGCTCTCTTAAAGCCCTATGATATATAATGTACGAGTTTAGACACTCTATATGCTGGTGCTGCTCTCTTAAAGCCCTATAATATATAATGTACGAGTTTAGAAACTCTATATGCTGGTGCTGCTCTCTTAGAGCCCTATGATATATAATGTACGAGTTTAGAAACTCTATATGCTGGTGCTGCTCTCTTAAAGCCCTATGATATATAATGTACGAGTTTAGAAACTCTATATGCTGGTGCCGCTGTCTTAAAGCCCTATGATATATAATGTACGAGTTTAGAAACTCTATATGTTGGTGCTGCCGTCTTAAAGCCCTATGATATATAATGTACGAGTTTAGAAACTCTATATGCTGGTGCTGCTCTCTTAAAGCCCTATGATATATAATGTACGAGTTTAGACACTCTATATGCTGGTGCTGCTCTCTTAAAGCCCTATAATATATAATGTACGAGTTTAGAAACTCTATATGCTGGTGCTGCTCTCTTAGAGCCCTATGATATATAATGTACGAGTTTAGAAACTCTATATGCTGGTGCTGCTCTCTTAAAGCCCTATGATATATAATGTACGAGTTTAGAAACTCTATATGCTGGTGCTGCTCTCTTAAAGCCCTATGATATATAATGTACGAGTTTAGAAACTTTATATGCTGTTGCTGCTCTCTTAAAGTCCTATGATATATAATGTACGAGTTTAGAAACTCTATTTGCTGGTGCTGCTCTCTTAAAGCCCTATGATATATAATGTACGAGTTTATAAACTCTATATGCTGTTGCTGCTCTCTTAAAGTCCTATGATATATAATGTACGAGTTTAGAAACTCTATTTGCTGGTGCTGCTCTCTTAAAGCCCTATGATATATAATGTACGAGTTTATAAACTCTATATGCTGGTGCTGCTGTCTTAAAGCCCTATGATATATAATGTACGAGTTTAGAAACTCTATATGTTGGTGCTGCTGTCTTAGAGCCCTATGATATATAATATACGAGTTTAGAAACTCTATATGCCGGTGCTGCTCTCTTAAAGCCCTATGAAATATAATGTACGAGTTTAGAAACTCTATATGCTGGTGCTGCTCTCTTAAAGCCCTATGATATATAATGTACGAGTTTAGAAACTCTATATGTTGGTGCTGCTGTCTTAAAGCCCTATCATATATAATGTACGAGTTTAGAAACTCTATATGCTGGTGCTGCTCTCTTAAAGCCCTATGATATATAATGTACGAGTTTAGAAACTCTATATGTTGGTGCTGCTGTCTTAAAGCCCTATGATATATAATGTACGAGTTTAGAAACTCTATATGCTGGTGCTGCTCTCTTAAAGCCCTATGATATATAATGTACGAGTTTAGAAACTCTATTTGCTGGTGCTGATGTCTTAAAGCCCTATGATATATAATGTACGAGTTTGGAAACTCTATATGTTGGTGCTGCTGTCGTAAAGCCCTATGATATGTAATGTACGAGTTTATAAACTCTATTTGCTGGTGCTGCTCTCTTAAAGCCCTATAATATATAATGTACGAGTTTAGAAACTCTATATGCTGGTGCTGCTGTCTTAAAGCCCTATGATCTGTAATGTACGAGTTTAGAAACTCTATATGTTAGTGCTGCTGCCGTAAAGCCCTATGATATACAATGTACGAGTTTAGAAACTCTATATGCTGGTGCTGCTCTCTTATAGCCCTATGATATATAATGTATGAATTTAGAAACTCTATATGCTGGTGCTGCTCTCTTAAAGCCCTATGATATATAATGTATGAATTTAGAAACTCTATATGTTGGTGCTGCTGTCTTAAAGCCCTATGATATATAATGTACGAGTTTAGAAACTCTATATGCTGGTGCTGCTGTCTTAAAGCCCTATGATATATAATGTACGAGTTTAGAAACTCTATATGTTGGTTCTGCCGTCTTAAAGCCCTATGGTATATAATGTACGAGTTTAGAAACTCTATATGCCGGTGCTGCTCTCTTAAAGCCCTATGATATATAATGTACGAGTTTAGAAACTCTATATGCTGGTGCTGCTCTCTTAAAGCCCTATAATATATAATGTACGAGTTTAGAAACTCTATATGCTGGTGCTGCTGTCGTAAAGCCCTATGATATATAATGTACGAGTTTAGAAACTCTATATGCTGGTGCTGCTCTCTTAGAGCCCTATGTTATATAATGTACGAGTTTAGAAACTCTATATGCTGGTGCTGCTCTCTTAAAGCCCTATGATATATAATGTACGAGTTTAGAAACTCTATATGCTGGTGCTGCTCTCTTAAAGCCCTATGATATATAATGTACGAGTTTAGAAACTCTATATGCTGGTGCTGCTGTCTTAAAGCCCTATGATATATAATGTACGAGTTTAGAAACTCTATATGCTGGTGCTGCTCTCTTAAAGCCCTATGATATATAATGTACGAGTTTAGAAACTCTATATGCTGGTGCTGCTGTCTTAAAGCCCTATGATATATAATGTACGAGTTTAGAAACTCTATATGCTGGTGCTGCTCTCTTAAAGCCCTATGATATATAATGTACGAGTTTAGAAACTCTATATGCTGGTGCTGCTGTCTTAAAGCCCTATGATATGTAATTTACGAGTTTAGAAACTCTATATGCTGGTGCTGCTCTCTTAAAGCCCTATGATATATAATGTACGAGTTTAGAAACTCTATATGTTGATTCTGCTGTCGTAAAGCCCTATGATATATTGTACGAGTTTAGAAACTCTATATGCTGGTGCTGCTCTCTTAAAGCCCTATGATATATAATGTACGAGTTTAGAAACTCTATATGATGGTGGTGCTCTCTTAAAGCCCTATGATATATAATGTACGAGCTTAGAAACACTATATGCTGGTGCTGCTGTCGTAAAGCCCCATGATATATAAAGCACGAGTTTAGAAACTCTATATGTTGGTGCTGCTGTCGTAAAGCCCTATGATATGACATATACGAGTTTAGAAACTCTATTTGCTGTTGCTGCTGTCGTAAAGCCCTATGATATATATTGTACGAGTTTAGAAACTCTATGTGCTTGTGCTGTTGTCGTAAAGCCCTATGATATATAATGTACGAGTTTAGAAACTCTATATGTTGGTGCTCCTGTCTTAAAGCCCTATGATATATAATGTACGAGTTTAGAAATTCAATATGTTTGGTGCTGTTGTCGTAAAGCCCTTTGATATATAATGTACGAGTTTAGAAACTCTATATGATGGTGGTGCTCTCTTAAAGCCCTATGATATATAATGTACGAGTTTAGAAACACTATATGCTGGTGCTGCTGTCGTAAAGCCCCATGATATATAAAGCACGAGTTTAGAAACTCTATATGTTGGTGCTGCTGTCGTAAAGCCCTATGATATGACATATACGAATTTAGAAACTCTATATGATGGTGGTGCTCTCTTAAAGCCCTATGATATATAATGTACGAGTTTAGAAACTCTATATGCTGGTGCTGCTCTCTTAAAGACCTATGATATATAATGTACGAGTTTAGAAACTCTATATACTGGTGCTGCTCTCTTAAAGCCCTATGATATATAATGTACGAGTTTAGAAACACTATATGCTGGTGCTGCTGTCGTAAAGCCCTATGATATATAATGTACGAGTTTAGAAACTCTATATGCTGGTGCTGCTCTCTTAAAGCCCTATGATATATAATGTACGAGTTTAGAAACTCTTTATGTTAGTGCCGCTCTCTTAAAGCCCTATGATATATATTGTACGAGTTTAGAAACTCTATATGCTGGTGCTGCTCTCTTAAAGACCTATGATATATAATGTACGAGTTTAGAAACTCTATATACTGGTGCTGCTCTCTTAAAGCCCTATGATATATAATGTACGAGTTTAGAAACTCTATTTGATGGTGGTGCTCTCTTAAAGCCCTATGATATATAATGTACGAGTTTAGAAACATTATATGCTGGTGCTGCTGTCGTAATGCCTTATGATATGACATCTACGAGTTTAGAAACTCTATATGCTGGTGCTGCTGTCGTAAAGCCCTATGATATATAATGTACGAGTTTAGAAACTCTATGTGCTTGTGCTGTTGTCTTAAAGCTCTATGATATATAATGTACGAGTTTAGAAACTCTATATGTTGGTGCTGCTCTCTTAAAGCCCTATGATATGCCATGTACGAGTTTAGAAACTCTATATGCTGGTGCTGCTGTCGTAAAGCCCTATGATATATAATGTACGAGTTTAGAAACTCTATATGTTGGTGCTGCTGTCGTACAGCCCTATGTTATATAATGTACGAGTTTAGAATCTCTATATGTTGGTGCTGCTATCTTAAAGCCCTATGATATATAATGTACGAGTTTAGAAACTCTATATGCTGGTGCTGCTCTCTTAAAGCCCTATGATATATAATGTACGAGTTTAGAAACTCTATATGTTGGTGCTGCTGTCTTAAAGCCCTATGATATATAATGTACGAGTTTAGAAACTCTATATGCTGGTGCTGCTCTCTTAAAGCCCTATGCTATATAATGTACGAGTTTAGAAACTCTATATGCTTGTGCTGCTGTCGTAAAGCCCTATGATATATAATGTACGAGTCTAGAAACTCTATATGTTGGTGCTGCTGTCGTAATGCCCTATGATATGAAATGGACGAGTTTAGAAACTCTATATGCTGGTGCTGTTCTCTTAAAGCCCTATGATATATAATGTACGAGTTTAGAAACTATATATGCTGGTGCTGCTGTCGTAAAGCCCTATGATATATAATGTACGAGTTTAGAAACTCTATATGTTGGTGCTGCTGGCGTAATGCCCTATGATATGAAATGTACGAGTTTAGAAACTCTATATGCTGGTGCTGCTGTCGTAAAGCCCTATGATATACAATGTACGAGTTTAGAAACTATATATGCTGGTGCTGTTGTCTTAAAGCCCTATGATATATAATGTACGAGTTTAGAAACTCTATATGTTGGTGCTGCTGTCATAAAGCCCTATGATATGAAATGTACGAGTTTAGAAACTCTATATGTTGGTGCTGCTGTCTTAGTGCTCTATGATAATGTACGAGTTTAAAAACTCTATATGCTGGTGCTGCTCTCTTAAAGCCCTATGATATATAATGTACGAGTTTAGAAACTCTATATGTTGGTGCTGTTGTCTTAAAGCCCTATGATATATAATGGACGAGTTTAGAAACTCTATATGTTGGTGCTGCTGTCTGAAAACCCTATGATATATAATGTACGAGTTTAGAAACTCTATATGTTAGTGCTGCTGTCGTAAAGCCCAATGATAATGTACGAGTTTAGAAACTCTATATGCTGGTGCTGTTGTCTTACATCCCTATGATATATAATGTACGAGTTTAGAAACTCTATATGCTTGTGCTTCTGGAATATTTCTACAGTTGAATGGAAAGTTGACTATTACAAGGTGAAATCATCACGTTTGTCGTTTTCAATCTTCCTTTCTTGTCGATTTCAAGGTTAAAATCCAGTACCCTTACAGGAAAAAGGAGAAGAAGTAATGACAAATATAATCATCATATGATGGAACAGTTTGTATCTTATTATCAATGTCAAATGTAAAATGGGAAAAATTAAAATCATCTGTTTTATCAGTACAAAGATATCAACTGGTGTCAAATATTAGATAAAAGTAATTAACTAGATCAACGGTAGCTAACCTTATCTCAAGTTTCCAAGGGCATATCATAGGAATCCAATTTGGACATTTTGAGTGATATATATATGTATACTAGAGATTACACTTTCATCGTTATTATGCGTTTACAACTATGTTAAATATGTGTAAGCAATAATAACTATCAGTTGGTAATATTGAAGCAAGTTTCTACAAAGTATACTCATCCTGGTATCTACTGTTGTGTGTCTTCGTTAATCTATAGTAGAAAATGTATTTCAGAATATAGTTGGTACAACAACATTAATTACCTATGTGTTTTCTTCTTGTTTTTAAATTAATGAGAAATCATGCATATATGGTTTTTCTTTTATTATTAATGTGACAATATCAACTGTGTATGCTTTTTTTTTTTTCTTTATCAAATAAAAATCATATATGAGAGAAAACGTTCAATACAATTAACGTTACCTTGCCTCACCAGTAAACAAAAACCGAGAAAAGAAATGTATAATACCAACTTTAGAACACAGAACGTGTGCTCACAATCAGGATAATCAAAAAACAGATATAGTGTCTCCGATTTGGATATGCTTTCCGACCTAAATATTTTCACTGGGGAAATATTGCAAACATAAGGACGTTGTGTGGGTTCCTAGATGAAGAGCTATACACAAATAACAAAATTTGCACCACTTTCTGTCTTTGCAAGAAAGTCTTCGTAGCAAAGTCATCAGTTATTTTGTATGTCAATAACATTCTAGGTCATATCTTATCAGTTGTTTTGTATGTCAATAACATTCTAGGTCATATCTTATCAGTTGTTTTGTATGTCAATAACATTCTAGGTCATATCTTATCAGTTATTTTGTATGTCAATAACATTCTAGGTCATATCTTATCAGTTGTTTTGTATGTCAATAACATTCTAGGTCATATCTTATCAGTTATTTTGTATGTCAATAACATTCTAGGTCATATCTTATCAGTTGTTTTGTATGTCAATAACATTCTAGGTCATATCTTATCAGTTGTTGTGTATGTCAATAACATTCTAGGTCATATCTTATCAGTTATTTTGTATGTCAATAACATTCTACGTCTTGTGTCCATTATGTTGCCGATTGTCTATATTTTATTTGCCCCATCGGTATTTTCTAATCTTTATTGTAACTGATGTACATCGTCAAAAGTTTAAAAAAATCTTTTTGGTGTTTAACCATTGTTTCAATGCATAAAATAACAGGGAAACGTAACCGAAAATTACATACCTTATCCGTGTTATATACAAAAATGCATTGCCATACTTTTATGCTTAGAATAGAAGATTTAGCTATTTCCTTAAAATGTTCTGTCTGTAGGTACAGATGTTCTTGCTAAATATAATTATTTTAGTTCGATTATATACGTTTAATTATTAGCAAGCAATCATTCTTATGTAGACATTTTATTGTTGAAAAGCGATACCGTACACGACAAAGAAATTATATAACGTCTGAAACGTTGCAATTAAACCCTGAAGGTAAAATACAGTGTAGATTAAAAATACACGTGAACATGAATACATTTTGCGTACAAAATATATTTAAAATGGCTTGACACTGGCAACTAGTTGTTAATCTGTTGCAACATACAATTCGTGTTGATAGAAATTAGAGATATCATTATCTGTTCTGTTTTAGTGCAAGATATTTAAGAAATGTTTGAAGATAACAAATAGCAAATCAAAGGAGGGCAAACAAAACAATTGCTAAGAGAATAAAGGACAAAAGGACATACAAAGATCTACAAAAAATGCACAGAGACTAAAGATCGAGCAACACGAACCCACTAAAACGTCTAAACACTGTACAACAACACTAAGAAAGTGAACTAAAATAATCTGGAAATCAATATTGCTGCGCATAACATATATGCTTCCTAAGTATCATAACGGAAGGCTTCATATGACATCACCAGTTTTGGCTATACATACGTAAAATGTTCTTGTCAGTCATTAGTCTGTGTCAGCCACAATTGGACATTTGATAGAAATATACGACTTCAACATAGAAATGTGATAACTGTATATGTTATAACTACTGCAGGTCAAGAGAATACATAGTGATGCTCGTCTCATGTTGGTGTATTATCATAGAAAGACGACACCGTGCACCAAATAAAAATGCAACGCCAAGAATGTATATTATATATATAATTTGTAAAGCAAGACAGCAGATTTGAATCTGTAATGTTTTCTTGTTGATCATTTTATTAGACAACAATTATTTATGTTTTGTACACGTCAATTTCACAGTAATAAATTACAAACTACATTACATGTGTTGCGTGCATCTTTACAACTCGTGCATATTCAAACCAGGAGCTAAATTACAATCGGTCGAAGTGAAACAAACGTTCTGGCTACATAATCAGGAACATATATATGTATATTCACTATCTGAAAATCCTGACCATGAAGTTTTTCAATTCGTCGTTATATACAGAGAAAATTCAAGAATAGGAGAATTATTGTTTAGGAAGTGTTAATTGTTCAATAAAATACTGTATATGTTAATTTGCTAAAATTGTTAATGCTTCCATGACAATCTACCAAACATTAAATATAATCATGATATAGTAGAGTTGTTGTTTCTTCACATTTAAATTATTACACATTTGCTACATAAAAGTCGCAGTGTTCATCCACATGAAGCAATAAGGGGAATATAATTCTCCGAAATTGTAATTTATACCCTCGGAAGATTTGTGTTTTGTTTTTGTAGATTTAATTCTGATACTGATTGTGAAATTTGTTTTTTTCTAAAGGATACAAATATGAATGAGAATTGGAAAAAAAATAATATTGTATGTAATAATCGTGATTAACATGACAATGGTTAATTCTGGTCGTTATGAAGACAATCAACAATGTCAGAAGACCTTGTGTATCTGATAATTTAATTGACCGCTTACAATATCTATATAGCAGAGATACATACTAATACTGTTGATGGACGTAATTTAAATACTTGTGTAAATGATATATACCTAGAGAACTGTGACTCTTATAATATTGGCAGATTAATATACGATATACGTACATTGTCGGAAAATATATAATTTATTTGCACGAGCTTTAGAAAAAGGTAAAAATGTGAGCCTTTGGCGAGATTTTCTAGCCTGTTTCCTAGCGAGTGCAAAGTAATTTTATATTTAACGACAATATGCGTATATTGTGTTTATCTGCAATATTAAAAAGTCAAAAACACCTGCCAAATTATCTGAGAATAATTGAAACAAGCGTCGTTCTAATCATTTTCAAGGGTGTCATCTGTGACAGCAGCACTTATACTGTTACCGTTTCTGTCTGTCGCTCCACATGAATCAGGTACCATAAATGCTTTATTAGGTCCATGACCTAATAACACTGAAGTTAATTTGACCACCTTTATTAGTACTCAAAATCACAGAGTTGCAGGATAAAAACAAATTGTATCGTTCAAATAACGTACCTATATATACACAGATAGAATAATAAAAGATCTCAAAATATTATGTTAATGTACAGATAATGTTCGGACATTAAAACATTAACAACATACATGTAAGCATAATAGCGAGCACAGAGAGCTCTACAGCAACATGGGCATGCGCATGCAACACACAATCTGCTTAGTGAGGAGATTGAAATCCTTTCGTCCGGAAGTTGATAAAAGTTGGCAGCCACGGAGAGAATGCCAAAAATAAAAAAAAAGTCTCCAATAAATGATTTTAAAACTAAAATGATATCATGAACTTCTAAAAATCGTATTTAAGTAACAAAAGACAATAAAAGGTGCTTACATTGTTAAATTAACCAGAATGACATCTCGCTATCAAAATCATGACGTCATGTTATTCATAGGCCAAAGTCGTCAACAACATTTCGCGGAATTTTAATTAAAATCTTGTATTTTCATTCCCAAGTCAAAAAATTTCAAAACGACATCTATTTCATTTGCAACTGCGTCAATTCCGTAAATCGTGACGACATGTAAACTAACACAGCACTTTTTTCAAGCGTGTCCAGATTATTAGATAACAACCTTTCTAGTTACGGATTAGTAAAAGATGATTATAGAATAAATTTGACTTAATTTTGAACTACAATATTTTCAGAAAATATCAAATTTATTTTTTGGACCATTTGCAGCCGATGTAGAAAAACTCGCCTTGGTGTGTTTTTGTTTTGTTTTATTTTTTGCAGAGTCTAATATTTACTCGGATAGATCAAAACTTTGATAAATACAACACTGGCGTACTGAAAGGACTTTATGTTAACATGAACTATCATTAAGGACAACAACTGTTCATTTTTTTATCACTGTGAATGACTCTTTTAAAAGACAACTCGAATCATTGTTTGACTATGAACATTTTATGTCACGCCCAACTGCATTTCACTGTCGAACTCCAGATTTATATTGGCATTTCGTTATATGACTTACTAGTTTGAAAGAAATCCAAACACAATTCCTGTCTCCAAGATTATTTGTACATGTACCACAATATTCCTAAAGTTCTACAATAAATGCTTAAATGAAAACGAATCTGGCCACCATTCATCGTCATGTTAATATTTTTTTTATCACGTCATATTTTACGTTGCAACAAGTAAAGGTCAGCATTGCAATCGTATTTGGGTCACAACTGACACGCAAAGATGACAATGTCATCAATATTTTTTAATACGCATCTATAGTACACGTACACTAACTAGGAGGAGATCACAGGGACTTGCTCCCGGCCTTTCGTTATCAATAATTTTAACCCTATCAATGTGCGGTACTAAAATATCACAAGGGATGACACCCGCGCGAATTTGATTTCGATACCACCTCACTTCAATTCTATAATTTTCATATTTATACTTAATTCCTACCTTTCGTACGGTTTAGTTGTGTTAGTGTTAATTATTTCTATCAGTACCCATTTGTTTATTCATCTTACTACCCAAAGAAGAAAAACAGAAATTATACAAAATATCTATAGATATATTGTGAAAAAATATAAAGAAAAGAAGATATTTTTACATAGTAAGAGAAGAGAATATTTGGCCACAGGTACTCGGGGACAGAATATATATCCACCTTTGCTCACTCGTTAGTTTTATGTGTAGTAATTTGTGGATTATTGTTTGTTCCTTTATTCTTTTGGTCGTTGTATTACCTGTCTTAGATTTAAGGGTTCTGATTACCCACTTGGAATCTTCAAACTTGTCTCACTACAAACATATGTTTTGTAAGTGTAAAGTATCGAGTCTCCATACATATCTCGGTTTTCACAGTTTTCCGGTTGTTGACTGATTTTGTCTGTTTATATACTTATGAGTTTTGACTTTCCCGTTGTAAGATTGCTCGGAGTTTGGTAATTTTGTTATTACCCTTATTTACCAGCGTAATATTTATAGTTGTAATATATGTACTATATTCTAGCTTTGGAATTTGGAATAGTCTAGAATTAACATAGATAAATCCTAGACATTACATAAGCGAGGTTCTTATGAAAACAAAATGCCACTATATAGCCTAGAGTCGCTATAGAAAAGTATATGCTAGAGTAATGGATACATTCCATGCCCATGTCAGTATATAGTCTATGTTTATAGATAAATGTATATAATTGTATAAGGTGATTAAGTAGCCTGTATTTAACCAGTACAGTAATGCTCCACCAATAGCAACAAAGTGATCAACTAACTCTCAACTCAAATCATTTAACACATGCAAGACCACGACACATGGCGTTGGGAATCCATGTTTTGGCTTATGAGAGATACAAATATGTGGCTGCGTTACTGGTCAATGGGATGCCAGCTCTCCCCCTCTGGTAATTGGATGGCCTATACAGATATACAAAAGCGGCAAAAAGCTGCAGGTGTGCTTCCATTAAAAAAGACGATGGACTATGACAAATATAGATGAAAAACTTAGCATGGACAGTACAATAGCAGACTCAATGAATGCTTGTACTTAACTGACTATCAAATCAGAACTGATACTTATAGCATATTTAATATTAATAAGGGACAAACATCTAAAGAAATTAATTGTCGTCGTGGGAGACCAGAGTAAATAGGTCATTAATTTGTTGGAATACCCAAATATATGTTTGCATATTTAAAATAAGTTAAAATGACCAAATATGTAATCTAATGATAAATATTAATGGCCTCATTGTGCGCACGTGTATGACACCATTAGCTTTAATACAGAAATTATTACAACCCATTGCATGTTATTGAAACAGGCGTAAATACTCATTTTATTTCGAAATGATCTTAATACCATCATTTATTTCATGACGGTGAATCTATTTATTGGCATTTTTGTTTAAAATTAAGAATGGTATGATTTAGGTTAGACAGCAGTTACGTTTTAATGCATAGATAAATCTTGTACTTTAGTGATGGAGACATTAATTGTGCGGAAATTATCTTGATACGTTTTCATAAAATAATTATAGAAAAAAAAAAGATATACAACTCTGGGCGAATTTTTATAACACCGTCTTCTAGTGAGAAGGTCAAAGTGAACTTTGTGAAATATCAAACAAGTGAGAACAACATGCACGAGAAAACTTAATTAATCGTTTAACCATTATAAATGGATTGGTGGAGACTTGTCTTGCTATGACTTGGTTAACCGTTACGGAGTATATTCGTCAGAAATGACCATGGATGTGTTCCGTTTGTCGTAATCACAATCGGTCTTTTCCTCATTCATAACGTATCACTGGCTTTGTAACTAGAGTAACACGACTGGTGTCACTAGTAAAACAGAAACTGCGTTCCTTTTTCGGACCACCTGAGTTCACATCCGGTTTATAGTGGAATTCGTGTTGCTCGATCTTGTGTTTTCTATGTAGGCTGATGTAGATCATTGTTTGTCCTTTTCATTTGGCCATTGTACAGTCTGTTCTTCGTCGATTTACTGATTCTGATTACTCCTTTGGTATCTTTTGGCCATTGTATTGTCTGTTCTTCGTCGATTTACTGATTCTGATTACCCCTTTGGTATCGTTTTGCCATTGTATTGTCTGTTCTTCGTCGATTTACTGATTCTGATTACCCCTTTGGTATCTTTTGACCACTGTATTGTCTGTTCTGCGTCGATTTACTGATTCTGATTACCCCTTTGGTATCTTTTGCCCATTGTATTGTTGAAACTAGGGGGCTCAGTGTACGATGTGTGAGTTTTGGTTAACAAACTCAATCTATTTAACTGGGTAGTAGTTTACACCATTGGTAGCATGGCTGGTCTAAGTCACTGGTTTTATCCAAAGGATAACAGTTTATTATGACAACAATTATATAGGTTCGTAAACAAAGCAATTAATTATGTTCAAGTGTAATAAAATATTCAAGTACACCAATAATATAACTTCCCCGTGAGCGATAATGATAAATATGAGGTCCCCCCTATGAAATGGTCGGTCGTCGTAAAGTCGTAGTAAAATCGTAGTAAAACATCTAGGTCAAGTGGAAATACGTGTAAATAAAATGAAAACGTACTGGTAATGTACAGATATCCTGGTTACGGATTTAACGTCTCTTTTGGTTTAAACTGGTCGTTCTGAGTCAATGGTATCAATAGTAGTTGCTGTCTGATATGTTTGCTGCCGTCTATAATTGTTGGGGGTCCTCCTGTGGCGTGCAGACGATGCTTTTTTATATCTACGCAGACTCCACACTTTTGGCTGTGGCGTGAATCGTCGTCGTTGATTGGTCCGTTCTTACGGAAGTTCCCACGGTAATTATATCCGTTAACAGGGTCGCAAACGGGCCACATAAAGTGTGAGATAACACACATGCGCATTAAATTACACACAGGATACACATGGCGGAAAGTATAAACACAGTTTGTCATGTCAAGATGAAAGGGAAAACGGGCTTAATAAAGCTTACCCTTATAGAAATCAAGCCGAAGTACAATATATAAACCTAGCATGAATCAATGAAAAAGGTAAGAGAATGTGACACAAGGTTTATAAGGAGAACAAAACATTGGGAAGTTGTCTTAGGCCCCCCGTTTGGTCAAACAATGAGAACGAACTCTGTCCTAACTACATATTTCCCATATAAAATAACAACAATTTACATACAATAAATATTCGCGATCACGATACCAGAAACAAGAATAGTGTTCATTCAATCACATCACAGTCGCGACAGTTACTCAAGGCACCGGAATACGGCAAGGTATCAACAACAAGAACAAAGTGAAAATGTGCCCGAGTAACAATAATAAATAAAAGTGTCATATATGCATACATACAAACAATATTATCTCCTATGCCTTACACCCTATTCGTTACAGTATTGTTTGTTCTTCGTCGATTTACTGATTGTGATTACCCCTTTGGTATCTTTTGGCCATTGTATTGTCTGTTCTTCGTCGATTTACTGATTCTGAATGTCCCTTTGGTATCTTTTGGCCATTGTATTGTCTGTTCTTCGTCGATTTACTGATTCTGATTGCCCATTTGGTATCTTTTGGCCATTGTATTGTCTGTTCTTCGTCGATTTACTTATTCGAATTGCCCTTTGGTATCTTTTGGCCATTGTATTGTCTGTTCTTCGTCGATTTACTGATTCTGATTTCCCATTTGGTATCTTTTGGCCATTTTATTGTCTGTTCTTCGTCGATTTACTGATTCTGATTAGCCCTTTGGTATCTTTTGGCCATTGTATTGTCTGTTCTTCGTCGATTTACTGATTCTGATTGCCCCTTTGGTATCTTTTGGCCATTGTATTGTGTGTTCTTCGTCGATTTACTGATTCTGATTAACCCTCTGGTATCTTTTGACCATTGAATTGTGTGTTCTTCGTCGATTTACTGATTCTGATTACCCCTTTGGTATCTTTTGGCCATTGTATTGTCTGTTCTTCGTCGATTTGCTGATTCTGATTATCCCTTTGGTATGTTTTGACCATGGCATTGTGTGTTCTTCGTCGATTTACTAATTCTAATTATCCCTTTGGTATCTTTTGGCCATTGTATTGTCTGTTCTTCGTCGATTGACTGATTCTGATTACCCCTCTGGTATCTTTTGACCATTGAATTGAGTGTTCTTCGTCGATTTACTGATTCTGATTAGCCCTTTGGTATCTTTTGGCCATTGTATTGTCTGTTCTTCGTCGATTTACTGATTCTGATTGCCCCTTTGATATCTTTTGACCATTGTATTTTCTGTTCTTCGTCGATTGACTGATTCTGATTACCCCTCTGGTATCTTTTGACCATTGAATTGAGTGTTCTTCGTCGATTTACTGATTCTGATAAACCCCTCTGGTATCTTTTGGCCATTGTATTGTCTGTTCTTCTTCGATTTACTGATTCTGATTATCCCTTTGGTATCGTTTGGCCATTGTATTGTCTGTTCTTCGTCGATTTACTGATTCTGATTACCCCTTTGGTATATTTTGGCCATTGTATTTTCTGTTCTTCGTCGATTTACTAATTCTAATTATCCCTTTGGTATCTTTTGGTCATTGTATTGTCTGTTCTTCGTCGATTTACTGATTCTGATTGCCCCTATGGTATCTTTTGACCATTGTATTTTCTGTTCTTCGTTGATTTACTGATTCTGATTATCCCTTTGGTATCTTTTGGCCATTGTATTGTCTGTTCTTCGTCGATTTACTGATTCTGATTATCCCTTTGGAATCTTTTGGCCATTGTATTTTCTGTTCTTCGTCGATTTACTGATTCTGATTGCCCCTTTGTTATCTTTTGACCATTGTATTGTCTGTTCTTCATCGATTTACTTATTCTGATTACCCCTTTGGTATCTTTTGGCCATTGTATTGTCTGTTCTTCGTCGATTTACTGATTCGGATTGCCCCTTTGGTATCTTTTGGCCATTGTATTGTATGTTCTTCGTCGATTTACTGATTCTGATTACCCCTTTGGTATCGTTTGGCCATTGTATGGTCTGTTCTTCGTCGATTTACTGATTCTGATTACCCCTTTGGAATCTTTTGACCATGGCATTGTGTGTTCTTCGTCGATTTACTAATTCTAATTATCCCTTTGGTATCTTTTGGTCATTGTATTGTCTGTTCTTCGTCCATTTACTGATTCTGATTGCCCCTTTGGTATCTTTTGACCATTGTATTTTCTGTTCTTCGTCGATTGACTGATTCTGATTACCCCTCTGGTATCTTTTGACCATTGAATTGAGTGTTCTTCGTCGATTTACTGATTCTGATTACCCCTCTGGTATCTTTTGGTCATTGTAATGTCTGTTCTTCTTCGATTTACTGATTCTGATTACCCCTTTGGTATCTTTTGGTCATTGTATTGTCTGTTCTTCGTCGAATTACTGATTATGATTACCCCTTTGGTATCTTTTGGCCATTGTATTGTCTGTTCTTCGTCGATTTACTGATTCGGATTGCCCCTTTGGTATCTTTTGGCCATTGTATTGTCTGTTCTTCGTCGATTTACTGATTCTGATTACCCCTTTGGTATCTTTTGGCCATTGTATTTTCTGTTCTTCGTTGATTTACTGATTCTGATTACCCCTTTGGTATCTTTTGGCCATTGTATTGTCCGTTCTTCGTCGATGTACTGATTCTGATTGCCTTTTTGATATCTTTTGCCAATTGCATTGTCTGTTCTTCGTCGACTTACTGATTCTGATTACCCTTTGGTATCTTTTGGTCATTGCATTTTCTATTCTTCGTCGATTTACTGTTTCTGATTGCCCCGTTGGTATCTTTTGGCCATTGTATTGTCTGTTCTGCGTCGATTTACTGATTCTGATTACCCCTTTGGTATCTTTTGGCCATTGTATTTTCTGTTCTTCGTTGATTTACTGATTATGATTACCCCTTTGGTATCTTTTGGCCATAGTATTGTCTGTTCTTCGTCGATTTACTAATGCGATTGCCCCTTTGGTATCTTTTGGCCATTGTAGTGTCTGTTCTTCGTCAATTTACTGATTCTGATTACCTCTTTGGTATCTTTTGGCCATTGTATTGTCTGTTCCTCGTCGATTTATTGAATCTGATTTCCTTTTTGGTATCTTTTGGCCATTGTATTGTCTGTTCTTCGTCAATTTACTGATTCTGATTGCCCCTTTGGTATCTTTTGGCCATTGTATTGTCTGTTCTTCGTCGATTTACTGATTCTGATTGCCCCTTTGGTATCTTTTGACCATTGTATTGTGTGTTCTTCGTCGATTGACTGATTCTAATTGCCCCTTTGGTATCTTTTGGCCATTGTATTGTCTGTTCTTCGTCGATTTACTTATTCTGATTACCCCTTTGGTATCTTTTGGCCATTGTATTGTCTGTTCTTCGTCGATTTACTGATTCTGATTGCCCCTTTGTTATCTTTTGGCCATTGTATTGTCTGTTCTTCATCGATTTACTGATTCTGATTGCCCCTTTGGTATCTTTTGGCCATTGTATTGTCTGTTCTTCGTCGATTTACTGATTCTGATTACCCCTTTGGTATCTTTTGGCCATTGTATTGTCTGTTCTTCGTCGATTTACTGATTCGGATTGCCCCTTTGGTATCTTTTGGCCATTGTATTGTCTGTTTTTCGTCGATTTACTGATTCTGATTACCCCTTTGGTATATTTTGGCCATTGTATTTTCTGTTCTTCGTCGATTTACTGATTCTGATTACCCCTTTGGTTTCTTTTGGCCATTGAATTGTCTGTTCTTCGTCGATTTACTGATTCTGATTGCCCCTTTGTTATCTTTTTACCATTGTATTGTCTGTTCTTCATCGATTTACTGATTCTGATTGCCCCTTTGGCTTCTTTTGGCCATTGTATTGTGTGTTCTTCGTCGATTTACTGATTCTGATTACCCCTTTGGTATCTTTTGGCCATTGTATTGTCTGTTCTTCGTCGATTTATTGATTCGGATTGCCCCTTTGGTATCTTTTGGCTATTGTATTGTCATTTCTTCGTCGATTTACTGATTCTGATTACCCTTTGGTATCTTTTGGCCATTGTATTTTCTGTTCTTCGTCGATTTACTGATTCTGATTACCCTTTGGTATCTTTTGGCCATTGTATTGTATGTTCTTCGTCGATTTACTGATTCTGACTGCCTTTTTGATATCTTTAGCCAATTGCATTGTTTGTTCTTCGTCGATTTACTGATTCTGATTACCCCTTTGGTACCTTTTGGCCATTGTATTGTCTGTTCTTCGTCGATTTACTTATTCTGATTGCCCCTTTGGTATCCTTTGGCCATTGTATTGTCTATTCTTCGTCGATTTACTGATTCTGATTGCACCTTTGGTATCTTTTGGCCATTGTATTGTCTGTTCTTCGTCGATTTACTGACTCTGATTACCCCTTTGGTATCTTTTGGCCATTGTATTGTCTGTTCTTCTTCGATTTACTCATTCTGATTACCCCATTTGGTATCGTTTGGCCATTGTATTGTCTGTTCTTCGTCGATTTACTGATTCGGATTGCCCTTTTGGTATCTTTTGGCCATTGTATTGTCTGTTCTTCGTCGATTTACTGATTCTGATTACCCCTTTGGTATCGTTTGGCCATTGTATTGTCTGTTCTTCGTCGATTTACTGATTCTGATTACCCCTTTGGATTCTTTTGACCATGGCATTGTGTGTTCTTCGTCGATTTACTTATTCTAATTATCCCTTTGGTATCTTTTGGCCATTGTATTGTCTGTTCTTCGTCCATTTACTGATTCTGCTTGCCCCTTTGGTATCTTTTGACCATTGTATTTTCTGTTCTTCGTCGATTGACTGATTCTGATTACCCCTCTGGTATCTTTTGACCATTGAATTGAGTGTTCTTCGTCGACTTACTGATTCTGATTACCCCTCTGGTATCTTTTGGTCATTGTAATGTCTGTTCTTCTTCGATTTACTGATTCTGATTACCCCTTTGGTATCTTTTGGCCATTGTATTGTCTGTTCTTCGTCGATTTACTGATTCTGATTACCCCTTTGGTATCTTTTGGCCATTGTATTGTCTGTTCTTCGTCGATTTACTGATTCTGATTACCCCTCTGGTATCTTTTGACCATTGAATTGAGTGTTCTTCGTCGATTTACTGATTCTGATTAGCCCTTTGGTATCTTTTGTCCATTGTATTGTCTGTTCTTCGTCGATTTACTGATTCTGATTACCCCTTTGGTATCTTTTGGCCATTGTATTGTATGTTCTTCGTCGATTTACTTATTCTGATTGCCTTTTTGATATCTTTAGCCCATTGCATTGTCTGTTCTTCGTCGATTTACTGATTCTGATTACCCCTTTGGTACCTTTTGGCCATTGTATTGTCTGTTCTTCGTCGATTTACTGATTCGGATTGCCCCTTTGGTATCTTTTGGCCATTGTATTGTCTGTTCTTCGTCGATTTACTGATTCTGATTACCCCTTTGGTATCGTTTGGCCATTGTATTGTCTGTTCTTCGTCGATTTACTGATTCTGATTACCCCTTTGGAATCTTTTGACCATGGCATTGTGTGTTCTTCGTCGATTTACTAATTCTAATTATCCCTTTGGTATCTTTTGGCCATTGTATTGTCTGTTCTTCGTCCATTTACTGATTCTGATTGCCCCTTTGGTATCTTTTGACCATTGTATTTTCTGTTCTTCGTCGATTGACTGATTCTGATTACCCCTCTGGTATCTTTTGACCATTGAATTGAGTGTTCTTCGTCGATTTACTGATTCTGATTACCCCTTTGGTATCTTTTGGTCATTGTAATGTCTGTTCTTCTTCGATTTACTGATTCTGATTACCCCTTTGGTATCTTTTGGCCATTGTATTGCCTATTCTTCGTCTAATTACTGATTCTGATTACCCCTTTGGTATCTTTTGGCCATTGTATTGTCTGTTCTTCGTCGATTTACTGATTCGGATTGCCCCTTTGGTATCTTTTGGCCATTGTATTGTCTGTTCTTCGTCGATTTACTGATTCTGATTACCCCTTTGGTATCTTTTGGCCATAGTATTTTCTGTTCTTCGTTGATTTACTGATTCTGATTACCGCTTTGGTATCTTTTGGCCATTGTATTGTCTGTTCTTCGTCGATTTACTAATTCGGATTGCCCCTTTGGTATCTTTTGGCCATTGTAGTGTCTGTTCTTCGTCGATTTACTGATTCTGATTACCCCTTTGGTATCTTTTGGGCATTGTATTTTCTGTTCTTCGTCGATTTACTGATTCTGATTACCCCTTTGGTATCTTTTGGGCATTGTATTTTCTGTTCTTCGTCGATTTACTGATTCTGATTACCCCTTTGGTATCTGTTGGCCATTGTATTGTATGTTCTTCGTCGATTGACTGATTCTGATTACCCCTCTGGTATCTTTTGACCATTGAATTGAGTGTTCTGGGTCGATTTACTGATTCTGATTAGTCCTTTGGTATCTTTTGTCCATTGTATTGTCTGTTCTTCGTCGATTTACTGATTCTGATTACCCCTCTGGTATCATTTGGCCATTGTATTGTCTGTTCTTCTTCGATTTACTGATTCTGATTATCCCTTTGGTATCGTTTGGCCATTGTATTGTCTGTTCTTCGTCGATTTACTGATTCTGATTACCCCTTTGGTATCTTTTGGCCATTGTATTTTCTGTTCTTCGTCGATTTACTGATTCTGATTACCCCTTTGGTATCTTTTGGCCATTGTATTGTATGTTCTTCGTCGATTTACTTATTTCGATTGCCTTTTTGATATCTTTAGCCCATTGCATTGTCTGTTCTTCGTCGATTTACTGATTCTGATTACCCCTTTGGTACCTTTTGGTCTTTGTATTGTCTGTTCTTCGTCGATTTACTGATTCGGGTTGCCCCTTTGGTATCTTTTGGCCATTGTATTGTCTGTTCTTCGTCGATTTACTGATTCTGATTACCCCTTTGGTATCGTTTGGCCATTGTATTGTCTGTTCTTCGTCGATTTACTGATTCTGATTACCCCTTTGGAATCTTTTGACCATGGCATTGTGTGTTCTTCGTCGATTTACTAATTCTAATTATCCCTTTGGTATCTTTTGGCCATTGTATTGTCTGTTCTTCGTCGATTTACCGATTCTGATTACCCCTTTGGTATCTTTTGGTCATTGTAATGTCTGTTCTTCTTCGATTTACTGATTCTGATTACCCCTTTGGTATCTTTTGGCCATTGTATTGTCTGTTCTGCGTTGATTTACTGATTCTGATTACCCCTTTGGTATCTTTTGGCCATTGTATTTTCTGTTCTTCGTTGATTTACTGATTCTGATTACCCCTTTGGTATCTTTTGGCCATAGTATTGTCTGTTCTTCGTCGATTTACTAATGCGGATTGCCCCTTTGGTATCTTTTGGCCATTGTAGTGTCTGTTCTTCGTCGATTTACTGATTCTGATTACCTCTATGGTATCTTTTGGCCATTGTATTGTCTGTTCCTCGTCGTTTTATTGAATCTGATTGCCTTTTTGGTATCTTTTGGCCATTGTATTGTCTGTTCTTCGTCAATTTACTGGTTCTGATTGCCCCTTTGGTATCTTTTGGCCATTGTATTGTCTGTTCTTCGTCGATTGACTGATTCTGATTGCCCCTTTGGTATCTTTTGACCATTGTATTGTCTGTTCTTCGTCGATTGACTGATTCTGATTGCCCCTTTGGTATCTTTTGGCCATTGTATTGTCTGTTCTTCGTCGATTTACTGATTCTGATTGCCCCTTTGGTATCTTTTGACCATTGTATTGACTGTTCTTCGTCGATTTACTGATTCTGATTACCCCTTTGGTATCTTTTGGCCATTGTATTGTCTGTTCTGCGTTGATTTACTGATTCTGATTACCCCTTTGGTATCTTTTGGCCATTGTATTTTCTGTTCTTCGTTGATTTACTGATTCTGATTACCCCTTTGGTATCTTTTGGCCATAGTATTGTCTGTTCTTCGTCGATTTACTAATGCGGATTGCCCCTTTGGTATCTTTTGGCCATTGTAGTGTCTGTTCTTCGTCGATTTACTGATTCTGATTACCTCTATGGTATCTTTTGGCCATTGTATTGTCTGTTCCTCGTCGTTTTATTGAATCTGATTGCCTTTTTGGTATCTTTTGGCCATTGTATTGTCTGTTCTTCGTCAATTTACTGGTTCTGATTGCCCCTTTGGTATCTTTTGGCCATTGTATTGTCTGTTCTTCGTCGATTGACTGATTCTGATTGCCCCTTTGGTATCTTTTGACCATTGTATTGTCTGTTCTTCGTCGATTGACTGATTCTGATTGCCCCTTTGGTATCTTTTGGCCATTGTATTGTCTGTTCTTCGTCGATTTACTGATTCTGATTGCCCCTTTGGTATCTTTTGACCATTGTATTGACTGTTCTTCGTCGATTTACTGATTCTGATTACCCCTTTGGTATCTTTTGGCCATTGTATTGTCTGTTCTTCGTCGATTTACTGATTCTGATTGCCCCTTTGTTATCTTTAGGCCATTGTATTGTCTGTTCTTCATCGATTTACTGATTCTGATTGCCCCTTTGGTATCTTTTGGCCATTGTATTGTCTGTTCTTCGTCGATTTACTGATTCTGATTACCCCTTTGGTATCTTTTGGCCATTGTATTGTCTGTTCTTCGTCGATTTACTGATTCGGATTGCCCCTTTGGTATCTTTTGGCCATTGTATTGTCTGTTTTTCGTCGATTTACTGATTCTGATTACCCCTTTAGTATATTTTGGCCATTGTATTTTCTGTTCTTCGTCGATTTACTGATTCTGATTACCCCTTTGGTTTCTTTTGGCCATTGAATTGTCTGTTCTTCGTCGATTTACTTATTCTGATTGCCCCTTTGTTATCTTTTTACCATTGTATTGTCTGTTCTTCATCGATTTACTGATTCTGATTGCCCCTTTGGCATCTTTTTGCCATTATATTGTCTTTTCTTCGTCGATTTACTGATTCTGATTACCCCTTTGGTATCTTTTGGCCATTGTATTGTGTGTTCTTCGTCGATTTACTGATTCGGATTGCCCCTTTGGTATCTTTTGGCCATTGTATTGTCATTTCTTCGTCGATTTACTGATTCTGATTACCCTTTGGTATCTTTTGGCCATTGTATTTTCTGTTCTTCGTCGATTTACTGATTCTGATTACCCCTTTGGTATCTTTTGGCCATTGTATTGTATGTTCTTCGTCGATTTACTGATTCTGATTGCCTTTTTGATATCTTTAGCCCATTGCATTGTCTGTTCTTCGTCGATTTACTGATTCTGATTACCCCTTTGGTATCTTTTGGCCATTGTATTGTCTGTTCTTCGTCGATTTACTGATTCTGATTGCCCCTTTGGTATCTTTTGACCATTGTATTGACTGTTCTTCGTCGATTTACTGATTCTGATTACCCCTTTGGTATCTTTTGGCCATTGTATTGTCTGTTCTGCGTTGATTTACTGATTCTGATTACCCCTTTGGTATCTTTTGGCCATTGTATTTTCTGTTCTTCGTTGATTTACTGATTCTGATTACCCCTTTGGTATCTTTTGGCCATAGTATTGTCTGTTCTTCGTCGATTTACTAATGCGGATTGCCCCTTTGGTATCTTTTGGCCATTGTAGTGTCTGTTCTTCGTCGATTTACTGATTCTGATTACCTCTATGGTATCTTTTGGCCATTGTATTGTCTGTTCCTCGTCGTTTTATTGAATCTGATTGCCTTTTTGGTATCTTTTGGCCATTGTATTGTCTGTTCTTCGTCAATTTACTGGTTCTGATTGCCCCTTTGGTATCTTTTGGCCATTGTATTGTCTGTTCTTCGTCGATTGACTGATTCTGATTGCCCCTTTGGTATCTTTTGACCATTGTATTGTCTGTTCTTCGTCGATTGACTGATTCTGATTGCCCCTTTGGTATCTTTTGGCCATTGTATTGTCTGTTCTTCGTCGATTTACTGATTCTGATTGCCCCTTTGGTATCTTTTGACCATTGTATTGACTGTTCTTCGTCGATTTACTGATTCTGATTACCCCTTTGGTATCTTTTGGCCATTGTATTGTCTGTTCTTCGTCGATTTACTGATTCTGATTGCCCCTTTGTTATCTTTAGGCCATTGTATTGTCTGTTCTTCATCGATTTACTGATTCTGATTGCCCCTTTGGTATCTTTTGGCCATTGTATTGTCTGTTCTTCGTCGATTTACTGATTCTGATTACCCCTTTGGTATCTTTTGGCCATTGTATTGTCTGTTCTTCGTCGATTTACTGATTCGGATTGCCCCTTTGGTATCTTTTGGCCATTGTATTGTCTTTTTTTCGTCGATTTACTGATTCTGATTACCCCTTTAGTATATTTTGGCCATTGTATTTTCTGTTCTTCGTCGATTTACTGATTCTGATTACCCCTTTGGTTTCTTTTGGCCATTGAATTGTCTGTTCTTCGTCGATTTACTTATTCTGATTGCCCCTTTGTTATCTTTTTACCATTGTATTGTCTGTTCTTCATCGATTTACTGATTCTGATTGCCCCTTTGGCATCTTTTTGCCATTATATTGTCTTTTCTTCGTCGATTTACTGATTCTGATTACCCCTTTGGTATCTTTTGGCCATTGTATTGTGTGTTCTTCGTCGATTTACTGATTCGGATTGCCCCTTTGGTATCTTTTGGCCATTGTATTGTCATTTCTTCGTCGATTTACTGATTCTGATTACCCTTTGGTATCTTTTGGCCATTGTATTTTCTGTTCTTCGTCGATTTACTGATTCTGATTACCCCTTTGGTATCTTTTGGCCATTGTATTGTATGTTCTTCGTCGATTTACTGATTCTGATTGCCTTTTTGATATCTTTAGCCCATTGCATTGTCTGTTCTTCGTCGATTTACTGATTCTGATTACCCCTTTGGTACCTTTTGGCCATTGTATTTTCTGTTCTTCGTCGATTGACTGATTCTGATTACCCCTCTGGTATCTTTTGGTCATTGTAATGTCTGTTCTTCTTCGATTTACTGATTCTGATTACCCCTTTGGTATCTTTTGGCCATTGTATTGTCTGTTCTTCGTCGATTTACTGATTCTGATTGCCTTTTTGATATCTTTTGGCAATTGCATTGTCTGTTCTTCGTCGATTTATTGATTCTGATTACCACTTTGGTATCTTTTGGCCATTGCATTTTCTATTCTTCGTCGATTTACTGATTCTGATTACCACTTTGGTATCTTTTAGCCATTGCATTGTCTATTCTTCGTCGATTTACTGATTCTGATTGCACCTTTGGTATCTTTTGACCATTGTATTGTCTGTTCTTCGTCGATTTACTGATTCTGATTACCCCTTTGGTATCTTTTAGCCATTGCATTGTCTATTCTTCGTCGATTTACTGATTCTGATTGCACCTTTGGTATCTTTTGACCATTGTATTGTCTGTTCTTCGTCGATTTACTGATTCTGATTACCCCTTTGGTATCTTTTGGCCATTATATTGTCTGTTCTTCGTCGATTTACTGATTCTGATTACCCCTTTGGTATCTTTTGGCCATTGTATTGTCTGTTTTTCGTCGATTTACTAATGCGGATTGCCCCTTTGGTATCTTTTGGCCATTGTAGTGTCTGTTCTTCGTCGATTTACTGATTCTGATTACCCCTTTGGTATCTTTTGGCCATTGTATTGTCTGTTCCTCGTCGATTTATTGAATCTGGTTGCCCTTTTTGGTATCTTTTGGCCATTGTATTGTCTGTTCTTCGTCAATTTACTGATTCTGATTGCCCCTTTGGTATCTTTTGGCCATTGTATTTTCTGTTCTTCGTCGATTTACTGATTCTGATTGCCCCTTTGGTATCTTTTGACCATTGTATTGTGTGTTCTTCGTCGATTGACTGATTCTGATTGCCCCTTTGGTATCTTTTGGCCATTGTATTGTCTGTTTTTCGTCGATTTACTGATTCTGATTACCCCTTTGGTATCTTTTGGCCATTGTATTGTCTGTTCTTCGTCGATTTACTGATTCTGATTGCCCCTTTGTTATCTTTTGGCCATTGTATTGTCTGTTCTTCATCGATTTACTGATTCTGATTGCCCCTTTGGTATCTTTTGGCCATTGTATTGTCTGTTCTTCGTCGATTTACTGATTCTGATTACCCCTTTGGTATCTTTTGGCCATTGTATTGTCTGTTCTTCGTCGATTTACTGATTCGGATTGCCCCTTTGGTATCTTTTGGCCATTGTATTGTCTGTTCTTCGTCGATTTACTGATTCTGATTACCACTTTGGTATATTTTTGCCATTGTATTTTCTGTTCTTCGTCGATTTACTGATTCTGATTACCCCTTTGGTTTCTTTTGGCCATTGAATTGTCTGTTCTTCGTCGATTTACTGATTCTGATTGCCCCTTTGTTATCTTTTTACCATTGTATTGTCTGTTCTTCATCGATTTACTGATTCTGATTGCCCCTTTGGCATCTTTTGGCCATTGTATTGTCTGTTCTTTGTCGATTTACTGATTCTGATTACCCCTTTGGTATCTTTTGGCCATTGTATTGTGTGTTCTTCGTCGATTTACTGATTCTGATTGCCCCTTTGGTATCTTTTGGCCATTGTAGTGTCTGTTCTTCGTCGATTTACTGATTCTGATTACCCCTTTGGTATCTTTTGGCCATTGTATTTTCTGTTCTTCGTCGATTTACTGATTCTGATTACCCCTTTGGTATCTTTTGGCCATTGTATTGTCCGTTCTTCGTCGATGTACTGATTCTGATTGCCTTTTTGATATCTTTTGGCAATTGCATTGTGTGTTCTTCGTCGATTTACTGATTCTGATTACCATTTTGGTATCTTTTGGCCATTGCTTTTTCTATTCTTCGTCGATTTACTGATTCTGATTACCACTTTGGTATCTTTTGGCCATTGCATTGTCTATTCTTCGTCGATTTACTGATTCTGATTGCACCTTTGGTATCTTTTGACCATTGTATTGTCTGTTCTTCGTCGATTTACTGATTCTGATTACCCCTTTGGTATCTTTTGGCCATTATATTGTCTGTTCTTCGTCGATTTACTGATTCGGATTGCCCCGTTGGTATCTTTTGGCCATTGTATTGTCTGTTCTGCGTCGATTTACTGATTCTGATTACCCCTTTGGTATCTTTTGGCCATTGTATTTTCTGTTCTTCGTTGATTTACTGATTCTGATTACCCCTTTGGTATCTTTTGGCCATTGTAGTGTCTGTTCTTCGTCGATTTACTGATTCTGATTACCCCTTTGGTATCTTTTGGGCATTGTATTTTCTGTTCTTTGTCGATTTACTGATTCTGATTACCCCTTTGGTATCTTTTGGCCATTGTATTGTCCGTTCTTCGTCGATGTACTGATTCTGATTGCCTTTTTGATATCTTTTGGCAATTGCATTGTCTGTTCTTCGTCGATTTACTGATTCTGATTACCACTTTGGTATCTTTTGGCCATTGCATTTTCTATTCTTCGTCGATTTACTGATTCTGATTACCACTTTGGTATCTTTTGGCCATTGCATTGTCTATTCTTCGTCGATTTACTGATTCTGATTGCACCTTTGGTATCTTTTGACCATTGTATTGTCTGTTCTTCGTCGATTTACTGATTCTGATTACCCCTTTGGTATCTTTTGGCCATAGTATTTTCTGTTCTTCGTTGATTTACTGATTCTGATTACCGCTTTGGTATCTTTTGGCCATTGTATTGTCTGTTCTTCGTCGATTTACTAATTCGGATTGCCCCTTTGGTATCTTTTGGCCATTGTAGTGTCTGTTCTTCGTCGATTTACTGATTCTGATTACCCCTTTGGTATCTTTTGGGCATTGTATTTTCTGTTCTTCGTCGATTTACTGATTCTGATTACCCCTTTGGTATCTTTTGGGCATTGTATTTTCTGTTCTTCGTCGATTTACTGATTCTGATTACCCCTTTGGTATCTGTTGGCCATTGTATTGTATGTTCTTCGTCGATTGACTGATTCTGATTACCCCTCTGGTATCTTTTGACCATTGAATTGAGGGTTCTGGGTCGATTTACTGATTCTGATTAGTCCTTTGGTATCTTTTGTCCATTGTATTGTCTGTTCTTCGTCGATTTACTGATTCTGATTACCCCTCTGGTATCATTTGGCCATTGTATTGTCTGTTCTTCTTCGATTTACTGATTCTGATTATCCCTTTGGTATCGTTTGGCCATTGTATTGTCTGTTCTTCGTCGATTTACTGATTCTGATTACCCCTTTGGTATCTTTTGGCCATTGTATTTTCTGTTCTTCGTCGATTTACTGATTCTGATTACCCCTTTGGTATCTTTTGGCCATTGTATTGTATGTTCTTCGTCGATTTACTTATTTTGATTGCCTTTTTGATATCTTTAGCCCATTGCATTGTCTGTTCTTCGTCGATTTACTGATTCTGATTACCCCTTTGGTACCTTTTGGTCATTGTATTGTCTGTTCTTCGTCGATTTACTGATTCGGATTGCCCCTTTGGTATCTTTTGGCCATTGTATTGTCTGTTCTTCGTCGATTTACTGATTCTGATTACCCCTTTGGTATCGTTTGGCCATTGTATTGTCTGTTCTTCGTCGATTTACTGATTCTGATTACCCCTTTGGAATCTTTTGACCATGGCATTGTGTGTTCTTCGTCGATTTACTAATTCTAATTATCCCTTTGGTATCTTTTGGCCATTGTATTGTCTGTTCTTCGTCCATTTACTGATTCTGATTGCCCCTTTGGTATCTTTTGACCATTGTATTTTCTGTTCTTCGTCGATTGACTGATTCTGATTACCCCTCTGGTATCTTTTGACCATTGAATTGAGTGTTCTTCGTCGATTTACCGATTCTGATTACCCCTTTGGTATCTTTTGGTCATTGTAATGTATGTTCTTCTTCGATTTACTGATTCTGATTACCCCTTTGGTATCTTTTGGCCATTGTATTGTCTGTTCTTCGTCGAATTACTGATTCTGATTACCCCTTTGGTATCTTTTGGCCATTGTAGTGTCTGTTCTTCGTCGATTTACTGATTCGGATTGCCCCTTTGGTATCTTTTGACCATTGTATTGTCTGTTCTTCGTCGATTTACTGATTCTGATTACCCCTTTGGTATCTTTTGGGCATTGTATTTTCTGTTCTTTGTCGATTTACTGATTCTGATTACCCCTTTGGTATCTTTTGGCCATTGTATTGTCCGTTCTTCGTCGATGTACTGATTCTGATTGCCTTTTTGATATCTTTTGGCAATTGCATTGTCTGTTCTTCGTCGATTTACTGATTCTGATTACCACTTTGGTATCTTTTGGCCATTGCATTTTCTATTCTTCGTCGATTTACTGATTCTGATTACCACTTTGGTATCTTTTGGCCATTGCATTGTCTATTCTTCGTCGATTTACTGATTCTGATTGCACCTTTGGTATCTTTTGACCATTGTATTGTCTGTTCTTCGTCGATTTACTGATTCTGATTACCCCTTTGGTATCTTTTGGCCATTATATTGTCTGTTCTTCGTCGATTTACTGATTCGGATTGCCCCGTTGGTATCTTTTGGCCATTGTATTGTCTGTTCTGCGTCGATTTACTGATTCTGATTACCCCTTTGGTATCTTTTGGCCATTGTATTTTCTGTTCTTCGTTGATTTACTGATTCTGATTACCCCTTTGGTATCTTTTGGCCATTGTAGTGTCTGTTCTTCGTCGATTTACTGATTCTGATTACCCCTTTGGTATCTTTTGGGCATTGTATTTTCTGTTCTTTGTCGATTTACTGATTCTGATTACCCCTTTGGTATCTTTTGGCCATTGTATTGTCCGTTCTTCGTCGATGTACTGATTCTGATTGCCTTTTTGATATCTTTTGGCAATTGCATTGTCTGTTCTTCGTCGATTTACTGATTCTGATTACCACTTTGGTATCTTTTGGCCATTGCATTTTCTATTCTTCGTCGATTTACTGATTCTGATTACAACTTTGGTATCTTTTGGCCATTGCATTGTCTATTCTTCGTCGATTTACTGATTCTGATTGCACCTTTGGTATCTTTTGACCATTGTATTGTCTGTTCTTCGTCGATTTACTGATTCTGATTACCCCTTTGGTATCTTTTGGCCATAGTATTTTCTGTTCTTCGTTGATTTACTGATTCTGATTACCGCTTTGGTATCTTTTGGCCATTGTATTGTCTGTTCTTCGTCGATTTACTAATTCGGATTGCCCCTTTGGTATCTTTTGGCCATTGTAGTGTCTGTTCTTCGTCGATTTACTGATTCTGATTACCCCTTTGGTATCTTTTGGGCATTGTATTTTCTGTTCTTCGTCGATTTACTGATTCTGATTACCCCTTTGGTATCTTTTGGGCATTGTATTTTCTGTTCTTCGTCGATTTACTGATTCTGATTACCCCTTTGGTATCTGTTGGCCATTGTATTGTATGTTCTTCGTCGATTGACTGATTCTGATTACCCCTCTGGTATCTTTTGACCATTGAATTGAGGGTTCTGGGTCGATTTACTGATTCTGATTAGTCCTTTGGTATCTTTTGTCCATTGTATTGTCTGTTCTTCGTCGATTTACTGATTCTGATTACCCCTCTGGTATCATTTGGCCATTGTATTGTCTGTTCTTCTTCGATTTACTGATTCTGATTATCCCTTTGGTATCGTTTGGCCATTGTATTGTCTGTTCTTCGTCGATTTACTGATTCTGATTACCCCTTTGGTATCTTTTGGCCATTGTATTTTCTGTTCTTCGTCGATTTACTGATTCTGATTACCCCTTTGGTATCTTTTGGCCATTGTATTGTATGTTCTTCGTCGATTTACTTATTTTGATTGCCTTTTTGATATCTTTAGCCCATTGCATTGTCTGTTCTTCGTCGATTTACTGATTCTGATTACCCCTTTGGTACCTTTTGGTCATTGTATTGTCTGTTCTTCGTCGATTTACTGATTCGGATTGCCCCTTTGGTATCTTTTGGCCATTGTATTGTCTGTTCTTCGTCGATTTACTGATTCTGATTACCCCTTTGGTATCGTTTGGTCATTGTATTGTCTGTTCTTCTTCGATTTACTGATTCTGATTACCCCTTTGGAATCTTTTGACCATGGCATTGTGTGTTCTTCGTCGATTTACTAATTCTAATTATCCCTTTGGTATCTTTTGGCCATTGTATTGTCTGTTCTTCGTCCATTTACTGATTCTGATTGCCCCTTTGGTATCTTTTGACCATTGTATTTTCTGTTCTTCGTCGATTGACTGATTCTGATTACCCCTCTGGTATCTTTTGACCATTGAATTGAGTGTTCTTCGTCGATTTACCGATTCTGATTACCCCTTTGGTATCTTTTGGTCATTGTAATGTCTGTTCTTCTTCGATTTACTGATTCTGATTACCCCTTTGGTATCTTTTGGCCATTGTATTGTCTGTTCTTCGTCGAATTACTGATTCTGATTACCCCTTTGGTATCTTTTGGCCATTGTAGTGTCTGTTCTTCGTCGATTTACTGATTCGGATTGCCCCTTTGGTATCTTTTGACCATTGTATTGTCTGTTCTTCGTCGATTTACTGATTCTGATTACCCCTTTGGTATCTTTTGGGCATTGTATTTTCTGTTCTTTGTCGATTTACTGATTCTGATTACCCCTTTGGTATCTTTTGGCCATTGTATTGTCCGTTCTTCGTCGATGTACTGATTCTGATTGCCTTTTTGATATCTTTTGGCAATTGCATTGTCTGTTCTTCGTCGATTTACTGATTCTGATTACCACTTTGGTATCTTTTGGCCATTGCATTTTCTATTCTTCGTCGATTTACTGATTCTGATTACCACTTTGGTATCTTTTGGCCATTGCATTGTCTATTCTTCGTCGATTTACTGATTCTGATTGCACCTTTGGTATCTTTTGACCATTGTATTGTCTGTTCTTCGTCGATTTACTGATTCTGATTACCCCTTTGGTATCTTTTGGCCATTGTATTGTCTGTTCTGCGTTGATTTACTGATTCTGATTACCCCTTTGGTATCTTTTGGCCATTGTATTTTCTGTTCTTCGTTGATTTACTGATTCTGATTACCCCTTTGGTATCTTTTGGCCATAGTATTGTCTGTTCTTCGTCGATTTACTAATGCGGTTTGCCCCTTTGGTATCTTTTGGCCATTGTAGTGTCTGTTCTTCGTCGATTTACTGATTCTGATTACCTCTATGGTATCTTTTGGCCATTGTATTGTCTGTTCCTCGTCGTTTTATTGAATCTGATTGCCTTTTTGGTATCTTTTGGCCATTGTATTGTCTGTTCTTCGTCAATTTACTGGTTCTGATTGCCCCTTTGGTATCTTTTGGCCATTGTATTGTCTGTTCTTCGTCGATTGACTGATTCTGATTACCACTTTGGTATCTTTTGGCCATTGCATTTTCTATTCTTCGTCGATTTACTGATTCTGATTACCACTTTGGTATCTTTTGGCCATTGCATTGTCTATTCTTCGTCGATTTACTGATTCTGATTGCACCTTTGGTATCTTTTGACCATTGTATTGTCTGTTCTTCGTCGATTTACTGATTCTGATTACCCCTTTGGTATCTTTTGGCCATTATATTGTCTGTTCTTCGTCGATTTACTGATTCGGATTGCCCCGTTGGTATCTTTTGGCCATTGTATTGTCTGTTCTGCGTCGATTTACTGATTCTGATTACCCCTTTGGTATCTTTTGGCCATTGTATTTTCTGTTCTTCGTTGATTTACTGATTCTGATTACCCCTTTGGTATCTTTTGGCCATTGTAGTGTCTGTTCTTCGTCGATTTACTGATTCTGATTACCCCTTTGGTATCTTTTGGGCATTGTATTTTCTGTTCTTTGTCGATTTACTGATTCTGATTACCCCTTTGGTATCTTTTGGCCATTGTATTGTCCGTTCTTCGTCGATGTACTGATTCTGATTGCCTTTTTGATATCTTTTGGCAATTGCATTGTCTGTTCTTCGTCGATTTACTGATTCTGATTACCACTTTGGTATCTTTTGGCCATTGCATTTTCTATTCTTCGTCGATTTACTGATTCTGATTACCACTTTGGTATCTTTTGGCCATTGCATTTTCTATTCTTCGTCGATTTACTGATTCTGATTGCACCTTTGGTATCTTTTGACCATTGTATTGTCTGTTCTTCGTCGATTTACTGATTCTGATTACCCCTTTGGTATCTTTTGGCCATAGTATTTTCTGTTCTTCGTTGATTTACTGATTCTGATTACCGCTTTGGTATCTTTTGGCCATTGTATTGTCTGTTCTTCGTCGATTTACTAATTCGGATTGCCCCTTTGGTATCTTTTGGCCATTGTAGTGTCTGTTCTTCGTCGATTTACTGATTCTGATTACCCCTTTGGTATCTTTTGGGCATTGTATTTTCTGTTCTTCGTCGATTTACTGATTCTGATTACCCCTTTGGTATCTTTTGGGCATTGTATTTTCTGTTCTTCGTCGATTTACCGATTCTGATTACCCCTTTGGTATCTGTTGGCCATTGTATTGTATGTTCTTCGTCGATTGACTGATTCTGATTACCCCTCTGGTATCTTTTGACCATTGAATTGAGGGTTCTGGGTCGATTTACTGATTCTGATTAGTCCTTTGGTATCTTTTGTCCATTGTATTGTCTGTTCTTCGTCGATTTACTGATTCTGATTACCCCTCTGGTATCATTTGGCCATTGTATTGTCTGTTCTTCTTCGATTTACTGATTCTGATTATCCCTTTGGTATCGTTTGGCCATTGTATTGTCTGTTCTTCGTCGATTTACTGATTCTGATTACCCCTTTGGTATCTTTTGGCCATTGTATTTTCTGTTCTTCGTCGATTTACTGATTCTGATTACCCCTTTGGTATCTTTTGGCCATTGTATTGTATGTTCTTCGTCGATTTACTTATTTTGATTGCCTTTTTGATATCTTTAGCCCATTGCATTGTCTGTTCTTCGTCGATTTACTGATTCTGATTACCCCTTTGGTACCTTTTGGTCATTGTATTGTCTGTTCTTCGTCGATTTACTGATTCGGATTGCCCCTTTGGTATCTTTTGGCCATTGTATTGTCTGTTCTTCGTCGATTTACTGTTTCTGATTACCCCTTTGGTATCGTTTGGCCATTGTATTGTCTGTTCTTCGTCGATTTACTGATTCTGATTACCCCTTTGGAATCTTTTGACCATGGCATTGTGTGTTCTTCGTCGATTTACTAATTCTAATTATCCCTTTGGTATCTTTTGGCCATTGTATTGTCTGTTCTTCGTCCATTTACTGATTCTGATTGCCCCTTTGGTATCTTTTGACCATTGTATTTTCTGTTCTTCGTCGATTGACTGATTCTGATTACCCCTCTGGTATCTTTTGACCATTGAATTGAGTGTTCTTCGTCGATTTACCGATTCTGATTACCCCTTTGGTATCTTTTGGTCATTGTAATGTCTGTTCTTCTTCGATTTACTGATTCTGATTACCCCTTTGGTATCTTTTGGCCATTGTATTGTCTGTTCTTCGTCGAATTACTGATTCTGATTACCCCTTTGGTATCTTTTGGCCATTGTAGTGTCTGTTCTTCGTCGATTTACTGATTCGGATTGCCCCTTTGGTATCTTTTGACCATTGTATTGTCTGTTCTTCGTCGATTTACTGATTCTGATTACCCCTTTGGTATCTTTTGGGCATTGTATTTTCTGTTCTTTGTCGATTTACTGATTCTGATTACCCCTTTGGTATCTTTTGGCCATTGTATTGTCCGTTCTTCGTCGATGTACTGATTCTGATTGCCTTTTTGATATCTTTTGGCAATTGCATTGTCTGTTCTTCGTCGATTTACTGATTCTGATTACCACTTTGGTATCTTTTGGCCATTGCATTTTCTATTCTTCGTCGATTTACTGATTCTGATTACCACTTTGGTATCTTTTGGCCATTGCATTGTCTATTCTTCGTCGATTTACTGATTCTGATTGCACCTTTGGTATCTTTTGACCATTGTATTGTCTGTTCTTCGTCGATTTACTGATTCTGATTACCCCTTTGGTATCTTTTGGCCATTGTATTGTCTGTTCTGCGTTGATTTACTGATTCTGATTACCCCTTTGGTATCTTTTGGCCATTGTATTTTCTGTTCTTCGTTGATTTACTGATTCTGATTACCCCTTTGGTATCTTTTGGCCATAGTATTGTCTGTTCTTCGTCGATTTACTAATGCGGTTTGCCCCTTTGGTATCTTTTGGCCATTGTAGTGTCTGTTCTTCGTCGATTTACTGATTCTGATTACCTCTATGGTATCTTTTGGCCATTGTATTGTCTGTTCCTCGTCGTTTTATTGAATCTGATTGCATTTTTGGTATCTTTTGGCCATTGTATTGTCTGTTCTTCGTCAATTTACTGGTTCTGATTGCCCCTTTGGTATCTTTTGGCCATTGTATTGTCTGTTCTTCGTCGATTGACTGATTCTGATTGCCCCTTTGGTATCGTTTGACCATTGTATTGTCTGTTCTTCGTCGATTGACTGATTCTGATTGCCCCTTTGGTATCTTTTGGCCATTGTATTGTCTGTTCTTCGTCGATTTACTGATTCTGATTGCCCCTTTGGTATCTTTTGACCATTGTATTGACTGTTCTTCGTCGATTTACTGATTCTGATTACCCCTTTGGTATCTTTTGGCCATTGTATTGTCTGTTATTCGTCGATTTACTGATTCTGATTGCCCCTTTGTTATCTTTAGGCCATTGTATTGTCTGTTCTTCATCGATTTACTGATTCTGATTGCCCCTTTGGTATCTTTTGGCCATTGTATTGTCTGTTCTTCGTCGATTTACTGATTCTGATTACCCCTTTGGTATCTTTTGGCCATTGTATTGTCTGTTCTTCGTCGATTTACTGATTCGGATTGCCCCTTTGGTATCTTTTGGCCATTGTATTGTCTGTTTTTCGTCGATTTACTGATTCTGATTACCCCTTTAGTATATTTTGGCCATTGTATTTTCTGTTCTTCGTCGATTTACTGATTCTGATTACCCCTTTGGTTTCTTTTGGCCATTGAATTGTCTGTTCTTCGTCGATTTACTTATTCTGATTGCCCCTTTGTTATCTTTTTACCATTGTATTGTCTGTTCTTCATCGATTTACTGATTCTGATTGCCCCTTTGGCATCTTTTTGCCATTATATTGTCTTTTCTTCGTCGATTTACTGATTCTGATCACCCCTTTGGTATCTTTTGGCCATTGTATTGTGTGTTCTTCGTCGATTTACTGATTCGGATTGCCCCTTTGGTATCTTTTGGCCATTGTATTGTCATTTCTTCGTCGATTTACTGATTCTGATTACCCTTTGGTATCTTTTGGCCATTGTATTTTCTGTTCTTCGTCGATTTACTGATTCTGATTACCCCTTTGGTATCTTTTGGCCATTGTATTGTATGTTCTTCGTCGATTTACTGATTCTGATTGCCTTTTTGATATCTTTAGCCCATTGCATTGTCTGTTCTTCGTCGATTTACTGATTCTGATTACCCCTTTGGTACCTTTTTGCCATTGTATTTTCTGTTCTTCGTCGATTGACTGATTCTGATTACCCCTCTGGTATCTTTTGACCATTGAATTGAGTGTTCTTCGTCGATTTACTGATTCTGATTACCCCTCTGGTATCTTTTGGTCATTGTAATGTCTATTCTTCTTCGATTTACTGATTCTGATTACCCCTTTGGTATCTTTTGGCCATTGTATTGTCTGTTCTTCGTCGATTTACTGATTCTGATTACCCCTTTGGTATCTTTTGGCCATTGTATTGTCTGTTCTTCGTCGATTTACTGATTCGGATTGCCCCTTTGGTATATTTTGGCCAATGTATTGTCTGTTCTGGGTCGATTTACTGATTCTGATTACCCCTTTGGTATCTTTTGGCCATTGTATTGTCCGTTCTTCGTCGATGTACTGATTCTGATTGCCTTTTTGATATCTTTTGGCAATTGCATTGTCTGTTCTTCGTCGATTTATTGATTCTGATTACCACTTTGGTATCTTTTGGCCATTGCATTTTCTATTCTTCGTCGATTTACTGATTCTGATTACCACTTTGGTATCTTTTAGCCATTGCATTGTCTATTCTTCGTCGATTTACTGATTCTGATTGCACCTTTGGTATCTTTTGACCATTGTATTGTCTGTTCTTCGTCGATTTACTGATTCTGATTACCCCTTTGGTATCTTTTAGCCATTGCATTGTCTATTCTTCGTCGATTTACTGATTCTGATTGCACCTTTGGTATCTTTTGACCATTGTATTGTCTGTTCTTCGTCGATTTACTGATTCTGATTACCCCTTTGGTATCTTTTGGCCATTATATTGTCTGTTCTTCGTCGATTTACTGATTCTGATTACCCCTTTGGTATCTTTTGGCCATTGTATTGTCTGTTTTTCGTCGATTTACTAATGCGGATTGCCCCTTTGGTATCTTTTGGCCATTGTAGTGTCTGTTCTTCGTCGATTTACTGATTCTGATTACCCCTTTGGTATCTTTTGGCCATTGTATTGTCTGTTCCTCGTCGATTTATTGAATCTGGTTGCCCTTTTTGGTATCTTTTGGCCATTGTATTGTCTGTTCTTCGTCAATTTAATGATTCTGATTGCCCCTTTGGTATCTTTTGGCCATTGTATTTTCTGTTCTTCGTCGATTTACTGATTCTGATTGCACCTTTGGTATCTTTTGACCATTGTATTGTGTGTTCTTCGTCGATTGACTGATTCTGATTGCCCCTTTGGTATCTTTTGGCCATTGTATTGTCTGTTTTTCGTCGATTTACTGATTCTGATTACCCCTTTGGTATCTTTTGGCCATTGTATTGTCTGTTCTTCGTCGATTTACTGATTCTGATTGCCCCTTTGTTATCTTTTGGCCATTGTATTGTCTGTTCTTCATCGATTTACTGATTCTGATTGCCCCTTTGGTATCTTTTGGCCATTGTATTGTCTGTTCTTCGTCGATTTACTGATTCTGATTACCCCTTTGGTATCTTTTGGCCATTGTATTGTCTGTTCTTCGTCGATTTACTGATTCGGATTGCCCCTTTGGTATCTTTTGGCCATTGTATTGTCTGTTCTTTGTCGATTTACTGATTCTGATTACCACTTTGGTATATTTTTGCCATTGTATTTTCTGTTCTTCGTCGATTTACTGATTCTGATTACCCCTTTGGTTTCTTTTGGCCATTGAATTGTCTGTTCTTCGTCGATTTACTGATTCTGATTGCCCCTTTGTTATCTTTTTACCATTGTATTGTCTGTTCTTCATCGATTTACTGATTCTGATTGCCCCTTTGGCATCTTTTGGCCATTGTATTGTCTGTTCTTTGTCGATTTACTGATTCTGATTACCCCTTTGGTATCTTTTGGCCATTGTATTGTGTGTTCTTCGTCGATTTACTGATTCTGATTGCCCCTTTGGTATCTTTTGGCCATTGTAGTGTCTGTTCTTCGTCGATTTACTGATTCTGATTACCCCTTTGGTATCTTTTGGCCATTGTATTTTCTGTTCTTCGTCGATTTACTGATTCTGATTACCCCTTTGGTATCTTTTGGCCATTGTATTGTCCGTTCTTCGTCGATGTACTGATTCTGATTGCCTTTTTGATATCTTTTGGCAATTGCATTGTGTGTTCTTCGTCGATTTACTGATTCTGATTACCACTTTGGTATCTTTTGGCCATTGCTTTTTCTATTCTTCGTCGATTTACTGATTCTGATTACCACTTTGGTATCTTTTGGCCATTGCATTGTCTATTCTTCGTCGATTTACTGATTCTGATTGCACCTTTGGTATCTTTTGACCATTGTATTGTCTGTTCTTCGTCGATTTGCTGATTCTGATTACCCCTTTGGTATCTTTTGGCCATTATATTGTCTGTTCTTCGTCGATTTACTGATTCGGATTGCCCCGTTGGTATCTTTTGGCCATTGTATTGTCTGTTCTGCGTCGATTTACTGATTCTGATTACCCCTTTGGTATCTTTTGGCCATTGTATTTTCTGTTCTTCGTTGATTTACTGATTCTGATTACCCCTTTGGTATCTTTTGGCCATTGTAGTGTCTGTTCTTCGTCGATTTACTGATTCTGATTACCCCTTTGGTATCTTTTGGGCATTGTATTTTCTGTACTTTGTCGATTTACTGATTCTGATTACCCCTTTGGTATCTTTTGGCCATTGTATTGTCCGTTCTTCGTCGATGTACTGATTCTGATTGCCTTTTTGATATCTTTTGGCAATTGCATTGTCTGTTCTTCGTCGATTTACTGATTCTGATTACCACTTTGGTATCTTTTGGCCATTGCATTTTCTATTCTTCGTCGATTTACTGATTCTGATTACCACTTTGGTATCTTTTGGCCATTGCATTGTCTATTCTTCGTCGATTTACTGATTCTGATTGCACCTTTGGTATCTTTTGACCATTGTATTGTCTGTTCTTCGTCGATTTACTGATTCTGATTACCCCTTTGGTATCTTTTGGCCATTGTATTGTCTGTTCTGCGTTGATTTACTGATTCTGATTACCCCTTTGGTATCTTTTGGCCATTGTATTTTCTGTTCTTCGTTGATTTACTGATTCTGATTACCCCTTTGGTGTCTTTTGGCCATAGTATTGTCTGTTCTTCGTCGATTTACTAATGCGGATTGCCCCTTTGGTATCTTTTGGCCATTGTATTGTCTGTTATTCGTCGATTTACTGATTTTGATTACTTCTATGGTATCTTTTGGCCATTGTATTGTCTGTTCCTCGTCGTTTTATTGAATCTGATTGCCTTTTTGGTATCTTTTGGCCATTGTATTGTCTGTTCTTCGTCAATTTACTGATTCTGATTGCCCCTTTGGTATCTTTTGGCCATTGTATTGTCTGTTCTTCGTCGATTGACTGATTCTGATTGCCCCTTTGGTATCTTTTGACCATTGTATTGTGTGTTCTTCGTCGATTGACTGATTCTGATTGCCCCTTTGGTATCTTTTGGCCATTGTATTGTCTGTTCTTCGTCGATTTACTGATTCTGATTGCCCCTTTGGTATCTTTTGACCATTGTATTGTCTGTTCTTCGTCGATTTACTGATTCTGATTACCCCTTTGGTATCTTTTGGCCATTGTATTGTCTGTTCTTCATCGATTTACTGATTCTGATTGCCCCTTTGTTATCTTTAGGCCATTGTATTGTCTGTTCTTCATCGATTTACTGATTCTGATTGCCCCTTTGGTATCTTTTGGCCATTGTATTGTCTGTTCTTCGTCGATTTACTGATTCTGATTACCCCTTTGGTATCTTTTGGCCATTGTATTGTCTGTTCTTCGTCGATTTACTGATTCGGATTGCCCCTTTGGTATCTTTTGGCCATTGTATTGTCTGTTTTTCGTCGATTTACTGATTCTGATTACCCCTTTAGTATATTTTGGCCATTGTATTTTCTGTTCTTCGTCGATTTACTGATTCTGATTACCCCTTTGGTTTCTTTTGGCCATTGAATTGTCTGTTCTTCGTCGATTTACTTATTCTGATTGCCCCTTTGTTATCTTTTTACCATTGTATTGTCTGTTCTTCATCGATTTACTGATTCTGATTGCCATTTTGGCATCTTTTTGCCATTATATTGTCTTTTCTTCGTCGATTTACTGATTCTGATTACCCCTTTGGTATCTTTTGCCCATTGTATTGTGTGTTCTTCGTCGATTTACTGATTCGGATTGCCCCTTTGGTATCTTTTGGCCATTGTATTGTCATTTCTTCGTCGATTTACTGATTCTGATTACCCTTTGGTATCTTTTGGCCATTGTATTTTCTGTTCTTCGTCGATTTACTGATTCTGATTACCCCTTTGGTATCTTTTGGCCATTGCATTGTATGTTCTTCGTCGATTTACTGATTCTGATTGCCTTTTTGATATCTTTAGCCCATTGCATTGTCTGTTCTTCGTCGATTTACTGATTCTGATTACCCCTTTGGTACCTTTTGGCCATTGTATTGTCTGTTCTTCGTCGATTTACTTATTCTGATTGCCCCTTTGGTATCCTTTGGCCATTGTATTGTCTATTCTTCGTCGATTTACTGATTCTGATTGCACCTTTGGTATCTTTTGGCCATTGTATTGTCTGTTCTTCGTCGATTTACTGATTCTGATTACCCCTTTGGTATCTTTTGGCCATTGTATTGTCTGTTCTTCGTCGATTTACTGATTCTGATTACCCCTTTGGTATCTTTTGGCCATTGTATTGTCTGTTCTTCGTCGATTTACTGATTCGGATTGCCCCTTTGGTATCTTTTGGCCATTGTATTGTCTGTTCTTCGTCGATTTACTGATTCTGATTACCACTTTGGTATATTTTTGCCATTGTATTTTCTGTTCTTCGTCGATTTACTGATTCTGATTACCCCTTTGGTTTCTTTTGGCCATTGAATTGTCTGTTCTTCGTCGATTTACTGATTCTGATTGCCCCTTTGTTATCTTTTTACCATTGTATTGTCTGTTCTTCATCGATTTACTGATTCTGATTGCCCCTTTGGCATCTTTTGGCCATTGTATTGTCTGTTCTTTGTCGATTTACTGATTCTGATTACCCCTTTGGTATCTTTTGGCCATTGTATTGTGTGTTCTTCGTCGATTTACTGATTCTGATTGCCCCTTTGGTATCTTTTGGCCATTGTAGTGTCTGTTCTTCGTCGATTTACTGATTCTGATTACCCCTTTGGTATCTTTTGGCCATTGTATTTTCTGTTCTTCGTCGATTTACTGATTCTGATTACTCCTTTGGTATCTTTTGGCCATTGTATTGTCCGTTCTTCGTCGATGTACTGATTCTGATTGCCTTTTTGATATCTTTTGGCAATTGCATTGTGTGTTCTTCGTCGATTTACTGATTCTGATTACCACTTTGGTATCTTTTGGCCATTGCTTTTTCTATTCTTCGTCGATTTACTGATTCTGATTACCACTTTGGTATCTTTTGGCCATTGCATTGTCTATTCTTCGTCGATTTACTGATTCTGATTGCACCTTTGGTATCTTTTGACCATTGTATTGTCTGTTCTTCGTCGATTTACTGATTCTGATTACCCCTTTGGTATCTTTTGGCCATTATATTGTCTGTTCTTCGTCGATTTACTGATTCGGATTGCCCCGTTGGTATCTTTTGGCCATTGTATTGTCTGTTCTGCGTCGATTTACTGATTCTGATTACCCCTTTGGTATCTTTTGGCCATTGTATTTTCTGTTCTTCGTTGATTTACTGATTCTGATTACCCCTTTGGTATCTTTTGGCCATTGTAGTGTCTGTTCTTCGTCGATTTACTGATTCTGATTACCCCTTTGGTATCTTTTGGGCATTGTATTTTCTGTTCTTTGTCGATTTACTGATTCTGATTACCCCTTTGGTATCTTTTGGCCATTGTATTGTCCGTTCTTCGTCGATGTACTGATTCTGATTGCCTTTTTGATATCTTTTGGCAATTGCATTGTCTGTTCTTCGTCGATTTACTGATTCTGATTACCACTTTGGTATCTTTTGGCCATTGCATTTTCTATTCTTCGTCGATTTACTGATTCTGATTACCACTTTGGTATCTTTTGACCATTGCATTGTCTATTCTTCGTCGATTTACTGATTCTGATTGCACCTTTTGTATCTTTTGACCATTGTATTGTCTGTTCTTCGTCGATTTACTGATTCTGATTACCCCTTTGGTATCTTTTGGCCATTGTATTGTCTGTTCTGCGTTGATTTACTGATTCTGATTACCCCTTTGGTATCTTTTGGCCATTGTATTTTCTGTTCTTCGTTGATTTACTGATTCTGATTACCCCTTTGGTGTCTTTTGGCCATAGTATTGTCTGTTCTTCGTCGATTTACTAATGCGGATTGCCCCTTTGGTATCTTTTGGCCATTGTAGTGTCTGTTCTTCGTCGATTTACTGATTCTGATTACCTCTATGGTATCTTTTGGCCATTGTATTGTCTGTTCCTCGTCGTTTTATTGAATCTGATTGCCTTTTTGGTATCTTTTGGCCATTGTATTGTCTGTTCTTCGTCAATTTACTGATTCTGATTGCCCCTTTGGTATCTTTTGGCCATTGTATTGTCTGTTCTTCGTCGATTGACTGATTCTGGTTGCCCCTTTGGTATCTTTTGACCATTGTATTGTGTGTTCTTCGTCGATTGACTGATTCTGATTGCCCCTTTGGTATCTTTTGGCCATTGTATTGTCTGTTCTTCGTCGATTTACTGATTCTGATTGCCCCTTTGGTATCTTTTGACCATTGTATTGTCTGTTCTTCGTCGATTTACTGATTCTGATTACCCCTTTGGTATCTTTTGGCCATTGTATTGTCTGTTCTTCGTCGATTTACTGATTCTGATTGCCCCTTTGTTATCTTTAGGCCATTGTATTGTCTGTTCTTCATCGATTTACTGATTCTGATTGCCCCTTTGGTATCTTTTGGCCATTGTATTGTCTGTTCTTCGTCGATTTACTGATTCTGATTACCCCTTTGGTATCTTTTGGCCATTGTATTGTCTGTTCTTCGTCGATTTACTGATTCGGATTGCCCCTTTGGTATCTTTTGGCCATTGTATTGTCTGTTTTTCGTCGATTTACTGATTCTGATTACCCCTTTAGTATATTTTGGCCATTGTATTTTCTGTTCTTCGTCGATTTACTGATTCTGATTACCCCTTTGGTTTCTTTTGGCCATTGAATTGTCTGCTCTTCGTCGATTTACTTATTCTGATTGCCCCTTTGTTATCTTTTTACCATTGTATTGTCTGTTCTTCATCGATTTACTGATTCTGATTGCCCCTTTGGCATCTTTTTGCCATTATATTGTCTTTTCTTCGTCGATTTACTGATTCTGATTACCCCTTTGGTATCTTTTGGCCATTGTATTGTGTGTTCTTCGTCGATTTACTGATTCGGATTGCCCCTTTGGTATCTTTTGGCCATTGTATTGTCATTTCTTCGTCGATTTACTGATTCTGATTACCCTTTGGTATCTTTTGGCCATTGTATTTTCTGTTCTTCGTCGATTTACTGATTCTGATTACCCCTTTGGTATCTTTTGGCCATTGTATTGTATGTTCTTCGTCGATTTACTGATTCTGATTGCCTTTTTGATATCTTTAGCCCATTGCATTGTCTGTTCTTCGTCGATTTACTGAATCTGATTACCCCTTTGGTACCTTTTGGCCATTGTATTGTCTGTTCTTCGTCGATTTACTTATTCTGATTGCCCCTTTGGTATCCTTTGGCCATTGTATTGTCTATTCTTCGTCGATTTACTGATTCTGATTGCACCTTTGGTATCTTTTGGCCATTGTATTGTCTGTTCTTCGTCGATTTACTGATTCTGATTACCCCTTTGGTATCTTTTGGCCATTGTATTGTCTGTTCTTCGTCGATTTACTGATTCTGATTACCCCTTTGGTATCTTTTGGCCATTGTATTGTCTGTTCTTCGTCGATTTACTGATTCGGATTGCCCCTTTGGTATCTTTTGGCCATTGTATTGTCTGTTCTTCGTCGATTTACTGATTCTGATTACCACTTTGGTATATTTTTGCCATTGTATTTTCTGTTCTTCGTCGATTTACTGATTCTGATTACCCCTTTGGTTTCTTTTGGCCATTGAATTGTCTGTTCTTCGTCGATTTACTGATTCTGATTGCCCCTTTGTTATCTTTTTACCATTGTATTGTCTGGTCTTCATCGATTTACTGATTCTGATTGCCCCTTTGGCATCTTTTGGCCATTGTATTGTCTGTTCTTTGTCGATTTACTGATTCTGATTACCCCTTTGGTATCTTTTGGCCATTGTATTGTGTGTTCTTCGTCGATTTACTGATTCTGATTGCCCCTTTGGTATCTTTTGGCCATTGTAGTGTCTGTTCTTCGTCGATTTACTGATTCTGATTACCCCTTTGGTATCTTTTGGCCATTGTATTTTCTGTTCTTCGTCGATTTACTGATTCTGATTACTCCTTTGGTATCTTTTGGCCATTGTATTGTCCGTTCTTCGTCGATGTACTGATTCTGATTGCCTTTTTGATATCTTTTGGCAATTGCATTGTGTGTTCTTCGTCGATTTACTGATTCTGATTACCACTTTGGTATCTTTTGGCCATTGCTTTTTCTATTCTTCGTCGATTTACTGATTCTGATTACCACTTTGGTATCTTTTGGCCATTGCATTGTCTATTCTTCGTCTATTTACTGATTCTGATTGCACCTTTGGTATCTTTTGACCATTGTATTGTCTGTTCTTCGTCGATTTACTGATTCTGATTACCCCTTTGGTATCTTTTGGCCATTATATTGTCTGTTCTTCGTCGATTTACTGATTCGGATTACCCCGTTGGTATCTTTTGGCCATTGTATTGTCTGTTCTGCGTCGATTTACTGATTCTGATTACCCCTTTGGTATCTTTTGGCCATTGTATTTTCTGTTCTTCGTTGATTTACTGATTCTGATTACCCCTTTGGTATCTTTTGGCCATTGTAGTGTCTGTTCTTCGTCGATTTACTGATTCTGATTACCCCTTTGGTATCTTTTGGGCATTGTATTTTCTGTTCTTTGTCGATTTACTGATTCTGATTACCCCTTTGGTATCTTTTGGCCATTGTATTGTCCGTTCTTCGTCGATGTACTGATTCTGATTGCCTTTTTGATATCTTTTGGCAATTGCATTGTCTGTTCTTCGTCGATTTACTGATTCTGATTACCACTTTGGTATCTTTTGGCCATTGCATTTTCTATTCTTCGTCGATTTACTGATTCTGATTACCACTTTGGTATCTTTTGGCCATTGCATTGTCTATTCTTCGTCGATTTACTGATTCTGATTGCACCTTTGGTATCTTTTGACCATTGTATTGTCTGTTCTTCGTCGATTTACTGATTCTGTTTACCCCTTTGGTATCTTTTGGCCATTGTATTGTCTGTTCTGCGTTGATTTACTGATTCTGATTACCCCTTTGGTATCTTTTGGCCATTGTATTTTCTGTTCTTCGTTGATTTACTGATTCTGATTACCCCTTTGGTGTCTTTTGGCCATAGTATTGTCTGTTCTTCGTCGATTTACTAATGCGGATTGCCCCTTTGGTATCTTTTGGCCATTGTAGTGTCTGTTCTTCGTCGATTTACTGATTCTGATTACCTCTATGGTATCTTTTGGCCATTGTATTGTCTGTTCCTCGTCGTTTTATTGAATCTGATTGCCTTTTTGGTATCTTTTGGCCATTGTATTGTCTGTTCTTCGTCAATTTACTGATTCTGATTGCCCCTTTGGTATCTTTTGGCCATTGTATTGTCTGTTCTTCGTCGATTGACTGATTCTGATTGCCCCTTTGGTATCTTTTGACCATTGTATTGTGTGTTCTTCGTCGATTGACTGATTCTGATTGCCCCTTTGGTATCTTTTGGCCATTGTATTGTCTGTTCTTCGTCGATTTACTGATTCTGATTGCCCCTTTGGTATCTTTTGACCATTGTATTGTCTGTTCTTCGTCGATTTACTGATTCTGATTACCCCTTTGGTATCTTTTGGCCATTGTATTGTCTGTTCTTCGTCGATTTACTGATTCTGATTGCCCCTTTGTTATCTTTAGGCCATTGTATTGTCTGTTCTTCATCGATTTACTGATTCTGATTGCCCCTTTGGTATCTTTTGGCCATTGTATTGTCTGTTCTTCGTCGATTTACTGATTCTGATTACCCCTTTGGTATCTTTTGGCCATTGTATTGTCTGTTCTTCGTCGATTTACTGATTCGGATTGCCCCTTTGGTATCTTTTGGCCATTGTATTGTCTGTTCTTCGTCGATTTACTGATTCGGATTGCCCCTTTGGTATCTTTTGGCCATTGTATTGTCTGTTTTTCGTCGATTTACTGATTCTGATTACCCCTTTAGTATATTTTGGCCATTGTATTTTCTGTTCTTCGTCGATTTACTGATTCTGATTACCCCTTTGGTTTCTTTTGGCCATTGAATTGTCTGTTCTTCGTCGATTTACTTATTCTGATTGCCCCTTTGTTATCTTTTTACCATTGTATTGTCTGTTCTTCATCGATTTACTGATTCTGATTGCCCCTTTGGCATCTTTTTGCCATTATATTGTCTTTTCTTCGTCGATTTACTGATTCTGATTACCCCTTTGGTATCTTTTGGCCATTGTATTGTGTGTTCTTCGTCGATTTACTGATTCGGATTGCCCCTTTGGTATCTTTTGGCCATTGTATTGTCTGTTCTTCGTCGATTTACTGATTCTGATTACCCTTTGGTATCTTTTGGCCATTGTATTTTCTGTTCTTCGTCGATTTACTGATTCTGATTACCCCTTTGGTATCTTTTGGCCATTGTATTGTATGTTCTTCGTCGATTTACTGATTCTGATTGCCTTTTTGATATCTTTAGCCCATTGCATTGTCTGTTCTTCGTCGATTTACTGAATCTGATTACCCCTTTGGTACCTTTTGGCCATTGTATTGTCTGTTCTTCGTCGATTTACTTATTCTGATTGCCCCTTTGGTATCCTTTGGCCATTGTATTGTCTATTCTTCGTCGATTTACTGATTCTGATTGCACCTTTGGTATCTTTTGACCATTGTATTGTCTGTTCTTCGTCGATTTACTGATTCTGATTACCCCTTTGGTATCTTTTGGCCATTGTATTGTCTGTTCTTCGTCGATTTACTCATTCTGATTACCCCATTTGGTATCTTTTGGCCATTGTATTGTCTGTTCTTCGTCGGTTTACTGATTCGGATTGCCCTTTTGGTATCTTTTGGCCATTGTATTGTCTGTTCTTCGTCGATTTACTGATTCTGATTACCCCTTTGGTATCGTTTGGCCATTGTATTGTCTGTTCTTCGTCGATTTACTGATTCTGATTACCCCTTTGGAATCTTTTGACCATGGCATTGTGTGTTCTTCGTCGATTTACTAATTCTAATTATCCATTTGGTATCTTTTGGCCATTGTATTGTCTGTTCTTCGTCCATTTACTGATTCTGATTGCCCCTTTGGTATCTTTTGACCATTGTATTTTCTGTTCTTCGTCGATTGACTGATTCTGATTACCCCTCTGGTATCTTTTGACCATTGAATTGAGTGTTCTTCGTCGATTTACTGATTCTGATTACCCCTCTGGTATCTTTTGGTCATTGTAATGTCTGTTCTTCTTCGATTGACTGATTCTGATTACCCCTTTGGTATCTTTTGGCCATTGTATTGTCTGTTCTTCGTCGATTTACTGATTCTGATTACCCCTTTGGTATCTTTTGGCCATTGTATTGTCTGTTCTTCGTCGATTTACTGATTCGGATTGCCCCTTTGGTATATTTTGGCCAATGTATTGTCTGTTCTGGGTCGATTTACTGATTCTGATTACCCCTTTGGTATCTTTTGGCCATTGTATTGTCCGTTCTTCGTCGATGTACTGATTCTGATTGCCTTTTTGATATCTTTTGGCAATTGCATTGTCTGTTCTTCGTCGATTTATTGATTCTGATTACCACTTTGGTATCTTTTGGCCATTGCATTTTCTATTCTTCGTCGATTTACTGATTCTGATTACCACTTTGGTATCTTTTAGCCATTGCATTGTCTATTCTTCGTCGATTTACTGATTCTGATTGCACCTTTGGTATCTTTTGACCATTGTATTGTCTGTTCTTCGTCGATTTACTGATTCTGATTACCCCTTTGGTATCTTTTAGCCATTGCATTGTCTATTCTTCGTCGATTTACTGATTCTGATTGCACCTTTGGTATCTTTTGACCATTGTATTGTCTGTTCTTCGTCGATTTACTGATTCTGATTACCCCTTTGGTATCTTTTGGCCATTATATTGTCTGTTCTTCGTCGATTTACTGATTCTGATTACCCCTTTGGTATCTTTTGGCCATTGTATTTTCTGTCCTTCGTTGATTTACTGATTCTGATTACCCCTTTGGTATCTTTTGGCCATTGTATTGTCTGTTTTTCGTCGATTTACTAATGCGGATTGCCCCTTTGGTATCTTTTGGCCATTGTAGTGTCTGTTCTTCGTCGATTTACTGATTCTGATTACCCCTTTGGTATCTTTTGGCCATTGTATTGTCTGTTCCTCGTCGATTTATTGAATCTGGTTGCCCTTTTTGGTATCTTTTGGCCATTGTATTGTCTGTTCTTCGTCAATTTACTGATTCTGATTGCCCCTTAGGTATCTTTTGGCCATTGTATTTTCTGTTCTTCGTCGATTTACTGATTCTGATTGCCCCTTTGGTATCTTTTGGCCATTGTATTGTCTGTTCTTCGTCGATTTACTGATTCTGATTGCCCCTTTGGTATCTTTTGACCATTGTATTGTCTGTTCTTCGTCGATTTACTGATTCTGATTACCCCTTTGGTATCTTTTGGCCATTGTATTGTCTGTTCTTCGTCGATTTACTGATTCTGATTGCCCCTTTGTTATCTTTAGGCCATTGTATTGTCTGTTCTTCATCGATTTACTGATTCTGATTGCCCCTTTGGTATCTTTTGGCCATTGTATTGTCTGTTCTTCGTCGATTTACTGATTCTGATTACCCCTTTGGTATCTTTTGGCCATTGTATTGTCTGTTCTTCGTCGATTTACTGATTCGGATTGCCCCTTTGGTATCTTTTGGCCATTGTATTGTCTGTTCTTCGTCGATTTACTGATTCGGATTGCCCCTTTGGTATCTTTTGGCCATTGTATTGTCTGTTTTTCGTCGATTTACTGATTCTGATTACCCCTTTAGTATATTTTGGCCATTGTATTTTCTGTTCTTCGTCGATTTACTGATTCTGATTACCCCTTTGGTTTCTTTTGGCCATTGAATTGTCTGTTCTTCGTCGATTTACTTATTCTGATTGCCCCTTTGTTATCTTTTTACCATTGTATTGTCTGTTCTTCATCGATTTACTGATTCTGATTGCCCCTTTGGCATCTTTTTGCCATTATATTGTCTTTTCTTCGTCGATTTACTGATTCTGATTACCCCTTTGGTATCTTTTGGCCATTGTATTGTGTGTTCTTCGTCGATTTACTGATTCGGATTGCCCCTTTGGTATCTTTTGGCCATTGTATTGTCTGTTCTTCGTCGATTTACTGATTCTGATTACCCTTTGGTATCTTTTGGCCATTGTATTTTCTGTTCTTCGTCGATTTACTGATTCTGATTACCCCTTTGGTATCTTTTGGCCATTGTATTGTATGTTCTTCGTCGATTTACTGATTCTGATTGCCTTTTTGATATCTTTAGCCCATTGCATTGTCTGTTCTTCGTCGATTTACTGAATCTGATTACCCCTTTGGTACCTTTTGGCCATTGTATTGTCTGTTCTTCGTCGATTTACTTATTCTGATTGCCCCTTTGGTATCCTTTGGCCATTGTATTGTCTATTCTTCGTCGATTTACTGATTCTGATTGCACCTTTGGTATCTTTTGACCATTGTATTGTCTGTTCTTCGTCGATTTACTGATTCTGATTACCCCTTTGGTATCTTTTGGCCATTGTATTGTCTGTTCTTCGTCGATTTACTCATTCTGATTACCCCATTTGGTATCTTTTGGCCATTGTATTGTCTGTTCTTCGTCGGTTTACTGATTCGGATTGCCCTTTTGGTATCTTTTGGCCATTGTATTGTCTGTTCTTCGTCGATTTACTGATTCTGATTACCCCTTTGGTATCGTTTGGCCATTGTATTGTCTGTTCTTCGTCGATTTACTGATTCTGATTACCCCTTTGGAATCTTTTGACCATGGCATTGTGTGTTCTTCGTCGATTTACTAATTCTAATTATCCATTTGGTATCTTTTGGCCATTGTATTGTCTGTTCTTCGTCCATTTACTGATTCTGATTGCCCCTTTGGTATCTTTTGACCATTGTATTTTCTGTTCTTCGTCGATTGACTGATTCTGATTACCCCTCTGGTATCTTTTGACCATTGAATTGAGTGTTCTTCGTCGATTTACTGATTCTGATTACCCCTCTGGTATCTTTTGGTCATTGTAATGTCTGTTCTTCTTCGATTGACTGATTCTGATTACCCCTTTGGTATCTTTTGGCCATTGTATTGTCTGTTCTTCGTCGATTTACTGATTCTGATTACCCCTTTGGTATCTTTTGGCCATTGTATTGTCTGTTCTTCGTCGATTTACTGATTCGGATTGCCCCTTTGGTATATTTTGGCCAATGTATTGTCTGTTCTGGGTCGATTTACTGATTCTGATTACCCCTTTGGTATCTTTTGGCCATTGTATTGTCCGTTCTTCGTCGATGTACTGATTCTGATTGCCTTTTTGATATCTTTTGGCAATTGCATTGTCTGTTCTTCGTCGATTTATTGATTCTGATTACCACTTTGGTATCTTTTGGCCATTGCATTTTCTATTCTTCGTCGATTTACTGATTCTGATTACCACTTTGGTATCTTTTAGCCATTGCATTGTCTATTCTTCGTCGATTTACTGATTCTGATTGCACCTTTGGTATCTTTTGACCATTGTATTGTCTGTTCTTCGTCGATTTACTGATTCTGATTACCCCTTTGGTATCTTTTAGCCATTGCATTGTCTATTCTTCGTCGATTTACTGATTCTGATTGCACCTTTGGTATCTTTTGACCATTGTATTGTCTGTTCTTCGTCGATTTACTGATTCTGATTACCCCTTTGGTATCTTTTGGCCATTATATTGTCTGTTCTTCGTCGATTTACTGATTCTGATTACCCCTTTGGTATCTTTTGGCCATTGTATTTTCTGTCCTTCGTTGATTTACTGATTCTGATTACCCCTTTGGTATCTTTTGGCCATTGTATTGTCTGTTTTTCGTCGATTTACTAATGCGGATTGCCCCTTTGGTATCTTTTGGCCATTGTAGTGTCTGTTCTTCGTCGATTTACTGATTCTGATTACCCCTTTGGTATCTTTTGGCCATTGTATTGTCTGTTCCTCGTCGATTTATTGAATCTGGTTGCCCTTTTTGGTATCTTTTGGCCATTGTATTGTCTGTTCTTCGTCAATTTACTGATTCTGATTGCCCCTTAGGTATCTTTTGGCCATTGTATTTTCTGTTCTTCGTCGATTTACTGATTCTGATTGCCCCTTTGGTATCTTTTGACCATTGTATTGTGTGTTCTTCGTCGATTGACTGATTCTGATTGCCCCTTTGGTATCTTTTGGCCATTGTATTGTCTGTTTTTCGTCGATTTACTGATTCTGATTACCCCTTTGGTATCTTTTGGCCATTGTATTGTCTGTTCTTCGTCGATTTACTGATTCTGATTGCCCCTTTGTTATCTTTTGGCCATTGTATTGTCTGTTCTTCATCGATTTACTGATTCTGATTGCCCCTTTGGTATCTTTTGGCCATTGTATTGTCTGTTCTTCGTCGATTTACTGATTCTGATTACCCCTTTGGTATCTTTTGGCCATTGTATTGTCTGTTCTTCGTCGATTTACTGATTCGGATTGCCCCTTTGGTATCTTTTGGCCATTGTATTGTCTGTTCTTCGTCGATTTACTGATTCTGATTACCACTTTGGTATATTTTTGCCATTGTATTTTCTGTTCTTCGTCGATTTATTGATTCTGATTACCCCTTTGGTTTCTTTTGGCCATTGAATTGTGTGTTCTTCGTCGATTTACTGATTCTGATTGCCCCTTTGTTATCTTTTTACCATTGTATTGTCTGTTCTTCATCGATTTACTGATTCTGATTGCCCCTTTGGCATCTTTTGGCCATTGTATTGTCTGTTCTTTGTCGATTTACTGATTCTGATTACCCCTTTGGTATCTTTTGGCCATTGTATTGTGTGTTCTTCGTCGATTTACTGATTCTGATTGCCCCTTTGGTATCTTTTGGCCATTGTAGTGTCTGTTCTTCGTCGATTTACTGATTCTGATTACCCCTTTGGTATCTTTTGGCCATTGTATTTTCTGTTCTTCGTCGATTTACTGATTCTGATTACCCCTTTGGTATCTTTTGGCCATTGTATTGTCCGTTCTTCGTCGATGTACTGATTCTGATTGCCTTTTTGATATCTTTTGGCAATTGCATTGTGTGTTCTTCGTCGATTTACTGATTCTGATTACCCCTTTGGTATCTTTTGGCCATTGTATTGTCTGTTCTTCGTCGATTTACTGATTCTGATTACCCCTTTGGTATCTTTTGGCCATTGTATTTTCTGTCCTTCGTTGATTTACTGATTCTGATTACCCCTTTGGTATCTTTTGGCCATTGTATTGTCTGTTTTTCGTCGATTTACTAATGCGGATTGCCCCTTTGGTATCTTTTGGCCATTGTAGTGTCTGTTCTTCGTCGATTTACTGATTCTGATTACCCCTTTGGTATCTTTTGGCCATTGTATTGTCTGTTCTTCGTCGATTTACTGATTCTGATTGCCCCTTTGTTATCTTTTGGCCATTGTATTGTCTGTTCTTCGTCGATTTACTGATTCTGATTGCCCCTTTGGTATCTTTTGGCCATTGTATTGTCTGTTCTTCGTCGATTTACTGATTCTGATTACCCCTTTGGTATCTTTTGGCCATTGTATTGTCTGTTCTTCGTCGATTTACTGATTCGGATTGCCCCTTTGGTATCTTTTGGCCATTGTATTGTCTGTTCTTCGTCGATTTACTGATTCTGATTACCACTTTGGTATATTTTTGCCATTGTATTTTCTGTTCTTCGTCGATTTACTGATTCTGATTACCCCTTTGGTTTCTTTTGGCCATTGAATTGTCTGTTCTTCGTCGATTTACTGATTCTGATTGCCCTTTGTTATCTTTTTACCATTGTATTGTCTGTTCTTCATCGATTTACTGATTCTGATTGCCCCTTTGGCATCTTTTGGCCATTGTATTGTCTGTTCTTCGTCGATTTATTGATTCGGATTGCCCCTTTGGTATCTTTTGGCCATTGTATTGTCTGTTCTGCGTCGATTTACTGATTCTGATTGCCCCTTTGGTATCTTTTGGCCATGGTATTGTCTGTTCCTCGTCGATTTATTGATTCTGATTGCTTTTTTGATATCTTTTGGCCATTGTATTGTCTGATCTTCGTCAATTTACTGATTCTGATTGTCGCTTTGGTATCTTTTGGCCATTGTATTGTCTGTTCTTCGTCGATTTACTGATTCTGATTGCCCCTTTGGTATCTTTTGGCCATTGTATTGTCTGTTCTTCGTCGATTTACTGATTCTGATTACCCCTTTGGTATCTTTTGGCCATTGTATTGTCTGTTCTTCGTCGATTTACTGATTCGGATTGCCCCTTTGGTATCTTTTGGCCATTGTATTGTCTGTTCTTCGTCGATTTACTGATTCTGATTACCACTTTGGTATATTTTTGCCATTGTATTTTCTGTTCTTCGTCGATTTACTGATTCTGATTACCCCTTTGGTATCTTTTGGCCATTGTATTGTCTGTTCTTCGTCGATTTACTGATTCTGATTACCCCTTTGTTATCTTTAGGCCATTGTATTGTCTGTTCTTCATCGATTTACTGATTCTGATTGCCCCTTTGGTATCTTTTGGCCATTGTATTGTCTGTTCTTCGTCGATTTACTGATTCTGATTACCCCTTTGGTATCTTTTGGCCATTGTATTGTCTGTTCTTCGTCGATTTACTGATTCGGATTGCCCCTTTGGTATCTTTTGGCCATTGTATTGTCTGTTCTTCGTCGATTTACTGATTCGGATTGCCCCTTTGGTATCTTTTGGCCATTGTATTGTCTGTTTTTCGTCGATTTACTGATTCTGATTACCCCTTTAGTATATTTTGGCCATTGTATTTTCTGTTCTTCGTCGATTTACTGATTCTGATTACCCCTTTGGTTTCTTTTGGCCATTGAATTGTCTGTTCTTCGTCGATTTACTTATTCTGATTGCCCCTTTGTTATCTTTTTACCATTGTATTGTCTGTTCTTCATCGATTTACTGATTCTGATTGCCCCTTTGGCATCTTTTTGCCATTATATTGTCTTTTCTTCGTCGATTTACTGATTCTGATTACCCCTTTGGTATCTTTTGGCCATTGTATTGTGTGTTCTTCGTCGATTTACTGATTCGGATTGCCCCTTTGGTATCTTTTGGCCATTGTATTGTCTGTTCTTCGTCGATTTACTGATTCTGATTACCCTTTGGTATCTTTTGGCCATTGTATTTTCTGTTCTTCGTCGATTTACTGATTCTGATTACCCCTTTGGTATCTTTTGGCCATTGTATTGTATGTTCTTCGTCGATTTACTGATTCTGATTGCCTTTTTGATATCTTTAGCCCATTGCATTGTCTGTTCTTCGTCGATTTACTGAATCTGATTACCCCTTTGGTACCTTTTGGCCATTGTATTGTCTGTTCTTCGTCGATTTACTTATTCTGATTGCCCCTTTGGTATCCTTTGGCCATTGTATTGTCTATTCTTCGTCGATTTACTGATTCTGATTGCACCTTTGGTATCTTTTGGCCATTGTATTGTCTGTTCTTCGTCGATTTACTGATTCTGATTACCCCTTTGGTATCTTTTGGCCATTGTATTGTCTGTTCTTCGTCGATTTACTCATTCTGATTACCCCATTTGGTATCTTTTGGCCATTGTATTGTCTGTTCTTCGTCGGTTTACTGATTCGGATTGCCCTTTTGGTATCTTTTGGCCATTGTATTGTCTGTTCTTCGTCGATTTACTGATTCTGATTACCCCTTTGGTATCGTTTGGCCATTGTATTGTCTGTTCTTCGTCGATTTACTGATTCTGATTACCCCTTTGGAATCTTTTGACCATGGCATTGTGTGTTCTTCGTCGATTTACTAATTCTAATTATCCATTTGGTATCTTTTGGCCATTGTATTGTCTGTTCTTCGTCCATTTACTGATTCTGATTGCCCCTTTGGTATCTTTTGACCATTGTATTTTCTGTTCTTCGTCGATTGACTGATTCTGATTACCCCTCTGGTATCTTTTGACCATTGAATTGAGTGTTCTTCGTCGATTTACTGATTCTGATTACCCCTCTGGTATCTTTTGGTCATTGTAATGTCTGTTCTTCTTCGATTGACTGATTCTGATTACCCCTTTGGTATCTTTTGGCCATTGTATTGTCTGTTCTTCGTCGATTTACTGATTCTGATTACCCCTTTGGTATCTTTTGGCCATTGTATTGTCTGTTCTTCGTCGATTTACTGATTCGGATTGCCCCTTTGGTATATTTTGGCCAATGTATTGTCTGTTCTGGGTCGATTTACTGATTCTGATTACCCCTTTGGTATCTTTTGGCCATTGTATTGTCCGTTCTTCGTCGATGTACTGATTCTGATTGCCTTTTTGATATCTTTTGGCAATTGCATTGTCTGTTCTTCGTCGATTTATTGATTCTGATTACCACTTTGGTATCTTTTGGCCATTGCATTTTCTATTCTTCGTCGATTTACTGATTCTGATTACCACTTTGGTATCTTTTAGCCATTGCATTGTCTATTCTTCGTCGATTTACTGATTCTGATTGCACCTTTGGTATCTTTTGACCATTGTATTGTCTGTTCTTCGTCGATTTACTGATTCTGATTACCCCTTTGGTATCTTTTAGCCATTGCATTGTCTATTCTTCGTCGATTTACTGATTCTGATTGCACCTTTGGTATCTTTTGACCATTGTATTGTCTGTTCTTCGTCGATTTACTGATTCTGATTACCCCTTTGGTATCTTTTGGCCATTATATTGTCTGTTCTTCGTCGATTTACTGATTCTGATTACCCCTTTGGTATCTTTTGGCCATTGTATTTTCTGTCCTTCGTTGATTTACTGATTCTGATTACCCCTTTGGTATCTTTTGGCCATTGTATTGTCTGTTTTTCGTCGATTTACTAATGCGGATTGCCCCTTTGGTATCTTTTGGCCATTGTAGTGTCTGTTCTTCGTCGATTTACTGATTCTGATTACCCCTTTGGTATCTTTTGGCCATTGTATTGTCTGTTCCTCGTCGATTTATTGAATCTGGTTGCCCTTTTTGGTATCTTTTGGCCATTGTATTGTCTGTTCTTCGTCAATTTACTGATTCTGATTGCCCCTTAGGTATCTTTTGGCCATTGTATTTTCTGTTCTTCGTCGATTTACTGATTCTGATTACCCCTTTGGTATCTTTTGACCATTGTATTGTGTGTTCTTCGTCGATTTACTGATTCTGATTGCCCCTTTGTTATCTTTTGGCCATTGTATTGTCTGTTCTTCATCGATTTACTGATTCTGATTGCCCCTTTGGTATCTTTTGGCCATTGTATTGTCTGTTCTTCGTCGATTTACTGATTCTGATTACCCCTTTGGTATCTTTTGGCCATTGTATTGTCTGTTCTTCGTCGATTTACTGATTCGGATTGCCCCTTTGGTATCTTTTGGCCATTGTATTGTCTGTTCTTCGTCGATTTACTGATTCTGATTACCACTTTGGTATATTTTTGCCATTGTATTTTCTGTTCTTCGTCGATTTATTGATTCTGATTACCCCTTTGGTTTCTTTTGGCCATTGAATTGTGTGTTCTTCGTCGATTTACTGATTCTGATTGCCCCTTTGTTATCTTTTTACCATTGTATTGTCTGTTCTTCATCGATTTACTGATTCTGATTGCCCCTTTGGCATCTTTTGGCCATTGTATTGTCTGTTCTTTGTCGATTTACTGATTCTGATTACCCCTTTGGTATCTTTTGGCCATTGTATTGTGTGTTCTTCGTCGATTTACTGATTCTGATTGCCCCTTTGGTATCTTTTGGCCATTGTAATGTCTGTTCTTCGTCGATTTACTGATTCTGATTACCCCTTTGGTATCTTTTGGCCATTGTATTTTCTGTTCTTCGTCGATTTACTGATTCTGATTACCCCTTTGGTATCTTTTGGCCATTGTATTGTCCGTTCTTCGTCGATGTACTGATTCTGATTGCCTTTTTGATATCTTTTGGCAATTGCATTGTGTGTTCTTCGTCGATTTACTGATTCTGATTACCCCTTTGGTATCTTTTGGCCATTGTATTGTCTGTTCTTCGTCGATTTACTGATTCTGATTACCCCTTTGGTATCTTTTGGCCATTGTATTTTCTGTCCTTCGTTGATTTACTGATTCTGATTACCCCTTTGGTATCTTTTGGCCATTGTATTGTCTGTTTTTCGTCGATTTACTAATGCGGATTGCCCCTTTGGTATCTTTTGGCCATTGTAGTGTCTGTTCTTCGTCGATTTACTGATTCTGATTACCCCTTTGGTATCTTTTGGCCATTGTATTGTCTGTTCTTCGTCGATTTACTGATTCTGATTACCCCTTTGGTATCTTTTGGCCATTGTATTGTCTGTTCTTCGTCGATTTACTGATTCGGATTGCCCCTTTGGTGTCTTTTGGCCATTGCATTGTCTGTTCTTCGTCGATTTACTGATTCTGATTACCACTTTGGTATATTTTTTGCCATTGTATTTTCTGTTCTTCGTCGATTTACTGATTCTGATTACCCCTTTGGTTTCTTTTGGCCATTGAATTGTCTGTTCTTCGTCGATTTACTGATTCTGATTGCCCTTTGTTATCTTTTTACCATTGTATTGTCTGTTCTTCATCGATTTACTGATTCTGATTGCCCCTTTGGCATCTTTTGGCCATTGTATTGTCTGTTCTTCGTCGATTTACTGATTCTGATTACCCCTTTGGTATCTTTTGGCCATTGTATTGTCTGTTCTTCGTCGATTTACTGATTCGGATTGCCCCTTTGGTATCTTTTGGCCATTGTATTGTCTGTTCTTCGTCAATTTACTGATTCTGATTGCCCCTTTGGTATCTTTTGGCCATTGTATTATCTGTTCTTCGTCGATTTACTGATTCTGATTGCCCCTTTGGTATCTTTTGACCATTGTATTGTGTGTTCTTCGTCGATTGACTGATTCTGATTGCCCCTTTGGTATCTTTTGGCCATTGTATTGTCTGTTTTTCGTCGATTTACTGATTCTGATTACCCCTTTGGTATCTTTTGGCCATTGTATTGTCTGTTCTTCGTCGATTTACTGATTCTGATTGCCCCTTTGTTATCTTTTGGCCATTGTATTGTCTGTTCTTCATCGATTTACTGATTCTGATTGCCCCTTTGGTATCTTTTGGCCATTGTATTGTCTGTTCTTCGTCGATTTACTGATTCTGATTACCCCTTTGGTATCTTTTGGCCATTGTATTGTCTGTTCTTCGTCGATTTACTGATTCGGATTGCCCCTTTGGTATCTTTTGGCCATTGTATTGTCTGTTCTTCGTCGATTTACTGATTCTGATTACCACTTTGGTATATTTTTGCCATTGTATTTTCTGTTCTTCGTCGATTTACTGATTCTGATTACCCCTTTGGTTTCTTTTGGCCATTGAATTGTCTGTTCTTCGTCGATTTACTGATTCTGATTGCCCCTTTGTTATCTTTTTACCATTGTATTGTCTGTTCTTCGTCGATTTACTGATTCGGATTGCCCCTTTGGTATCTTTTGGCCATTGTATTGTCTGTTTTTCGTCGATTTACTGATTCTGATTACCCCTTTAGTATATTTTGGCCATTGTATTTTCTGTTCTTCGTCGATTTACTGATTCTGATTACCCCTTTGGTTTCTTTTGGCCATTGTATTGTCTGTTCTTCATCGATTTACTGATTCTGATTGCCCCTTTGGCATCTTTTTGCCATTATATTGTCTTTTCTTCGTCGATTTACTGATTCTGATTACCCCTTTGGTATCTTTTGGCCATTGTATTGTGTGTTCTTCGTCGATTTACTGATTCGGATTGCCCCTTTGGTATCTTTTGGCCATTGTATTGTCATTTCTTTGTCGATTTACTGATTCTGATTACCCTTTGGTATCTTTTGGCCATTGTATTTTCTGTTCTTCGTCGATTTACTGATTCTGATTACCCCTTTGGTATCTTTTGGCCATTGTATTGTCTGTTTTTCGTCGATTTACTAATGCGGATTGCCCCTTTGGTATCTTTTGGCCATTGTAGTGTCTGTTCTTCGTCGATTTACTGATTCTGATTACCCCTTTGGTATCTTTTGGCCATTGTATTGTCTGTTCCTCGTCGATTTATTGAATCTGGTTGCCCTTTTTGGTATCTTTTGGCCATTGTATTGTCTGTTCTTCGTCAATTTACTGATTCTGATTGCCCCTTAGGTATCTTTTGGCCATTGTATTTTCTGTTCTTCGTCGATTTACTGATTCTGATTGCCCCTTTGGTATCTTTTGACCATTGTATTGTGTGTTCTTCGTCGATTGACTGATTCTGATTGCCCCTTTGGTATCTTTTGGCCATTGTATTGTATGTTCTTCGTCGATTTACTGATTCTGATTGCCTTTTTGATATCTTTAGCCCATTGCATTGTCTGTTCTTCGTCGATTTACTGATTCTGATTACCCCTTTGGTACCTTTTGGCCATTGTATTGTCTGTTCTTCGTCGATTTACTTATTCTGATTGCCCCTTTGGTATCCTTTGGCCATTGTATTGTCTATTCTTCGTCGATTTACTGATTCTGATTGCACCTTTGGTATCTTTTGGCCATTGTATTGTCTGTTCTTCGTCGATTTACTGATTCTGATTACCCCTTTGGTATCTTTTGGCCATTGTATTGTCTGTTCTTCGTCGATTTACTCATTCTGATTACCCCATTTGGTATCTTTTGGCCATTGTATTGTCTGTTCTTCGTCGGTTTACTGATTCGGATTGCCTTTTTGGTATCTGTTGGCCATTGTATTGTCTGTTCTTCGTCGATTTACTGATTCTGATTACCCCTTTGGTATCGTTTGGCCATTGTATTGTCTGTTCTTCGTCGATTTACTGATTCTGATTACCCCTTTGGAATCTTTTGACCATGGCATTGTGTGTTCTTCGTCGATTTACTAATTCTAATTATCCATTTGGTATCTTTTGGCCATTGTATTGTCTGTTCTTCGTCCATTTACTGATTCTGATTGCCCCTTTGGTATCTTTTGACCATTGTATTTTCTGTTCTTCGTCGATTGACTGATTCTGATTATCCCTCTGGTATCTTTTGACCATTGAATTGAGTGTTCTTCGTCGATTTACTGATTCTGATTACCCCTCTGGTATCTTTTGGTCATTGTAATGTCTGTTCTTCTTCGATTTACTGATTCTGATTACCCCTTTGGTATCTTTTGGCCATTGTAGTGTCTGTTCTTCGTCGATTTACTGATTCTGATTACCCCTTTGGTATCTTTTGGCCATTGTATTGTCTGTTCTTCGTCGATTTACTGATTCGGATTGCCCCTTTGGTATATTTTGGCCAATGTATTGTCTGTTCTGGGTCGATTTACTGATTCTGATTACCCCTTTGGTATCTTTTGGCCATTGTATTGTCCGTTCTTCGTCGATGTACTGATTCTGATTGCCTTTTTGATATATTTTGGCAATTGCATTGTCTGTTCTTCGTCGATTTATTGATTCTGATTACCACTTTGGTATCTTTTGGCCATTGCATTTTCTATTCTTCGTCGATTTACTGATTCTGATTACCACATTGGTATCTTTTAGCCATTGCATTGTCTATTCTTCGTCGATTTACTGATTCTGATTGCACCTTTGGTATCTTTTGACCATTGTATTGTCTGTTCTTCGTCGATTTACTGATTCTGATTACCCCTTTGGTATCTTTTAGCCATTGCATTGTCTATTCTTCGTCGATTTACTGATTCTGATTGCACCTTTGGTATCTTTTGACCATTGTATTGTCTGTTCTTCGTCGATTTACTGATTCTGATTACCCCTTTGGTATCTTTTGGCCATTATATTGTCTGTTCTTCGTCGATTTACTGATTCTGATTACCCCTTTGGTATCTTTTGGCCATTGTATTTTCTGTCCTTCGTTGATTTACTGATTCTGATTACCCCTTTGGTATCTTTTGGCCATTGTATTGTCTGTTTTTCGTCGATTTACTAATGCGGATTGCCCCTTTGGTATCTTTTGGCCATTGTAGTGTCTGTTCTTCGTCGATTTACTGATTCTGATTACCCCTTTGGTATCTTTTGGCCATTGTATTGTCTGTTCTTCGTCGATTTACTGATTCTGATTGCCCCTTTGTTATCTTTTGGCCATTGTATTGTCTGTTCTTCATCGATTTACTGATTCTGATTGCCCCTTTGGTATCTTTTGGCCATTGTATTGTCTGTTCTTCGTCGATTTACTGATTCTGATTACCCCTTTGGTATCTTTTGGCCATTGTATTGTCTGTTCTTCGTCGATTTACTGATTCGGATTGCCCCTTTGGTATCTTTTGGCCATTGTATTGTCTGTTCTTCGTCGATTTACTGATTCTGATTACCACTTTGGTATATTTTTGCCATTGTATTTTCTGTTCTTCGTCGATTTACTGATTCTGATTACCCCTTTGGTTTCTTTTGGCCATTGAATTGTCTGTTCTTCGTCGATTTACTGATTCTGATTGCCCCTTTGTTATCTTTTTACCATTGTATTGTCTGTTCTTCGTCGATTTACTGATTCGGATTGCCCCTTTGGTATCTTTTGGCCATTGTATTGTCTGTTTTTCGTCGATTTACTGATTCTGATTACCCCTTTAGTATATTTTGGCCATTGTATTTTCTGTTCTTCGTCGATTTACTGATTCTGATTACCCCTTTGGTTTCTTTTGGCCATTGTATTGTCTGTTCTTCATCGATTTACTGATTCTGATTGCCCCTTTGGCATCTTTTTGCCATTATATTGTCTTTTCTTCGTCGATTTACTTATTCTGATTACCCCTTTGGTATCTTTTGGCCATTGTATTGTGTGTTCTTCGTCGATTTACTGATTCGGATTGCCCCTTTGGTATCTTTTGGCCATTGTATTGTCATTTCTTTGTCGATTTACTGATTCTGATTACCCTTTGGTATCTTTTGGCCATTGTATTTTCTGTTCTTCGTCGATTTACTGATTCTGATTACCCCTTTGGTATCTTTTGGCCATTGTATTGTCTGTTTTTCGTCGATTTACTAATGCGGATTGCCCCTTTGGTATCTTTTGGCCATTGTAGTGTCTGTTCTTCGTCGATTTACTGATTCTGATTACCCCTTTGGTATCTTTTGGCCATTGTATTGTCTGTTCCTCGTCGATTTATTGAATCTGGTTGCCCTTTTTGGTATCTTTTGGCCATTGTATTGTCTGTTCTTCGTCAATTTACTGATTCTGATTGCCCCTTAGGTATCTTTTGGCCATTGTATTTTCTGTTCTTCGTCGATTTACTGATTCTGATTGCCCCTTTGGTATCTTTTGACCATTGTATTGTGTGTTCTTCGTCGATTGACTGATTCTGATTGCCCCTTTGGTATCTTTTGGCCATTGTATTGTATGTTCTTCGTCGATTTACTGATTCTGATTGCCTTTTTGATATCTTTAGCCCATTGCATTGTCTGTTCTTCGTCGATTTACTGATTCTGATTACCCCTTTGGTACCTTTTGGCCATTGTATTGTCTGTTCTTCGTCGATTTACTTATTCTGATTGCCCCTTTGGTATCCTTTGGCCATTGTATTGTCTATTCTTCGTCGATTTACTGATTCTGATTGCACCTTTGGTATCTTTTGGCCATTGTATTGTCTGTTCTTCGTCGATTTACTGATTCTGATTACCCCTTTGGTATCTTTTGGCCATTGTATTGTCTGTTCTTCGTCGATTTACTCATTCTGATTACCCCATTTGGTATCTTTTGGCCATTGTATTGTCTGTTCTTCGTCGGTTTACTGATTCGGATTGCCTTTTTGGTATCTGTTGGCCATTGTATTGTCTGTTCTTCGTCGATTTACTGATTCTGATTACCCCTTTGGTATCGTTTGGCCATTGTATTGTCTGTTCTTCGTCGATTTACTGATTCTGATTACCCCTTTGGAATCTTTTGACCATGGCATTGTGTGTTCTTCGTCGATTTACTAATTCTAATTATCCATTTGGTATCTTTTGGCCATTGTATTGTCTGTTCTTCGTCCATTTACTGATTCTGATTGCCCCTTTGGTATCTTTTGACCATTGTATTTTCTGTTCTTCGTCGATTGACTGATTCTGATTATCCCTCTGGTATCTTTTGACCATTGAATTGAGTGTTCTTCGTCGATTTACTGATTCTGATTACCCCTCTGGTATCTTTTGGTCATTGTAATGTCTGTTCTTCTTCGATTTACTGATTCTGATTACCCCTTTGGTATCTTTTGGCCATTGTAGTGTCTGTTCTTCGTCGATTTACTGATTCTGATTACCCCTTTGGTATCTTTTGGCCATTGTATTGTCTGTTCTTCGTCGATTTACTGATTCGGATTGCCCCTTTGGTATATTTTGGCCAATGTATTGTCTGTTCTGGGTCGATTTACTGATTCTGATTACCCCTTTGGTATCTTTTGGCCATTGTATTGTCCGTTCTTCGTCGATGTACTGATTCTGATTGCCTTTTTGATATATTTTGGCAATTGCATTGTCTGTTCTTCGTCGATTTATTGATTCTGATTACCACTTTGGTATCTTTTGGCCATTGCATTTTCTATTCTTCGTCGATTTACTGATTCTGATTACCACATTGGTATCTTTTAGCCATTGCATTGTCTATTCTTCGTCGATTTACTGATTCTGATTGCACCTTTGGTATCTTTTGACCATTGTATTGTCTGTTCTTCGTCGATTTACTGATTCTGATTACCCCTTTGGTATCTTTTAGCCATTGCATTGTCTATTCTTCGTCGATTTACTGATTCTGATTGCACCTTTGGTATCTTTTGACCATTGTATTGTCTGTTCTTCGTCGATTTACTGATTCTGATTACCCCTTTGGTATCTTTTGGCCATTATATTGTCTGTTCTTCGTCGATTTACTGATTCTGATTACCCCTTTGGTATCTTTTGGCCATTGTATTTTCTGTCCTTCGTTGATTTACTGATTCTGATTACCCCTTTGGTATCTTTTGGCCATTGTATTGTCTGTTTTTCGTCGATTTACTAATGCGGATTGCCCCTTTGGTATCTTTTGGCCATTGTAGTGTCTGTTCTTCGTCGATTTACTGATTCTGATTACCCCTTTGGTATCTTTTGGCCATTGTATTGTCTGTTCTTCGTCGATTTACTGATTCTGATTGCCCCTTTGTTATCTTTTGGCCATTGTATTGTCTGTTCTTCGTCGATTTACTGATTCTGATTGCCCCTTTGGTATCTTTTGGCCATTGTATTGTCTGTTCTTCGTCGATTTACTGATTCTGATTACCCCTTTGGTATCTTTTGGCCATTGTATTTTCTGTCCTTCGTTGATTTACTGATTCTGATTACCCCTTTGGTATCTTTTGGCCATTGTATTGTCTGTTTTTCGTCGATTTACTAATGCGGATTGCCCCTTTGGTATCTTTTGGCCATTGTAGTGTCTGTTCTTCGTCGATTTACTGATTCTGATTACCCCTTTGGTATCTTTTGGCCATTGTATTGTCTGTTCTTCGTCGATTTACTGATTCTGATTGCCCCTTTGTTATCTTTTGGCCATTGTATTGTCTGTTCTTCGTCGATTTACTGATTCTGATTGCCCCTTTGGTATCTTTTGGCCATTGTATTGTCTGTTCTTCGTCGATTTACTGATTCTGATTACCCCTTTGGTATCTTTTAGCCATTGCATTGTCTATTCTTCGTCGATTTACTGATTCTGATTGCACCTTTGGTATCTTTTGACCATTGTATTGTCTGTTCTTCGTCGATTTACTGATTCTGATTACCCCTTTGGTATCTTTTGGCCATTATATTGTCTGTTCTTCGTCGATTTACTGATTCTGATTACCCCTTTGGTATCTTTTGGCCATTGTATTTTCTGTCCTTCGTTGATTTACTGATTCTGATTACCCCTTTGGTATCTTTTGGCCATTGTATTGTCTGTTTTTCGTCGATTTACTAATGCGGATTGCCCCTTTGGTATCTTTTGGCCATTGTAGTTTCTGTTCTTCGTCGATTTACTGATTCTGATTACCCCTTTGGTATCTTTTGGCCATTGTATTGTCTGTTCTTCGTCGATTTACTGATTCTGATTGCCCCTTTGTTATCTTTTGGCCATTGTATTGTCTGTTCTTCGTCGATTTACTGATTCTGATTGCCCCTTTGGTATCTTTTGGCCATTGTATTGTCTGTTCTTCGTCGATTTACTGATTCTGATTACCCCTTTGGTATCTTTTGGCCATTGTATTGTCTGTTCTTCGTCGATTTACTGATTCTGATTGCCCCTTTGGCATCTTTTTGCCATTATATTGTCTTTTCTTCGTCGATTTACTGATTCTGATTACCCCTTTGGTATCTTTTGGCCATTGTATTGTGTGTTCTTCGTCGATTTACTGATTCGGATTGCCCCTTTGGTATCTTTTGGCCATTGTATTGTCATTTCTTTGTCGATTTACTGATTCTGATTACCCTTTGGTATCTTTTGGCCATTGTATTTTTTGTTCTTCGTCGATTTACTGATTCTGATTACCCCTTTGGTATCTTTTGGCCATTGTATTGTATGTTCTTCGTCGATTTACTGATTCTGATTGCCTTTTTGATATCTTTAGCCCATTGCATTGTCTGTTCTTCGTGGATTTACTGATTCTGATTACCCCTTTGGTACCTTTTGGCCATTGTATTGTCTGTTCTTCGTCGATTTACTTATTCTGATTGCCCCTTTGGTATCATTTGGCCATTGTATTGTCTATTCTTCGTCGATTTACTGATTCTGATTGCACCTTTGGTATCTTTTGGCCATTGTATTGTCTGTTCTTCGTCGATTTACTGATTCTGATTACCCCTTTGGTATCTTTTGGCCATTGTATTGTCTGTTCTTCGTCGATTTACTCATTCTGATTACCCCATTTGGTATCTTTTGGCCGTTGTATTGTCTGTTCTTCGTCGGTTTACTGATTCGGATTGCCCTTTTGGTATCTTTTGGCCATTGTATTGTCTGTTCTTCGTCGATTTACTGATTCTGATTACCCCTTTGGTATCGTTTGGCCATTGTATTGTCTGTTCTTCGTCGATTTACTGATTCTGATTACCCCTTTGGAATCTTTTGACCATGGCATTGTGTGTTCTTCGTCGATTTACTAATTCTAATTATCCATTTGGTATCTTTTGGCCATTGTATTGTCTGTTCTTCGTCCATTTACTGATTCTGATTGCCCCTTTGGTATCTTTTGACCATTGTATTTTCTGTTCTTCGTCGATTGACTGATTCTGATTACCCCTCTGGTATCTTTTGACCATTGAATTGAGTGTTCTTCGTCGATTTACTGATTCTGATTACCCCTCTGGTATCTTTTGGTCATTGTAATGTCTGTTCTTCTTCGATTTACTGATTCTGATTACCCCTTTGGTATCTTTTGGCCATTGTATTGTCTGTTCTTCGTCGATTTACTGATTCTGATTACCCCTTTGGTATCTTTTGGCCATTGTATTGTCTGTTCTTCGTCGATTTACTGATTCGGATTGCCCCTTTGGTATATTTTGGCCAATGTATTGTCTGTTCTGGGTCGATTTACTGATTCTGATTACCCCTTTGGTATCTTTTGGCCATTGTATTGTCCGTTCTTCGTCGATGTACTGATTCTGATTGCCTTTTTGATATCTTTTGGCAATTGCATTGTCTGTTCTTCGTCGATTTATTGATTCTGATTACCACTTTGGTATCTTTTGGCCATTGCATTTTCTATTCTTCGTCGATTTACTGATTCTGATTACCACTTTGGTATCATTTAGCCATTGCATTGTCTATTCTTCGTCGATTTACTGATTCTGATTGCACCTTTGGTATCTTTTGACCATTGTATTGTCTGTTCTTCGTCGATTTACTGATTCTGATTACCCCTTTGGTATCTTTTAGCCATTGTATTGTCTATTCTTCGTCTATTTACTGATTCTGATTGCACCTTTGGTATCTTTTGACCATTGTATTGTCTGTTCTTCGTCGATTTACTGATTCTGATTACCCCTTTGGTATCTTTTGGCCATTATATTGTCTGTTCTTCGTCGATTTACTGATTCTGATTACCCCTTTGGTATCTTTTCGCCATTGTATTTTCTGTCCTTCGTTGATTTACTGATTCTGATTACCCCTTTGGTATCTTTTGGCCATTGTATTGTCTGTTTTTCGTCGATTTACTAATGCGGATTGCCCCTTTGGTATCTTTTGGCCATTGTAGTGTCTGTTCTTCGTCGATTTACTGATTCTGATTACCCCTTTGGTATCTTTTGGCCATTGTATTGTCTGTTCCTCGTCGATTTATTGAATCTGGTTGCCCTTTTTGGTATCTTTTGGCCATTGTATTGTCTGTTCTTCGTCAATTTACTGATTCTGATTGCCCCTTTGGTATCTTTTGGCCATTGTATTTTCTGTTCTTCGTCGATTTACTGATTCTGATTGCCCCTTTGGTATCTTTTGACCATTGTATTGTGTGTTCTTCGTCGATTGACTGATTCTGATTGCCCCTTTGGTATCTTTTGGCCATTGTATTGTCTGTTTTTCGTCGATTTACTGATTCTGATTACCCCTTTGGTATCTTTTGGCCATTGTATTGTCTGTTCTTCGTCGATTTACTGATTCTGATTGCCCCTTTGTTATCTTTTGGCCATTGTATTGTCTGTTCTTCATCGATTTACTGATTCTGATTGCCCCTTTGGTATCTTTTGGCCATTGTATTGTCTGTTCTTCGTCGATTTACTGATTCTGATTACCCCTTTGGTATCTTTTGGCCATTGTATTGTCTGTTCTTCGTCGATTTACTGATTCGGATTGCCCCTTTGGTATCTTTTGGCCATTGTATTGTCTGTTCTTCGTCGATTTACTGATTCTGATTACCACTTTGGTATATTTTTGCCATTGTATTTTCTGTTCTTCGTCGATTTACTGATTCTGATTACCCCTTTGGTTTCTTTTGGCCATTGAATTGTCTGTTCTTCGTCGATTTACTGATTCTGATTGCCCCTTTGTTATCTTTTTACCATTGTATTGTCTGTTCTTCATCGATTTACTGATTCTGATTGCCCCTTTGGCATCTTTTGGCCATTGTATTGTCTGTTCTTTGTCGATTTACTGATTCTGATTACCCCTTTGGTATCTTTTGGCCATTGTATTGTGTGTTCTTCGTCGATTTACTGATTCTGATTGCCCCTTTGGTATCTTTTGGCCATTGTAGTGTCTGTTCTTCGTCGATTTACTGATTCTGATTACCCCTTTGGTATCTTTTGGCCATTGTATTTTCTGTTCTTCGTCGATTTACTGATTCTGATTACCCCTTTGGTATCTTTTGGCCATTGTATTGTCCGTTCTTCGTCGATGTACTGATTCTGATTGCCTTTTTGATATCTTTTGGCAATTGCATTGTGTGTTCTTCGTCGATTTACTGATTCTGATTACCCCTTTGGTATCTTTTGGCCATTGTATTGTCTGTTCTTCGTCGATTTACTGATTCTGATTACCCCTTTGGTATCTTTTGGCCATTGTATTGTCTGTTCTTCGTCGATTTACTGATTCGGATTGCCCCTTTGGTATATTTTGGCCAATGTATTGTCTGTTCTGGGTCGATTTACTGATTCTGATTACCCCTTTGGTATCTTTTGGCCATTGTATTGTCCGTTCTTCGTCGATGTACTGATTCTGATTGCCTTTTTGATATCTTTTGGCAATTGCATTGTCTGTTCTTCGTCGATTTATTGATTCTGATTACCACTTTGGTATCTTTTGGCCATTGCATTTTCTATTCTTCGTCGATTTACTGATTCTGATTACCACTTTGGTATCTTTTAGCCATTGCATTGTCTATTCTTCGTCGATTTACTGATTCTGATTGCACCTTTGGTATCTTTTGACCATTGTATTGTCTGTTCTTCGTCGATTTACTGATTCTGATTACCCCTTTGGTATCTTTTAGCCATTGCATTGTCTATTCTTCGTCGATTTACTGATTCTGATTGCACCTTTGGTATCTTTTGACCATTGTATTGTCTGTTCTTCGTCGATTTACTGATTCTGATTACCCCTTTGGTATCTTTTGGCCATTATATTGTCTGTTCTTCGTCGATTTACTGATTCTGATTACCCCTTTGGTATCTTTTGGCCATTGTATTTTCTGTTCTTCGTTGATTTACTGATTCTGATTACCCCTTTGGTATCTTTTGGCCATTGTATTGTCTGTTTTTCGTCGATTTACTAATGCGGATTGCCCCTTTGGTATCTTTTGGCCATTGTAGTGTCTGTTCTTCGTCGATTTACTGATTCTGATTACCCCTTTGGTATCTTTTGGCCATTGTATTGTCTGTTCCTCGTCGATTTATTGAATCTGGTTGCCCTTTTTGGTATCTTTTGACCATTGTATTGTCTGTTCTTCGTCGATTTACTGATTCTGATTACCCCTTTGGTATCTTTTAGCCATTGCATTGTCTATTCTTCGTCGATTTACTGATTCTGATTGCACCTTTGGTATCTTTTGACCATTGTATTGTCTGTTCTTCGTCGATTTACTGATTCTGATTACCCCTTTGGTATCTTTTGGCCATTATATTGTCTGTTCTTCGTCGATTTACTGATTCTGATTACCCCTTTGGTATCTTTTGGCCATTGTATTTTCTGTTCTTCGTTGATTTACTGATTCTGATTACCCCTTTGGTATCTTTTGGCCATTGTATTGTCTGTTTTTCGTCGATTTACTAATGCGGATTGCCCCTTTGGTATCTTTTGGCCATTGTAGTGTCTGTTCTTCGTCGATTTACTGATTCTGATTACCCCTTTGGTATCTTTTGGCCATTGTATTGTCTGTTCCTCGTCGATTTATTGAATCTGGTTGCCCTTTTTGGTATCTTTTGGCCATTGTATTGTCTGTTCTTCGTCAATTTACTGATTCTGATTGCCCCTTTGGTATCTTTTGGCCATTGTATTTTCTGTTCTTCGTCGATTTACTGATTCTGATTGCCCCTTTGGTATCTTTTGACCATTGTATTGTGTGTTCTTCGTCGATTGACTGATTGTGATTGCCCCTTTGGTATCTTTTGGCCATTGTATTGTCTGTTTTTCGTCGATTTACTGATTCTGATTACCCCTTTGGTATCTTTTGGCCATTGTATTGTCTGTTCTTCGTCGATTTACTGATTCTGATTGCCCCTTTGTTATCTTTTGGCCATTGTATTGTCTGTTCTTCATCGATTTACTGATTCTGATTGCCCCTTTGGTATCTTTTGGCCATTGTATTGTCTGTTCTTCGTCGATTTACTGATTCTGATTACCCCTTTGGTATCTTTTGGCCATTGTATTGTCTGTTCTTCGTCGATTTACTGATTCGGATTGCCCCTTTGGTATCTTTTGGCCATTGTATTGTCTGTTCTTCGTCGATTTACTGATTCTGATTACCACTTTGGTATATTTTTGCCATTGTATTTTCTGTTCTTCGTCGATTTACTGATTCTGATTACCCCTTTGGTTTCTTTTGGCCATTGAATTGTCTGTTCTTCGTCGATTTACTGATTCTGATTGCCCCTTTGTTATCTTTTTACCATTGTATTGTCTGTTCTTCATCGATTTACTGATTCTGATTGCCCCTTTGGCATCTTTTGGCCATTGTATTGTCTGTTCTTTGTCGATTTACTGATTCTGATTACCCCTTTGGTATCTTTTGGCCATTGTATTGTGTGTTCTTCGTCGATTTACTGATTCTGATTGCCCCTTTGGTATCTTTTGGCCATTGTAGTGTCTGTTCTTCGTCGATTTACTGATTCTGATTACCCCTTTGGTATCTTTTGGCCATTGTATTTTCTGTTCTTCGTCGATTTACTGATTCTGATTACCCCTTTGGTATCTTTTGGCCATTGTATTGTCCGTTCTTCGTCGATGTACTGATTCTGATTGCCTTTTTGATATCTTTTGGCAATTGCATTGTGTGTTCTTCGTCGATTTACTGATTCTGATTACCACTTTGGTATCTTTTGGCCATTGCTTTTTCTATTCTTCGTCGATTTACTGATTCTGATTACCACTTTGGTATCTTTTGGCCATTGCATTGTCTATTCTTCGTCGATTTACTGATTCTGATTGCACCTTTGGTATCTTTTGACCATTGTATTGTCTGTTCTTCGTCGATTTACTGATTCTGATTACCCCTTTGGTATCTTTTGGCCATTATATTGTCTGTTCTTCGTCGATTTACTGATTCGGATTGCCCCGTTGGTATCTTTTGGCCATTGTATTGTCTGTTCTGCGTCGATTTACTGATTCTGATTACCCCTTTGGTATCTTTTGGCCATTGTATTTTCTGTTCTTCGTTGATTTACTGATTCTGATTACCCCTTTGGTATCTTTTGGCCATTGTATTGTCTGTTCTTTGTCGATTTACTAATGCGGATTGCCCCTTTGGTATCTTTTGGCCATTGTAGTGTATGTTCTTCGTCGATTTACTGATTCTGATTACCCCTTTGGTATCTTTTGGCCATTGTATTGCCTGTTCCTCGTCGATTTATTGAATCTGATTGCCTTTTTGGTATCTTTTGGCCATTGTATTGTCTGTTCTTCGTCGATTTACTGATTCTGATTACCCCTTTGGTATCTTTTGGCCATTGTATTGTCTATTCCTCGTCCATTTATTGATACTGATTGCTTTTTTGGTATCTGTTGGCCATTGTATTGTCTGTTCTTCTTCAATTTACTGATTCTGATTGCACCTTTGGTATCTTTTGGCCATTGTATTGTCTGTTCTTCGTCGATTTACTGATTCTGATTGCCCCTTTGGTATCTTTTGGCCATTGTATTGTCTGTTCTTCGTCGATTTACTAATTCTGATTACCTCTGTGGTTACTTTTGGCCATTGTATTGTCTGTTCTTCGTCGATTTACTTATTCTGATTGCCCCTTTGGTATCTTTTGACCATTGTATTGTGTGTTCTTCGTCGATTGACCGATTCTGATTGCCACTTTGGTATCTTTTGGCCATTGTATTGTCTGTTCTTCGTCGATTTACTTATTCTGCTTGCCCCTTTGGTATCTTTTGGCCATTGTATTGTCTGTTCTTCGTCGATTTACTGATTATGATTACCACTTTGGCATCTTTTGGCCATTTTATTGTCTGTTCTTCGTCGATTTTTTGGTTCTGATTACCTCTTTGGTATCTTTTGGCCATTGTATTGTCTGTTCTTCGTCGATTTACTTATTCTGCTTTCCCCTTTGGTATCTTTTGGCCATTGTATTGTCTGTTCTTCATCGATTTACTGATTCTGATTGCCCCTTTGGCATCTTTTGGCCATTGTATTGTCTGTTCTTCGTCGTTTTACTGATTCTGATTACCCCTTTGGTATCTTTTGGCCATTGTATTGTGTGTTCTTCGTCGATTTACTGATTCGGATTGCCCCTTTGGTATCTTTTGGCCATTGTATTGTCATTTCTTCGTCGATTTACTGATTCTGATTACCCCTTTGGTATCTTTTGGCCATTGTATTTTCTGTTCTTCGTCGACTTACTGATTCTGATTACCCCTTTGGTATCTTTTGCCCATTGCATTGTCTGTTCTTCGTCGATTTACTGATTCTGATTACCCCTTTGGTATCTTTTGGCCATTGTATTGTCTGTTCTTCGTCGATTTACTAATTCGGATTGCCCCTTTGGTATATTTTGGCCATTGTAGTGTCTGTTCTTCGTCGATTTACTGATTCTGATTACCCCTTTGGTATCTTTTGGCCATTGTATTTTCTGTTCTTCGTCTATTTACTGATTCTGATTACCCTTTGGTATCTTTTGGCCATTGTATTGTCCGTTCTTCGTCGATGTACTGATTCTGATTGCCTTTTTGATATCTTTTGGCAATTGTATTGTCTGTTCTTCGTCGATTTACTGATTCTGATTACCACTTTGGTATCTTTTGGCCATTGCATTTTCTATTCTTCGTCGATTTACTGATTCTGATTACCACTTTGGTATCTTTTGGCCATTGCATTGTATATTCTTCGTCGATTTACTGATTCTGATTGACCCTTTGGTATCTTTTGACCATTGTATTGTCTGTTCTTCGTCGATTTACTGATTCCTATTACCCCTTTGGTATATATTGGCCTTTATATTGTCTGTTCTTCGTCGATTTACTGATTCGGATTGCCCCGTTGGTATCTTTTGGCCATTGTATTGTCTGTTCTTCGTCGACTTACTGATTCTGATTACCCCTTTGGTATCTTTTGGCCATTGTATTTTCTGTTCTTCGTCGATTTACTGATTCTGATTACCCTTTGGTATCTTTTGGCCATTGTATTGTCTGTTCTTCGTCGATTTACTAATGCGGATTGCCCCTTTGGTATCTTTTGGCCATTGTAGTGTATGTTCTTCGTCGATTTACTGATTCTGATTACCCCTTTGGTATCTTTTGGCCATTGTATTGTCTGTTCCTCATCGATTTATTGAATCTGATTGCCTTTTTGGTATCTTTTGGCCATTGTATTGTCTGTTCTTCGTCAATTTACTGATTCTGATTGCCCCTTTGGTATCTTTCGACCATTGTATTGTCTGTTCTTCGTCGATTTACTGATTCTGATTGCACCTTTGGTATCTTTTGACCATTGTATTGTGTGTTCTTTGTTGATTGACTGATTCTGATTGCCCCTTTGGTATATTTTGGCCATTATATTTTCTGTTCTTCGTCGATTTACCGATTCTGATTACCCCTTTGGTATCTTTTGGCCATTGAATTGTCTATTCTTCGTCGATTTACTGATTCTGATTGCCCCTTTGTTATCTTTTTACCATTGTATTGTCTGTTCTTCATCGATTTACTGATTCTGATTGCCCCTTTGGCATCTTTTGGCCATTGTATTGTCTGTTCTTCGTCGATTTACTAATGCTGATTGCCCCTTTGGTATCTTTTGGCCATTGTATTGTCATTTCTTCGTCGATTTACTGATTCTGATTACCCCTTTGATATCTTTTGGCCATTGTATTTTCTGTTCTTCGTCGATTTACTGATTCTGATTACCCCTTTGGTATCTTTTGGCCATTGTATTGTCTGTTCTTCGTCGATTTACTGATTCTGATTGCCTTTTTGATATCTTTAGCCCATTGCATTGTCTGTTCTTCGTCGATTTACTGATTCTGATTACCCCTTTGGTACCTTTTGGCCATTGTATTGTCTGTTCTTCGTCGATTTACTTATTCTCATTGCCCCTTTGGTATCCTTTGGCCATTGTATTGTCTGTTCTTCGTCGATTTACTGATTCTGATTACCCCTTTGGTATCTTTTGGCCATTGTATTGTCTGTTCTTCGTCGATTTACTGATTCTGATTACCCCTTTGGTATCTTTTGGCCATTGTATTGTCTGTTCTTCGTCGATTTACTGATTCTGATTACCCCTTTGGTATCTTTTGGCCATTGTATTGTCTGTTCTTCGTCGATTTACTGATTCTGATTGCCCCTTTGGTATCTTTTGGCCATTGTATTGTTTGTTCTTCGTCGATTTACTGATTCTGATTACCCCTTTGGTATCTTTTGGCCATTGTATTTTCTGTTCTTCGTCGATTTACTGATTCTGATTACCCCTTTGGTATCTTTTGGCCATTGTATTGTCTGTTCTTCGTCGATTTACTGATTCTGATTGCCTTTTTGATATCTTTAGCCCATTGCATTGTCTGTTCTTCGTCGATTTACTGATTCTGATTACCCCTTTGATATCTTTTGGCCATTGTATTGTCTGTTCTTCGTCGATTTACTAATTCGGATTGCCCCTTTGGTATCTTTTGGCCATTGTATTTTCTGTTCTTCGTCTATTTACTGATTCTGATTACCCTTTGGTATCTTTTGGCCATTGTATTGTCCGTTCTTCGTCGATGTACTGATTCTGATTGCCTTTTTGATATCTTTTGGCAATTGCATTGTCTGTTCTTCGTCGATTTACTGATTCTGATTACCACTTTGGTATCTTTTGGCCATTGCATTTTCTATTCTTCGTCGATTTACTGATTCTGATTACCACTTTGGTATCTTTTGGCCATTGCATTGTATATTCTTCGTCGATTTACTGATTCTGATTGCCCCTTTGGTATCTTTTGGCCATTGTATTGTCTGTTCTTCGTCGATTTACTGATTCCTATTACCCCTTTGGTATATATTGGCCTTTATATTGTCTGTTCTTCGTCGATTTACTGATTCGGATTGCCCCGTTGGTATCTTTTGGCCATTGTATTGTCTGTTCTTCGTCGATTTACTGATTCTGATTACCCCTTTGGTATCTTTTGGCCATTGTATTTTCTGTTCTTCGTCGATTTACTGATTCTGATTACCCTTTGGTATCTTTTGGCCATTGTATTGTCTGTTCTTCGTCGATTTACTAATGCGGATTGCCCCTTTGGTATCTTTTGGCCATTGTAGTGTATGTTCTTCGTCGATTTACTGATTCTGATTACCCCTTTGGTATCTTTTGGCCATTGTATTGTGTGTTCTTTGTTGATTGACTGATTCTGATTGCCCCTTTGGTATATTTTGGCCATTATATTTTCTGTTCTTCGTCGATTTACCGATTCTGATTACCCCTTTGGTATCTTTTGGCCATTGAATTGTCTATTCTTCGTCGATTTACTAATTCTGATTGCCCCTTTGTTATCTTTTTACCATTGTATTGTCTGTTCTTCATCGATTTACTGATTCTGATTGCCCCTTTGGCATCTTTTGGCCATTGTATTGTCTGTTCTTCGTCGATTTACTAATGCTGATTGCCCCTTTGGTATCTTTTGGCCATTGTATTGTCCTTTCTTCGTCGATTTACTGATTCTGATTACCCCTTTGATATCTTTTGGCCATTGTATTTTCTGTTCTTCGTCGATTTACTGATTCTGATTACCCCTTTGGTATCTTTTGGCCATTGTATTGTCTGTTCTTCGTCGATTTACTGATTCTGATTGCCTTTTTGATATCTTTAGCCCATTGCATTGTCTGTTCTTCGTCGATTTACTGATTCTGATTACCCCTTTGGTACCTTTTGGCCATTGTATTGTCTGTTCTTCGTCGATTTACTTATTCTGATTGCCCCTTTGGTATCCTTTGGCCATTGTATTGTCTGTTCTTCGTCGATTTACTGATTCTGATTACCCCTTTGGTATCTTTTGGCCATTGTATTGTCTGTTCTTCGTCGATTTACTGATTCTGATTACCCCTTTGGTATCTTTTGGCCATTGTATTGTCTGTTCTTCGTCGATTTACTGATTCTGATTACCCCTTTGGTATCTTTTGGCCATTGTATTGTCTGTTCTTCGTCGATTTACTGATTCTGATTGCCCCTTTGGTATCTTTTGGCCATTGTATTGTTTGTTCTTCGTCGATTTACTGATTCTGATTGCACCTTTGGTATCTTTTGGCCATTGCATTGTCTGGTCTTGAGCGATTTACTGATTCTGATTAGCCTTTGGTATCTTTTGGCCATTGCATTTTATGTTCTTCGTCGATTTACTGATTCGGATTGCCCCTTTGGTATCTTTTGGCCATTGTATTGTCTGTTCTTCGTCGATTTACTGATTCTGATTACCCCTTTGGTATCTTTTGGCCATTGTATTTTCTGTTCTTCGTCGATTTACTGATTCTGATTACCCCCTTGGTATCTTTTGGCCATTGTATTGTCTGTTCTTCGTCGATTTACTGATTCGGATTGCCCCTTTGGTATCTTTTGGCCATTGTATTGTCTGTTCTGCGTCGATTTACTGATTCTGATTACCCCTTTGATATCTTTTGGCCTTTGTATTTTCTGTTCTTCGTTGATTTACTGATTCTGATTACCATTTTGGTATCTTTTGGCCATTGTATTGTTTGTTCTTCGTCGATTTACTGATTCTGATTGCCCCTTTGGTATCTTTTGGCCATTGTATTGTCCGTTCTTCGTCGATTTACTGATTCTGATTACCCCTTTGGTATCTTTTGGCCATTGTATTGTCTGTTCCTCGTCGATTTATTGATTCTGATTGCTTTTTTGATATCTTTTGGCCATTGTATTGTCTGTTCTTCGTCAATTTACTGATTCTGATTGTCGCTTTGGTATCTTTTGGCCATTGTATTGTGTTTTCTTCGTCGATTTACTGATTCTGATTGCCCCTTTGGTATCTTTTGACCCTTGTATTGTCTGTTCTTCGTCGATTTACTGATTCTGATTACCTCTTTGGTATCTTTTGGCCATTGTATTGTCTGTTCTTCGTCGATTTACTGATTCTGATTGCCCCTTTGGTATCTTTTGACCATTGTATTGTGTGTTCTTCGTCGATTGACTGATTCTGATTACCCCTTTGGTATCTTTTGGCCATTGTATTGTCTGTTCTTCGTCGATTTACTGATTCTGATTGCCTTTTTGATATCTTTAGCCCATTGCATTGTCTGTTCTTCGTCGATTTACTGATTCTGATTACCCCTTTGGTACCTTTTGGCCATTGTATTGTCTGTTCTTCGTCGATTTACTGATTCTGATTACCCCTTTGGTATCTTTTGGCCATTGTATTGTCTGTTCTTCGTCGATTTACTGATTCTGATTGCCCCTTTGGTATCTTTTGGCCATTGTATTGTCTGTTCTTCGTCAATTTACTTATTCTGATTACCCCTTTGGTATCTTTTGGCCATTGAATTGTCTGTTCTTCGTCGATTTACTGATTCTGATTGCCCCTTTGTTATCTTTTTACCATTGTATTGTCTGTTCTTCATCGATTTACTGATTCTGATTGCCCCTTTGGCATCTTTTGGCCATTGTATTGTCTGTTCCTCGTCGATTTACTAATGCGGATTGCCCCTTTGGTATCTTTTGGCCATTGTATTGTCATTTCTTCGTCGATTTACTGATTCTGATAACCCCTTTGATATCTTTTGGCCATTGTATTTTCTGTTCTTCGTCGATTTACTGATTCTGATTACCCCTTTGGTATCTTTTGGCCATTGTATTGTCTGTTCTTCGTCGATTTACTGATTCTGATTGCCTTTTTGATATCTTTAGCCCATTGCATTGTCTGTTCTTCGTCGATTTACTGATTCTGATTACCCCTTTGGTACCTTTTGGCCATTGTATTTTATGTTCTTCGTCGATATACTTATTCTGATTGCCCCTTTGGTATCCTTTTGCCATTGTATTGTCTATTCTTCGTCGATTTACTGATTCTGATTGCACCTTTGGTATCTTTTGGCCATTGTATTGTCTGTTCTTCGTCGATTTACTGATTCTGATTACCCCTTTGGTATCTTTTGGCCATTGTATTGTCTGTTCATCGTCGATTTACTGATTCTGATTACCCCTTTGGTATCTTTTGGCCATTGTATTGTCTGTTCTTCGTCGATTTACTGATTCTGATTGCCCCTTTGGTATCTTTTGGCCATTGTATTGTCTGTTCTTCGTCGATTTACTGATTCTGATTGCACCTTTGGTATCTTTTGGCCATTGTATTGTCTGGTCTTGAGCGATTTACTGATTCTGATTAGCCTATGGTATCTTTTGGCCATTGTATTTTATGTTCTTCGTCGATTTACTGATTCGGATTGCCCCTTTGGTATCTTTTGGCCATTTTATTTTCTGTTCTTCGTCGATTTACTGATTCTGATTACCCCTTTGGTATCTTTTGGCCATTGTATTGTCTGTTCTTCGTCGATTTACTGATTCGGATTGCCCCTTTGGTATCTTTTGGCCATTGTATTGTCTGTTCTGCGTCGATTTACTGATTCTGATTACCCCTTTGGTATCTTTTGGCCATTGTATGTTCTGTTCTTCGTTGATTTACTGATTCTGATTACCACTTTGGTATCTTTTGGCCATTGTATTGTTTGTTCTTCGTCGATTTACTGATTCTGATTGCCCCTTTGGTATCTTTTGGCCATTGTATTGTCTGTTCTTCGTCGATTTACTGATTCTGATTACCCCTTTGGTATCTTTTGGCCATTGTTTTGTCTGTTCCTCGTCGATTTATTGATTCTGATTGCTTTTTTGATATCTTTTGGCCATTGTATTGTCTGTTCTTCGTCAATTTACTGATTCTGATTGTCGCTTTGGTATCTTTTGGCCATTGTTTTGTGTTTTCTTCGTCGATTTACTGATTCTGATTGCCCCTTTGGTATCTTTTGGCCCTTGTATTGTCTGTTCTTCGTCGATTTACTAATTCTGATTACCTCTTTGGTATCTTTTGGCCATTGTATTGTCTGTTCTTCGTCGATTTACTGATTCTGATTGCCCCTTTGGTATCTTTTGACCATTGTATTGTGTGTTCTTCGTCGATTGACTGATTCTGATTACCCCTTTGGTATCTTTTGGCCATTGTATTGTCTGTTCTTCGTCGATTTACTGATTCTGATTGCCTTTTTGATATCTTTAGCCCATTGCATTGTCTGTTCTTCGTCGATTTACTGATTCTGATTACCCCTTTGGTATCTTTTGGCCATTGTATTTTCTGTTCTTCGTCGATTTACTGATTCTGATTACCCCTTTGGTATCTTTTGGCCATTGTATTGTCTGTTCTTCGTCGATTTATTGATTCGGATTGCCCCTTTGGTATCTTTTGGCCATTGTATTGTCTGTTCTGCGTCGATTTACTGATTCTGATTGCCCCTTTGGTATCTTTTGGCCATGGTATTGTCTGTTCCTCGTCGATTTATTGATTCTGATTGCTTTTTTGATATCTTTTGGCCATTGTATTGTCTGATCTTCGTCAATTTACTGATTCTGATTGTCGCTTTGGTATCTTTTGGCCATTGTATTGTCTGTTCTTCGTCGATTTACTGATTCTGATTGCCCCTTTGGTATCTTTTGGCCATTGTATTTTCTGTTCTTCGTCGATTTACTGATTCTGATTACCCCTTTGGTATCTTTTGGCCATTGTATTGTCTGTTCTTCGTCGATTTATTGATTCTGATTACCCCTTTGGTACCTTTTGGCCATTGTATTGTCTGTTCTTCGTCGATTTACTGATTCTGATTACCCCTTTGGTATCTTTTGGCCATTGTATTTTCTGTTCTTCGTCGATTTACTGATTCTGATTACCCCTTTGGTATCTTTTGGCCATTGTATTGTCTGTTCTTCGTCGATTTATTGATTCGGATTGCCCCTTTGGTATCTTTTGGCCATTGTATTGTCTGTTCTGCGTCGATTTACTGATTCTGATTGCCCCTTTGGTATCTTTTGGCCATTGTATTGTCTGTTCCTCGTCGATTTATTGATTCTGATTGCTTTTTTGATATCTTTTGGCCATTGTATTGTCTGTTCTTCGTCAATTTACTGATTCTGATTGTCGCTTTGGTATCTTTTGGCCATTGTATTGTCTGTTCTTCGTCGATTTACTGATTCTGATTGCCCCTTTGGTATCTTTTGGCCATTGTATTTTCTGTTCTTCGTCGATTTACTGATTCTGATTACCCCTTTGGTATCTTTTGGCCATTGTATTGTCTGTTCTTCGTCGATTTATTGATTCGGATTGCCCCTTTGGTATCTTTTGGCCATTGTATTGTCTGTTCTGCGTCGATTTACTGATTCTGATTGCCCCTTTGGTATCTTTTGGCCATTGTATTGTCTGTTCATCGTCGATTTATTGATTCTGATTGCTTTTTTGATATCTTTTGGCCATTGTATTGTCTGTTCTTCGTCAATTTACTGATTCTGATTGTCGCTTTGGTATCTTTTGGCCATTGTATTGTGTTTTCTTCGTCGATTTACTGATTCTGATTGCCCCTTTGGTATCTTTTGGCCCTTGTATTGTCTGTTCTTCGTCGATTTACTAATTCTGATTACCTCTTTGGTATCTTTTGGCCATTGTATTGTCTGTTCTTCGTCGATTTACTGATTCTGATTGCCCCTTTGGTATCTTTTGACCATTGTATTGTGTGTTCTTCGTCGATTGACTGATTCTGATTACCCCTTTGGTATCTTTTGGCCATTGTATTGTCTGTTCTTCGTCGATTTACTGATTCTGATTGCCTTTTTGATATCTTTAGCCCATTGCATTGTCTGTTCTTCGTCGATTTACTGATTCTGATTACCCCTTTGGTACCTTTTGGCCATTGTATTGTCTGTTCTTCGTCGATTTACTGATTCTGATTACCCCTTTGGTATCTTTTGGCCATTGTATTGTCTGTTCTTCATCGATTTACTGATTCTGATTACCCCTTTGGTATCTTTTGGCCATTGTATTGTCTGTTCTTCGTCGATTTACTGATTCTGATTGCCCCTTTGGTATCTTTTGGCCATTGTATTGTCTGTTCTTCGTCGATTTACTGATTCTGATTGCACCTTTGGTATCTTTTGGCCATTGTATTGTCTGGTCTTGAGCGATTTACTGGTTCTGATTAGCCTTTGGTATCTTTTGGCCATTGTATTTTATGTTCTTCGTCGATTTACTGATTCGGATTGCCCCTTTGGTATCTTTTGGCCATTGTATTGTCTGTTCTTCGTCGATTTACTGATTCTGATTACCCCTTTGTTATCTTTTGGCCATTGTATTTTTTGTTCTTCGTCGATTTACTGATTCTGATTACCCCTTTGGTATCTTTTGGCCATTGTATTGTCTGTTCTTCGTCGATTTACTGATTCGGAATGCCCCTTTGGTATCTTTTGGCCATTGTATTGTCTGTTCTTCGTCGATTTATTGATTCGGATTGCCCCTTTTGTATCTTTTGGCCATTGTATTGTCTGTTCTGCGTCGATTTACTGATTCTGATTGCCCCTTTGGTATCTTTTGGCCATGGTATTGTCTGTTCCTCGTCGATTTATTGATTCTGATTGCTTTTTTGATATCTTTTGGCCATTGTATTGTCTGATCTTCGTCAATTTACTGATTCTGATTGTCGCTTTGGTATCTTTTGGCCATTGTATTGTCTGTTCTTCGTCGATTTACTGATTCTGATTGCCCCTTTGGTATCTTTTGGCCATTGTATTTTCTGTTCTTCGTCGATTTACTGATTCTGATTACCCCTTTGGTATCTTTTGGCCATTGTATTGTCTGTTCTTCGTCGATTTATTGATTCTGATTACCCCTTTGGTACCTTTTGGCCATTGTATTGTCTGTTCTTCGTCGATTTACTGATTCTGATTACCCCTTTGGTATCTTTTGGCCATTGTATTTTCTGTTCTTCGTCGATTTACTGATTCTGATTACCCCTTTGGTATCTTTTGGCCATTGTATTGTCTGTTCTTCGTCGATTTATTGATTCGGATTGCCCCTTTGGTATCTTTTGGCCATTGTATTGTCTGTTCTGCGTCGATTTACTGATTCTGATTGCCCCTTTGGTATCTTTTGGCCATTGTATTGTCTGTTCCTCGTCGATTTATTGATTCTGATTGCTTTTTTGATATCTTTTGGCCATTGTATTGTCTGTTCTTCGTCAATTTACTGATTCTGATTGTCGCTTTGGTATCTTTTGGCCATTGTATTGTCTGTTCTTCGTCGATTTACTGATTCTGATTGCCCCTTTGGTATCTTTTGGCCATTGTATTTTCTGTTCTTCGTCGATTTACTGATTCTGATTACCCCTTTGGTATCTTTTGGCCATTGTATTGTCTGTTCTTCGTCGATTTATTGATTCGGATTGCCCCTTTGGTATCTTTTGGCCATTGTATTGTCTGTTCTGCGTCGATTTACTGATTCTGATTGCCCCTTTGGTATCTTTTGGCCATTGTATTGTCTGTTCCTCGTCGATTTATTGATTCTGATTGCTTTTTTGATATCTTTTGGCCATTGTATTGTCTGTTCTTCGTCAATTTACTGATTCTGATTGTCGCTTTGGTATCTTTTGGCCATTGTATTGTCTGTTCTTCGTCGATTTACTGATTCTGATTGCCCCTTTGGTATCTTTTGGCCATTGTATTTTCTGTTCTTCGTCGATTTACTGATTCTGATTACCCCTTTGGTATCTTTTGGCCATTGTATTGTCTGTTCTTCGTCGATTTATTGATTCGGATTGCCCCTTTGGTATCTTTTGGCCATTGTATTGTCTGTTCTTCGTCAATTTACTGATTCTGATTGTCGCTTTGGTATCTTTTGGCCATTGTATTGTGTTTTCTTCGTCGATTTACTGATTCTGATTGCCCCTTTGGTATCTTTTGGCCCTTGTATTGTCTGTTCTTCGTCGATTTACTAATTCTGATTACCTCTTTGGTATCTTTTGGCCATTGTATTGTCTGTTCTTCGTCGATTTACTGATTCTGATTGCCCCTTTGGTATCTTTTGACCATTGTATTGTGTGTTCTTCGTCGATTGACTGATTCTGATTACCCCTTTGGTATCTTTTGGCCATTGTATTGTCTGTTCTTCGTCGATTTACTGATTCTGATTGCCTTTTTGATATCTTTAGCCCATTGCATTGTCTGTTCTTCGTCGATTTACTGATTCTGATTACCCCTTTGGTACCTTTTGGCCATTGTATTGTCTGTTCTTCGTCGATTTACTGATTCTGATTACCCCTTTGGTATCTTTTGGCCATTGTATTGTCTGTTCTTCATCGATTTACTGATTCTGATTACCCCTTTGGTATCTTTTGGCCATTGTATTGTCTGTTCTTCGTCGATTTACTGATTCTGATTGCCCCTTTGGTATCTTTTGGCCATTGTATTGTCTGTTCTTCGTCGATTTACTGATTCTGATTGCACCTTTGGTATCTTTTGGCCATTGTATTGTCTGGTCTTGAGCGATTTACTGGTTCTGATTAGCCTTTGGTATCTTTTGGCCATTGTATTTTATGTTCTTCGTCGATTTACTGATTCGGATTGCCCCTTTGGTATCTTTTGGCCATTGTATTGTCTGTTCTTCGTCGATTTACTGATTCTGATTACCCCTTTGGTATCTTTTGGCCATTGTATTTTTTGTTCTTCGTCGATTTACTGATTCTGATTACCCCTTTGGTATCTTTTGGCCATTGTATTGTCTGTTCTTCGTCGATTTACTGATTCGGATTGCCCCTTTGGTATCTTTTGGCCATTGTATTGTCTGTTCTGCGTCGATTTACTGATTCTGATTACCCCTTTGGTATCTTTTGGCCATTGTATTTTCTGTTCTTCGTTGATTTACTGATTCTGATTACCCCTTTGGTATCTTTTGGCCATTTTATTGTCTGTTCCTCGTCGATTTATTGATTCTGATTGCTTTTTTGATATCTTTTGGCCATTGTATTGTCTGTTCTTCGTCAATTTACTGATTCTGATTGTCGCTTTGGTATCTTTTGGCCATTGTATTGTGTTTTCTTCGTCGATTTACTAATTCTGATTACCTCTTTGGTATCTTTTGGCCATTGTATTGTCTGTTCTTCGTCGATTTACTGATTCTGATTGCCCCTTTGGTATCTTTTGACCATTGTATTGTGTGTTCTTCGTCGATTGACTGATTCTGATTACCCCTTTGGTATCTTTTGGCCATTGTATTGTCTGTTCTTCGTCGATTTACTGATTCTCATTGCCTCTTTGGTATCTTTTGGCCATTGTATTGTCTGTTCTTCGTCGATTTACTTATTCTGCTCGCCCATTTGGTATCTTTTGGCCATTGTATTGTCTGTTCTTCGTCGATTTTCTGATTATGATTACCCCTTTGGCATCTTTTGGCCATTATATTGTCTGTTCTTCGTCGATTTACTGATTCTGATTACCCCTTAGGTATCTTTTTGCCATTTTATTGTCTGTTCTTCGTCGATTTACTTATTCTGATTGCGCCTTTGGTATCTTTTGACCATTGTATTGTGTGTTCTTCGTCGATTGACTGTTTCTGATTGCCCCTTTGGTATCTTTTGGCCATTGTATTGTTTGTTCTTCGTCGATTTACTGATTCTGATTGCCCCTTTGGTATCTTTTGGCCATTGCATTGTCTGTTCTTCGTCGATTTACTTATTATGATTGCCCCTTTGGTATCTTTTGGCCATTGCATTGTCTGTTCTTCGTCGATTTATTGATTCCGATTACCCCTTTAGTATCTTCCAACTTTTCTTATTTCTTGTCCGTTTAGACTATTAATTAATTGGTTAAGCACTTGTTCGGTGTATATCGCGAGCTGTGAAATATTAGTATTTTTATCTTTAACATGCAGATGACTTTGTATTGACAACTGCTCCGTTGACCTATTGTAGTTTCATTCACCCGGTAACCGATGTTCCGTACACCCACGATCGTCATGCAAGCTGCCAATCTATGTTTTGATAACTCCTTCAAACCTTTGACCGTTTTACAAATCAGCAGCATATTTTGTTTTATTTGTTAATCGATTTATCATGTATCTCATGATAATTGTAACTATGAATGAACCTATACGTTTTCTTTGTAAACATGTTATTTTGTACTGTCATTTGGAATTTAAAATTTAATGGTGCACTAGTTTTGATTTAGATTTCATCATAGTGATTATATGTACTTTCCTCCCATTGTCTCTGGTAGTTGCCAATTTTCTATCGTGCTGTTTTTGTGACTCTCGTAAATGGATAATTCATGTTATTTCGAAGGATAGTCATGTGCTCGGTCATTGGTACTGTTTGTGGTGTTATAGTGTTCTCGTAGACGTTGGATGGTGCATACATTACAGTTAAATGCCTGAGGAAAGAGTTGAGGCCGTTGCCAATCATTAAATAATCCAATAACCTGTTCTCATTGTTCACAACTGAGTCGTGACATTAGTCTGTCGTTCAATAGCGATACTGACTACATGTGTCTTCATAAAGCTGTGTTCAGTAGGATGTTTATTGTTTTAGTGCTTTGAAACGCGTTCCAGGCGACCGTTTCACTAAAGTGATCGTAAATCGTAAGTCTAAGATCACTCTTAAGATTTCCTTACGTGCACGTATACGTGCGTTTCACTAAACTAGTCCTAAAGTTAAGAGTTACGACTTACGACTTGCGACAAGTAACATCTCCTATAATGGAGGTAAAAAGATATTATATTGTATCATATATTTTTTATATAATAAACCCAACAGCTCAACAGCTGATTAGGGTGGCTCAATGAGTTAGGTCGTTGGATCTAACAACTGGTACAAGCCTATCCCCACTACGGAGTGGGTTGGCGCCCGGCTTTGTAAATTACAAAAAGGGTGCACTCGATTCGCAGCCGATATAGCTGAAATACTGCTGAAAGTGGCGTTAGGACATCAAAAAATCAAATCAAAAGCTGATTACATTAATAATCACATTTTAAATGTGATTAAATACATTTTTAATATTCAACTAATTATAAAACTCCAAAGTGATTTTTTAAATGAATAAACCAAAGCTATCAGGAAAAAATGGTAAGTGTAAAAATTTACTGAAATTTGAAAAGAAATTTTTGTTATGGAATATATTTTAACAAATTTCATGCTATATGTAAGGGGAAATTTAAAAAATGTGACCATATATATTTGGCAATACATTCACATTCTGCACTAATATTCCGTTTGCGGTGCATTTTAATTGCGCGGAAAAAAATCCTACATTTGCGTGAAGAACTTCAACACATGACAAGTGTGCGGATTTTTTTTACCTTTCTTTAAAGTACAATTCGTATTTTCATAATATTTTATAGTTTTTATAAACACTGATGCAGCAACTTCGTTTTTAACTCTTTATTGACTTCTTTCGCCAGCCAGAAATTACTTAATCTGTAATCCATGCCCACCACAGTGAGGGTTAGGATTTGGGTAGTTTTATTGCATCACTATATTCACGCATATAAAATAATGTTTCATCAACACATAAAACAACAAAAATACACATCTTATAATATCAAACCTTAACATGTATATGTACTGTTGATTTATATTCATAGTGAGTGTTTAAGGCTTCATATAATCAATAAAAACTACCAATGAATTTTAACATTTGGACTGCTAGATTATCTGTTGCCTTTAAAATTATTGGTTTTTTTTATACATGTATGTTACACTATTTTTTTTTAATTTATATTTCATATATTTGTATAGATGTTATTCTTATATTTTTTGTTTTCATTTTAAAGGCTGACCAAAGAGGCGAATAATCCATATTGCATCGTCAGTCGTGCTGCAAAATGCAGAAAATATTATGAGTAAATCAAATATATTCTAAATAACAGGTAATCCGCGCAAATGTAAAAAAAACGTCTCGGGTATATTTTACGGGCAATTGTAATGCTCTTTCTCCGTGGAAAAATGATACCTGGCTGTTAATCCTCAAATCCAGAACTGATAGAAAGTACACTGAAACAAACAATAATGTGTAGCTGTTTTAATGATTTTTTATGGCTCTCGAAATATCAAAAATGTTGCTGCATCTAATATTTATTGATTGCTTCGTTTGATTAATGTTCATATTAAAAAAAAATATAGATAGCAATTCTTCTCTTTAAAAATAGGTTTACGATTTACGACTTACGTGTACCTTCCACCACTCTTAACTTTGCGATCACTTTTTATCGTAAGTCGTAAATCCTAACTATTAGTGAAACGGTAGTAACTCTTAAGAGTACACTTACGTCTACGTTTACGACTTACGACCTTTAGTGAAACGGTCGCCAGATCCATATCGAGAACCAATAGCTTAGTTAAAGTACGCAGTTAACCGTAAAATGTTTTATTATACAGACAATTTACCTGTTCTATACAAAATTATAAAATTTTGTGTCTAGAATGATTTTTGTTTGATAAACTTTGAAAAAGACGACGTTTCTTCTGCGGTTCAGAGTGTATATAAAGCTAACACTGTGATGTTCCTGCCTGCATCTAGGTACAGTTAGTGCTTTGTACTGTATTGACGTTTCAACATCTTAATATATTTAACATCTGATACCATTATTTGGTTTGAGTTAATCTACTCTAGACTGGTACTTTTATGTCATATTACTTATTAGATGTCTAATGTCGCTGTAGTTCTGCTGTATCTATGGTAATTCCTATTTTTGATCATCTCTATAGATTATGTCGCTGTAGTTCTGCTGTAACTATGGTAATTCCTATTTTTGATCATCTCTATAGATTATGTTGCTGTCTAGTTTTGTTATTTTATAAATATTCGGTCGTTTTTAACTCTGGTGTTGATATATGTTAACATTTGGCCAGACGACTGCTTAATCTAGTGTTGAACTTGCTATATTTTAACGGACTAAATTTGTTGTTGATTTTTATTAACATTTTACCCGTTGTGTTATTCGGTGATGATTTTGGGTTCGCATTTACTCAGTTGTTTTAAGCTGGTGTTGAAGTTAGTCAATATCTTGCCAGCAGTTAACTCTAATGTCGATTATTGCATACATTTTCCCGCTGTTAGCAAACGTTTGAAGGTACAAAAGGAGTAATCGGAAGCCAAAAATCGAAGGACAGACACCACAATGGCCAAAAGAAAAAAAAGGCGAAAAGGACAAACAACGGCTCAGCAAAAACAAATAGAGACAGAAAACTATAGAGACCGGGCCACACAAACCTCACTATAAACCGGAGGTGAACTCAAGTACTCCGAAGGGGAATTAGTCCCCGTTCTACATATGACAACTGCCATGTTAATCGTGTTGCTAACCCTGTAATAATTCATGACAGAGACAGGTACGGATTATGATTATGACAGACGAAATACAGATGTTCCGTAACGGTTAACTTTCGAAGTGATGACTTCAACGTAGCCCCTAAGAACCCTTGTTGCTTCCTAGTTAGCAGCAATTATTTATTAAGGAAATCATTATATGAAACAAATGCCCTGAAATATCGTATCAAACGAGAGATATATACTCCATATGCAGGTACTGCTGGAATGTTGCTACATATACATGTAAATGCAAAATTGAAATGATCTCTTTTGTCGTAAAGTTCTGTTCTTAATCGGTCTTCACTGTGAATTTCGAAAAGTAGGATAAGGCATGAAGCAAACCCAGCTGTATCTGTGGTATCCTTTACTTCAAGTTCCATTGGATAGATACGATCAACAAAATCATGGAACATAGAATTGTTTAGCGATGGGTGAAATTAAAGTACTAGCTTCTTTCCGTTTTTCTTGAGAAGTCCCTGCGTGAAGTCTACCTCGTACGAATACAGAAACAAGTCGGTAAGAATAGGAGCATAGTTGGTCCCCATAGGAATACCGACTGTCGGTTGAAAAATACGGATTCACCAAGCATAACAAATATGTTGTCAATCACAAACTTGAGTGTGTCGATGATATTAGTTTCAGAGAACTAGTAGAATCAGAGTGGGTTCTGTACAATATGTTACATTAGTGTAGTGGGTATTTTCTGAATTTCACACCTTGCTATTTTGGTGTCTATATTGTTGTATCAATTAAATTAATCAAGACAAATGTTATTCTCACAGGACATGTTGATTAAGCTAAGCGTAGACGTGGAATTACTTAATTTCAAAAATGGGTAAATATCATTTCAATAATCATTTTAATTAAAGAAGACAACCCCTGCTTCCTTTTGCTTACCTGCTACTTTTCAAGTGAAATTTTACTTCTTTTTAAACATTTTGACCTCAGTGCCGAATTTGATTGAAACAGGTCAAAAATTCCATTCATAAATTGTGTTATAATAAACTTTTCTTGATTTGATGTTTTTATATGAGGCGTTACATAATTAAAAAAACACTGCATTTTGTATTGTGCTTGTGGTGTTCATTAACATTATGTTGCATATAACATGGATATGTATTATTTAATCTTCTTGTGAAAATGGTGTAACCCGAAGATGTTTGATTCTATTTTAACATTCAAAAATCCTAGACTTGATCATCGCTTGCTTAATACTACTTCTTGGACAAGCCTTATTTACAACAAACTGCTTTGTCTTATATCACTTGTAATTCGTTTATCAAGGCTTCTTCAGATATACCAGAATAGCAAGAGGAACAACAATAATCAAAATGACATTGTACGAGTTTCCGTGTGTCAGCAAATAGACAATTTGCTTTTCTTTGCATAAACATCAAACGACAATTAACATTTTTAAATAATAGTGTTTGCTGTTCTTTCACCAGATACACTTTGGTCTATTGCAATACCTAAATATTTAGCATTGCTTTGTGATATTATTACACGACTATTACAAATAATTTACAATTCTGTTGTGGTTTTTAAACATCTCTTTGGATAAAAAACAACGCGTTCAGTCTGACCAAGGAATAGAGAAAGATGGTTGAATACTACATTATTTCAGTTCTTATTATCTTTGTCTTTCAAAAAATCGGTAAAGAACTGAAATAATGTAGTATTCAACCATCTTTCTCTATTCCTTGATCAGATTAAACGCGTTCTTGTTGATGCAAAGAGAGGATTTAAAATTATGTGTAGTTTTTTGTAGATCATTATTTGTCTTTTGTGAAATTTTATCCTTTAGCCACTGTATTGCCTCTCCTCATATTCATGATTTCTGATTATCCCTTTGGTATTCTCAAACTTTTCTCACAAATAGCCATGGTTAAACTAATGGACAACCGTAGCTTACAACTGATTTGTGGTGGATTTGGTCATCTTTTCAGTTAGTTTTGTTTCTCCTCTTTCTGGGTCTGGTGTGCACATTGTTGCCAGTGTCTTTAGCTCGTCCATTCTTGATGATTGCGCATTCTAATGTTTCCTTACACTCAACCAATGGTTACTCAATGAATTTAACTTCTTTGCTATCTACTATTTTGGTTTTCGCTCAAAGTTGTTCCCGTTTTTGTTGTTGTTGTTGTCAAAAGTAATTATGCTGCCATGAGAATAATAGTATAAATACTATACATACTATATGCATTACCGTATAGTTATTAAATTATTAATATATCTTCAATGTTTAAGGTGTGTTTTTCTATATATACAAAACTGTACTTATTTATTAATTAGAGTCATATTCATCTCATGTAGATTTTATTTCGTTGTACTACATACAGCATCTGTGTCAATAATCGTCAATTCAAATGTGCTAAACCTGTCATAGAACATTAATACAAATATCGACATGTAATCAGCTTATGTGGTGGTGTTAAATTACTAAGTCATATAAATATCTGTTAACAACGTACTTATATCACGATTATTATTTATTATTCAGGTTAAACAGATTTGTAGTTTATGCGTGGCATCATCTGGAAGAAGATGTTTATTCCTATCTATAGGTCAAACTCATCCTAACATGTGTATGTTCAAAATCTTAGTAGGAGAAGATAGGGATGCAAATGAACTTCAGAGACTATCCAACATTACACTTCGACACAAATTAAAGTAAAAGGAGCAGCTTGTAGTAAGAAAGGATATGGATGTAAATGAACATGAAAGACTATCTAACATTACACTTAGATACAAGTAAAGGAACAGCTTGTAGTAAGAAAGGATATGGATGTACATGGACATGAGAGACTATCCAACATTACACTTAGACACAAAAAAAGGAACAGCTTTTAGTAAGAAAGGATATGGATGTACATGGACATGAAAGACTACCAAACAGTACACTTAGATACAAGTAAAGGAACAGCTTGTAGTAAGAAAGGATATGGATGCACATGGACATGAGAGACTATCCAACATTACACTTATATACAGGAAAAGGAACAGCTTGTAGTAAGAAAGGATATGGATGTACATGGACATGAAAGACTATCTAACAGTACACTTAGATACAAGTAAAGGAACAGCTTGTAGTAAGAAAGGATATGGATGTACATGGACATGAGAGACTACAAAACATTACACTTAGATACAAATAAAGGATCAGCTTGTAGTAAGAAAAGATATAGATGAACATGGACATGAGATACTATTAAACAGTACACTTAGACACAAATGTACAGGAACAGCTTGTAGTAAGAAAGGATATGGATGTACATGGACATGAGACTATTCAACATTACACTTAGACACAAATATACAGGAACAGCTTGGAGTAAGAAAGGATTTGGATGTACATGGACATGAGAGACTATCCAACATTACACCTAGACACAAATGTACAGGAACAGCTTGTAGTATGAAAGGATATGGATGTACATGGACATGAGAGACTATGAAACATTACACTTAGACACAAATGTACAGGAGCAGCTTGTATTAAGAAAGGATATGGATGTACATGGACATGAGAGACTACCCAACATTACACTTAGACACCAATGTACAGAAACAGCGAGTAGTATGAAATGATATGGATGTACATGGATATGAGAGACTATCAAACATTACACTTAGACACAAATGTACAGGAACAGCTTGTAGTAAGAAAGGATATGAATGCACATGGACATGAGAGATTACCTAACATTACACTTAGATACAAATAAAGGATCAGCTTGTAGTAAGAAAAGATATGGATGAATATGGACATGAGAGACTATCCAACATTACACTTAGATACCAGTAAAGGAACAGGTTGTAGTAAGAAAGGATATGGATGCACATGGACATGAAAGATTATCTAACATTACACTTAGATACAAGTAAAGGAACAACTTGTAGTAAGAAAGGATATGGATGTAAATGAACATGAAAGACTACCAAACAGTACACTTAGATACAAGTAAAGGAACAACTTGTAGTAAGAAAGGACTATTCAACATTACACTTAGACAAAAATGTACAGGAACAGCTTGTAGTAAGAAATGATATGGATGTTCGTGGACATGAGAAAATATCTAACATTACAACTAGGCACAAATGTCCAGGAACAGCTTGGAGTAAGAAAGGATTTGGATGTACATGGACATGAGAGACTATCCAACATTACACCTAGACACAAATGTACAGGAACAGCTTGTAGTAAGAAAGGATATGGATGTACATGGACATGAGAGATTACCCAACATTACACTTAGACACAAATGTACAGGAACAGCTTGTAGTATGAAAGGATATGGACGTACATGGACATGAGAGACTATGCAACATTACACTTAGACACAAATGTACAGGAACAGCGTGTAGTAAGAAAGGATATGGATATACATGGACATGAGAGATTACCCAACATTACACTTAGACACAAATGTACAGGAACAGCTTATTGTATGAAAGGATATGGATGTACATGGACATGAGAGACTATCCAAAATTACGCTTAGACACAAATGTACTGGAGCAGCTTGTATTAAGAAAGGATATGGGTGTACATGGACATGAGAGTACCCAACATTACACTTAGACACAAATGTACAGGAGCAGCTTGTAGTAAGAAAGGATATGGATGTACATGGACATGAGAGACTACCCAACATTACACTTAGACACAAATGTACAGGAGCAGCTTGTAGTACGAAAGGATATGGATGTACATGGACATGAGAGACTACCCAACATTACACTTAGACACAAATGTACAGGAGCAGCTTGTAGTAAGAAAGGATATGGATGTACATGGACATGAGAGACTACCCAACATTACACTTAGACACAAATGTACAGGAACAGCTTGTAGTATGAAAGGATATGGATGTACATGGACATGAGAAATTACCTAACATTACACTTAGATACAAATGTACAGGAACAGCTTGAAGTAAGAAAGGATATGGATGTACATGAACATGAGAGATTATCCAACATTACACTTAGATACATATTAAAGTAAAAGGACAGTGCTCTTATTGCTGTTCTAAATTTCATCGTGACAATAGGATCGTCAATAATCAGCATATATCATACCCTTAAATGAGCGTGAAACGGCCCCCAGTCTTCTTCACGGTCCCTAGTCTTTAGTTGAGTGGTACTCTTTACCTCTGTCAGTAAACGTCACGGCCCCCAGTCTTCTTCAAGGCCCCTAGTCTTTAGTTGAGTGGTACTCTTTACCTCTGTCAGTAAATGTCACGGCCCCCAGTCTTCTTCAAAGCCCCTAGTCTTTAGTTGAGTGGTACTCTTTACCTCTGTCAGTAAACGTCACATCTAGGAATCATTGACGTTCTAATATTATTAGGTGCATATAATTGAGCAATCTTGTATTTCCCAGATTCGACTTTATCGCTAAGAAAGCAAAGTACATTCGTCTTTGTGCACATCATCACATTAAGAGGTTTCAAGTACAGAAAAAACAGCCACATATACAACTGTTTGTTTTTTTTGACATACATTGTATATTGTAGTCTGTAAAACTCTGTACTTATTTAACAATGAAGATAATTAAATGTCATTTTAGACACAAAATTGAATCCTCTCATATTCTTTCATCTTTCTATAAAGATGCCATGTAATTTCCATTTAAAATCAATGTACAAACGTTTTAATTCCTAGTAATAAAGGCAATACGTCTTTCATATATGAGTTGATCAAATTACTATACGCGAATCTTCATATCATAGTAATTAAACAGGGATGCCCATTTTAAAATGTAGAAAGAATTGCTCGTACACATTCTTTGTGACGAAGGAATGGAATAACAGAACGATAACACTATGTCTGCCCTAATAAGGGAAGGACATGATTAGTGAAACAAATATGGTGATTGTTAAAGCCATATGCATGACAAGTTTGAAAATATCAAAGGGGCATAGGCAATTTGTGGAATGGTTTTGAGAAATGTAATCCAATATTATATAGTCTCAACAACAACAAAGTCATTCTTCTATTCACTCTCTGTTCTGTCAGAAGTAGTAGTAGAGAATCAATCTTCTATTCACTCTCTGTTCTGTCAGAAGTAGTAGTAGAGAATCATTCTTCTATTCACTCTCTGTTCTGTCAGAAGTAGTAGTAGAGAATCATTCTTCTATTTACTCTCTGTTCTGTCAGAAGTAGTAGTAGAGAATCATTCTTCTATTCACTCTCTGTTCTGTCAGAAGTAGCTTAGTAGAGAAGCATTCTTCTATTCACTCTCTGTTCTGTCAGAAGTAGCTTAGTAGAGAATCATTCTTCTATTCACTCTCTGTTCTGTCAGAAGTAGTAGTAGAGAATCATTCTATTCACTCTCTGTTCTGTCAGCAGTAGTAGTAGAAATCATTCTTCTATTCACTCTCTGTTCTGTCAGAAGTAGTAGTAGAAATCATTCTTCTATTCACTCTCTGTTCATTCAGCGATTAGTAGTAGTAGAAAATCATTCTTCTATTCACTCTCTGTTCTGTCAGCGGTAGTAGTAGTAGAGAATCAATCTTCTATTCACTCTCTGTTCTGTCAGAAGTAGTAGTAGAAATCATTCTTCTATTCACTCTCTGTTCATTCAGCGGTAGTAGTAGTAGAAAATCATTCTTCTATTCACTCTCTGTTCTGTCAGCGGTAGTAGTAGTAGAGAATCATTCTTCTATTTACTCTCTGTTCTGTCAGAAGTAGTAGTAGAGAATCATTCTTCTATTCACTCTCTGTTCTGTCAGAAGTAGCTTAGTAGAGAAGCATTCTTCTATTCACTCTCTGTTCTGTCAGAAGTAGCTTAGTAGAGAATCATTCTTCTATTCACTCTCTGTTCTGTCAGAAGTAGTAGTAGAGAATCATTCTATTCACTCTCTGTTCTGTCAGCAGTAGTAGTAGAAATCATTCTTCTATTCACTCTCTGTTCTGTCAGAAGTAGTAGTAGAAATCATTCTTCTATTCACTCTCTGTTCATTCAGCGATTAGTAGTAGTAGAAAATCATTCTTCTATTCACTCTCTGTTCTGTCAGCGGTAGTAGTAGTAGAGAATCAATCTTCTATTCACTCTCTGTTCTGTCAGAAGTAGTAGTAGAAATCATTCTTCTATTCACTCTCTGTTCATTCAGCGGTAGTAGTAGTAGAAAATCATTCTTCTATTCACTCTCTGTTCTGTCAGCGGTAGTAGTAGTAGAGAATCATTCTTCTATTTACTCTCTGTTCTGTCAGAAGTAGTAGTAGAGAATCATTCTATTCACTCTCTGTTCTGTCAGAAGTAGTAGTAGAGAATCATTCTTCTATTCACTCTCTGTTCTGTCAGAAGTAGTAGTAGAGAATCATTCTTCTATTCACTCTCTGTTCTGTCAGAAGTAGTAGTAGAGAATCATTCTTCTATTCACTCTCTGTTCTGTCAGAAGTAGTAGTAGAGAATCAATCTTCTATTCACTCTCTGTTCTGTCAGAAGTAGTAGTAGAGAATCATTCTTCTATTCACTCTCTGTTCTGTCAGAAGTAGTAGTAGAGAATCATTCTTCTATTCACTCTCTGTTCTGTCAGAAGTAGTAGTAGAGAATCAATCTTCTATTCACTCTCTGTTCTGTCAGAAGTAGTAGTAGAAATCATTCTTCTATTCACTCTCTGTTCTGTCAGAAGTAGTAGTAGAGAATCATTCTTCTATTTACTCTCTGTTCTGTCAGAAGTAGTTGTAGAGAATCATTCTTCTATTCACTCTCTGTTCTGTCAGAAGTAGTAGTAGAAATCATTCTTCTATTCACTCTCTGTTCTGTCAGAAGTAGTGGTAGAGAATCAATCTTCTATTCACTCTCTGTTCTGTCAGAAGTAGTAGTAGAGAATCATTCTTCTATTCACTCTCTGTTCAGTCAGATGTAGTAGTAGAGAATCATTCTTCTATTCACTCTCTGTTCTGTCAGAAGTAGTAGTAGAGAATCATTCTTCTATTCACTCTCTGTTCAGTCAGAAGTAGTAGTAGAGAATCATTCTTCTATTCACTCTCTGTTCTGTCAGAAGTAGTAGTAGAGAATCAATCTTCTATTCACTCTCTGTTCTGTCAGAAGTAGTAGTAGTAGAGAATCATTCTTCTATACACTCTCTGTTCTGTCAGAAGTAGTAGTAGAGAATCATTCTTCTATTCACTCTCTGTTCTGTCAGATGTAGTAGTAGAGAATCATTCTTCTATTCACGCTCTGTTCTGTCAGAAGTAGTGGTAGAGAATCATTCTTCTATTCACTCTCTGTTCTGTCAGAAGTAGTAGTAGAGAATCATTCTTCTATTCACTCGCTGTTCTGTCAGAAGTAGTAGTAGAGAATCATTCTTCTATTCACTCTTTGTTCTGTCAGAAGTAGTAGTAGAGAATCAATCTTCTATTCACTCTCTGTTCTGTCAGAAGTAGTAGTAGAGAATCATTTTTCTATTCACTCTCTGTTCTGTCAGAAGTAGTAGTAGAGAATCAATCTTCTATTCACTCTTTGTTCTGTCAGAAGTAGTAGTAGAGAATCATTCTTCTATTCACTCTTTGTTCTGTCAGAAGTAGTAGTAGAGAATCATTCTTCTATTCACTCTCTGTTCAGTCAGAAGTAGTTGTAGAGAATCATTCTTCTATTTACTCTCTGTTCTGTCAGAAGTAGTAGTAGAGAATCATTCTTCTATTCACTCTCTGTTCTGTCAGAAGTAGTTGTAGAGAATCATTCTTCTATTTACTCTCTGTTCTGTCAGAAGTAGTAGTAGAGAATCATTCTTCTATTCACTCTCTGTTCTGTCAGAAGTAGTTGTAGAGAATCATTCTTCTATTCACTCTCTGTTCTGTCAGAAGTAGTAGTAGAGAATCAATCTTCTATTCACTCTTTGTTCTGTCAGAAGTAGTAGTAGAGAATCATTCTTCTATTTACTCTCTGTTCTGTCAGAAGTAGTAGTAGAGAATCATTCTTCTATTCACTCTCTGTTCTGTCAGAAGTAGTTGTAGAGAATCATTCTTCTATTCACTCTCTGTTCTGTCAGAAGTAGTAGTAGAGAATCATTCTTCTATTTACTCTCTGTTCTGTCAGAAGTAGTAGTAGAGAATCATTCTTCTATTCACTCTCTGTTCTGTCAGAAGTAGTTGTAGAGAATCATTCTTCTATTCACTCTTTGTTCTGTCAGAAGTAGTAGTAGAGAATCATTCTTCAATTCACTCTCTGTTCTGTCAGAAGTAGTAGTAGAGAATCATTCTTCTATTCACTCTCTGTTCTGTCAAAAGTAGTAGTAGAGAATCATTCTTCTATTCACTCTCTGTTCTGTCAGAAGTAGTAGTAGAGAATCATTCTTCTATTCACTCTCTGTTCTGTCAGAAGTAGTAGTAGAGAATCATTCTTCAATTCACTCTCTGTTCTGTCAGAGGTAGTAGTAGAGAATCATTCTATTCACTCTCTGTTCTGTCAGAAGTAGTAGTAGAAATCATTCTTATATTCACTCTCTGTTCTGTCAAAAGTAGTAGTAGAAATCATTCTTCTATTCACTCTCTTTTCTGTTAGAAGTAGTAATAGTAGAGAATCATTATTCTATTCACTCTCTGTTCTGTCAGAAGTAGTAGTAGAGAATCATTCTTCTATTCACTCTCTGTTCTGTCAGAAGTAGTAGTAGAGAATCATTCTTCTATTCACTTTCTGTTCTGTCAGAAGTAGTAGTAGAGAATCATTCTATTCACTCTCTGTTCTGTTAGAAGTAGTAGTAGAAATCATTCTTATATTCACTCTCTGTTGTCAGAAGTAGTAGTAGAAATCATTCTTCTATTCACTCTCTGTTCTGTCAGCGGTAGTAGTAGTAGAGAATCATTCTATTCACTCTCTCTTCTGTCAGAAGTATTAGTAGATAATCATTTTTCTATTCACTCTCTGTTCTGTCAGAAGTAGTAGTAGAGAATCATTCTTCTATTCACTCTCTGTTCTGTCAGAAGTAGTAGTAGAGAATCATTCTTCTATTCACTCTCTGTTCTGTCAGAAGTAGTAGTAGAGAATCATTCTTCTATTTACTCTCTGTTCTGTCAGAAGTAGTAGTAGTAGAGAATCATTCTTCTATTCACTCTTTGTTCTGTCAGAAGTAGTAGTAGTAGAGAATCATTCTTCTATTCACTCTCTGTTCTGTCAGAGGTAGTAGTAGAGAATCATTCTTCTATTCACTCTCTGTTCTGTCAGAAGTAGTAGTAGAGAATCATTCTTCTATTCACTCTCTGTTCTGTCAGAAGTAGTAGTAGTAGAGAATCATTCTTCTATTCACTCTCTGTTCTGTCAGAAGTAGTAGCAGAGAATCAATCTTCTATTCACTCTCTGTTCTGTCAGAAGTAGTAGTAGAGAATCATTCTTCTATTCACTCTCTGTTCTGTCAGAAGTAGTAGTAGAGAATCATTCTTCTATTCACTCTCTGTTCTGTCAGAAGTAGTAGTAGAGAATCATTCTTCTATTCACTCTCTGTTCTGTCAGAAGTAGTAGTAGAGAATCAATCTTCTATTCACTCTCTGTTCTGTCAGAAGTAGTAGTAGAGAATCATTCTTCTATTCACTCTCTGTTCTGTCAGAAGTAGTTGTAGAGAATCATTCTTCTATTCACTCTTTGTTCTGTCAGAAGTAGTAGTAGAGAATCATTCTTCTATTCACTCTCTGTTCTGTCAGAAGTAGTAGTAGAGAATCATTCTTCTATTCACTCTCTGTTCTGTCAGAAGTAGTTTAGTAGAGAACAGATATGAACAAGTGAGTGAGGAGACGACCATCAAGACGTCCCCTGCTGGTTTACAAATCCAGTGCTTCTGATAACTTCAAACACATTTCTATCCTTTAACTTGTTGCTCTCTGTGGTTTAGTGCAGTGCAATAATACCATAAGTTCGTCCGTCACTATCCTATCCATAATTATACAAATTCGAAAGAGTTATTTCTCTCAGCCCTCTGGCTTCGGGAAATAATGCATTCTCAATTTGATAATTATAAATATTAACTTTTCATGAAGGCCATTGTTGTATATCATATTTCTCAGCCAAAGAGAGAGACTGTCCTGTAGATGGGTCGTCCGATTCGGAAGATGATAATGACATCCCCCTTCCTATGTTTAAGAAATAAAGTTCATGGATTCCAAAACCCAGCAAAAATACAACTTTAGAATCCTTTCTTGATTTAGTCAAAAATGATGTCCAAACAGCAACCAGCACGAACATACCAACCCATAACAACCTCACTCCAGCAGAAAAAGGTGCGCTACAAGAATTAAAGGAAAGGGATGACATTGTCATAAAGTCAGCAGACAAGGGTAGCGCAATTGTTGTTATGGACAAAGTAGATTATTTAGAGGAGGCAAACAGACAACTGACGGATGAAAGATTTTACAAAAAACTGGACTCTGACCCCACGGAAGAATTCAGCACAAAAATAACACAGGTGCTAAAAATTATGAAAGAAAATAGTCATATCGACAAGAACACTTTCGATTATTTGAAACCAGACAAACCCAAAGTCGGACGCTTCTATCTATTACCTAAAATTCATAAAGTCAACAACACCGGGAGACCCATTGTTTCAGCAAATGGGCACCCCACAGAAAAAATCTCCGAATTCGTCGATTTTCACCTTCGACCTCTGTAGAAGCGTTACCCTCACATTTGAAAGACATTTGAAAGACACCACTGGTTATCTTCAAAAAATGGAATCCATGAACCCCCTTCCTTCGGGGACCATTCTTGTTTCGATGGACGTTACGTCATTATACACTAACATCCCACATAATGACGGTATCGAAGCATGTCGAGAGGCCTGGGACCAAAGAGCCGTTAAAGAACCACCAACGGAATGTCTTGTCCAGTTGCTCACATTGGTACTGAATCATAACAATTTTACATTTAATGGAGAGCATTTTTTTACAAATCAACGAACAGCTATGGGAACAAAGATGGCACCTTCATACGCCAACATCTTCATGGGGAAACTTGAAAAACTAATCATACAATCTGCACCTCACAAGCCACTTTCCTGGTTTCGTTTCATAGACGACGTTGACATGAAGTGGACCGAGTCGGAAGAAAACCTCAATCGTTTCTTTGACCATGCCAGCAATGTTCACCCCACTATAAAATTCACCCATGAAACATCTAGAAATAACATCTCCTTTCTGGATACTTACACCACCTGTGAAAATGGTATTATGTCAACTGACATATACAACAAACCGACAGATAAACATCAGTACCTGTCCCCACAGAGTTGTCATCCTAAACATTGCACCAAAAGTATTCGTACAGCCAAGCTCTCCGAATCAAACGCATCTGCTCCAACGAACAAACCACCAAAAAACGGCTTGGGGAACTGAAATGTCATCTGAAAAAGAGGGGTTACAACAATGCGAGCATTAACCATTGTTTTAACAAAGCAAGTGGTATTGACAGAAAAGACCTCATCCAATATAAAGAAAAGAACGCGAACAACAGAGTGCCATTTGTCATCACATACTATCCTGCGCTCAGTAATTTATCCAGCATCGTTCGTGAGCACTGGACAACCATACAAAAACACCCAGAACTGTGTAAAATCTTCAAAGAACCACCCGTCTTGGCCTTCAGGAAACCCAAAAGTTTGAAAGACATCTTGGTGAGAGCTGACATCTCCCCTCGATCTGCCTACAATGGTCAGTGTCAAAAATGTGATTCGAGACGATGTATGACGTGCAAAAACATCCAATGCACACAAAAATTCAGCAGCACACATACAGGAGAAAAATTCATCATATACTGGAATGCCAACTGCAAGACAGAAAATATTATCGACCTCCTGGAATGTGCAATTTGTGGTCTTCAATACATCGGAGAAACTAAACAGCAACTAAGTAAACGCTTGAATGGCCACAGAAGCGATGCAAATTGCAAACCTGACCTTCCACTCAGCAGACATCTCAGATCGACGGGCCACCATGATTCTTTTGGCAAACTGAAGGTCACCATAATTTACCATAACCCCAAGTGGGATGATAAAAGCAGACAGGAAAGGGAAAGCTTCTGGATTAGAAAACGTAAGACCTTATCACCGAATGGAATCAATGAGAAAAAGTAATATCCTCTCTTGACTCCTATTCGTGTTGATCTCCTCCAGTCGTATTAGGACATACAGTTTGCTCTATTGGCCCAAAGTATATATTCCACACTGTGGCGGGCCGTTTTTTTTAATGAGTTTGGGTATTATACCGTGTTCAACAATATTTTGACAGTGCTATTTGATACATTTACCAATAATGTCTCATTTTTATATTTATTTTTATTTCTAATTTAACATTTATTTAAATGTGTAGCCCTATTGTATATTTATATTATTGTTATTGTACTTTTATTAATTTATATGTAGGATTTCCATTCTTTTATGCATGTAGTTTCATATGTGCATCTTCTGGTTCTTTTGTGCCGTACATGGACCGTCAAAAACCTTTTTTTGAAATTTGAAAAGTCGCTATATTGTTTCGAGATTTTATTTAATTAGACATTGATAAAGTCCCTCGGTGGGACGAACATTTTGTCATTCAACGAAGTGTTTAATTCTTTATCACTTTGTTTTGTGTACTTGGTGTTGTTTTACAAACCATTTTAGACGTCTATAATTGTTTTACTTGTATAGTATCGTTATACCGTAACGATCCAACACCCCGTAAGATTGATCGTTGACTGGTTTTTCAGACGTTGTATACGTCTGATAAATTAAACGAAACAGTGTTAGAATTAGATCTTTGAGCTGGCAAATGTTTGTTCTTCCCTCGACGGGATTTGAACTCACACCATTGATACACTACATCACCAATCGGTTAGCCTTATGTCCAGCGCCCTAGGCCACTGGGCCACATCCGATATATAAAAAATATAGCTTCAATAGTCGAAGTGTTACCTTGTCTCTTAAGGAAATATAGAGATAGACGTAAGATATGTGTCTAAGCGTGTGTAGATGGTACATATATACTTAATATTATAATATATATATGTATATATATATTATAACTGAACTATTGTTAAAAGTGGCGTCAAACAAAAAAGCAAACATACATTGATGCACTACTTCGAAACTGCTAAGCAACTGGTATAACGAATATCCTCTTTAAAACAGTAAGAACTAAGCCCACATTTAATTGTTTAGTGTTGTTATATTCATACAAAAAAGACAACTGAAGATTTTGATTTAATTGGAATCAAACAGATTCGACGCGTGGTAATTAGAACTGTTATTAAACAACCCACATGTTTTCAGATCCGACAATTACTCGGAATAGAGAGTTTTCATTGTATTTCTCATATGTAATACATATTGTGAAACGACAATTGAAATATATTAAGCTACACATAGAAAGTGACTCTGAGGGTCGGTCGAGGCCGAAGCAATACGACAACAGATATGGCTTCAATTTTCCCATTGTGAACTTTTCATTTACATGTAGCAACATTCCAGCGGCACCTGCATATCGGGTATACTATATCTTTCAGTTATTATTCCACAGCATGTGTTTTCTTTCATAATTGTCTAGGTAAAGGGTTACTGTTCCTATTGGTAATGTTGAAATCATCACGCCAACGATTTATGGTCGCCATAGCAACTTGGATAACAGTTACTAAATCGCTTAGACACAGATCAGATCTGATATATTTCGCTTATCTATTTCGAAATACATCCTTACCTCCTTCATGACTTCACAAGGTTTGTAAATAAGAGTAACACTATGGGCACTTTAATGGAGGAAGAAATGATTACGTTTGTGAACATCGTTCGTACGCAAACATCGTTTTTACGCGGAAATCCCCTTTACTCCAATTTTTGGCAAGTTTTATTGATGGAATTTGTATTTATTTACCTATGCTGGTTTTCAACAAGATTTTCATATCCGATGATTGTCGTGTCGTTTAACAATAACTCGACGGAGATCACTAGTGGAATAAGAATTGCTTACCCTTCCGAGACACCCACTGTTAATGGGGTTTCCACTGTTAATGGGGTTTCCACTGTTAATGGGTGTCGAGTTGCACGGTCTTTAGTTTTCTGTATAGTACTTTGTGGAATATTAGTTGTTTTTCATGGTTTTTACTTTGATCATTGTATTCTCCGTCCTTATTTGATGTACGTGTTTTGATTAACCTTTGATTTCTTCGACCTTTCGTTTTTTTGCTATGACACAATGCTTAATTGTGATGATATGAATATGATTATATAATTGTATGACGTCATATCAGTACTTTAATATACCATGTTTAAAGAACATGTGTAGTTTATAACAATAGTATATATGGAGGAACACAACATTCATTGTATCAAATAACGAGGCAAAGGACTAGTTTGCATAACCTTTGCATATTATAGAGCCCCTTTTTCCTGATACATATATCTTTGTACAGAAGGTTCTGTACACAACACAAAATACTCTTTTGCTTGCTACATGATTCTGGCTTATGCAAAGAAAGCTTTAAACGTGATGATCAACAATTCTACCAATATAAAATAGCGAACACACACCTCTCACCTCAAATCATGGAACACACACCTCTCACCTGAAATCATTGAACACACACCTCTCACCTCAAATTATTGAACATACACCTCTCACTTCAAATCATTGAACACACACCTCTCACCTCAAATCATTGAACACACCTCTCACCTCAAATCATTGAACACACACCTCTCACCTCAAATCATGGAACACACACCTCTCACCTCAAATCATTGAACACACACCTCTCACCTCAAATTATTGAACATACACCTCTCACCTCAAATCATTGAACACACACCTCTCACCTCAAATCATTGAACACACACCTCTCACCGCAAATTATTGAACATACACCTCTCACCTCAAATCATTGAACACACACCTCTCACCTCAAATCATTGAACACACCTCTCACCTCAAATCATTGAACACACACCTCTCACCTCAAATCATTGAACACACACCTCTCACCTCAAATCATGGAACACACACCTCTCACCTCAAATCATTGAACTCACACCTCTCACCTCAAATCATGGAACACACACCTCTCACCTCAAATCATTGAACTCTCACCTCAAATCACTGAATATAAAAAGACCACTACATATTTCGTTGAAAATTAAGATACTGTCTTCGACAAGCACTAAAATGTAGCGGTGTTAAACTGCTTAATGGGAATCCAACCCTTCCCATCTTCATAACTGGATCTCTAACGGTAATTCAGATATACACACACAATAAAAAGACCACAAAATATTATAAAAATGATGGCATTGTCAATATTTTGGTACTATAATTTTGTTTTCTCTCTCTATCTCTCTTGTTTAGGTCCTTTGGCTACTTGCTCACGAAGATTTTTGTATTATTTGACTATCCAATCTTTTGATCGTGTGTATACCTGATGATTATTAATCCAGAAGCGCGCTGTGTACACTAAATTAGATATCTACGATTTTATTGACTATGATTTAGCAAGGTATGGATTACCTGTGTATTACAAATCATATTAATGTCGAAAGAAAATATATATACATTATATATGCTATAATTTTATTATATTACCTTAAGTGGTTTCCAATATATAGATATGTGGACATTGTGATCACAATTGGAATTTTACACAATAATTCTATTAACTTTCAATAAGCAATTATAACATGATGAAGAATATAACACATAAGTACATCTTGATATTTCAAATCAAGACAAATTATTTAGCACTTTTATGAAATATGTGATTTACTACACTTAGTGTATTTTCTTGGCAAGTCCAATCACCATATTGCACCAGTTATGACGTAATATAGACGTGAACACATATAACATAGGTAAGCACAACATGCTGTGCTCACTTTGTCATTATAATCACATCAAATTATATCTCCATGATCTTTTGAACTCAATAAATCACAAATGAAAGATATTTCTTCCGATGAGTTCAAGCTTTTTCATAATGACATAATTGGCAATTTTGTGATGACTATCAATTGTTGTATTGTCATCACGTGTTTATACCTTTCATAATGACATAATCGGCCATTTTGTGATCATAGTTACTTTTTGTATTGTGATCACGTGTTCGTGTTTTTTATAATGACATAATCGGCCATTATGTGACGATGATCACGTCTTGTATTGTGATCACGTGGTCAAACTTTTGTTATTATGACATATTTGGCCATGCCGTGATCATGATGACTTCTGGTATTGTGCTCACGTGTTCAATCTTTCTATAATGACATAATCGGCCATTTTGTGATCATGGTGAGTTCTTGTCTTGTTTTCACGTGTCCATGCTTTTCATAATAACATAATCGTGCATTGTGTGATCATGATTGCTTCTTGTATTTTAATCCGGTGATGAATTTCACATTTGCATTCTTTCCCGACCATGTCAGCTGGTAGATGTATATGTTATTATTTGGTAACATGACCACATGCCACAGATAGCAATCCATTTTATAATTATATGCTATAGTTGTGTTACTTTAAATAACGACATTGCGCAATAATCTATGTGATGCCTCATTTACCACAACATTCAGATAAGATCTTTTTGAAAGCCTTCCTGAACTCTGGATTAAATATTGTATAAATAACAGGGTTTAGAAAACTGTTAATATATCCCAACCATACAAAGAAACTAAATAAAATCATGTTAAGCTGGCATATCGCATAGGTAGACAGTTCTTCTTTGAATTTGATACATATTGCGTTGGTAATGTTGATTGTAAAAAATGGAACCCAACAAAACAAGAAAACACCTGCAATATAAACAAAGTGTTATCAATAAAACAGAATATAACCTCAAATACAATAAATATGTGCTAATGTAATATATTATTGCAATATCAACATGATATGATCTTATTATCTAATGTTACTGTTATAGCAATCTGTGCTTTTTAATTTGTATTACAGTTTGACATATGTGGGTGTTTTATTGACATCTGACCTCAAGACTAACACCGCTGATTTGTAATACAGATCAAGGGGATGGTTTGGTATACTGGTTAAGGGCATTACCCTCTGACAACAAACCTAACAGCACTGACTTGAGTTCGCACACTCATGCGCACCTCAAATATTATATTTAATAGACAAAATCCCATGACCGAGAGTTTTCACTGGTTCTTTATTTCTGTCCGCACTTCTTTCTCTAATTAAATCGGATAGCTACGATATAGCTGAAGAAGTCGATTTTGCTTCGAAATGTATGAGTGTTCGAGATTTTACCAATCTTGTTCTGCAGTTTACTTGTATTTTGTTTTGTTTTGCTTTATAGCATACATTGTAGATACGTAGAATTTGACATTTGTTTGTAGGAAACACATCATTAACGAGATAATGAACAATCAATTGTAGTTTTATGATATCTGCGAACAACATGCACCCAATACTGAAAAAAAAACAGTTGTACTGTAATGTAAAAATCTATAAATAAGTAATAAGATTAGCATACGAGTACTATCGAACACACAATCTTGAAATGATTCTTTCACACAGCTTACTCCATTGGTAACTAAAGTTAAAAAATAGGACGGATATTGTCTTTCATGTGGAGAACAATTAGAAACACTTCATTTCCGGCGTAAAACAACGATTAACGTCGATAATCAAGTATGATGTAGAATTACAATGAATTATTGACCATGGTATCGGTTGTTAGATATTTATCAGTTAATTCTATGTCACATGTTTTATAAGTGGTACATGCTATGATACACAGAGACATGTATAATAGACAGTAGCAGGTGGTATGAATACATGATGCCATATGGTGGCATGTGCATTTATGTAATTTTGAATTATCTGGTATTATCTTAAACTTCCAGAATTATATATAGACATTGTCACCGTTACCTTTAGATTGTTTGAATGTTTAAAGTACAATCTGATTATAGACATTGTCACCGTTACCTTTAGATTGTTTGAATGTTTAAAGTACAATCTGATTATAGATGTTGTCACCGTTACCTTTAGATTGTTTGAATGTTTAAAGTACAATCTGATTATAGATGTTGTCCCGTTGCGTGCTTTTGCTGTCTAATTAATGATATTGTATCGCAAAGTATGCTTGAAAAATGCAATATGTTGTATCGGGTTAACTGTTGTAGTCTTATATTTCACCAGGGTTTTATTCCGACTGACTAGTTGTATTTTTTCTCATTTATTGTTAACCTAAGACGTACAAATAATATGTGATGTGTTATTTACCTTAAATCACGGATAAATCTATTGGAAAGTGGAACTAGTCTAATACTATTCTCATTATTATTGCCGGGGTCGAAGTGGCCGTGATCGTATGGTAGTTGGATCTACAACTGCCTGTGCCATCAGTGCCTATTGCCACTAAAGTTGTGAGTGCGAACCCAGTTCATGGCGAGGTGAAATGAATACATTATGTGATAAAGTTTGTCAGTGACTAGCGACTAGTCGGTGGTTTTCTCCGGGTCCTCTGGTTTCTTCAGTCAATAAAACTGACCGCCACGATAAAACTTAAATATTGTTGAAAGTGTCGTTAACACCATCCAACAAACAAACACACATTATAATTTCCCCAACGTTGTTCTCATTGGGAGTTTGTAGAACGATATGTATAATGTACAATGTACAATGAATGTTAGTCTTTAAGTCTAATTGTCAATGATATTTTGCCCATAAATAACCCTAGTACTCATTGTATTTCCCTTTTATAGCGACTATTAGCAGGTGCAATTTGAACATGTGCATTATTTGTGTAGGCTTACATATACATGTATATATGTTAAATTCATTTGTGAAGGAGGCTTAGAAACAATAATAAATAAGTGTACCTATTTTGTTTATCATTCAACCTGTTATAAGGGACTACACTTACATCACACCATTATAGGTTGTATTTGTACGTAATATACATTACTCTGTATTACTCTCCCTTTATACATGCACTATTAACTGTATAAATGATGTTAAATCATTTGACTTTCGTTTCTTTCGATTTTGAGCGTACCTGATGAAGTTTATTATAGAAACGTGTTGGTCGCACTAAATTTGATATCCTACAGAATGAAAAATAAAATTCATGTTTATCTATTGCCAATACTTGCATGTTTCGTGTATTGATTAATGACTAAAGGTGTCAACTTTTACCAACGTAATACATGTGTGTGTTTGCGTTTTCATGGGTAAACGTGTTCTCATTTACGTTATTTGTACTTGCTTGCGTACGGTGGTGTTCAACACATATTGTATTTTTGCTTTGTTTTTCGTCGTCTTGTATACCCTATGTTGCCAGTTTCTCTGGATTGTCTTTTTTTTATTACCCCTTCGGTTATTCTCTACTATTTATTGATGGTGTATTAAATGTTTACCTAAAACAATGGCTAATGTTTTTGTTGCTTTCTTCTCTCTTTTTGAGGACGATTTTTCTTTCCTTTTCCTACTCGTGCGTCTATGGAAATACTTCCCAACTGTTCGTTTCTCCTTCCGCCTTGGTTGATTTGCTTGTCTTGTGTCATTGGCAGGAATTAATTGACACTTATGCTCGAACTCAGCCTGACTCTTCGCCCGGCGTTCAGATGATGGCGTAGATGAAAACTTTGTCTCTGTCTCCATTTGTGTATCTACGTTACAAGTTCCGTTTCCGTTGCCATCAATTTGAATTTCAACGTGTCTAACAGCGACTGGGTTTATAATAAACTCTGCCTCCTTATCATCCGGATCATCAGCGCTCTCCGGACTTTTTTGTTCACTGTCATCTTCAACATACCGTTCACTAGAATCCGTGTTAGTAGCCAGGTTGCTGACATTATCATCACAGACGGGAATTAACAACTGATTTGGCGACTTGTTCGTATTGTATGTTGATATTTTACCATTGTCCATACTCTTTGCCAGTCCTGTTTTAATTGTGGGTTCGGTTGTTTTAGTAGCGTTTATAGTAGCGGTATTTTCTATTACGTTCGTAACAGCTGTGTTCATAGTTTTAGCTTTTTTATTTCTAACAGCCTTTGCACGTATTCGTAACACTCGGTATATTCTCCAATACAAAAACATCATAATAATTGACGGTATATAAAATGATCCCATTGATGAATATATAAGAAAATCAGAATTAAAAAAAGCACAATCCCCTTTTTGTCTTGATTCTGAATAATTTACACCTAATGCTATTGGTGCTGCAATAGATAATGATATCACCCAAGTCAACGCTAACGTCACAAAAACACGCTTGGAATTTTTATGTTTTGAATATTTGATTGGCTGTGTCACCGCTATAAATCTAGAAGAAGAAAAAAAGAAAACAATTTGAAAACATTTGTATATTATTATTATGTAATTTACACGAAAAATATATGAATATTAGTCGGTATGATGTAAGTCGGTAGACCAAGATCGGCATGACGAATAGTGCTTTTATTATTAATCTTCCTCTCACAGTAACGGTAAGCTCTTTTGAGCTTACACTAGTTACATACTGCCATTTAACTGAGATTTTTAATGACATTGGTACTCTGTAGTCATCTTCTGTCTAATATATATGTGAAACACAGCCATTAAACAGCGATATACCATGAATGTCCTTTTTATGAAAATAACAACTAATAACTGTTTAGCCAACAGCATGTTACATAAGTGGCCATTCACTTGCGCCTCATGTTAAGGACGGGTTGTGGATTTGATTTGTTCTACGAATGCATTGTGTTTTATGGAAAGTGTTAATATATTGCCAATGTAAAACACTGACAATTACCGGAGATGGATTATGACGTGAGCACAATATGGTCCTGTAATCCGATGTAAATATAACATAGGATTATATAACAAATATATGATATGCTATTGGCGGATTGCTTTATGATTGTTCACATTATGTTAGCTGTATATGTCATACGGATAGTTGTAACAAAACACAAGGAAAACAACTGATATGGTAGACTAGAAATATTTGTCTTCCAACGACGGACAACAGACAACTGTTAACAAACTGTTGTTCGCTAGCATCCAATATATATTATTGATGCACAAGGCACACATTTTCGCAACTCACTGCGGAGTTTTTGTCCCTATATTAATTAGAGAAACCAATGTTTATTTAGATTTTTAGACAGCAAACACGCAGCGCAAAGACAATAAGATAAACTCAAATATAATTAAATACCAGGTATTAACACTAACCTATCTACACTGATAGCTGTTAGATTTAATATTGACGCTGTGCACGCCATGACGTCAGAGGCCACCCACGCATCACACAGGGCATCACTAAGTAGCCATGACTGTACAACCTGAAATAAAAACAAAAATGTAAACATTTAAATTAAACACGTCCATGTATATATCACATGATGAGTACATATAATGTAAAACATGTCTGTAATGACCTGTAGAAACATGATGAATTATTTCATCTAACAAAATAAAAAACAAGAAAACACCACACCGTCGGAACATTCCCAGAATCCAATAGAACTATCGTAGACAAAGGTAAACGTGATACCCCTAATGTACAAATACATGAACGCTCACTTTCCTGGCTTGGTACAGACACTTCAATGTACAATATAGTGTAGGTACCAATACATGAACGCTCACTTTCCTGGCTTGGTACAGACACTTCAATGTACAATATAGTGTAGGTACCAATACATGAACGCTCACTTTCCTGGCTTGGTACAGACACTTCAATGTACAATATAGTGTAGGTACCAATACATGAACGCTCACTTTCCTGGCTTGGTACAGACACTTCAATGTACAATATAGTGTAGGTACCAATACATGAACGCTCACTTTCCTGGCTTGGTACAGACACTTCAATGTACAATATAGTGTAGGTACCAATACATGAACGCTCACTTTCCTGGCTTGGTACAGACACTTCAATGTACAATATAGTGTAGGTACCAATACATGAACGCTCACTTTCCTGGCTTGGTACAGACACTTCAATGTACAATATAGTGTCGGTACCAATACATGAACGCTCACTTTCCTGGCTTGGTACAGACACTTCAATGTACAATATAGTGTCGGTAATAACTCGGTACAACATAGCACAAACAGATGCATATGCGATATAATTTGTTTTATATATTTTTGTTCAGAATGCGAATTTCTTTCTTGTAAGATACTAAATTAATTTCCAACCTCGACTGTTCTATTGTTCTAAATGCCAGGTGTGTGTAATTAGGATTCTTTGTTAAGAGTTGGTCTGTCTAATTAATAAGCCTGTTACAGGTATGGTATATATGGTTCTTAATTATTCCGGAAGGCATTTGTTATTGGCATGTGTTATGATTCTTGATATGTATTCTTCAAATAAAAACGTAAATACATTGTGTATCTTATGAATTGATTTCCAATTTTGTCACCGGGTTCGTAGAGTGCTTCAGTAGTGAGTGGGTGATTGCTATGTAACCTCAAGTGAGCGATTTTGTCGCTATATCATTGCGAGAACAAACCAATTTTCAATCGGATGAAAATGATATATGTTGGCACTCACTAGAAAACTGAAACAGCGGTTAACTGATTGATATGTGGTTCATTGTGACACAGTGTCCTGACTCAGAGTACTCCAAAGGTGCTTTTGTTTATTAGTGCTACGTTCCTACCCGAGTAAAAAAATGTCAATGTTATAGTCTTTAGCTTGACTATATCGCGGATAGAACCTACGATGCTTCATTCTCGGGTCGAGCAAACTAAGCATTGTACTGCCCAGTCAAATATGTGCTTTAATAAGGTATCATGCTACAGCATATAAAGCCCAAGGGGGAATTTAAGCATAGTAAGGTAACGTAAGTCATTATAGTAATGATAGACTATCATTATAATTAGTAAAATAATATTGATTATTATAAACGATCGTTCACCTAACTACTAGATCAGCGTGCCCTTTATGATAATAAGACATGCCCCACTGTGCAAATTATTATTCTTTGCTTGACGTCAATGTCTTTCAAATCTTATTTTATTACTTTCTAATTTTTAATAAACCCATCAATGCCTTAAGTTAAGTAATAATTTACTGAACACTGTAATACAAAATCCCAAAAGACACATATAACATCATATCTGTACTGTTTTCTTAATTATTATAAACTTTTATGTCAGTTTAACAATCATGGCGAGTACATATTTTACCGTGATTCCAAAAACTTAAGAAATGAACTTTTTTTATATCCAATAAAAGTGAAGCAATTGGCAAGATTTATTTCCCTTGCTAAACATTACATGTGCTCTGTAAGACCCGATGATTCATCATTAGATTGCATTATAACGCGAGAGCAGCAATTAAAATCAATGTAAATGTGTCCACCATAACGAAGAGCAGTGTATCCAAGTCCGTAATGATATTCGTGTACAGGACAGTGTAATATTAGGCCGCAAATAGAAGAAGGACAGACATTGCAATGGTCAAACAATGATTTTAAAAAACACTACACAGAAATATAAAGATCGAGCAACACGAACCTCACTAAAATCCGGGGTTAAACTCGGGTGCTTCAGAAAGGTAAGTAATACCTGAATGTAGTAAGCTATGTAACATTACTTGGATTTTATTTTCCCATGTCAAAGGTCGGCTTTTCGTCCAACATAAAATAATATAATACCATGTACGCTTAGATATAATACACTGGTTATGACTTTAATAGACGACGGTGATAATGGAATCATATTAAAACGAGACCCTCGTGTATTCTGAGCAAGACAATTGAATAAGACAAACACGATATTTTTAAATAGTTGAATGCTCTACTGATTTCTTAAGACATTTGGTGATAGATTTGACATCGTTTTAGAATTAGCCATGCACAGACTCGCGTAGAAAGACATACAAATAGCCCCAATGTAGAATTAGCCATGAACAGACTCTCGTAGAAAGACATACAAATAGCCCCAATTTAATGTACCGTATAGTTCTTGCCTGAAAACAACATTCACATTTTTTTTATTTCATTTATAAACTATAGATTTTAACTATCAAAGTATCAAGACAAAATACATTTAATTTTGCTACTTTTTTGTGGTTTATGTATATTTTCTAATTATTATTTGCGGCTATATAAATATGCCATAGCTGAGTACACCTTATATCAGGTATAATCATATTTCTGACAAACGACTATAATGTCATTATATACCAATAAGATCTGACCTTAAGGAAGGACAATTGAATTAAGGATCAACAATTATAAGAATATTGATAGCTTTAGATACTTCATGTCAGAAACGACTTATATTGTCTGACCAGAGACAATCAATTCAATTGCCTTGTAGAGACGTAGAGTGGAATATTAGAGGAGTCCCGAAAGAATGTAACATCGTGTTATATTAATAAGATGGTGTAAACCGTTATGTTGAATATTGTAAGTTTCTAAACAATAAATCGATAATCTATATATTATAGATATAGTTCACGATCTGTATTGTATCGTTATATATTAAAGAGTTTGTTTTTATTTTGAATTCATTCCATTGAAGATTATATAATATTCAGACGGTGAATATTTACCTGCCTCTGTACGTTTTGATGTTGACAACCTACTGTCGTTTTCAGTACCATGTGAAACGTTATTTCTGTGACACGATAGATTTCTCTAAATGTGAGAACATAATAACCCTTGCTACACACATTGGAGGTAATAACATATACATGTAGATATACATGAAAATGACGATTCTTAATATACAATTCATATTTCTATCAAGCGTTCATTTTTCTCCCTGTAAATATAACTTCAGCTAGATAAACCCTATTTCTGTGTAAATCAAGGCAGCATTAATTAAGATTAATTTACATCACCATCGTTGCTGTGTAAATTAAAACTCTATCATTTTGATTAACGCAGTTGCTATGTGAATTAGAATAAACGGCTAAGTCCATCAACGGAACCATGTTGCTATGCAAGTCAGCATAATCCGTAACGTCGTCCAACAGAGCTGATATGAAATAAAATAAAACCAAAATAGCATCATAACATAAAGTCTTAAATCCAGTGAATTAATAGACATTTTGCTGTTCATTTTCATGGCTTGGTGCAGTCATTTAGTAATACGGCTCGTTTTGAAATGATAATGTGAATGTACTATATATACGTCAATATACATCGTCGAGGATGCTTGGTTGTTTGTTTGTGTGTTTGCTTTTTTCTTGTCAAATTACGAATTCCTCTCAACATAGCCAATTATTGCGTCTTTTTTTTAACGATTTTAATTAGTTTTGTAAAAAACAGAAGCGTTAAAAGTTTATTGCACATGGCGAATTTTAAGTATGTGATGTCTAATAAAATGACGAGAAATTAACCAAATTTTCTTTTTATTACATTCAATGTGAACAGATATGGCTTTAAACAATCAATAAAACTAAGTTCTGTTTGATATTTCCTGTAAAAGTCAGATTTAAAATACTGTTATTAACACTGTTGATTCTGATTAAAAGAAACGTATTAAAAATGATGTAAAATTTTAACATTTGCCATACATAAAGTACGCAACGTGACAGAGACGAATATAAACGAATGGTTTCTGCTAAGGAAAACTTTGTAATAAAATTAAGCGCTCTAGTAAATCAACTTATGCTGTTCTTTGTGGAATTAATCTCTCTTTCTGGTCATAATAAAAGAGAAATGATAGCGCTTTAAGTTTGTAAGTGCTAGAATACACAGCAATGATCAAGACGTAATAGAATCACTGATCTCTCTTGCTCCGCTGTGTTTATTGAACGTCAACTCTATTGTTTATCACCACAGTGATCTTACTGAACAGTAAACGGGCACTTGTAGTATCTTCTAGGACACGATACGGAATTATATCCGATATTGTTTACACTAATACAATTTCCAATATTAATAATATTGGTTCCTTCTTAATATGCAGAGTCGCTGTCAGAGATTTGATTATTCAGAACTTTTCGACTTTCTGTACACAAATAGTATTATAAAGGTAAATATGTGGAGTAATATGTTAGACAGACAGATAGAAATTTAACACGCAAAGCTGTCTGTAATGTATTTTATCTTCACTGTAACTTTCAAATCAGTTTTATTAGAAGGGATGTTATGTAATGGCTGTGATACCATGGCCAAGTAAAGTAATTTTACGGAAAATACAAGAGCGTGGTAGATTTGAGAACCAAATATAAAGTAGACAAATTTTAAAAGATGAACTTATGCTCTTGTGTGCATTAAGAGAGGTATCCTTTCTGTAGACGAAACAATCCTGCCTCTCCTGTGTACGGTGTGATTGATAATCTATGTAAGACCCTGTTTTCTCGTTGAAAACTTTTAATCAGGGAGCTACACTTGCTTAAACAAATAGCGCGATCAGGGTTATGAGAAACATTTGCTGCCAAAATCGAAATATTGGATAGCTAAATATTTAAATCTTTTTTTAATAATGTAATAAAAACGAAGACATCTAAATTGAAATTATTATTAAAGCTAAGGTTTAACTCTCTCGTGCATATGTAACCTTGATTCTGGGTACACTCTATATGTAACCTTGATTCTGGGTACACTCTATATGTAACCTTGATTCTGGGTACACTCTATATGTAACCTTGATTCTAGGTATACTCTATATGTAACCTTGATTCTGGGTATACTCTATATGTAACCTTGATTCTGGGTATACTCTATATGTAACCTTGATTCTGGGTATACTCTATATGTAACCTTGATTCTAGGTATACTCTATATGTAACCTTGATTCTGGGTATACTCTATATGTAACCTTGATTCTGGGTACACTCTATATGTAACCTTGATTCTAGGTATACTCTATATGTAACCTTGATTCTGGGTACACTCTATATGTAACCTTGATTCTGGGTATACTCTATATGTAACCTTGATTCTGGGTATACTCTATATGTAACCTTGATTCTGGGTACACTCTATATGTAACCTTGATTCTAGGTATACTCTATATGTAACCTTGATTCTGGGTATACTCTATATGTAACCTTGATTCTGGGTACACTCTATATGTAACCTTGATTCTAGGTATACTCTATATGTAACCTTGATTCTGGGTATACTCTATATGTAACCTTGATTCTGGGTACACTCTATATGTAACCTTGATTCTAGGTATACTATATATGTAACCTTGATTCTGGGTATACTCTATATGTAACCTTGATTCTAGGTATACTCTATATGTAACCTTGATTCTGGGTACACTCTATATGTAACCTTGATTCTGGGTATACTCTATATGTAACCTTGATTCTGGGTATACTCTATATGTAACCTTGATTCTGGGTACACTCTATATGTAACCTTGATTCTAGGTATACTCTATATGTAACCTTGATTCTGGGTATACTCTATATGTAACCTTGATTCTGGGTATACTCTATATGTAACCTTGATTCTGGGTACACTCTATATGTAACCTTGATTCTAGGTATACTCTATATGTAACCTTGATTCTGGGTATACTCTATATGTAACCTTGATTCTAGGTATACTCTATATGTAACCTTGATTCTGGGTATACTCTATATGTAACCTTGATTCTAGGTATACTCTATATGTAACCTTGATTCTGGTTACACTCTATATGTAACCTTGATTCTAGGTATACTCTATGTATAACCTTGATTCTGGGTTCACTCTATATGTAGCCTTGATTCTAGGTATACTCTATATCTAACCTTGATTCTGGGTACACTCTATATGTAACCTTGATTCTAGGTATACTCTATATGTAACCTTGATTCTGGGTATACTCTATATGTAACCTTGATTCCGGGTACACTCTATATGTAACCTTGATTCTAGGTATACTCTATATGTAACCTTGATTCTGGGTACACTCTATATGTAACCTTGATTCTGGGTATACTCTATATGTAACCTTGATTCTGGGTACACTCTATATGTAACCTTGATTCTGGGTATACTCTATATGTAATCTTGATTCTGGGTATACTCTATATGTAACCTTGATTCTGGGTATACTCTATATGTAACCTTGATTCTGGGTATACTCTATATGTAACCTTGATTCTGGGTACACTCTATATGTAACCTTGATTCTGGGTACACTCTATATGTAACCTTGATTCTAGGTACACTCTATATGTAGCCTTTATTCTGGGTACACTCTATATGTAACCTTGATTCTGGGTACACTCTATATGTAACCTTGATTCTGGGTATACTCTATATGTAACCTTAATTCTGGGTACACTCTATTTGTAACCTTGATTCTAGGTACACTCTATATGTAACCTTAATTCTGGGTACACTATATATGTAGCCTTGATTCTAGGTATACTCTATATGTAACCTTGATTCTAGGTATACTCTATATGTAACCTTGATTCTGGGTACACTCTATATGTAACCTTGATTCTGGGTACACTCTATATGTAACCTTGATTCTAGGTATACCCTATATGTAAACTTGATTCTGGGTACACTATATATGTAGCCTTGATTCTAGGTATACTCTATATGTAACCTTGATTCTAGGTATACTCTATATGTAACCTTGATTCTAGGTATACTCTATATGTAACCTTGATTCTGGGTATACTCTATATGTAACCTTGATTCTGGGTATACTCTATATTTAACCTTGAGTCTGGGTATACTCTATATGTAAACTTGATTCTAGGTATACTCTATATGTAACCTTGATTCTGTGTACACTCTATATGTAACCTTGATTCTTGGTATACTCTATATGTAACCTTGATTCTGGGTACACTCTATATGTAACATTGATTCTGGGTACACTCTATATGTAACCTTGATTCTAGGTATACTCTATATGCAACCTTGATTCTGGGTATACTCTATATGTAACCTTGATTCTGGGTACACTCTATGTGTAACCTTGATTCTGGGTACACTCTAAATGTAACCTTGATTCTGGGTATACTCTATATGTAACCTTGATTCTAGGTATACTCTATATGTAACCTTGATTCTAGGTATACTCTATATGTAACCTTGATTCTAGGTATACTCTATATGTAACCTTGATTCTAGGTATACTCTATATGTAGCCTTGATTCTAGGTATGCTCTATATGTAACCTTGATTCTAGGTATACTATATATGTAACCTTGATTCTGGGTACACTCTATTAGCCTTGATTCTGGGTACACTCTATGTGTAACCTTGATTCTGGGTACACTCTAAATGTAACCTTGATTCTGGGTATACTCTATATGTAACCTTGATTCTAGGTATACTCTATATGTAACCTTGATTCTAGGTATACTCTATATGTAACCTTGATTCTAGGTATACTCTATATGTAACCTTGATTCTAGGTATACTCTATATGTAACCTTGATTCTAGGTATACTCTATATGTAACCTTGATTCTGGGTACACTCTATTAGCCTTGATTCTGGGTACACTCTATATGTAACCTTGATTCTGGGTATACTCTATATGTAACCTTGATTCTAGGTATACTCTATATGTAACCTTGATTCTGGGTACATTCTATATGTAACCTTGATTCTAGGTATACTCTATATGTAACCTTGATTCTAGGTATACTCTATATGTAACCTTGATTCTAGGTATACTATATATGTAACCTTGATTCTGGGTACACTCTATTAGCCTTGATTCTGGGTACACTCTATATGTAACCTTGATTCTGGGTATACTCTATATGTAACCTTGATTCTAGGTATACTCTATATGTAACCTTGATTCTGGGTACATTCTATATGTAACCTTGATTCTAGGTATACTCTATGTGTAACCTTGATTCTGGGTTCACTCTATATGTAGCCTTGATTCTAGGTATACTCTATATCTAACCTTGATTCTAGGTACACTCTATATGTAACCTTGATTCTAGGTATACTCTATATGTAACCTTGATGCTGGGTATACTCTATATGTAACCTTGATTCCGGGTACACTCTATATGTAACCTTGATTCTAGGTATACTCTATATGTAACCTTGATTCTGGGTACACTCTATATGTAACCTTGATTCTGGGTACACTCTATGTGTAACCTTGATTCTAGGTATAGTCTATATGTAACCTTGATTCTGGGTATACTCTATATGTGACCTTGATTTTAGGTATACTCTATATGTAACCTTGATTCTGGGTACACTCTATATGTAACCTTGATTCTGGGTATACTCTATATGTAATCTTGATTCTGGATATACTCTATATGTAACCTTGATTCTAGGTATACTCTATATGTAACCTTGATTCTGGGTATACTCTATATGTAGACTTGATTCTGGGTATGCTCTATATGTAACCTTGATTCTATGTATACTCTATATGTAACCTTGATTCTGGGTATACTCTATATGTAATCTTGATTCTGGGTATACTCTATATGTAACCTTGATTCTGGGTATACTCTATATGTAACCTTGATTCTGGGTATACTCTATATGTAACCTTGATTCTGGGTATACTATATATGTAACCTTAATTCTGGGTACACTCTATATGTAACCTTGATTCTGGGTATACTCTATATGTAATCTTGATTCTGGCTATACTCTATATGTAACCTTGATTCTAGGTATACTCTATATGTAACCTTGATTCTGGGTATACTCTATATGTAACCTTGATTCTGGGTATACTCTATATGTAACCTTGATTCTGGGTATACTCTATATGTAACCTTGATTCTGGGTATTCTCTATATGCCGATTTCCTTCTTTTTTTTTTAATTTGTCTGCATTGATGATGTTTTAAACATGTTTGCTTCAATTTGGTTATGAAGCATATTAAATTTTATGCATTATTAATAGCAGTGTAACGTGCCTGTATGAATACTCTATCGTTATCAACACTAACACGCCATGTTAGCAGTATTAACACAGGTATAAACGATAGAGGTAATTGGTCATTAACACACTAATTAACCACCACCTGGATTGCAGCAACACATAAACCACCAGTTAATAAAAATAGTATCAAAGACTGCTCTGACTAACATAGTCGTAAAATTATGACAATGTTACAGTCTTACATCCAAATGGAGCTACGTGATATAGTAACTTCACAGTGATCTCTTGGTTTTGTTAATAGTGTGCTATTAATTGTTTTAAGTATGGGTTACTTCCACAGAAGTTAGTAATAAACATGTCTTAATGTTAATTACATATATCTTAATATCCTTGGCTTTACAGGTAATGTTATAAATCAGGTATATTTTCTTCTTTGTTTTCTGTGTAGTACAACATCACCATTAAATATACAACAGAAGAAAAGACAATTATACTAACATGTTGATGGATTGGCTATATATTTTGAACTGGTTGAACTGAGGTACATTGATGTTCCTTGTGCGTAGCGTGTCGTAGGTCGAGGCGGTGGTTTCGTACGAATGCCTGTATGAAAACCAGGAAGGAATGTTAAAGTCGAGGTATTGGTAGCATTATGACTATTATAATTGGAATTTTCGATGAACTATGACTATGCCCCCCCCCTCCCTCCAAATCACGACGCATTACGAGTATATCGAGTCCGTTGAAAATTCCTAGCTCCGTGTCTGTATTCGGTATTGAAATTTGGAACTAAAATTGATTTTAGCACTAATGCTCGTTTTAGTTAGAAGACAATTTGATCCGGATGCCAGAACAACCAAATAACAGACATGTATAGCAGAAAGAAGAAAATGTAAGAATGAATTTTAATACTACAGACAGTACTATGCATTCTCAAACATATGTGGAGTGCGTAGTAAAACGTTTTGATTCAAACAAATCGAGAGGGAATACGTTATTATTTGAAATGGCCATATGCGTGCTTAATTTAATAACTGATGCATACTGATGATTTTTTATACGTAATAAAGTCTTTAAAATTACCAAATGACTAAGCATCGTCTTAGTCTCAAACTTTCCAATCTTTTGACTTACGGCGTACAAATGTACCTAATGGATGTTATTCAAGAAACGCGTCGTGCGCGCTAAATTAATTACGCTTAGTACGGTAATACATGTTTATCGTCAAATTTAGTTGCTCTGTATAGAAAACTATTAAAACTTTCAAAATAAAAGAAATATCAATATTCATTACTGAAAGCAGACTTGCATGACGAAAAAAGAATTAATTTAATGTTAGCCCACGTAAACATGTAAAACAATCCTTCCTTAATACAGAAGGCTATCAAACTAATATGTAAATTATCAACACTTGTCATTTCTTATTTTTGTTACGAACGTCTGAATGTAGTAATGGACGGTGCCTTAGCACTTAATTATATAGTCAACAAGATAGCTTCTCCAACAAATGGTGTCATCTTATCCATATGTTTACAGATGTGTGTCAATAGTCCTCAACTCGACCACTACATATATGAGATTTGTTTATCAATTTTCAACAGAACAAAAGAGATAAAGGTAGAAGACAGCTATGTTAACCTTATATTAAATATGCTTAATTCCACTGATTCATACTCACGGCAATAAAACATGTAAACCATATAAGGAGACGGATTTATATAAGCAGTTTCCTTGTTTCCGATACCGATTATTGCTAAATTATTCATAATTATTTGACAACTGTATTATGTATTATATTATTTAATAAATTAAATAATGTTGACACTTAATAATATATATGACAGTTATTGAAAATTATAAAGTTTTTGTTCTAGTAGTTGAAATAACATCACAATACAGTAAAAACAATCAATTTGTTCATTTACGACAAGACAAGACTAGGGTATATATATAATATTATTGTGTTTTGCCAGTAATTATAATTATGTAAATTCAATTCAAAAGACACATTACTTTGATGGTATACATTTAAATGTTTGTCAACTTCTGTTGGTCATTTGTGGTCTGTTCAAAATACGTGAAATGTGTTCCATTGTTGAAAGTAATTTATCATGAATTTCTTTTACTTTTTTTGTTATGCTCTAAATATTTAAAGATTATCTAATGACATGGCATATGATAGTAGAAACCAATCACAAAACTGTTCAAACTACAAGACAATTCCAAGCACCTATTAGAAGACAACATTCCTGACTATCGCTTGATCTCATAAACGCAGAGTTTAACATAAAGTAGACAACTGAAAAACATTTATAAACTATCATGTAACCCCGCCACTTTTTATTGAAGTGCATGTACCAAGCCAGGAAAGTGCACGGTCATGTGTATGTATGTTAGGGGCATCGATGTTCCCACTGTTTCAATGGTGTTTCTATTATATGTTGGACATGTTCCGACAATGTAGTGTTTTTTTTATATTTTTTACTTTTCATTTTACCAATGCACCATATATCTGACAAATTGAAGGAATTACCCTGCAGAGATTTATTTATGATGCATGGAAATCATAAATCAGTGTTACATTATATAAAGTGTGTGAACATGATGCATACGATATATAAATGTTGTGAAATCATCTTACATGAATAGTAATGATAGGTTACTGTGGAGAATTCTTTAACTGGAGGAATTAATGAGAAGCTCACAGTCTTTCCTCAAAGTTCTTCACATAGGCATATATAGATATAGATTGGATAACGAATAAATAAATTAGACCTCATTTGTTTCACATTAATTTTAGTGTTATTTTTAATTCTACTTTTATACATAACGTGGTGAGAGATAGGGTTGATCATGACTAATCCAATTATTAGAGGGGAACCACATGGTGATATATTGCGCCATTAAGCAAGTATCCAACATGGTGGCTAGCTATTGTGTCAAGATGCTTAATGTCGTGTTGACCTATCGCCATCATTAACTTATTATACTAAGTAAAAACGTATTTATTTTTGGAATAAGATAACCTTCATCACGTACACTCAATATCAAGTTGATTGGAAAGCTAAATAATCTAAAAGAACAAACTGAGTCATTACAGAAGTGTTAAAAATAAGGGCTACTTGATGTATCTAAAATTATCCTACAATTGTATGATTTATTGTACGACATAGACGGTCAACGAAACTTCAATGTTACATGTATTTAGTCATGGAACATATAAAGGTTTTTGTATCTGGTACCTGATGCATCGAGAGCAAACGATAAGAAATGGTGACAGCATCGGCGCGGACGTAATAGTGGGCAACCTTGAAAATGATTAGTACGACCAAGCCTGGATTAACCCTTAGGCAAAATAAGCACGTGCTTAGGGCATTAAGGCACACCACAAAGGTTCGGCTACAAGGCAATTTATTTTATCAGCCAGATATTAGGCTCAAAACTACAACAACAATAAAAACAAATGTAGGAAAAATTATCTGTGCTTAGGGCATAAATTGGCTTTAATCCGGCCCTGAGTACGACAGTGATTTCTGTATTTTCGGAAGCATTTGAGAGTTGTTTTGGGGTTCTAATATAATTTTGCTACATATTAATGGAAAGATCTCAATTGGCAAAATAGAAATGATCTCTTTTTTCGTACAATTTCGTCATCAGCAACCCCTCACTATCAATTTCCAGATATAAGTCAGTGTATGATGCAGACATAGCTGTATATGTGGTATCCATTTTCATTCTCAACTGCTAGATGCAATAAACATAATCACCAAACATAGAATTATCTATTTACTGAAAAGACATCATCTGTACAGAGGAATCGTTAAAAGAGTAACCAAACGGATGCCACAATGGGAGCAGGTTTTGCTTACCCTCCGAAGCTCAATATTTAGCTTTGTAGATCATAGTATGTTCTTTTTACTTTTTCTTGTGGGAATTGCATTGTCTGTCCTTCTTTAATTTACGACTTTTTCAAAGATTTGCGAAAGGATCGGGTTATCTTCCTTTCGTTTGTCTTGAGAAAATCTTGCATGAAGTCTGTTTCACACGAATAAAGGAACAAGTCGTCGAGAAGAGGGGCCCAGTTGGTACTGTTAAGGTTTTCTACTAATATTTATACTCCAAAAGAATTACCAATAAAAAGACAATTATTCCATATGATATAAAATAATGTCTATCATTGTGTTTTGTATGATTTGAAACCTACATAACTAAATATGACAAAAGGTCAAGATATAGGAGATGAATATTAGATGATTATTGTAATTACGGGTAGGTTCTCTACAGAAAACAGCGGAATCTCGTACGAGATATGAGAGCATATGGCATATATTACGAAAATCTAGACTATAATATTAATTTTTTAATGCCGCTAGTTACAGTTACAATTATATGTGAAATAACAAGACGTTCTTTTATTAACAAAATCCATCATAAAATTATTTCATTTGGTTGTATCGTATCGCATGGCAACGTCTTCATACAAGACGTTGAACCGACTGGAGTAATCTTATATGGGACGAAGTCCCAACTATGGTAGAAATAGCAATATTTTTATTCCAGATCCATATCACTAATGGCTTAAATTTCATGCACCGGAAATAACACACCGGAAACCAATACATGCTTAAATCTGCAGAAAATCGGATACGCAGTAATCTGGAACTACTTCCGTTTATTAAGGTTAAAAGTCGTCCCCGATATATCTCGGCACAACAAATCTCGACACTATTTTGATTCACTGAATGAGCGTGAAATTGGCAGATAATTTTCATATTCGCGAGCATTCATGGCCGTGCCTGTTTCAATAGATGGAAAGAGCATCCTTACATTGTACTACAGTATACTCCAAAAAGTACACAAAAGTAAGTAAAATTTCTATTTCAATCATCCCAAGGATTTACATGATTTAAATATTAGATAATGTGGATTGTGCTTCGCTGGCACTACTGGTAGCACCTGTCTGATATTATTGGTGAAAAAATATATTCGACTTATAGCACCTATTATCATATTAAAGGAAGGACATTCTTTATTATTTGACGAGACTTGATAATCTAGGGAACGATATATAAGTAACAACGATGGTAATGCATCTCATAAATTCCGATAACCATGACAACAATCCAATTAGAATGAAAATTATCCGTTAGAAATATTTCTGTATTTTTTATATAATCTAAATTATTCTACTTATTCTGTACATTTATATCTTATTGTCAGTTATTTAATATGGTGACACTTTTTATTATTTTCTACGCATGAAAATATATCTGTGCTATTATGTAGGCCATAATATGCCAAACGTAGCAAAACAAAACCCCTCAAAAATACCACACTGTCGGAACAGTTCCAAAGTCCAATCGAAAAAACGGAGAAAGTATTAATAGTTGTTGTTACTTCTAAAGTTTGCAAATTATATTATAATAAAATTGGTTAGGCTTGTACCTGGGTTAAAAAAACTGAATTCGCTTATTCCCACATTTCCACCAGTCGATATATAAATTAAACTTAAGCTGTTTTTCGCCATAGCACAATATTTCTCAAACTTATAATGTATATAATTGCCGACTAATGATAATTTTAATATTAAAGTAATATGGAAGACAAATATCGTGGAATTTTTGGAATAATTATTTTCACTTAATATGTCACTTAATTTTAGCTAAAATCAACTGCATAACATTAAAATTCCGCTCAATAGCAGACCTTAAGAGCAAATCGCTAAATATTTGACAGCAGACAATTCTGTTTTCCAGTACAGTAATGCAAATGATATGCGCGTGACACAAGATTTGAAATCTTTCGGGAAGATTATCGCGCATGCACAATGTTCAGTTAATGAAAAAAAAAATATTCCGTGTGTACCACATAAGAATAATTGCAAAACAAAATTTGTTCACACGACATGAAACATACAGATTCCTCAATAATCATTGTCAGGAATGTGTGCGTACTTACCTCAGCATCCATGATTGTTTATCTTTTCTTCACGAGGTCATGATCGGCAATCATCGGACCAAAACTTTTCTTCACGACGCTATGATTGGTAATCATCGGAACAAATCAACCGAAAGTTAATCAGTCTCCACAATAATGGCGAGGACGATAAACATGCACACGGATTTGCCGATTTCTAATTGTTGTAAATATATTTCGACTTGAAACATGCATGAATAGCTTAGTAAAGGTACCGCCGTATTCCAAATTGAATTTTCAGGGAAAAAATTTCTTCACCCAAATCTGGTGTAATATTACTTTAAATAAATAATATAATATATTATATTTTAGAACTAGATTTCAATATTTCAATATTTTTCGCTATTTTATCAATTCTAGCTTCACTAGCCACGCCCACCAGGAAATATAGCGTTTGAAATTCCCGCGCGTGAGCTATATTGCCCGGTGACGATTTCCGGTTTAAACCAATCTATTGTAAACAGACGTTAAAGATAAAAACGTTCGCAACCTATATTTAATTTTGATAACAGCACATGTTAATGTTTATTATGAGAACTATTAGACTACTTGAAATTTCTTGCTGTTTGTCTCATTTAGTATGTCAACTTACACTTATTAATATTTTCTATTTTAGTTTTGATTAATTATTTTACTATTAAAATATAATATAGCAAATATCTGATGTGACTGTGGTCAATATACAAGAAAATTTGCCCTCAGTACCTTGAATTGCATGTATATGCTAGATTACACTCCACCGTTGGCGTCGGGCAATATAACACATCCATGCAATTCCAGGTACCTCGGGAAAATATTCTTGTATATTGACCACAGTCACATGGAATATTTGTATAATATATATCGATATGAGCATGCTGAAACATATTAAGTATTGGTTGTAGCATAATGGTGCATACTTTGTATTGATATTAGTAGTAGAAAAATGTCAGTAGCCAGATATTTCACAACCTCTGATTAAAACAGAAAAACAAAATAAGTTCGAGCCCCATTGTTATTTGCCAAAATGTCTGATACCGCGTTTCTGAATGGGCTTATAAAGTGTGTCTAGAATGTGCACTTGGAGGCATATAATTGGTGAGTACCAAAAGCCATAAAAGATTATATACAGCAACAATAATAATAGTAAAATTATGCTATAGCAACCGTTATGATTGAAGAACTGACAATAGCAGCTAATGTGCTTAATTATCTGTAGGTCATAATGTTTATATAACCATTTTATATATATATATATCATTAATAACCGACTCAACACAAATGTATAGCTGCCTTCTTCTTGTAACAAAAAGTTCATAGAGAGAAATGAAGACACCATGTGTGTTTAAATGTTTGTAGTTTATGTCCATGATTTTACTAGAAACATTACATTGTACAGGCAATCCATGACAATATATGTGTTAGTATTGGTAATCCCCTTCATATGCATTAATTGGGAAGGCGTCCCCGGCCCGATTCATAAACGATGTGAATACTCATTTTAGTATATAAGTTACATAGTATATCCCTGAGCTATGCATATGTCCAATGTCAGGAGTTCTAATCATAAGAGGGGGTACTATTGCTGTTCGTCTATGATAACGATACCAACAATAAAGAATACTCAGCATATCTTGAAGAATTATACAAAGGTCAGTAAGACTTTATCATACAGCTATACAAGATGTAATCGCTCCCTATTTCATCTGTGACTTTCCTGAAAAGGGTTTTTGATTGGCCAATCACAAAATATTAATATTATGGATAAATGTTTGGAATAATCTTTTAGATGAAAATTTAAACATTTAACTAGGAGAATATAGAGGGATTGGATGTGGTCGAGTGGTCTAGGGCGCTGGACGTAAGGCTTAGCGAATGGTGCTGCAGTGTATCAATGGTGTGGGTTCAAATCCCGTCGAGGGAAGAACAAAAATTTGACAGCTCTAAAATCTAATTCTAACACTGTTTGGATTAATTTTCAGACGTATATATATATATACAAATAACTCTAGATTAATTTCCCAACGTAGCGGGCTTGCGGCCTTCCTCAGCGGAAGCTTATTACATATATATGAAAAACAACATCACGTTACAATGGAGATACAAGAGTTTATGACGTTGATTTCGCGGAATTTTGTTTATGAAAAGTCAATGTCAATCCAATTTTATGCTTAGGCCTAACTGCTCAAATTTTTAAGTTTTTTTATCCAATGTGATTCCTTAGTTTCTCTGTAAATTTTGTCACCGTTTCCGGTTTTCTCAATTCCTATGGCTTTGAAATGTTTAACGCAATGGTTTTTCTGACAAAATTGTTTTCCAACAGGATCTTCCACTTTCTGGGTTCTTATTTTTGAAAAATTCAATAGCATTGACAAAATTTATCACCAGTTTTTCCGACATAAATATTGTTTTCACATTCTGTACACATAATGCAATACAATACTCCAACAGCTTTACAATTTATACTGCCTTGAATGTTATAGGTATTACCTTCGTTATCTTTTAAAGATGTTGATTCAATAAAATGCGAACATAAAGCACAGTTCTTCCCGCATACCCTACATCCGTTTTCCTAGCCATGAAATTGTAAATTATGTTTGCGGTGTACCAGTATATCTTTAATATTTTTATCTCGTTTATATGACACTGTAGGCGGTTCATCAAAAATCCTTTTCATTTTTTCAGAATTATATAAAATGTTCATTTTTTTTTGGAGAATTTCATGGATATTTGGCAAGGCTTTTGAATAGGTTATTACCAGCGGAACACGATTATTTTGTTTTTTAGTATTATATTGTAGTAAGTTTTCTCTATCAAGATTGTCCACTTTTTCAGTTGCTTTTCCACCATGTCATTTGTATATCCTTTGTTACGTAAATGTGTTTTAATTTCTGTCCGGCGAACACTGTAGTCCTCATCCTCGGAGCAAATTCGTTTTGCTCTGATTCCTAGACCGTATGGAATTGCGGTCTTTACCGAGTTTGGATGACTTGATGTTACATGCAAGTACATGTGTTTGTCTGTGTCCTTTGAAAAGAGATCAGTATGGATAAATCCGTCTTTTATTTTTTTATTTCAATATTGACATCTAAAAATTCAATTTGCTGTGAAGAAAAACGTAACTCAGTTTTAATTCGCGGATGAAGTGAATTTGCCAATTTGTGAAATTCTTGAAGTTTTTCTAATCCATGTTCCCACAATCCCCATACATCATCAACATATCTCCTGTAATGCGTAGGTAAGCGGTCACTTTTTTCGCACGATTCCTGTTCCCATTCTCCTAAATATGTGCATGCATAGTTCATTCCGAGGTGGGATCATATTGATGTGCCCTCCGTTTGAAAATACTTTTTACCGTTAAAACCAAAATGATTATTTTCCAGTACCAAATCTAACATATTTAAAACACAAACTGTTGGTATAGATTGATTTTGACGCTTTTGTAATGCCTTTTCACACACGATCCTTATTTCCTTTCTTGGAACACTTGGGTATAACGCTTTAACATCTAAACAAAACATAATAGAATTTCCAGTAATGGTTGTGGAATCTTATTTAATTTTTGTAGAAATTCCGTTGTATCCTTTATGTAACTTTTTAAATTGCACATATTTTCCATTAGCTCATGTTCTACAACTTCTGCCATATTTTCGGTCGCATGATTGTTTCCATTTACATTTGTTCTTAACGGGTGGTTTGTTTGATGAATTTTGGGATTGGCTTGTACCTTTCCTGGCTGTGAACCTTTCGGTATGAGATATCCTTTCATTTCTTTCGTAATAACATTTCTTTTATACATACCTTCGACATTTTTCTTAATTTTGTTTTCAATTTTTGTTGTTAAATCTTCTTTAATTTCTTTGTATGTTCCGTTGTCTTTTAATTCGTCGTGTATCTCAGTTTCATAATCTGATCTATTCATGATGACTACACCAGATGACTTATCAATAGGTCGGATCACTATAGAATCGCCATAAAGCAATTCTCTTAAAACCTTTTCTTCATTGTTTGTAATGTTCATTTTAAAATCTTTAATGATGCCATCATGGATTTGTTCTATATACATATCAAGCCAACGGTCACGTCCGGCATTTGGTGTCCAGTCAGACAATTTTAAAAATTTTGAGTATTCTTGATCTTGATCTTGATCTTTATCATCGGAAAAATATTCACGTAGTCGCATTCTCCTCTCCCAAGTTTGTATGTCTGCAATTAACCGTCCAATATCAACCTTGCGACGAGAAGGGCCAAATTTAAAGCCTTTAGATAATACGATCTAGGAATCAGAGCAAAACGAATTTGCTCCGAGGATGAGGACTACAGTGTTCGCCGGACAGAAATTAAAACACATTTACGTAAAAGATGATATACAAATGACATGGTGGGAAAGCAACTGACAAAAGTGGACTATCTTGATAGAGAAAACTTACTACAATATAATACTAAAAAACAAAATAATCATGTGCCGCTGGTAATAACCTATTCAAAGCCTTGCCAAATATCCATGAAATTCTCCAAAAAAAATATGAAAAATTTATATAATTCTGAAAAAATTAAAAGGATTTTTGATGAACCGCCTATAGTGTCATATAAACGAGATACAAATATTAAAGATATACTGGTACACCGCAAACATAATTTACAATTTTATGGCTAGGAAAACGGATGTAGGGCATGTGGCAAAAACTGTGTTTTATGTTTGCATTTTATTGAATCAACATCTTACAAAGAAAACGAAGGTAATACCTATAACATTCAAGGCAGCATAAATTGTAAAACTGTTGGAGTAATTTATTGTATTATGTGTACAGAATGTGAAACAAATATTTATGTCGGACAAACTGGTGATAAGCTTTATCAACGAATGCCATTGAATTTTTCAAGAATAAGAACCCAGAAAGTGGAAGATCCTGTTGGAAAACATTTTTGTCAGAAAAACCATTGCGTTAAAAATTTCAAAGTCATAGGAATTGAGAAAACCGGAAACAGTGACAAAATTTACAGAGAAACTTAGGAATCACTTTGGATAACAAAACTTAAAACTTTTAAGCCATTAGGCCTAAGCATAAAATTGGATCGATATTGAATTTTCATAAACAAAATTCCGCGAAATCAACGTCATAAACTCTTTTATCTCCTTTGTAACGTCATGTTGTTTGTTTTTCATATATATGTAATAAACTTGCAACGTTCGGATATTAATCTAGAGTTTATTGTGTAAATTATTTAGAGACTTTAAATATATATATATATATATATATATATATATATATATATATATATATTGGGAGTGGATGTAGTCGACTGGTCTAGGGTGCTGGACGTAAGGCTAAGCGAATGGTGCTGCAATGTATTAATGGTGTGGGTTCAAATCCCGTCGAGGGAAGAACAAAAATTTGACAGCTCTAAAATCTAATTCTAACACTGTTTGGTTTAATTTTCAGACGTATATATATATATATATATATATATACAATAATATGTACAAAATTATTTTACAGTATTTTTTTACACTGGATTATACTTATATTATTTTATGAGCCTTCCGCCTTTCATAGTTAATGAAATATATTATTTTGCATGCAATAACTGACCAATTTACTCGTGTTTATCCCTTTGTTCATTTCATCTTAAACGGTATACTAATCTTACCTCCAAATATACTGCAGGTGGCATAACAACTACTGCTACCATTATGTCGGCAACTGCCAGGGAACAAATGAAGTAATTCGTGGCCGTTTTAAGTTGTCTCTCTCTGACAACACTCATTACTACCAAAACATTTCCAAACACGGTGAATAATGGAAAAATTAATAAAAGTAAATTCCAATATTTGTACTGAGTAATATCTTCCTGTGTGAAATTACCGGTTGTATTCATAGTCGACAGATCTGTCGTAACTTCCACCGTGCTATTTGATACCCATGACGTGTCGTTATATAGACACCATGTATCGTTGTCATCACAGAAAAAAGGCCATAACGCAGACATGGGAACGTATGTCGTCTCTGTTTCGTCACTGGGCTTCGTTGTGGGGTAAATACCGTTTTTGACGTCATAATCTGAACCGTCCTTTGGCAAGAGGGGTTTTGCCCAACTTGTACTGAAATTCATACCGGATTTTCTAGATTAATGTATTTCTAAAAGTACATGACAGGCATGTGTAGAAATATCTCCCCTTTCCTTTCTGGTGCCGTAAATAAAGTATACATTTCTCTGAAAATAATAAAAATATCACATTAATTTTAAAGTATTAATATATGCTTTTATATTTTTAAAAGAGATCCATTTTATAAAGGAAAAAAACAGATCGTTTTACTATCTTTTAAATCATCGGTAATATAAAGTAAATAAACAAGTATCTAGTGCATAAAGCACAATAGCTGGTTTATCATTTATAAAAAAAAAAAAAATTTTCATTAACTAAGTTGCTACAATCATAGGCAAATTGAAAATTGAAAAATATAAACATACTTATATGGCCGAATAAAGACAACATATTAGTTTGACACAAGTAATAAAAATAGTGTTTATAGATATTAATACCAAATTTTAGTAAATAATCTAGTCACTGTATATTCATACACAGAAGTTTCTAGTCAGTGTGAGACTGTGAGTTGATATTTTTTATTGGAATATATTGGATAATTTACATAGCAAATGGATAGAGAGCCAGACTCTTATAAAAACATAATATCAACATCATTAAATATTTGCATATGGAATGTGAGTGGCCTTATTAAAGATGGATACAACAAACTACATGATAAATCTTTTAGATGAGATAAAACCAAGCGACATAGTGTTGTTAACTGAAACCCATGTAGGATATGATACAATAGTGGATATTGAGGAATTTAATTATTATCCTTTTTGTAGACAAAAGTCTAACAATAATAGACATTTTGGGGGTCTTGCTATACTAATAAATAAACGTATTAGACAAGGGGTATCAATATTACAAAATAAAAACTCAGAATACCAGTGGATAAAATTACATAAGAACTTTTTTAACTTTTTGAAGGATATATTCCTTTGCCTGGCTTATATTGCACCAGCATCAACCCCTTCCTGGAAAATATAGAAAATGACATAATACATAAATATAGTCAAATGGGCGATATAATTGTATGTGGGGACCTGAATGCCAGAATAGGTAATAACGTAGATTATACAGAAGCTGATTCGGTTGCCCACATTCCAGTAAATGGCAACTGGTACGATATCGACGTTGCAGTAAACAAAAGAATAAGTCAAGATTCTATAGTAGACACAAGAGGCAAAGACCTGCTTGATATATGTATTGGTAATAAATTACGTATTGTAAATGGTCGCACTTTAGGCGACAGTATAGGTAAATATACTTGTTTTAAGCCTATAGGCTGTAGTGTTATAGATTACTTTATTGTATCTGAAAACCTATTGAACCAAGTGTTATATATGTCTGTTTCAGATTTTTTGACAGATTATTCCGACTGCCATTGTATGCTAACTCTTAAACGTTTAGCCTCATTTCAAAAAGAGTCTATTAATAAAAATTTAAAAGAATTACCATGTAGGTATGCTTGGACAGAATCATCATCAATACATTTTCAAAACAGCTTTACACACCCATTAGTAAAAACGGAATTAGACAATTTTTTGTCTACTGCAATTCATTTAAATGAAAAAGGTATTGACAATGCTACAGAAGCAATAGACAAAATTATACGCATTGCTGCAGACTTTGGTCTGAAAAAGAAAAGACCAAAGGATAAATTTAGACAGCAAAACAAACACTGGTTTGACTTTGAATTGAAAGTTAAGAAAAAAGACGTTTACAATAAAGCAAGACTTATGTCGATGATTCCAAATGATCCTCAAGTAAGAGGATCTTACTGTGAATCGTATAAAGTGTATGCAAAATTAAGAAAATATAAAAAGAGGAAGTTTCGACAATCTATTTTAGAAAAGTTGGACCAACTTCAGACAAATAACCCAAAAGAATACTGTACTTTAGTAAACTCACTTAGAAAAAAGTTTAATGATAGATCTGAAAAGGTATAGATGATAATGAATGGTATAATCATTTTTCCCTTTTATCTAAAGTTCCAGAGTCCTACAATCATAGAATAGAGCAAATAAAAAGATAAGTTAACCAATTAGAAAGCTCATTTACAGATTTCAATAAGTTTGATTTTCAAATCAAAATTACTGAAATACACAAAGCCATTTGATCCCTGAAAAATAATAAACGTGCTGGTATAGATGGACTATGCAATGAAATGTTTAAATCTGCACAATAGTACATTTACAAATGTTTACTCAAAATATATAATGCAGTTCTGTCTTCAGGGCATTATCCCAGTCGATGGAGCGAAAGCTTTCTTTTACCTATATTTAAATCTGAGAATCCCTAATTATCACAAAATTATAGAGGCATAGCAGTTGCAAATTGCTTTGGGAGAATTTTCAACTAAATACTCAATACTAGATTAGATAAATTTTTAGCAGAAAATAATGTGATCCATGAGAGTCAAATAGGCTTCCCAAAAAAATCACGTACATCAGATCACCTATTTGTGTTAGAATGCCTTGTAGACAAATATATTAATAGTGGAGGTAAACAATTATTTGTATGTTTTGTAGATTTTCCCAAGCATTTGATACTGTAATTCATCCTGGTATTAGAATTAAACTGTTACGAAATATTATGTAATATGTATGGAAATATATATATGTCTGTTAAACTTGGTAATAAATTGACAGACCCCTTTAAATCACAGCTCGGAGTAAAACAAAAGGACGTACTTACCCCCAATATTTTCAAAATCTTTTTGAATGATTTCGGCACGCTAATTGATAAATTTGAAATTGGCACCAAATTATCCAATAAAACAATAGGGTGTCTTTTATATGCAGACGATTTGGTTTTCATTTCTGACTCAAAGCAAGGGTTGCAGAATCAGTTAGATATACTTGATACTTACTGCAAAGATTGGTGTCTTACAGTAAGCATAAATAAGACATAAATTATTATTTTCAATAAAACAGGACGCCTGATCAAGGATAATTTTATTTTAGATGGGCAGGACATAGAATGTATAACTAGATATAATTACTTCGGCATTATTATTTCAGCTTCAGGTAAATTTGGAGAAGCTAGAAAAATACTGTATAATAAGGCCCTTAAAGAGTCTTTTAAGCTCATGAAAGACCTCTCTGGTCTTAATCCCTCCATTCATACAATTGTACATCTTTTTTATCATACCATTACACCCATAGCTCTTTATGGCAGTGAAATATGGGGTATTTTAAACATGTCTGAAAAACAAAACAAAATCAGAAATCTATGATAATTACAAAGATTGGGAATTTTAAAAATTAATCATAAAATTCTGTAAATATATCCTTGGCGTAAATAAAAAGACCACTAATTTAGCAGTCTTAGCAGAGTTGGGGAAATTCCCAATATATATATCTATAGCTACTTATATTTGTATGTACTGGCATAGAGTTCAACACAAACCCAATAATTTGATGAAAACAGCCTACGAGGAGTGCAAAAATATGCATGATGACCATTTAGTGTCTTGGTTTTCTACAGTTATGGCTCTGGCCAATAAATTACAAATTGACTTATCAGTAGTTAAAAATTGGGGCGAAAAAAAGTTCAAAAGACATGTAAACAATTGTCTAAGACAAAATTTTCTAGAATACTCGCAACATAAGAAAACCTCAAGGTTGGTATCAGATAAATTAACTACTTTTTATAAAATTAAGGAAAGAGCCTTATTTAAGTGTACTGAATTCCGATCAAAGAAATCTTATTACTAAATTTAGAATAAGTTCGCTACGAAAGAAAGAAAAACCAAGCTGGTTAAATATCTATGCTTGAAAGAGAAGAAAGGGTTTGTCTATATTGTAATTTATCAAAAGTTGAGGATGAATCACATTTCCTTTTAGAGTGTCCTTTATACAATCATGAACGATCAAAATTTTTTAATGAGTTCTGGGTCGAACTCTGAAATTTTTTTATCATTGAATAATCATGATAAATTGTATTGGATTTTAAATAATGAGGATTATAAAATCTTATCTATTTTCTCAACATTTTTGAAAACTTGTTTCAGTTTGAGAAAACAATATGGTGTACAATATATTACAAATATAAACAGTATTGTATAGTCTCAGAGTAAGCAGAATTTAAACTAAATGTAGCGTCGGTGTCGTACCAAGTTATAATATAATATTATTACTAAATATATGTTCTAATCTTTGCTTGAATGTATATTGTATGCTTGCTATAAACTTGGATCTTCTTTCTTTATATGTAAACTGTATGGCCCTCGAGGGCCCCAAATTAGTTAATAAAATATGTTTATGTTTATGTTTATATAATATTTTGTATGTGATACAAGTTGTACTTTTGTAGGGTCTTCTTTTGTGACGTCATCAACTTGAATGCGCAAAAAGCCCTATGACGCCTTCGTAAATAAATACAAAATTCCATTGAAGAATACTTCTAAGTAACGTGTAATACATTCGTGTACTCGTAGCGTGTAGCTATTGATGAATGAAACGTTTAAATGAAAGCTGTGACGTGAAGTAGCACAATTTGTCACGTGTAAAACTATTTTGAATGTCGAAGCATTATTTGGTAATAACAAAATATATATAACAATGACATCTAACAGTATTACCTATTTGTCTGGTAGTAACATTGTTTCCACAACTGATTCGACATGATACAAACAGTTGTACCAACACAATATCCATACAATGTGTATTTATTATATAATGTCATTACATATGTATTTGACCATTGTAGATAGAAGTCACAACTATGTGTGAAATAGACATCCTACTACAGATTCCAAACATCTATAACTGTTATACGTGGTCAGCATCAATAGTCAAGCTATTGAAAACAAGTAGTTTTATTCATAATAATTGACTCATGCTATTGTTATAGATCAAAAAGACAATATCAAGCACACGATATATTAATATTAATTTACCTCTCCAGATGATCAGTTCAATATTTATCTTTTCAAGTGGTGCTTGACTCAAAACAGTTTGAAATTAAAATTTGATTCACATATGGCATACACTTTAGTCAACTTATGAATTATTGGTCTTAAGGGAAACAACAAATAGGTGTGCCTAAATTAGTTGATAAACGTAAGAGAAACCCGAAGTGTAAATCAAGAATGGATAAATCCAGAGACAGGCAACATTGGGAATATGACACAAAACGAAGAGAAACCAAACAAAAATCACAAAGCAAAACCAAAAGGATTTAAACTCCATACTCTGCATGGTGATGATAGAATATTGCTATCAGTGAAGGGGAAGCTGACTCATCACGTTTGTCGTAGAAATTTGTATTTTTATATTCCTTCGTTGTCAACATATGTATGACTATATATCCACCTATGCAGGAATGGAGTGAGTGAGTGATTGTTGTTTAGCGCCAATTCAGCAATTTATAGCTATATCATGACGAGAACAAGTTAATTGTCAATGAGATGATGATGAGGTCCGTTTTGTACTAGACCAACACGCTAAGTTGGATTTATATAGTGCTAGCTCACTGAAACAACAGTCCGCTGGTAGACAGGTATGAATGAATGGTCTTGAAACAACATATATATTGCTCTATATCCACCTATGAAGGGATGGTCTTGAAACAACATAGACATAGCTATATTTCAACATATGAAGGGATGATCTTGACACAACATATGACTATATATATCCACCTCTGAAGGGATGGTCTTGACAAAACATATATATGACTATATATTCACCTATGAAGGAATGGAGTGAGTGAGTGATTGTTGTTTAATGCCAATTCAGCAATTTATTAGCTATATTATGGTGATAACAAGTTAATTTTCATTGAGATGATGATGAGGTCCGCTTTGTACTAGACCAACACGCTAAGTTGGAATTGTATAGTGCTAGCTCACTGAAACAACAGTCCGCTGGTAGACATGTATGAATGAATGGTCTTGAAACAACATAGATATGATTATATATCCATCTATGAAGGAATGGTCTTGAAACAACATAGATATGACTCTATATCCATCTATGAAGGAATGGTCTTGAAACAACATAGATATGACTCTATATCCATCTATGAAGGAATTGTCTTGAAACAACATAGATATGACTTTATATCCATCTATGAAGGAATTGTCTTGAAACAACACAGATATAGCATACATCAACGTATGAAGGGATGGATCTAAGTACATATTTGTCTACATGCATTGCCTTAGCCTCTGTTCAGTTTGATGAAAAGAGTCATGAACCAATTGATGAATAAATGAGAAATGTGTTTTCTATGCTAGTGTCATTAGAAATGATTGTCTTCCTGTCCTTATCTATTAATCTTTAAATTGTTTTCTATTTCAATACGAGCATCTTCATTTTCTCAAATTTTTTCTGCTTAATAAAAATAATCTAAAGAATTCAGTAAAGCGGATATTTCATTCCTAACATTAGACACGCTCTTTCCAGGTCTGTGCATTTGAAAGGAAAAAGACTGTGCAATAAAGAAGATAGTTAATGTTTAATTATAATATAAGAATTATGTATTATAACCCAAACAAGTCATGTTATGAATACTAAATAGGAAGGTTTATAGCATGCTATCCATTTGGGAAAACCATGATGTGAAAATGCACTAATTAAATCTCTCGCTGAGACGTGTGGTCGAATAGCTGTATGTTTTCTCAGCCTTGTAACAAAGCACATATTTTTTTTCAATTTCGTGGTAATGTGTTATCAGACATTTTTGTTCTGCCAATTTAAGTTTTTTGACCCTGCTAGAATGACTAACAAATTATATGATAGGTCAATAAATCAATTCCACTTGACAAACATAGACATGTTTAGATGCACAACTATATAAAGAAATAAATGTATTTATTTAGATGCCAACTTTAAACAGACAACGTATATCATGAATTGTCTTAAGGTATACATCAGTAATTATTGGTTTTCCTTTTTTCTACTTTCAATGGTTCCCAATACGTTTTATTTGTTTTTCTTATTTTTAGTTATCTTCAAGTTTCTTAGTATATATATATTTCTTTCTTAGTCGACATATAAAGGTAACATACATATACATTTGACTTGATCGTTAAGTGTCTAGAAACGTTAATCGTTGTAGTGGGTATCTGGGCGCGAACGCAATGTTCCTAGGCTTGCGGACAAATGTCTACAGTCTTAACCACTTGACTTGAAGTCTTGTCATGTTGTATCACTCTAGTAGCAAGACAGAATATTTAAATGAGACAATTACCAAGAGGAAAACTTTACAGATACCAAATAAAACGAATGTGAAAAATCAAAGGTAAAGCCGAAAAACCAATGAGTCAAAATTATGACTTATCGCTTACCAGGCTTGATATTCATCATTTGTTGGGATGAACACCTATCATTTAGGGGAGTTAATGATAATAAGCCTCCCGATTTTGCACATTCACTTAATGCGTATATTAATTAACATCTGCTGAAATTTGAATTGGCATTTATTAACACATTTGACATGGGTACTCTATGTTTATCTTCTAAGCTACTGAATGCATATTAAAAGGTAGAGCTTAATTTCATAAAGATTAAGAAAAGTTTGATATCAAAAGGGTAATCAGAAGCAGTATGTTGAAGAAGGACAGACAAACTGCCGATTAATGTATAAAATATGAACAATAATTATGAACAAGTGCTAGGAATACTCCATTTGGGCATTATGCAAGTTAAGTAACAGTTTGGCCATATAGGCACGTGGAAGCTTAGAAAATAATAGGGATATCTATCAACTTAAATAATGAAAACAAATTACGAAAGAAGCGTAATTATACAATAATGGACCAATGCTATCTATTGTTACATCTGTACCATATAACAATTGCTGACATTTATACGAGGATTAATGACATATTATTACTTGTTTAGAGTAGTCTTGTTGGACACCAGGGTTAGACCACGTGGCTTAGACACGCTAAAGCAAATTACAATGTCTAAACAGAGTGACAAGTAGATGTGGTAATTAGTCCTTAGTTTTATTGACTTATTGATGTTAATTACACGTTTAAATGAAATATTTGAGATAAATAATTGTACACAGATGTCATGTTTATAACGTCTGAAGAGCTACGTAAATACTGCAGTGGGTTGTATTAACTTTTATATATCGTCATCAATAATAGTTTCTTTATATATTGCTATGATGGAGTAGGATAGTTGAGACTATTTATATTATTTTCTTTAATTTTGAAATACTTAATGAGACTTTGTATGATGCGATCAGTGTTTTTTCTTTTGCTTCAAATGGCAGTGAGACTCAGATGTATTCAATAATAAACAAAAAATAGCTGACAGCAACACATTTGAGTTTCGATATATATTAATGTAGCTGGGAAGAGTACATCTTGCCGTTGCCATTTTTAGATCGATGTTCTGCACTTACTGACATTATTTCACAAAGGTATGATAATTCTAGATAAACATTATGAACACAAGCAGTAACATAAAGCTAAGTTGTAGTATTTTATTACATCGTTGAACTGTTTAGGTTTAATTGTATGTTACACAATTAGTGCATGGGTTCAGTAGGTGTCACTACTTTACAACATAAATGTAACATAAGGTAATATATATATATGTATATATATCATTACATTTTCTCATTCTGTTCATATTGTTTATCAATTAGTGTGCAATATACTTGAATAATATAAAGTTCAAGATTATGATTTTTAGTAATTTACGTCACGATAACTGATGGTCACGTGACAATTTTTCAAATCAGATTACAGACGCTGATGAAGCTTGTCGGTCAAGCGAAATATCCGTCGATTTAATTATAATTATAGTCTTTTTGTAGACTTATAGTTATTTTTGTTACATTTTAACATCTTTTTTTGATATTGTTGTGCTAACATTTTAGACGTTTATATCTCGTAATATATCAACATCAAACTAGATATTAGGGTGCACAATGGGATAGTCAAAATCCATAAATCAAAGAAGAACAGACAAAACAATGGACAAAAGGAAAAGGACAAAAGGACAAACAACGATCTACAAAACATACATATAAAACTAAAGATCGAGTAACACGAGCCCCACTAAATCGGAGGTGATCTCAGGTGATCCGAAAAGGTAAGCAGTTCCTGCTCCACTAGTGGCACCCGTCGTGTTAATCTAGTTACAAATCCGGTGACAAGTCATGAATGAGGAAAAGAACGGGAAGTGTTTAGGACAGATATTCCATAACGGTCAATCAAGTCATGGTGGGGACCGTATAACTTTCGAAGTGACGACTTCAACTTAACCAAGAGGAACCCTATGTTCACTAGTGTCCTTGTTAGCAGTAACCCTCTATCAAGGAGATCCTGCAACTCTGAGAATCCCAAGAACGTCCTTTCACTCCATTCATCTGTTCTTTTTATATTTATATATCTTGATTTATTATTTTGATATAGCATTTTATTTCAATAAAACTATTTTCGTTTCGATTTCATTGATTTATTGATAAGTATATATTACAGCAAAATTTTCGTCTTGTGCGCTTCTTATATTGATCCAATAGTGTTCTGCCGCAAAATGTCTGCATTAAATTTCGTATAATAACATTTTCAAAGATGCAATATGTTATATATTTGTTAGACTAAGAAAATCCTTTTCTTTCACAAAATACATTTGGTGAAGTGCTGATATCAGAATCAAGCATATATTCTTGAAATTAACACCGTACAATAGCTGGTGGGTGACATTTTATGTTCCGTCACTGTCTTTTCTTGCACGAAAATTTCAAAAATATTGTTATTCAATTATATACTACACTACATGTGAGTTAACCATTGATGTCTGATGTGGCCAACAATGTCATGGTCGACGGCACTTAATTATTATTATAATTATCATTAGTATGAGTATTTAGTATATTTTATGGACAGATGTGTTCATTGTAACGTACAATATTTATATTTTATTTTTTAATGAATCACTGTAATGACTTTGCCCCTTGTGGGCCCTCTATTGGACAATGCAAATTCTTATTCTTATTCTTATACTAAACGAGAGAAAATTATTCTATTAAAAAAATCTAACAGCATTATAATATAAATATACGTCTTTGGTTCATGACAATGTTATATACTGTTTTTTAAGTGACTTCATTATGCGAATAAATAACATCCAATGTATTGTTAATTGTGTTGATGATACGACATAGCAACGTTAGCAGCTAAATGCATCACGAATCAAAGACAAACAAACTATAAACGTGGTCGTTATCTATAATATCTATAATAATTTATTTTTTATATCTATGTAATTGACATGGCATGTCATAAAGCTATACAAGTTAGTGGCTGCACAACACATACCATGCCACCATTAACTCTGTGAGATTTCTTTGTACGTATTCGTCATCAACATTTTGTTTTGTAGAACATGCGCAGTCCTCAGTAAACAAAAGGACCAACAGAAACATATTAGTTTGACTGAATTAAAGATCAATCCTTGCTTTATCTCCATATAGAAGCTTTAGTTTGTGAACTGGGGTTCAAACAGATAAAAACACAGGTATGAAGAAATATTGACTTACGACAAGAAATCAACTAATCTGCATTGAACATTCCTTTCTTTCTAACAATATCCACATTTATTTGTCCTTTGTGACATCGTGTCAGTTTTTGGGAGAGATACTAGGAAAGATCATAAATGAGCTAGAGATAACTATACTCGTTTCGTATTTGCAATCACTTTCATTGCTTCAAATGTTACTTTATTTTTTTAATTCGGCTTGGACACTTAAATAATTCTTTTTAACATAACAACAACGTGGACAACCTAAAACCTTACTGCTGTGCATGTCTATCGTTTTTGTTGGTTTTTTTGTTGTTTTTTCTTAAATGTTTTTTCTTTTTATCATAGTATATACATGTTGTTAACCGTGATGAAGATGGTAGTGGTCGTAGAAACGTTGGCATGGAAATCGATATATATATATATATATATATATATTAGAAATAATGGCAATATACCTTAAGTAAATGGAAAATGTATGTTCATTATTAGTATCTTAACATGCAAAACATCATTTATAAACAAGCTATTTATCAGCTTACCAGGCAGGACGAATAATTGAACTTTAAATAATAAAATTTAAGATAAATAATTTTAAAAATTACAGTTGTTTAACTATATTGTGTCTAATAGATATCAACAGAAAATGTCATAACACGTGTATATGATCGATGAGTTTACAAGATTTGCTCTCGCTGCTGACTCAAAACGTTTGTGAAGTTGTACGAACAATGTAAAATATAATTTGCAATGATAACGGTACAGATATAAATGTAAAGTGTAACAACAACAAACTAATACATGCACGGACGCTTCCCACAAACGTACAGACTGTTCACACAGGCATACAGACTGTTCTCACACTCATACAGACTGTTCACATGGGCATACAGACTGATCTCACACGCACACAGACTGTTCACACAGGCATACAGACTGTTCTCACACTCATACAGACTGTTCACATGGGCATACAGACTGATCTCACACGCATACAGACTGTTCACACAGGCATACAGACTGATCTCACACTCATACAGACTGTTCACACGGGCATACAGACTGTTCTCACACTCATACAGACTGTTCACATGGGCATACAGACTGATCTCACACGCATACAGACAGTTCACACAGGCATACAGACTGTTCTCACACTCATACAGACTGTTCACATGGGCATACAGACTGATCTCACACTCATACAGACTGTTCACACAGGCATACAGACTGTTCTCACACTCATACAGACTGTTCACATGGGCATACAGACTGTTCTCACACTCATACAGACTGTTCACATGGGCATACAGACTGTTCTCACACTCATACAGACTGTTCACATGGGCATACAGACTGATCTCACACGCATACAGACTGTTCACACAGGCATACAGACTGTTCTCACACTCATACAGACTGTTCACATGGGCATACAGACTGATCTCACACTCATACAGACTGTTCACATAGGCATACAGACTGTTCTCACACTCATACAGACTGTTCACACGGGCATACAGACTGTTCTCACACGCATACAGACTGTTCTCACAGACATACAGACTGTTCTTACATGCATACAGACTGTTCTCACACGCATACACTGTTCTCACAGGCAAACAGACTGTTCTCACACGAATACAGACTGTTCTCACACGAATACAGACGTTTCCCACAAACGTATAAACTGTCCTCATACGTAGACTGTTCTCAGAACGAACTGACTGTTCTCACAAAAGCATGTTGTATTCATATAGGAATAATTCAGCAGCTGGAACAAATGCAAAAAGGGATACACCGCCTGCAGCATGATACGACCGCAGCAGCTCGACTAGAGATTTTTACTGCGTCAGTTTTATTGCAAACAAGTTTAACTAAAACACCATATTTGAAGGAGGATATTTATTGGAATGCTATCTGAAGCTCGCGTCACAATCAATTCAAGATATGCGAAATTTTGGAATTCGGGCCCCTTTTTGTCCATTCCTGATATAAAAATTACCAATTTTCTTTTCTGTTTCATAAACAACTCATTTATATGAGTATTTTGTAACAAAAAAATCATAAAAAATTAATGAAATATAAATATGTCCACAAAATGTTTGCGGTCTTATACAAATGAACCAATTAACATATACGTTTGTTTTATTGATATTGGTGCAATTTTGTTAACCACAACTGGTCACACTTTCTTTTCATAAAACTCCTATCCATTTCCATGAAACTACAACTACATTTACCTTTTATTGAAAATATAATAGATGCAGATAACGCTCTTATTCTATATATGTCGTCCATGTATATTCAGATAAGGACGCCTTTTCTAGCTATTTACCTATAATTATCAGCCGTGGTTATATCAGCTTTACAATCACAAGGGAGATTGCGACAAATCATATTGATATAGAGCGTATTACTGATCTAAATATGTCTCTATCACGATTCAGAGCAAATGAGCAACGTCGATCACGATTTACATTATTTCTCTAGTACTAATGCTATTACAAATTAATGTCATATAGACACAATGTTGGAAACAACAGGTGGATAAAGGGAGAGATCGTTCAATTAAACAAACATTACGTTTCCTTATATTGTAAATATAAAAGGAATTTCTACAATGACATATCGATTCTGACTAATTGTTATGTAAACCTTTTACCGTATTAAATTATAGAATCCATCGTGTCATTTGTCTTATATGCTTTTAATTGTTTTTTTGTCGTCTTATTTGTAAGTCATCGAAGCATTATTTGTTTGTTTAATTTTAATTCAAATTGATTTTTTTACACTTTACGTATCAGACAGACATTAAACAAACAAAAAAACATCAAAACACGTGTAATGACAATTGCAATAATATAGAAATCGTAATGAACACCACAAAACGTATTTACAATAGAACATATGTCAGACTGAACAAAAACCTCTACGTATTTAACTAGCAGTGAGTTCAGATTTTTCAGCAGTGTTCCTAATCTGTGCCTGTCCAATATATAACACTCGTCATCAAATCGTTATTTCAAATATACTATCGTAACGATAAAGCGAATCATCTGTTTATGTAATATAACCTTTTGCTGGTAAACTTAAGGTATTTATTTACATGTGATACCTTACAACCTGGATGTATTGCTTAAGCGAATCTGTTGATATATTTTGGTTAACCGTGAGCAACGTACGACACTATATACGACCCACATCATTTGGACAGGAGGGGACACTCTGGACAGGAGGGTCAGGAAATGTGTCATTTACTGAACGTCTCAAACAATCTCATTTAGCTCTTTATTCAGGAGTCGGTTAGCTTCCTACACAAAGGGCAATACAAACTTGTAAGGGTCAATGGTAAGTCAAATTAGAGCAGAAATTGATGCCCTGGGATGTCACACATGCCATTAATTTTGATCAGAAGATGTGGTAGTAGGGTACCAATGTTTTAACAATATACATGTCTGAAGACAACAAAACTGGTCAAGATTTAATCAATAATGACGAAACAATATCAAATACTAACAAATAAAATAATCACCTATGAAACATTGGAAATATTTAACACTAAAAAAGAGACATTTTTTATTTTGTTATTTTCCCATAGTAAATATATATCGAATTGCAATACTGCAAAAAAAGATAAAGGAGAGAATGTGCTTGACCAAATTTTGTAGATATTGATAGCATTATCAATTTTAAAATAAATAAAAATATTTACAGAAAATTGATAAAAGGATGAGTTTTACATTTATATAAAAACTTATCTGTAGAGTTGTGGGATTCACATTAAATAAATATTGTTATTCTATTGAGAAGCTTGTTTCAAGCATATTCATTTTCATATATTTTAATCATTATACCTGTATGATTGCATGATATGTCATTAAACATATTCTACAATATTCGCAATCGTTGATAGAATTTAATATCAATTAAAAAAAATATATTTTTAAAGACTTAAATAAAATAAAATAGACAAACCAACTTACTTGTTATATTGAAAATCCTTTTAAAGATGATCCGAGTCCACTGTCGATCTTTATTAAATTAAAATATCACCAAATATCCCCCTATCACAGTAAAGCCCCTATATCTAAGGCGTATGTTTTCTTATTGGAATGATGGATGGAGGGTGTTCCAAGAATCTGATAGTCCACAACATGATACAACAAAACAGCGGTCAATATTTTCTTTTGTAAAAGAAAAAGGTGTAATTTAATTGTAAAGTTCTGCAAAATGTTAATTCTCCTTAAGTCATCATTGATTGGTCATCGATTGGTAAGCTGCCTATAGTAGTCAATTATCTTATTCAAATTTCCAAGCAGTGTTGTTTGAACGGCGAAAAATGTGTTAATTAAATCATCCACAATCGATGAAATTTCTTACAAATATTTCATACTCTAATATTCCTGATTTAGATCATGTCATAAAACGGCAAGTTCTTATGTTAACCTAATTATTTATTTCAATAGATGTTCCGTAAGTTCTTAAGTTAACGTAATTATATATTTTCAATAGACGTTCGGTAAAATCTCAAATAAACTTTATTTGAAGAAAATGTAAGAACTGACAAGCCATGTCCTTTTGTATTTATCAGTGATATCTAAAGTGACACTCCGTATAACAGTAATATGAGCTAAAGAATATATATGGTACTCTGTTTATTCCGAACTCCCAAAAGACGTTGATCTAATACTATGGTAAGTAATCCTCTGATCATGACCGGACTGGATAAGTTAGCACTACGTCTCGACTCAGTACTTCCGTAAATTAATTTAGTAATTAGTTGTTCAGGGTAATTCCAGGCGGATTGTCAATGTTGAAGAAAACCGATTGGCTAAGAGGACATTTCTGAATCTTCTCAGATGAAATACGTATATCATGTCTTTATAATAGCCCAAGAATATTTCTGTATGATGGAACGTATTACCATGGAATCAAAGAGCCAATCGAAGAACAGTATGACCATAATGTGTTGACATAATAAGCATCTCAAATCTACAAATAATCAAACATACAATTTATAATAATTACTACTAACAAAGTCAATTATCACAATTCGGTGCTATATGTTGTGATGTTTGTATGTTACAGTTAAAACAATCTATACATCTATCGATAATTGTAAATAAGTATTCGACATGCATTCTTTATGTATATGATCTGTTATGATACACGTGTAGATTTCGCTGAGATAATTCACTCACATGGAGGTATGTATCTTACTATTGTATTACTGATATCGTAAATATCATTACAGTCTCAGTTTCAATTCTTGTAAATTTGTGGTTAACAATGCCATGATCAGACAATTTAAATAATTATTTTTGGTAATTGGTTCTAGTTCACATTTTAATCCTGAATATATAATAATGGTTTTTAATGTACTGTTTCGTTTTACCGGTATATTTGTTGGGGTAATATTCAGTTTAGCTGAAGCATATAAGATTTACCTTAATTGATATTTGCTATATCAGGTAAAATAAGATTAATTATAAGATATGCATGTTATTTAATGCTGATGATTTCATGGGAAAGGTTGGAATAGGATAAAACTCTATTTTTTACTTAAAGATTGTCACTAAAAATATCACTAATTGCTACCATAATCAAACCACGAATATGTCAAAATACAGGTAGCTATTATTACTATGATTAGCTATTAGCGCATTTATAAAATCGAATCTAATTAATATGCTTGTCTAATAGAATCTCGAACATTATGAAGTCATTATAAAAACCGTATTCCACGTAAATAACAATCTATCAAGATAATCATATATCATATCATATCTTTATTTCTCATAGCCAATTTACAGAGGTATAAAGACGACTATTAACACAATATACACTAGAATATATAGAATATCGGCAATAATGGAGGTCGAGACTGACATCATCGCTAGAATCGCAGCAAGTCTGATAAAAGGATTGATCGATTGATTTTTGGTGTTTAACACCACTTTCAGCAATATTTCAGCTATATCATGACGACCAGTTTTAATGTTGGAAGAAGCCGGAGTACCCGGAGAGAACCACTGACCATGGGCAAGCAACTGGTAAACTTTATCACTTGCGGCTGCGCGTCGAGTGCACCTTTTTGTAATTTACAAAGCTGGGCGCGAACCCACGCCGTATTGGTTATGATAAAAGGAGATGTGATACTTGTGATAATGTATGTCTAACCCTTCAAAACTCACGTTATGGTTTTTACCTGGAACGTTGCGCTTAACATCACAGTGACCAATAATAATATAGAAAATAAGTCACGAGTAACCTAACAGCGCATGAATTCACGAATGATCAGCGCATTAGTGAATAGCACTTATTGTTGGGTTACGAGTGTAAGGTCAGTTCAATGATAAATTTGACTGGAACGACGTTGTCAATGTGACGTCCCGGTGAAATAAATGTTTTGTAATATTGGCTGAAATACCGATTTTTGTTTCACTAGGACATTTCAGAATTTCACTGCAATTTATATAATAATTGTCAGTATCATAGTCAGTCCATTGACAATACTCCTCGGTGAGATCAAAGGGAAAATGTATGAATTACCGATAGTGTCATACACATCTTTCATACAAAATCTACCCGACTGGAGTAATGAAGTAGCACGATTTAACTTAAATTGTTTTAATATTTTCTTTACTTCGCATATATCAATTTATGAGACACATCGAGACCACCCGGATTGTTGGATGGAACCAGGCCTTGCGGTCATAAAACTGTGTTCGACCTTTTTTAGTTCAAAATCGTTCTCCAATGTCGATTTGGGTACAGTTTTCTGACCGCAAGGCCAGAGTAGGTAATTCTTGGATATACATTAGCGCTTATTTTGTAAATTTACTACAAATATTATAAGTAGATATTTTGTATCTCCAAGGTCATTCGTATAATGAAGGTCAAATGTTTCTGTTGTAAATATAACCAGTTAGTGAGTACAGTATCAATACATTAAATATGAAACGGAGAAGATAAACATGTCTGTTTTAACCCTCGTGTTTGATAAAATTGTTTTGTAACAACACCCAACACGTGCAGTTTAACTGGTGCACGTGCAAACAGGTACGGGAAATATCTTTATTATTAGAAACATTATAATAATGCGATTCATTCAGTTAAACATAATTGATTGACCAAATCAATCTTAATAAAAATGTCATCTTAAGATACTTAGAATAATTATATATGTCATAAAACAAGGATCCCCGTACTTAATCCTACTGAAGACATCTATGTACAAAGTCGATGATCCCTGTACGTTTTGCAATTGATGAAATATATGAAAACTGGACGTTCCCCGTATGCATTGTCATTGTAGGCATATAAATACAAATCGGTCATCCCTGTACTAATTGTCATTGTAGGCATATAAATACAAAATCGGTCATCCCTGTACTAATTGTCATTGTAGGCATATAAATACAAAATCGGTCATCCCTGTACTAATTGTCATTGTAGGCATATAAATACAAATCGGTCATCCCTGTACTAATTGTCATTGTAGGCATATAAATACAAATCGGTCATCCCTGTACTAATTGTCATTGTAGGCATATAAATACAAATCGGTCATCCCTGTATTAATTGTCATTAGAGATACATATGCTTAAACTGACCACTCCTCTAGTTATTGACAACGAAGATAATTATGGAGACATATATGCACAAATTTTAATATATATAAAAGGTGCTAAATAAACAGGTAGCATTTGGTTAATTAAAGGTGTTTAACACAAACTTGTTCTACACCTGCTCTATTTATCATAGATATATAGTATAGCTTAGTGACGCTGTTTCTATGATAATCTACTCATATTTCTGTCTTTTTCTCTATTTTTCTCGAAAATGAGATTTGTAAAAGTACCATTGAAATAAGTAATACAGGTAAATCAAATGACTGGCTTATCTTTTCTTAATTAGGGTGATTAAATAGGTATGTATACATCTAATTAAATAGACAAACACCACAAAATATCCGTGTTAGAAGAACAGTTTGAAGATATCAAAGGGGTAATCAGAATCCGTAAATCTAAGAAAGATAGACAGCACAATGGCCAAAAGAAAAAGTACAAAAGGACAAACAACGATCTACAAAACACTACACATAAAACTAAAGATCGAGTAACACGAATCCCATTGAAAACAGGGGTGAACTCAGGTGCTCAGACGATAGCCGTGACTTGTCCAGCTTCACTTAAACATTAAAGACCCGTTTCGGTAGTTTAACTGTGAGCAAGTATTAACATAATTTAGTTCATACTATTATAATACTGATTCTACAATGTTATTTGTTCTCACCAGGATATAGTGAAATTTGCCGTTATAAACAATATCAAATCAGTCTCTCATTATAAACCAAAAATACAACACTGTCAGAACAGTTCCAAGAGTCAAAATAACTGTTAAATTCGCCCAAATATATTAAGATGAGAATCAGATTCTGACATAAAGTCTGAACTGAAAATGAAATGCAAAAACTGCAAAAGTACCTTAAAACATCCATCGAAAAATCGTCGAAATAGGGGGCAACAATCGATAACACTAAGACACACTTGTTTCTGACTTGGTGCAGGCACTTAATTAAATAATGATTATTCTTGTTTATATATTATAACTATACAAGTTATAGTAGCAACCACATCATTAGTAAAGGGTTGTAAGTATTATATGTAAACAAACGATGTATATTATTATCTGCTTAGACTATGTACAGTAAAAAGGCACATCAAACAATGATTTTCTGTCAGTGTATTTCAATTAAAATTGCTTTACTGTTATAGATAAAATGAATAGATAATTATGTTTTGACAAGAAAGAAATGGTTGTGTAAATAAATATAGACGATGATTATAGTTGAATTGGACGATCAGCTATTCGTTGTAACAGTAAATTAAGCAAAGACAAAATTGCATGCTTAGCAAAAAATCCCACACTGTCGGACCAGTTCCAAAATTCAATAGAAAAATCGTAGAAAGAGACAAGATCGATATCCTTAGCATCCAAATATATGACCACTCAGAGGAAAATAATATCAATTAAGATGCATAAAATCCTACACTATGCCAATACATCTTGTATATAAAATGTATATTTTATATTTATCCCGCAATCACTGTCTGTACAATAAAAGTAGGAGAATACATGTATACTTTATTAGTCTAGTTTGTAAATAGCATTGTCATGATACTTGATTCATGTAGAGAAACAGTAAGAAATAGGAACACAATAGAACGACGAAACATATACACCCTCAGAAACTATTACAACAATATTGTTTATATTGGACTTTTTCAACATTTTGACTAAGACCGTACCTGACGTAGGCTATTCAAGAAACGCGTCGATTGCAATGAATTGGGTGTCTATGTTTTATTTTTGTAGAAGTATATTACATTTTCAAGATTTAAACTTGTGAATAAAATGTCTGTTGTGTGCTGAATGTTTTCTTGGTGGCGATAATATAATATTATGTTTTAAAATCCTGGCGATGCAAGCATAAAATAGGAATATTACCCATGAAATATAATTTAGTTCTACAGCATATTGATACATAATTACCCACTGTACGTACACTTCAGTCTGACCAAATTGACAACAAATAGTAACCATAGTTGTATGCACTATTTTATACATACGTTTGGGCACATAAGACTAGCTACAAATGCCACAAGTGCCTGTACCACGCCTGGAAAGTGAGCAGTCATGTATTTGTGTCTTAGGGGTAGCGATTAAACCTCTTTCTGTGATTTTTCTGTTAGAATTTTGAACTGTTGTGACAGTGTAGTATTTGTTGTTTTTCATGGACTAGAAATCATATAGGTAATCAGAGATAGATAATATCATATAGGTAATCAAAGACAGATAATATCATATAGGTAATCAGAGACAGACAATATTATAAAGGTAATCAGAGACAGATACTATCATATAGGTAATCAGAGACAGACAATATTATATAGGTAATCAGAGACAGATAATATCATATAGGTAATCAGAGACAGATAATATCATATAGGTAATCAAAGACAGATAATATCATATAGGTAATCAGAGACAGATAATATCATATAGGTAATCAGAGATAGATAATATCATAGAGGTAATCAGAGACAGATAATATCATATAGGTAATCAGAGATATATAATATCATATAGGTAATCAAAGACAGATAATATCATATAGGTAATCAGAGATAGATAATATTATATAGGTAATCAGAGACAGATAATATCATATAGGTAATCAGAGAGAGATAATATCATATAGGTAATTAGAGACAGATAATATCATATAGGTAATCAGAGACAGATAATATCATATAGATAATCAGAGACCGATAATATCATATAGATAATCAGGGACAGATAATATCATATAGGTAATCAGAGACAGATAATATCATATAGGTAATCAGAGACAGATAATATTATATAGGTAATTAGAGACAGATAATATCATATAGGTAATCAGACAGATAATATCATATAGGTAATCAGAGACAGATAATATCATATAGGTAATCAGACAGATAATATCATATATGTAATCAGAGATAGATAATATCACATAGGTAATCAGAGACAGATAATATCATATAGGTAATCAGACAGATAATATCATATAGGTAATCAGAGACAGATAATATCATATAGGTAATCAGAGATAGATAATATTATATAGGTAATCAGAGACAGATAATATCATATATGTAATCAGAGATAGATAATATATAGGTAATCAGACAGATAATATCATATAGGTAATCAGAGACAGATAATATCATATAGGTAATCAGACAGATAATATCATATAGGTAATCAGAGAGAGATAATATCATATAGGTAATCAGAGATAGATAATATCATATAGGTAATCAGACAGATAATATCATATAGGTAATCAGAGACAGATAATATCATATAGGTAATCAGAGATAGATAATATCATATAGGTAATCAGACAGTTAATATCATATAGGTAATCAGAGACAGATAATATCAAATAGGTAATCAGACAGATAATATCATATAGGTAATCAGAGACAGATAATATCATATAGGTAATCAGAGATAGATAATATCATATAGGTAATCAGACAGATAACACCATATAGGTAATCAGAGACAGATAATATCATATAGGTAATCAGAGATAGATAATATTATATAGGTAATCAGAGACAGATAATATCATATAGTTAATCAGAGATAGATAATATCATATAGGTAATCAGAGATAGATAATATCATATAGGTAATCAGACAGATAATATCATATAGGTAATCAGTGATAGATAATATCATATAGGTAATCAGACAGATAATATCATATAGGTAATCAGAGATAGATAATATTATATAGGTAATTAGAGACAGATAATATCATATAGGTAATCAGAGACAGATAATATAATTTTATATTCATTAAATCCTACACAGTATATATTTATATATACAATGTATATTTATCCGGCAGACATAATATTTTACTTATTTGCTGTACAATGAATGTTTACGAATAGATATTTGCTTTATTTGACAAGAATACAAATAACCATATTCTGGTACCTGACTGATGTATATGTAGAAAAATTGTGAATAATGGTAATGATTCAGTACGGACCGGAAATATACACCCTTTGAAACAATTGGAAAGACGCATGTTTCTGCTCTTAAAGCTATGCTAGTTATGTTGGACATTACAGGATAAAAACAAACAAAACAAAAACCAATATCCACATACGTAATCGGAAAAATTAAATTTACCCCCCCCCCCCACCCACCCACCCACACACACACACACACAAAACAGGTAAGAAAAAAACTTTCAAAGCCCTTGTCTTTTTACCGGTTTGAAAAGGTCATAGAATACACATAAATAACGGTATCCATAACGTTTGTAAATGACCCATAAAAAGATGAAAAATTCACGACCTTTTATTGTATCTAATATGAAGTGATTCCTTAGAGATGGCACAACATACACTCATTATTTGTTTTGTTTATCAGCAATAGAATTATATCACAATCATATAAATTATGGAACAAGTAATGGACATTGTACAAATGAACACTGTCAAAAATGCCAGTGCAATAGAAAATTAAATATCACATCCAAGATTAATCCTCTAGAAGTGATGATTTCCATATAACAGTTTAAACCTTTGACCTTGGTATTGTTGATTGGGGAAACGTACAATTAGGTAGAACAAATACACATTAAATTAATAGCACTTAGTGACTTTTTGTCCTTAAGACTTCATTGTATTCTATAGAACTGCATTTTGAGGTCATATTTAAATCTTAACTTAAATACTTCAAGGAACAAAAATGTTGCCCATTGACAAATACTCATTTTAGTAAGTTAGTATAATATGGCAGTGAGAGACATGATACCATTGTCAATAGTGTGTTTTAAGAGATTATTATTACATGAAATTTCCATATCGGCCCTAATATCAACCCGGGATTCCCATATCAAGCCCGATAGCGAAGCTGGATGGCTGATATGGGTCGAGGGCTGATACCATGGACGATATGGAAAGTTTCTTGTCATAATCTATTTATCACACATTTACATTGACTATTTCCTAGCATTTTATATTGCAAACAAGATCTTTGAACTGACAAATGGCGAAAATAAGAGTGTTGCCTTTGTTCAACTTGCAACTATTTTTGTTTCGAGTCTGGTTTCAAAAAGATATCACACAATGTCGATCTATACAATGACGACAGAAAGTGTTTGTAAGATCTACCCAAGATGTTGACATTTGAATGGAAATTCCTTTTCAACACGACGTATACATTTGACGCAATTATTCTGTTTCTAGTTATTTAAACTTTATTCCATTATTTTGAAATGTGTTAATTTGATTGAAATACGATTCTATGCATATTTTAATACACCATCTTTTGTGCTGCTTTGACAACTGTTTTACCTGTTTTGTTCACGTATTGTTATACATACTGTTATAGTGACAGCCGGAAACTTGGAGCCGTAATGATAGCGGGAGGTTTGGCGCTTTAAAATCTGATTCAACCCACCATTTCTTTAGAAATGCCTGTACCAAGTCAGGGTCATTACGGTGTTCACAGTTTTCCGGTTGTTGACTGATTTTGTCTGTTTATATACTCATGAGTTTTGACTTTCCCTTTGTAAGATTGCTCGGAGTTCGGTAATTTTGTTATTACCTTTATTTCTTTGTTCCTTGACATATAATTTTTGACACCACTGCGCAGATACCGGAAGTTGAGTGCAAATAGCCATATTGGCTCTAAGAGCAAATAACAAACACGGACTTTCGGCTATTATTGGACATGCAAAAACGAACAGATTGCAACAGAATATGTGGTAATTAATACTATAAGACATGCATATTATAACTATATTATGTGTTATTTAAACAAATATTTGGATTTGCAATCTTTTGACTTCGATGAGACCTGAGGATGTTCATTCCAGAAGCGTGTCGCGTGCATTAAGGTGGATGTCTACGTCCTTTATTGATGGTACAAAACCGTACATATTTTGAAAATTTTATCTTAATTTTTGACATTTACAAAAAAACAATGTACAGTTGTAATTAAGCATAGATATGTGATGGTTGACAAGAAACAACAGTTTTTTTTCCCTTTAACGATAATTCAAACCATGCACTCCTTGTGAATCTAGACCTACCAGAACGTTTCAAAATACTGTGCAATCTGGTCCACAAACCATGCACCTTTGTCATTTGTAACTGGTTATTTGATAAAACCAGACATGTGAAGGTGTAAACCAGATACAATAATCGTATGTATAAAATCACCAATATGCTCAGCATCAGAACATCAAACCATTCATGTAAGCATAAATAAAGGTAATAACAAAATTACCGAACTCCGAACAATCTTACAAAGGGAAAGTCAAAACTCATAATTATATAAACAGACAAAATCAGTCAACAACCGGAAAACTGTGAAAACCGTAATGACCCTGACTTGGTACAGGCATTTCTAAAGAAATGGTGGGTTGAATCAGATTTTAAGGCGCCAAACCTCCCGCTCTCATTACGGTTCAAAGGTTCCGGCTGTCACTGTAACAGTATTTAAATACAGGAACAAAATAGGTAAAATAGTTGTCAAAGCAGTACCATATTCGGTGACGTAAATGTCAAAAATATTTTTACGTCACACATTGACAAAAAAAATTCTTGACATATTTGACTCTTTATCTTTATACATTTTCACTATAAAACCAGCGACAGGAATCACCTGAAGGAATCACATAAAACCTCAATGTAATTTTGGATGGTAGCTTGGAATGAACCAGAGGTGTGATTCATGTTGTTGATGAAACTTTCAACAATCAATAATGACCGCCTTTGATGAACCTGAATTACCTAGTTCAAATAATTATCTAGTTCATATATTTGCGCGATGTCTAATAGGTACAAACGTATAGGACTACACACACATTATCCAATTTGTATATGAAATATTGTATATTTTATTGTTGTGTTATGCCTTTTGACATTATAATTTCGTGACAGCTTTGTTAAGAAATAAAAGTACAAAAAAATGTACATGTATATATTTAAATCTACTAAGTTGAAAATAAATATTATAAGTAATGAGACATGGTATTCAAGGCAACGCATCATGTTACGTGCAGCAAACATGTATGTAAGTTTTTCAAGATGTTGTAGATCATATTATCTGTGCTGCACATTTTATGAGTGGCTTATCATATGTCAAATAATGTCCGCATTGTTTCGAAATGTGTGAGTATATCGAAAAGTGGCGAACTATCCAAAAGTGACGAACGTCAGGTTTCACTAAGACAGAAAAGCAGATTTAAATTTAACTCTCGTTTCTACTCCATTTATTGGATATGCCAGTCGCTGTTGGTTATCCATAAAATATAGGTTTATTCCCCTCCAGTACAATAGTTTAACAGTCACACTTTCTACATTCAATTTATATACAAACAAACTTCCCATAAAGTAATATTAGTTCTAATTTAGAAATATAACAATACAGGCTCGGGTACTTTCATTCACTAATATCATCTGATAAATCAATAAATGACGTCATTTCATTCCATCATGACGTTTTATTTCTAACCGGAACTGTTATCATTACTTGTTCTCCAACTATACGTCATCACAACATTGTACTAAGAATGTTTATGACTTGTCGATATGTTTTTATTCAGAATGGTTATCATAATATGATAATAGGTGTTACATAACTTTGGACGATGTCCAATAATTTTTGCTAAACAATAATATGAGACAGGTGCTACCTGTAGTGCCAGCGAAGCACAATCCACATTATCTAATACTTAAATCATGTAAATCCTTGGGATGATTGAAATAGAAATTTTACTTACTTTTGTGTACTTTTTGGAGTGTACTGTAGTACAATGTAAGGATGCTCTTTCCGTCTATTGAAACAGGCACGGCCATGAATGCTTGCGAATCTGAAAATGATCTGCCATTTTCACGCTCATTCAGTGCATCAAAATAGTGTCGATATTCTTTGGGCCGAGATATATCGAGGACGACTTTTTTTAGGGCCGAGATATATCGGGAACGACTTTTAACATTAATAACCGGAAGTAGTTCCAGATTACTGCGCATCCGAATTTCTGCAGATTTAACCATGTATTGGTTTCCGGTGTATCATTTCCGGTGCATGAAATTTAAGCCATTAGTGATATGGATCTGGAATCAAAATATTGCTATTTCTACCATAGTTGGGACTTCGTCCCATATTATCTATATAAAACTCAACAATTGAACTTATCTCTGTGTTAATAAACTTGGAAGTGAACCTTGTTTTATGGATGATGTCTAAATCTTCAGATATGACTGTGTCATATTTCACCACTAAACGTTTGGTGTTGAAGTAATGAAAGGTGAATATATATAACAGTGTGATTGATTGTACTTTATAACCTATTGGCTACGTAATGCGTGTACTGACATCTTTGTTATTACCAATATAATATAGTCTCTCCTGTAATTGCTTGTATTGTAGCAGTCTTTAGCTTCCCCATGTTTATCTGATTCAATCAACACAATATCAAAGGCACTTTATTAAAAGCAAATTATTTGCATTCAGTGCTATGTCAGGGTAATGAGGCGTGCATCCATTAACAGCAAACATAATGTTGTTACAATAATTTAATAACTCTTCTCGGTGTAATCCCCATCAACATGGTACAGGGCTTAAGAAAGTGGCGGAAGCAAAAGTTTTCATTCAGATTCGAATCGATTAATGACCATTTATAAAAGTTAATTATTTAAGTTGTCAGTCTTAATGACGATTGAAAATTACATAATTCTGTGATGTCTTTTTACAATCTATAAACGGAAGTTTCAATAGATCATTTGGATGTTACATCCTTCACTGCGATCAATGGATATGTTGTAATACCCAATTTACATAGTTATTGTATGCGTTCGATACATACCTCGTGTTAGGAGGGATTGCCTGACCTAATTCAAAACAGGAAGTAGGTTTCCGCTCTATTCTTAATATTTCACAGTATATTTTGCATATCTCTGAACAACATGTTATGTCTTTATGTCAGGTGTCATTATGGTACTGCTTTGACAACTGTTTAATTCCTGTATTTAAATACTGTTGTAGTGACAGCCGGAACCTTTGAACCGTAATGAGAGGTGGAAGTTTTGGCGCCTTAAAATCTGATTCAACCCACCATTTCTTTAGAAATGCCTGTACCGGGTCAGGGTCATTACGGTTTTCACAGTTTTCCGGTTGTTGACTGATTTTATCTGTTTATATAATTATGAGTTTTGACTTTCCCTTTGTAAGATTGTTCGGAGTTCGGTAATTTTGTTATTACCCTTATTTATTATGACATGTCAGTGTGCTGTTCCAGTCGTCTGTGATCGCATAGATTAACAGCACGTGTAGTCTATCCATGCTATCTGACAACATTTGTATTACATTGTGATTAAATAAAAAAACATATCAAGTTTAATGTACACGGCGCGTTTTTTGAACAGCCTTCATCAGATACGCCCAAGGCCAAAATATTGGTAAGCCAAATTATATAAACGTCTCCGGGAGCAAGAAAACAAAACGGCACAAATAGGACAACCGAAATCGGTTAAGATCTCCTATGCCTAAAGATGGAGAAAATTAGTATATAAATTTCCAGCCAGTGGGGAAAATTAGTGTATAAGTCGCTCTTTCAGCATCATCTGTCATTCTATTGTTGCTATGTTTTGCATTTTTGGTTGTTTGATGACTGGTTGGTGTTGTTAGGGTAAGCTATATTTCCGACTATTGAATTGAAGAACCACCACAGAAAACGCAGTAATCCACGAAAACAGTTTTCAAGTTTTCTTTTTCAATTTGCACATTTCTTATTGATGTGATTATTAGGACTTTACCTTCATTGGCACAATGTGTAATATACACTGTCGTATGATGTCACGGTTGGTAACATGTAGGGAGCTTGAAAAGTTCTCATTTCGAAGTACGTGATCTCAATCATGTTTTTGTGTTATATTGTCAGATTTTTGGTTATGTAACTTGTGTTTCTTTTCATGCTTCATTGGTGTTGTTGTCTATCAGAATAGACCATTGCACATTTCCGACTTTGATTCTAAAATTATATTATTTGGCAGAAATTATTTCCATTTAAGATGGATAAAATGGTTCCCTTTCATGCTATGTTCAATGAAAATAACCTATATTTTCCACGCAAAGTCTTCACAACTTTAATGTTGCAACAACTTGTGAATTCGCTATAAATTCATCCTCTGATATTTTCACGGTTTAAATATCAAATTTTGAGAACACTATGTTCAATTCGTTGTACTTTCCGTTGCCCTTGCTAGACCGGGTACCATTTTTCCCGTCGTAAGGCAAATAACTCGTATACAAAGGGATATAAGAAGTCATAATCTTAGGATCTGTGTCTACTTTTCCAAGTTTTCTATGTAATTTATCTGCGGGAATGGTTATGCGTGTTGTACTTATGCAACCTCTATGTTATTGATCTCGTCCATCATGGTTCCATGACTTGACGTTTTGTTTTAAATTATTATTCACATATCTGTAGCTTAAACAAATAACTTATCTTTATTAATTATAGAAAGCAAGTATTGTATCTACTGTTATCCAGTTTCCATATATCTTATATCTATCTTAGTTTTCTTTTCTTTCTGTCCAGACTTTATATATTACTAATTAGTCCTGATGAAAAGCAAATCATTAAAAAATGACATTTATGCAAATTTACATTTGCCATGCCAATATCATATTGTTGTGTGTGATTATTTGATCAATGTACTTCCGGCTAAGGTAACCAACCAATTCTTATATGTAAATTGCTCTATTCAAAAGATATGATTGCATGAGAATAAAGGTAATAACAAAATTACCGAACTCCGAACAATCTTACAAAGGGAAAGTCAAAACTCATAATTATATACACAGACAAAATCAGTCAACAACCGGAAAACTGTGAAAACCGTAATGACCCTGACTTGGTACAGGCATTTCTAAAGAAATGGTGGGTTGAATCAGATTTTAAGGCGCCAAACCTCCCGCTCTCATTACGGTTCAAAGGTTCTGGCTGTCACTGTAACAGTATTTAAATACAGGAACAAAATAGGTAAAATAGTTGTCAAAGCAGTACCATATTCGGTGACGTAAATGTCAAAAATATTTTTACGTCACACATTGACAAAAAAATTCTTGACATTTGTGATTTCTTTATCTTTATACATTTTCACTATATGAAAATGCATCGCTTATAATTTTTTCTGCAGAGACGGAATATATTTCGACAAGATATTGGTATCGGAATATAAACTTTTTAAGAGATCGAATAAGGCGAATCTTTTTATAGCCCTGGTCCAGTAGCCTGTTTCTCAGATGAAGATGACGTTTCAGGAAATCAGAATAATTGCTACTGCCGATAAGAAATGTGTCCGCCGATCTTATACTATGAGGATCAGTTTTGTCTCAGACCAAGCGAAGACAAAGAAGAAATGAATTTCTCTTACACCACAAAGGTGTATTCTAAGAAAATATCATGTATGTACTGTGCCTCATCAAAAAGATGTTCGCGAAGAAATCTGGAAAATAGGGAATTTATCCGGTTTCTGGGAACGAGACATTGTACTGTCGTCCCTTTGTTAATTCAGACAGCTACAGTCTGTATGCATGTATCAAGCCCGGACCTGGATTCCCAACGTCATCTGTTCTAGTCTTTAATTAGTTGAGGTGAGAGGTGTTTGTTAGTTTTGTTGATATTGGTGGAAATGTTGACCATCACTGTTTAAACTTTCTTTTCATAACTCTTACACACATATACATGACCGCGCACGTTCCTGGCTTGGCACAGGCACTCCAATAAACAGTTAACAAATAATACAACAAACAAATAGACATGTAAACATATGATTATCATATATTTGGTTGCCTATGCTTCGCAACAACCCGTATTTACTGATCATTAGACGGACAAACGTGTACACTTATAAATGCGTGCATTCTTTTGCACAATAAACCGTATCGAAAAACAATAAAAAGCTATAAAATAAAATTAATATATGCAACCAATTAACACTGTACAGAGTTAGCTGTTTTATTTTGATTTCCCATTTTGGTCAGATCATCGATTATATTTACAATGACAACATCTTAATATACCGAATAGCGTTATAACATTTGGTTGATCTGGTATTCTTTGCTATAATTAATTGTTCTTTAAGGGTGATATTGACATATAGCGTTTCAAATTTTGGCATTCATCGATTACCAACCAGATCAATGCACATTGCAAACCGTAAAACAGATAATACATACACCATCACGACAATATCCGATGGAAATTAAGGCCCTGGCATGGGACAGGTGCACAACAACTTTCATTTGTACATACAATATATGGGTTGTGTCCTTAGTACATTTCGTCTTCTACTGTATTTGTATGTAACTGTGAAGTCGCTTTTATTCGTTGGGTTCAATTTTCGTGAAATGACAGAAATTAACTTAGGCACTTAATTGTACGGATGGAATGCTTCGCTAAACAGTAAATGTCACCTTTGAAGGGCATAACATGTCACTATTCAGTGTAACACAGGAAACCTACAAAAATTAGAATATTGTATTAATTCACTCTTATAATGTAATCTGTTAGGCTATCTATATTGTCGTGGGTTTTGTTTTTCAATTCAGATCATATAACAACCACGTTAATGATCCTATAATTCTTTTAAACCTAACATCAATGGATTGAATCACAATAATAATGCAGATAGCCTATATTGATATGTATAGAATGATATATTTTAACCGGATATAGTCATTACAAGCAACAATTAATTAGCAGTACGCAACATTTATTACTGTCTTTAACGATCTAGGTTTATTAAGCAATAATTACATTATGTAACTGCCATTATCAAAGTTCAATAACGGTTCAGTAAAACTAATAAAAAATGCATAAAATTCCGAGTGGGTTCAGCTGTTCTAAGTTCATGGACAACATCTGGCCAGTGCGGTATATTATAATGCAAGTTTGTGCTCTCCTACGTCTAAGATATATACCATTTTAAATCATTCGCTCGATCTTTATTTTCAGGGGGTACATATGTACTTGGTGCATCAGTAAGTTTTATACAGCATCCAATTTATCTTACTTGTATTACCTATATTGATACCGAAGCAATAAGCAATTAACCCTGAACTATTGTCAGATGCCGACGACAGAGGACAACAAAATATTAGTTACTTTAACACCAGTCACAGTTTGTAAACATACATGTAAATAATCATATTTCAAAAGAAGATGATCAGTTACAAATGAAATATATGACGTCAACCATCGACATATCGACACTGGTCGGTCAACAGTTCAACCACCACTGACCGTCAATAGATCGATTATAAGTTTTGAATAAACAAATGGTACTGCAAACTCCATGCGAAAACTTGATAGTGTCAAATGCATAATATCCTACTCAGTTATAATCACCTTACATGGAACGGAAGTGATAAAATCACAGTAATTAGGCTAAAATGCACCATAGCATCGATTGTGCTGTTTTTGGAAGAATAAAACGTTCCGTTAGTGTTATTACCCTTGCATAAAACTACAATTTCCCTCAGTAATTGACTTTAGCTTCTTTCTGTATGATGACTTACATAAAGGAAATTATTTTCAATCAGTTCTTTATTTCAATATTAACGAATGTGATTGCATTTCTAATTCATTTGTTACAATAAAAGTAGTATCCTGTAAACAACTCAATCAAGTAATAATTATAAACAAAGGACTTGTTTAACTTTTTGTCCAGTATAATCATCAAGATAATTTAATTCTTTTGATTTTGAAATATTAATTATGCCAAGCCTTAGCTTGTAATTCACGTCTAAAGATAAGAGAAATATGTACTTCCATAAAATGTCATTGTAATTACAGATTGCATGTCACGTGTTTTTGTAATAGATACCCCCCATACTTAACATTGATTAGATAATTAAAATATACTCAGCAAAGAAAAAATACATTAGTGTGGGAAGCTTATTTTATATCTGAAGAAACATGTTATAAGGCAGGTTTGGTGGTGGCGTGGAATTACATGTGACAATTCATCTATTGATTTCAGTTGATGTTTAATTGAAATAAATGAGGCAGTTAAAGGAGGGAATGATAGATATGATCCGAAAGAACATTGACAAGCCTCTAACAAGGAGGGCTATGAGATGTCACAAACTTTTCACTTATTTAATTTGTTGGCAGATACCAGGGGAAACTAGAAATGAAAGAAGACCAAGAAAAAATAGGATGGCTGGCTGTGAATTATAACAGCAACTTAATATTATTAGTGAACATTATATTAAACTGTTATAATCCTAACCAGTGTTGTGACACACAAATAGTAAGGAAACCAACGCATTCAAATTTATTTAATTAAAATAGTAATTATTTAACGTCGTTATTGTGCGATTCTCTTTACTCTCTTAACACCATGTAAAGTTATCGAAAATATCAAAATATTCACAAACAGATACGATGACCAACTATCTAATGTCAATTTGCCGGTTAATACTGTATTTGGGCATCCAACATTCAATTAGCACTACACATTTGAATTCTGCGAAACTTATTTATTGGCCAAAAGATACCAAAGGAGTAATCAGAAGCTGTAACTCGAAGAAGGACTGACAATACAATGGCCAAAAGATACCAAAGGAGTAATCAGAAGCTGTAAGTCAAAGAAGGACTGACAATACAATGGCCAAAAGATACCAAAGGGGTAATCAGAAGCTGTAACTCGAAGAAGGACTGACAATACAATGGCCAAAAGAAATATGACAGAGAAACCAGAAACGTTTGAAGATACCTCAGGAGTAATCAGAAGCCATAAACGAAAGAAAAACAGAAAGTACAATGTCTAAAACAAAAAGAACTAAATACAAATAATGATCTACAAAACACGAAACGGAAAAGATTAGATTGAGCAACATGAATTCCACTAAAAAGAGAGGATGTACTTAGGTCCTCCAGAAGGATAAGAAGTTCTTGTTCCACTTCTTGCACCGTTACACTTGTCAAACGTCCAATGGTAAGTCAGGAATAAGAAAAAGGTAGGATTGCTGTTATGGTATAAAGCATGCATTGCTGTATCTGTGGTATCCTGTACTTTAAGCTCAATAGGATAGATGATTCGCAAATGCCCATTGAGAAACAATGGTTCACAATAATCCTGATCCCTTAATTGCACCCTCGTGTGACTTTATATTTGTACCATGCTTTATGTCACCGTAGCACACATATGTACATACATATACATCTCAATACTAAATGGCATGCTTAAACTAGGTTTCTGGAACCAAAACTACCCTCTGAGTCAAATGGTGCGGTCATACAAGTGAATTACACATGTGAGTAAAATACCAACCCCAAAATATAACTAGGTGAGTAGTAGTGATAAAAGAACATTGAGGCCTAATCCTAGAACTTAATACATGATATATTTAATGCTTACGACATAGTAGTTGTCATATGGATATGGAGGGGAGGCTTCGACCCTTAGAAATAGCGAATCACCCCCCATGTTTATAGAAGTGCCTGTAACTAGCCACGAAAGTGAGCGTTTATGTATTTGTATGTTACGGGTATGGTTATAGTCTACCAGCAGAGTTATCGACCCAGTGATAGTAATAAAACAAAAAAATCAAATTTAAAGCGGCACGACGTGTCTGCGATAACCTTCATCAGATACGCTCAATGTCAAAAGATTGGAAAGTAAATAATTATAAAGTATTTGGGACCCTGAAAACCAAAAGAACTAAACAGGATAGCCAAAATCGGCTATGGCCACCTATGCCTGAGGGAGGAGTACCTTAGTTTTAATAATAATTCAATAATTTAGCAGCTGTAATTTTCGACAATAAATATATCTAATAAACCATGCCAGTGCCGCAGCATTGACTACTGGGAGGATGATACTCTAGGGAACTAAGAGTCCACTATCAGAGGTATCCACCCAGTGATATAAAAAAACAACATAGACATCAAATTTAGTCCGGCCGACGCGCGTATAGGATAACCTTCATCGAGTACGATCAATGCCAAAAGATTGGAAAGCCAAATAATGATAAGGTATTTGTGAGCATGTAATCCAAATGAACTAAACAGGATAGCCAAAATCTGCTAAGGTCAAATATGCCTGCGGGAGGAGTACCTTATAAATCATTATAAATGGTATCATTATAAGTTGTAAGAGTTTGAAGATACCAAAAGGGGTAATCAGAATCCGTAAATCGAAGAAGAACAGACAACACAATGGGCAAAAGAAAAAGGACAAAAGAACAAACAACCATCTACAAAACATACATATAAAACTAAAGATCGAGTAACACGACCCCCCACCTAAAAACTCGGGTGCTCCGAAAGGGTAGGCTGTTCATGCTCCACTAGTGACACCCGTCGTACTAATCTAGTTACAACAAACCCGGTGATAAGTCATGAACGAGGAATGGACCGGGAAATAATTCTTGTCTAAGTTTGAAAAAAAAATAACAAAACTGCACATTCACACATATAGAGATAATTATTTATGTTCAAGTGCGTCAAAACTTGCCAAACCATTAATAGTCATTAATACTCAAATCTACCAAAGCAACAATTCCACGATGAGTGAAAACACGTCATCAGTAGACTAAATTTACACGGGAAAATTCTAAAATAAATGTAGAAAAAAACACATTGCATAAGAAGTTGTAGGTTAACACAATGTTCCTGGTGAAATATTAAAAACCCGTTCAGCAGAAATGATTCTTAGCACATTTTACTTGTTTACATCATGTTGGAGCTCCTTATCGATAACATATGTAAAATCGAGTTCGGAGAGCACATTTTTCAACAAATCATCGGCAAATCTTTTCATATACTCCTATGGGCATGAGTTTATGCAAATATTTATCCAAAAAAAGTAAAATAAAAACAACAATAGAAAATAAAGCCTTTAAACTCATTTTCATGTATATTGCTGATGTTGTGTGTTCTGTCAATTAATAATCCAAACATAGTTAACTGGATTCTATCAATATACACCCAATTTGATCATGGATATCTTGCCTCTGTAATGGATATCATGGCTATGGAGAATTTTATTTGCACCAAAACGATGGGATGCAAGTTTGACTCGGAAAGCAATATAGATGTTAGCGTTTCAAACGAAAACGAGAATATAACTATGAAGGTCTGGACAACGAAAGAAATACTATTCTAGTCTTGATTAGGAATAAATTCCAAATGAAATCCTTCCAAAATGATATTTATCAATGTGCATTACCATTCAATAAATAAAGTATAACAATATTCTGATCATTCTATTTCTGGTAAAATTGTTATTCAAATTTGCAATACAACAAACATGAAATAGAAGAGTAGGATAACAATAAATGACAAGTAAGGTAGACAACTCACACATATAGCCTAAAGTAAGGCAACATTACATGCGTCCTGTATTTGTCTCAAATACAAATTTAATAATCAATAGTTGAGAGTGTTACAGGGGGATGTGCTAAATCATACAGTTATTTCTGTCACTTTTGAATACCTAACTAAATGACATTTTTTGTTTGCATGAAGTAGTCACATGGTCAAACTATCTAGCAGTACATACATAAAATGATATATTGTTAGATAATTTGTGTTTGATTACTTTTCTTGTGTAAGTGATTGATCGCTGGGTTCCTGATTATTTTGCTATATTAATTTCCCAAAGGGTATACATTTTTTTTCGCGTTATACAAGAATTATATAATTCGCGCAAATAAAAGCACTATCTAAATGGCAGACATGGTAGCTAAAGTATAATGCCTGTCTTTGATGTATAAAACAGTACTGATTTGTGATATAAAAGTACAATTCTCCCGTGATTTAAATGTTTTAAACATGCTGCTTGAACGTTTGAATTATAGTGACGTCGATTTACGTTTGACATGTGTTGATGTCAGATAAGGCCGTAGTAATCATGTTCTGTCCTTTAACAAAGGATAATTAAATAGTTCTCTATACAAATAACAATATGATAAAACAAGACTTAATGACTCTCTTTGTTGTACAATATGATATGATATTACAAATGGATGATATCACGGGTAAAACTACTAGAATTACAATCATTGAAATATTGAATTTACAGAATGTAGATTTAATAAAGAGAAAGTATAAAAGTATAGATATACAAGTACATTTTTTTAAACACAAAATGTTAATAAGTAGGATTTATATCCGCTCCCTCCAGTCAAAGCGGTACGACAATTACATCTTCACTATGGGCTTGACTGCTATCACACAAACTTATCTTTTCGCTATGAACCTTACTGCTATCAGACAAAACTGACTCGTCACTATTCTCCCGTGTCCTACACCACTTGACTATATCAGTAACATAGCAAGTGTCTTATAAGAACCAGTGACTGCTTATCCTCCGTGTCTTGTGTTGTGTGTGTATGTGTCTGTATTGCTCTAGATGTTATCACACAAACTGTCTATTCATTTGTGTCCTTATTCTTCAGCAATAGTGAAGGAATTCTATGAGAATGTAGATATCTAATTAGTGCGCATTATGCGTTTCTGGAATTATTTTTATCAGGAAATCTCCTTGTCAAAGCTGAATAACATTAAAGTCTTTGGGAGCAAATAAGCCAAAGGGTCTAATCATAATGGCCCTTGCTAAAGATAAAGATTATTTGATGCTAGAACCAGTAGTTCTATATAGCAGCTTAACACCAGCGTATAATAATAAGATATATGTTTGTTGCACTGCTGTTGTATTCAATTTTCTATAGAAACTGGCTAATTTAATTACATCTACCCTCACCTAAGACCGTTAATATTTCTGGGATATTATAAAATCTAAGAAGTCATTGTATACAAATAACAGAGTCTCCCTTCTTAGGTTGTAACTAATTTCCTTACAGGATTCATTGACCCTGTATCTTCAGTGTGATTATATTGGTTTGTCTGATCTGAACAGAGCACGTGCATGTTTATTGTCTGATCTGAACAGAGCACGTGCATGTTTATTCATCCTCTGTTACTATTTCTGTGGTTACTTAAACGTTATGTAATTAAAAATGGTGTCGTATTTACCGAATATACTCCATTTTATTGGAGTGCCTGTCTATAACAAGACCTAAGAATTATCAAAATTCGCACGTTGTCACCCTCCCACCTCCCTTTCATTCTGTTTCAAAATATGAATAGAACAAAATGAGCACTACTGATTACTAATATTGCCCATCAACACTGTTTAATATTATGTTTGCAATTTACAACAAGTAATCATAGATCAAAACAAACAAAAACAAAATAAACACTGCCGGAACAGTTCAAAACTCCTATCGACAAATCGTAGAAAGAGGCGAAATCGATTTCCCTTTAAGCCATCATCTTGATAAGTAAAATAAAATTAAAAACGTATTTAGTAGACTTAAAAATAACAAACTATATCGGGCTCATATGCTTGACTGTTGACATTCATGGATTGGTACAGACGCTTCAATAATGAAATACATAATATTAACAATAGAAATAAGACTATAGTAAGAGGCATATTGTAAATAATATGTTAACAATAGAAATAAGACTATAGTAAGAGGCATATTGTAAATAATATGTTAACAATAGAAATAAGACTATAGTAAGAGGCATATTGTAAATAATATGTTACCAATAGAAATAAGACTATAGTAAGAGGCATATTGTAAATAATATGTTAACAATAGAAATAAGACTATAGTAAGAGGCATATTGTAAATAATATGTTAACAATAGAAATAAGACAATAGTAAGAAGCATATTGTAAATAATATGTTAACAATAGAAATAAGACTATAGTAAGAGGCATATTGTAAATAATATGTTAACAATAGAAACAAGACTATAGTAAGAGGCATATTGTAAATAATATGTTAACAATAGAAATAAGACTATAGTAAGAGGCATATTGTAAATAATATGTTAACAATAGAAATAAGACTATAGTAAGAAGCATATTGTAAATAATATGTTAACAATAGAAATAAGACTATAGTAAGAGACATATTGTAAATAATATGTTAACAATAGAAACAAGACTATAGTAAGAGGCATATTGTAAATAATATGTTAACAATAGAAATAAGACTATAGTAAGAGGCATATTGTAAATAATATGTTAACAATAGAAATAAGACTATAGTAAGAAGCATATTGTAAATAATATGTTAACAATAGAAATAAGACTATAGTAAGAGACATATTGTAAATAATATGTTAACAATAGAAATAAGACTATAGTAAGAGGCATATTGTAAATAATATGTTAACAATAGAAATAAGACTATAGTAAGAAGCATATTGTAAATAATATGTTAACAATAGAAATAAGACTATAGTAAGAGGCATATTGTAAATAATATGTTAACAATAGAAATAAGACTATAGTAAGAAGCATATTGTAAATAATATGTGGTAGCGATCCAAAATAGAAATAACCAAGAAAACAATTTACAGGAACTTCGAAGATACTTAATATATTTTTTATTACGAAACAGAAGACTTATTTAGTCTAATTAACGATGTTTGTAGGATGTTTATCAGGATAAAGCCTTTTAAATCGTCTTGTAATTAACTCAAGTCCGGTTTCTACCGGAATTATGAGATAACCGTAAGGAGATCATATATATGTCTAATCAAGAACAAACTTTAATCAATTTGTTTGGTACTTAACGTTGACAGGTGTCCCCTTATGTCAATAATCCCCCCTATGATTGTGGTCAAAACTTTTGTATAGAAGTAATTGTTCAATCATAAATCAGAATTTTATTTGTGGTAGCGATGATTGTTTTTTTTCCTGAACTACTGATGCTGAACATTAATATTATTTGGTCTTTTATATTCTTAATAGACAGTATGGTATTAGATACCGACAGAATTTACAGATTGTTGTCCTTCAGTGAATATTAGACATCAGACCACTAACAGACAATTACATATGACACACTGATGAGAATGTCTATTTCAAAATTCAAATTATTTAAACAATAGACATTAATGTTAACAGACAAATCACTTACACTATATAATCTATCTCAGAAGTCGTCCATCAATGTCATAATCATGGGACATTCACTCTATATAATCGATTTAATGAATATAGGTCTAAAACTTTGGGGTTTTCTTTAGGGGGGGGGGGGGGGGGGGCGAGTTCACAGTCTGCTATCAGATTTGTCGTATTATGTTTTCATTCAATTATCAAGCACCCATAGAGGAAATGATCTACATACACGGGACAGAAATCAAAACTAATGGATAACAACAAAATATCTGTCATAGACAAGAACAACATATATCATTACTTATTATTTATCAATTGTAATTTAGAAATAAAATTAAACAAACAGCAAAAACAAAATCCATTTTGACGAAAACCATTCATCTATATTGTAAATTATTAATGTCTGTAATTTTAATGTAGAGTAACAAACACATTATAGCAGGGCGAAACAGCTGCCGTGTATTTGGAGATGTCATTCCTCCTACAGTCCAGAACAATGTCCTCCTATGGAATTTCAAATTTACCAATACCAACACTTCCTTATTAATTGCTGATTGTTTGTTGTGAAATCAATGACTTCTCTAACCAAGCATTTATTATCATTGTTAAGTACATTTGTATATGCAAAACCAACACAATGTTTATATTATTCGATACAACATTATGTGATAAAGTTTGTAAGTGATTTACGGCAGGTCAATGGTTTTCTATGGATATTTCGGATTCCCCCACTAATTAAACTGACCATCACAATATAACTGATATTTTGCTGCAAATGACGTTAAACGCCATACCACTAACTCAATGTTTTAGTACACTCATTCAGCTTATGTTGTTGTGATATCTACACATCGTATACAGTGTTTATTGTGTCCATGTTGTGAGATTTCAGTACCTAACAAATGTATACCGATGTATATTAACATAGGGAAAAAAACAGAAATACAGTGTTGAATGTGGTATCCTTGTAGTCAATAATGTTCTATATATTGTCAATATTATCGTTCACCTGATCGTGGGTACATGCTTTAACAACCGTATATATGCTTAAAATCAAATGACAAATACCAAAACATACCACAATATCGGAACAGTTCCAATATCCAATATAAAAATCATAGAAAGAGGTCACATTGATACCCCTAACCGAAATACATGACCGAAATACATGATCGAAATAACATGACATGATACAAATTCAATAGGAGATGTATTCTGTATTTCCTCCCTAGATTAGTATTTTATATCATTTATCTGATGTAAAACAGACAATGATAACATAAAAATGAAAAAGTTACCATTTCATATGTCAATTAAAGACATACATAGCACTTATTTTACTGTAAATCTATTTAACCAAGCAGTTCTGTTTTATAGAACTATTATTCCTCTCTCCAAAACAATAGCAAAACAATAGACAAAGAGATAAAACAATGAAATACTCAAAAAATCAAGTTAAAAATGGCTTCATGAAGAGCCCTTATTTTTATTTACTTTTTACTCTCAAAATATAGAAACCAGTCGTATCTTTATATAACTTTAATGACAGTAGCATCATATTCTCCCATTCATAATAACGTATCCCAGTGGAGATGTTTACCATACATTTGCCCTGTTGTCTTTGTCTTGTACAATAACATTGACTCTCATATATACGAGATATCATCAAGTTGCTTGAGATGGAAATTATGGGAAACAACATGCTATTTAGGAAACCTACGAAATGTTAAATTTTGTTTGTGAGTTACAATCCTAGAATAACTCGGTGTTTATTTTTGATTTTCCCTCTTCATTAGGTTTGCAAACACGAGTGGGGATAATAACAAGTTTACGTCATAGGTCAGATTTTGTCTCTTACAGTTAGTTATCAGACAAAAATTGAAAATAAACATTAATTTCCCCATGTAGTATGTCCGTTAAGTATAGAGAACAATATACAGTTTGCAAACAGATGGAAGATACCCAAGGGATGACCAGAAACCTTAAATCGAAGAGAAACATACAACATAATGGCCAAAAGATTGATTCATTGATTGATGCTTGACGCCAACATTAGCAATATTTCAGTTATATCGTGGCGTTAATGGACAAACGAAAAAGGATTAAAGGAATAACAGTGACACACAAAATACTGAACAGAAAATTAAAGATAGAGCAGCGCGAACACCACTAAAAACCGGGGGTGAACTCATGTGCTCCGGTATGGTTATCAGTTTCTGCTCCAGATGTGACACCCGGTGTGTTACTATTAAACGACACGAGCATCATTTGACATGGACATCGTGTTGGACACCAGTATGCATAAATAAATGCAAATAGCATAATAAAACATGAGCTCCCGACAATCAAAAGTAAGTAAAGACGAAGCGAGCATCGTTTACACAGAAATCGTAGAGTTAAATTCATTTATTTGTTACAATCCTAGTTCACTGTCTATTTTGACTTTCCCTCTTAATTAGGATTACGAACAAAGCAGAGATAATGGTAAGTATACGCTAGAGGTCAGGTTTGGTTTCTTACAGTTATATGTCAGACACAATTAAATTATAAACCTTAATTAGTATTTGTCTCTCCTATCTTTGAACGTACCTGATAAGGTTTATTATCTTTGAACGTACCTGATAAGGTTTATTATCTTTGAACTACCTGATGAGGTTTATTATCATTGAACGTACCTGATGAGGTTTATTATCTTTGAACGTACCTGATGAGGTTTATTATCTTTGAACGTACCTGATGAGGTTTATTATCTTTTAACGTACCTGATGAGGTTTATTATCTTTGAACGTACCTGATGAGGTTTATTATCTTTGAACGTACCTGATGAGGTTTATTATCTTTGAACGTACCTGATGAAGTTTATTATCGTTGAACGTACCTAATGAGGTTTATTATCTTTGGACGTACCTGATGAGGTTTATTATCTTTGAACGTACCTGATGAGGTTTATTATCTTTGAACGTACCTGATGAGGTTTATTATCTTTGAACGTACCTGATGATGTTTATTATCTTTGAACGTACCTGATGAGGTGTATTATCTTTGAACGTACCTGATGAGGTTTATTATCTTTGAACTTACCTGATGAGGTTTATTATCTTTGAACGTACCTGATGAGGTTTATTATCTTTGAACTTACCTGATGAGGTTTATTATCTTTGAACGTACCTGATGAGGTTTATTTCAGAAACGCGTCATGCGCACTGAATTTGATATCACTGTTTTTGTTTTCTTTATGTCCGTTAAGAATGGAGAACAGTATGATGTAGTTCCTGTTTGCAAACAAAAGCATAGGATATGCCTAAAATGGCAATGCAAATCCAACTGTTAATGTGAAATAGTAAAATATTTTGTTTGTTTATCTGTTTTTGTTTAATTATTTTGCTTTAAGCTCTTAAGTATAGGGTTTAAGACTAGAGAGTAACTACATCATATTGTTTTCTCTTAATGCCAAATATATATTTTAGGATAATTTAATTGACGATTACTTGCTCCTTCAGATGAAATCGTTTGTGTCCACTATTCCTCACACATTGTAACGATAAATACACTGAAGATGGTAACATATCCTGAAGTAAATAACACAGGGCGCCACATAAATGTACATATACATAGGAATTGTGACCCATACAACTTGCTCATGGAGAGTTTGAAGATATCAGAATCCGTAAATCGAAGAAGAACAGACAACACAATGGCCAAAGGAAAAAGGACAAAAGGAAAAACAACGATCTACAAAACACTACACATAAAACTAAAGATCGAGTAACATGAACCCCACTAAAAACCGAGGGTGAACTCAGATGATTTTTATTGAAGTTTATGTACCAAGTCAGGAAAGTGAGCGGGTATGTGTACACTTAGATTATATTTTAAAACCGTGCCATCGGTGTGATATATTTTTTTCACTCCAATATCGGTTAGGTTAATAGGAATAAAAATTGTTATTATCAGGTGTCACCAAAAATAAACATTTATTTTTGTTTTCAGACTTACTTGGTATTCATTAAATGTTATTATAAAAAAGAAATTGTTGACCTTTTGTAGCTACAAATATGTAGCTAAGATATACAAAAATGAATCTAAATGTAAGTACCAGCCTAGTTTATTGCTAATCATTGAAAACAAATTAACATATGGTTTCCTGTTAATTCGCTAATTATACCGCTTATGTCGTCTACCATATTCCTTCCTGCATATTTCTTTGCTAATGATATCAATGATTTGTGGTCTTTACCGGTATTTACATAGACTTTCATTTCCTTTACGTTTCTTTGAAGTACACGAAATTAAATAGAGTATGTAATTAGTTGGATGTGTATCAACATAAGATACTGTATACCATTATAATAATATTCAAACAAATTTATTTTCTATAGAACAAAAGTGTTAATGAACTATAAGCGTGAAAAGATCAACTTAAAATAGAGCTATGTTTTGTGACAATAGCTAGTTAATTAGAAGAAAACATAGGGTTACATTAGGCAAATGATTCGTGTAAGAAGATATGTATTCAGTAGTACAATGCCATCAAATAGTCTTTGGTCTATTGCTCTTTGTCTTATTATAAAGGAGTAACCAGAAGTCGTAAATCGAAGGACAGACAATACAATGGTCAAAAGTTAGAAGATACTAAAAGAGTAATCAGAAGTCGTAAATCGAAGGACAGACAATACAATGGTCAAAAGTTAGAAGATGCTAAAGGAGTAATCAGAAGTCGTAAATCGAAGGACAGACAATACAATGGTCAAATGTTAGAAGATACCAAAGGGGTAATCAGAAGTCGTAAATCGAAGGACAGACAATACAATGGTCAAAAGTTAGAAGATACTAAAGGGGTAATCAGAAGTCGTAAATCGAAGGACAGACAATACAATGGTCAAATGTTAGAAGATACTAAAGGAGTAACCAGAAGTCGTAAATCGAAGGACAGACAATACAATGGTCAAATGTTAGAAGATATCAAAGGGGTAATCAGAAGTTGTGAATCGAAGGACAGACAATACAATGGTCAAATGTTAGAAGATTCCAAAGGGGTAATCAGAAGTCGTAAATCGAAGGACAGACAATACAATGGTCAAATGTTAGAAGATACCAAAGGGGTAATCATAAGTCGTAAATCGAAGGACAGACAATACAATGGTCAAATGTTAGAAGATACTAAAGGGGTAATCAGACGTCGTAAATCGAAGGACAGACAATACAATGGTCAAAAGTTAGAAGATACTAAAGGAGTAACCAGAAGTCGTAAATCGAAGGACAGACAATACAATGGTCCAATGTTAGAAGATACCAAAGGGGTAATCAGAAGTCGTGAATCGAAGGACAGACAATACAATGGTCAAATGTTAGAAGATACCAAAGGGGTAATCAGAAGTCGTAAATCGAAGGACAGACAATACAATGGTCAAATGTTAGAAGATACTAAAGGGGTAATCAGACGTCGTAAATCGAAGGACAGAAAATACAATGGTCAAAAGTTAGAAGATACTAAAGGAGTAACCAGAAGTCGTAAATCGAAGGACAGACAATACAATGGTCAAATGTTAGAAGATACCAAAGGGGTAATCAGAAGTCGTAAATCGAAGGACAGACAATACAATGGTCAAATGTTAGAAGATACCAAAGGGGTAATCAGAAGTCGTAAATCGAAGGACAGACAATACAATGGTCAAATGTTAGAAGATACTAAAGGAGTAACCAGAAGTCGTAAATCGAAGGACAGACAATACAATGGTCAAATGTTAGAAGATACCAAAGGGGTAATCAGAAGTCGTAAATCGAAGGACAGACAATACAATGGTCAAATGTTAGAAGATACTAAAGGGGTATTCAGAAGTCGTAAATCGAAGGACAGACAATACAATGGTCAAATGTTAGAAGATACCAAAGGGGTAATCAGAAGACGTAAATCGAAGGACAGACAATACAATGGTCAAATGTTAGAAGATACTAAAGGGGTAATCAGAAGTCGTAAATCGAAGGACAGACAATACAATGGTCAAATGTTAGAAGATACTAAAGGAGTAACCAGAAGTCGTAAATCGAAGGACAGACAATACAATGGTCAAATGTTAGAAGATACCAAAGGGGTAATCAGAAGTCGTAAATCGAAGGACAGACAATACAATGGTCAAATGTTAGAAGATACCAAAGGGGTAATCAGAAGTCGTAAATCGAAGGACAGACAATACAATGGTCAAATGTTAGAAGATACTAAAGGAGTAACCAGAAGTCGTAAATCGAAGGACAGACAATACAATGGTCAAATGTTAGAAGATACCAAAGGGGTAATCAGAAGTCGTAAATCGAAGGACAGACAATACAATGGTCAAATGTTAGAAGATACTAAAGGGGTAATCAGAAGTCGTAAATCGAAGGGCAGACAATACAATGGTCAAAAGTTAGAAGATACTAAAGGAGTAACCAGAAGTCGTAAATCGAAGGACAGACAATACAATGGTCAAATGTTAGAAGATACTAAAGGGGTAATCAGAAGTCGTAAATCGAAGGACAGACAATACAATGGTCAAATGTTAGAAGATATTAAAGGGGTAACCAGAAGTCGTAAATCGAAGGACAGACAATACAATGGTCAAAAGTTAGAAGATACTAAAGGAGTAACCAGAAGTCGTAAATCGAAGGTCAGACAATACAATGGTCAAATGTTAGAAGATACTAAAGGGGTAATCAGAAGTCGTAAATTGAAGGACAGACAATACAATGGTCAAATGTTAGAAGATACTAAAGGAGTAACCAGAAGTCGTAAATCGAAGGACAGACAATACAATGGTCAAATGTTAGAAGATACCAAAGGGGTAATCAGAAGTCGTAAATCGAAGGACAGACAATACAATGGTCCAATGTTAGAAGATACCAAAGGGGTAATCAGAAGTCGTGAATCGAAGGACAGACAATACAATGGTCAAATGTTAGAAGATACCAAAGGGGTAATCAGAAGTCGTAAATCGAAGGACAGACAATACAATGGTCAAATGTTAGAAGATACTAAAGGGGTAATCAGACGTCGTAAATCGAAGGACAGACAATACAATGGTCAAAAGTTAGAAGATACTAAAGGAGTAACCAGAAGTCGTAAATCGAAGGACAGACAATACAATGGTCAAATGTTAGAAGATACCAAAGGGGTAATCAGAAGTCGTAAATCGAAGGACAGACAATACAATGGTCAAATGTTAGAAGATACCAAAGGGGTAATCAGAAGTCGTAAATCGAAGGACAGACAATACAATGGTCAAATGTTAGAAGATACTAAAGGAGTAACCAGAAGTCGTAAATCGAAGGACAGACAATACAATGGTCAAATGTTAGAAGATACCAAAGGGGTAATCAGAAGTCGTAAATCGAAGGACAGACAATACAATGGTCAAATGTTAGAAGATACTAAAGGGGTAATCAGAAGTCGTAAATCGAAGGACAGACAATACAATGGTCAAATGTTAGAAGATACCAAAGGGGTAATCAGAAGACGTAAATCGAAGGACAGACAATACAATGGTCAAATGTTAGAAGATACTAAAGGGGTAATCAGAAGTCGTAAATCGAAGGACAGACAATACAATGGTCCAATGTTAGAAGATACCAAAGGGGTAATCAGAAGTCGTGAATCGAAGGACAGACAATACAATGGTCAAATGTTAGAAGATACCAAAGGGGTAATCAGAAGTCGTAAATCGAAGGACAGACAATACAATGGTCAAATGTTAGAAGATACTAAAGGGGTAATCAGACGTCGTAAATCGAAGGACAGAAAATACAATGGTCAAAAGTTAGAAGATACTAAAGGAGTAACCAGAAGTCGTAAATCGAAGGACAGACAATACAATGGTCAAATGTTAGAAGATACCAAAGGGGTAATCAGAAGTCGTAAATCGAAGGACAGACAATACAATGGTCAAATGTTAGAAGATACCAAAAGGGTAATCAGAAGTCGTAAATCGAAGGACAGACAATACAATGGTCAAATGTTAGAAGATACTAAAGGAGTAACCAGAAGTCGTAAATCGAAGGACAGACAATACAATGGTCAAATGTTAGAAGATACCAAAGGGGTAATCAGAAGTCGTAAATCGAAGGACAGACAATACAATGGTCAAATGTTAGAAGATACTAAAGGGGTAATCAGAAGTCGTAAATCGAAGGACAGACAATACAATGGTCAAATGTTAGAAGATACCAAAGGGGTAATCAGAAGACGTAAATCGAAGGACAGACAATACAATGGTCAAATGTTAGAAGATACTAAAGGGGTAATCAGAAGTCGTAAATCGAAGGACAGACAATACAATGGTCAAATGTTAGAAGATACTAAAGGAGTAACCAGAAGTCGTAAATCGAAGGACAGACAATACAATGGTCAAATGTTAGAAGATACCAAAGGGGTAATCAGAAGTCGTAAATCGAAGGACAGACAATACAATGGTCAAATGTTAGAAGATACCAAAGGGGTAATCAGAAGTCGTAAATCGAAGGACAGACAATACAATGGTCAAATGTTAGAAGATACTAAAGGAGTAACCAGAAGTCGTAAATCGAAGGACAGACAATACAATGGTCAAATGTTAGAAGATACCAAAGGGGTAATCAGAAGTCGTAAATCGAAGGACAGACAATACAATGGTCAAATGTTAGAAGATACTAAAGGGGTAATCAGAAGTCGTAAATCGAAGGGCAGACAATACAATGGTCAAAAGTTAGAAGATACTAAAGGAGTAACCAGAAGTCGTAAATCGAAGGACAGACAATACAATGGTCAAATGTTAGAAGATACTAAAGGGGTAATCAGAAGTCGTAAATCGAAGGACAGACAATACAATGGTCAAATGTTAGAAGATATTAAAGGGGTAACCAGAAGTCGTAAATCGAAGGACAGACAATACAATGGTCAAAAGTTAGAAGATACTAAAGGAGTAACCAGAAGTCGTAAATCGAAGGTCAGACAATACAATGGTCAAATGTTAGAAGATACTAAAGGGGTAATCAGAAGTCGTAAATTGAAGGACAGACAATACAATGGTCAAATGTTAGAAGATACTAAAGGAGTAACCAGAAGTCGTAAATCGAAGGACAGACAATACAATGGTCAAATGTTAGAAGATACCAAAGGGGTAATCAGAAGTCGTAAATCGAAGGACAGACAATACAATGGTCCAATGTTAGAAGATACCAAAGGGGTAATCAGAAGTCGTGAATCGAAGGACAGACAATACAATGGTCAAATGTTAGAAGATACCAAAGGGGTAATCAGAAGTCGTAAATCGAAGGACAGACAATACAATGGTCAAATGTTAGAAGATACTAAAGGGGTAATCAGACGTCGTAAATCGAAGGACAGACAATACAATGGTCAAAAGTTAGAAGATACTAAAGGAGTAACCAGAAGTCGTAAATCGAAGGACAGACAATACAATGGTCAAATGTTAGAAGATACCAAAGGGGTAATCAGAAGTCGTAAATCGAAGGACAGACAATACAATGGTCAAATGTTAGAAGATACCAAAGGGGTAATCAGAAGTCGTAAATCGAAGGACAGACAATACAATGGTCAAATGTTAGAAGATACTAAAGGAGTAACCAGAAGTCGTAAATCGAAGGACAGACAATACAATGGTCAAATGTTAGAAGATACCAAAGGGGTAATCAGAAGTCGTAAATCGAAGGACAGACAATACAATGGTCAAATGTTAGAAGATACTAAAGGGGTAATCAGAAGTCGTAAATCGAAGGACAGACAATACAATGGTCAAATGTTAGAAGATACCAAAGGGGTAATCAGAAGACGTAAATCGAAGGACAGACAATACAATGGTCAAATGTTAGAAGATACTAAAGGGGTAATCAGAAGTCGTAAATCGAAGGACAGACAATACAATGGTCAAATGTTAGAAGATACTAAAGGAGTAACCAGAAGTCGTAAATCGAAGGACAGACAATACAATGGTCAAATGTTAGAAGATACCAAAGGGGTAATCAGAAGTCGTAAATCGAAGGACAGACAATACAATGGTCAAATGTTAGAAGATACCAAAGGGGTAATCAGAAGTCGTAAATCGAAGGACAGACAATACAATGGTCAAATGTTAGAAGATACTAAAGGAGTAACCAGAAGTCGTAAATCGAAGGACAGACAATACAATGGTCAAATGTTAGAAGATACCAAAGGGGTAATCAGAAGTCGTAAATCGAAGGACAGACAATACAATGGTCAAATGTTAGAAGATACTAAAGGGGTAATCAGAAGTCGTAAATCGAAGGACAGACAATACAATGGTCAAAAGTTAGAAGATACTAAAGGAGTAACCAGAAGTCGTAAATCGAAGGACAGACAATACAATGGTCAAATGTTAGAAGATACTAAAGGGGTAATCAGAAGTCGTAAATCGAAGGACAGACAATACAATGGTCAAATGTTAGAAGATATTAAAGGAGTAACCAGAAGTCGTAAATCGAAGGACAGACAATACAATGGTCAAAAGTTAGAAGATACTAAAGGAGTAACCAGAAGTCGTAAATCGAAGGTCAGACAATACAATGGTCAAATGTTAGAAGATACTAAAGGGGTAATCAGAAGTCGTAAATTGAAGGACAGACAATACAATGGTCAAATGTTAGAAGATACTAAAGGAGTAACCAGAAGTCGTAAATCGAAGGACAGACAATACAATGGTCAAATGTTAGAAGATACCAAAGGGGTAATCAGAAGTCGTAAATCGAAGGACAGACAATACAATGGTCAAATGTTAGAAGATACCAAAGGGGTAATCAGAAGTCGTAAATCGAAGGACAGACAATACAATGGTCAAATGTTAGAAGATACTAAAGGAGTAACCAGAAGTCGTAAATCGAAGGACAGACAATACAATGGTCAAATGCTAGAAGATACCAAAGGGGTAATCAGAAGTCGTAAATCGAAGGACAGACAATACAATGGTCAAATGTTAGAAGATACCAAAGGGGTAATCAGAAGTCGTAAATCGAAGGACAGACAATACAATGGTCAAATGTTAGAAGATACTAAAGGGGTAATCAGAAGTCGTAAATCGAAGGACAGACAATACAATGGTCAAAAGTTAGAAGATACTAAAGGAGTAACCAGAAGTCGTAAATCGAAGGACAGACAATACAATGGTCAAATGTTAGAAGATACTAAAGGGGTAATCAGAAGTCGTAAATCGAAGGACAGACAATACAATGGTCAAATGTTAGAAGATATTAAAGGGGTAACCAGAAGTCGTAAATCGAAGGACAGACAATACAATGGTCAAAAGTTAGAAGATACTAAAGGAGTAACCAGAAGTCGTAAATCGAAGGTCAGACAATACAATGGTCAAATGTTAGAAGATACTAAAGGGGTAATCAGAAGTCGTAAATTGAAGGACAGACAATACAATGGTCAAATGTTAGAAGATACTAAAGGAGTAACCAGAAGTCGTAAATCGAAGGACAGACAATACAATGGTCAAATGTTAGAAGATACCAAAGGGGTAATCAGAAGTCGTAAATCGAAGGACAGACAATACAATGGTCAAATGTTAGAAGATACCAAAGGGGTAATCAGAAGTCGTAAATCGAAGGACAGACAATACAATGGTCAAATGTTAGAAGATACTAAAGGAGTAACCAGAAGTCGTAAATCGAAGGACAGACAATACAATGGTCAAATGCTAGAAGATACCAAAGGGGTAATCAGAAGTCGTAAATCGAAGGACAGACAATACAATGGTCAAATGTTAGAAGATACTAAAGGGGTAATCAGAAGTCGTAAATCGAAGGACAGACAATACAATGGTCAAATGTTAGAAGATACTAAAGGAGTAACCAGAAGTCGTAAATCGAAGGACAGACAATACAATGGTCAAATGTTAGAAGATACCAAAGGGGTAATCAGAAGTCGTAAATCGAAGGACAGACAATACAATGGTCAAATGTTAGAAGATACCAAAGGGGTAATCAGAAGTCGTAAATCGAAGGACAGACAATACAATGGTCAAATGTTTAAAGATACTAAAGGAGTAACCAGAAGTCGTAAATCGAAGGACAGACAATACAATGGTCAAATGTTAGAAGATACCAAAGGAGTAATCAGAAGTCGTAAATCGAAGGACAGACAATACAATGGTCAAATGTTAGAAGATACTAAAGGGGTAATCAGAAGTCGTAAATCGAAGGACAGACAATACAATGGTCAAATGTTAGAAGATATTAAAGGGGTAACCAGAAGTCGTAAATCGAAGGACAGACAATACAATGGTCAAAAGTTAGAAGATACTAAATTAGTAACCAGAAGTCGTAAATCGAAGGTCAGACAATACAATGGTCAAATGTTAGAAGATACTAAAGGGGTAATCAGAAGTCGTAAATTGAAGGACAGACAATACAATGGTCAAATGTTAGAAGATACTAAAGGAGTAACCAGAAGTCGTAAATCGAAGGACAGACAATACAATGGTCAAATGTTAGAAGATACCAAAGGGGTAATCAGAAGTCGTAAATCGAAGGACAGACAATACAATGGTCAAATGTTAGAAGATACCAAAGGGGTAATCAGAAGTCGTAAATCGAAGGACAGACAATACAATGGTCAAATGTTAGAAGATACTAAAGGAGTAACCAGAAGTCGTAAATCGAAGGACAGACAATACAATGGTCAAATGCTAGAAGATACCAAAGGGGTAATCAGAAGTCGTAAATCGAAGGACAGACAATACAATGGTCAAATGTTAGAAGATACTAAAGGGGTAATCAGACGTCGTAAATCGAAGGACAGACAATACAATGGTCAAAAGTTAGAAGATACTAAAGGGGTAACCAGAAGTCGTAAATCGAAGGACAGACAATACAATGGTCAAAAGTTAGAAGATACCAAAGGGGTAATCAAAAGTCGTAAATAGAAGGACGGACAATACAATGGTCAAAGGTTAGAAGATACCAAAGGGGTAATCAGAAGTCGTAAATCGAAGGACAGACAATACAATGGTCAAAAGTTAGAAGATACTAAAGGAGTAACCAGAAGTCGTAAATCGAAGGACAGACAATACAATGGTCAAATGTTAGAAGATACTAAAGGGGTAATCAGAAGTCGTAAATCGAAGGACAGACAATACAATGGTCAAATGTTAAAAGATATTAAAGGGGTAACCAGAAGTCGTAAATCGAAGGACAGACAATACAATGGTCAAAAGTTAGAAGATACTAAAGGAGTAACCAGAAGTCGTAAATCGAAGGTCAGACAATACAATGGTCAAATGTTAGAAGATACTAAAGGGGTAATCAGAAGTCGTAAATTGAAGGACAGACAATACAATGGTCAAATGTTAGAAGATACTAAAGGAGTAACCAGAAGTCGTAAATCGAAGGACAGACAATACAATGGTCAAATGTTAGAAGATACCAAAGGGGTAATCAGAAGTCGTAAATCGAAGGACAGACAATACAATGGTCAAATGTTAGAAGATACCAAAGGGGTAATCAGAAGTCGTAAATCGAAGGACAGACAATACAATGGTCAAATGTTAGAAGATACTAAAGGAGTAACCAGAAGTCGTAAATCGAAGGACAGACAATACAATGGTCAAATGCTAGAAGATACCAAAGGGGTAATCAGAAGTCGTAAATCGAAGGACAGACAATACAATGGTCAAATGTTAGAAGATACTAAAGGGGTAATCAGAAGTCGTAAATCGAAGGACAGACAATACAATGGTCAAATGTTAGAAGATACTAAAGGAGTAACCAGAAGTCGTAAATCGAAGGACAGACAATACAATGGTCAAATGTTAGAAGATACCAAAGGGGTAATCAGAAGTCGTAAATCGAAGGACAGACAATACAATGGTCAAATGTTAGAAGATACCAAAGGGGTAATCAGAAGTCGTAAATCGAAGGACAGACAATACAATGGTCAAATGTTTAAAGATACTAAAGGAGTAACCAGAAGTCGTAAATCGAAGGACAGACAATACAATGGTCAAATGTTAGAAGATACCAAAGGAGTAATCAGAAGTCGTAAATCGAAGGACAGACAATACAATGGTCAAATGTTAGAAGATACTAAAGGGGTAATCAGAAGTCGTAAATCGAAGGACAGACAATACAATGGTCAAATGTTAGAAGATATTAAAGGGGTAACCAGAAGTCGTAAATCGAAGGACAGACAATACAATGGTCAAAAGTTAGAAGATACTAAATTAGTAACCAGAAGTCGTAAATCGAAGGTCAGACAATACAATGGTCAAATGTTAGAAGATACTAAAGGGGTAATCAGAAGTCGTAAATTGAAGGACAGACAATACAATGGTCAAATGTTAGAAGATACTAAAGGAGTAACCAGAAGTCGTAAATCGAAGGACAGACAATACAATGGTCAAATGTTAGAAGATACCAAAGGGGTAATCAGAAGTCGTAAATCGAAGGACAGACAATACAATGGTCAAATGTTAGAAGATACCAAAGGGGTAATCAGAAGTCGTAAATCGAAGGACAGACAATACAATGGTCAAATGTTAGAAGATACTAAAGGAGTAACCAGAAGTCGTAAATCGAAGGACAGACAATACAATGGTCAAATGCTAGAAGATACCAAAGGGGTAATCAGAAGTCGTAAATCGAAGGACAGACAATACAATGGTCAAATGTTAGAAGATACTAAAGGGGTAATCAGACGTCGTAAATCGAAGGACAGACAATACAATGGTCAAAAGTTAGAAGATACTAAAGGGGTAACCAGAAGTCGTAAATCGAAGGACAGACAATACAATGGTCAAAAGTTAGAAGATACCAAAGGGGTAATCAAAAGTCGTAAATAGAAGGACGGACAATACAATGGTCAAAGGTTAGAAGATACCAAAGGGGTAATCAGAAGTCGTAAATCGAAGGACAGACAATACAATGGTCAAAAGTTAGAAGATACTAAAGGAGTAACCAGAAGTCGTAAATCGAAGGACAGACAATACAATGGTCAAATGTTAGAAGATACTAAAGGGGTAATCAGAAGTCGTAAATCGAAGGACAGACAATACAATGGTCAAATGTTAGAAGATATTAAAGGGGTAACCAGAAGTCGTAAATCGAAGGACAGACAATACAATGGTCAAAAGTTAGAAGATACTAAAGGAGTAACCAGAAGTCGTAAATCGAAGGTCAGACAATACAATGGTCAAATGTTAGAAGATACTAAAGGGGTAATCAGAAGTCGTAAATTGAAGGACAGACAATACAATGGTCAAATGTTAGAAGATACTAAAGGAGTAACCAGAAGTCGTAAATCGAAGGACAGACAATACAATGGTCAAATGTTAGAAGATACCAAAGGGGTAATCAGAAGTCGTAAATCGAAGGACAGACAATACAATGGTCAAATGTTAGAAGATACCAAAGGGGTAATCAGAAGTCGTAAATCGAAGGACAGACAATACAATGGTCAAATGTTAGAAGATACTAAAGGAGTAACCAGAAGTCGTAAATCGAAGGACAGACAATACAATGGTCAAATGCTAGAAGATACCAAAGGGGTAATCAGAAGTCGTAAATCGAAGGACAGACAATACAATGGTCAAATGTTAGAAGATACTAAAGGGGTAATCAGAAGTCGTAAATCGAAGGACAGACAATACAATGGTCAAATGTTAGAAGATACTAAAGGAGTAACCAGAAGTCGTAAATCGAAGGACAGACAATACAATGGTCAAATGTTAGAAGATACCAAAGGGGTAATCAGAAGTCGTAAATCGAAGGACAGACAATACAATGGTCAAATGTTAGAAGATACCAAAGGGGTAATCAGAAGTCGTAAATCGAAGGACAGACAATACAATGGTCAAATGTTTAAAGATACTAAAGGAGTAACCAGAAGTCGTAAATCGAAGGACAGACAATACAATGGTCAAATGTTAGAAGATACCAAAGGAGTAATCAGAAGTCGTAAATCGAAGGACAGACAATACAATGGTCAAATGTTAGAAGATACTAAAGGGGTAATCAGAAGTCGTAAATCGAAGGACAGACAATACAATGGTCAAAAGTTAGAAGATACTAAAGGAGTAACCAGAAGTCGTAAATCGAAGGACAGACAATACAATGGTCAAATGTTAGAAGATACTAAAGGGGTAATCAGAAGTCGTAAATCGAAGGACAGACAATACAATGGTCAAATGTTAGAAGATACTAAAGGAGTAACCAGAAGTCGTAAATCGAAGGACAGACAATACAATGGTCAAATGTTAGAAGATACCAAAGGGGTAATCAGAAGTCGTAAATCGAAGGACAGACAATACAATGGTCAAATGTTAGAAGATACCAAAGGGGTAATCAGAAGTCGTAAATCGAAGGACAGACAATACAATGGTCAAATGTTAGAAGATACTAAAGGAGTAACCAGAAGTCGTAAATCGAAGGACAGACAATACAATGGTCAAATGCTAGAAGATACCAAAGGGGTAATCAGAAGTCGTAAATCGAAGGACAGACAATACAATGGTCAAATGTTAGAAGATACTAAAGGGGTAATCAGAAGTCGTAAATCGAAGGACAGACAATACAATGGTCAAATGTTAGAAGATACTAAAGGAGTAACCAGAAGTCGTAAATCGAAGGACAGACAATACAATGGTCAAATGTTAGAAGATACCAAAGGGGTAATCAGAAGTCGTAAATCGAAGGACAGACAATACAATGGTCAAATGTTAGAAGATACCAAAGGGGTAATCAGAAGTCGTAAATCGAAGGACAGACAATACAATGGTCAAATGTTTAAAGATACTAAAGGAGTAACCAGAAGTCGTAAATCGAAGGACAGACAATACAATGGTCAAATGTTAGAAGATACCAAAGGAGTAATCAGAAGTCGTAAATCGAAGGACAGACAATACAATGGTCAAATGTTAGAAGATACTAAAGGGGTAATCAGAAGTCGTAAATCGAAGGACAGACAATACAATGGTCAAAAGTTAGAAGATACTAAAGGAGTAACCAGAAGTCGTAAATCGAAGGACAGACAATACAATGGTCAAATGTTAGAAGATACTAAAGGGGTAATCAGAAGTCGTAAATCGAAGGACAGACAATACAATGGTCAAATGTTAGAAGATATTAAAGGGGTAACCAGAAGTCGTAAATCGAAGGACAGACAATACAATGGTCAAAAGTTAGAAGATACTAAATTAGTAACCAGAAGTCGTAAATCGAAGGTCAGACAATACAATGGTCAAATGTTAGAAGATACTAAAGGGGTAATCAGAAGTCGTAAATTGAAGGACAGACAATACAATGGTCAAATGTTAGAAGATACTAAAGGAGTAACCAGAAGTCGTAAATCGAAGGACAGACAATACAATGGTCAAATGTTAGAAGATACCAAAGGGGTAATCAGAAGTCGTAAATCGAAGGACAGACAATACAATGGTCAAATGTTAGAAGATACCAAAGGGGTAATCAGAAGTCGTAAATCGAAGGACAGACAATACAATGGTCAAATGTTAGAAGATACTAAAGGAGTAACCAGAAGTCGTAAATCGAAGGACAGACAATACAATGGTCAAATGCTAGAAGATACCAAAGGGGTAATCAGAAGTCGTAAATCGAAGGACAGACAATACAATGGTCAAATGTTAGAAGATACTAAAGGGGTAATCAGACGTCGTAAATCGAAGGACAGACAATACAATGGTCAAAAGTTAGAAGATACTAAAGGGGTAACCAGAAGTCGTAAATCGAAGGACAGACAATACAATGGTCAAAAGTTAGAAGATACCAAAGGGGTAATCAAAAGTCGTAAATAGAAGGACGGACAATACAATGGTCAAAGGTTAGAAGATACCAAAGGGGTAATCAGAAGTCGTAAATCGAAGGACAGACAATACAATGGTCAAACGTCAGAAGATACCAAAAGGGGTAATCAGAAATCGTAAATTGAAGGACAGACAATACAATGGTCAAATGTTAGAAGATACTAAAGGAGTAACCAGAAGTCGTAAATCGAAGGACAGACAATACAATGGTCAAATGTTAGAAGATACCAAAGGGGTAATCAGAAGTCGTAAATCGAAGGACAGACAATACAATGGTCAAATGTTAGAAGATACTAAAGGGGTAATCAGAAGTCGTAAATCGAAGGACAGACAATACAATGGTCAAAAGTTAGAAGATACTAAAGGAGTAACCAGAAGTCGTAAATCGAAGGACAGACAATACAATGGTCAAATGTTAGAAGATACTAAAGGGGTAATCAGAAGTCGTAAATCGAAGGACAGACAATACAATGGTCAAATGTTAGAAGATACTAAAGGGGTAACCAGAAGTCGTAAATCGAAGGACAGACAATACAATGGTCAAAAGTTAGAAGATACTAAATGAGTAACCAGAAGTCGTAAATCGAAGGTCAGACAATACAATGGTCAAATGTTAGAAGATACTAAAGGGGTAATCAGAAGTCGTAAATCGAAGGACAGACAATACAATGGTCAAATGTTAGAAGATACTAAAGGAGTAACCAGAAGTCGTAAATCGAAGGACAGACAATACAATGGTCAAATGCTAGAAGATACCAAAGGGGTAATCAGAAGTCGTAAATCGAAGGACAGACAATACAATGGTCAAATGTTAGAAGATACCAAAGGGGTAATCAGAAGTCGTAAATCGAAGGACAGACAATACAATGGTCAAATGTTAGAAGATACTAAAGGAGTAACCAGAAGTCGTAAATCGAAGGACAGACAATACAATGGTCAAATGTTAGAAGATACCAAAGGGGTAATCAGAAATCGTAAATCGAAGGACAGACAATACAATGGTCAAATGTTAGAAGATACTAAAGGGGTAATCAGACGTCGTAAATCGAAGGACAGACAATACAATGGTCAAATGTTAGAAGATACTAAAGGAGTAACCAGAAGTCGTAAATCGAAGGACAGACAATACAATGGTCAAATGTTAGAAGATACCAAAGGGGTAATCAGAAATCGTAAATCGAAGGACAGACAATACAATGGTCAAATGTTAGAAGATACTAAAGGGGTAATCAGACGTCGTAAATCGAAGGACAGACAATACAATGGTCAAAAGTTAGAAGATACTAAAGGGGTAACCAGAAGTCGTAAATCGAAGGACAGACAATACAATGGTCAAAAGTTAGAAGATACCAAAGGGATAATCAGACGTCGTAAATCGAAGGACAGAAAATACAATGGTCAAAAGTTAGAAGATACCAAAGGGGTAATCAGAAGTCGTAAATCGAAGGACAGACAATACAATGGTCAAAAGTTAGAAGATACCAAAGGGGTAATCAGAAGTCGTGAATAGAAGGACGGACAATACAATGGTCAAAGGTTAGAAGATACCAAAGGGGTAATCAGAAGTCGTAAATCGAAGGACAGACAATACAATGGTCAAACGTCAGAAGATACCAAAGGGGTAATCAGAAATCGTAAATTGAAGGACATACAATTCAATGGTCAAAAGTTAGAAGATATCAAAGGAGTAATCAGAAGTCGTAAATCGAAGCAGGACAGACAACACAATGGTCAAAAGAAAAAGGACAAAGGACAATGATCTACAAAACATTACACAGAAAACTAAAGATCGAGCAAAACGAACGATATTATACAATATTTTTTAATGGAAGAAAGAAGTATATTGACAACTTGTATCTCTCTAATGATAGTATCAGGTATGTTCCACATCGAGCGAGTCTGATCAGGTTACTTTTGTTTACTTCTATCTGCTGGGACGTTGGGAATCTAATTATTGTACGGAAGGATCTGGAGTCCATCAACTGCGTTAACCCCTCCATAACCTTAGTAATTGGAATCTGGTTTGTTTTTTTTATTGCTGACGATATTATAGAAAGTCATTCTTTACTGTTTGTTGTTTTTATCGATCTTGAGATATCTCTGTAAATGTATTTTTGTATTACCACTATGCATATTTAAATAATTCTACAGATTACATGCTATTACAAGATGTCGACAAATCCTAGACATATCATCTTATTTTGCATACCATGTCTCAAGACATCAGGAACATATATGTATTTATCCTGCACTTGTTCTATTTGAGCAGGCAAATTGCATTGACTGAATAAATATTTCCTAACTACAGTCACAAACAGAAATATAGCCTTTTCTGGTACCCTTGTCACGTGTTACCCGTTGAGCTTTGGGAACCTAGTTGTAAATCCAGTTCACTTCCTGTGGACAGAGAATGTCAAAAAGGGCAATCAAGGAATAATTATATAATTTTATTTTTTAATTCAAAATATAAAAGTCGATGGATTAATGTGATTTTTCTGCAGGATAAACACAGTATTAAAGCAGTGTCATAAAATATAACGTTTATGTGTATTAGGTACACAACTGGTAAAAAACTGGAGAAACCTCGCCTTTGTCCCAGTTTTTAAGCCTCATACACATACACTTTATATTTTAAGACACTGCATTAATATTGTCTATGAATAGGCATTCTACAAAATAGATGTCAAGAAATCTACACGTATTAAATATTAATGAACATCAATTATGTATAGAGTATGAGTATGGTCTTTAACAATATTTCAGTTATATTGTGGCTGTCAGTTTTATTGGTGGGGGAAGCCTCAGTACCCGGAGAAAACTACTGACCTGCCACATGTCACTGACAAACTTTATCACATAATGTTGTATCGAGCATACTGTATATAGTCAAAGACAAAGCTTATAGTGTATTAAATATGTCGAGAACCACATAACATCATTCTGTGTTACACATGTCGATATCACGGACAGATGTCTATGAAATACATCTTAATAATAAAGTGACAGGTTTATTTTGATATAGAGTAAAACAACGTAGAGTGAGACCATGTGATTGGTAATGGGAGGTTACTCCCTAATTACTTATTTTTGTAAACTTGAGTATTCTTTGTAGACTTGTTGGAAACGATGAATGGTATGGTAGTTTACATCAAACATAATAGAAAATGTCATAAATAAATTGAATTTCTGTCCTCGCCGTCGAATGGTAGTCCGCGGGGATATCATTAGCCTCATATTCAGCTTATTGATATGAAATATATTTTGTACTATTTCCAAATTTAGAGTCATTAAATATAATAGCTTTAAACTGAAGAATCGTATATATTTTGATTTAACATTTTATTAGCGTTTTGAGGGTTAGAATAAATGGATTTCCTTTATTCTTTTGACACTAGATTTTATAGGAGATATCAATTATTTATCAAAATGTGCATTTCAATTTTCCAAGGGTTAACCGTAACAATTACGTAAACCATTTGAGGTAGATGCATCAGTACTTACATATTTGAGTGTTCCAGTTGACTACACAATTACCTGAAACAATCGAGCTGAAAACACCATTGTTTACATAATTACCTGATCCCATCACAGTAATGAAAATACCCATTACATAGACAAATACCAGTACCAGTGGAGGTAAAACGCCCTTTATTTACAGAAGTTAGGTATAACCAATTTCCTTTACCAATAAAACGAAACACAAAGAATACCATGCACCTGAGATATAAATGAGCTTACCATCATAACATGCGAGAGAACTATGTTATTTTTCCTGGGATTTCTTTGACAGTTTGGGAATGTCTTTGACAATTTAATGAAAAGTCAATATTTTACGCATAGGACGTTATGTACATCGACAATACAAGATAAACTGCAAAACAAAACACTATCAATAGAGGTGTTAGCGAGAGGCTCTTTAATTGTACATTTGTCCTCGTTTTCAAAGTAAACATATGTATACTAAATGTATTGTCGTTAGAGATCCAATAACCAGAAGTAAAGGGTTGAGATCTCATAAACCGTGATTATAATTCTGATTAAAACTGAGATTCTCCTCCCTCAGGAATTGGTGTCATTGGCCGGTTTTGGCTGCTCTGCTTAGACCCACTGGTTTTCTTCCTCACAAATATGTTTTTTATATTATTTGGCTCTCAAACATTTTGCTTTTGAGCATACCTGATGAAGGTTATTCCAGAAACGCGTCGTGTGCACTAATTGTGATATCTACGTTTAATTAATCCTGTCACATTTATGTGCATATCCCAGTTCAGGATCTGGATTTCCAGCCTCATATGTCGTGTTTTTTCTTATGTTCTGATAAGTGATTATGCGTTTTGTTGATATTGGTGGAATTGTTGACCATCACATTCTAAACTTTCTTTTCATAACATATATTGTTTGTGCCTTTCCCATTCCAAGAAAAGATTTATAATATATAGATTAATACATGACCTTTTCCATATCAGCCCGGGTATCATCCCGAGACCCCCATATCAGCCAGAGACGCAGTCGAGGGTTTATATAGGTCGAGGGATAATAGCCGGGATACTCTTTTCATCATATGCTTCCGACAAATTGTTTTATGAAGCAAATAAACAAATGAAATAATAAAATGAATTTAGATGGAAGCTTAATTGTGTATTCAACTGATACATTATCAAAACACTATTGTGAAACAAGAGCATCTCTATCCTATAAATATTAATAGCAACGTATTCTATTAAGGCAATTTGAAACATGAAAAATATAAATGTGATTCAATAATTTTGTTTTTGTTTTTTTTTATTTACCGAGAATCGTGACATGGCCATTTCCCGTGAATCGTATTCATTCAAAATCATTTTACGTTCTTCGTTATATAATCATCTATCATCAAACGTTTCTATGATTCTTATTTAATGTTGTCTTCTTGACAACAATTTTTTCCCTCTCAACTCGATTTGTCAATAGTACAGGCATCATTACTGTCATACTGGTCACCTCCACCCATGCTTGGTAACACGATCAGTAGGAAAGTAAGAAGTGTAAAACGTACTTTTACAACTCGTTTGGATTCATATTTTCATGAGGTGTGATCATCATAATTTACTTCCCGTGAAATGTGATTAGTAAAAAGTATTTTTCCTGAACCGTAATGAGGCCCCTATCTCCGACTTATCTTTGTATTTGTAAACAGACGACACCGGAAATACCGGAAGTAACTTGCACGAGACCCACGATTATGGATTTTTTGCACGAGACGCCCCTGATATGGGTTATCAGCCTGGGGGTGAAATTATAGCTCATTTACTTCCGGTCTTTACACATATGCAAAAACTATCATATTAATGCTAAGTATATGATAATATAATATGGAGTAGACATTGCCTAGATGCGAGCACAGCATTTCTGTCTGGCCAGTGTGTATATATTTGAGTGAAAGTTGAATATCACAAAATAATATGAGTAGGCATGGCCTATAGAGAGGACATTAGTATTTGAAATTAAATGATATCCCCTATGACATCCATTGGAAAGTTAAATGAAGTAGAATAAAAAGGTATGAGAAAAAAGTATGGAATCTTTTATTGTTGGACTAGGGACAGTGCAAACATTGAAGACTAACTAGTACTAGTACGCGGGTGGCATCAACCATTATAAAGCCTAAAGGGGGTAGTAGACGCCGGTGTCTGTAAAATGAAAGTATGGTCTTTTAAGTCATAAGAAAAGAGTTTTATTACGAAAATATCAATTAATGCAACCAACATACATAAGCAATATTGGCCTATACCATGCTATGTACAGTCGATATATATTCATGAAGTGTAAATGATGAATGACGTACGGTCAGGGCCGTCTTGTCAGCAATATAGGCCCCGGTCAAAGCAGTGCACTGAGGCCCATATCTATACAAACACTCACAGAAATAAAATTATAAATGGTCGATAAAATTAAACATATATTTCTTGTATTGATACTTCCAACAAAATCAGTGTTTAAAAATAAAAACATTATGCCGTATACAACATACATAGATTAGCATGGGGTTCATTTGCTTGTGGGACCACCGGGCAACTGTCCATTGTGCCCATACATAAGACCGTACTGCGTACGGTTACTTTAATACTGATAATCTTCATTTCGACATTTTAAAGTATGTGTATTTGGGCCAATATTATCCAAGTGAACAAAATAGTTTTTAATTTTAAAAGAATTATAAAGGTACCGCTTTCATCAGACATGTCTCTGCTTTCACATACAAAATATTTATCAATATTCAATAAAAAATTGTATTGGAAAAAGCACAGTAGAGGCGTGATATATATATTAAGGCAATATTCAGTATCGAAATCATACTCTTTAAAATTATCTGTGACAAGATTATACAGACATATATTCCTTCTTGTGTAATGTTATTACCTTTTAAAGTTTCAACAACAAGCTGGTTAATAATTTTATAGCATTTATTTTAGAAAGACTGAGTTTTCACAGTTTTCCGGTTGTTGACTGATTTTGTCTGTTTATATAATTATGAGTTTTGACTTTCCCTTTGTAAGATTGTTCGGAGTTCGGTAATTTTGTTATTACCTTTATTTAATAAATAATAACAGATATACATATAGTATGAACGGCATAATTAATAGTTAAATAAATAAAATTCATTGTGTCTTACTATTCTAAACCATTGTCGGCAGATGTTGGTAGTATTCAAATAATTTGTAGGATCAGACTGACGGAAAATTTAAGATGAATAAACAAATGGGTACTGATAGAAATAATTAACACTAACAGAAATAAGGAAAAAGTCATGCGTTCCTTATTCCTTGCAAGCACATCATGGTTAGAAAATGTTTGTTACTTAGCCAAAGAAATAATAAATGCAAAAATTGTATAAAAATGAAAAATGTTAATGTTCACCACAAAATGAAAAATGTTAATGCTCACCACTATCTTTTTCTTATCAGAGTCATATGAGCCGGTGGCAAGGGGCACATGCCCTCTCTCCCCCTCCCCCCCCCCCTTTGGCAAAATTTTTAAAAAGCTGGATTTTTAGTATACTTTAGGATTTTTGTGTTATTTATTTGGAATTACCATTATTCAACACAACTAAACCGTACGAAAGGTAGGAATTAAGTATAAATATGAACGGGTGTCATCCCTTGTGATATTTTAGTACCGCACATTGATAGTAAGGTTAAAATTATTGATAACGAAAGGCCGGGAGCAGGTCCCTGTGCTCTCCTCCTAGTTATTGTACGTGTACTATAGATGCGCATTAAAAAATATTGATGACATTGTCATCTTTGCGTGTCAGTTGTGACCCAAATACGATTTCAATGCTGACCTTTACTTGTTGCAACGTAAAATATGACGTGATAAAAAAATATTAACATGACGATGAATGGTGGACAGATTCGTTTTTATTTACGCATTTATTGTAGAACTTTAGGAATATTGTGGTACATGTACAAATAATCTTGGAGACAGGAATTGTGTTTGGATTTCTTTTAAACTGGTAAGTCATATATACAGTAACGAAATGTCAATATAAATCTGGAGTTCGACAGTGAAATGCAGTTGGGCGTGACATGAAATGTCCATACGTCAAAAAATGACCAGATTGGTGTTGTTTTAAAGAGTCATTCACAGTGATAAAAAAATGAACAGTTGTTGTCCTTAACCTGATAGTCCATGTTAACATAAAGTCCTTTCAGTACGCCAGTGCTGTATTAATCAAAGCTTTGATCGATCCGAGTAAATATTTAGACCACCCGCGTAGATTCTGCAAAAAATAAAACAAAACTAAAACACACCAAGGCGAGTTTTTCTACATCGGCTGCAAATGGTCCAAAAAATAAATTTGATATTTTCTGAAAATATTGTAGTTCAAAATTAAGTCAAATTTATTCTATAATTATCTTTTACTAATCCGTAACTAGAAAGGTTTTTATCTAATAGTAATAATCTAGACACGCTTGAAAAAAGTGCTGTGTTTGCTTACATGTCGTCACGATTTACGGAATTGACGCAGTTGCAAATGAAATAGATGTCGTTTTGAAATGTTTTGAATCGGGAATGAAAATACAAGATTTTAATTAAAATTCCGCGAAATGTTGTTGACGACTTTGGCCTATGTCTATGAATAACATGACGTCATGACTTTGATAGCGAGATGTCATTCTGATTAATTTAACAATGTAAGCACCTTTTATTGTCTTTTGTTACTTAAATACGATTTTTAGAAGTTCATGATATCATTTTAGTTTTTAAAATCATTTAATGGAGACTTTTTTTTTTATTTTTGGCATTCTCTCCGAGACTGCCAACTTTTATCAACTTCCGGACGAAAGGATTTCAATCTCATCATAAGGAAGATTGTGTATTCAATGCGCATGCCCATGTTGCTGTAGAGCTCTCTGTGCTCGCTATAATTATAGTCTTTTATTGAGGTCAATACTTGTTTTTATGGACCTTAAAAAAGATATTCACCGAAGCCTTTAGGCTGAGGTGAATATTGATTGCTAAGGTCCATAGCAACTCGTATTGACCGATACAAAAGACTGTAATTGTTTTATTACATTAAAATGAAAAGTGAAAGTGAAACCTAGTGTCCGAGAATTCTGCAAATCTCCGTTTGACTTCTGCAAGCCCATCGCCTACGTCGGACATGATGATTACTTGTTCATTCTAAAGTAACGATAATACGACGATTCTGATTGGACGAAATTTCACATTACCTTTATGTCCATTGGTCGAATAGAAATATAATTCACGTGATTCTTTTTATAGATTTCGTTAGAAAACGAAAGTGAAACCAAGTCAATATGAGTTATAATCAAACAATATCAAATTTTACGGGATGTTAGGTGAGAGCATGATAGCCAATAAAATTGTTTAAATAAAATCATTATGTAACAATACAAGTTATGGTCATTTTTTATATTCAATCGTTTGAATTGAGATGTGATTGTTCGGTTTGTTGATATAGGTGGAATTGTTGACCATCACTATTTAAACTTTATTTTCATGATATATAAAACGATGTAAATGGAAAACTGGAAAATACCGCGAGTTCAGGGGAAACGAGTCTGCAATTAACTGGGATAATACGTAATTTCCGTTTGGATTTGTAGTGGCGACGTGTAATATATTATACTATTGTCTATTCTAGGTTTCTCCTGGTATTCATTGTCAATAATGTAGTTAATAGACAATAGCTACCTATACATGTATTGTTAAAGTACATTTGTATTTACAAATCTTAAAATGCAGTGTCGTTAACTTGTTTTTTTTCAGAAATAGGTATCAATATTGGATTGTTAATAGAAGCATGCAAACAAACATAATAATAATAATAATAAAAATACAAACAAAAAGACACGGACGACACAAACTGCAGGGAAGCACTTTCTTATCAATCAACGATTTAAGCTTTTTTATTATATAGATATGGATGAAATACCTTGATTTCCGAGTTAAATAAAAACTATAATTTCACTAGTGAAATTACCATTTTTATTTCACTCTCGCTATATTTCGCGCCATATCGATGTCGACGTCATATGAAGACTTCCAGTTTGAAACGTAAAAATTAGACGTTATTTGGCTTCGTGTACGCTTCAATTTGGATCAAATTTAACTAAAATAATATTTCAAGGTAAGCATTTTAATTATTTTATTGTCGTGGATGGGTGGCGCCATGTTTTTTGAAGCGATACACATTATAGTATATCCCTACGCTACACATGTAATATAGTGCAATTAAACTCATTTTATATCAAATTCGATTCGAAACATTTTTGTTTATCTATATAATAAATACTATAACTAAAATTGACGAGTTTCATTATCAAAAATATGTCACTCATGACCAAATAACGTTGTAACTCACTCATGCGCTGCGCGCATTCGTGAGTTACTGTGTTATTTGGTCATTCGTGACATATTTTTGATAATGAAACTCGTCAATTAGTTATAGTATAATTATTCGAATAATCATGTGTCTGTTTGCAACAGTCCTTGTAGACTGGTAAAAAAGAGAGAAATCACCGTTCTTTGTGAGGGGAGTCTAATTGATGTACTGTCTCTGGTTCTTCGTTTATCATTGACTATCGGTATTTTACATTATATTATCTAGATATTGTTCTATAACAACCAGATTATCTACTTCCGCCATTAATCATGTCAAAGAAATTGCTTTAGCAAACAACAACGAAAACAGATAAACGAGCAAACAAATCAATCAAAGATAGAAAAACACAAAAACAAAACAAAACCAGAAAATAATGATTTTTTTTTCACTGAATTGTTAGATAAAAAGAAAAACAAACAAAACATACCACACTGTAGGAAGAGTTTCAAAGTCAAATATCAAAATCGCAAAAAGAAGCAAAAATGATATCCTGAACACGTAAATATATGACTGCTCACTTTTCTGGCTTCGTAAAAACACTTCAGTTGAAAAACGTGGCGGGATTAAGCTAGTTATTGGAATAACCTTCATCAGGTACGCTCAAAATAACCTTCATCAGGTACGCCCAAAATAACCTTCATCAGATACGCTCAAAATAACCTTCATCAGGTACGCTCAAAATTGTAAGGCTGGAAAGCCAAATAATTATAAAAGTTTTGGGAGCAAGTAATATAAAGGCCTAAACAGGATCGCCAAAATCGGCTAAGGTCTCCTATGCGTGAATAAGGGAAATAACAAAATTACCGAACTCCGAACAATCTTCCAAAGGGAAAGTCAAAACTCACAAGTATATATAAACAGACAAAATCAGTCAACAACCGGAAAACTGTGAAAACTGTAATGACCCTGACTTAGTACAGGCATTTCTAAAGAAATGGTTGGTTGAATCAGATTTTAAAGCGCCAAACCTCCCGCTTTCATTACGGCATAAAGGTTCCGGCTGTCACTATAACAGTATGTATAACAATACTGGAACAAAATAGGTAAAATAGTTGTCAAAGCAGTACCAAATTCAGTGAGGAGGGTGAACCATCTCCATCAACAACCCCGAGTCACCTAAGTATTTTAACTACGAAAGTAAATGTCAAAAACACTTTTACGTCACACATTGATAAAAAATATTTTTGACATTTTTGTTGACCTCCTTATCTTTATATATGAGGGAGAAGAACCTTAGTTTTAATAATGATAATATTACTTGGAAACTATAAATTCCAATTAGTATTTGCCATAGTACTGTTTATGATATTTCTATTAATAGACAGATTGACATGACGCCCTGACTTTGTATATTGTGTATCATCATTGTATTGAACAAATGACGCTTTGACACTAATTAAGTACCATAAAGGTGTATATCAGTATTGAAGCAAATCACGCTTTGACATTGCATGTTGCGTACCATAACACTGTTGAAACAGATGACACTCTGACACTGATTGTTGCCTTCCATAATTTTAGTGCGGTCTGACACTGTATGGCGTGTATCAAAATTATGCTGAATATGTATGTACATGTATATTCTGTTACTACTACAACAATATAGATTTAACAGACATGACAAAAAACGATGAAAATTAACACGTGAAATCTGTGAAATTATCAGTCGAATTATTAAGTGATATATATACTTCCAGTATGCAGCAAAATATTATAGTCAATCAATGTATTTTTGACTGATCAAACAGCCCTGTCACATGATAAAGCTATATAGCAGGTTGTGAAACAAGAAGAGTTTGAAGATACCAAAGGGGCAAAAACAAATGACGCCCTGACACTGTATCTTAGATATAATAGAACTGGAAACAAAGATAGCAATACACATACTATAACGACAGAGGTGAAGATTAACAAGTTTAGCGCTCTAATACTCTGTAACAAAGATAGCAATACACATTATATAACGACAGAGGTGAAGATTAACAAGTTTAGCGCTCTAATACTCTGTAACAAAGATAGCAATACACATTCCATACTATAACGACAGAGGTGAAGATTAACACGTTTAGCGATCTAATACTCTGTAACAAAGATAGCAATACACATTCTATAACGACAGAGGTGAAGATTAACAAGTTTAGCGCTCTAATACTCTGTAACAAAGATAGCAATGCACATTCTATAACGACAGAGGTGAAGATTAACAAGTTTAGCGCTCTAATACTCTGTAACAAAGACAGCAATACACATTCTATAACGACAGAGTTGAAGATTAACAAGTTTAACGCTCTAATACTCTGTACATTTATATTGCGTAACATTAGATTTAATATCAGGATAAACACTGACTCACCAGCAGAACGTGTTACGTAATAGGCAGTCGATATCAAGATTAACAAGATTAACGATATGTATTACGTAACAGAAATATACTTGGAAATCAACACTAACTATTCACGTAGGACGACTGCAATCCAATAAGGAAAATGATTGAAATAAAACCATTTAAGAAATATTTCACGGAAGCCATAATGTGTTGTGAGTTTTAACATGGGATGGCAGGAAACTAGTATTTTATCCCGATCGTTGGCCGTCCCATCTTACACATTGTTAAATTCAACAAATATTTTACTCGTAAATTACATTGGAGTGCATAAATGAAAAGAACAATGAAAACAAGAAATTATTATGTTGCTAAAAATTAAAAAAAAGAATAACGAGACAGGGAAAATATTTTGACATTAGATTTTACAATTATGTGTACAAAACAAGAAATGAAAAAGTATCTATTAAAATGTGTCTAAAAATCTTTGCAGTCGTATTGTTCTTTGCTATAAAGCTATTGATATGTTTCAATTTTATGGGTTGTCAAGTTTAGTAACTTAAACAAATAAAATGCTAAAAAATCGTAAAATAAATTAATAACTAGGTGTTTATGTCGCCAGCCTTCCTTGGAAACTACGTCACCGGAATGCAACAATTTATAAAAGTCAAAGTCGAAAGATTGTTCTCTTTAGTATTTTTTTCGGAAAAAACTGAATATGTAAAGATAGAAAAGGAACATTTTAATGTTTGTGTGCACAATGGTCCAGTATAAATACCTGGAATCAAATTGGAATGATGTCCTTAATTTACCAGGCGATATGCATTTGCTAATTAAAATATATCGGGAGTTTTATTATGACATTATATATATAGCCTATGAAGCACGTTATGTAGAATCATATTACTATATTCTACTGTCATAATTATTCAATAGAAATGATAGAATCATTTTTTTATACAAAAGGAATCGTCCGCTTTGGGAACATCTGGGTTTTTTGGTGGGTTCGTGTTGGTAATATTTTTAGTTGTCTGTGTTGTGTCTTGTGTGCCTAATGTTTTTAGTGTCTCATTTTTGATTGCCTCTTCGATTACCTCTAACTTTTATTAAGGCAATGTCTCATGTACCATTACACTGCTAAAACACAGAACAGTCTTCTTCATTTATGATATAATTGTGTATCTTATGAAAAGAAAGTTTTAACAGTAAACAATTATCAAGGTTAATGGGAAAGTAATGAGCTGACAAATTAATAATATATTTGTTGATACAGAGGTTTTATGAGTTATTATAAAAGTAATTATATGTTATAAAAATGTAATTCTTTTGCGAATACAATAAATAGAGAAAACAATTAGCAAATTAAACCCTAATATGTTAGTTAACATTGTTTTCCTGTACCATATATTGTCCATGCCACCATCAAGTATATTCTTAATAGAATTAGAATTATTGAAAGAATAATATTTGCTTAATTGTAATATGCGCACATGGATGCTTTAAGGTATGAAATTATTAAGCAATAACAAACACAGGAAGTGAGCGGTCATGTATTTGTGTGTTAGGGGCATCGTATTTGACTCTTCCTAAGATTGTTTGTTTTATTTTGTCCCTGTTTTGACAGTGTGGCATTCTTAGTTTTCCATTTTATTACATATCTGTAAATAAGTTTTCTGAACCGTTTGAAAAACGTCGTTGCTAGGTCAGTCAACAGGAAATAAATATTTTATGTTTCTTGTCAGTTTATTTGCCTGTGTAAAGGAGTGATATATGTAAAAAAATAAAAATAAAAAAAATAAAAATAAAAAAATAAAAAAATGAAATAAACCAGACAGTTTCAGTTTATTCACCACCTACTGATTTACTTGTCTTTCAGAATTAGCTACCCATATCAGGGGATTTCGGGGACCTGGATTAGCAATGTCGTGACAGTCTGGTGAAACAATATCCTTAAGCAGTATGATATGTCTTTGTCGTGACAACATTGTCTAACCAATTGATGGCGATCAGATTTAATCTTAGAATGGATAATTGAAAAATTAACATCGTGCTAGACTGGTCTACCCTAATCGTGACAAAATAGCTCTCCAATAACTGCATAACTGGTTATTATTGTTTCTCATTCTTCGGTTTTAAAATACTCCTCTGATATTTTCAAGCTTTTCTTACAGCCATATTAAAACTGGAGATTCGTGCAGAGTTTGAATGTGAAATTTTATATTAGGTACATTTCAGATGTCATTTTAAAAAGGCTCTGGGTAACTTAGTGATATAGTCAAATGTGGCGAAAGCAATGTTTGCAGCCAACCATTCAGGACCACCTGATACCACTCGTGTGTTTTATAGAGGTGTACAGACTTTTCATACTTTCCGTTGTCTTGATCTATACTATATCCAGATTGTACATTATATTGAATTCATCTCATGACCTTTTTGTACGATTTAACATATTAGTAAAATAAGAAGCTTCAGTACGTTAGATACAGAACACAATTGCACATCTTAAATAAGAGCATTTACCAGATTTATATACGTATATTTATCTAGATGACTGGAGATATACCCATTCTGTAGTGATGTATTGCTAAGCATCGCTACTATTATTATTTAAGGTTTCATCTGAAGTTTCTATATTCTATGATATACATTACATATCAAGGCTTCCTACTGATATACTGGAATTTGTTAATCTATTCAGTCATTATAATGTCAAATATTAACGTAAGGTTGAGTTAACGTGTTAAATATGAGTCGTCTTATAAAGGGTATGGAGTAATAGACACATGATCATGGAGTTATGATCGTAGTGATAGACAGTATATATATATCACTAAGATAGAACAGGCACCTGTTATTTAACAGTTTTTAAGTGGTAAATGATTCTATACTATTTTTTTATATCCGTTTAATTGCTCGTTAAATCATTTTAACAGACACTTAAATTAAACAAAGATACCAATCAATTCTAAATTATTTTAGGTATTTGAATCTACTTCATCTTAAATTAAAAACAGTAGGGTTTTATGAAATGTAGTTTATAGAACAGCATGTTCCATTAAATAATCATAGCTGATTTTAATGTCTTACTGAGTTGAATAAAGCAAGATGACAATGCAACACAGTTGATGTTCTGATAGAAGATGTGGGCTGATTATTATTACATAGCAGACATTGTAATCTACATAAAAGCTAAGGGTGGTCTATACTGGTGAATATTCCTGACGGAACATGTAACATGTCTAATTGTGGCGTGAAATAATGTTATCTGACGCAGAAAATGAACGGATAACTGAATTTTTTTAGGCTTTCACGATTGACGTAATCTATATGCCTTAACGCCATGTATCAACAGTCTGTTCTAATTGTTAAACATTACATAATGTGTAAACATAGGCAATTGGTACTTCACTTGTTACCTATGGTACGGAATTTAGCCATTCATAAAAAAAAAATATTAAATTAAGTCAGACGTGGTAAATGCACTTGTTTTGATATACATAAAAACGCAGATATACAATTCAGCGCGCACGACGCATTTCTTGAATAATCTTCATCAGGTACGCTCATAGTCAAAATGTTAGAGAGCCAAATAATTTAAACGTCTTTGGGGGGGATGCTAACAAAAGTTCCTAAACCGGATAGGTAAACTCGGCTTTATTACATATGCACATTATTAACGAACAGTATATATCTAACAAGCCAAAGCTTATCATTATAATTATTGCAGCAACTTAACTTTCCACTATTAGAAAAGATTAAGAAAAAATCAGTATAGGAGACCATGCATTATTTTATCTGTTTTACGAATAGTGGAAGGCAATCTCTCTAATTCACTATTGTAACAGACTTTTGTGAAAATAAAATTTTCAACAACGGTAACATTCTCTAACGCTGAATTGAGGACTACACATAGTTCTCAACTTAACTTACAAATCTGTTCTTCACCTGGCCAAGTCTACTTGATCTTGAAATTTTTTGGGAACTTTTAGAGGTATATTTTTATCCTGGTATACAACAAGCAAAGTTTACAATTTTAACAAGAATATTTGTATATGAATTACCTCTAACTGTATTTTTGTATGTTTTATATATCATCATTTCATAATGATGCGTGGTGTTATTGTATCATATATAATATGTCCACGTTTTTATTGAATGCTTTATTTTTGTCTGGTCAATTGTTCTTTCACAATCTGAACTTTAAATTGCAACAAAAACTGCTGCGCCCATCACACTGTGCGGCTTACGGATAATATGATTATGCTTAGAGGGCCCGGGTGGCTCAATCAGTTAGGTAGTTGGATTACCTAGCAACTCATACAAATCTGTCATCAATACGGCGTGGGTTCGCGCCCGGCTTTGCAAATTACAAAAAAGGGTGCACTCGACTCACAAACGCAAGGGATAAAGCTTATCAGTTGCTTGTCCATGGTCGGTGGTTCTCTCCGGGTACTCCGGCTTCTTCCACCACTAAAACTGGTCGCCATGATATAGCTGAAATATTACTGAAAGTGGTGTTAAACACCAAAAATCAATCAAATCGTTCATTATGCTTAATCGTCGTATTATTATTATTAAAAATATAAAAGATAAGAGTCTACTTATATACATGTAAACTGAAATGTTACATGTAATATAAAACATACACATCAGTTAATAACCATAAAACACATGTAATGTTTGTTTTTCTCTTGAGATTATTTAGGAGGAATAACTTTGTTGTGATAGTAATTGATGGTACAAGAATATAATGAAACGGATAAAGCCTTTATCACAAATACTACAACGTATATGACTGGTCATTCACTTGGCTTAACAAGATGTTTCACTCATCTGATCATAAATCATCACCTTGTTATGTAGGGTTTGGTTCAACCAGGTCAGAAATTCTGAAGATTTTAATTAACCAATAAGATGAAAAACAAAGCATACCACACTGTCGGAACGGTTCCAAATTGCAGGAGAAAAACAAAGCATACCACACTGTCGGAACGGTTCCAAATTACAGGAGAAAAACAAAGCATACCACACTGTCGGAACGGTTCCAAATTGCAGGAGAAAAACAAAGCATACCACACTGTCGGAACGGTTCCAAATTACAGGAGAAAAACAAAGCATACCACACTGTCGGAACGGTTCCAAATTACAGGAGAAAAACAAAGCATACCACACTGTCGGAACGGTTCCAAATTACAGGAGAAAAACAAAGCATACCACACTATCGGAACGGTTCCAAATTGCAGGAGAAAAACAAAGCATACCACACTGTTGGAACGGTTCCAAATTACAGGAGAAAAACAAAGCATACCACACTGTCGGAACGGTTCCAAATTACAGGAGAAAAACAAAGCATACCACACTGTCGGAACGGTTCCAAATTACAGGAGAAAAACAAAGCATACCACACTGTTGGAACGGTTCCAAATTACAGGAGAAAAACAAAGCATACCACACTGTCGGAACGGTTCCAAATTACAGGAGAAAAACAAAGCATACCACACTGTCGGAACGGTTCCAAATTACAGGAGAAAAACAAAGCATACCACACTGTCAGAACGGTTCCAAATTGCAGGAGAAAAACAAAGCATACCCCACTGTCGGAACGGTTCCAAATTACAGGAGAAAAACAAAGCATACCACACTGTCGGAACGGTTCCAAATTGCAGGAGAAAAACAAAGCATACCACACTATCGGAACGGTTCCAAATTACAGGAGAAAAACAAAGCATATCACACTGTCGGAACGGTTCCAAATTGCAGGAGAAAAACAAAGCATATCACACTGTCGGAACGGTTCCAAATTGCAGGAGAAAAACAAAGCATACCACACTGTCGGAACGGTTCCAAATTGCAGGAGAAAAACAAAGCATACCACACTGTCGGAACGGTTCCAAATTGCAGGAGAAAAACAAAGCATATCACACTGTCGGAACGGTTCCAAATTGCAGGAGAAAAACAAAGCATACCACACTGTCGGAACGGTTCCAAATTGCAGGAGAAAAACAAAGCATACCACACTGTCGAAACGGCTCCAAATTGCAGGAGAAAAACAAAGCATACCACACTGTCGGAACGGTTCCAAATTGCAGGAGAAAAACAAAGCATACCACACTGTCGGAACGGTTCCAAATTGCAGGAGAAAAACAAAGCATACCACACTGTCGGAACGTTCCAAATTGCAGGAGAAAAACAAAGCATACCACACTGTCGGAACGGTTCCAAATTGCAGGAGAAAAACAAAGCATACCACACTGTCGGAACGGTTCCAAATTGCAGGAGAAAAACAAAGCATACCACACTGTCGGAACGGTTCCAAATTGCAGGAGAAAAACAAAGCATATCACACTGTCGGAACGGTTCCAAATTGCAGGAGAAAAACAAAGCATATCACACTGTCGGAACGGTTCCAAATTACAGGAGAAAAACAAAGCATACCACACTGTCGGAACGGTTCCAAATTACAGGAGAAAAACAAACGTAGAAAGAGACAAAATTGATGCCCTTAGCACACGTATTCTGACTTTCCTGGCTTGGTACGCCACTTAAATAAATAGGGGTGGGGTTAAACTAGTTTGATAGGCCCTAACCTATATAAATTATTAACTATATCCTTTGGTGCATATCATACATTTTTCCGCATTGTGATGAATATCTCATATTTCGAATCATATCTTACATTTTTGTCCGCTTGTGTTGGAGGGTTTGCGCTTGGCTAACATACATAGCTCATCGCTTCACTGGGAGGAGGAGGTTTGGAAAGTGGGTTGTCGAGTATTTGTTTGTGACGTGTTGTTGTTGCCTCTGTTTCTATGATTGTTCGATTAGATTTGGAGCAGTTTCGACAGTGGAGTATTTATTAATCTTTTTTTTTATAAATCATTTTATTCATTCCTACTTTATCCATAATTATAGCGCAGACGACTTCCTGGTCTCTTAATCATGACTTATCACAGAGTTAGTAGCTAGATCAACACGACGGTGGTCACTAGTGGAGCAGGACCTGCTTACCCTTTGCTGATCAACTGAGTTCATCCCGGTTATTTATGTTCGTGTTTCTCGATCTTTAGTTTTCTGTCTAGTGTTTGGTCGATCATTGTTGGTCCTTTTGTCACGTGTCATGTGGCCATTGCATTGCCTGTCCGTCTTCGATTTACCGATTCTGATTACCTCTTTGGTATCTTTAAACTCTTCTTATAGTATTCACTCCAAAACATGCTAATGAGACTGCAATGGCGGATTTCGCATCCACAAAATCTATTAAATACTCATTCCATAATTGTATTCAATCAAGTTTATACTTCCATAGATTAGCTTTTACGGTGCCATGGTTTCTGGGGACTTTTTTGTCAATCATGTTTGAATAGAACTTGTAAATGTAGCAATGGATGAAGGACCCTACGTAATAACAACAGTTCCTTAGCACCTATTGTATTCCTACTATCACAGTTAGATCTTCAATACAGAATAATAATATATATCATTTGATGTAATATTTAATTAATTCTATCACATACCTTTATGTATATATATTTGACATTTAATGTTCCACTTTTAAGTAAGGGCCTTTGAACATTCAAGTCTCCCCCATTTGAAAGAAAAAAGTCTGATTCGTTGGAGAAATGTAACAATGTGCGATGATTTATCTTGTTTCTCAATAAAACGAAAACAGCGAGATCAAAATACTGTTAAATGTAACATAAGCAAACAAAGAAGAGGACGGTGAACTGATATGAAATTCTAAAATAACAAATATTCATGTCAAAATTGAACAAATTGAAAGAATTCAAATTAGACAACATCTGAAGAAACACACTTCATAATTGATTCTCTGTGAAACATTATTGAACGAAAGAGTGCCATTTAATCAATGCGTAGTTTAACCACAAATTAAACTTTGAAGTATGCTATTAATTACTGTATTGTGACAGCTAATTAAATACAAACCCTTAATAAGTTGCTATGAATATTTTCATTTCATTTAACTATATAGTAATAGACAGGCACAATATCATTATCCTTATAGAGACCTAATATTACCTTCCATTCTAAAAAAACATATGAGATATCGATACAAAATAAACAACAGTAAAAACTCAGAGGCAGAATAAGGAGCCAAGCACAATCACTAACAACATGAACTTACACAACATTAGTAAGATCAGTTACCCATAAAGAGTTGATTGTTTAACATATGTTTGCCTGTCTCAAGCCAGATTTTATTGTTGTCTGTAGTTTAATTATTTAACATATGTTTGCCTGTTTTAAGCCAGCTTTAGCTGTTGTTTATGGTTAAAGTTATATGATAAGAGGTAGTAATAGTTGTTTATCCCTGTGTATCTGTTTGTCTAATGTTCAATTGTCTATTAAAGTGTGGTGTTTTATTACATCTGTGTTGCTATTTCTGCTGTTCTTATGACGCATTAACTTTCGAAAGTCGCTACATTTAGCAAGCATAAACCTAACTTTGTTTGTGAAGATGCTATTGATGAACATATTCAATACGTCGATACATCAACTTTTCAATAATATCCAAAGATGTAATTAACTATCATTCTGTATCAATAATGCAATCAAAACATTCCCTGATAATTATAGACAATTAAGTCAAATTAGACACCTAATAATTGATATTCACATACCAGACAAGGTGAACAAGTAAAGTATGCTCTCTGTCACATTATATCAATTAGAATATTTTGTTTAATTTCATAGAACGAAAACAGAGTAATAAAAATAAAATTACAAGACAACAGACAACAGAATAAATCAGGGAGGTGATTGGTCTATTTGTTAATGTTACCTTTTTATTTGTTTTGATCTACACATCTATTTCGTCGTTCAATTGAAATTAGCATTAGCTCCCTCAGCGGACGTTAGAATAATTAACGTTATATTAGTTTATTTTTAATGTTATGTGAATTAATCTCCTTTACTTTCTATATTTCATTCTAAGCCATCATATAATAATACCTGTTTAATAATAAAAATTGATTGTTGTCAATATTCAACGATTTTGTGTTAATACGTCGATGTACATTCCAAGCAGTTTTACCTGTTAGCTAACTAACTGGTCATATCATCCGTTCTGTAAAACCAAATTGCTTCACAAGCGAGCACAAAGTACTTTTAACATTGCTATGTTTTCGTTAGAGATAAGGCCGTTTTTGAAGTGATATGTTCAAGGCAAATGCACATATCACAGATCTATTTCATATTCTTCAGATGTGTGTTTATCTTTTAAAAATAATTTCTTTCCACTGAGGCCTAGTTACTTAAATGACATATTGAAGTCTTTGATTAACTTCAATTACATCCAGGTGATGTTTTTATCACGTCTTGACGTTTACAACGTTAAACCCTTCCAGATTATTATGTGTATCTATGTTGCAAATTCTGCATTTTAATTCACTGATATATTATGTTTCGGTTTATTTGGTGTATAGAGAAGAATGAGAACACTGAATTGAAGGGTATTGTTCAACAATGTCAACCTGAAAATTTCAATGTCTACCTCTCGTTAAATATCAGCTTACATATATTGATAAGAAATACTTGAAGATACCAAAGGGGTAAACATAAACCGTAAATTGAAGGAGGACAGACAATACATTGACCAAAGGAGGACAGACAATGCATTGACCAAAGGAGGACAGACAATACATTGATCAAATGAGGACAGACAATACATTGATCAAAGGAGGACAGACAATACATTGACCAAAGGAGGACAGACAATACATTGACCAAAGGAGGACAGACAATACATTGATCAAAGGAGGACAGACAATACATTGATCAAAGGAGGACAGACAATACATTGATCAAAGGAGGACAGACAATACATTGACCAAAGGAGGACAGACAATACATTGACCAAAGGAGGACAGACAATACATTGACCAAAGGAGGACAGACAATACATTGATCAAAGGATGACAGACAATACATTGATCAAAGGAGGACAGACAATACATTGACCAAAGGAGGACAGACAATACATTGATCAAAGGAGGACAGACAATACATTGATCAAAGGAGGACAGACAATACATTGATCAAAGGAGGACAGACAATACATTGACCAAAGGAGGACAGACAATACATTGACCAAAGGAGGACAGACAATACATTGATCAAAGGAGGACAGACAATACATTGATCAAAGGAGGACAGACAATGCATTGACCAAAGGAGGACAGACAATACATTGACCAAAAGAAACAGGATACAAATACAAACAATGATGTACAAAACACTATAAAGGAAACTAACGATCGAACAACGGGAACCCCACTACAAACAGGGTGTGAACTCATGTGCTCCGGAAGGGTATGTGGAGCTCATCGTGTTCCTCTTATTACAGGCAAGAGTACAGAAAGGTTATTCGCATTAACAATGACAAAATAATTAAACATAAAGATATACGTTTTTAATGTTGGAATAAATCTGTGTTAATTGTTTTTTCAATGTTCTAACTATATACATTGATAGGTTTGTAATTGTTGTTAAAGTTATTGCAGATAAATATAGAATGACTTGTAACTGTTCTTATAAATACAGATGTAAACAATAATAGGATTGTAGTTATGTAAACAATAATAGGATTGTAGTTATTTGTTGGAAATCCTGAAGGCAAACAGTGACATGTTTTTCATTGTTCCTAAAGATATCGGCGAAAAAAAAGTAGCAGTTTTGTAGTCGTGCTTAAAGGTTATGGAGGTGAAGAATGGCATATTACAATCGCCCTTAATGGTCATGACGGTGTGTAATTGTTCTTAAAGGTGCGCACTGTAAACGACGGCAGGTTTGAACCCGTTTTAAATGGTTCTGGAAGTAACCAGAGACATTGCTGTAACCGTTAATATAGGTTCGGACGGTAACCAGCTATAAAAATTGGTTCTATCATTTCACCAATATCATCAAATAAAATCCAGACGACAAACACTGACTGGTTTGTAATCGTTCTGAAATGTCATGCAGGTATACTATGACAGGTTTGTAATCGTTATATATACAGTGACAGGTTTGTAATCGCTATATATACAGTGACAGCTTTGAACCCGTCTTTAAAGATCATCATAGTAATTGGTAATCAGTGATAGGGTTGTAATCATTTTTGATATACTGAATATATCTGAGATCAAACCCCTTAAACAGATAACCGTCCATCTGCAAGTAAGTGTTCGTTGAATTACTACACATACTAAAGGTTAATTTGATACTAGTTCAATGTAGAAAACTGCCATTTACACCAATTAACAGATATCTGAAGGTTATAAAGTTATATTTAATACCCCATATTTCAAATGTTTTATAAATATATCTGACATTTGTTTCCATCCACAACTTACTCATTTAAAATGTTAGTCTCATTAAAATGCTTCCGTGACTAAATTCATCAATCCTAATGGGAATGTGTTGTCACTTAAATAAGCCAATTTGTCAGTGAAAGATATTTTCCTTCGCCAAGATTCCTAGTTACAGTTATATTATGTACTTTATATATGTGGCTAAAGCATGTTTTATTCACAATTGAACATGCTCTGTCAATCATAATAATCATTAACATTTAATGTATATTTGAATCTCTTTATAGTACATGTAGAATGTATATATCCGTCTTTTATATGATGTATTGTCAATATTAATAAATGTTTAAATTTTTATGCATTGAAAAAATTATCAATACATCTATATAATCAGATACCTGAATACATGTAATTGTCAATACCAGGAATATGTCATGTCAAATGTGTAAAGGTACTATGTATTGTGCTTGGTGCAATTGTGTGTTCTACATCATTAGATATATGAGGATGTAAGACACAAATAACACAGGTATAGTGGTAGAGTAAAAGTGGCGTTAAGCCAACATGTATTTGTGTAAGTCTTTGCATATTTAAGTGGTAATGTCTGCGATAAAACCGAAGATATTTAATTTAATGCGCACGGCGCGCTTCTGGAGCGAACTTCAACAGATACGGTCAATGTCAAAAGATTGGAAAGTCATTCTTAGCGTGAAATCCAAAGGGTCTACTCAGAACAGTCAAAATCGGCCAAGGTCAACAATCAATGTATGCGGGAGGAGAACCTATATGTCATATACATTTATGTGAATCCTAGCATGGTTTGTTTATATGAATTAATGTCTGAATAGAATATAATAGAATGAGTCTTATAGTAGTACTCCTGGCAAATAAACAAACAATGTTGATTATCATCTTAAAACATGCAACAGTCTAGATAAGTAGTAGCATCAGACAAAAGCTATCTTGATATTAATAACATAGGTAGTATAATCAGACAAAAACTATCATGATAATAATGGGTCTTTAGGTGTTGATATCTTAAATCTTAATTTCTCAGTTGACAATGAACGATGTTAAGCTTCATCAAGTCATCAAATCATTATTCAAAACGACAAATGTTCTTCTGTACATGTACGTCTATGCTTCCAATTATAAATTTTATAAGAAAATAAATACAACACCATTGGAACAGGTACCAAATCCAATCGAAATATGGTTGAAAGAGGCAAATAACCCGCACCATTTTGCCGGTGTCTGTCTTTCTAATGTGATATCTGCTGGTATTTTTGTGTTCAGTGAATTAAGTTAAGATGAGAGGTGACTGTTCGTTTTGTTGTTTAAGCATTCGTGTCATAACCCTAGCACACATATGTATATCACCGCACATTTTCATGGCTTGGAACAGGCACTTCACTAAGCAGCGTCGGGATTATGAAGAGTTTGAGGATACCAAAGGGGTAATCAAAATTCGTAAATCGAAGAAGGACAGACAACACAATGGCCAAATGAAAAAGGGAAAAAAGACAAACGACGATCTACAAAAGCTACACATAACCTAAAGATCGAGTAACACGAACCCTACTAAATCCCTGGGGTGAACCCATGTGCTCCGGAAGGGTAAGCAGTTTCTGCTCCACTAGTCGCACCAGCCGTGTTAATCTATGTAGTAAATGAGGAAAGGACTGGGAAGTGCTTACGAAAATGAAACATATCCCTGGTCATTGGTGACACAGATATTCCATAGATGTTAACCAAATCATGGTGGCGACGGTAACAATTTCGAAGTGATGACTTCAATTTAACCAATATGAACCCTTGTTTCAGTAGCTTCCTTGTAAGCAGGAACCCTCCATCAAGGACATTCTGATAGGAACCACAAGCTCTGGAATATCGTATCAACTGAGATATATATACTCCATATGCAGGTGCTGCTGGAATGTTTCTACATATGAAAGTTCTCAATGGGAAAATTGAAATCATATCTTTTGTCGTCAAGTTTCGTTCTTAACCGCCCTAATTTCGAGGTGTATATCAAGGTATAAAGCAGACCAATCGGGATCTGTGGTATCTTTTATTTCAAGCTCAATGGGATAGATGCGATCATGTCACCAAAGTGAAAGGACATAATCTATATCGCGGAACGTGAAATTAAAGGATCGGGCGAGCTTCTTTTCGTTTTTCTTGAGAAACCTCTGTAAGAAGAATATGCTAGTTCATGCAAGTTTTAATTTGAAATATTTGACGATTAGCATTGTTCACCAAACGTTATATGTTTAACAATTCTAAACACATGTAACTATTTCTGGTTTTATGTGTTCGTATTCGTAAATATGTTGTAGTACATACTGTACTAAACAGAAAAGCCATGTCAGAGGCCGAATGTAACGTATCCAAATCAAAAGACAAACGGTGAGAAGTCAAGCAAGGATGTAACTGCTGAGTGTCAAGACCATACGACCAACAAAGAGCCACAACGGATAGAATCCTATTCATGAGTCGAGTGTTAGATATAAAACCGATAAAATCGAAGGAGAGAAGCCAAGTTAAGAGTCAAATGTAGCGTATCAAAATCATAAAACCAACTCTGACAGTCATATTCAGGAGTCAAATACAGAGTATTGAATGCAAAGACAACGCTGATAGTCCAAGTCTGGAGTCAAATGAAGAGTATTGAAGGCTAAGACCAACGCTGATAGTCCAAGCTAGGAGTCAAATGAAGAGTATTGAAGGCTAAGACCAACACCGATAGTCCAAGTCAGGAGTCAAATGCAGAATATCGAAGGATAAGACCAACGCCGATAATCCAAGTCAGGAGTCAAATGAAGAGTATTGAAGGATAAGACCAACGCCGATAATCCAAGTCAGGAGTCAAATGAAGAGTATTGAAGGCTAAGACCAACGCTGATAGTCCAAGTCAGGAGTCAAATGAAGAGTATTGAAGGCTAAGACCAACGCTGATAGTCCAAGTTAGGAGTCAAATGCAAATTATGTAAGGCACAAAAGATTTGTCTGTGCAGTTCGATTCATATGATCTAAGATAAAAACGTTGATGACATATCGTATCGCGCATGGCACGTGTCTGGAGTAACCACATCGATGATAGTCAAATGATTAGAAAGTTAAATATTTTAAAATATTTTGGGAGTAAGGAAACCAAAGGCCATAAACATGATAGCCAAAAATAGGCGATGTTTACCCGTGTTTAAGTAAATCTTATTAATTATGAACTGTCAATTTCAACCATAGATATATCCTATATATTATCGACCCAGTCCTAGAAGTTAAAACGTAGATATCTATTTTAGTGTGCATGTCACGTTTCTGTATTAACTTTCGTCGGGTACGCTAGGATTTTATTAAAACTTTAGTATTTATGCATAACATAGACCGTTATTCTGTATAATTGTACTATATTATTCTACATTATACGACTTTGGTAGCATTGAAAACTCATTTAGCATTCAAGCCATGGTTGGTTGCATACGTGAGTACATTAAATATAAGACAATTGAACGAACAATTCGACTTAATTCAGGTCAGTACGACAATGTCACTATAACTTGATGATAACCATGACAATTCAGACATCTTCAGGTGGTAACCTACATTTATTAAAAAAAAATTAATAAACACGACTTTATACATTTCTACCTTTAATTATATATCTCCATTGGAGCTCGTTTTCATGGAAGCGAAATAGTCATTTAGAAACAAAAGATATCAGAAACGTGTCGTGCGCACTAAATATAAATATATATGTGTGTTTATTACTATCAGTGCCTCGATGTTTCTACTTGTGGACTATTAGTCCTCCAGATAACATCCGCCCAGTAGTCATGGATTATTGCTCTAAAATCTAATTCTAACACTGTTTGGTTTAATTTTCAGACGTATCTAATATTTAGTATTAACCTAGTATCCTTAGTAACTTTGAGATCCAGTGGGACAGATATATTGTATGGTTGTCACTTGCTTCTAGACGTTTGTATAATATACTTTATTTCCTGTGACTGTATAATGAATAATTCTTCATTATCCTATACAATATATTAAAAATTGCTGAGTTAGATTGCTGTCAAATTATAATATTAAGTATATATGTACCATCTACACACGCTTATACACATGTATTACGTCTATCCCTAGATTTGCCTTACGAGAAAAGGTAACACTATGATTATTGAAGCTCCTATTTTAGGGAGTGTATGTGGTCGAGTGGTCTAGGGCGCTGGACGTAAGGCTAAGCGAATGGTGCTGCAGTGTATCAATGGTGTGGGTTCAAATCCCGTCGAGGGAAGAACAAAAATTTGACAGCTCTAAAATCTAATTCTAACACTGTTCGGTTTAATTTTCAGACGTATATATATATATATGTTTATTATTGAAATTTACAGTTTATAAATAATGCAATGATTATTAAAACTAAGGTTCATCACCTTCAATGATAAGTGATTTTAGCTATACTTTTTAAGTCCCTTGTTGTATTTAATCCCAAAAACTTTTATTTGGATTTCCATACTTTGGGCTTTTAGCTACTTGTTGAAAGGTTATTCCAGAAACGTGTCGTACGCACTAAATTTGATGTATATGTGTTTACATCACCTCTGTGATTATCTTGACAGTAGAAAGACAGACAAATGACATTTTCAATTAGTGTTCTTCTTCTTCTTCTTCCAAATACAGGACTAGACTCTAAGGTTAGAGTGGGTAACGTTCCGGAACTGTGTACGCTATGTACATGGACAAATTACTTTTAAAAGTATAATAAACAACAAAAAATAAATCAATCAATCAAATAATTTAAGAAAATAATAATAATAAACCAAGCAATAAGTTTATATGTATCCTATGACCTACATTCATACTGCTATGAGACAGTCTTATGCAATAGCTTTGTAGAGATGATCCAAATATATTAACATGATTCCTTAATTCCACTTGATAAAAAGACGATATTCATTCAATTGTAATATAAAGCAATACACGGAATTAAATACCTCCAACAGGACATTCACTTTAAATATACCATAATATGATTTAATTATCGTAATATGAACGTTACGATTCGTAACTATTCTGACAAAGTTCCGGTAATTTTCTGTGTATGACGTAACATATTCGCTAACTTTCGATTTTGTTGTCATATAAGTATCTTTTAATATTCTAAATGGTTTATTCTTCTATATGACTTTTAAAATCCAATAAAGGAATAATCATGTAAAACAATGGCTGTCATTAGTAAAAACGGAAGTGGTTGTCCTAGATTTCAACAAGTTACCGTGACGTCATTAACAAAAACTATAGGCACTTCATTCAAAATAACGTATTATTTATTGCTAAATGTTATAAAATTAATCCCTACAATAGATCTCTATTCAAAATTGATGACACCAATGTACTTTCCAATATTTTCAATGGAGCAAATTATCAAATGAAATCATGTGATAAGTTTTTGATTGAAATCAGAATGATTTTAAATTGAAAATAAATACATTGTAGCGAATGTTTATCGTGCGTTCTCTTCTTTCATAGGTATATTTGATAAGTAGTGTATATTCCACAATACTATTTTGACAAATTAAACACATTTAAAATGCACTACCATGGTTGGATAATCCATTTACGCTCAACATTTTTATTTTTTTTTGTTTTTTTCATGTCTTCACTGAAATATGTATAGAATATTATATAAGTTCATTTTGTATTAATTCATGTATGTATTGGAGAAGACGTTTCTAAGTTGTGAAACTTGTGTCCTATCGAATTGGTTTTTTTATTGGAACAATAAAATATGTTTCAAGTAAAGTACCAAGCTTGACTTAAATACTTCAGTTCATTAAACGTAGACAAACTTACAATCTGTGTTAAACAAAGTCATTATAACTTCATTTACTCGATACGTGTAATGACGTACTGTGGCTTGTGCATGAATTTCTAAACTACTCATTAAAAGGGTCATTTAGACGAATTCAATTGTTATCACACGGAATTAGGAAAATCGTCATGGCAACGACATATTCCATGAAACCAAAATCTTTTGTTTTCCATTTTTTACTGTTGTAATTATGCTATTATTATCTTTCATTTTTATTGACATTCCAAAATTCTCCCCATTAAGAAAAATAATTTCACAATATGCACATCACTCGTAATATATCATATACATGTAACCACTTTGAAACTATTATAGCATAAACATTATATACTTGAACAGTTACGTCGTAATGTTTTAATGATCATATTGCTTTATCTATGTTTTGTTTTTATATAAATAATGTGCATATTGTTATTTTTACTTCAATCTGTAGTATATAAACAGTATATATGATTTAAATATTGCTACATGTCTTTTTATCGGCTAAATATATATGTGATCGGAGGACCGATTACTCGCGTGTTTTTATAATGTTTAAAATAATACTGAGATGCAGCTCTACAGAATATCTGGAATGAAACCAAATGCTTTGTTCTGAATATATATCTGTATTGCAAAATTTTATTTTCAAAATATAGGCATTTTATCAATCTTCCCATCTCAAACTAACTCTTACACACTGTACGTTCTAATGTGTATAATAGACGTTACGCACGCTTGGAGATACTTTGACTAAATAGAACATGAAATAAGTAGAACGAATGTAGATTTTTTTTTAGATTGACGGATTTTGATTTCCGTACGTGCTTGTATAGGTAATTGTACGAATACAATGTAATTGTTTTATTATATTAGATATGGTTTATTTTTGCTTTTGAACACGAATTTATTGGAAGAAAACGCCGTTAGCGCACATTTTTCTCATGTAACGCGTTACAAAATATCCGTATGTTTTCTTACATTTTTTCTCAGTAAAATCCTCAAAAAACGTTTTTCTAACCAATTCTTTGTGGGTTCGGAAGCAGATTCGGCGTACTTTATGACGTCATTAACGATTTCTGATTAACGGAATGCTTGAAGGGAAAAAAATCAGTAGGTTCATGGAAAGAAAAGAATGTAACGCTGAAGGAAAAACATCTGCATGCCAATAAAACTAGTTTTATTTCAGCTATGTTTTACTAAATTTTCACAAAAAAATTATACATATCAAATGTGATTTTCTTAAAAAACGAAGAAATGTTTTCAAAAATTTTTTTTTTTTAGAAAGTTAAAAAATATTTCTAAAGGAGTAAGGTCAACAAAAATATCCAGTTGCAACTTGACCTAAAAAAAAATCACGAAGTATAAAACTTTACACGTTTGGAACTATATTTTTCGCTCAAAATTGTCTTGCTACATCCAAATAGGTATAATGTGTTTTTGCAGTGGAAGAGAATGAACTTAACAAACTTGATTTCGGATAAAAATTACGATTTCTAGGTAAAATTGTAGAAGTTCAACCAATTTGTCCAGTCAACGTTTTTTCTTATCGACGACAAAATAACGTCGCGCTACATAAAGTCTTGTAATATTTTTCAAACTAATAGATAAATAAACAACAACAAAAAAAGCGAAACAAAAAACAAACAATCGATAACAAAACTTGAAAAACAACAAACAAAAAAGCGAAAACAAAATACAAAAATATACCAAACATGAAAACAATAATGTCATTTTTGAACAAGCACTGCAAAAAAAAATGTGTGCATTGTAGAAACTATTATTATTTATATAATAGCTAAAAATTTCGAGAAATATAATTTTCTACCTGAAATGTGCCAGCCGACGCAAATTTATTTCAGCATATTAACGGAAGCACGAAACTTGTTTGCATGTGAAAAGAGGTCTAATCTTAAAGTGTGTTGTTTACATATATCGAGATGCAATTAACAGAAACAGAAGATGAAGAAAATGAGGAGCTTGATTCTGAAACTTTAACTGAAAAAGATACAATATTGATGACAAAAATTCCGACTATTACTAAAGGCAGTATCCGCGCCGGAAATTTTTAAACGGAAAATGAAAGATGGCTTGGGGCGTTACACATGAAACGGGAACGATTGTTGTCAAGGGATAATACTTTGAAAAGATTATACAATCAATCAATAAACAAACAGAATGTGAAAATCTCATGTTAGATCAAGACATACTTTCAAAGAAAAATTGATTAAGTACAGTCAAATAGCATAAACAATAAATAAATACAAAAAGGGAATAAAAACGAAATAACACAACAAAACAAATAAGTAAACAAACAAACACCATAAAGGAAAACACCAACAACACATAGACAATCAAGCGAAAATAAAATAAACATCAATAAAAACAAAAAGTGATATTCCGAAATGAAGAACAATACATCAAAACACCCCCATCCCCAACCAAACCCAAGTTATGCAAACATAAATAATGGAAAAAAAAGATGAAAAAGAAGACGCGAAACGTTCTTTTCAACGTTAATTGTGTGTAACGTCAAGTGTCACAAACATCGCGCGTAACGTCGTTAACGTTTGATTCTTACGTCTCTCCTTCATCTATTTTCTAACTTATCGTCCCGGATGACTTGTTTACGCATCGTCGAAGCATCTCGTACTGATGGCGCAGATAATATGTTTACATCTGAACCGTAACTCGTCGTCGGTTAAATCTCGCATAAAACGGGATAATGCCTTTACATTTCATCGTAAAATCTCTTACTTGTCGTGTGGTTGTAATCATCATTCGTCGTTCGGGATCATGTGTTTGTTAACGTTAGATCGTTATCACAAGAAATGCAATTTGAGTTTATTTTGAAAAGCGACATATAAACCCATCACCTTCTTAAATAATTCTGGAACATAAAATACTTTACCGATAAGTTATCGTTTCGCATCCCCCAAGCTAAATAGACCTAAAGAGTTTAAATGCAATAATAAAAAAGTATCGAAACAGCCGAGTCAAACTAGTCATTAAAAGAAATTGATGCATCTTTTATTATTCTGTAAAAGCCTGTAGGTATTAATTTGATATAAACACAAAAGCGACGTTGTGAATCCAAATAGAATCAAAACTGCTAGATTCCTATATCTTAACTCAATATAAACGGACGGTTTTTAATATCAAACATTTCTGAAGCCTCAAGACGTTCATTAATTTAGTAATTAAAACTACAAAATATCTCCCTAATTGCTTTGCCTGGAGACAAAGGTATACACTACCGGTAATGTGTATTCTATGAAAATATTGTTTTGTCAGTTACATTTTTGTTCATAGTTCGACTTAGGCACGTTCGCCTTATGATATAATAACACAATTAATATAAAATGTTTGTTCAGGTCACGAATGCCCTTCCTACGTTTTATATAAAATGCGTATTTCCATGATGTAATATTTGAAAAGTACGACGCACAGGACAATATATGTATAATATCAAAACAAACTTCCGGTTAAGATAGTGAAATCACCTGATGTCTCTTTTCACGAACAGAAAAAAAGAAAGACTGCAATTATGTAAAGAAAATTAAACAATAATGGTCAACAATAAAACCAATATGATCAAATGAACAATCACCTCTCACATTAACTCATTGAACTATCCCCTCTCACATCAACTCATTGAACAATCACCTCTAACATCAACTCATTGAACAATCACCTCTCACATCAACTCATTGAACAATCACCTCTCACATTAACTCATTGAACAATCCCCTCTCACATCAACTCATTGAACAATCCTCTCTCACGTCAACTCATTGAACAATCACCTCTCACATTAACTCATTGAACAATCCCCTCTCACATCAACTCATTGAACAATTCCCTTTCACGTCAACTCATTGAACAGTCCCCTCTCACATCAACTTTTTGAACAATCCCCTCTCACATCAACTCATTGAACAATCACCTCTCACATCAACTCATTGAACAATCACCTCTCACATCAACTCATTGAACAATCATCTCTCACATCAACTCATTGAACAATCCCCTCTCACGTCAACTCATTGAACAGTCCCCTCTCACATCAACTTTTTGAACAATCCCCTCTCACATCAACTCATTGAACAATCCCCTCTCACATCAACTCATTGAACAATCATCTCTCACATCAACTCATTGAACAATCCCCTCTCACGTCAACTCATTGAACAATCCCCTCTCACGTCAACTCATTGAACAATCCCCTCTTACATCAACTCATTGAACAATCCCCTCTCACATCAACTCATTGAACAATCACCTCTCACATCAACTCATTGAACAATCCCCTCTTACATCAACTCATTGAACAATCCCCTCTCACATCAACTCATTGAACAATCACCTCTCACATCAACTCATTGAACAATCCCCTCTCACATCAACTCATTGAATAATCCCCTCTCACATCAACTCATTGAACAATCATCTCTCACATCAACTCATTGAACAATCCCCTCTCACATCAACTCTTTGAACAATCCCCTCTCATATCATCTCATTGAACAATCCCCTTTCACATCAACTTGTTGAGCACAAAAAGACCATCATTAAGGTCGCGGGTCGGAACAGGCATTGCTAGTTCTTTTTAAAAAAAAAACATTTTCATCTTTTTTTTTTTTTTTTTTTTGAAAACGCAGAAAGTGGTTCAATATAATAGATCCAGTGAACGTTATATAGCAAGACGTCAGATATATAACCAAACATTTAATTTAAGATAAGTAAGATATAAAGTAAAATGCTTCGTTTTCTTATCTTTAAAAATAACCTGTGACAGTAGGAAGCAATCTGTATATAGATTGAAGGAAAACCACATCGTCTGTTGTAAAGCTTAGCGGTCAAGAAATATCTTTGTTTTATCCAGAGCATGTTCCTAACTATGATTACGGTCCAGTTATCTCTTCTTTTGTCCATATTTTATACATTTGCATCAAGATGTCAATTTCAGCACAGTTTTTAACGTTATCATTTGAGACGTCTTCATTGTTAAAATTACACTTCGTCTGTGGTTTTGTCCAGTAAATGTAGTTAGCCAAAATATTTTAAAAGCTTTACATGTCCTAACTCGGTTAAACATTGTGTACACGAATTTGACGACCGCTATTGTTTCATGCTAGTGATTCACCTACTTTTTTAGCACATGGAATTGCAACCCGATAAACACTTCACAACGATTCTTAATGTTTCTTTAAGAGTGCTTTATTAGCTACTGTCTGGAATTTTGCAAATACCATGTCGGTTCCTAACTGTATGGCACTTAACATTAATAGTACATACTTTGCTAATTTGCTATTGACTCTCGGTTACATTCACGACGAGAACGAGTTCATCAACATTAAATCTTCCAAATTAAAATTGAGATCTGAGATGGACTTGTGGTTATATATTTTATTATTTCCAGAAAACATTGTAAGAAATATTGAATAATTTCGTTCTGAAAAGATCCACCCCTTTTTGAGTGAGCTTTTACGTGGAAATTCTCTACATATGAGACTCCCCTTTATAAAACTATAAATTAGGTATGTATTTGATTCTTCTCGTACAACCAGGGAACACTAGTTTCTGAAATTGGATCCCACTACCGTGAAAGTAGATTCAATTTTCAATACACTTGGTGGTTAAGCCGTGTGATTTCTTTCTCATCAACAGTCACTCTGAAATATTTGTGCCAAATTACTTGAGAACACATAATTGTTTGTTCTCAAAATGTGGAAATGTTCAAAACATCTGTTCACAAGGCATGATGTTTCTACAGCATTTAAATGATGATGATTTAAAACAATTATGTAAATCTTTCAAAAATCATTATGTCTCCTTAAAACTACTGGTGGAGAAAGATTGATGATAATAGTGCTTTCTTTGACTGATGAATGCAGCAAGTAACTATGTTTCATGGCCCACCTGGTAGAACCGACATTAGGTATCTCGATAGAAATATTACAATATACCAAAGGGGTAACTAAAAGTAGTAAATCGAACAAGGACAGACAATACAATGGCCAAAATGAAAATGGCAAAGGGAAAAGAAAAGATCTAAAAACAATACACACACACCACATATTGAGCAACACGAACCCTATTGAAAGAAGAGTTTGAAGACACGAAAGGGAGGTAATCAGAATCCGTATATCGAAGAAGGACAGCCAACACAATGGCCAACAGAAAAAGTACAAAAGGACAACCAACGATCTACAAAACATACACATCAAACAAATGATCGAGTAACACGAACCCCACTAAAACCCGGGGGCGAGCTCATGTGCTCCGGAAGAGTAAGCAGTTCCTGCTCCACTAGTGACACCCATCGTGTTAATCTAGTTACAAACCCGGTGATAAGTCATGAACAAGGAAAGAACCGGGAAATGCTTACGACAAGTGGAATTTATCCGTGGTGTGACCTCAGGTGCCCATGGAAGTGTAAGCAGCCCTTGCACCTCTAGTGGCCCCCGTCGCACTACTCTTGTTACGCCACTGTGTCTTTCTCATAATGATTGTCGAGTGTTCTACTGAAGTATTGTGATAGCAGCTTTAGACAATGTCAACCTTTCTTGATTAAAAAAATAACACACGAATATATATATATAATCACTTTGACATAGTCGTACATGTGATCGTAGAACATAACTTGTCTGGTGTACACTAAATGCATACACTACTCACTACCCGTAGCTGGGTAAGCATTATAATAAACTAAGTATTTGCATTTTGACAAATAACTACATCATAATAATATCAACTATAATAATGTAATTCATTAGTGAAGGCTGTCAATATCCCTGGCATAATCTACAACTTGTTGAAGACGGTCAGTATTAGGTAGAAATAGAACAACCTCCGACATAATCTACAACTTGTTGAAGGCAGACAATATTAGGTATAAGTAGTACAACATCTGACATAATCTACAACTTGTTGAAGGCGACCAGTATTAGTTAGAAGTAGTACAAACTCTGACATAATCTACAACTTGTTGAAGGCAGGCAATATTAGGTAGAAGTAGTACAACATCTGACATAATCTACAACTTGTTGAAGGCGGCCAGTATTAGTTAGAAGTAGTACAAACTCTGACATAATCTACAACTTGTTGAAGTTGGTCAGTATTAGCTAGAAGTAGTACAACCTCAGACATAATCTGCAACTTGTTGAAGGCGGCTAGTATTAGTTAGAAGTCGTACAACCTCTCACATAATCCACAACCTGTTGAAGGCAGGCAATATTATGTAGAAGTAGTACAACATCTGACATAATCTACAACTTGTTGAAGGCGGCCACTATTAGTTAGAAGTAGTACAACCTCTGACATAATCTTCAACTTGTTGAAGGTGGTCAGTATTTGGTAGAAGTAGTACAACCTCTGAAATAATCTTCAACTTGTTTAAGGTGGTAAGTATAAGGTAGAAGTAGTGCAACCTCTGACATAATCTACAACTTGTTAAAGGTGGACCCTATTAGTTAGAAGTAGTACAACTCCTTATATAATCAATAACTTGTTGAAGGTGGCAAGTATTAGATAGAAGTAGTACAACATCTGATATAATCTACAACTTGTTGAAGGCGGTCAGTATTAGTTAGAAGTAGTACAACATCTGACATAATCTTTAACTTGTTGAAGGCGGTCAGTATTAGTTAGAAGTAGTACAACATCTGACATAATCTTTAACTTGTTGAAGGCGGTCAGTATTAGGTAGGAGTAGTGCAACCTCTGACATAATCTACAACTTGTTGAAGGCGGTCAGTATTAGGTAGAAGAATAATAATGAAAATTTAATAAAAATCAAAAGGACAATGATAGTTGTACAAAGTTAAAATTACCACTACAGAAAACTGCGTTACGTGACACTGTAGAATTATATAAAACACAGAGAGATATTATGGATTGTTTCTTACCTTTCTCTATAAGCTGTAGCAGAAAATGTTATCGCATATTTTCTTGGTTTCTGAACAATCGTTGATACAAACAATTAATGTCCGGTATAGTTTGATTGACAGGAAAGAAGCAACTTGATAAGCTCTCTATGATACCAACTCCTGAAAAAATCAATACATGTCCGTCACCGTCTTTACATCTGTCTTTTACATATCTATTTAGTAACATGGATCTTTATAGCTTGAAGTGGAACATCAGATAGACCAGTGATATTATTAAAGAAACGCTATTACAATTATCTTCATCAAATCAGAAAATATAATTAAAAGAAATCCTGTTCAGTAATGCAAGAGATACATGCATAAAACAGCACTTTAAATGTCTGGAGATAAAAGGCATCACCTTTGTTGCCTGGAAGATGAAACATTATTTTCATTTAATGATGTTAGGATAGACTTTGTGAATTGTTGTTCCTCTGTTGTTCTGGTAAACGAGTACATTTCAGTGATGTATCGTAAAAGTCAACAGTCGCTTTACACACCATATGATACCTTGAACAAAGACATACACAGTGCATGTTTGTCATGGAACAGAGGTACAAAGTTGGTATATGACAATGCGTGACTTGTTACATGCACTAATCAAATTTTACTTTTTTATTATTTTTATCTCGTTTTCCATAGATGAGATACAGCTTAAAATAATTATTTGATGGACAGAAATATTGACCTCACAACAACATGAAACTTTTTGAAATATTTCAATTGAAAACGATTCCTTGTTGTCTGTCTTTCTGTTATCATATTTTTGAATAAAGTGTTATTAAATATTAATATTAGATTTAATAATTCGAATACATTATACTGATCTTGTACAATATATATAATAATTAACGTAAACTTGTCGGTGGCATAGAGTATTACGTTTGTGCGCATGTTGAAGACTTAAGTTTTTCTTAATGACGTCTTCACACGTCCTCAAAACCAGTACTATTGTATCCTATAACATATCTTACGTGAAATAGTCAATGGTAAAATAAATCTAAGGAAAATTCATCGGTTTACAAAAGTATAATGACTTTATTGTTATTTCAACATTAGAACACATGACGAGTGTTATGCTTTAAGCTTATATTTTCGAGTACATGCTCTCACTCTTATTTCCATACTTAAACGTCCTCAGCGGTATTTATATTTATTTTTCTCAACAACTTGAAGTCATTTTATAATGCAATACTATAACATTTTACACTAAACTGACATTATTTTGCTTACCCACATTATCATAAAAAGAAATATCATTGTATAGGCATATTATAAAACGCCATTTTACCTGGTCATTTTACCTGCCGTATCAAAGACAGGAATGAGTTTTTGCCTACTGGTTTGACATTTAACATACATTATCAAATACAAGGCTATCACGTTATCTACAGTACAAAAAATAATAAGCTACTTTACCGCGGGATCAGGAATGACATTTTACTATTGACATTTTAAAAAGTAATAATTTTTTTAGGCATTCCATAAAAAATATTGTATTGCCAATAATAAAAGCATATATAACTTTCACGAGTCTCAAATTCATTTTTAGCATAATATTTATGGTATAAAGCTAAAATATACGTCATTAAATTAATGGACATATGGTCATTAATGACAGAAATACTAAAACGAACGTCTGGTGATACTATGTCACAATTGACGTACAATCTCACAATCAAACGGGTAGAACCTTACAATAATCGTGATATCACATGTCCCGGAAGATACAATACGTTATGTCAGATGTCCCGGTAGATGAAATCCGTGATACCAGATGTCCCCGAAGATAAACACCGTGATACCAGAAGTCCCGGAAGATAAACACCGTGATACCAGATGTCCCAGAAGATAAACACCGTGATACCAGATGTCCCGGAAGATAAACACCGTGATACCAGATGTCCCGGAAGATAAACACCGTGATACCAGATGTCCCGGAAGATAAACACCGTAATACCAGATGTCCCGGAAGATAAACACCGTGATACCAGATGTCCCTGAAGATAAACACCGTGATACCAGATGTCCCGGAAGATAAACACCGTGATACCAGATGTCCCGGAAGATAAACACCGTGATACCAGATGACCGGAAGATAAACACCGTGATACCAGATGTCCCGGAAGATTAAATCCGTGATACCAGATCTCCCGGAAGATTAAATCCGTGATATCAGATGCTCGGAAGATAAACACCGTGATACCAGATGCCCGGAAGATAAACACCGTGATACCAGATGGCCCGGAAAATAAAATCCGTGATACCAGATGCCCCGGAAGATAAACACCGTGATACCAGATGTCCCGGAAGATAAACACCGTGATACCAGATGTCCGGGAAGATTAAATCCGTGATACCAGATGTCCCGGAAGATAAACACCATAATATCAGATACCCCGGAAGATTTTCAATATTTCCCCTGATGTTTTTATCCGAAATTTAGGAGAGACACAAAATACATCAAGCGCATACATACCAAAGCAAAATGGGAAATCAGCACTGGTACAAGCTTAATAGTAAAGCAAAAATACCGACAAAATAATAGCAGGAATAAAAGTACAGACAATGGAATAACCGTAGACAATATCTCAGATGTAATAAACATAGACGACACAACCAATGTAATAACCGTAGAGCATGCTCCCAATGTAATAACCATAGACAATGCTCCCAATGTAATAACCATAGACCATGCTCCCAATGTAATAACCATAGACCATGCTCCCAATGTAATAACCGTAGACCATGCTCCCAATGTAATAACCATAGACCATGCTCCCAATGTAATAACCGTAGACCATGCTCCCAATGTAATAACCATAGACCATGCTCCCAATGTAATAACCATAGACCATACTCCCAATGTAATAACCATAGACCATGCTCCCAATGTAAAAACCATAGACCATGCTCCCAATGTAATAACCATAGACCATGATCCCAATGTAATAACCGTAGACCATGCTCCCAATGTAATAACCATAGACCATCCTCCCAATGTAAAAACCGTAGAGCATGCTCCCAATGTAATAACCATAGACCATGCTCCCAATGTAATAACCATAGACAATGCTCCCAATGTAAAAACCGTAGACCATGCTCCCAATGTAATAACCATAGACCATGCTCCCAATGTAATAACCATAGACAATGCTCCCAATGTAAAAACCGTAGACCATGCTCCCAATGTAATAACCATAGACCATGCTCCCAATGTTAAAACCGTAGATCATGCTCCCAATGTAAAAACCGTAGATCATGCTCCGAATGTATTAACCGTAGACCATGCTACCAATGTAATAACCGTAGACCATGCTTCCAATGTAAAAATAGTAGAACACAGCTCCAATGGTATAACCACACACCATGCTTCAATATAATAAATAAATCATGCTTCCAATGTAATGAACGTACAACATAACTTCAATGTAATAACCGCAACCCATGCTACCAATGTAATAACCGAAAACCATGCTACCAATGTAATAACCGTAGAGCATAGCTCAAATGTAATAACCGTATACCACAACTCCAATGTGACAACCGTATACCATAACTCCAATATCATAGCCATACATCATGTTTCCAATGTAATAACCGTATACCACAACTCCAATGTAATAACCGTATACCATAACTCCAATGTAATAACCTTATACCATAACTCCAATGTAATAACCTTATATCATAACTCCAATGTAATAACCGTATACCATAACTCCAATGTAATAACCGTATACCATAACTCCAATGTAATATCTGTACATTAAGTTTCAAATGCAATAACCGTATACCATAACCCCAATGTAATAACCGTAGACCACAACTCCAATGTAATAACCGTATACCACAACTCCAATGTAATAACTGTATACCATAACTCCAATGTAATAACCGTATACCATAACTCCAATGTAATAACCGTATACCATAACTCCAATGTAATAACCGTATACCATAACTCCAATGTAATAACCGTATAACATAACTCCAATGTAATAACCGTATACCATAGCTACAATGTAATAACCGTATACCATAACTCCAATGTAATAACCGTATACCACAACTCGAATGTAATAACCGTATACCATAACTCCAATGTAATAACCGTATACCATAACTCCAATGTAATAACCGTATTCCATAACTCCAATGTAATAACCGTATACCACAACTCCAATGTAATAACGTATACCATAACTCCAATGTAATATCCGTATACCATAACTCCAATGTAATAATCGTATACCATAAATCCAATGTAATATATGTACACCAAGCTTCAAATGTAATAACCGTAAACTATAGCTCCAATGTAAAAACAGTATACCATAACTCCAATCACCGTAAGCCATAACTCCAATGTAATAACCGTAGACCATAGCTCATTAGCGCCAATGTAATACCATAGACCACGCCTCCAATGCAATATTTGTAAACCACAAGTTATATGTAATAACCATAATGTGACCCAAGATCCGTGCATCATATAACACCCTTAGACCATACCCCAATGCATTAGTCGTAGATCGTGACAAATTAGAACAATAGTCCATTATATAATGCTACATCATACCAACATTCATTTTGCCTTTACGTTTGATGATACTGCACTTAGTGCATGCAAATTGTTTTTGTCGACCGCCATGCTAGTTTAGCTCCACCACATTATATTAAAGTGCCTGTACCAAGCCAGGAACGTGAGCAGTCACGTATTTGTGTGTCAGCTGTATTGATTTTGAGTCTTCCCTTGATTTTTCTATGGGGTTTTGGAACTGTTTCGACAGTGTGGTATTGGTTGTATTTCATTTTATCGATCAGATAAATCATCATTAGTATATACTAGCATAGATAACTTATATTTAGATGGCTATCTATTTTGTCATATTTGGTCAGTTCGTATTTGTCAGAGACAAGTCATGCGGACATTGACCATTTACGTCTTCACTAGTTTATTAGATGCACCTAGATTATTTAATCAACTATTGCCATGGCCATCCAGTCCCATACTAACTTAATTGAGTATTATAACTTCCAATAAGAATACTAGCTATTTAGACTAAAACTAATTAGATTTTGTTACAGGGAGACAATGTTAATACTCAAATCTAACAATAATAACAGAATCACAACCTGGATTGAGAAGGCAAATAAACGTTAGAGAAAAACCGAAGAGGGCATCAAGGACAATCCAGAGACACTGGTAAAACTGAGCACAACACAGAAAGAAGATAATCAATACAAAAAACACAACACAGTAAAATAAAGTGATCAGCAACATGAACCCCAACCAAAAACCGGTGGTGACACCAGGTGTTCTTGAAGAATAAGCAGATTCTGTTTCTTAATAGATACCCTTCGTTTTACTCATAATCAAGTTCGGTAAAAGTCTTAAAACTTAATAAAAGGGAAAAGACCCATTGTCATTTGAGATATAGATATTTTGTAACAGTCAACTAGTTCGTGATGATGACCGAATATTTTTGTAGCGATGACTTCACCTACGACTAAATAAGGGTAATAACAAAATTCCGAGCAATCTTACAAAGGGAAAGTCAAAACTCATGATTATATAAACAGATAAAATCAGTCAACAACCGGAAAACTGTGAAAACCGTAATGACCCTGACTTGGTACAGGCATTTCTAAAGAAATGATGGGTTGAATCAGATTTTAAAGCGCCAAACCTCCCGCTTTCATTACGGCTCAAAGTTTCCGGCTGTCACTATAACAGTATTTATAACAATACTTGAACAAAACAGGTAAAGCAGTTGTCAAAACAGCATCAAACTCTGTGAAGTAAATGTCAAAGACACTTTTACGTCACACATTGATAGATTGATTGTTTCTTGTTGCTTTATGTCAGCAACTGAGCCCTGTCCATAAAATCACTGTAGTTGGCACCGTCACTAGTATATTGTTTGAGTTGTGTGCACTCCATACACCGGTCTACATTTCATATTTCGTGTGGTACTTGGAATGGCATTTACTTATGCAATCACTGCCTATCATCAATAAAGCTTTGAGTTCGAATATAGCCGTTGGCAATATGTACGCCATAGAACATTATGTGATAAAGTTTGATTTTGACGTGTTGCAGGTCGGGGTTATTTCCGGTACATAGTAAACACGACATGCATTGTTTGTCTGTGAATATAAAATATAATTGTACTCGACACGGAAAGGTAAGAAATGCTTCGACAAAGCCTCATATTTCTATATATTTTTTATTTATACATTTTTATTTTCAAACATTCTATTGTGTAAAACACTGATTTGACATAAACAAAACAATGTTGTAACGAGTCCCCACAGACTGTACAAACCTATAAATATATCGGATTAATTGGTAGATAATTATTAACATGACTGGAAGGTTATTTTTGGAATTATATTTGTCACCAACTATTCTATGACCTAGATTAATAACACAGTGTCTTAATTAGTACATATACGGCAAATAGACAAGTGCAACTGAGCAAAAGAGGTAAAATAAACAAATAACAGGATTTAGCTGGATTTAATATGTTGTAATATGTCATCTACAGAAGTATATGAACGACTAGGAATGTCGATATATTACACATGAATTCTTTATCAACATCTTTAAAACAAGACGGATCAGCAGTTTTTCCTACAAATGAAAAATTGATCTGCATATTAATTCCATGATAATGATAGACAGCCATCAGAGTAAAATATCTGCTAAACCCAATCGACGGTAAAACTGTCTTGACCATCACGTAATCTAATTAATTGTTCCACTGTTAAAATTCGCTTCATACGGAAATTGTATCAGTAGTGTCAACTCCTTTAGATAAAAACAAGCCATATAAATATATCCATTTCAGCAACCATACTAAATAATGGTAAACCCATTTGTGTAAACCTATTAATATATCTGTTGGCAATAAGAACATGCTCGGCTGTAAATAAAACTACTGAAAAAATTGTTTAGAAAATAAACGTAAATCATTTTATTACATAATGTCGTCTGTTAACGGACAAATAATGCGACGTACTTATAAAATAACAAAATGTTATTATAAACAAACAAAATGGTTGACAATTTATTGGATTAAGTTAGTTACAATGTAAATTATAGATTGGTAGTTGGTATGAAGAAAAGTTTGGAGATACCAAAATAGTAATCATAAGACGCAATTCGAAGAAGAACAGACAATACAATGGCCAAAGGAAAAAGGACAAAAGGACAAACAACGATCTACAAAACACTACACAGAAGGCAGAAGTTTGCCCAGCACAAGGGTAAGCAGTTCCTGATCCACTGGTGTCATCCATCGTGTTACTCTTGTTATACATCCGGCGGTAAGTCATGTCATAAATAAGGAAAGAATCGGATTGTTCGTTCTACAACACTCACATGTGTTAAATTGTGCTACTTTAATATGGTATTGTCTGTCAACCAGGACACGGTAAATAATTATATACTAATTGTAGCGTGTAGCATATCATAATAGTAACAAAAGATCTATATTTAGCTTAAAATTAGATGTTAATTTGATGATCTGTGTACGCCTCTTCATCGTAACTAGTTGTTAATATGGATAATAATGTTATAGAAGGCATATATTTGCCTTTGTTATTGATGTTTATTTACACATTAAATGAATTATATCCAATTAAATTATACACCAGTAGGCATCCTCCTCATGTTAATTTGATTATATTAATCCTGAGACCAGATGCTGACTAACGTTTAATTTGTTTTTTTTGACAATTTAAAGAACGTGTAAAATACAATGCACAACATTATTGTATTGCAACTTTTCCCATATATGTTGAACATCTGTTCTGACTCTAGCGTTATATGAGGATTGATCTGATTGTAATCAAAACGTAGATATCAAATTTAGCGCTCACAACGCGTTTCTGGAATAACTTTAGTCATTTTGCCTTGTTTCGCGTTTCATGTTTCTATTGTCCAATCAAACTATGATTCTGTTTATGGTATTTTATTTCATCTTGAGTGTTAATGATAATATGACATATGTACTTTTAGAATGTAATGTTTCAGCCAATAAACTTTCATCAGTTTTTGGGGTTTTTTTTGTCGAAAGCCTAAACAATGAACGACAAGAAATATATAATAAAAACTAATTATTACAAGCTGGAAAAATATTACCACATAAAACAATGAACCAAAACAAACCAGAAAAAAATAAACACAAAAGTCATAAATAAATACGATGTTTGTCATATTAAGTGCTTGCTAGACATCATGAATTACCTTTCAACCAATCAGATTGTTCTACTGGCAGGCTTAAACTATAATAGTCTGATATTGTCGCCATGTGAAATTATAATTATAAAAAGAAAGTACATAAATCAAAAGCCAGACAAACAAAACAACGAAATAAACTAAGTGAAGATCAGACAACAAGGAAGGCTAGAGTATTGAGCAGGTGTTCAGTATGTAAGAGGTAGGCGTCTGCTGGTACTTAAATGACATAGTTATGTAGATAAATATAGATATTCACACTGATTTTAGGCATAAGATTACAGGTATGCATTTCCCTTCCTGTATTGAAGATTATGTAATGCATTCTCTGTAATGTAAGTTAAATCTAAATTCAAGCACTGAGTATCAATTATTATATGGTATATTATCTTTGTATCAGGATGAATATGCTGGTTCTAATATCTTCAAATGTAAATCATTGATCCCAGCTGTAAAATATGCAATAAATATCAAGAATTAATTGATATGGAAGTTAATGAACGAATTTTCCCTGAAATATGTTATCAAATCAACAACAGAAAGATTAGTTCAGAACATGTGCAAGACATATTCTTTACGGTTCTATATCGGTCAAATATACTAGTATATAGCAAACATAGAATCATTTCAAAGTAACAAACGTTTTGAATTCAAGGATTCCTATTGGTTAAGTCGAAGTCATCACTTCGACAGATGTACCGTCGCCACTATGACTTAGTTGACCGTTGTGGAATATCTGTGTCACAAATGACCACGGATATGTTCCACTTGTCGGTCTTTTCCTCATTCATGACTTATCACCGGGTTTGTAACTAGATTAACACGACCGGTGCCACTAGTGGAACAGGAACTACAAACTTTTTTCCGGAGCACCTGAGTACACCCCTTTTTTTGTGGGGTTCGTGTTACTCGTTCTTTAGTTGTATGTGTATGTTTTGTAGATCGTTGTTTGTCCGTTTGTCCTTTTATCTTTTGGCCGTTATGTTGTCAGTCCTTCTTCGATTTACGAATTCTGATTACCCCTTTGGTATCTTCAAACTCTCCTTTTTTCTTTTTTCTGTTCGCAACCATGTAACAGTAGCTCTATACTAATTCAAATACACCACGAGTCCTACATGAAAAGTCCAATATTGATTCAGGCACACCATGAGGTCTATGAGAGAGGTCCACGGGGTCTACGCGAGAATTGATTCAGACACAAGACGCGTCCTACATTAGAAGTCATATATTGATTCAGATTAACCAGGAAACCTACATAAGAAGTCCTGCAACACTAGAGACAAATTTGATAAATCAGGGTAAACAATTCAGCGTCGCATTAGAAACAAAAATGGTGACCATATAATGTGAGATATTCGTAGAGATCGTCAAGGACGTATTCTATCATTCAAATTGTCAAGGGAGATTATAAAACGTGAACCATTTACTACAGCCATTGTTTCTTACTAGGGCTATCTATGTTTATTTAACAAACTACAGTCATTATGTATCACAAGGTTGATATACGATTTTATACAAACAACAACCATTAAGTTTAACGGTAGTGTGATATACGTTTGTCTACTAACTACTGTCATGGCGTTTAAAAAGATTGATCTACGTTTTTATACAAGCTACAATTGTTATGTTTTGCAATAAGTTGATCTACGTCTCTCTAAAAACTACAACAATTACATGGAAGCAGATTGATCTACATTTTGCAACAAACTACCACCATTACACTAGGGTGATCTACGCAACAAACTACAACCATTACTTCTCACTAGGGTGATCTACACAACAAACTACAACCATTACTTCTCACTAGGGTGATCTACACAACAAACTACCACCATTACTTCTCACTATGGTGATCTATGCAACAAACTACCACCATTACTTCTCACTAGGGTGATCTACGCAACAAAATACCACCATTACTTCTCACTAGGGTGATCTACGTTTGTCTACATTCGACAGTCATTAGTTATCATTATTATGTAAGTTAGGTTACAATAGACTGAGATGGGTTGGCTACAATAATGTACAAATATTAATTTTAAGTTAATGTTCATCTTAAGCAGTAATGTCAATTACATCGTGAAAACAAATATAGAAATGATATACAAATTTTATTTGGAATTCAAATATCATTTGGATAAACAATATTATAATCTTAGTGCTAAGAGCAAGCTTAAATGAATATTATTATGTAACCAAAATCATTTGCTATTATTCAAGGTTAAATACCAATATATATTACTTTAGCTAATGGCAGTGTGCTCGCAGAAGAGTGCAATAGATTATGTAATTCCGTTTAAAAATAAAACCTTTCGATACAACGCTAAAAGTTCGACTTTCATGTTAATTGGAAGAGAAAGGCAACGTGTTCCCACTCAATTTAGACGTATTTTCATTTTTATACAATATATGAGACTCAAATTTGGTTTTAAATTAATTTAAAAGAGGAAGATAAAATGGGAATGTCTCATTGCTATTTTTTACTACAATGTAGCAGTTTGCCATTAAAAACTTATACGGTTGTTTTTACACTGGAATGCAAATTAAGTGTGGGTTAATTCCAATTTAAATTCATATAATTACTCTGATTTTGAATTCATTAAATGCCTTCATTGCCATGTAAAACACGTTCCCTACGGTCGCTTTGATAAATTGATGTAAATCTGAATGAAAAATGAATTTGAATTGATTAAAACGTATTAATGACATAGATTAAAACTTCTATATAGAACTTTTTTTTCTGGGTTAATCTACAACAAAATATTTTAATTCATGTAAATTGAAATCCAAATTTGAAATCAAGTCTACAGTTTACATAATTTATTGACGATTCCTAAATTTTATTAAATATAAATAGTCTTAACGGACCGGATCAGATACAACAACAAATACAACATACACTGTAACACCAGTAACTGTGTAAAGACCATACGATGTAATGAAGATTCTATCTGGGTGTCAACATACACTGTAACACCAGTAACTGTGTAAAGACGATGTAATGAAGATTCTATCTGGGTGTCAGTATCTGTACCATCAAAAAGCATGTGCATTTCAGACACCATCTGCTTAAATGATGATGCATGTGCACTTTGGATTTTATCAGATTACCAGTTTCTGTGCAATATTAAGTCATGTACACATCGAATTATATTAGCTTACCATTTCTTTTTAAAGTATGTTTAGCGATGGTGCCATCTTCACTGTCCAATCGACACAAAAACCACAATTTGTTAATTACCCATCACAATGTGTTCGCCACAGTGACCAAAATGTATATACATATCAATAAGAAAAAGAATACCGCCTTGTCAGCCCTACCTATAAAGATTGCATCAATATAATGATAAATGTAGATAAATGGAGAACACTTATGGTGCATATAATTATTCATAGACATTCTACAACGTTTATTTTGCACGAATAATTAGCTTTAACAACATATTAATTAATACCATGTTTTTAATCTTAATTTGCGGACAATTAATGATGAAACATCAATACAGATGTGCCATGGATGATAACATTTAACATTTGTTTCAACAAACCTTGTTTATATTACACTTGGTATCCAAGTATACAGAGTTTACTTCAGGTTCAAATCATTTTTGAAGTTCTCACACATTAATTGAACAACATTGCAATTAGTATATGAACATATATACTCATGTCTGCAAACTGTGATTATTATTTTCATACGAACGTAAAATATATTTTTGCAATCATTGTACATGTATATAACATTTCGTTGAGTTTAATTATATATTCAACATCTTTTTGTATATTATATTTGATTTTCTTAACGTTGATATATTAGTCTTAATTAAAGAAGAAAGAAAAACCATCTGACAATAACAATCTCATGGTACGTAGGCCATTATACACATTCTGAAAATATGAACGAGATCGAGACTTTGGCTTACCGTCATTAAACTTTGAGTACAAGTTGTGTACTCGTATTCGGAAAACATCCAATCAGACGTCATTAAACTTTGAGTACAAGTTGTGTACTCGCATTCGGAAAACATCCAATCAGAACTCATATGGAATTAATACAAACTTCTGATTGGCCGTGGGCTTTTTTTTTCATTTTCTTTTTTGTTTTTTTGTTTTTTGTTTTTTTTTTTTGGTTTTTGATTTTGTTTTTTTTTGCTTTTGTTTTTGCTTTTGTTGTAATCTTAAGCACAATTATTCCATAATTAGGTGAAAACAATGCAAATGAAAAAAATATGCTACACCTTGTCAAAATCTGTACTAATCATGGTTTGATAACATAAGTCTACAGTGAGAAATAGGAACATAACTTAGCCTCTCAAAGGAAATACTAGTATATTCAGAGAACTATGCAAACGACTCATGAATGCTTACAAAAGCTATGCCACAAAACTAAAACTAATGTACATTGATATTAGATGTGATGTTTCCCCATGACGACACAATAACCTCTTAATATTTCATCCAAAGACCAGATTCATATGCATTGTGTACATTCTGACGATTAATCCTGTAAAGAGTCAATACGATTTGACAAAAGCTAAATTGTTTTGTTTCTATGGCAATTGTGACCAAAAAATAGTGTATACTATTAATCTCCAAAGTCAACAAATCATATATTTTCAATTTCTTTCCATAGTTATGGATAATTTATTATTTGTTGATAATAAAATTTTATTATTACACCCGGAAACTGTTCTAATATTCCCGGAGATGGTATTCATTTGATTCTGAGAAATGAGGTAAAACGGTTGATATTTATATGGACACCAATAAAATGAACAAATAACGCTTACACAGGCGTTAAAACACCTCTTCATGTCTCCTCAATTGAGTAAAGCTAATAGGTATACTGGTACTATGAAAAGAACTTAGTAAAATTGCTAGGTCTGTACAACGTAAAAATAATGATTTCAAACAAACTTAGAAACGAATAGGTCTGAATATGAAAAGAACACAACAAAACAAATAGGTCTGTAAGAAGTAATACACATATGAAAAGAACTCGGCGACACTAATAGGGTTGGAGCTAGTGTAATGGTGTTTAACGCCACTTTCAACAATATTTCAGATATATCATGGCGATCAGTTTTAATTGTGGAGGAAAATGGGAGTATCCTGAGAAAATCGCCAACCTGTCACAAGTTCCTGAAAAACTCCATCACATAATGATGTATCGAATACACCTCACTTAGTTAGTGGTTATAGATACTGCCTGCATATGTAGTTGTAAATCCAACTACCATAGAATCACGACCACGACGACCTGTGACACTAATAGGTCTGTACGAAGTAGTAAGAATATGAAACAGCCAAACTAATAAATCTTTGCGACGTATTATAAATATAAAGACAACGAAACATAACAGGTAGGTAAGAAGCAAATAATATATAAAGTACAACAAATAGGTACGACATTTGACCTAATTGGACACACTAGCAAGTAATAATAAAACAATATTAAGACTTATAAATAATTAAATCATATGAATTTTTTTTCAGCATGTATATTTGCATACCAGGAGATAAACATTATCACTGCAATAATAATTAAACAGTGTCCACATTATCTTTCGTCTAAGATGATAATAGTTTATCCAACCGCTGAATACACCTTTAAGTTATATTAATACATTAATCCTTAAAACCTATTAAATACAAAAATAGTCTTTTGGAACAAGACTTTGTATCAGCTCAAACCTGTTGTGTGAACCAGTATCTCTACGAGTCGCGATATCGACGAGTAGTGATGTGGTTAGTTCATGCCACAGCTTATCTAACATTTAAATAAAACACATTTTAAACAAATAACAAGCCGAGTCGGATTGAATTAAAAGTAGAATTAAATTAAAGAATTCATTACAATATTTTGATTATTTTGAGAACGACTACATTTTGTGCATGACGTCACTTTATCTGATGCCGGTAATTCATCAATGTCATGTTGTAATTCAAGCATTGTGAAAAGCGTCACTATGTAATCATCACATTTATTGTCATAACAACAACCAATACAGGTTGTGACAAAAGCATACAATAAACATATAAAGAAGCACAACAAATTTAAGGAGCTTCAACTTAGCCAATAGGAACTCTTGGTTTAGTAGCTTCAACTTAGCCAATAGGAACTCTTGGTTTAGTAGCTTCAGTGTTAGCAGCAACCCTAGGAAGTTATCTCCAAACCATACAGTAAACGAACTTCGGCCAATCTAACACGCATATTTTTTTTCTCAGAAAATATTGCATTATGTAAGCTTATTTAATTAAAAATGTTCTTTGTAGCACATATGAATTTGTCATTTAGAAATAACATACATATCTACATGAGACAATATGGCAGGAAGAAATAATTGTATCTTATCTAACCCTTAGGTCAGAAAGCAAACTAGTACTCCAATCAGAAAGTGACGACCTTCTTCCTGGTTTCAGAAAAAACATATTTTTCTTTATTTTAAAATGTCTAAGGTCATGCTTATATAATATAGAACGGATTTAAAGTATCTTACTGGTAGATTTCAATATAAATCGTTCCTTATTATCAATACGTGCTCCGCATCAGATATCTATGTGAATGTCGATGGATATGTTAAGTTCAACTCAGAATTATAGGAAAAACACATGTCAACATCAAACAAGTAAGAAATAGAATAATGACGGGAAACTAAATGTTTCTGTGTTCAAATCTTTAATATAATTCTGCTTATTTTGAGATGAAAGGTGGTTGTTCGTGTTGATTTTTTGTAGAATTGTTGACCAACACTGCTTAAGCTTTCTTTTCATAATAATTCTACTTAGTTTGAGATGAGAGGTGGTTGTACGTTTTGTTGATTTTTTGTATAATTGTTATCCCTCACTGTCTAATAAGGGTAATAACAAAATTACCGAACTCCGAACAATCTTACAAAGGGAAAGTCAAAACTCATAATTATATGAACAGACAAAATCAGTCAACAATCGGAAAACTGTGAAAATCTAAGCTTTCTTTTCATAATAAATTTACTTAGTTTGAGATGAGAGCTGGTTGTTCGTGTTGATTTTTTGTAGAATTGTTATCCATCACTGTGTAAACTTTCTTTTCATAATAAATTTACTTAGTTTGAGATGAGAGCTGGTTGTTCGTGTTAATTTTTTGTAGAATTGCTATCCATCACTGTGCAAACTTTCTTTTCATAATAAATTTACTTAGTTTGAGATGAGAGCTGGTTGTTCGTGTTAATTTTTTGTAGAATTGCTATCCATCACTGTCTAACTTTCTTTTCATAATAAATTTACTTAGTTTGAGATGAGAGCTGGTTGTTCGTGCTGATTTTTTGTAGAATTGTTGACCAACACTGCTTAAAGTTTCTTTTCATAATAAATTGACTTAGTTTTGGTGAGAGGTGGTTGTTCGTTTTGTTTATTTTGGTGGAATAGTTGAGCATCACTGTTTAGACTTCATTTTCAAAATAATTATACTTAGTTTGGGGTGAGAGCTGGTTGTTGGCTTTGTTGATTTTTTGTAAAATTGTTGATCATCACTGTTTAAGCTCTCTGTTTATAATAATGCTATTTAGTTTGAGGTGAGAGCTGGTTGTTCGTTTTGTTTATGTTGGTAGAATTGTTCATCATCACTGTTTATGCTCTCTTTTGATAAACTAGCATGTTATGTTGATATATTATTAAATCATTCCTGACTGACACCTGTTTATCATGTCTTATCATAGTGCCATATAACGCAAGACAAATCCCAGGCACATATCAAATAAATGGCAATTGAATCGTTTTCAGAAATATACTTCTAACTTTATATATGGGTTACTATAAAAAGATAGTGAAGTAAAATATATTCAGCATAAGAGAGGTTTGAGTATTGTACCTACCACTAGTATATTTACAGTCAATGGTATGTGATGTCCTCTACCATTTCCGCTTAAAAACGATGTTAGGTTCGTCTTTACTCTCATTTGTCTTTGTAAGGGATTTGTGTTCCATTTATGTTTTCGTAAAGGATTCGTGTTCCATTTATGTGTTTGTAAGGGATTTATGTTCCATTTATGTTTTTGTAAGGGATTCGTGTTCCATTTATGTTTTTGTAAGGGATTCGTGTTCCATTTATGTTTTAGTAAGGGATTCGTGTTCCATTTATGTTTTTAGTTACGCATTCTGGTGTCCAACATGATTTCCATACCATATGATGTTCGTGTCGTATAACAGGAACACGACGGGTGTCCCATGTGGAACAGGAAGAACTGCTAATCCTTCTGAAGTACAAGAGATCAGACCCGTTTTTAGTGGGGTTCGTCTTGCTCGATCTTAAGTTTGCTGTGTAATGTTTTGTAGATCGTCGTGTCCTTTTACTTTTGGCCATTGTGTTGTCTATTTTTCTTCGATGTAAGGCTTCTTATTGCCGCTTTGGTATCTTTTGGCCATTGTGTTGTCTATTTTTCTTCGATGTAAGGCTTCTTATTGCCTCTTTGGTATCCTTTGGCCATTGTGTTGTCTATTTTTCTTCGATGTAAGGCTTCTTATTGCCGCTTTGGTATCTTTTGGCCATTGTGTTGTCTATTCTTCTTCGATGTAAGGCTTCTTATTGCCTCTTTGGTATCCTTTGGCCATTGTGTTGTTTATTCTTCTTCGATGTAAGGCTTCTTATTGCCTCTTTGGTATCTTTTGGCCATTGTGTTGTCTATTTTTCTTCGATGTAAGGCTTCTTATTGCCGCTTTGGTATCTTTTGGCCATTGTGTTGTCTATTTTTCTTCGATGTAAGGCTTCTTATTGCCTCTTTGGTATCTTTTGGCCATTGTGTTGTCTATTTTTCTTCGATGTAAGGCTTCTTATTGCCGCTTTGGTATCTTTTGGCCATTGTGTTGTCTATTCTTCTTCGATGTAAGGCTTCTTATTGCCTCTTTGGTATCCTTTGGCCATTGTGTTGTTTATTCTTCTTCGATGTAAGGCTTCTTATTGCCTCTTTGGTATCTTTTGGCCATTGTGTTGTCTATTCTTCTTTGATGTAAGGCTTCTTATTGCCTCTTTGGTATTCTTTGGCCATTGTGTTGTTTATTCTTCTTCGATGTAAGGCTTCTTATTGCCTCTTTGGTATCTTTTGGTCATTGTGTTGTGTATTCTTCTTCGATGTAAGGCTTCTTATTGCCTCTTTGGTATCTTTTGGTCATTGTGTTGTCTATTCTTCTTCGATGTATGGCTTCTTATTGCCTCTTTGGTATCTTCAAACCTTTCTTCTGTTTTCTTTAGGACAAATTCCGTTAATCACTTAACAATAACAACAATCAGATTTAATGATTGCAGTACTACAAAGATATATGTGATAACATACTTATTTTTCGCAAACAACCATAGAAGTGATACATGAACTGTAAAACAAATTACAATGATTAATTCTACATTTCAGTCTGGTTATTATCATTATAATACTTCAACCTCAAAATTCATGTGATGAAAAGAACATTTAAAAAGGATGGTCAACAATTCCTCTAATATCAACAAAACGAGCAATTTCCTCTAACCTTAACTCACTGAAAACAAAAATAAGATCACCTGGGTATTCGTCATATTTCTATTGTTTGTCTTATAGTAAGTTTATCCGTGGATACATGTACTGTATATATATAAACCCGACATATACAGCCTATTATTTGTTAGGTATCTATAGCATTTTATCTACACAGTCAATGCTAAAATTCATATATTATTTCTGGATGTAAGTAAAATAAATTTTCTCGACGATTGAAAACAACATTCAAAACTTGCAAAACTGTATATGGATTCAGGTCAGCTTGATCAAATTAAGAATACGCTAATCAATAGATATTTGGTTTTGTTGTCCATTTACAGAACATGATGGGAAAGTATTGATGTCGGAAGTTATAATCTGATTTGATTTGGTTTACTTTGTATAGCGCCACTTTCAGCAATATTTCAGCTATATCATGGCGACAAGTTTTAGTGGTGGAAGAAACCGGAGTACCCGGAGAGAACCACCGACCATGGGCAAGCAACTGGTAAACTTTATCACTTGCGGCTGCAAGTCGAGTGCACGCTCTTTTTTGTAATCTACGAAGCCGGGCGCGAATCCACGCCGTATTGGTGATAGGCTTGTATGAGTTGTTAGGTAATCCAACTACTTAAAGTTATAATCTGGAGACAGGTTAAAACAACATGTGCTGTGACAGCAGAACATATTTCAATCCTGTCTCCTTTGTTCTTTACCACCAAATTGTTGATATACTAAAAAGTGTTCCAACAACAATCCAATAAAGTCAAGGCAAATAGTTATATGTATAAGGGTTCTTTTATCCAAGTGGTATGTTAATTTCTTTTATCCAAGTGGTATGTTAATTTTCCTATCTGGAAGTTGTTAAAGAAACATAGACTTGTCAAGTTTATATACTCAGTGTTGCTAGAGCAAACATTCATTAAGCAAGCCATGGCTAAATTTGGACCAAAGCCTAATTACCAATTTATACCATCTCTCCTCATCTAGTTTTTTTTTAGACTGCCATGTCTCATTCATGTTTAGCGCATTGTCGTGTCTACGATGTGCACTCGGCATGTGGCAGCGATAGCGACCTTTTCAAAGCATATAGGAGTTAGTTTTATTCAAAAATTATTATTTTATGTATTTTTAAGTGTGTGATTTACTGCCAATTTGTCTTTATTTCTTTGTAGGTGTTCTGTCTTCGGGTTATAAAGTAAATGCTATTTTTAGTTAATGACCCCTCACTATGGAGTTCAGTTTAAATTTTTAAAATATACAACATAAAGCGATCGAATCGTGATATCTAGCTAATCATAAGATTGATGTATATTACACTTACTTCAAAACAATATCAGCAGAAAGAAAATGCAATTTCCCTTCATACCAATTATTTAGTGCAGTATTGAACAGATTGCCGAAGAAACCATCACCAGAAGAATGAACACAGTTACCTCTCCTTGGTTAAACAGGTGCTGACACTTGACGTTACTTCAAGTTAGTAAAGCTTCATTTATTACAGGTATGCAGAATGCTATTATGAACTTTATTTTTAAAACATCACCTGATGTTTTGGATAATACTATTTTTTTCATTAAAATATTATAAACCATTTACTGCTAATTACTTGTCAGAAATAGGCGTTGAAATGACAGACTATAACGATGGGTAATTACAGAAGTTTGCTTTTAATTTCAAAGTTATTATGTTTTAATTTCTATAATATTACAATGTACCAACGGAACACTCTTCTATTTATGTTTTCTGTAAAAGGGAAAGTTATTGAGGAGTTAATATCATGTAAAATTAAGAGACTTTATAGTGCATATCAATATAACTTTTATTTTATTTCTTACCTTAAGATTGTTTTAAATATGATTGTTATTTTATGACGTTTTGTAATGGTTTACCATGGAAGCTAGAGTACTAAAATTATAAAGTTCTAAAACATCCTCTGTAGCCAATTATTAAATGTTATATGCTATGGGTTTTACTACTGTTGTTGACGTGCTTCGGTCTTTAACTCTTAATGTGCTATCATCGAGATTATAATTCGATTAAGCTATGCGAACAAATATACAATGTATCTATTTGGGAAAAATACAAATTAGTCACCGATTTTTTACCGACAATGCATGTATTTTATGTTCATCATGCAATGTCCAAAAATCCAAGACAAAGAGAGTGTTGTACGTAAAGTACATATAAAATATGGTGCTACGTATCCCTCTATTACTATTGTCAAACCAGTAATTCAACCAATCAGATCTAAGAACATATACAAAAGTAGTCCCTTTTAAAGAAAAAAGTTCCTTTCACTTTGTTGTATACTGAATGGAATGGAATAATTAAATTGATAATTGAAGTTAAATGTATAAGAATTATTTTGAGCCCAAATTTGATTGATTTAGTTGTATTTTAATATGGATATGGACGATTTGATGCATGACCTATAAATAGGGAATTTCTGGGGGATGACAGAGCTATTTTTAGAGAAGGTATTTCCATAGCCTGACATTTTACTGCAAAACTTTAAACATGGCCTGATATTTTGACAGAACGTAGAGGAATCATGGACGTTTCAGAAAATGTATGGTCTTCGAAAGGTTAAACTTAAGATAAAATGGCCAGGTAGGATAGAAAAAACACAAATTTAGTAGAAAACCTAAAAGAAATTAATAATAGGTTTCACACCTACATGCAGGATAACATGACCTTCGTGATTTTCATTGACTTAACCAACCATGTGAACATTATGTTATTATCAATTATGCTCATGATTTTGTAGGAAAAATGCGTCGTCAGAAATTATATTGTTAACATCCAAATTCCATATCTAAACAGGATTCTCCTTTTATTTAAAAAAGGCTTAGCACTGCTACCTCTTATTAAGATCAACATTTCATATTTAAACAGGATTTTCCTATAAAAGAGGCTTAACACTGCCACTTCTTTTTGAAATGCCTGTATCAATTTAGAAAGTTGAGCGTTTTAGGGGTTTTGACTTCGTCTCTGTCTAAGAATTGTCGATTGGATTTAGGAACTGTTCCAACAGTGTGGTATTTTATGTTTTTCTATTAGATTTAGGAACTGTTCCGACAGTGTGGTATTTTATGTTTTTCTATTAGATTTAGGAACTGTTCCGACAGTGTGGTATTTTTGTTTTACATTTTATTCATTAAATTGTATCACACATGTTTCGCATGTCAATTGGAATAGATTCATGCTATAAGCATGCACACTATTTTTCGTTCGAAATTCATGTACGAAAAGATTTTGATAACAACGCGGGAGTGCATAGCACTATGGAGTTTTTCATGATTTGAACTAATTGTTTTGTTGTTCCCAATTGATAACCTAAAAGAACTTTTATCCCCATTAAAACAGTAGGAAATATAAGTGACTTTGTCAATAAATATTGAGGAAGTTGTCGTCAGAGTAGATGTAATTCCAGTAATTATCTTTCTTCAAATGTATTTATACATTATAATATGATGAGCTTTCGTCGTCTATTTTGTCTTCATTTAAATTATAATGACTAAATTAGACAAGAACAGTTGTAAATATTCCATTTCCATCCTCAACATTTTCATAAAAATAAAAACATAGGTATATTATTTAGAGTTTGACCTCATTTATGTATTGATTCTGATTAGAAGAGTTTGTAAGGACTTTTAGTGCGTGTACATATCGTGCAGTAATGATGTTATTAAATATATATTAAAAGCGTTCCACCTCAATGTATCCAACATCAGGACCCGGGTGGTTCAATGAGTTAGGTGGTTGTAGGACCCGGGTGGCTCAATGAGTTAGGTAGTTGTAGGACCCGGGTGGCTCAATGAGTTAGGTAGTTGTAGGACCCGGGTGGCTCAATGATTAAGGTAGTTGTAGGGCCCGGGTGGCTCAATGAGTTAGGTAGTTGTAGGGCCCAGGTGGCTCAATGAGTTAGGTAGTTGTAGGACCCGGGTGGCTCAATGAGTTAGGTAGTTGGATTACCTAACAACTCATACAAGCCTATCACCAATACGGCGTGGGTTCGCGCCCAGCTTTGTAAATTACAAAAAAGGGTGCACTCGACTCGCAGCCGAAAGTGATAAAGTTTACCAGTTGCTTGCCCATGGTCGGTGGTTCTCTCTGGATACTCCCACTTCTTCCATCACTAAAACTGGTCGCCATGATATAGCTGAAATATTGCTGAAAGTGGCGTTAAGCACAAATCAATCAATCAATTAATATATCCAAAACCATATGAAAACAAAAATGTAATATCAAATGCTGATATTTTATACTGAGTTATCAGTCCTGACATTCCTACTTACCTCTATCAACATCTCAACTTTTAAAAGATTCTTGAAAAATAAAAATTGAATTCCTCTAAGCGAATTATTTCGTATTGTTGTCTCCCAAGCTCAAATACCAAACAGTTATCTACTTATCTCTCACTTTTTACCACATATTTCATTGATTTTAGATATTGCTTTCAGGCATTATTTTATTACAGTGCATGATTAAACATTGTGGTTTTCAATTTATAGGAACGGTATAACATCCAGACAAAGTTAAATTATAGGAACGGTATAGCATCCAGATAAAGTTAAATTATAGGAACGGTATAGCATCCTGACAAAGTTAAATTATAGGAACGGTATAGCATCCAGACAAAATTAAATTATAGGAACGGTATAGCATCCAGACAAAGTTAAATTATAGGAACGGTATAGCATCCAGACAATGTTAAATTATAGGAACGGTATAGCATCCAGACAATGTTAAATTATAGGAACGGTATAGCATCCAGACAAAGTTAAATTCATATCCGTTTGTATTAATTCCATTTGTTTCTTTATTGTAATATTCCTGCGCGAATATTTGAATTGTTCGAGATATTGACATAGGTTAACGAGGGAGTGTAAGGACATTGATCCAAAGCCATTGATAAATTTAAAGTTCATGGATAAACACTTGTAATCGAATTTCGAATATATAAGACAAATTTGACTGAAATAAAACTCCAAAAAATAAACCAAAGCAAAACAGCCAACATTGGTTACACAGACTGGGATGGGAAGCTTTTAATATAATGTCATCACCTAGTACAAGATGACTGATTATTAGCTATATGCACACCATCAATATTGCAAGACAAGTCATGCCAACAACAAATCGGAACAGCTGAATATATGTCGGAAAGAAAATTTGATAGCTAAATGTATGTCAGCAACTACTTAAGACAGCTAAACTGGGGGTCAGAAATAAATTCGCCGCAGTAATAGTCAAATGTAAAAAAAAACATCATAATCAGTAACCTATTTTCTTTGATGTGTCTATTGTATTTACTGGAGAACATTGATGCAAAGAATGGGAACATTGCGAGGGAAAACTAACATCATTTCAAACATTCTACAAATTAGTTGTCTCTCGCTCACATTTCCAGAAAACGTATCCAAATATGAAGTGAAGTAACATATTTCATTTCCAGGTCATCCGAAGTACGTTTTTTGTACATGAACGCTTTAGGAGTAGAATATAAATACATGTAAATAAAGGCTAGAGAATACCGTAGGGGAGCAATACAAAACAATTGATAATCCAGAGAAACTGACATCATAGGGTACACCAGACGAAGACAAACCCAACACATTATGTATTGGACACCACTATACTCAAGCAAACAGAAATAAAGTAAATAAGACATGATCCATTTTACACTGAACATGACAGTAACAACAATATAAGAATCCACACTCCATTTCTACAGCAGATGAAACACTATATTGACTCTATTTCTTTGGCAGATGAAACAATGTATCGCGCACATAAAATTGAATTATATGTAATGATCACCATGAAACACTGACTACTTATATTAATAATAGCTATTTATTGTTGAGGTTAATTTGGACAAAACATTTAATCAGGCTTCGTTTTCTGTTAATGACATTAAAAAAACATTGACAATTTGAAATCAAAAGACCAATTGTTTATTGAACACTTCAAATGTCTTGTCATGGCTTGACAGATTGGAATTTATGTAAATATAGCATCCTTTCTTTTATTTACAGTTCCTAAATAATGGATTTATAAAAAGTAAAGTCAATCTTCCTCAGGCATGGGTAACCTTAGCCTCTTTCTGATGAAAGTTCAAACTCGTCGTGCGCACTAAATTAAATATCTACGTTTTTTAGTTATACTGTTTAGCTCATTTGCTCCCAAAGAGGTTTTTTTCAATTATTTGACCTTTCAATATTTTGACTTTGAGCTTATCTGATGAAAGGTATTCCAGAAACGTGGCATGCGCACTAAATTAGATATCTATGGTTGGAATACTCCCAACTCGTTCCGACAATTTCTGCGTTAAAGATTTAAATGTTCATTTATGAATATACATAGTCATAAAAGTGAGCATCGCCGTTAAATGTAAACTGAAAGACGATATTCAGGCAATTACCTTCACCTTGAAATTTGAAATAGATCAAAGATAACCTTTAAACATAGTCTTCAAACCAGGCCCTCAACATTTTCTGAATTAGTCTCATTCATATTACTTGCTATCATAGCAAGTGGTACCTTCGTCTCAAATGATAATAAAATACAGTATAAATGTGTACTTGATATTTTGTATTTATGTCTTTTGAGCCTGTGTCAAACCTCGATCTATCATGAAGACCCTCCACGCGCCTTTTCGAAAAATTGACGAAGAAATTATCAATCATAAAGGTATGGGCAAATTATTTCATATCGCAATGATATGTCAATATTTCCATAGTTTTCAATCTTTGCACACATATTTTGGTTAAAATGATACAAGTTAAAATTCTCATTGAGTGCATGACTTATTACTACATGGTAGGTCTACCTATTGAAATACATCGTCATTTAATCTATACAATTCTTAATGGTGAATATATTTATGGTGATAAAACATTAAATATGAGCTCAATTGTGTCATGATTGATAAAACAAAGAGAGATACATTCTTCCTCCAGAGCCATTTATTTTATCTGATTGGGTACATAACCACAATATAAGTTAGACTTATCTATATTGAAGTATGGTATGTTAATAACAAGACAGATATCACCCACCAGTTATTAACGTTAAGCATGTCTAAATCATCCCCAAATGTCAATTCTAATTTAACTAGGACATGACACAGTGTTATAATTGCACAGTTTAATCATTTACATTTCCCATTTGACATTACATAATCATAGCTTCTTTCGCTTGACGTCACCGTTAAATAGAAATATGATTTAAACATGTGTTATACCTATCTTTGTTTGTAGATTATCATTTATCTCTATTGTAAATATAACATGATACAAATTTATATAAATAATTGTCTGACAATTATAATATGCACACATCATCTCTACTTGCGGTATGGATATTGGGATAAATTTAGATTGACAGCTTTTTTCTTAGAAATATAAAAAGTTGGGACCTCTTTGGAAATTGTCTGTGATACCTTATTCCCCATCAAACAGGTTATGTTCAAGTCATCACTTCGAAAGTTTTACGGTCGCCATCATGATTTGGTTGAGCGTTATGGAATATATGTGTCACAAATGACCACGGCTTTGTTCCAATTGCCGTCAACACTTCCCGGTTCTTTCCTCATGCATGACTTATCACCCGGTTTGTAACTAGATTAACACGACGGGTGCCTCTTGTGATGTTTAAGTCATATTTGACACGGATCATTGCGTGTTCTTGTTCAATGTTTGTATCATTCCCTCTTTATATAATTAGCTACATTCAATTTTTTTGAAATATAATTTTTTTTCCCTTAGATTAAATCGCAGATTAGATTTCAAAACGACGGAAAATGTATGTTCCTTTAAGTACAAGATCTATTTAGAATGGCACAAACATTTGTCAGTCACTTGCGACAGGTCGGTGGTTTCCTCCGTGTCCTCCGGTTTCCTCCACCAATAAACTGACCGCCACGATATAACTAAACTATTGTTGAAAGTGGCGTGAAACACCATCAAGCAAGAAACAAACAACATCAGCTATAAATAAATCGTTAAATATAACTTTAATACATCTCATGTTTCAACGGCATAACAATTAATTTTTGAAGATAAATTTAGAAATGATTGCAGTCAGTACAACTTCGAGTTCATCCAGTGGTATTGTCTCATTCATCAAAACAAAATCTTAAAGCATATCTATTATATAGACTTAGTATTATTAAAGCATATCTATTATATAGACTTAGTATTATTAAAGCATATCTATTATATAGACTTAGTATTATTAAAGCCTATCTATTATATAGACTTAGTATTATTAAAGCATATCTATTATATAGACTTAGTATTATTAAAGCATATCTATTATATAGACTTAGTATTATTAAAGCATATCTATTATATAGACTTAGTATTATTAAAGCATATCTATTATATAGACTTAGTATTATTAAAGCATATCTATTATATAGACTTAGTATTATTAAAGCATATCTATTATATAGACTTAGTATTATTAAAGCATATCTATTATATAGACTTAGTATTATTAAAGCATATCTATTATATAGACTTAGTATTATTAAAGCATATCTATTATATAGACTTAGTATTATTAAAGCATATCTATTATATAGACTTAGTATTATTAAAGCATATCTATTATATAGACTTAGTATTATTAAAGCATATCTATTATATAGACTTAGTATTATTAAAGCATATCTATTATATAGACTTAGTATTATTAAAGCATATCTATTATATAGACTTAGTATTATTAAAGCATATCTATTATATAGACTTAGTATTATTAAAGCATATCTATTATATAGACTTAGTATTATTAAAGCATATCTATTATATAGACTTAGTATTATTAAAGCATATCTATTATATAGACTTAGTATTATTAAAGCATATCTATTATATAGACTTAGTATTATTAAAGCATATCTATTATATAGACTTAGTATTATTAAAGCATATCTATTATATAGACTTAGTATTATTAAAGCATATCTATGATATAGACTTAGTATTATTAAAGCATATCTATTATATAGACTTAGTATTATTAAAGCATATCTATTATATAGACTTAGTATTATTAAAGCATATCTATTATATAGACTTAGTATTATTAAAGCATATCTATTATATAGACTTAGTATTATTAAAGCATATCTATTATATAGACTTAGTATTATTAAAGCATATCTATTATATAGACTTAGTATTATTAAAGCATATCTATTATATAGACTTAGTATTATTAAAGCATATCTATTATATAGACTTAGTATTATAAACATACAGGCAAGGTTGTATAAAACATATGTCAGCCATGTTGAACAATACCGCCATGTATAATCATGGAGATAAATATTACCATAGACAATTACGGTACTAAGACTACAGCAGGATCAAACGATTTAACTTGAGATTTCTATGTTTATAATGCTGGATAGAAGAAATTTACGAGATATTTAACGAGATTACACGAATTATTACGTAACGGGCACCTGACACGAACATTCCTCTGTACAAATGATTACGTAACGGGCACCTGACAAGAACATCTTGTTGTACAAATTTATTTCTTAATTATTACAAGAGTCGATAGGCTTTGATAGTAAATGAGTTTGATATTGTATGTAATTTTGAATTATATTTTCATTATAAATACACTGTATCTCGAGTGCTCTCTTTAAGAAAAACCTTAATATTGTTAAATATAAATCGGACTCATTTAACGAAATACCGTACGCACTAAACGTACTTAATTAAATGCACTAAAATATGTATTTGTTCTCTCAGATAAAACGTTTAACCGATCGAAAGTTCACTACTCATAAACTAAATATGACTTGCTATATGTTTTTGTGTCGAATACATTTTTTAAACTGTTTATTTCGTCTACTTTGTTTAGCATCAAACGATAAAATATAATGTGTGAAATGATTAGTCAAAGACGAATTATCTTTTTATCTGTAGATTTACGATATTTCTGAACTTGTTAAATATGATGATGAATCTGTGAGTAATTAACAGCTGATATTTTATAGACTGTCAGAATACCGTTATAGCTTAAGCTGTATTAGACTGTCAGAACATCGTTACAGTAAGAAGCATTAGATTAGACGCTAATTACTTCCCCCACAAGTAATTATTTCTTTTGACACAAAACGATTACAGAAATATTCTATACATACACGATATGTATTTGTTTCATTCCAAAGGAGTTTCCGAAATTTCAACAAACACGACATGCTATTATTGATGAATTTATGAAATTGAATGAAAAGTGAAAAAGATCAAATATCAAAATCATAGAAAGAGAAAATTCAATACCTCTAACATACAAATACATAATCGATCACTTTCCTGGCTTGGTACAGGCACTTTAATAAATAAAATGCCGGAAAAATAATCTTAAACAATATATTTCAGTTTTATATGAATTTTGCAATTGCACATTCAAGTGGCATATCAACACCCGATAGGGTTGTTTTTTAACATCAGTATAAAATATACATATGCATTCTATAAGTTGAATAGTGTTTAGCGCACAGAGAGCTATAATTACATAAAATTGTTTTCTATCAACATTAAATTGTTCTCAAACAGGAATCAAAATATTTTCCCCTCAAGCATACATTTAGATACAGTAAACAAAGCATTCCAACTGTGCGGAATTTAGCGCATAAAATAACTGTAAATACATATCATTATATGATAGACATACGTAATCATCGTTGTCTTGGACGTACTTTACAACAAATAGATGGAACTAATAGTAGTTGATCACAAGAACAAACAGAAAGAAGATTGTTATCTCACTGGTACTGGGTAACAGACGTTGATGAATTTGACACATTGTATACAGATCAACTTCAAAACTGGCGGTTATGTACTACATGACTTCTTTAACAAAACACCATGCATAAGGTCTATAAAGACAAATACAGTCTTTTAAAATGGTCTTTTAAGACAGTTGATCTCTTAAAAGAGGTTCAATTCATATGATTTTTTTTATGACAGGACAAGATTAAGGTGGCACTTTAATATAGGTGACTGCTTAATAGAGGTGACCGCATGGGCAGGTTTGACTCTATTGATTTCTATTATATTAACATATGTAATATGGATGTATGTTGTTGATAACACTGCTATGCTACAACTTTCGTCTGTGTTAACTGCTATGTGAGCTCTGAAAATGACGGAGTGTCACACAATTTCCTCCATAGACTTATATTTGAGGAAATTCATAGTTGTGTCCACAGTATATGCCTTTGAATACAATTTGGTGACTATATTTCAGAGATATACTACATCACTGACTAAACGTTGCCGTTACAGCTTCATTGTTTTAAAGGAAATACTACTAAATACAGTGAAACCTGTGTAAACAGAACTCAGAATAAACCGAAAACCTGTGTAAACCGAAAAGCTGCCTAAACCGAAAACCTGTCTAAACCGAAAACCTGCTTAAACCGAAAACATGTCTAAACCGAAAACCTGCCTAAGCCGAAAACCTGTCTAAACCGAAAACATGTCTAAACCGAAAACCTGCCTAAACCAAAAACCTGTCTAAACCGAAAACCTGCCTAAACCGAAGACCTGCCTAATCCGAAAACCTTTCTAAACCGAAAACCTGCCTAAACCGAAAACCTGTCTAAGCCGAAAACCTGCCTAAACCGAAAACCTGTCTAAACCAAAACCTGTCTAAACCGAAAACATGTCTAAACCGAAAACCTGCCTAAGCCGAAAACCTGTCTAAACCGAAAACATGTCTAAACCGAAAACCTGCCTAAGCCGAAAACCTGTCTAAACCGAAAACATGTCTAAACCGAAAACCTGCCTAAACCAAAAACCTGTCTAAACCGAAAACCTGCCTAAACCGAAGACCTGCCTAATCCGAAAACATGTCTAAACTGAAAACCTGTCTAAACCGAAAACCTGCCTAAACCGAAAACCTGTCTAAGCCGAAAACCTGCCTAAACCGAAAACCTGTCTAAACCAAAACCTGTCTAAACCGAAAACCTGTCTAAACCGAAAACCTGCCTAAACCGAAAACCTGTCTAAACCGAAAGCCTGCCTAAAACAGAGAGACTTTACAGTTCCATCTACTAAATGTCTCTGTATTTTGAACCTATCTAAACCAAACACCTGTCTAAACAGAACAAATTCTTCAGTCCTAAAGGGGTTCAGCTTAGACAGGTTTTACTGTATTATATAATTAAACATGTGATTTTGAAATTATAGTTCATAGTCTTGGTTTATCATTGTGAAATGGGAGATGATGGTCAATGCAATAATAACAATAACAACAAAACATGAAAGGACTTAATGAGAAATAAGATAATTTTAAATATGTGTCAGTGGAATGCTAGAATTACAATGGTAAGGAGAACAGAAACTAACATCTATATCTATATCATACTCAGTAAATAATAAGACAGATGTACTATCTCAATCAGTATGGTTGTCGTACAACCCTTGTCTTAAGGAAACAAAAGTAGGCTATAATCTTTGCGAATAAAATGTAATAAGTCTAGAGATCTCTTATTGCCTTGCTTAGATTTTGTTTGAACACAAAACAGGTTTGTTAATATATAGCTGAACGAACATACTTTCACCCAAGGTATCCATATTTAAACAATGTTCCCTTTTTTCTTTGTTTCATTTTTCGATTTAAAATGTCACTATATAAATAAACACATAGCTGAAAGGGTGGTAGAGCAGACTGTTATCCCGAGAAAGTCATTGTCAACCGAGGCGAAGCCGAGGTTGACAATGAAATTTCTAGGGGTAACAATCTGCTCTACCACCCTCTCAACTATGTGTTATTTGTTTTATTATACTGAATGTTCTTTTTTCCTGGTTTCATTCTTTTTTATGACTTTGATGCCCTGAATTTCAATTGCTGTTGTCTTTAAATGTGTTAGACTGTGACATCGATGATGTGTAACAAATAATATTAAATACATTTTTTGTATTTGTTAATATTTTTCTGCCATTTTGGTGTATGTTTTATACAGATGGGTGTTCTTAAATGAAAAGTGAGCAATTTAATAAACTTACTATTCCCCGAATATCTAGTTAATTAAGAAATAATTACCGGTAGCCATATATTTATATTGTTTTTACCACGGGTTAGTACTTTATGCCGAATATTTAACCACGAGCGGTAGCGAGGGGTAAAATGAAGGCATAAAGTGACAACCCGTGGTAAAAACAATATAAATATATGGCTACCGGTAATTATTTCGATTCTAATAGGACAATTACGGAACATTTTCAAATCGAAGCAGCCTAGGTCATCCATTGTTTTTGGCTGTTCCGTTAAATGACCCGACTGAAATGTTACAATACTATTCCGTTTTTTTCCAAAGATGTTTGAAATGACAACCGAAAAGGTGTTTCATGCCAATAACAAATATGTTTTCAGATTACTAAATGTTGTCATTCATGAACATCAATTCAAAAGAAAGGGAAAATACTACAAATTCCACTTCGACAAGGAGGCGTACACAAAGCCAAAAAACGTCAGGATCTTTATGTTCTAAGCTGGAAGTCTTCATATGACGTCATGTTGTTTACGTGCCAAAATTGTCAACATTTCGTGGAATTTTGATTTGTGTGATTGTTAGGCCCAGGGATATGCAAGAATACTATATGTTATTCGGGATCTTCGCAAAGGATGTGGGTTTATATTTCCTGTCTGTTTTCTATATCGCCTGAGCCGATTTCCAATACACGAATGTTTATTTATTTTGTGTATTGCATACTTATCATTGTGTACCTTTTACAGGGGAGTGTCATGGAACAGCCGCTAATAAAGCACAGACCACGTCTATCTATGACGTAGTCGGTCATAGATTAATATTATTTTTACCACGGGTTTGGACTCAAGCGTTTGAAGGACGTCATATTAGAATAAATGTTTTATTATACCGAAAGAGACGTCAGATGTAAAATGATGGCTGAAGGTAAAATAATTGATGTGGCAGATAAAAAGACAAGTCATTCTCAATACATTTGCCAAAACAAAGTCATCAGACAAAAAGTCAGGAATTTCCGGAACACTTTCATTCCTTCACCGATATTATTTTTCAATTTAAATTCTTTGATTATCCGATCTTTTAAATCGCGCAATTGACTAAATTATCACACTCTGCCATGTGATAGACTAAATTGACACACGCTCCTTAACCAATGAGAAGACAGAAAATTTACATGAAGTATAATAATACAGAATGTCCTTCGCTTCAGTTTACAATGACACCTTCAATTCCTTTCATTTATTATTAAATCACCATCCATACATTATGTATTGTCCTTTACCAGAATACAATAGCTCAATAAAACATTCTAATATTCATAAACTTCACTGAGAGCTGTATGTCATGTTTGTCTTTTACATCAGAAATTGCAATTGTTTCTTGTGTTTGGTGTATTTAAATCATTCTGACACCGACATTAGTTTGCTTTGTTGCTCCTAGGTTAAAGTCATCATTGACCGTTACAAAATATCACTCATTTTTACGTAGATTTTTTTTCATTTCCTTTATCATCGACAAGGCTTTTATCGGACTTGATTATATATATGAATAACATGGTGGTGTCTTATAAGAAGCAGGACATCCGGTTGTTTGTGGAGTCAGTGAAGCTCATATTTTTAGCTTTCTGTGTGGTCTTCTTGTCTTTTGTTTATCTTCGTCCAGTGTCTTGTGTGCACAATGTTACCAAAGTCTCTGGATTGTCCATTCTTGATTGCCCCTTCGGTTTTCTCTAACGTTTATTTGCTAAATTTGGCTTATATTTAAATCATTATTGCACACATATTTAGTTTGACCTATCTTTACATAGTCCCTGTGTAGACTAGACACTGGCTTAACGTAGTAACATTTTTAAATCATCAAGCAAAATTATTTTTTTAATAAGATAAATTTATCACTTGTAAGTATTTCATGTTTTAAGCTAGCAGTCTAACCACATTGATTCTTATATAGACCAGAAACATATATATTACGTAAAGCTTGACCTAATTGAAAGTGCCATTATTACCATCAACAATAACTCTTTGTCAAACTATATATATGTTAGATCAATACAGTTATTGTTAACATCAGTATCCACTTAATCTAATGGATTTCGATGGTTTTAAGAGCATCTGGTACTTTGCTTACAAGGTTAAAGCGAGATAACTCTAATTTAAAACAAAGGCATTCTGACTACATCAAATTGACGTTATTTAAATCCTCAATTCGATTTCAGAACCAACAGGTATCATTTGTCGATTGAAAGCAATGGTAATTTACCGATAACAATGTATCCGATATTGTCATATGCAAAGATTTAAAATTTCCGAAAATTCCAAACACCTCGTTCATGAGACAATTATTGTTGACAATGGACAACTTTGATATTTATTTGTACTGGCGTTTACAGTCAGTGATTCAGTACGGGTTGAATGTATTGGACAGAATAACGAAATAAATTCGAAGGACCAATCATTGTCTTACTTATGTTTTGTTTTGTTTACGTTGTACTGGTGTAGATCATGATGCATGATAATATCTTAGTATGCCAACAGACCATAATAGAAATCTACATGTGTCTCTTGTAATGTTTGGGCGTAGATTGGTATTCCGGGAGACAGTAATGATAATGTAAGACAATCGCTTACAACATTAGGTACAATTAATTTATATTACTTAATAAAATGAACTTTTAAAACAAATGATAGAAAAATGGCTGACATAACACCAGTTTCAAAAACAAAATAATAGCATATTATACCACAAACATCCATACAAATAAAATGAGACAGAAAAATTAGTATAAAAACAACACCTTAATGATCACGACCGCATGGTCTAAAATAGAGGTAAAGCAAAAGACTCTACAATAAAATAAAATGAACTATGCAACTGTACTCTTATACTAAACAAATAAATCGGCAAATAAACAATCCATGCTCCCAACTAGGATCCATACTCTAAGCAGGATCCAAACTCCAAAACAGGATCTAAACTCAAACCAGGATCCGAACGGTAAGCAGGATCCTAAGTCTACCCAGGATCCGAACTCCAACCAGGTTCCGAACTATAACCAGGTTCCAATCTCCAACAGGATCCAATCTCCAACCAGGATCCAAACTCCAACCAGTTATTTTAAAAAGAGCAATATTTACTTCTCAGTGCATGATGCGATTCTTAACGCTACCGGCATTAGTTCGATTAGAAATTTGCATTGAGCCCACCTCAAATTGATATAGGTTGTAAAGTATTCATTAAGTATACTACGACTATTTCAATTCCAATAGGGGCCGATGTCGATAATTCCTCGGTTCAAATAGTTTGCTATTTTAAGCTGTTATATTCAGTTCTATCGAGTTAATGGTGTCATTTTCTTCCTGACAAACAACTAATATTAGTAATGGTTATATAAGTACGCTAATCCGATTTATTACTTTTCTACAGCAAATATTTATAATTACACAGTTTACATCTTAATGAAGAATGCACATATAGCACCACCCGAAGTTACACAATTCAAATTTATAATTTGAAAATCATAAGCTTACTATTGGTTAATTGGCTTCTGACAGCGTTAATATAAGTTAGTATGCTGTTCTATAATCTATAACATTTAGCAGCTTATATTTACGACATGCGATCGAAACACATATAAAAAGACCATTGTTAACATGTCAAGGAGGGGAAATTAAACAGTAATTTCCTTCAACGACTTACTGACAATAGGCTGGGATAAAAACAGGAAAAGAAATCTGCTATAATAATATAATGTTGTACTAAATCAACTGTATTGTCGTGGTAGACAGACGCTGCTACATCTTAAAATCAATGACATCACATCATCACATCATTAATTCTGTCAGATATACTCATTTATGTTACATTGTAATATATACAAACATATTTTAAACTGGTAGGAGTGCTAATTATATGATAGTATATCGCATGTTTGACCGGTTCGTGTAAGCATTCTCACTATTTAAATTTCATTTTTGAGGTCTATTGAAATATGAGAAGAGATTTGGACCAATATAACTAGTTTAACCCCTCCATGTTTTCTTAAAGTGCATTTACCAAGCCAGGACAGTGAGCGGTCATATATTTGTGTGTTAGTGGTACCAAACCAGGACAGTGAGCGGTCATGTATTTGTGTGTTAGTGGTACCAAGCCAGGACAGTGAGCGGTCATGTATTTGTGTGTAAGTGGTACCAAGCCAGGACAGTGAGCGGTCATATATTTGTGTGTTAGTGGTACCAAGCCAGGACAGTGAGCGGTCATGTATTTGTGTGTTAGTGGTACCAAGCCAGGACAGTGAGCGGTCATATATTTGTGTGTTAGTGGTACCAAGCCAGGACAGTGAGCGGTCGTGTATTTGTGTGTTAGTGGTACCAAGCCAGGACAGTGAGCGGTCATGTATTTGTGTATTAAGGATGTCGATTTTTGCCTCTTTATATGATTATTTTCTAATGGATTTTGGATTTGCTCCAACGGTGGAGTACTTTTTTTAATTTTAATTTCACTTTTTTTTCATGTTGTCTTCCACATATGTTAATACACCAAAAGTACATCATCTTTTAAAAAAGAACATGCTTATTATTTTAATGTGGTATTAGTTGGATGTATGTTGTAAATTGAACGTCTGTTAAATAGGATAATTAGGAAGACTACTTATAATGTAGACTTTTCTTATTAAGTATGGTCAATAGTATATTCACTGCATGGCTCGCTCTTAAGGACAGAAAATATGTTAAGATTGTAAGCCTCTACACCGTAGGAGAATAAGCCGATTCTAAGATGTTCTACTTTATAATTGAAACCAATTTAGATAACTCCGGCGCAGAACAATTATGATATAATTTTAACTTAATTTTATGGCAAATTCCTTTTTAAATACAAAATCCTGATTCAGAGTATATCCCTGATGTTAGACGTATGTCTTTCTAGCATGTAATGTACCAATTACAGAGATAAGAGTACAAGGTGAATTATGATTAAAAAGTTTAAACAGTGATGATCAACGATTCTAAATATCAACACAAGGAACAGTTACCTGTGATCTCAACTCATGGAACATATGAAAGTCAACACAACGAAGTTACCTGTGACCTCAACTCATGGAACATATGAAAGTCAACACAACGAACAGTTACCTGTGACCTCAACTCATGGAACATATGAAAGTCAACACAACGAACAGTTACCTGTGACCTCAACTCATGGAACATATGAAAGTCAACACACCGAACAGTTACCTGTGACCTCAACTCATGGAACATATGAAAGTCAACACAATGAACAGTTACCTGTGACCTCAACTCATGGAACATATGAAAGTCAACACAACGAACAGTTATCTGTGACCTCAACTCATGGAACATATGAAAGTCAACACAACGAACAGTTACCTGTGACCTCAACTCATGGAACATATGAAAGTCCACGACATATGACGTTTGCGATCCTGATTTGAACAGGCATAAAAATGTAGCGAGTTAAATTAGTTAATGGGATCCCAAACCCCTCTCCCCTCCCCTCTCCAACTTTAAAGCTTATACAGACAAACGATAAAAACAATCTGCACAGATTCGCTGCCATTCAAAAAGACCACATGGATACGTACTGTTAATTAAACATATATTTAATATGTTTTATAGAGTATGTTTGGATATATATACGTTTGTGCTACTTATAAAGTAGACTTTTAGTATAGACTTTTACCCCAGTATATTCAGTGACTAGTTTGAGTCCTACAATATATGATATTATCCTGTTTTCAATTTTGTTGTAGGACCTTGTAGCTTTGTTAATTGTTCACCAATACATGCTCAATTATACAACTAATCCTTATAGAGAATACTATGTTTGATGATGGAACACTATAAATGATGGATGCAATACTATGCATGATTGATAGCATCGGCTTTGATCGTCTTTAATTATAACAGTCTAAGACATTCATAGAACACTAGTCTAAGATGTCTAGACGATATTGTCATTAAATTATTACCGGGCACAATTGTAACCCTTGCAGTGTTTTTAGTAGAAAAAGATTTCCTTTGATGAATAGAGTGTTTGATGTTAAAGAGGCTTTTTTAAAACATTGCCAAAGTCAGATTATGTTGCCAGCTAATCAACGTGAAATAACCCTATCACTAGAATGTCACAGATAATGGACACTAAAGTATTGGGGATATCTTTGGTCAGACCAATCATATTTGTAACAGCTATTATGTAACAAAGAGCAAACAGGAAGACCATTTATTGAAGAATGTCAAATTGTTATTAATTTCACATGTGATTTCTATGTTATGTATATATAATGACAACATATAAGCGCGAAACAGTATGTGTGTGCATTTCTTTTGTACTGCCGTTTAATATCAAATGTCAATAGGGAGATTTGGCATTCCATTTTCATCGGTTTAGCCGGTCCACACATTTGTCCCACATTTGGGATGCATTCGCCATATATCGTGTTCTTCTGTTTTTATTCAATATTTTCAGATGAGAGGTGGTTGTTCGATTTGCTTATTTACTGATATCTTTAACAATCACTGTTTAAAGAATATTTTAATACTAACATTCTTATTAGATCCCAAATAAGTCAATTGATCTTATAGATGATATTATTAACATTTAGCATCGGTTAAGAGTAAAGAAATCTACGACGTTCTTAGTACAATCCGCAAAACAAACATGCAGGAATGGTTCTATAAATATGCAGATTGGTATACATATGTCAACAGGATACCATTTCATAGAATAATAAAGTGGTTTACTTCAATATCATTGATGAACAAAAGATAGGAGACAACGGAAACAGAACACTTGTATCCATAGCGATTTATTAATATATAAACCATAGCAGCAATATAGAAACAAAAGTTAAACAAAAGTAAGGAATGAAATGTTCTATATTTCTGGATAGTTTTGATATGTAAATTATAAAACAGTATAGACACAAAGGTTAAACATAAACACCGACTTAACTGTACTATATTTCTATTTAGTATTAATATAATAAGAGGCACGCTTACCATGTTATTAAGGGATAGGGTTAAGGTTATGGTGTTTAGCGCCACTTTCAACAACATTTGAGCTATGTCGTGCCGGTCTGTATTATTGGTGTAGGAACCAGAGTACCCGGAGAAAACCACCAACCTGTCGCAAGTCGCTGCCAAAATTTAGAGCATAATGCTGTATCGAGTACACCTTGGCATGAGCGAGATTCGAAATCACAACGTCAGTGGTGAAATGCACTGATTGCATAGGTAGTTGTAAATCCAACTACCATACGACCACGGTGGCCTTTACCATGTTATTAAAGACACAACACCACCATATTACCAGGTTTGTAATGTTAGGAGAGTAAACTTGATATTCTAACTCTTTAGAATCGTTACTCCCCAAGTAGGAACCCCCATCAATAATAAATTCATTACGAAAATAAATTAGTAGAAATTATTTCGCTTAAAAAGGACTGTAACCTTTATATATAAGTACAAAGCTTTAATTGTTTCTGTATACAGTGCATGTTTACAACAGTTATATCTTATTATCTGACTATCTCCCAGAATATGTAAATACACAGACAATACAATTAGGTTAACAACAACATATCTATCATGTACTTTTCCAATAAAAGCAGCAGTTTGATCTATTCGTGCTGGAGATATCAATTGTATTTTCATTGAAATGTAATTTTATAGTTTTAATTAATTCCATGGATTCTATCAACTAAGTTATTGAAAAGTGACAACAATAGTAATCAAGTATAATCATAACCCAGTCAATCTCCGGTTTTACCTCAAACTAATTGACTCATTGACTCATACAGTACATGTCAAATATATTAAAAATCAAAGACCTGCCAGCGTCTTAGTGCTATAATGGATGTGTAACAAATTCTGGAACAAGTATATTCGATGTAGCTAAAACAAATACGAACATTTGTCCAGATGATGAGGTTTGATATTGTCAATATATGTCCATTCGGTGGCGTTACAATATTCACTTACCCGACGGCTTATAAACTGCACAATTATGTTCAGCCGAGGGCGTTAAAACTACCAATTTATGTCCTACTCAGCCAATGTTTTAGAAACTGCCAATTAATTTCGAGCCAATGTCTTAGAAACTTCCAATTAATGTCCAGCCAATGTCTTAGAAACTGCCAATTAATGTCCATCCAATGTCTTAGAAACTACTAATTTATATCTAGCTAATTGTTTAGAAAGTACCAATTTATGTCCAGCCCAGCCAATATCTTGGAAACTGCCAATTAATGTCCAGCCAATGTCTTAGAAACTGCCAATTAATGTCCAGCCAATGTCTTAGAAACTACTAATTTATATCCAGCTAATTGTTTAGAAAGTACCTATTTACGTCCAGCCCATCTAATATCTTGGAAGCTGCCAATTAATGTCGAGCCAATGTCTTAGAAACTGCCAATTAATGTCCAGCCAATGTCTTAGAAACTACTAATTTATATCTAGCTAATTGCTTAGAAAGTACCAATTTATGTCTAGCACAGCCAATATCTTGGAAACTGCCAATTAATGTCCAGCCAATGTCTTAGAAACTGCCAATTAATGTCCAGCCAATGTCTTAGAAACTGCCAATTAATGTCCAGCACAGCCAATTTCTTAGAAACTACTAATTTATATCTAGCTAATTGCTTAGAAAGTACCAATTTATGTCTAGCACAGCCAATATCTTGGAAACTGCCAATTAATGTCCAGCCAATGTCTTAGAAACTGCCAATTAATGTCCAGCACAGCCAATGTCTTAGAAACTGCCAATTAATGTCCAGCCAATATCTTAGAAACTGCCAATTTATGTCCAGCCAATGTCTTTGAAACTACTAATTTATATCTAGATAATTGTTTATAAAGTACCAATCTATTTCCAGCCCATCCAATATCTTGGAAACTGCCAATTAAAGTCCAGCCAATGTCTTAGAAACTACTAATTTATATCTAGCTATTTGTTTAGAAACTACCAATCTATGTCCAGCCCATCCAATATCTTGGAAACTGCCAATTTATGTCCAGCCAATATCTTAGAAACTGCCAATGAAAGTCCAGCCAGTGTCTTAGAAACTGCTAATTTATGTCTAGCCAATGTCTTAGAAACTACCAAGTTGTGTGCAGACGATATCAATAACACTATCAATAAATGTACAGCCGATGTCGTTAAAACCTACCAATGAATAAAGGTAATAACAAAATTACCGAACTCCGAACAATCTTACAAAGGGAAAGTCAAAACTCATAATTATATAAACAGACAAAATCAGTCAACAACCGGAAAACTGTGAAAACCGTAATGACCCTGACTTGGTACAGGCATTTCTAAAGAAATGGTGGGTTGAATCAGATTTTAAGGTGCAATATACAGCTGATGTCGTTAAAACCTACCAATAAATGTACAGCCGATGTCGTTTAAACCTACCGGTAAATGTACAGCCGATGTCGTTAAGACCTATCAATAAATGTCCAGTCAATGTCATTAAAGACTATTTTTATATATCTACCGATCGCATTAGAAACCACAAGTTTATGTCTAGCTAATGTGGTCAATAACTACATCTTCATATGAACCATTTATCGTTAAACAAAACTACCAAAATATGTGCAGCAAGAACTACAAATCTCAAGTCATGTCTGGTATATCGATTTATGGAAATACAAGGAAATACCAAACGGGCGAAACAATATACCATAATTGAAAAGGGAAAGTGCTCAGACATTTTTAGTCGGTGTGATATATACAATTGTATTTACATTAGCATTATGTTGATAAAATTAATGTGAATATCGTCATGGCGAATAATAAAACGTACGAGTTTAATTGAAACAGCTTGAAGATACCAAAGGGGGAATCAGAAGCCGCAGTTCGAAGTAGGACATACCATATATTGGCCAAACGAACAAACAATGATCTACATACAAAACAATGCACAGAACACAAGATTGCGGAAGATGACCATCCCCCAAAAAACCGGGGTTGAACTCGTGTGTTCCGCTACAGTGAGCAGTTCCTGCTCCTTGTGTGGCACCCGTCGTGTTACCTTTGTTCAGTGGGAGCGCCAAGCACCATTTCCGTACCTCCACTCATATTACGTATTGTCCACAGATTCAAAGGAGAAGACTCCAATATTGGTATAGATGGCGCTCGCGGCGCTTCGCATCATTTATTTGTTTACGTTATATGTGTGTGGTTTTCATGAAATAAAGTAGAAAAAAATAATAAAGTATGCATATTTTTTTGATTTGTTGGCATCTTAAGTTGGTTTACTATATAATTAAATCGTACTGATCATTAACTGTAAAACATATATCTTGTAAACGGCTTTGAAATTCGAAAATTGCTTTGATGTTGTTGGAAATAAAATTATGGCGGGTAAATACCCTGGTCAAATTATAACTGACTATTAAGCATCCTATTGGTTGTTTAAATATAAAATAATCACAAATAGATATGAAAAGGATAAGAGATTCCAAAAATTTGCATAATTACCCATCACTCACCGCAAATATGCAACAAATGAGGCTGTGTGTAGAACGGATAAAATCCATGTTGTTTACATCGATACGCGACTAGAGAAAACGGTTTTATAAGATCTTTAACTCACTTTAAATGCTTTTTATTTGTTTTACAATGGATCTGGATACGTTCATATTTAACAATTGTTCAGTTATTTATATATTTTTTTGAACAATTACACCATAAACGACCCAAGATATGATCAGGTAAATGGCCATGTACACTGTTTTGTGTTTATGAATTTTTTAAAGTTTTATTTCCGTCTTGTTTATTATTGTTTGGAATGAAGAAAGATTTCTTCACTTCCATGGCCAAGTTTTTTTGTGATTTTCATCATTTCTTGACCAACCTCATGTACAGGTACAAACAAATAGTAGCAGGTATGTTGCAGACATAGGGGCTTGTCATTAAGACATGACATATAACTTTATTAAAAAAATATGCAACCCTCTATCATTTTTAAGACATATATATAATTGTATTAAAACAAATATGCACCCTATGATATATATAACTTAGCTGAACAAAATTTGCACAATTACATACTATATATAACCAAGGATTTGTATAGTACAATGCGAATCCTTGATATAACTTTACTTAAAAAAAATATGCACCCCAGGCTACATACTATATATAACTTTACTAACAAACATATGTACCCCAGGCTACATACTATATATAACTTTACTAACAAACATATGTACCCCAGGCTACATACTATATATAACTTTACTAACAAACATATGTACCCCAGGCTACATACTATATATAACTTTACTAACAAACATATGTACCCCAGGCTACATACTATATATAACTTTACTAACAAACATATGTACCCCAGGCTACATACTATATATAACTTTACTAACAAACATATGTACCCCAGGCTACATACTATATATAACTTTACTAACAAACATATGTACCCCAGGCTACATACTATATATAACTTTACTAACAAACATATGCACCCTACATGCAATAGGCATAGTATGTGAGGGTGCATATTTTTTTAATAAAGTTATATATATGTTGTCTTAAAGACAAGCCCATGTGGTCACAGAGGGGTACACAGATGTCCAACTGCTACAAAGTCCACACAGACACAAATATTGGGCCTTTTTGTCATTGTGGTCAAGAAGACATATCTAAACGTTATGTCCATCTCATTCATTATGAGTTTGTACTAAAGACTTGCAATATGTCTGATTTTTCTTTGTATTTGTAGGAAATGTGAAAGAAAATTTAAGCTTTTTTCCCCGCATGACCAATGATTGGAACTCATCAATGTCGGCGGTTTTCCCACTGTGTTACAAGCCTGATTATAAGATTGTATTGTGATTTCGACAATATTCATATTTCGTCAATTTGATTGTGTTGTTTTTATTATTATTTTATTATTTGTCACAAATTGTATGGTGATTTGATAAAAAAAAAGAAAAAAAAGTATGTTGTTTTATCATAAATAGGTATGTTGTGTTATCAGAAATAGGTATGTTGTGTTATCAGAAATAGATATATTGTGTTATCAGAAATAGGTATGTTGTGTTATCAGAAATAAGTATGTTGTGTTATCAGAAATAAGTATGTTGTGTTATCAGAAATAGGTATGTTGTGTTATCAGAAATAGGTATGTTGTGTTATCAGAAATAAGTATGTTGTGTTATCAGAAATAAGTATGTTGTGTTATCAGAAATAAGTATGTTGTGTTATCAGAAATAGGTATGTTGTGTTATCAGAAATAGGTATGTTGTGTTATCAGAAATAGGTATGTTGTGTTATCAGAAATAGGTATGTTGTGTTATCAGAAATAAATATGTTGTGTTATCAGAAATAAGTATATTGTGTTATCAGAAATAGGTATGTTGTGTTATCAGAAATAGGTATGTTGTGTTATCAGAAATAGGTATGTTGTGTTATCAGAAATAGGTATGTTGTGTTATCAGAAATAACTATGTTGTGTTATCAGAAATAAGTATGTTGTGTTATCAGAAATAGGTATATTGTGTTATCAGAAATAGGTATGTTGTGTTATCAGAAATAGGTATGTTGTGTTATCAGAAACAGGTATGTTGTGTTATCAGAATTTCCAGAACAATTTCATGGACCATTAAGAGAAGATTAAAACAATCAAAGAGAATTTTAAATAATAAGACAACAATTAAAACGAACAAAACGTAAAGAAGAGTATTTACTTTTACAACATACATGATTTATCAACTGTTCCTTAAAGAGGAATACTGTAATTATAACAAACATCAATTCTTCAAATATTTCAGAATGCACATGGATTACAATTTACAGCATGATTCATTTAATTGACGCCACATTCGTTTTGTCATTTATCAAAATATCACCGTTATTTGAAAATGCTTCTTTTCAGGAAATATGCAAGGATGCCATAGTCTAGAGAAAATTCATCTTTTATTTGTTACATAACATCAATAATAATCAAATAATCAAATTTATCTTAAGAATCCTTAGACGATTCCCACGAACTTCAAGTGCAGGAAGTATAAATAAAATATAAGACATTTGTCCCCTACCACTATATTAAAATTCGTATTTAAGGCAGAGAATTGATTCTCAGAACGCTACATAAAACACGTAATCAGATCCTCCAAACTTTGTAACCATCAAATAAATATTCATCTGGGATCCGACCTTTTATTAAAAGCATTTGTTCTGAAGTTGTCTGTTGATCTGACCAGTATGATAATCTGTGTTGACATCAGCTTTGAGATAACTTGCAAAGAAAATATGTTGACAATTATTTCCATTATTTGAACACGTTTACTCTTTCCATGCTGAATGTCACGCCTGTATATACAAGTGAAAAGACACCAAAGAAACGAAATAATGCGGGGTATCAACACTAAAATTAAAAAAATATTTCCTTTGAATTTTTGCAATTAGTTCATTTCAAAATGTTTATCGTACTTAAATCTTTCATCTGCCTATACATACTAACAGTGAAAGGTTATGCTTTACATGGTTGCAAGGAGATACAAATACCATAGACAAAGGGGAATAGCACCATAAAATCAGACGTGTACTTGCAGGGTCTTATAATAATTCCTTTCTGATGTGTGTAACTACAAAAAAAAACACAATGTGTGATACATATATGATATGCCTTTAATATTCTGTCAGTATTGCATTGTCTCTCCTTTGTTCGATTTACGGATTCTAATTATATCGTAAGCTGAAATCCAACATAGCAAGCAAAGCATTTAAAACAGGGCATAATAGAAAAGGACAAGTTTATTTTAATAACTCTCAGTTTTTGTTTTATTCTGTGGAGCCGCGATCGTTGAAATTATGTTCAAAATGCGGTTTTAAGCATGGGATTATAAAGCCATAATGCATATTACAATTTGATATATTGTTTGTTTTCATCAATAATACAAAATATCACAAATGTATACATCAACATTTAAATGTTGTGTTCCTCCTAGACCAGTCTGATATGTCAGTGTCTTTATTCATTGACCACACTACAGTGTTATTTATTAATGACCATTCATACTCTATTGAACCTATCGTTTAGTCGTGTTAGAGATGACCATTCATACTCTATTGAACCTACCGTTTAGTCGTGTTAGAGAAATTCCTTCGTATTGTTTAATACACATTATTTTTACCTTTTTTTTTATTATAGATAAAAAATTAATTATTATTTGTTTTTGTTTTAAATTATAAGCAAACAATGCTCTGTGGAAGATGTCAAGGCTTACGTTCCTTTTTAATGATAGTATCGATACTTTATTGAGTAGTAACTCATGGTCCACTAATAACATTAGACATAATTTCTCCCAAAGAACGCAATCAAGGGCCATTAATCGACTAAATCCTCATATGATACGCGGCCTTGTGGCTTATTTGATTTATGAGTTAAACCTGAAAAACAATACACGACCTCCGTTCATTAACCAGTACGGTCACAGCATTGTATATGTCTTTCATGATCAACATATTTGTTTTTTAATTGTTCTCATTGCTTGATGTGGTTTGATTGTTAGTAATATAATACAATGAAGTGAAATAGTGCATCCAAACCAATATTAGTAATAGAAATCACGAATATTTACATGGGATTAAACGTCTGACATGTATGACTTTGACGCTTCACATATTTACCTGGGATTGAACCGTTGACATGTTTGAATGTGATGATTGACATATTTATATGGGATTTGATGTCTCACATATATGAACTAAAATGATTGAAATATTTATCTCGGATTATACAATGTTTTGTTGAAAATGTCGTTACTGGGTAAAACATAACTATGTTTCGCATGTGAATGTATTGAGAGGTTATGATAACAGTTGTCTACATAAATCTACGTTACTATTAGTTATTTTATTATTTAAATGTTCGTTTGTTTTCCCCCATCAATATCATACTGATATTATGTAAGGATGATCAATAATCTTACTAAACAACTAAGATGTCGTCAATGTTCTCATATCTTTATTATACAGTTTACTCCATATTCTATGTTATTGTCAAATAAATTTTAACATTGACTTCACCAGATGTAATTTAACCCAATGAACGTTCATAATGGTCCTGTTAAAGTGAAGTGAAACACGACCTATAATAGGACCACCATCTTGTTCATAATAAAACGTTTATTTCATATTCTGTACCATGATAGAAGAAACAATGTCACGTCACTTGGCATAAAACATAAAAATCAAAATGACAAAATGTATTTTCTTTTACAAACGATTGATATTTTACATGCAATTTCTCTATTATTAAATTATTAAATTACAAGATGAACTTATTAATAAATTACAATATGGTAGTAAAACTACACGTTTAACTTCATAGTTTGTTTTATAGCTAGATAATATATCGTGATAAATTCCCACAATTTTAACATATGAAACAATTATTGTCTGTGTAGTTTCCTTTTATCTTACATAATTTATTATTTTGTAGTGGAATAGATACTACAATCTGTGCACTGTAATAGGTATTGTATCGTCCTGTCAGCTGAACAACTGATAAAGGTTAATAAGAAACTGAAGAAAACAAGGCTAACAGCTAACATTACACTCATTGCAGTGGACTAGAAATACTTGATTTGTACACTACCTCGGATAGAAATGTTATTATCAACTAAAGCAAAGAGAACTAAAATCTACCAGAATACAAAGAGATAACTACAGTCATTAACTACAGCTGATTTGACTACACCCGTCAATGTTAGCAGATACCACCACCCTAATCTACTATCACATATATACTACAGATAAAACTACAATCATAAACTACACCAGATAGCAGCATAATCAAACATGGGCACTGGATTATCATGCAAAATAAACAGGTAGCACTTAAATGACAAGTAGAACGGTACTAAACCTCGTTGTATCCAAGTCGAAGAAACTGAAGAAGACACATTGTTACTTCCAGATACGAAAACGTGACAAATGCGACTTACTGTTAAGACATAATTTAGCATTTTACATGTTCATGAATATTATTAGCATTAATATTATATAACGCATTATCTATTTTACAGCCTTTAAAATTCTCCACTTCATAGTGAACTTTCCTGTTATATGTAACTGCATCCCTTGCATTTGAAGTACATATATCTCAATTGATACAGTATTCCAGGGGCTTATGTTTTCTATAAAGGTGTCATTAATATATGATATATGTTAACATGGAAGCTACTTAACCAACGGTTCCTAGATGTAAACTTGTCATCATTTCACAAAGTTTTACGGTCACCATCAGGACTTGGTTGACGCTACGTAATATCTATGTCATACATAACCACGCACATATTTCGCTTGTCGTAGTCACAACCCCACCCTTATTTCCTTGTCATTCATTTATCACCGAATATTTTAACATGAGTATTACCAGTGCAGGACCTGTTGACCCTTACGAGACACATTATGATCACCCCTATGCGTAAATATTTTAACATGAGTATTACCAGCGCATGACCTGTTGACCCTTACGAGACACATTATGATCACCCCAATACGTAGTTGTGTTCGTGTTGCTGGATCTTTGCATTTTTCTGTGTAGTATTTTGTTTCTTTCTATGATGACTATTGTATTGTTGGGCTTTCGAATAACGGCTTCTGATCCCTTTTTCTGATATCTTTAAACTTAATCCGTTATTTTTTCAACAAAGCTCACTTTATATGACTATTCTTTTTTTTCTACCATGATCTTCCAATGAAGTACACTTTTCTGGAGTGAATGTTGTATGTCCGTTCGGAGTAGCATTTCACGACTCTATGTACTATCGTCAGTATTTGTGAGAATTAAAACAATCCGTTTGCATAGCCATTACTGTGCTTTTTCAACTACATATACCATGTTTTTCTGTCAATAACACAATTTAGAGCAAATCGAAGATGCAAGCAAGAGTGGACAATCCAGAGACACATGCAACATTGAATGCAAGACGCATAAGAAAGACAAATAAAACAAAACACAGAAAACTAAACACGGTGAGCAGCACGGACCTCATGCTGTTGACGTTAAACAACTGTCGATCAATCAAATGTGATATGACTTCTGAGTTTTATTGATTGTTTTTCTTTGTAATCGTTTGTCTTTTCAGACTTCTTCTATGATCTGGCATGGTTGCTATCTTATTTTTATTTATTTCCGATCTTTGTATAATTACCAGAAACATAATATAGCACAAAGAGTATTCTATACAACTGTGATATGTAAATCTAATTTCTATATTTGTCTAGACAAGGCTAAGCACAGCTTTCTGTCATTTTAATATTCAAGAGGAAGGAACCATATCATCAATTTCTGTTGGTTTATTAGAAACTACATGCCAGGTACATTATAATCAATTAAAATCCAGAAGTTCCGTTTGCCCTACATTACGCTGTACCGTAATGTCGACCAATCACTGACAAATTGTATTTCATTAAAAAAAGACTGCTGTCACATACGCATCCGAAGTTTGTATTAGATTTGTAACTACCGGTACATTCCACTGGAGGTACAAGAGGTTCCAACAGGAAAACCACTCGAAGCCATCGGCTGTCGGCAATCCTCGTTATGCAAATGAAGAATTAAATTAAGAGATTTCAAGATATATTCATTATAGACATTAATATAATGAAACACAAAAAATCCCACGCTGTCAGAAAAGTTCCTAATTGCAATAGGAAAATCGTAGGAAGAGGCAAATTACAAACACACAAATAAATGATCGCTTACTTTCCTGGCTTTGTACAGACGCGTCAATTAAAATGTGGCGGGAAAACAATATAGACGGAGTAACTCGAGTAAACATAATGTGTACGAGTGGAACAACATATCCTGCTGCAGAAAGTTTAAACAGCGATGGTAATCAATTCACCAATATCAACAAAACAAACTCTCACCTTCACTGAACTCACTGAACATAAAAAAAAGACAACGACATGTGACGTTGGAAATTCAGGTCCTGGATTGGAACTGGTTCAAAAATGTAGTGGAGTTTCCGGTTATGGGATCCCAATCATCCCCTCTTGATTTCCAAAGGCAATCAATATATAAATAAACGTTAACTAAAAACCTACACATGTACATGTGTACATTTATACAGAAGAATCTCTCAATCATCTTGATATTGTTTGTATTTGGTGTAAGTGACTATGGGTTTATGCAAGGATAGATACCAGTACCGATAAACGAAGACGCAACAGCGAAAAAAACGAAAATCCGTAAGATGACGTTTGATCCCTGTGATTATTGTTAACAAATACAGTACTTAGTGTATAATATGTGTTTTAACATTCATAAACTCTACACTAGTGGTGATATCGGAGACTTGAGTTGAGACAAGGACTGTTACAAAATAAAACATGTATAACAATTACATATAATATTACACTACGAATATCGAAAGACTCATTCAAGTTCTTCCATATCATATATATATATATATATTATATGTTATTACATAAGGTTCTATTTTACTGTTTTTCTATTGGCCAGAAGCAATACACGTGACATTCCATTTTCTAACATATTGATTAGCAAAAAGCAATTTCTGTGCAATAAATAATCATATTACAATCTCGTGTAAAATCAATGAATGAAATTACGTGGCACGAGAGTGCAATATGGTTTTTTATTGCACAGAAATTGCTTTTTGCAAATCAATGTTAGAAAATTTCATAAAATTTGAAAATTTTCAAAAAATGTCAAAATTATAAAATTAAAAAAAAAAATTAAAGTTCAAATTTTTTTTTTTAAATTAAAAATGTTCATAAAATTTCAAAACTTTCAAAAAATTCATAAGATTTCAAAAAATTCAAAATGATAAAATTTTCAAAAGTTCCAAAAATTTCAAAGTTTTCATAAAATTTCAAAATTAGAGTAAAATAGAGCCGTATGTAATAAAGCAATTACTACACTTGAACTTGATCAATATGAGGTTTTATGGAGCAGAGTATAACAATATTGAACTCGGCTTCGCCTCGTTCAATATTGTTATACTCTGCTCCATAAAACCCCATATTGATCTCGTTCAAGTGCAGTAATTGTATATTATTCAACTATCAGACAGGGTATTTAATGTGGCATTCCCGGCTTAGGATCTATATTCCCTGAAGCGCAGCCGAAGGGACTATATATCATAAGCCGGGAATGTCACATTATATACCCTGTCTGATAGCTGAATAACAGATATATTGCGGATTTAACCTTTTTTTTTTTTTAAATACAGAATCCAACTTTGTGTCTTTTTTTTCATTTTTCATATTTCTACAGGTCCCTTTCCGTACCTCTGACATTCTTTCTTCAATGACGTCAAAATATGTGTGACGTCATATTTCATGTATGGGGTGTCTCATGAAGGAAAATCCTGTTCTAAATTTCTAAATCAATACAATTTCATATGTAGTTCGGAGTTCGGTAATTTTGTTATTACCCTTATGTAGTAAATTTTATAAACTTTATAAATATAACATTAATATAGCACATAACAAAGCAATCGTTTTTGGGAGACTGAAATATATACCCCGTCTGTTTTCTGAATATATGCTGACATTCATGGTTGAAGATCCAATGAAAATTTGTGTAGCAAACTAAATCCGTAATATTATATGTTATTCAGCTATCAAACAGGGTATATAATGTGACATTCCCGGCTTATGATGTATATTCCCTGAGGCGCAGCCGAAGGGAATATACATCATAAGCCGGGAATGTCACATTATATACCCTGTCTGATAACTGAATAACAGATATATTACGGATTTAACCTTTATTTTAAATACAACATCCAACTGTATTAAATAAATTTGCCTCTTTTATTTTCATTTTTCGTAACTCTAGATGTCCGTTTCCGTACCTTTGACGTCATTCTTCAATGACGTCAAAATAGGTGTCACGTCATATTTCATGTATAGGGTGTCTCATGAAGGAAAATACTGTACTAAATTTCTAAATCAATACAGTTTCATATGTAGTAAATTTTATAAACTTTATAAATATAACATTAATATATCACATAACAAAACAACGGGTTTGCGAAACAGTTTGAATAATTTAAATGTTAACTACATGTAAATAAATCCTTGGTGTGGCCCCATGACGCCGAAAGTTTTCAAGGCTCAACGTTTTGTTTATTTGCTATGGTACAGCCGTGGAAGATAGGAGTTTGCTGAATCGATCAGGTATTTGTGACGGAATTAACCGTTGTAATATTATTTTGTTCATGCAGCCGTTTTGAGTATAAAAACAGCATTTAATTTGGTAAAAATACATTTATTATTCCGTATTATACCATTGATTCAGTGAAGCGTAATGTTTTGTCGTCCATGTTTTAATCTTTTTTGGGGACTGAAATATATACCCCGTCTGTTTTCCGAATATATGCTGACATTCAGGGCTGAAGAACCAATGAACATATGTGTAACAAACTAAATTCGTAATATATATATATATATGATGTTCCCCTATGATAATAAATACCATTCTTTTTCTTTAATGAACTATCTGTTTGATACTTAGCTAATTTGAACAGATAATAAAACGTTTCATATAGATAAATGTACTTAATATTGAACTTACCTTATCAATTATGGGCTATCACTACATCTGTAAGGACGGTAAAAGTCACAGAGTAAAAAGTTATTTCTTCATAACATTATTCCATAGTTGACATTCCACTCTGTAAAAATCAATTCTCTAGTTAAATCTTAGTTATAAGCTCAAACACTGAACAAATTTGATTAGACCTGTTTTTATTTTTAATTCCAATAATTTAATTATGTTTGCCTCATGAAACAGAAGCGTAAACTAAACTGGATTAAATTCTGTTCATCCTTCCATACATTTTATTCACGTTGATGACGAGTTAGACCATATTTATCAGATCTAGAATGGTGTGAAATTAATAGAAACGTTTTGCTTTTTTATTTTCTTGATTTTGTCTTGTTCATTTGAATTGTGATTTTTCTCTGATCATTTAAATTGCTACTACATATCAAAGAAAGGTTAGAGAAAACCGAAAGAGCAATCGAGAATAGACAATTCAGAGCCACAATGCAACACTGAGCACAAGATACAAAACTAAGACATAGCATACGTAAATGGGAAGAGATCCTTTGATTCTTAAGAAATTGATGTTTCGGAACAGCCAACTAGTTCGTGATGACGACCAAAGAATTTTTGTAACGATGCCTTCAACCTACGGACATCATAGCCTTGCCCGAGTACCTTTTGCGTCAGCAGCTGACCTCTGTCCAGAACAACACACTACTGGGAACAAAGACATTTTCAAAATGTAAACTCCATACACGTGTACTGCTGGAATATTTGTACTTATTATTTGGGTATTCTGTATGCATAATACCAGTCTTAAAGACATATCTTATGACTTTGGTATTATGTATACAGATTACCAGACGGTAATACTATATCCAATGACTTTGGTAATTATGTATACAGATTACCAGTCTGTAATACCATATCTTATGACTTTGGTATTATGTATACAGATTACCAGTCTGTATTACCATATCTTATGACTTTGGTATTATGCATACAGATTACCAGACGGTAATACCATATCTTATGACTTTGGTAATTATGCATACATATTACCAGAGAGTAATACCATATCTTATGAGCTTGGTATTATGTATACAGATTATCAGTCTGTAATACCACATCTTATGACTTTGGTATTATGTATACAGATTAACAGGCGGTAATACTATATCTTATGACTTTGGTATTATGTATACAGATTACCAGACGGTAATACCATATCTTATGACTTTGGTAATTATGCATACAGATTACCAGACGGTAATACCACATCTTATGACTTTGGTAATTATGCATACAGATTACCAGACGGTAATACCACATCTTATGACTTTGGTAATTATGCATACAGATTACCAGTCTGTAATATCATATCTTATGACTTTGATATTATGTATACAGATTACCAGTCTGTAATACCATATCTTATGACTTTGGTAATTATGCATACAGATTACCAGACGGTAATGCCATATCTTATGACTTTGGTATTATGTATGCAGATTACCAGACGGTAATACCATATCTTATGACTTTGGTATTATGTATACAGATTACCAGTCTGTAATACCATATTTTATGATTTTGATATTATGTATACAGATTACCAGACGGTAATACCATATCTTATGACTTTGGTAATTATGTATACAGATTACCAGACGGTAATACCATATTTTATGACTTTGGTATTATGTATACAGATTACCAGTCTGTAATACCATATCTTATGACTTTGGTATTATGTATACAGATTACCAGTCTGTATTACCATATCTTATGACTTTGGTATTATGCATACAGATTACCAGACGGTAATACCATATCTTATGACTTTGGTAATTATGCATACATATTACCAGACAGTAATACCATATCTTATGACCTTGGTATTATGCATACAGATTATCAGTCTGTAATACCACATCTTATGACTTTGGTATTATGTATACAGATTACCAGGCGGTAATACTATATCTTATGACTTTGGTATTATGTATACAGATTATCAGACGGTAATACCATATCTTATGACTTTGGTAATTATGCATACAGATTACCAGACGGTAATACCACATCTTATGACTTTGGTAATTATGCATACAGATTACCAGACGGTAATACCATATCCAATGACTTTGGTAATTATTCATACAGATTACCAGTCTGTAATATCATATCTTATGACTTTGGTATTATGCATACAGATCACCAGATGTTAATTCCATATCTTATGACTTTGGTATTATGCATACAGATTTCCAGACGGTAATACCATATCTTATGACTTTGGTATTATGCATACAGATTACCAGTCTGTAATACCCTATCTTATGACTTTGGTATTATGTATACAGATTACCAGTCTGTAATGCCATATCTTATGACTTTGATATTATGTATGCAGATTACCAGTCTGTAATACCATATCTTATGACTTTGGTATTATGCATACAGATTACCAGACGGTAATGCCATATCGTATGACTTTGGTATTATGTATGCAGATTACCAGACGGTAATACCATATCTTATGACTTTGGTATTATGTATACAGATTACCAGTCTGTAATACCATATTTTATGACTTTGATATTATGTATACAGATTACCAGACGGTAATACCATATCTTATGACTTTGGTAATTATGTATACAGATTACCAGACGGTAATACCATATTTTATGACTTTGGTATTATGTATACAGATTACCAGACGGTAATACCATATCTTATGACTTTGGTAATTCTGAATACAGATTGCCAGTCTGTAAGACAATGTCTTATGTCTTGGTAATTCTGTATACAGATTACCAGACGATAATACCATATCTTATGACTTTGGTAATTATGTATACAGATTACCAGACGGAAATACCATATCTGTAAGACAATGTTTTATGTCTTGATAATTCTGTATACAGTTTGCCAGTCTGTAAGACAATGTCTTATGACTTGGTAATTCTGTATGCAGATTGCCAGTCTGTAAGACAATGTCTTATGTCTTGGTAATTCTGTATACAGATTACTAGTCTGTAAGACACATCTTATAACTTGGGTATTATATTTTCAGATTGCCAGCCTGCAAGACCATGTCTTATAACTTGGGAATTGTGCATACATATTAAGACTATCAATAAAGTAATCTCACTTGGGTAGAATTCTTACATTTACTATCTAGAAAGAAGTGAAGAGACATCTGCTGGTTGAAGAGAAAAATGGAAGCATTTTGGCGTGTAAACTGCGAAACGGAAGTGTCATATATATTATGAGCATTGCCCAACTCGTTTGTTACAGTTCGATAATATAACAGAGAATTCTTCATTATTACTTCATCAATATAAAGTACTCCGTACTTATCGCATGTCAAATGTGGATTGTATAAATGTTATGGTGCATTAATTTTAGCTTGGTTGTTTTCAATTCTTTCATGTCAATATTAAAAGAAGCCAGAATACCGGTTACGGCAGCACCGTATATTGTATGATTTTTTGCAGTAAGCGTTATCATTCAAATCTGTTGTGACTGTTTATTACGTTTTGACCAATGGACTTAAAACATCATGGGTTCTATTAAAACATCCAACTGTAATGACTCAATTGTACCACTCTAAATACTTTGAATATAACAGTAAACACCCTTTACTGAATCCATGCAACTAAGCCAATTATTGTGCAAAGACAAAAAGTTAACTGAAGAACAGTTAAAATAGTTGATGTATAACGCAAATTAAATTATCATTATTTGTTGTGGCCTTTTTCAGTTGGATTTTTTCTCTTTCTACGATTTGTTGATAGGATTTTGGAACTGTTCCAACAATATGGTATTTTTGTTTTTGTTTTTCATATTAAGATAATAATGTTGTTTTGATACTTCGGCTGCTGGTCTTTCCATCGTAAACAACACCAATAAGAAGATACGAAGAGTACACATTATAGTAAATCACGTGTCTGATTGTCTTAGATCTGATGGTCAATACCATGGTGATGGACATTTTTCACCGACGTGAACATGATCAATGTCTCCTCATTAATGTGTTTTATTTATAGAACTAATATCATCCTTTCAGCATATTGTATTTAATTCTATTCAATTACGATTTTACTATAAGGCCTTTTTGTATTATTTGTTCAGGAAAGATTCAACCGACTACGTCGTAAACGTTGATGGATATTCCGTTCTATAACCTAAAGCTATAAACGCAATGATATCTCTGACAAATGGAGCGGACAGATGACTTTTTGTCTGCTACCAGTTGACATCATACAGTTATTGACAGATCTTGGGACGAAAGCTTTCAGTTCAAATAACTGATCTATTTCTTATAGATTTTTAAAAGATTTGCTTTCAGTTCATTAAAGATAAACTTTCTTGTGACGTTTCATTGCTTAACGACTATTTTAATCTGTCCATAATGACTACCAATTCAATATAAGGCAATCATCTATAGTATATAGAACTTTAACTTTTAATAAACCAATTCAGAACACAGCTGAAACAATAATTGACTACATAAATGATCAAACATATCCACTAATGTCATTTGTAAAGTTACACTACCATAGATGGCAAATGATATGATTTTTTCTTTCAATGTCGTTTTATTCATCAAACACCATGTACGAATTAGTGAAGTAAATACAGATCTAACTCATTAGACATAACCCATAAGCTACAGAGTAAACACAGTTAATTACTAGCCTTTGATGAAGAGTTAACGTTATTAGATTCTAACCATGTGGTACAGACCAAACGTCCTTAGTTGAAAACTTTGGTACAGGTATAACGTCATCGGATACAAACTTTGATACAGGTCTAACGTCATCAGATACAAACTTTGGTACAGGTCTAACGTCATCGGATACAAACTTTGTTGTAGGTCTAACGTCATCGGATACAAACTTTGGTACAGGTCTAACATCATCGGATACACACTTCGGTACAGGTCTAACGTCATCGGATACAAACTTTGATACAGGTCTAACGTCATCGGATACAAGCTTTGGTACAGGTCTAACGTCATCGGATGCAAACTTTGCTACAGGTCTAACGTCATCGGATGCAAACTTTGGTACAGGTCTAACGTCATCGGATACAAACTTTGTTGTAGGTCTAACGTCATCGGATACAAACTTTGCTATAGGTCTATCGTCATCGGATACAAACTTTGGTACAGGTCTAACGTCATCGGATACAAACTTTGTTACAGGTCTAACGTCATCGGATGCAAACTTTGGTACAGGTCTAACGTCATCGGATACAAACTTTGTTACAGATCTAACGTCATCGGATACAAACTTTGGTACAGGTCTAACGTCATCGGATACAAACTTTGTTACAGGTCAAACGTCATCGGATACAAACTTTGGTACAGGTCTAACGTCATTGGATGCAAACTTTGGTACAGGTCTAATGTCATCGGATACAAACTTTGTTACAGGTCTAACGTCATCGGATACAAACTTTGTTATATGCCTAACGTCATCGGATACAAACTTTGGTACAGGTATAACGTCATCGGATGCAAACTTAGCTACAGGTCTAACGTCATCGGATACAAACTTTGGTACAGGTCTAACGTCATCGGATGCAAACTTTGGTACAGGTCTAGCGTCATTGGATACAAACTTTGCTACAGGTCTAACGTCATCGGATACAAACTTTGTTACATGTCTAACGTCATCGGATACAAACTTTGGTACAGGTCTAACGTCATCGGATACAAACTTTGTTATAGGTCTAACGTCATCGGATACAAACTTTGTTACAGGTCTAACGTCATCGGATACAAACTTTGGTACAGGTCTAACGTCATCGGATACAAACTTTGTTACAGGTCTAACGTCATCGGATACAAACTTTGGTACAGGTCTAACGTCATCGGATATAAACTTTGGTACAGGTCTTACGTCATCGGATGCAAACTTTGGTACAGGTCAAACGACATCGGATACAAACTTTGTTACAGGTTTAACGTCATCGGATGCAAACTTTGGTACAGGTCTAACGTCATCGGATACAAACTTTGTTGTAGGTCTAACGTCATCGGATACAAACTTTGCTATTGGTCTAACGTCATCGGATACAAACTTTGTTACAGGTCTAACATCATCGGATACAAACTTTGTTACAGGTCTAACGTCATCGGATACAAACTTTGCTACAGGTCTAACGTCATCGGATACAAACTTTGTTACAGGTCTAACGTCATCAGATGCAAACTTTGGTACATATCTAACGTCATCGGATGCAAACTTTGGCACAGGTCTAACGTCATCGGATACAAACTTTGGTACAGGTCTAACGTCATCGGATACAAGCTTTGTTACAGGTCTAACGTCATCGGATACAAACTTTGCTATAGGTCTAACGTCATCGGATACAAACTTTGTTACAGGTCTAACGTCATCGGATGCAAACTTTGGTACAGATCTAACGTCATCGGATACAAACTTTGGTACAGGTCAAACGTCATCGGATAGATACTTTGCTACAGGTCTAACGCCATCGGATACAAACTTTGTTACAGGTCTAACGTCATCGGATACAAGCTTTGGTACAGGTCTAACGTCATCGGATACAAACTTTGGTACAGGTATAACGTCATCGGATGCAAACTTTGGTACAGGTCTAACGACATCGGATACAAACTTTGGTACAGGTTAAACGTCATCGGATACAAACTTTGTTATAGGTCTAACGTATCGGATACAAACCGTCATCGGATACAAACCGTCATCGGATACAAACTTTGTTACAGGTCTAACGTCATCGGATGCAAACTTTGTTATAGGTCTAACGTCATCGGATACAAACTTTGTTACAGGTCTAACGTCATCGTATACAAACCGTCATTGGATACAAACATTGTTACAGGTCTAACGTCATTGAATGCAAACTTTGTTACAGGTCTAACGTCATCGCATACAATCTTTGGTACAGGTCTAACGTCATCGGATACAAACTTTGGTACATATCTAACGCCATTGGATACTAGCTATGTGATACATAGCTAATGTCATTGATTGCAAGCCATGTGGTACAGTGATGACATCATACATTACGAGCAATGTGATACAGAAGTAACGTCATAGGTTACTAGCCATGTGATACAGAGCTAACGCCATAAGCTACAAATCATGTAATACATGGCTAGCATCATTGGTTTTAAACCATGTCACATAGTGTTGACGTCATAAGGTACAAGCCATATAATACAGAGCAAATGTCATTAGATAGTAAGTATGCGATATAGAGGTAACGTCACTAGTTACTAAGCATGTTATACAGAGCTGACGTCATAAGCTACAGAGGAAAGACATATAGGGTTTAACATCGGGAGAGGTACAAGATAGCAAAAACTGAGACACCCAAGGATAAGATTTAAATAGTATCTGATGATGCTTGACGAATCAGACAGAATTTAAATCTTACCCGCGTTTGTCTCAGATTTTACGATATTTCACCTTTCACGGTATTTGACTCTTTTTCTCACATCTTTCTACCGTGTCAATCTTTGTTTCCTTTTTGCATACTTTTAAATAACAAAAATACCTCCCTTTGACCAATCTAGAGGAAAAGCAGTCCCGAATAATGCGAAATGTGGGTCAAATAAATTTGTGCGCGCATTTATCAGTGTTGTAGTAGCATTTAAGGATACGGTCTATAAATTATATTTTGAGATACATTTAAACAACTGTCAAGACACGGATGTATATCGATAAATCGGCAATTTACTTCAGCAATGGAAAACAATTTTGATGGAAAACGCTCGTGTAGCTTGCCTTACACAGGAGACTTTATCCAAGGCGTTAGACAATACAATGGCCTAAAGAAAAAGTACAAAAGGACAAATAATTATCTACAGAAAACTACACAAAAAACTAAACATTGAACAACATGAACCCAACTAAAAATTGGGTCTGCTCCGAAAGGGTAAACAGTTCTTGCTCCCCTATGGCACCCGGCGTGTTACTCAAGTTAAGAATCTCCCAATAAGTGATATAGTGTGATTTATCATATGTTACCGTTGGTCTGTATACTGTTATTTACTGTATGGTACAGATAAAGTGTGATCTGTAAATTACAATTTACAGCATTGCACTGTTAACTTATATACTATATTATACTAGTCAAAATAAGAAACGTTACATCAGTTTTTCATATTTTTTGTTCAGCAGGTGCTCCATACATATGTTTTTAATTAATTAATATAAAAATTAGGTTATTAGCCTATCGATTCCGGCATTGTTATTTTTTTACAGAATGGCGTTACGTCAGTTTCGGGAATTCACGTTTTTCATCATTTCGATAATTTTAAAGTATGCAGGTGCGCTCGATTAGAATTAAAGGTCATAAACTGTATTGTTTGCAATTGTAAACAAAAGGCCACTTCAACAAACAATTTTTCTACACGTAAGTCTATGCCCCGCTTACTCTAAAATGAAAGGGAACGTGCCGTTGGGATGTTTCAAGCCGGAATGACACAAACAGAGATAGCAAACCGTTTTAATTGCTCAAGATTGACAATTTACAGATTGCTCGTTCGTGTAAGAGCAACCGGCACAACATCTGATCGTCAACGTAGTGGTAGACCACGAGAAACGACGTTACGTCAAGATAGACACATCACACTAATCCACTTACGTAATCGCTTTGCTACTGCTGTGGACACAGCAAGGCGAACTCCTGGTATACGTAACAACATAATTTCTGACCAAACAGTTCGTAATCGGTTGCGTCAGTCTGGTCTCCGTTCACGTCGCCCTCTCAAAGGTATGGAGTTAAAACGTCGACACAGGATTGCTAGGCTTCAATGGGCACGTGCACGTCTTCGGTGGAGGCGAAACACTTGGCAGAACATTATGTTTTCTGATGAATCCAAGCTTAATTTGAAACTTAGCGACGGAAGAGTGCGTATTTATCGTCGTCGTAGGGAACGTTTCGCTGATGGTTGTGTAAAGGAAACTGACCGATTTGGAGGCGGTGGTGTAATGGTATGGGGTGGAATTAGTCATGTTGGAAAGACTAACCTTAAATAGTGGTTGGAAACTTAAATGGCATTCGTTATCGTGACGAAATCGTGGCTCCAATTGTACTCCCGTTTATTCGAACACATCACTTCAATCATGTTTTTCAGCAAGATAACGCTAGATGCCATATTTCACGTGTTGCCATGAATTTCCTTAATGATAACCACATTCGCACTCTACCTTGGCCGGCATTATCACCAGACTTAAATCCCATCGAACATTTGTGGGATGAGCTTGGAAGATGCGTCCGTAGACGAGTTAATCCTCCTTAATCTATTGATCAGCTTCAAAGGACACTCATAGATGCGTGGAACAATATTCCACAAGCATTTGTCATGCGTCTGATAGGATCTATGTGCCGTATGTGTCTAGCTGTCATCAATGCTAGGAGAGGACACACACTCTATTAAACTGTTATTTACGTTTTTAGGGTGTTCCGTTTTGTTGCGCTCCCTTACAGTTAAAGTTGAACTGAAATAAATTGTGTGCACATGTCTATGTTCATAACGACATAAAGACTTGAAAACAATAATTTATCATAAAATATTGTTTGTATTAAAAATGTTATAAAAATAGAAAGAGGTGTAACGTTTCTTTTTTTGACTAGTATATATATGTTTTTATCGAAATTTACAATTTCTAAATCATGTAATCAGACCTTAGTCAATTGTGTATGACATTTGTTGTTCTTGATCCCAATCACTTTTAAATTATTTGGCTTTTAAAAATTTTGTCTTTGAGCGTACTTAATGACGATTATCCCAGAAACATATCGTACGCACTAAATATGACATCTACGTTTTTTTACAACTGTTTGGCACAGCTGATCTGCACAATGCACCTTACTATATGGCACATGTAATCTGCACAATGCACCTTACTATATGGCACAGCTGATCTGCACAATGCACCTTACTATATGGCACAGCTGATCTGCACAATACACCTTACTATATGGCACAGCTGATCTGCACAATGCACCTTACTATATGGCACAGCTGATCTGCACAATGCACCTTACTATATGGCACAGCTGATCTGCACAATGCACCTTACTATATGGCACATGTGATCTGCACAATGCACCTTACTATATGGCACAGCTGATCTGCACAATGTACCTTACTATATGGCACAGCTGATCTGCACAATGCACCTTACTATATGGCACAGCTGATCTGCACAATGCACCTTACTATATGGCACAGCTGATCTGCACAATGCACCTTACTATATGGCACAGCTGATCTGCACAATGCACCTTACTATATGGCACAGCTGATCTGCACAATGCACCTTACTATAGGGCACAGCTGATCTGCACAATGCACCCTACTATATGGCACATGTGATCTGCACAATGCACCTTACTATATGGCACAGCTGATCTGCACAATGCACCTTACTATATGGCACAGCTGATCTGCACAATGCACCTTACTATATGGCACAGCTGATCTGCACAATGCACCTTACTATAGGGCACAGCTGATCTGCACAATGCACCTTACTATATGGCACATGTGATCTGCACAATGCACCTTACTATATGGCACATGTGATCTGCACAATGCACCTTACTATATGGCACATGTGATCTGCACAATGCACCTTACTATATGGCACACTTAATAACATGTGATCTGCACAATGCACCTTACTATATGGCACACTTAATATCATGTATTCTGTAAATTACAGTATGTATATAAAACTCTACCATTCAGTAAATAAATAGTAAATATGAACTTACCATAGAGTAAATTACAGTATGTATATAAAACTCTACCATTCAGTATATAAATAGTAAATATGAACTTACCATAGAGTAAATTACAGTATGTATATAAAACTCTACCATTCAGTATATAAATAGTACATATGAACTTACCATAGAGTAAATTACAGTATGCATATTAACTGTATGATAATGTAAATTATAGTATATATTATAAAATTTACCATACATTTTAAATGTAATATACAGTAAAGTGTAAACTGTGACGTGTATTTTTGTTTTGTTTGTCTTCATCTGTGTCTTGTGTACCCAATGTTGTTAGTTTCTCTGGATTGTGCATTCGTGATTGCCTCTTCGGATTTCTCTAACGTTTACTTTATATTCAGTAAATTAAAGCTTACATTATTAAGTATATCATGCAGTAATTAACAGTGTATATTTTATTTGTACTGTACATTTGATTAACTCTTCTCGTATTAACGTATATTTCAGAATACTGGTCACTATTTTATCATGAATTATTGTGATTGAATGTCAGACATGATAGGTGTAATCATGTATATTTCAAACCATTTTTGCCTTACAGTTAAATGTAATGAAATCGTCTAATTACTCTCATTTGATTCAGATTTGTTTCGGGAATGAAACGATTTCAAAATCAATACATTCCATGAAGAATTTATATTTATCTACAAAGCTATAACATTCGGTATATTTGTGAGCTATTTTAGGACACGTTGAGAAAGGATATATGGACTGAAGATAAATTTAAGGCAGATTAAAACATTATTAACCCGTTCTTAAATTTACCACTTATACATATTATGATTTCATACAGCGTAGTCTGAATTTAAAATGTAAAACCAGATCGTTGACGGAATGCAAACGAGTCAGAGACGTAAATTGTTATTAGTGACAATGGTAATATAAAAAAAACATGGTGACCTTTTCATTTGTATTTTCTGCCTCCATTTAATCAGATATCAATTTGTCAATTCATTGTAGAATGATAAAAATGATATATTTTTTCAAATACGTATCAGCCAGCTTAAATCTGATAAAATTGGCAATTACCGCGAGACGGCGAAGGAAAATCTCTATAAACATGCATTTACGTGCCAATTACTTTTTATCAATTTCCTTCGACAAGTCATTTGCAAATGTATTCCCATAGTGAGCAAACAGTATCCAAGACGTCATATGAAAATTCAATTTCACATGCAAGTCGATTCGTTACTATAATAAATATTAATTAATTCTTGAGATAATTCAAACTTCTGTTACAAATATGACTGAACATAATCATACATTACCATTGTATAAATCGTCACGATACAAATAATCACCGTATAATTTGTCATTGGTAGTATAACACCCACGGACGAAAATATGAATTACAAAAAAGGAATTCAGACAAAATACAAACCAAAAATGGAAGAAGTTTATTCAAATATGTCGTTTTGAATAACCACAATCTCCTTTTACTGGTATTTGTGACAATTTTGAATCAATGAAGTCAATGGTTTTCTCCTTTTCTAGACAGCACTTATGAATACTAAATTGTTAACAAAAGATTATACGATCTGGCCGTCACGGCAGACCTTGTCAAAATCTGGCGTGTATCTAAGTTAACATGATGACGTTATCATGACAAATACAGAGTTTCTATACACTAGATTAAAGTTTGAAGTCATCTACTTCTGTCTACACATTATTCTGCCAAGGTTACATATACTGGTATCAACACACGAGGTGGTTGGTCCATTTTGAGTTCGGGCTAACACTGACTACTTATATCTTTTATATAGAAAAAAAGTTTCGTTGATTTTGTGAGTTGGAACTTGTGAGTAATTCATATGACACACAATGCTTGTTAGAGTTTGTGTCGTGTTTGTCTTTTGTTATATATATTCGTGCCTTTCTGGTTTATATTTTCGTATGCGGCTAGTCCCACCAATGTCTCGTGTGACATACGTATTCTGTAGAGTTTTGGACAGTATACAATGTCAAACGTCAACATAAAGCACCTTACCATATTCTCTCAATGCATTGTAAATTGTATTAATATTCCACTCTGTATACGATTTTATGCTCATTTTTTAAGTAAAGATTCAACCTTCATATCTATGTTATATATATGGTCCATTTCTTCATTTAAAAGTTGGTCCATCTTTATTATAACCATCACTATATTATGCAGAAACCGCACATCGAAGAAGGACAGACAATATAATAACCAAACAATAGTGACACAAAGAGGAAAACAAACCTGGCTATAAACCGGGAGTATGTAAATTGTCCTATTAATAGTTTTAGTTTAAGCCAACAGATATATTCATAGACTGTAATCATACATTTTATTACTGATCCCTCCTTGTATATACCACTGATGGTAGACTGTCGGGTACAAATACCGTGCTTAGTATACCCCACTTTGGGAATTATTCAAATTTAAATTATGTTCAAACTCTGATTTGGTCCATAAGGTCCATATCATGTTTTTGTCGAAAATGCAGATTTGTGTTACTTATCTTTGACATAATAATTTAAAATAAAATAAAACTATATATTCATAAAGAAAATATTACACAAAAGAATTCATACTATATCAAATAAAAGGGACAAGGGACTCGTCTTTATCTCTAGTTGTTTGTAGGAGGTCTCATGTCTTATTTACGTTATTTATGTTTGTTTGTGCATAGTGGTGTCCATCCCATTGTGTTGTGTTTTTGTTTTGTTTTTCTTCGTCTTCTGTACCCTATGTTTCCAGTTTCTCTGAAATGTACTTTTTTGATTGCCCCTTCGGTATTCTCTAATGTTTATTTATTAGACTTTAAAATGTTAATTGTTCTTAGCACAATGAATAATAGACACCATTTATATTCATTCATCTTTGTTGTTGTTATATCACCGACAGTTCTATTTACTTTAATCAATACCTCCTCAGCAGTGCCATGACCTATAATTACCTCCATCACAGTGATGCTACCGATAATGAATACCTCTGTAACAGTTTTATTGCCTAATTCGTATTTTTATGTTTAATTCTAGAGACTGACATATTTGTTGTTGTATTTGGTATGAAGGTTTTTAGTGTTACTCGATCTTTAGTTTTATGTGTATGTTTTGTAGATCGTTGTTTATTTTTAGTGTGGTTCGTGTTACTCGATCTTTAGTTTTATATGTATGTTTTGTAGATCGTTGTTTGTTCTTTTGTACTTTTTCTTTTGGCCATTGTCTTGTCTGTTCTTTTGGCCATTGTGTTGTCTGTTCTTCTTCGAATTTACAGGTTTGGATTACCCCTTCGGTACAAGTTCAATACATCGGCAACCGAAAAAGAGAAAATTGTCATAATCGAAAAGCACCGTACATTTATCCATCCTAAGGCCATATAATAATTTCGTGAAATTGTGACCAGGCAAACTTCAGCTATAGTAGGCCTTGTGGACGGATGAACTACAGTGTACCTTAATGCGTCCCGTATTCGACGCACACATATAAAGCGAAATAAATCATTTTTTCTGGTTAATGGAATCGGTGAAATCTATTACATTGTGATTTGGCATGGTGAAATCAAACATTATAAATTTCCTGCCGCATTGGAGTTGCCATATTAATGTAAGTGACGTCATTCCTTCTTCTTTCCCAGTTTCATCCAGTATTAGCTATCAACACATCAAATATTCTCAATTGGTCAACAAAATTAACTTTTGCCCGAATTTTTATGGATGAGGAATCCGACAATATGGGTTTAGTTCCTTATAAGTTCGAACCAGAATCTCCAGTTGATGGAATTAGCAGTCGTCAATGCTCAGTCACTAAAACAACAGGCACTAGAGCTGCTTGTACGACTGTATTATTACCTATTAATAAGACTGAAAGGCCTACTCTAATTTGTTACTTAAATTGTTTGAAATAAACAAATATTGTGTGCTTGGTTTCTTTTTTCTTTAGATCATTTGCGCTAACAATGCTAGCAATTAATGTATAAATTACATTTAGTTTCTTTTTTCCTTAGATCATTTGCGCTAACAATGCTAGCAATTAATGTATAAATTACATTTAGTTTCTTTTTTCTTTACATCATTTGCGCTAACAATGCTTGCAATTAATGCATAAATTACATTTAGTTTCTTTTTTCTTTAGATCATTTGCGCTAACAATGCTAGCAATTAATGTATAAATTACATTTAGTTTCTTTTTTCTTTAGATCATTTGCGCTAACAATGCTAGCAATTAATGTATAAATTACATTTAGTTTCTTTTTTCTTTAGATCATTTGCGCTAACAATGCTAGCAATTAATGTATAAATTACATTTAGTTTCTTTTTTCTTTAGATCATTTGCGCTAACAATGCTAGCAATTAATGTATAAATTACATTTAGTTTCTTTTTTCTTTAGATCATTTGCGCTAACAATGCTAGCAATTAATGTAGAAATTACATTTAGTTTCTTTTTTCTTTAGATCATTTGCGCTAACAATGCTAGCAATTAATGTATAAATTACATTTAGTTTCTTTTTTCTTTAGATCATTTGCGCTAACAATGCTAGCAATTAATGCATAAATTACATTTAGTTTCTTTTTTCTTTAGATCATTTGCGCTAACAATGCTAGCAATTAATATATAAATTACATTTAGTTTCTTTTTTCTTTAGATCATTTGCGCTAACAATGCTAGCAATTAATGTATAAATTACATTTAGTTTCTTTTTTCTTTAGATCATTTGCGCTAACAATGCTAGCAATTAATGTATAAATTACATTTAGTTTCTTTTTTCTTTAGATCATTTGCGCTAACAATGCTAGCAATTAATGTATAAATTACATTTAGTTTCTTTTTTCTTTAGATCATTTGCGCTAACAATGCTAGCAATTAATGTATAAATTACATTTAGTTTCTTTTTTCTTTAGATCATTTGCGCTAACAATGCTAGCAATTAATGTATAAATTACATTTAGTTTCTTTTTTCTTTAGATCATTTGCGCTAACAATGCTAGCAATTAATGTATAAATTACATTTAGTTTCTTTTTTCTTTAGATCATTTGCGCTAACAATGCTAGCAATTAATGTAGAAATTACATTTAGTTTCTTTTTTCTTTAGATCATTTGCGCTAACAATGCTTGCAATTAATGCATAAATTACATTTAGTTTCTCTTTTCTTTAGATCATTTACGCTAACAATGCTAGCAATTAATGTATAAATTACATTTAGTTTCTTTTTTCTTTAGATCATTTGCGCTAACAATGCTAGCAATTAATGTATAAATTACATTTAGTTTCTTTTTTCTTTAGATCATTTGCGCTAACAATGCTAGCAATTAATGTAGAAATTACATTTAGATTCTTTTTTCTTTAGATCATTTGCGCTAACAATGCTAGCAATTAATGCATAAATTACATTTAGTTTCTTTTTCCTTTAGATCATTTGCGCTAACAATGCTAGCATTAATGTATAAATTACATTTAGTTTCTTTTTTCTTTAGATCATTTGCGCTAACAATGCTTGCAATTAATGTATAAATTACATTTAGTTTCTTTTTTCTTTAGATCATTTGCGCTAACAATGCTAGCAATCAATGTATAAATTACATTTAGTTTCTTTTTTCTTTAGATCATTTGCGCTAACAATGCTAGCAATTAATGTATAAATTACATTTAGTTTCTTTTTTCCTTAGATCATTTGCGCTAACAATGCTAGCAATTAATGTATAAATTACATTTAGTTTCTTTTTTCTTTAGATCATTTGCGCTAACAATGCTAGCAATTAATGTATAAATTACATTTAGTTTCTTTTTTCTTTAGATCATTTGCGCTAACAATGCTAGCAATTAATGTATAAATTACATTTAGTTTCTTTTTGGTTTTATTGCTGTCAAAGAATTTTGTATTATTTGGCTTTCCAATATTTTGTCATTTGTAAGTTGATGAAGGTTATTCAAGAAACTCGCGTTTGTATTGCATTTATTTTCTACCATTGTTTTGTTTGTAATTTGTCTATAAATAACGTATAGTTCCTTTGAACACACACACATATATATATATAATGAATTTCTTATCTACGAAATTAGAAGAAACCATCCTGGGTACAAAGTTAAGTTTTACATATTGTATTGTGTTATAAAACTTTTGTATGACTACCTTACAATAATATAAGAATCACACCCATACATATGGCGCTTTCTTCCCTCCTCCAAACATATTATCTTCCTTGTTTACTAATGTAAAAGTTTCATTTCATTTTTGTTTTTTTGTTGTTTTTTTCAACTAAAGGAAGTATATATACACTGATATAATACAACTATATGTTAACTGTATGAATAACGTCTAGAGCCATTTTAGTAACAGAAACTCAATAACGGCAGTAAAACTGACACACGACCAATAAAAATCTCCTTATCCCATTTACATTAGCCCAATATATATGTTATTGCTTTCTATAACAGGAATGTATTAATATTGCATTAACTTTAATAACACTGGCAAATTGGATTTCAATGTTTGTTATATAAAACAAGGTTTCTTTTCTATAGCGATAAGTTTAAGCTAATGTGATCAAGTTGAAAACGTATCGATTTGTTAGATGCATGTCGGGGTATATCTAAGAATTGAAAAAAATCTCTAGAAACTTGTCTTTTATTTTACTTAGAAATTCTAATAGATTCACAGTTACTAACGAATGCATTTTAACGTTTAATACAAAAACGCACACCCTCCGAGTTAGATTACATTCTAAGAAACTTGATATTTTTACTTCACCGTTCAATGCGGATATCAGTGCGTAATTTCATAATCATTTACATGACTGAAGTTGATTCAATATTACGTTTTTTATGTTGTGAGAGGAGGGCCAGATTTAATACTTAGTTAATACCATTAATTACGATGATAAGATAAAGCTGCTATAGTCATCGTCTTTACCTTGACCATAGGTCACTACTATAAAATGGCGGTTCTATTTACATCTACGTATACACTCAATACTCCTAACTCCAGTAACAATGGCGAGTTCGATTCCGTATCGTAGATGTGCTCGATGCAACCCTACATGATAAAGTTTACCATTTTCCTGCGGCAGGTCTGTGTTTTTACCACCGTGCTCCAGATTCCTCCGCCAAAAAGGGAGACTACCACGATGTAACTAAAATATCTAACATACTAGTACATAATCTGATATCTAACATACTAGTATATAATCTGATATCTAACATACTAGTATATAATCTGAATATCTAACATACTAGTATATAATATGAATATCTAACATACTAGTATATAATCTGGTATCTAACATACTAGTATATAATCTGATATCTAACATACTAGTATATAATCTGATATCTAACATACTAGTATATAATCTGAATATCTAACATACTAGTATATAATCTGATATCTAACATACTAGTATATAATCTGATATCTAACATACTAGTATATAATCTGATATCTAACATACTAGTATATAATCTGATATGTATTTGATGAAGAGCTTCAAGTACACCGATTAAAACATTGGATGTCTTTCTTTTGACAATCATTAATGGCTTAATATTTTAGATTAACAATAAGTACATATAAGTAAGAAGTAAATATGCATTAAATTCAGAAATACATACATGTTTAATCAGCGCAAAATGTGCTGCCGCAACTGACATTGAAAAAGGACAAAAGAACAAACAACGATCTACAAAAATCGGGAGTGAACTCCGATCTTCGGAAGGGTAAGCAGTTCCTGCTCTACATATGGTACACATATTCCTTTAAAATAAAATCCAATATGGGTCAAGGTGTGATACGTTAAGGATATAATTCCTAACATTTTAATACCTAGTTTCTAATGTTCTAGTTTCCAGACATGTTACATCAGTTCTCATTTACACGTATCCTTTCTTTGTATTAAATAAATCTTTTCCAATTACTTTACATATTTGTTACTGTCTCGTTCTGGTATTGTTACACAATATCAGTAGAATGGCTGTTTCGACAATATGGTTCAATGTCGCTACTTGTATTATCATCCCCTCTTTATTTGAGAAATGTTTATTAATATATAATAACATATCTAATGCCAGGGGGATTTCTGAGGATAAATAAGTCGAAATTTAATTTCTTCCGGGAAAAGCTGACTGATGAATTTGCAGCTTAGCTTAGGCTACAATGCAATGCAATACTTCATTAATACGAATATTCATAATCAAATAATTATAAAAAAAGATAACAAATATATAGAATACGGATGGCGTACGTACATTATTATGGTTCATGCTTTCTCTAATGGATTAAAATATAAATCTCATTCATATCAATATTGTAGGGATATAACTATACTAAACACACTCAGCGGATTTCAAGAACATTTTTGTAAAATTGGATTTGAATAAAATTTAAAGCAGTTCAGTGGATATTTGGTTTTTTTTTCAAAATTAATCATAACCAGTTTCATCATGTAATGCATTCTTACTCTACAACTAAAGATTATTACTTACAATAAAGAATCTCCATCTTATAATTATGATCCTTGTTGTTAATAGTTTTAAGACAGGTCACCATGACATATTACTATGGATTATTTTACACATAATTGACCGAATATAAATTGTATTTTAGATTTATCTTCACGTTAACAAATGACATGTGTTAGAATCACAAAGTTAATAGGAAAATTAACATAAAACAAAACTAAAAACGCTGGAAATGTAAAAAGACAGAGGATCGGATTTATCAAGTCAGGAAAAGACAGGTTAGGTAAATAAAATAAAACACAAGAGAAGAAGGATTAAATGGCATGTGGAAATGTCACGCGACAAGAATGGACACGTTAAGAAGAGTTTGAAGACACCAAAGGTGTAATCAAAATCCGTAAATAAAAGAAATACAGACAATACAATGGTCAAAAGAAAAAAGACAAAAGGATAAACAACCATCTGCAAAACACAACACAGGAGTAAATGCAGGTGTTCCAGACGTGATCAAACATCGAATAGCAAAAGCAAGAACACTAGACAACCATGTGGCTTTAGAAGTAGTTTTTGTTCTTGATGAAAACCCGATATCCACAATAACTGCACTGACAAATGCTTAACAATAGAAGTGTTAAATCAGCTTTCTATTTGGTTGAAATATTAAAATTGTACCTGCTCTTGCTGCAATAAGTTGACAACTTCATTTCATTTTCTTGTCTTATTGGTATCCTTCTGATTAACACATCGTGTGGTGATGATATACTACTGACAAGAACATTCACCCAATGTATCTGCAATCAACTAAGGACTGTCTTGCATTTAGAAAATTAGAATGTTATTCAAAAGCACATATGCAGCATCCTCATCCCTGCCAGTTCAATATGATGAAACTACTTAAACACAACGAAGACACAAGTCAAATTGAGATGCTACAGTATGACCTCGTCTGAATGAAGGTGATCCGGTATGTAACCGTAGGAATGAGAGTCCAATTGAATATGACTCAGTAGGTAGCTAGATGTATGCCATTCTCAAAGAATGAAAACGAACGTGAAATCGATACCAGTATGGATGACCTGAAGATTACACTAAGCACCATGTATACTAACGCCATGGAATTTTGTTGATTCTTACATTTACAGTGATACATTTTCAATGAGAGACAATACATATTATACTTACATGTATGTGATTAATATTTTTAATGTATTTGCTAAATTGTTCGTATTGAACCTAAATATTATCACACAGTATTCGACCTAGTTCAATTGGAACTTTTTTTCCACTTTACTTATGCAATTGACTAATATACTTTTCACGTGTCATTTCAACTAATGACTAATGCAAAAATAGAACTACAAATGTATAAGATCGTAATGTCAAACTGATTTGGAATTAATTAACGAGTTTGTAATTATACAATATAATTCAGTGCTTACTAACATGTTCCAGCTTATTTCCATTATTTATATAATATGCTTTAAGGATCGTCGTGGTCGTGATCGCATGGTAATTGGATTTACACCTACCTATGCATTCAGTGCCTATCACCACTAGTGTTGTGATTTCGAATCCTGCTCAGACGAGGTGTACTTGTTACACCACTATGTGATAAAGTTTGTCAGTCACTTGCGCAGGTCGGTGGTTTTTCTCCGCGTACTCCGGTTTTCTCCACCAATAAAATTGACTGCTAAGATATAACTGAAATGTTGTTGAAAGTGGCATTAAACACCCTAACCCCTGTAATATGCTTGACATATTTGTTGTGCCTAGTAGGAACAGTCAGAATGAACCAGATATGTTTCTGATAGATTTACCAAACCACGTACGTTTAACCAGATAAAGTCTCCCACATCGTATTACATTGTAGTTAGTTATGTTTCATCACGATTATTTATGTATTTTCCTTAATATTATAAAATCAGTTACTAATATGATGAAATATCCTCCTTAAATGACCGCTACTGGTGGTTGTATCGCTGTTCTATTTAAATCAGCCAGGCAATCGGAAACAATTATATCATAATGGCCATATTCGCTATTGAGAATTCTGTCATAATTTAGAAGATAATTTTTGACGTAAAACAGAAATTCACAAGTGACAGATTATTGCACAATGATAATAGTCCTGCCAAGTTTGATTGATTTATATAGAATAAATGCCCAAGAAATATTACATTTTTGGAGATGATTATGAAAAGTTTTAATTGAAAGTGCAATTTGCGCCGTCAGTTTATTTGAAATGACGGCCATGTATAGTACTATTTTGACTGTGTTAGATATTTGGAAATTAATCTTAACAGTTGGAAATATGGTGCAATATGGATGCAATTTACGTTATGAAATTTTAATAGTAAAATTATGATAGATTTCCGTACTTAATTTCAGTAATTTTCTAATCTACCGTGGAAATAAAGTTATAAATGATTGACAACGTACGTGTCCTATAGATTAATTCTGAAATGATATCGACGAAATCAACCGGTGTCAGTTCTAACAATTTTTCCCGTTTCCAACAGAGAGAGATAACTCGCATAAGTAATTGTATCGCACTCTGTGGGATATTACTTGAGTCTGAGTAAACAAAATACTTTGACACACTATACGTATCTTCTGTCAGGGAGAATAAAAGACAAAAAGTACAAACATACACGATACCCGGTAATCTTATTTCTATCTCAGTAAAAGTTCCCAATGATAAATAAAACGATAGTTAAATATGTAGCGTGTATTTTTGTGTACTAAGAAACATTGTCAATATGTAACGTCTTAATGTAAACATTGTCAATATGTAACATCTTAATGTAAACATTGTCAATATGTAGTGTCTTAATATAAACATTGTCAATATGTAACGTCTTAATGTAAACATTGTCAATATGTAACGTCTTAATGTAAGCATTGTCAATATGTAACGTCTTAATGTAAACATTGTCAATATGTAACGTCTTAATGTAAGCATTGTCAATATGTAACGTCTTCATGTAAACATTGTCAATATGTAACGTCTTAATGTAAACATTGTCAATATGTAACGTCTTAATGTAAACATTGTCAATATGTAACGTCTTATTGTAAACATTGTCAATATGTAACGTCTTAATGTAAACATTGTCAATATGTAACGTCTTAATGTAAACATTGTCAATATGTAACGTCTTAATGTAAACATGGTCAATATGTAACATCTTAATGTAAGCATTGTCAATATGTAACGTCTTAATGTAAACATTGTCAATATGTAACGTCTTAGTGTAAACATTGTCAATATGTAACGTCTTAATGTAAACATTGTCAATATGTAACATCTTAATGTAAACATTGTCAATATGTAATGTCTTAATATAAACATTGTCAATATGTAACGTCTTAATGTAAACATTGTCAATATGTAACGTCTTAATGTAAGCATTGTCAATATGTAACGTCTTAATGTAAACATTGTCAATATGTAACGTCTTAATATAAGCATTGTCAATATGTAACGTCTTAATGTAAACATTGTCAATATGTAACGTCTTAATGTAAGCATTGTCAATATGTAACGTCTTAATGTAAACATTGTCAATATGTAACGTCTTAATGTAAACATTGTCAATATGTAACGTCTTAGTGTAAACATTGTCAATATGTAACGTCTTAATGTAAACATTGTCAATATGTAGCGTCTTAATGTAAACATCGTCAATATGTAACGTCTTAATATAAACATTGTCAATATGTAACGTCTTAATGTAAACATGGTCAATATGTAACGTCTTATTGTAAACATTGTCAATATGTAACGTCTTAATGTAAACATTGTCAATATGTAACGTCTTATTGTAAACATTGTCAATATGTAACGTCTTAATGTAAACATTGTCAATATGTAACGTCTTAATGTAAACATTATCAATATGTAACGTCTGAATGTAAACATTGTCAATATGTAACGTCTTAATGTAGTCTGTGTTACGAGATGCCATGGCTTAAACAATAAAATTCACGGCTGTTTAACGGCATTTAATCTAGGTATTCTAAGACAGATTCGGTTGTTTCAAGACTTGAATTGGATTTAAGTGAAATAGGAAAACGACATTAGATGACAAACAGACTAATACCTTGTTTACGAAAGGTTTGACAATACAAAAGGGGCAATTAGAAAATGTATTACAAATGACAGACAATGCAGTGGTCAGAAGAAAGGGGGCAAAAAGATAAACAATGGTCGATAAATTACAACACAAAAATTATATTGGCTACTTTCTGCTACTCGAAAACGTGTAAAGACAAAGCAAGTTTGAAGATACCAAACAGGCAATCACAAGCTGTAAAGAAAAACAGACATTATGTCAAAAAGAACAAGGACAACAGGACAAGCAATGACATGCAAAACACTACACAGAAAACTATGAATTGAGCAACACGAACCCCACTAACAACCGGGGTGATCTCGGAATGGTAAGCAGTGCATGCTCCACTAGTGGCACTTGTCTTGCTACCTTTGATACAAACCCTGTAATACGTCATAGATGAGGAAAGTGCCAGATTGTGATTGATCAAGCTTGATTCTATGTACGACTCAAACGAGGAATACTATTTATTAATCGTAATTTAAATATGGAGATAATTGGATATCCCACCATTAATATTTGTTGGAACTCCACAAACAAATAAATATGTCATTAATGAATGTAAGTGCATTGTTTGAAATATAACCTCCTATAAAGGAAACACACGAAACAGATTCACCTGCCTCATTTCTTGATATTTACCTTAAATTTGACACCAATGGTCAACATTCTACCAGGCTTTGTTGCAAAAAAGAACACTTCAATTTTGCCATGCTAACTTTTCCACAGCTTGATAGTAATATACCAACTGCTCCCGCGTATGGAGTTTATATTTTACAACTCGTACTCTATGTAGATATTATGTTTTTACTACGCTCGAGCTTGCAGTTTGTATTCAGACGTTATATAACGTCGCTGTATTCAGAGTACTGAAATATTAAATCAAGGATTTTTAAAGAACCGTCTCGTTTCATCTTTCAAAAAGTTTTTCTGGACATAACAACACTTTGTTGAAAAGTGTGTTGTCAGTTGCGTACAGAAGACGAAGGATGGTACTGACAATTATGTTTTTATTAAAAATTGACTTTTGTTTCACTATTATGTATTAGGATGGCCTTGTATACTATCTGATATTTAGATAATGATTGAGGCCATCGGCTTTCTTTAATATAACTAATAGTATTCATATGACAACTTCTGTTTCACGAAGATTACATATATTATGTATAATGTTCAAGATTATAGCGTTCTTTATAATAACAGTAACACTGTTCCCCAACTTATATGTGGGGGTTTAATATTTTACTCACACGTAGAAAGCACTCACATGACGCATTAAACAAAAAGTGGCGGTTTGGTGTAAAGAGTAATAAGAAAAGTTTGTAGATACCAAAAGGGTAAGAAGAAACCGTCAATCGAAGAAAGACTAACAACACAATGGTCAAAAGAAAAAAGGACAAAATGGCAAATAATGGTCGACAAATATTGCACAGAAAACTAAAGATTCAGTAACACGAGCCGAGTAAAACACCATGGATGAACTCTGGTGTTCCTGAACACTAGACAGCTCCTGTTTCACTAGTGCTGCCCATTTTTTTTCCTTCTGTCCTTTCTCTTTTGGCTATTGTGTATTATGTCCTTCGCTTTACGGATTCTGATTACCCCTTTGGTATCTTTTGGCCATTGTGTATTATGTCCTTCGCTTTACGGATTCTGACCCCTTTGGTATCTTTTGGCTATTGTGTATTCTGTCCTTTGCTTTACGGATTCTGACCCCTTTGGTATCTTTTGGCCATTGTGTATTCTGTCCTTCGCTTTACGGATTCTGACCCCTTTGGTATCTTTTGGCTATTGTGTATTCTGTCCTTCGCTTTACGGATTCTGACCCCTTTGGTATCTTTTGGCTATTGTGTATTATGTCCTTCGCTTTACGGATTCTGACCCCTTTGGTATCTTTTGGCCATTGTGTATTCTGTCCTTCGCTTTACGGATTCTGATTACCCCTTTGGTATCTTTTGGCCATTGTGTATTCTGTCCTTCGCTTTACGGATTCTGACCCCTTTGGTATCTTTTGGCCATTGTGTATTCTGTCCTTCGCTTTACGGATTCTGACCCCTTTGGTATCTTTTGGCCATTGTGTATTCTGTCCTTCGCTTTACGGATTCTGACCCCTTTGGTATCTTTTGGCCATTGTGTATTCTGTCCTTCGCTTTACGGATTCTGATTACCCCTTTGGTATCTTTTGGCCATTGTGTATTCTGTCCTTCGCTTTACGGATTCTGACCCCTTTGGTATCTTTTGGCCATTGTGTATTCTGTCCTTCGCTTTACGGATTCTGACCCCTTTGGTATCTGTTGGCCATTGTGTATTCTGTCCTTCGCTTTACGGATTCTGACCCCTTTGGTATCTTTTGGCTATTGTGTATTATGTCCTTCGCTTTACGGATTCTGACCCCTTTGGTATCTTTTGGCCATTGTGTATTCTGTCCTTCGCTTTACGGATTCTGATTACCCCTTTGGTATCTTTTGGCCATTGTGTATTATGTCCTTCGCTTTACGGATTCTGACCCCTTTGGTATCTTTTGGCTATTGTGTATTATGTCCTTCGCTTTACGGATTCTGACCCCTTTGGTATCTTTTGGCTATTGTGTATTCTGTCCTTCGCTTTACGGATTCTGACCCCTTTGGTATCTTTTGGCCATTGTGTATTCTGTCCTTCGCTTTACGGATTCTGACCCCTTTGGTATCTTTTGGCCATTGTGTATTCTGTCCTTCGCTTTACGGATTCTGACCCCTTTGGTATCTTTTGGTTATTGTGTATTCTGTCCTTCGCTTTACGGATTCTGATTACCCCTTTGGTATCTTTTGGCCATTGTGTATTCTGTCCTTCGCTTTACGGATTCTGACCCCTTTGGTATCTTTTGGTTATTGTGTATTCTGTCCTTCGCTTTACGGATTCTGATTACCCCTTTGGTATCTTTTGGCCATTGTGTATTCTGTCCTTCGCTTTACGGATTCTGATTACCCCTTTGGTATCTTTTGGCCATTGTGTATTATGTCCTTCGCTTTACGGATTCTGACCCCTTTGGTATCTTTTGGTTATTGTGTATTCTGTCCTTCGCTTTACGGATTCTGATTACCCCTTTGGTATCTTTTGGCCATTGTGTATTATGTCCTTCGCTTTACGGATTCTGACCCCTTTGGTATCTTTTGGTTATTGTGTATTCTGTCCTTCGCTTTACGGATTCTGATTACCCCTTTGGTATCTTTTGGCCATTGTGTATTCTGTCCTTCGCTTTACGGATTCTGACCCCTTTGGTATCTTTTGGCCATTGTGTATTCTGTCCTTCGCTTTACGGATTCTGACCCCTTTGGTATCTTTTGGCCATTGTGTATTCTGTCCTTCGCTTTACAGATTCTGATTACCCCTTTGGTATCTTTTGGCCATTGTGTATTCTGTCCTTCGCTTTACGGATTCTGACCCCTTTGGTATCTTTTGGCTATTGTGTATTATGTCCTTCGCTTTACGGATTCTGACCCCTTTGGTATCTTTTGGCCATTGTGTATTCTGTCCTTCGCTTTACGGATTCTGACCCCTTTGGTATCTTTTGGCCATTGTGTATTATGTCCTTCGCTTTACGGATTCTGACCCCTTTGGTATCTTTTGGCTATTGTGTATTCTGTCCTTCGCTTTACGGATTCTGACCCCTTTGGTATCTTTTGGCCATTGTGTATTATGTCCTTCGCTTTACGGATTCTGACCCCTTTGGTATCTTTTGGCCATTGTGTATTCTGTCCTTCGCTTTACGGATTCTGACCCCTTTGGTATCTTTTGGCCATTGTGTATTCTGTCCTTCGCTTTACGGATTCTGACCCCTTTGGTATCTTTTGGCCATTGTGTATTCTGTCCTTCGCTTTACGGATTCTGACCCCTTTGGTATCTTTTGGCCATTGTGTATTCTGTCCTTCGCTTTACGGATTCTGACCCCTTTGGTATCTTTTGGCCATTGTGTATTCTGTCCTTCGCTTTACGGATTCTGACCCCTTTGGTATCTTTTGGCCATTGTGTATTATGTCCTTCGCTTTACGGATTCTGACCCCTTTGGTATCTTTTGGCCATTGTGTATTCTGTCCTTCGCTTTACGGATTCTGACCCCTTTGGTATCTTTTGGCCATTGTGTATTCTTTCCTTCGCTTTACGGATTCTGACCCCTTTGGTATCTTTTGGCCATTGTGTATTCTGTCCTTTGCTTTACGGATTCTGACCCCTTTGGTATCTTTTGGCCATTGTGTATTATGTCCTTCGCTTTACGGATTATGACCCCTTTGGTATCTTTTGGCTATTGTGTATTCTGTCCTTCGCTTTGCGGATTCTAACCCCTTTGGTATCTTCAAACTTTTCTTCCTAAGAGATTACCATCATGTATTCAAGCAGTATATTGTTTGTTAATAGTTCAGTATATAATTTAATTGCTTTTAAAATCTGTGACAATTGTCAATAAATAAAATAAATAGCTGACATTGTAGAATTTCCGCGAACATCAGCATCATCTAAATAGTCAATTAAGACATGCCTTAGCGACTAATTGAAATCACACGGAGTACATTCCGGTCATTGGACATTATGTCATGAATAACTATGTGTAAATCTACTATGACCAATACAACATCTGGTCAATATCACTTAGTCCTAGTGATTGTAAACATAGAAACAAGGAGTGTTGTCAACTAATGAAAGTGTTTCGTCCTAATTATTATCAACGTCCTGATCCCAACTGTTCTTTCATCGTTTTAGTATAAATTTAATATATGGAATAGAACAGTTGGATATTGTATCATGCAATATGTCCTTGGCTTCCTGGTCAACGACTGTGATGCCATTGATTCCATTATATGATTTTGAATCCATGTGTAGATGACATGTTTAACGACAGCAAAAAAGCTTTCATAATTTTACCTATATAAGCAAAAGGGTTCTTGGTTTTACAATACCCAATTGCCAATAGGCAAGAAAGAGAATCTCAACCGATCATGAATTTACTTTTATCAGAGGAGGCAACGAGAATCAATGCAAGATATATTGCATTAGCTTCTGCGCTGAAAATCGAATTGGCAGGTATCAAAGAGCTGTCCGAAAACATATATTGTCAACTATATCGATGTAGACGATTTTTAGTCTTATCTTTTTGAAAGCATCAATAATGTTATGAATAGAAAGTTTAAACAGTGGTGGTCAACAATTCCACCAATATTAATAAACCGAACAATCCTCTCTCATCTTAACTCACTAAGCACAGAGCTAACATTTGTTTTATGAAATAAAATAAAAGTATTATCAACGTTGAAACAAATATTTTGCTGTAGGAAAGACAAATCATATTTTATATAATGTCACTCTGATTCTAACATTATCAAAATGTTCGAGTTTTCTATCCACAAGTTATCTTCACGCTTGATCGACGGGTCTTACAGATAGTCGGCATTCCTAAAATCTGATTCAACCCACCATTTCTTTAGAAATGCCTGTACCAAGTCGGGGTCATTAAAGTTTTCACAGTTTTCCGGTTGTTGACTAAATTTGTCTGTTTATATACTTATGAGTTTTGATTTTCCCTTTGTAAGATTGTTCGGAGTTCGGTAATTTTGTTATTACCCTTATGGATACCAACTCTGCTCCTCTTTTGACCGATTTGTACCTTTCTTCGCATGAAGCAGAAGTCATGCAGCGGATTATAAAACATATATTTTTTTTAGAAATTAACTTATCTTTTTATTTCTCATTCCTCTATCTTAATTATGTCCTGCCAATGAAGACACGCTAACGAAAACCATTGGGAGCAAGACACAGTGTGAAGACAAGCAAAAACAAACAGAAAACACCAAAATTAATATGAGAAACACCAAAAAACTAATTAATTGCAAGCTTTGTGACTATGTTCATCACATCTATCCCATTAAACTTGCAATAAATGACATCACAGCTTGATCTGCTTTGATGACTTCATCTAGAAATTTACCGTGCAGGACATTTAACTTGGTTATCACCACGGATAGGTTCTGTTTGTCGTAGCAACAAGTCCATACTCATTTCTCATTTAATAACTTATCACAAGATTTTCATCGAGAGCAACACGATGGGTGCCCCTAGTGGAATAGGAACTGCTTACACTTCCGGATCACCGATCACACGCTCAATCGTATAATTTTCTGCGTAGTATTTTGTTTACCATTATTTGTTCTTTTGGCCATTGTATTGTCTCTGTTTTTCTTCCATCAGCGGCTTCTGGTTTCTCCGTTTGGTATTTTCAGATATTTGTATGTAAAACACATCCCTATATACGTGTTATACGGTACATATTTTGTCAGTTTGGCATTATCTACTGGGGTTAGTATACATACAACTAATTATATTCTCTTCTTTCACTTGCCACTCTAATTAAATTTCTTCACAAAATTTAATTCTCAGACCAGATGCTGATCTGTCTATATGACATTGTTAGTCCTGTGTATAGCTGTTTAACCTAACGTTAATTAAGCGTTCGAAGCAAAACTGATATTGAACGCCAAATATTGTACGTACAATGGATGACATGTGAAAAAGTAGTCATTTTATGTAAACTCGTATTGATTTATCTCCGTAATCAATCATACCGTGGCGCATCAAATATTATAACTGTCAATCACATCTAAGATCTTGATCTGCGTCCAAATAAAGCTTGAACCAGAGACTATTGAATCCTGTCCGATCAATAAATTACCATATGAGATAGTCATGGGTGCACTACATTGTCCTAATATTTTTTAAGTCTAAGGGGGGGGGGGGGGGGGGGGAGACGCAAATTTCGGTTATAATGCAATATCATTAAGGCTAAAATGAAATGAAGAAAAGCATATTTTCTATGGCTCGATCACCGATAGAATAATATGAAATGTGATTGTTGATATATTTATAAAGTTGATTTTTTTTAAATCGAAAAATAATACAATGAATAAGAAGGAAAATGACATGTGTTTATCAATAATTAGGTATCTCGTTGAAAACATCATCAAAACATAAGGAACATTAATCGTGTTTAAAGATGACATACAATATGTTCTACCTACCATTAATCTTTAGGCTTATATTATACATATCTCGTTGATGCCTAGCATTATTGGTTGCATCGATCCTAAGGTTGCGATAAACATTTAATAAAATTGTGCATTGACCATTGCAAACTATAATTGATTTCTAGTCTGTTCATTGGATGCCGTCAAAGGATATCATTTGACTGTTATACAATTATCTTGGTTAATAAGTGTAAGAAATCTATCATAACGATCGTAGCCATGTCTATTACTAAGGATCTACAGGAACTATACAACAGTTGAACTTATATTGAAATATTACAGCATTAGAAATTACTCCGCCATTAATACTGTACTGAAGACGTCCCAACGGTTTCTATTGTAATAAGTTATTACATATAGTTCATTCATTCTCTATAGACTATGGTGCCTTTTTAATATGTGTAAGATGTAAAATGTATCTCGAAAGATTATATATGAATTCATATAACAATAAGTACATTTCTATTGTAATAAATAATCACTTGTTATATAAACCTAGAACTAATCGAAGTACACGGAGGAACAGCTTATTATGCAAATTGCTATATAAATGCCAAGAGATTCAAAATGAAACACAACACACATGATTCATTCCATTCTTCGAGCAATTGTAAACTGCTCAAAACAGAGCTACTAAGCAACCGATCACCGATCTGTATCAAAATGTTCATTACAAAGACAAGAGAACCTACGTCAAGGATTTGCCGTCAACTGTTCGTAAAAACACCACAAGAAGCTACGTCACCGATGTGTTGTAAACTGTTCATAAACAAATCACAACAAACTATCAATGTATCAATCTATATATTTTACACTAATCATTCCTATGTCGTAAAAACAAAGAGAAGAAACAAAATATAGATCTGACAAGTACAGTGTAATTAATTCCTATGTCGTAAAAACAAAGAGAAGAAACAAAATATAGGTCTGACAAGTCCAGTGTAATTAATTCCTATGTCGTAAAAACAAAGAGAAGAAACAAAATATAGGTCTGACAAGTCCAGTGTAATTAATTCCTATGTCGTAAAAACAAAGAGAAGAAACAAAATATAGGTCTGACAAGTCCAGTGTAATTAATTCCTATGTCGTAAAAACAAAGAGAAGACACAAAATATAGATCTGACAAGTCCAGTGTAATTAATTCCTATGTCGTAAAAACAAAAAGAAGAAACAAAATATAGGTCTGACAAGTCCAGTGTAATTAATTCCTATGTCGTAAAAACAAAGAGAAGAAACAAAATATAGGTCTGACAAGTCCAGTGTAATTAATTCCTATGTCGTAAAAACAAAGAGAAGAAACAAAATATAGATCTGACAAGTCCAGTGTAATTAATTCCTATGTCGTAAAAACAAAGAGAAGAAACAAAATATAGGTCTGACAAGTCCAGTGTAATTAATTCCTATGTCGTAAAAACAAAGAGAAGAAACAAAATATAGATCTGACAAGTCCAGTGTAATTAATTCCTATGTCGTAAAAACAAAGAGAAGAAACAAAATATAGATCTGACAAGTCCAGTGTAATTAATTCCTATGTCGTAAAAACAAAGAGAAGAAACAAAATATAGGTCTGACAAGTCCAGTGTAATTAATTCCTATGTCGTAAAAACAAAGAGAAGAAACAAAATATAGGTCTGACAAGTCCAGTGTAATTAATTCCTATGTCGTAAAAACAAAGAGAAGAAACAAAATATAGGTCTGACAAGTCCAGTGTAATTAATTGTCCAGTGTAATTAATTGTCCAGGTTGAATTTTTGTCGGTGCTTTAACCGGTTCATACTAATTAATCGATCTACTTCTGATAGTCGGGTGATAATACAATCAAATAGAAATATAATAATAGAAAACAAACTACAAGTCCCATTCAGATCAAGGAATTCCACGGATTATTAACTACGTTTTTTATTATCACAATCTGATTTTATTTTGCTTTTCATTTTAAGATATCGTATGAAAGGCTGATGTAAGTAGTACCGTACCAGTTTGAGTGTAACTTACTTATAACACACAATACAACCTAGCGTTACTTTATTGTGCAGAGATTCAGATTTATTCTCTGTATATCAACATTTAAAAAACAAACATATATTTGATTAGATTTATTTTTTAATTAAAATATTACAATTGCACGAACTGGTTTTTTAACAACAAATGGTATGACACAGTGTGTACTTTATATCGGATTGAAAATTGTGGTGTATTGTCCCTCTGTCAATTAATACTCTTCATAAATCAGCTAATATTGGGGAATATTTTCCCAAAATGATTTACTACTCGGCATTGCATAACAGTACAACATTCATCTTAGGTAGTACTCTACGAAAATACTTCATCGATAATGGTATAGATTTTACCTCTTTCTACGATTTTTCGATTAGATTTTGAAACTGTTCCTTCTGTGTGTTATTTTCCTCTTATTGTACTTAGTTGTGTAATATTGTGTATAACATGGCCACATATTTTATTGTACTTAGTTTTGTAATATTGTGTATAACATGGCCACATATTGTATTGTACTTAGTTGTGTAATATTGTGTATAACATGGCCACATATTGTATTGTACTTAGTTGTGTAATATTGTATATAACATGGCCACATATTTTATTGTACTTAGTTGTGTAATATTGTGTATAACATGGCCACATATTTTATTGTACTTAGTTGTGTAATATTGTGTATAACATGGCCACATATTGTATTGTACTTAGTTGTGTAATATTGTATATAACATGGCCACATATTTTATTGTACTTAGTTGTGTAATATTGTGTATAACATGGCCACATATTTTATTGTACTTAGTTGTGTAATATTGTGTATTACATGCCCACATATATTATAGTACTTAATTGTATAATATTTTGTATAACATGGCCACATATTGTATTGTACTTAGTTGTGTAATATTGTGTATAACATGGCCACATATTTTATTGTACTTAGTTGTGTAATATTGTGTATAACATGGCCACATATTTTATTGTACTTAGTTGTGTAATATTGTGTATAACATGGCCACATATTTTATTGTACTTAGTTGTGTAATATTGTGTATAACATGGCCACACATTGTATTGTACTTAGTTGTGTAATATTGTATATAACATGGCCACATATTTTATTGTACTTACTTGTGTAATATTGTGTATAACATGACCACATATTGTATTGTACTTAGTTGTGTAATATTGTGTATAACATGGCCACATATTTTATTGTACTTAGTTGTGTAATATTGTGTATAGCATGGCCACATATTGTATTGTACTTAGTTGTGTAATATTGTATATAACATGGCCACATATTTTATTGTACTTAGTTGTGTAATATTGTGTATAACATGGCCACATATTTTATTGTACTTAGTTGTGTAATATTGTGTATAACATGGCCACATATTTTATTGTACTTAGTTGTGTAATATTGTGTATAACATGGCCACATATTGTATTGTACTTAGTTGTGTAATATTGTATATAACATGGCCACATATTTTATTGTACTTAGTTGTGTAATATTGTGTATAACATGGCCACATATTTTATTGTACTTAGTTGTGTAATATTGTGTATTACATGCCCACATATATTATAGTACTTAATTGTATAATATTTTGTATAACATGGCCACATATTGTATTGTACTTAGTTGTGTAATATTGTGTATAACATGGCCACATATTTTATTGTACTTAGTTGTGTAATATTGTGTATAACATGGCCACATATGTTATTGTACTTAGTTGTGTAATATTGTGTATAACATGGCCACATATTTTATTGTACTTAGTTGTGTAATATTGTGTATAACATGGCCACATATTTTATTCTACTTAGTTGTGTAATATTGTGTATAACATGGCCACACATTGTATTGTACTTAGTTGTGTAATATTGTATATAACATGGCCACATATTTTATTGTACTTACTTGTGTAATATTGTGTATAACATGGCCACATATTGTATTGTACTTAGTTGTGTAATATTGTGTATAACATGGCCACATATTTTATTGTACTTAGTTGTGTAATATTGTGTATAACATGGCCACATATTTTATTGTACTTAGTTGTGTAATATTGTATATAACATGGCCACATATTTTATTGTACTTACTTCTGTAATATTATATATAACATGGCCTCATATTTCATTGTACTTAGTTGTGTAATATTGTTTATAACATGGCCACATATTGTATTGTACTTAGTTGTGTAAAATTGTGTATAACATGGCCACATATTTTATTGTACTTAGTTGTGTAATATTGTGTATAACATGGCCACATATTTTATTGTACTTAGTTGTGTAATATTGTGTATAACGTGGCCACATATTTTATTGTACTTAGTTGTGTAATATTGTGCATAACATGGCCACATATTTTATTGTACTTAGTTGTGTAATATTGTGTATAACATGGCCACATATTTTATTGTACTTAGTTGTGTAAGATTGTATATAACATGGCCACATATTTTATTGTACTTAGTTGTGTAATATTGTATATAACATGGCCACATATTTTATTGTACTTAGTTGTGTAATATTGTATATAACATGGCCACATATTTTATTGTACTTAGTTGTGTAATATTGTGTATAACATGGCCACATATTTCATGGTACTTAGTTGTGTAATATTGTATATAGCATGGCCACATATTTTATTGTACTTAGTTGTGTAATATTGTATATAACATGGCTACATATGTTATTGTATTTAGTTGTGTAATATTGTATATACCATGGCCACATATTTTATTGTACTTAGTGGTGTAATATTGTATATAACATGGCCACATATTTTATTGTACTTAGTTGTGTAATATTGTATATTACATGGCCACATATTTTATTGTACTTAGTTGTGTAATATTGTATATAACATGGCCACATATTTTATTGTGCTTGGTTGTGTAGTATTGTATATAACATGGCCACATATTTTATTGTACTTAGTTGTGCAATATTGTATATAACATGGCCACATATTTTATTGGACTTAGTTGTGTAACATTGTGTATAACATGGCCACATATTTTATTGTGCTTAGTTTTGTAATATTGTATATAACATGGCCACATATTTTATTGTACTTAGTTGTGTAATATTGTATATAACATGGCCACATATTTTATTGTACTTAGTGGTGTAATATTGTATATAACATGGCCACACATTGTATTGTACTTAGTTGTGTAATATTGTATATAACATGGCCACATATTTTATTTTACTTAGTTGAGTAATATTGTATATAACATGGCCACATATTTTATTGTACTTAGTTGTGTAATATTGTATATAACATATTGTACTTAGTTGTATAATATTGTATATATCATGGCCACATATTTTATTGTACTTAGTTGTGTAATATTGTGTATAACATGACCACATATTTTATTGTACTTAGTTGTGTAAGATTGTATATAACATGGCCACATATTTTATTGTACTTAGTTGTGTAATATTGTATATAACATGGCCACATATTTTATTGTACTTAGTTGTGTAATATTGTATATAACATGGCCACATATTTTATTGTACTTAGTTGTGTAATATTGTGTATAACATGGCCACATATTTTATTGTACTTAGTTGTGTAATATTGTATATAACATGGCTACATATGTTATTGTACTTAGTTGTGTAATATTGTATATACCATGGCCACATATTTTATTGTACTTAGTGGTGTAATATTGTATATAACATGGCCACATATTTTATTGTACTTAGTTGTGTAATATTGTGTATAACATGGCCACATATTTTATTGTACTTAGTTGTGTAATATTGTGTATAACATGGCCACATATTTTATTGTACTTAGTTGTGTAATATTGTGTATAACATGGCCACATATTGTATTGTACTTAGTTGTGTAATATTGTATATAACATGGCCACATATTTTATTGTACTTAGTTGTGTAATATTGTGTATAACATGGCCACATATTTTATTGTACTTAGTTGTGTAATATTGTGTATTACATGCCCACATATATTATAGTACTTAATTGTATAATATTTTGTATAACATGGCCACATATTGTATTGTACTTAGTTGTGTAATATTGTGTATAACATGGCCACATATTTTATTGTACTTAGTTGTGTAATATTGTGTATAACATGGCCACATATGTTATTGTACTTAGTTGTGTAATATTGTGTATAACATGGCCACATATTTTATTGTACTTAGTTGTGTAATATTGTGTATAACATGGCCACATATTTTATTCTACTTAGTTGTGTAATATTGTGTATAACATGGCCACACATTGTATTGTACTTAGTTGTGTAATATTGTATATAACATGGCCACATATTTTATTGTACTTACTTGTGTAATATTGTGTATAACATGGCCACATATTGTATTGTACTTAGTTGTGTAATATTGTGTATAACATGGCCACATATTTTATTGTACTTAGTTGTGTAATATTGTGTATAACATGGCCACATATTTTATTGTACTTAGTTGTGTAATATTGTATATAACATGGCCACATATTTTATTGTACTTACTTCTGTAATATTATATATAACATGGCCTCATATTTCATTGTACTTAGTTGTGTAATATTGTTTATAACATGGCCACATATTGTATTGTACTTAGTTGTGTAAAATTGTGTATAACATGGCCACATATTTTATTGTACTTAGTTGTGTAATATTGTGTATAACATGGCCACATATTTTATTGTACTTAGTTGTGTAATATTGTGTATAACGTGGCCACATATTTTATTGTACTTAGTTGTGTAATATTGTGTATAACATGGCCACATATTTTATTGTACTTAGTTGTGTAAGATTGTATATAACATGGCCACATATTTTATTGTACTTAGTTGTGTAATATTGTATATAACATGGCCACATATTTTATTGTACTTAGTTGTGTAATATTGTATATAACATGGCCACATATTTTATTGTACTTAGTTGTGTAATATTGTGTATAACATGGCCACATATTTCATGGTACTTAGTTGTGTAATATTGTATATAGCATGGCCACATATTTTATTGTACTTAGTTGTGTAATATTGTATATAACATGGCTACATATGTTATTGTATTTAGTTGTGTAATATTGTATATACCATGGCCACATATTTTATTGTACTTAGTGGTGTAATATTGTATATAACATGGCCACATATTTTATTGTACTTAGTTGTGTAATATTGTATATTACATGGCCACATATTTTATTGTACTTAGTTGTGTAATATTGTATATAACATGGCCACATATTTTATTGTGCTTGGTTGTGTAGTATTGTATATAACATGGCCACATATTTTATTGTACTTAGTTGTGCAATATTGTATATAACATGGCCACATATTTTATTGGACTTAGTTGTGTAACATTGTGTATAACATGGCCACATATTTTATTGTGCTTAGTTTTGTAATATTGTATATAACATGGCCACATATTTTATTGTACTTAGTTGTGTAATATTGTATATAACATGGCCACATATTTTATTGTACTTAGTGGTGTAATATTGTATATAACATGGCCACACATTGTATTGTACTTAGTTGTGTAATATTGTATATAACATGGCCACATATTTTATTTTACTTAGTTGAGTAATATTGTATATAACATGGCCACATATTTTATTGTACTTAGTTGTGTAATATTGTATATAACATATTGTACTTAGTTGTATAATATTGTATATATCATGGCCACATATTTTATTGTACTTAGTTGTGTAATATTGTGTATAACATGACCACATATTTTATTGTACTTAGTTGTGTAAGATTGTATATAACATGGCCACATATTTTATTGTACTTAGTTGTGTAATATTGTATATAACATGGCCACATATTTTATTGTACTTAGTTGTGTAATATTGTATATAACATGGCCACATATTTTATTGTACTTAGTTGTGTAATATTGTATATAACATGGCTACATATGTTATTGTACTTAGTTGTGTAATATTGTATATACCATGGCCACATATTTTATTGTACTTAGTGGTGTAATATTGTATATAACATGGCCACATATTTTATTGTACTTAGTTGTGTAATATTGTATATAACATGGCCACATATTTTATTGTACTTAGTTGTGTAATATTGTATATAACATGGCCACATATTTTATTGTGCTTGGCTGTGTAGTATTGTATATAACATGGCCACATATTTGCTACATAGCAACATTTCACATAGAAAGGTTCATGTTAGTTCAGTGCAGATGGTTTTTATAATGTTTTAATCTTTGTTAAAGTCAACTCCTATAAAATGTTTAGTTCATTGTCTGAGAATGACATTTACAGCATGCTTTGTTTGGTTTTGCTTACAGAAAGAACTATGTGGACGATGACATTTATTATCTAAACATAATCATCTGCATGCTATATATTTCTTTTTCTATCCGTCTGAGATATTTCAATAGAAATGCCATATATGATTCGGTACTTCATTGTATATATGAAAGGTCAACCGTGTATAAATGAAAGATCAACGACTTTATGTTCGTTACGTCTTATTATTTTCCCTTTTAAAGTTATAACACAAGTATTTTATTTCTATTCTACCATTAACCTATACATAGCTTAGACAGAAACAAGCCACAACCCGGACAAATATAAACCAGAAATAGTGTAGACAATGCCTACTATTTTAGCTATATGACATTTGTAATCCCTTATTGTATAAAGGATATATTAATGACTTTTGATGTCGTTCATTATTAGTATTTATAAACACAAGAAACTGATATCCAACGAGGCGAAGTCGAGGAGATTATTGTGTTTCGTGGGTTTATAAATCGTAATATCAACTAAAATCAAATCATTAATTGTTTTATTATATATGAACAGACCATTTAGTAAACACGAAAATCAAATTATTCAGTTACAAAGTTAATCAATAAATAGATGTTGGTCTTGTAATAGGTGTTGGAATTTTGTATTAACCGGACAAAAAAAGAGGTTGTCTCTATGTTCTGTATTGGAATCTATTATTAACCTGACCCCGAAACATTTTGGTTTTGTGCCAAGTGCTGACATCTTATATACACATGACCTATATAGGTTTTGTAGCTAAGACACAAAGAAAGGATATTCTAAATGATAAATTATATTATGTGGACTCGACATTTGACCATATCTTTAAAGGTACATGTAATAATCTAAGGTCTGTTCAGAATATTGTTGTGCAAAACTCGGTATTCCTCAGTTATTGCATTGTTTGACACAATATTACTCAATTTTATTTACCTTTAGCATCAATTGTAATTTAATTGTTGCATATCTAGCTGGTCTAAAGTGAACCCAAATAGGAAACAATCCTGCATTATTTCGAATTATTCGTCCTATTTAGATCATCGGAATTATATTTTATTAACCCAAAAGTCCATATAGATCATTCATTTGTACTTATTTATCTACATTCATATATAATATTAAATGTCAAAGTGGTTGGCCGTTGTGGGATGGAATGAAATAATTTTGTAATAATACAGTTCTATATTCTGTAATTTGTCTCTAAAACATATATTTACTGGAATCAGAACTTATTAAATATTAACGTGATCTATGGCATCTAATTCCCGGTCTATTTACGATGGTATTTATTTCGGCATTATTGTTTTTGTCTGATTTCTCTAAAGGCTGAGCTCATGGTGACCTACATATAACAATACATAACTAACAATTAACTTATTTATGCTATATCAACCTACAAATTAATAATAAAAATGACAATAACCTTAGGGTACCACAACACGTAGGTTGTGCTGACCAATAACTAGGTTTATATCTATTTCTTTCTATACTGGTTATTAGTAAGACATTTGTTTATCCTAGTTTGTGCTGATCAATAGATGAGTCTATATTTATATCCGTCTTTTCTGACCTCTTTTAAGGCCTTTGTTTATCAAAATTCGAGCCGACCATTAGATAAGTCTATATCAGTCTCCATCTGTTCTGACCAATCGTAATGCCTTTGTTTCTGAAAGTAGAATCTAACCAATATGACATGCATCTGTATATATCCAAAATCTGTTCCAACTAATCGTAATCGCACCATATGCTTTCCGTGTTGACCATTTGATAGGTTTATATCTATCTCCATTTGTTTCTGACCAATCGTAGGCTCTTGAATTATCAAAATTCGCGTTCTCTAGCTAATCGTATAGCTACGCTGGTTGCACTGCATGCCTATTACTAGTTATTTATCACAATATTTATATGCGTCTGTTCTGACCATTTTTGTTTATTCGTTGGTTCTTCTGATTTCTTATTAATATCCTTAATGTATATGCAACATCTATAAACAAATCATTACGCTAGAATTGCACCTCTATATTAACCTTAATCTAAGTTAATACCCGATACATAGCATCAGTCAGAGCATGTAGTATGATACCACATCGTCTTTTGAAGCGCATCCAATATTACACTTACCAAGGTAGTTAAGCATTATAATAAATAATTTGCTTCTCCATCGATTAGCCATTAGTCTATACAGTTTCACTGGTCGACACGAAAGATGAAAGTGTATCTTTGAAGCATGATAAAGTTGTAAGGTTGAGAACATAAACCTGGATGACGTACTTTATACAGCATTGTCCAATGTCCATTTTAATATTTACTTGATGTTGCTTAAAGGACAATAGAACATAACTAGTGTCAATCGACTTTCAAAACTGAACAGGCAGACATGCCTAGTGCCGAACGACTGTCAGAACTGAACATTCCACTTGCCTTCTGTAAAATGACTTGGGTAAATGAATTTAAACATGCCTTGTGTCGAACAACTGTGCATATAATTAATTGAGAAAGACTCGAGTACAATAAAGCCTAATGTTATAAAAATAGAAAGACTCGAGTACAATAAAGCCTAATGTTATAAAAATAGAAAGACTCGAGTACAATAAAGCCTAATGTTATAAAAATAGAAAGACTCGAGTACAATAAAGCCTAATGTTATAAAAATAGAAAGACTCGAGTACAATAAAGCCTAATGTTATAAAAATAGAAAGACTCGAGTACAATAAAGCCTAATGTTATAAAAATAGAAAGACTCGAGTACAATAAAGCCTAATGTTATAAAAATAGAAAGACTCGAGTACAATAAAGCCTAATGTTATAAAAATAGAAAAACTCGAGTACAATAAAGCCTAATGTTATAAAAATAAAAACAACATTATAATACCAAAATCAGTATCAATTTATTGTCCTGGTAACAAAATGTTAAGAAGTGGGAAAGTGCTAGCTCTACACAAATGAAGAGGATGGAATATAAAGAATGTACTTGTTCGCCAGAGAGTATACGATGAAGAGGATGGAATATATCTAAACCTTTAAAATATAAAGAATGTACTTTTTCGCCAGAGAGTATACGATGTATCCTCATATTACACCATTCATCAAATTCAGTCAAGATATAATTAATTTTCTATTTCTTGTGCTTCTGGTGTCCATCACGGTTTTCTCTGAAATCGTTGATATTGTGCTATCCATAACGTACATGGCATATAACACTTATGAGGCGGAGCATCTGGTGTTAGAATGTTCACAGTGATATTCTCCTAAAACTTATGACCACGTTGTTCTCACAGCATTTCTCATTCGATATTAATAAAGCAAAGCACTTGCTATCAGAGTGTTCACCACAATGTCCGCAGAAAACTGACAACCGTGTTGCCCATACAGTACATGATAAGTGCCATTGGTGAAACAGAATATATGGTATCACGGTGTCTACCACAATCCTCGGACAGCTGATGGTCGTGCAGTATGTACAGTATGTGACACACATGACATGAGACACTAGTGTGTTTTATATCCATGAGTTTGTGATAGCTTGGCTTCTCTGGTCATTCATTCATGTTATTTGGCCTCTGTGTTTGCACAAGAAGGAAAATAATTTAACCATTTAATTGATATCTTATATTTTCTCTCATTCTTTTTATGATAATTATTTCAATTGTTGAAAAACTTAATAAATCGTGGAAACTGTTCATTTTTTTATATATTTTGTCATATTACTCTTTCCAGTTTGAAATATGTGAAAAATATATCATTCCTTATTGTACCTGGTAGATGCATATCGAACCTCGGGATAAATTCCTCAGTTTGATTTGGAAGTCTTGGGAGCATACCAGTGTCGGTATGAAGACTGCCATGTAATAATCTATATGTTATAGCCATCCACAAGAATACGGTCAATATGTAAAATATCAACATTTCTCTCTGAACACGTCCATTTCGTCGTATTTTACGAGTTTTCTGTGAGATTATTGCAGGATGTAATGTATGACTGTGTGGTTGTACTGTATGACTGTGTCTGTTCTATGTAATGCATGACTGTGTGGATGTAATGTGACTGTGTCTGTTCTATGTAATGTATGACTGTGTGGTTGTAATGTGACTGTGTCTGTTCTATGTAATGTATGACTGTGTGGTTGTAATGTGACTATGACTGTGTGGTTGTAATGTGACTGTGTCTGTTATATGTAATGTATGACTGTGTGGATGTAATGTGACTGTGTCTGTTCTATGCAATGTATGACTGTGGTTGTAATGTGACTGTTCTGTTCTATGCAATGTATGACTGTGTGGATGTAATGTGACTGTGTCTGTTCTATGCATTGTATGACTGTGTGGATGTAATATGACTGTCTGTTCTATGTAATGTATGACTGTGTGGATGTATTGTGAATGTGTCTGTTCTATGTAATGTATGACTGTGTGGTTGTAATGTGACTGTATCTGTTCTATGAAATGTATGACTTTGTGGTTGTAATGTGACTGTGTCTGTTTTATGTAATGTATGACTGTGTGGATGTAATGTGACTGTGTCTGTTCTATGTAATGTATGACTGTGTGGTTGTAATATGACTGTGTCTGTTCTGTGTAATGTATGACTGTGGTTGTAATGTGACTGTGTCTGTTATATGTAATGTATGACTGTATGGTTGTTATGTGACTGTGTCTGTTCTATGTAATGTATGACTGTGTGGTTGTAATATGACTGTGTCTGTTCTATGTAATGTATGACTGTGTGCTTGTAATGTGACTGTGTCTGTTCTATGTAATGTATGACTGTGTGGTTGTTATGTGACTATGTCTGTTCTGTGTATTGTATGACTGTGTGGTTGTAATGTGACAATATCTGTTCTATGTAATGTATGACTGTGTGGATGTAATGTGACTGTGTCTGTTCTATGTAATGTATGACTGTGTGGTTGTTATGTGACTGTCTCTGTTATATGTAATGTATGACTGTGTGGATGTAATGTGACTGTGTCTGTTATATGTAATGTATGACTGTGTGGTTGTAATGTGACTATGTCTGTTCTATGTAATGTATGACTGTGTGGTTGTTTTTTGACTGTGTCTGTTCTATGTAATGTATGACTGTGTGGTTTTAATGTGAGTGTGTCTGTTCTATGTAATGTATGACTGTGTGCTTGTAATGTGACTGTGTCTGTTCTATGTAATGTATGACTGTGTGGTTGTAATGTGACTGTGTCTGTTCTATGTAATGTATGACTGTGTGGATGTAATGTGACTGTCTCTGTTCTATGTAATGTATGACTGTGTGGTTGTAATGTGACTGTGTCTGTTCTATGTAATGTATGACTGTGAGGTTGTAATGTGAATGTGTCTGTTATATGTAATATATGACTGTGTCTGTTCTATGTAATGTATGACTGTGTGCTTGTAACGTGAATGTGTCTGTTCTATGTAATGTATGACTGTGTGGTTGTTATGTGACTGTGTCTGTTATATGTAATGTATGACTGTGTGGATGTAATGTGACAGTGTCTGTACTATGTAATGTATGACTGTGTGGTTTTAATGTGATTGTGCCTGTTCTATGTAATGTATGACTGTGTGGTTGTAATGTGACTGTGTCTGTTCTATGTAATGTATGACTGTGCTCTTGTAAAAGTGACTGTGTCTGTTCTATGTAATGTATGACTGTGTGCTTGTAATGTGACTGTGTCTGTTCTATGTAATGTATGACTGTGTGGTTGTAATGTGACTGTGTCTGTTCTATGTAATGTATGACTGTGTGGATGTAATGTGACTGTCTCTGTTCTATGTAATGTATGACTGTGTGGTTGTAATGTGACTGTGTCTGTTCTATGCAATGTATGACTGTGTGGCTGTAATGTGACTGTGTCTGTTATATGTAATATATGAATGTGTGGATGTAATGTGACTGTGTCTGTTCTATGTAATGTATGACTGTGTGGTTGTAATGTGACTGTGTCTGTTCTATGTAATGTATGACTGTGTGGTTGTAATGTGACTATGACTGTGTGGTTGTAATGTGACTATGTCTGTTCTATGTAATGTATGACTGTGTGGTTGTTTTTTGACTGTGTCTGTTCTATGTAATGTATGACTGTGTGGTTTTAATGTGAGTGTGTCTGTTCTATGTAATGTATGACTGTGTGCTTGTAATGTGACTGTGTCTGTTCTATGTAATGTATGACTGTGTGGTTGTAATGTGACTGTGTCTGTTCTATGTAATGTATGACTGTGTGGATGTAATGTGACTGTCTCTGTTCTATGTAATGTATGACTGTGTGGTTGTAATGTGACTGTGTCTGTTCTATGTAATGTATGACTGTGAGGTTGTAATGTGAATGTGTCTGTTATATGTAATATATGACTGTGTCTGTTCTATGTAATGTATGACTGTGTGCTTGTAACGTGAATGTGTCTGTTCTATGTAATGTATGACTGTGTGGTTGTTATGTGACTGTGTCTGTTATATGTAATGTATGACTGTGTGGATGTAATGTGACAGTGACTGTACTATGTAATGTATGACTGTGTGGTTTTAATGTGATTGTGCCTGTTCTATGTAATGTATGACTGTGTGGTTGTAATGTGACTGTGTCTGTTCTATGTAATGTATGACTGTGCTCTTGTAAAAGTGACTGTGTCTGTTCTATGTAATGTATGACTGTGTGCTTGTAATGTGACTGTGTCTGTTCTATGTAATGTATGACTGTGTGGTTGTAATGTGACTGTGTCTGTTCTATGTAATGTATGACTGTGTGGATGTAATGTGACTGTCTCTGTTCTATGTAATGTATGACTGTGTGGTTGTAATGTGACTGTGTCTGTTCTATGCAATGTATGACTGTGTGGCTGTAATGTGACTGTGTCTGTTATATGTAATATATGAATGTGTGGATGTAATGTGACTGTGTCTGTTCTATGTAATGTATGACTGTGTGGTTGTAATGTGACTGTGTCTGTTCTATGTAATGTATGACTGTGTGGTTGTAATGTGACTATGACTGTGTGGTTGTAATGTGACTGTGTCTGTTATATGTAATGTATGACTGTGTGGATGTAATGTGACTGTGTCTGTTCTATGCAATGTATGACTGTGGTTGTAATGTGACTGTTCTGTTCTATGCAATGTATGACTGTGTGCTTGTAACGTGAATGTGTCTGTTCTATGTAATGTATGACTGTGTGGTTGTTTTGTGACTGTGTCTGTTATATGTAATGTATGACTGTGTGGATGTAATGTGACAGTGTCTGTACTATGTAATGTATGACTGTGTGGTTTTAATGTGGTTGTGCCTGTTCTATGTAATGTATGACTGTGTGGTTGTAATGTGACTGTGTCTGTTCTATGTAATGTATGACTGTGCTCTTGTAAAAGTGACTGTGTCTGTTCTATGTAATGTATGACTGTGTGCTTGTAATGTGACTGTGTCTGTTCTATGTAATGTATGACTGTATGGTTGTAATGTGACTGTGTCTGTTCTATGTAATGTATGACTGTGTGGATGTAATGTGACTGTCTCTGTTCTATGTAATGTATGACTGTGTGGTTGTAATGTGACTGTGTCTGTTCTATGTAATGTATGACTGTGTGGTTGTAATGTGACTGTGTCTGTTATATGTAATATATGAATGTGTGGATGTAATGTGACTGTGTCTGTTCTATGTAATGTATGACTGTGTGCTTGTAATGTGACTGTGTCTGTTCTATGTAATGTATGACTGTGTGGTTGTTATGTGACTGTGTCTGTTATTTGTAATGTATGACTGTGTGGATGTAATGTGACAGTGTCTGTTCTATGTAATGTATGACTGGGTGGTTTTAATGTGACAGTGTCTGTTCTATGTAATGTATGACTGTGTGCTTGTAATTTGACTGTGTCTGTTCTATGTAATGTATGACTGTGTGCTTGTAATGTGACTGTGTCTGTTCTATGTAATGTATGACTGTGTGGATGTAATGTGACTGTGTCTGTTCTATGTAATGTATGACTGTGTGTTTGTAATGTGACTGGTTCTGTTCTATGTAATGTATGACTGCGTGGCTATACTGTGACTGTGTCTGTTCTATGTAATGCATGACTGTGTGGTTGTAATGTGACTGTGTCTGTTCTATGTAATGTATGACTGTGGATGTAATGTGACTGTGTCTGTTCTATGTAATGTATGACTGTGGATGTAATGTGACTGTGTCAGTTCTATGTAATGTATGACTCTCTGGTTGTAATGTGACTGTTCTGTTCTATGCAATGTATGACTGTGTGGATGTAATGTGACTGTGTCTGTTCTATCTAATGTATCACTGTGTGGTTGTAATGTGACTGTGTCTGTTCGATGTAATGTATGACTGTGTGGTTGTAATGTGACTATGACTGTGTGGTTGTAATGTGACTATGTCTGTTATATGTAATGTATGACTGTGTGGATGTAATGTGACTGTGTCTGTTCTATGCAATGCATGACTGTGTGGTTGTAATGTGACTGTTCTGTTATATGCAATGTATGACTGTGTGGATGTAATGTGACTGTGTCTGTTCTATGCATTGTATGACTGCGTGGTTGTAATGTGACCGACTGTTCTATGTAATGTATGACTGTGTGGTTGTAATGTGACTGTATCTGTTCTATGCAATGTATGACTTTGTGGTTGTAATGTGACTGTGTCTGTTCTATGTAATGTATGACTGTGTGGATGTAATGTGACTGTGTCTGTTCTATGCAATGTATGACTGTGTGGTTGTAATGTGACTGTGTCTGTTCTGTGTAATGTATGACTGTGTGGTTGTAATGTGACTGTGTCTGTTATATGTAATGTATGACTGTGTGGTTGTTATGTGACTGTTTCTGTTCTATGTAATGTATGACTGTGTGGTTGTAATGTGACTGTGTCTGTTCTATGTAATGTATGACTGTGTGCTTGTAATGTGACTGTGTCTGTTCTATGTAATGTATGACTGTGTGGTTGTTATGTTATGTGACTGTGTCTGTTCTGTGTATTGTATGACTGTGTGGTTGTAATGTGACAGTATCTGTTCTATGTAATGTATGACTGTGTGGATGTAATGTGACTGTGTCTGTTCTATGTAATGTATGACTGTGTGGTTGTTATGTGACTGTGTCTGTTATATGTAATGTATGACTGTGTGGATGTAATGTGACTGTGTCTGTTCTATGTAATGTATGACTGTGTGGTTGTAATGTGACTATGTCTGTTCTATGTAATGTATGACTGTGTGGTTGTTTTGTGACTGTGCCTGTTCTATGTAATGTATGACTGTGTGGTTTTAATGTGATTGTGCCTGTTCTATGTAATGTATGACTGTGTGCTTGTAATGTGACTGTGTCTGTTCTATGTAATGTATGACTGTGTGGCTGTAATGTGAGTGTGTCTGTTCTATGTAATGTATGACTGTGTGGATGTAATGTGACTGTCTCTGTTCTATGTAATGTATGATTGTGTGGTCGTAATGTGACTGTGTCTGTTCTATGTAATGTATGACTGTGAGGTTGTAATGTGACTGTGTCTGTTATATGTAATATATGACTGTGTGGATGTAATGTGACTGTGTCTGTTCTATGTAATGTATGACTGTGTGCTTGTAATTTGACTGTGTCTGTTCTATGTAATGTATGACTGTGTGGTTGTTTTGTGACTGTGTCTGTTATATGTAATGTATGACTGTGTGGATGTAATGTGACAGTGTCTGTTCTATGTAATATATGACTGTGTGGTTTTAATGTGATTGTGCCTGTTCTATGTAATGTATGACTGTGTGCTTGTAATGTGACTGTGTCTGTTCTATGTAATGTATGACTGTGCTTGTAAAAGTGACTGTGTCTGTTCTATGTAATGTATGACTGTGTGGCTATGCTGTGACTGTGTCTGTTCTATGTAATGCATGACTGTGTGGATGTAATGTGACTGTGTCTGTTATATGTAATGTATGACTGTGCGCTTGTAATGTGACTGTGTCTGTTCTATGTAATGTATGACTGTGTGGCTATACTGTGACTGTGTCTGTTCTATGTAATGCATGACTGTGTGGTTGTAATGTGCCTGTGTCTGTTATATGTAATATATGACTGTGTGGATGTTATGTGACTGTGTCTGTTATATGTAATGTATGACTGTGTGGTTGTAATGTGACTATGTCTGTTCTATGTAATGTATGACTGTGTGGTTGTAATGTGACTGTGTCTGTACTATGTAATGTATGACTGTGTGGTTTTAATGTGATTGTGCCTGTTCTATGTAATGTATGACTGTGTGCTTGTAATGTGACTGTGTCTGTTCTATGTAATGTATGACTGTGTGCTTGTAATTTGACTGTGTCTGTTCTATGTAATGTATGACTGTGTGGCTATACTGTGACTGTGTCTGTTCTATGTAATGCATGACTGCGTGGATGTAATGTGACTGTGTCTGTTCTATGTAATGTATGACTGTGTGGTTGTAATGTGACTGTGTCTGTTCTATGTAATGTATGACTGTGTGGTTGTAATTGGACTTTATCTGTTTTAACATTAAGTCACAATTACTCACTTTCCTTATTAGCCTATATTTAATGTCTGATTTTTCTTGTTTATGATATAAATCATTCTATACAAGCCATACGTTAAGGGTTTATCCCTGATGATATAGCACTTTAAGCAGTAATCATGATTCTCATTAATTGTCCATTAGTCGTATTGGTCCAAAAGAAAATTGAAAATTGTTCTCGTTGAATCCTGATAAGAAGTTAACATTATGGTCAAGCAAACTTCAAAGATACCAACATTAATTGATCAAGATATTTACTAAGTAACTATGCAACAATTTATAATAATTGGCGAGTACATATTCACAATGTATGTTATTTAGAAAAGATCCAAATAAATCAGTTTTTTCTGTACATTCGAGTTTAAAATATGTCATTAGATATTGTTCCATCAGTACATACCTTCGTGGTATATAATGTATCCTAATAAAAACAGCTGTACATTTTTTATAGTTTAATTATTTTATTTTTTTATTATCTTTCATTTATTTAATGTGTTATTTCTGTGGTATGGTTCATATGTCTGTGTGTCAAACTGTATTGTTCTCTGTCATAATGTCTTCAGAATGAAACGCTCATATTTGCTAATACTTTACTTTTCACCTTTATTCTTAAATTATGATACAAATTCATGACATTTCGTAAAGTAAACGGTTTTGTTTATGGGTTGTAATTGGTGTTGGGTTCGTGGTTGTTATCTGGTATATTTACACAATAACAGTTATCCGTTATTTTACTAAAAATAAGAACATGTAACCATAACGTGAACATAACAACGGGAAAACTAAAGTAATAGTTTTTAGTGATTTTTTAATAACACAGCCAGCTACGATACGAATGCAAGATACCACCATGGGACACACGGAGAATTAGAATAATAGTAATGTACCAGTGATCTATATTAATCACCATACCGTGTGAGTACTTATTAGTAACTACGTAACATATACTTATTCAAGCACATGTGAATAAATGTGTTTTCTAGCTTAACGCCACTTTCAGCAATATTTCAGCTACGTCATGGCGACCAGTGTTCGTGGTGGAAGAAGCCGGAGTACCCGGAGAGAACCACCGACCATGGGCAAGCAACTGGTAAACTTTATCACTTGCGGCTGCGAGTCGAGTGCACCGTTTTTTGTAATTCACAAATTCGGGAGCGAACCCACGCCGTATTAGTGATGGGCTTGTATGAGTCGTTAGGTAATCCAACTACCTAACTCATTGAGCCACCCGGGCCCTTCATTATCTATCGAAAACAGTTATTAAGAGAATCATTTGTTTAAAAACAGTGATTTTTTTTTATAGCAGTCCAAAATTTTAATATGTATAAAAATGAATTGCATAATGATATTTGATAAACTGATTACAAAATACAACACAATACAGATATAATACAAACATTGAATCTACGACATAATTTGCTACAGTTCAACGCACTCTAGATACAGAACAAATAACTTATAGCTATAATCCAAGAGTCCTCGCTCTAACAAGATGACCACCAATTAATGAAGTATCATGGCACGTAATAGAACACTGGTGTATAACGTGACTTACATCTGTATGCCGATATCATAGTACGAATCCTCTTGAGCCTCAATCATATCTTTTTTGCAATTTCATAGAAACCTATCACGATCTTCCTAACGAATACTGCTTTTAACATGATTTCTCTCAGGATAAATTACTGAATCAAAAAAGCCAATAGGTTATGAGAATTTGAAAACTCTTCCTTATAGTTAAGATAAATATGGGTTTCCAAAAACGACATTAGCTTATATATAAATATACAATATACGTATATTGTCGGTAAATATTAAATTTATTTGTACGAGCTTTAGAAACAGGCAGAATAGCGAGCCTTTGGTGAGCTTTTAAGGCCTGTTTCGCAGCGAGTACAAATGCATTTTATATTTAACGACAATGTACGTATTTTGTGTTTATCCTGCAATGTCAAAAAAGTCGGAAAACTTGTCAGATTTAGACAAAAAGGACAGAAACAAGCGTCATTCCTCGCCTTTCATAAATGTTGTCAATGGTGTCTTCTTCGTGGTCCGCGTTACATTAGTACCAGTTTCATACTTGTCTGCGCCCTCCGCTGTATATAGCTACAGGGTACCAGGAGAGTTTATTCGTAGGCTGAAAAGTGTATTCGTCTAGTACGAAAATTGTATTCGTCTAGTACGAATAAAGCAATAATTTATTCGTATAGCATATTTGTACAGCAAATGCACTGATTGCAGGAAAATAGGTCTTTAAAGTTGCATTACTTAGCGAACTAATCGGAGTGAACCCAATCAAGTTGTTTCTCTCCGGTCAAGCGTTAATCACATCATAAACAATTAATGGTTGTGCGTTTTTGTTTTGTTTTTTTAGTGGTCGTTTGGTATTTGGCTTAACAACTACCTATGCAATCAGTGTCTATCACCACTGATGTTGTGAGTTCGAATCTCGATCAGGGCGAGGTGTACAACATTATGTGATAAAGTTTGTCAGTGACTTGCAACAGGTCGGTGGTTTTCTCCAGGTCCTCCGGTTTCCTCCACCAATAAAACTGACCGCCACGGTATAGCGTTAAACATCATCAAACAAAAAACACTTTTTATCTTCATTTTGTGTGTGTGTTCAATAATTTGAGATAAGAGGTATTTATTCTTTTTCTTGATATTGGTGATATTGTTGATTATCATTGCTTACATTTTTCTTGTCATAGCAAAAATATATGTGAAGATACCAAAGGGGTAATTTAAAGGGCAGACAACTCAATGACCAACGGAAAAAAGGACAAAATGACAAACAATGATCTACAACACACTACAAATAAAGCTGAAGTTTGAGTAACACAAACTCACTACAACCGGGACTGAAATCAGGTGCTCCTCAAAGGTCAGCAGTTCATGCTCCATACAATCGACGTTAATAAAATCACATCAAAAACAATCAATGGTATATTATTAATCACATCATATCTCATGACCTAAGGTATAATATTGTGTGTTCATATTTAGTTCATTTACTTTACTACTGCTAAACTAATGGAAATTGTCAAGGAGAACACTTTTATCGGTTATTTATGCATTTTTATTTGGTCTTGCTGAGGGGTATTGTTGTTATGGCAACGGATTGACTCCGTAAATAATACTATGATATTATTACATGATGAGTATGCCATTAGTATGTGACTACCTGTATTAGTCTAGGGCTAAACCCCATTGGTATGCGACTACCTGTATTAGTCTAGGGTTAAACCCCATTGGTATGTGACTACCTGTATTAGTCTAGGGTTAAACCCCATTGGTATGTGACTACCTGTATTAGTATAGGGTTAAACCGTTTGAATATGGATTGGCATGATATGAATTGAATAATATCCTACCAACCCATGTTAAAGCTCTCAACAAATTATGTCTTCAATGATTATTTCGATTGTAATATGTCTGACATTACATGTACGGTAATACACTTTAAAGAAAAACGCTACTTTATGCCTACGAAAACGGGAAAGGTCACACATAATTTGTGTGATGCAGTTGACTGTTTTATCTTCCACATTGTCAAATTCAAATTCAAATTCTTCACTCGTAAATTTCAATCGTAGTGCATAAATGAAGAGAACAATAAATCAGGATACAGAAAATAAGAGTTTCACATTTTACAAAAAATGTAAATGGAACAAGAAATGAAGAAGTGTGCATAAGCCAAGCATACTAGCATTATTAATAAAAACCACTGACAATGAGCATGCTAGAAGAAAAGTACTCTTCTGAATCATGGGTAAGAGTGTATACAGATGGATCAACCACAAATGCTACAACGAAAGGAGGGGCTGGTATATACATTCAGTATCCCAATGGAGAGCAGCAATCAGAGGCAATACCAACATGCCTACACTGTTCCAACTACAAAGCTGAAGGTGAATCCATAATTCATGCCGCACATACCATCAAGTGCAAAGTTGACAACAACACTCTCAAGTCGTATTCCTGACTGACGCCCTCTCAGTGTTACAAGCTTTGATAAATGACAGCCTACCCCAGCTTGAACAGGCGTTATACACCATCACAACATTTAGAACAGTGCTGCAGTTGATCCCTTCTCATAGTGGAGTTCATGGTAATGAATAAGCTGACAGATTAGCTAAGCATGGTGCTGGACAACAACAGCAATAAATCCCAGTCTGCCTCACAGAGATGAAGACCATCATCAAATCTCTATTCACGACTCATCAGCAACAAGACAGTTACCAGCAGCTGACAATATCAGACCAAACTACCATCATTAGACTGAGGACAGGACACAACAGACTCAAACAAAATCTGAACAGAGTCATGAAAATCATACCATCTCCGATGTACTCCTGTGGAAAAGCAGAGCAAGCTACCGCCCACATATTACAGACATGAAAGAACCATCAGGTATTGAGAGAAGAGATATGGCTATTACCAACAACACTTCAGGAGAAGCTTTATGGACCCGTGGATGCCCTACAGAAGACCACCAGATTCGTAGCAGAAACTGAAATCCAAGTGTAAAGACGAACGAAAAGAAGTAGAAGAAAATGCATCTAACAAAGTCCACTAACCGTTTTAACAGTCGTGTGTTTCTATAAGGCTAGATGTAATTAAGTTAATGACATTATATCTGATGGCATTTCGATTTTAGTGGTTTATACGAAATGCTCAAAACATCGTAAAATAAATAAGTATTTAGTAGAATTAGTATTTTTCCGGGGAAATATATAAAGAAACAAAGACCCATTTAATTCACCCAGGAACGATATCCATTTTGTTCGGGAAATGCACATGTCCGAAGTATAGTATATTTGGAGTTCTATCATTTCATTGTTTATTTAGCCAATGAAATAAGTCATATTAGAAACAAAGGTAAACTACAAGTTATGCTAAAAAATAAACCTGTGATATTCATAAAATTTGTAAGAAGTCGAAGCAATTACACTGTTAAGACAATTGTTGGATTAGTTAAACAGCATAGACTCAATCATGTGCATATAATCTTCAGATAAAAGGCCAAAGTACATGACAAATCGCTTCAATAAGCAAAGAGATGAACATGAATATTCGACTAGATCCAGTAGTACAGGAGTATCTAGCGCTAGATTTTCTATAATGCAATACTTGATCAGAACAATTTATTTCCACGCTAAAACAAAAATGTATATCATTCTGTGATAGATATGGTACTTTTATAATAGAAAGAGAAAGAGTTCGAGGGGATTATTTCCATTGGGTACGAAGATGAAAACAACCAAGTCTCTTATGTTAATTTAAGGGCACATCTTTTGTTTTTTCAACGTGATCTATACCAAAAACAATCTGTTAGAATTGTGCTTTAATAACATTTGATGGCTTTCACACTGATAAACAGTACGATGATATTATCTCATGTAAAGATAACTAAACAAGGGAACAATAACGTCTTCTATGATTTAGATGAAACTTCAGTGGCAGATCTAGATAACATTACGTAAATAAGCCCAGATTACTATTTTTTTAAATAATATCCTGGTTTTTTTAAACATCCTATATCAGCTGCTAAATATAACATCAATTTATATCAAGTTATATAATCACTCGTGCAATGGGTAACGTCTTACCAACATTAGAGATTACTTTTACAATAGCTTTGCATTGAGTATGTTGTACTATTTCAATTTGTGGTAGACTAATACTTATATGACATATGCATGCGAAGAAGAACACCAATACTATTATATTTATTATTTAGTCGATTGTTTCTTAATTTCAGTGTATGTTACTATTCATGTTTAATAGACCTTAAGTCATTACTTTCTGAGTTCCGTGTTATGATGTCCATTACGATTTCCGCATAAAGAGGATGTTCGGTTTGTCTTTACCTCCAGTTGTTTGTAGAAGGATGTCATTTGTGTTTGCTTGCGCATATTGGTGTCCAAGACATAGTGTGTTGTGTTTTTGCTGTGTTTTTCGTTGTCTTGTGTACCCTATGCTGCCAGTTTCTCTGGATTGTTCATTTTGATTGCCCCTTCGGTATTCTCTAACGTTTATTTGTCCGTTTCTCTGAATTGTTCATTTTGATTGCCTCTTCGGTAGTCTCTAACGTTTATTTGTCAGTTTCTCTGGAATGTTCATTTTGATTACCCCTTCGGTATTCTCTAACGTTTATTTGTCCGTTTCTCTGGATTGTTCATTTTGATTGCCTCTTCTGTATTCTCTAACGTTTATTTGTCAGTTTCTCTGGATTGTTCATTTTGATTGCCCCTTCGGTATTCTCTAACGTTTATTTGTCCGTTTCTCTGGATTGTTCATTTTGATTGCCTCTTCTGTATTCTCTAACGTTTATTTGTCAGTTTCTCTGGATTGTTCATTTTGATTGCCCCTTCGGTATTCTCTAACGTTTATTTGTCAGTTTCTCTGGCTTGTTCATTTTGATTGCCTCTTCGGTATTCTCTAACGTTTATTTGTCAGTTTCTCTGGCTTGTTCATTCTGATTGCCCCTTCGGTATTCTCTAACAGAAGACCACCAGATTCGTAGCAGAAACTGAAATCTAAGTGTAAAGACGAACGAAAAGAAGTAGAAGAAAATGCATCTAACAAAGTCCACTAACCGTTTTAACAGTCGTGTGTTTCTATAAGGCTAGATGTAATTAAGTTAATGACATTATATCTGATGGCATTTCGATTTTAGTGGTTTATACGAAATGCTCAAAACATCGTAAAATAAATAAGTATTTAGTAAAATTAGTATTTTTCCGGGGAAATATATAAAGAAACAAAGACCCATTTAATTCACCCAGGAACGATATCCATTTTGTTCGGGAAATGCACATGTCCGAAGTATAGTATATTTGGAGTTCTATCATTTCATTGTTTATTTAGCCAATGAAGAATGTCATATTAGAAACAAAGGTAAACTACAAGTTATGCTAAAAAATAAACCTGTGATATTCATAAAATTTGTAAGAAGTCGAAGCAATTACACTGTTAAGACAATTGTCGGATTAGTTAAACAGCATAGACTCAATCATGTGCATATAATCTTCAGATAAAAGGCCAAAGTACATGACAAATCGCTTCAATAAGCAAAGAGATGAACATGAATATTCGACTAGATCCAGTATTACAGGAGTATCTAGCGCTAGATTTTCTATAATGCAATACTTGATCAGAACAATTTATTTCCACGCTAAAACAAAAATGTATATCATTCTGTGATAGATATGGTACTTTTATAATAGAAAGAGAAAGAGTTCGAGGGGATTATTTCCATTGGGTACGAAGATGAAAACAACCAAGTCTCTTATGTTAATTTAAGGGCACATCTTTTGTTTTTTCAACGTGATCTATACCAAAAACAATCTGTTAGAATTGTGCTTTAATAACATTTGATGGCTTTCACACTGATAAACAGTACGATGATATTATCTCATGTAAAGATAACTAAACAAGGGAACAATAACGTCTTCTATGATTTAGATGAAACTTCAGTGGCAGATCTAGATAACATTACGTAAATAAGCCCAGATTACTATTTTTTTAAATAATATCCTGGTTTTTTTAAACATCCTATATCAGCTGCTAAATATAACATCAATTTATATCAAGTTATATAATCGCTCGTGCAATGGGTAACGTCTTACCAACATTAGAGATTACTTTTACAATAGCTTTGCATTGAGTATGTTGTACTATTTCAATTTGTGGTAGACTAATACTTATATGACATATGCATGCGAAGAAGAACACCAATACTATTATATTTATTATTTAGTCGATTGTTTCTTAATTTCAGTGTATGTTACTATTCATGTTTAATAGACCTTAAGTCATTACTTTCTGAGTTCCGTGTTATGATGTCCATTACGATTTCCGCATAAAGAGGATGTTCGGTTTGTCTTTACCTCCAGTTGTTTGTAGAAGGACGTCATTTGTGTTTGCTTGCGCATATTGGTGTCCAAGACATAGTGTGTTTGTTTTTGCTGTGTTTTTCGTTGTCTTGTGTACCCTATGCTGCCAGTTTCTCTGGATTGTTCATTTTGATTGCCCCTTCGGTATTCTCTAACGTTTATTTGTCCGTTTCTCTGAATTGTTCATTTTGATTGCCTCTTCGGTAGTCTCTAACGTTTATTTGTCAGTTTCTCTGGAATGTTCATTTTGATTACCCCTTCGGTATTCTCTAACGTTTATTTGTCCGTTTCTCTGGATTGTTCATTTTGATTGCCTCTTCTGTATTCTCTAACGTTTATTTGTCAGTTTCTCTGGATTGTTCATTTTGATTGCCCCTTCGGTATTCTCTAACGTTTATTTGTCCGTTTCTCTGGATTGTTCATTTTGATTGCCTCTTCTGTATTCTCTAACGTTTATTTGTCAGTTTCTCTGGATTGTTCATTTTGATTGCCCCTTCGGTATTCTCTAACGTTTATTTGTCAGTTTCTCTGGCTTGTTCATTTTGATTGCCTCTTCGGTATTCTCTAACGTTTATTTGTCAGTTTCTCTGGCTTGTTCATTCTGATTGCCCCTTCGGTATTCTCTAACAGAAGACCACCAGATTCGTAGCAGAAACTGAAATCTAAGTGTAAAGACGAACGAAAAGAAGTAGAAGAAAATGCATCTAACAAAGTCCACTAACCGTTTTAACAGTCGTGTGTTTCTATAAGGCTAGATGTAATTAAGTTAATGACATTATATCTGATGGCATTTCGATTTTAGTGGTTTATACGAAATGCTCAAAACATCGTAAAATAAATAAGTATTTAGTAAAATTAGTATTTTTCCGGGAAAATATATAAAGAAACAAAGACCCATTTAATTCACCCAGGAACGATATCCATTTTGTTCGGGAAATGCACATGTCCGAAGTATAGTATATTTGGAGTTCTATCATTTCATTGTTTATTTAGCCAATGAAGTATGTCATATTAGAAACAAAGGTAAACTACAAGTTATGCTAAAAAATAAACCTGTGATATTCATAAAATTTGTAAGAAGTCGAAGCAATTACACTGTTAAGACAATTGTCGGATTAGTTAAACAGCATAGACTCAATCATGTGCATATAATCTTCAGATAAAAGGCCAAAGTACATGACAAATCGCTTCAATAAGCAAAGAGATGAACATGAATATTCGACTAGATCCAGTATTACAGGAGTATCTAGCGCTAGATTTTCTATAATGCAATACTTGATCAGAACAATTTATTTCCACGCTAAAACAAAAATGTATATCATTCTGTGATAGATATGGTACTTTTATAATAGAAAGAGAAAGAGTTCGAGGGGATTATTTCCATTGGGTACGAAGATGAAAACAACCAAGTCTCTTATGTTAATTTAAGGGCACATCTTTTGTTTTTTCAACGTGATCTATACCAAAAACAATCTGTTAGAATTGTGCTTTAATAACATTTGATGGCTTTCACACTGATAAACAGTACGATGATATTATCTCATGTAAAGATAACTAAACAAGGGAACAATAACGTCTTCTATGATTTAGATGAAACTTCAGTGGCAGATCTAGATAACATTACGTAAATAAGACCAGATTACTATTTTTTTAAATAATATCCTGGTTTTTTTAAACATCCTATATCAGCTGCTAAATATAACATCAATTTATATCAAGTTATATAATCACTCGTGCAATGGGTAACGTCTTACCAACATTAGAGATTACTTTTACAATAGCTTTGCATTGAGTATGTTGTACTATTTCAATTTGTGGTAGACTAATACTTATATGACATATGCATGCGAAGAAGAACACCAATACTATTATATTTATTATTTAGTCGATTGTTTCTTAATTTCAGTGTATGTTACTATTCATGTTTAATAGACCTTAAGTCATTACGTTCTGAGTTCCGTGTTATGATGTCCATTACGATTTCCGCATAAAGGGGATGTTCGGTTTGTCTTTACCTCCCGTTGTTTGTAGAAGGACGTCATTTGTGTTTGCTTGCGCATATTGGTGTCCAAGACATAGTGTGTTGTGTTTTTGCTGTGTTTTTCGTTGTCTTGTGTACCCTATGCTGCCAGTTTCTCTGGAATGTTCATTTTGATTACCCCTTCGGTATTCTCTAACGTTTATTTGTCAGTTTCTCTGGCTTGTTCATTTTGATTACCCCTTCGGTATTCTCTAACGTTTATTTGTCAGTTTCTCTGGCTTGATCATTTTGATTGTCCCTTCAGTATACTCTAACGTTTATTTGTTTCTCTGGATTGTTTATTTTGATTACCCCTTCGGTATTTTCTAATGTTTATTTGTCAGTTTCTCTGGCTTGTTCATTTTGATTGCCTCTTCGGTATTCTCTAACGTTTATTTGTCAGTTTCTCTGGCTTGTTCATTTTGATTGTCCCTTCAGTATACTCTAATGTTTATTTGTCAGTTTCTCTGGCTTGTTCATTTTGATTGCCCCTTCGGTATTCTCTAACGTTTATTTGTCAGTTTCTCTGGCTTGTTCATTTTGATTGCCCCTTCCGTATTCTCTAACGTTTATTTGTTTCTCTGGATTGTTTATTTTGATTACCCCTTCGGTATTTTCTAATGTTTATTTGTCAGTTTCTCTGGCTTGTTCATTTTGATTACCCCTTCGGTATTCTCTAACGTTTATTTGTCAGTTTCTCTGGCTTGTTCATTTTGATTACCCCTTCGGTATTCTCTAACGTTTATTTGTCAGTTTCTCTGGCTTGATCATTTTGATTGTCCCTTCAGTATACTCTAACGTTTATTTGTTTCTCTGGATTGTTTATTTTGATTACCCCTTCGGTATTTTCTAATGTTTATTTGTCAGTTTCTCTGGCTTGTTCATTTTGATTGCCTCTTCGGTATTCTCTAACGTTTATTTGTCAGTTTCTCTGGCTTGTTCATTTTGATTGTCCCTTCAGTATACTCTAATGTTTATTTGTCAGTTTCTCTGGCTTGTTCATTTTGATTGCCCCTTCGGTATTCTCTAACGTTTATTTGTCAGTTTCTCTGGCTTGTTCATTTTGATTGCCCCTTCCGTATTCTCTAACGTTTATTTGTTTCTCTGGATTGTTTATTTTGATTACCCCTTCGGTATTTTCTAATGTTTATTTGTCAGTTTCTCTGGCTTGTTCATTTTGATTGCCTCTTCGGTATTCTCTAACGTTTATTTGTCAGTTTCTCTGGCTTGTTCATTTTGATTGCCCCTTCGGTATTCTCTAACGTTTATTTGTCAGTTTCTCTGGATTATTCATTTTGATTGCCCCTTCGGTATTCTCTAACTTTTTTTATCAGTTTTTCTGAATTGTTCATTTTGATTGCCCCTTCGGTATCCTCTAACGTTTATTTGTCAGTTTCTCTGGATTGTTCATTTTGATATCTATCGTTTATTTGTCAGTTTCTCTGGATTGTTCATTTTGATTGCCCCTTCGGTATTCTCTAACGTTTATTTGTCAGTACTCTGGCTTCTTCATTTTGATTACCCCTTCGGTATTCTCTAACGTTTATTTGTCAGTTTCTCTGAATTGTTCATTTTGATTGCCCCTTCGGTATTCTCTTATGTTTATTTGTCAGTTTCTCTGGATTGCTCATTTTGATTGCCCCTTCGGTATTCTCTAACGTTTATTTGTCAGTTTCTCTGGATTGTTTATTTTGATTGCCCCTTCGGTATTCTCTTATGTTTATTTGTCAGTTTCTCTGGATTGTTCATTTTGATTGCCCCTTCAGTATTCTCTAATGTTTATTTGTCAGTTTCTCTGGCTTGTTCATTTTGATTGCCTCTTCGGTATTCTCTAACGTTTATTTGTCAGTTTCTCTGGATTATTCATTTTGATTGCCCCTTCGGTATTCTCTAACTTTTTTTATCAGTTTTTCTGAATTGTTCATTTTGATTGCCCCTTCGGTATCCTCTAACGTTTATTTGTCAGTTTCTCTGGATTGTTCATTTTGATATCTATCGTTTATTTGTCAGTTTCTCTGGATTGTTCATTTTGATTGCCCCTTCGGTATTCTCTAACGTTTATTTGTCAGTACTCTGGCTTCTTCATTTTGATTACCCCTTCGGTATTCTCTAACGTTTATTTGTCAGTTTCTCTGGATTGTTCATTTTGATTGCCCCTTCGGTATTCTCTTATGTTTATTTGTCAGTTTCTCTGGATTGCTCATTTTGATTGCCCCTTCGGTATTCTCTAACGTTTATTTGTCAGTTTCTCTGGATTGTTTATTTTGATTGCCCCTTCGGTATTCTCTTATGTTTATTTGTCAGTTTCTCTGGATTGTTCATTTTGATTGCCCCTTCAGTATTCTCTAATGTTTATTTGTCAGTTTCTCTGGCTTGTTCATTTTGATTGCCTCCTCGGTATTCTCTAACGTTTATTTGTCAGTTTCTCTGGCTTGTTCATTTTGATTGCCCCTTCGGTATTCTCTAACGTTTATTTGTCAGTTTCTCTGGATTATTCATTTTGATTGCCCCTTCGGTATTCTCTAACTTTTTTTATCAGTTTTTCTGGATTGTTCATTTTGATTGCCCCTTCGGTATCCTCTAACGTTTATTTGTCAGTTTCTCTGGATTGTTCATAAAGGTTGCCCCTTCGGTATTCTCTAACTTTTTTTATCAGTTTTTCTGGATTGTTCATTTTGATTGCCCCTTCGGTATTCTCTAACGTTTATTTTCTAGTTGTAGGACATTGGACCAAAATAAAATACGTGATAGCCAATAATAAAAAGATAAATACAACTCAATCAATAAAATATATAAGTTAGATAAATCTGAATTTAACCTCTTAATTGTGGTATTTCTTCTTTTCTTTAGTATTTCATCACAAAGAACGATTATATATTCTATAGAAAGAAAGAAGAATATCATACACATATTGATAGTCAGCGAACTTGTATCAATAAAGAGAACATTCATATCCTCATGTAGATAGAACCATTGTATTATGTACTAACGTATGCTATAAGTAAGGGTAATTATGTCTGTATCTAGGAAATGTTCAGTATCATTCTCACAGGCAAAAAAACATTTATGAAGGATTACTAGATTTAGATTTCTTTATTATATTCTTTTATTGAAGGAATTAATTATTTATACCAGAACCAATATTTTAGGATTATATGATGTCTTTGCTGTAAATTCACTGGTCATCTGATTACCAGGGAACACTCATTAGGGACCTCAACACTGGTTGATCAGATTTTCTTACTAAATTTGAGATGACTATATAAGAATTTCTCATAATTAATCAGATTTGGAAAGCAACATTTTCATATTCCCTATAGCAACCAATTCACACACGTGTCTACACGATATAATATAATCCCCATCACGTGGTCGTCCACTCAAACTAGGTTGTATAAGAGGATATCATTCATTGGGTAACTATGAATAAAATTTCGGAGAGTCCGTTTTATTATCCATCAAATCCAAATCGGACGTCACAAGATGATTCAAGTCTTGGAGGACGAAAATAAAGAACCTTAAATGACAACAAAATGTTAGTTTTATAGTAACATGTCGACGGTAACCAACGTTGTATGGCATGCCTAAAATGTGTAGCGATGCTTGGTTGTTGTACCAAAGCGTATAATGTCGACAATATGTAACGGTGTGTAATTGTCGTATCCTAGCGTACCATTTCGATAATATGCAACGATGTGTCATTGTTGCACTATAGCTTAACATGCCGATAATATGTAGCGATGCATCATTATTGCACAATAGCATAACATGTCGATAATATGTAGCGATGCATCATTGTTGCACTATAGCATAACATCTCGATAATATGCAGCGATGAATTATTGTTGCACTATAACATAACATGTCGATAATATGTAGCGATGCATCATTGTTGCACTATAACATAACATATCGATAATATGCAACGATGCGTCATTGTTGCACTATAACATAGCATGTCGATAATATGTAGCGATCCATCATTGTTGCACTATAACATAGCATGTCGATAATATGTAGCGATGCATCATTGTTGCACTATAACATAGCATGTCAATAATATGTAGTGATGCATCATTGCTGTACCCTAAGGTGCATATGCAACATGTCAACAATATACAACGATGTGCTATTACTGCACCCTTAGTCAAAATATCCACAATAAGTAGCTATGTGTGATGGGAGTACACTAACGGAGCATGTCGACAATATGAAACAATGTTTGATAGCCTTGTCCTAAGGTAACATGTCGATAATATGTAACGTTGTGTGATTATTGAGCCCTAACGTTACATGTCGACAATATGAAACGATGTTTGATACCTTTGTCCTAACACGTCGATAATATTATACAATTAATGACTTTTTATAAGGAGGACACTGTGATTTATCAACCCCGAGGAAGTGATGTTCACCGAAGCCAACGGCTGAGGTGAACATCACTTCCAAGGGGTTGATAAATCAGTGTCCATCGAAATGAAAAGTCATCAATTGTTTTATTAAATGACACATTCTAAGTGTAATTTTGGGGTGAAAATTGTGAATTGTAGCTGTTTCTTAGATATTTCCATTTATTCTTTTTTATATGTAGCTGCTTCAAACCAACACCAGTTTTTAAAGCTTGACATTTCTAATGTTTCAAAACAATCAAATTGATTAAGAAAATACGAATACAATTTCAAAATTTTAACAAATAAAATATCACAGTCTCAGTAACATTTTTAAGCAATATTTAGAGAACATAGGTAAGTATAATTAATTTATGTTGTAGTTTATGGTAATGTTAGAGCAATTATTTTAGTTTTCCCTTGTTACTATATTTGGTATGTATTAACTTCTTGTTCTACTGACGAAGCTGCTTCGTTCATTTTTGCTTAATAACAGTCGTCTGCTGATTACCGAAATTCGCTAGCAAGATCGCCTCTGATTGGTTGAGTTCAAAATGTCGGCCAATCAAATTTATCGATATTAATCAGTCTACTGGTTTTCCCCTGTTACTATATTTGGGTACGTACTAACTGCGACATGATATTTATTAACCTCACGCGCAAAATTGCGCGGTGGACATGTAGTTCTGTTAAAGGAAGCAATGAATCTTCTAAACCAATCAGAATTAAGAAAATTCATAGTCATTTAATAAATAACGCTGTGTGATTATTGAACCCTAACGTTACATGTCGACAATATGAAACGATGTTTGATAGCTTTGTCCTAACACGTCGATAATATATAACGTTGTGTGATTAATGAACTATAACGTTACATGTCGACAATATGAAACTATGTTTGATAGCTTTGTCCTAACACGTCGATAATATATAACGTTGTGTGATTAATGAACTCTAACGTTACATGTCGACAATATGAAACTATGTTTGATAAGCTTTGTACTAAGGTAGCATGTCGATAATATATAACGTTGTGTGATTAATGAACTCTAACGTTACATGTCGACAATATGAAACTATGTTTGATAAGCTTTGTACTAAGGTAGCATGTCGATAATATATAACGTTGTGTGATTAATGAACTCTAACGTTACATGTCGACAATATGAAACTATGTTTGATAAGCTTTGTACTAAGGTAGCATGTCGATAATATATAACGTTGTGTGATTAATGAACTCTAACGTTACATGTCGACAATATGAAACTATGTTTGATAAGCTTTGTACTAAGGTAGCATGTCGATAATATATAACGTTGTGTGATTAATGAACTCTAACGTTACATGTCGACAATATGAAACTATGTTTGATAAGCTTTGTACTAAGGTAGCATGTCGATAATATATAACGTTGTGTGATTAATGAACTCTAACGTTACATGTCGACAATATGAAACTATGTTTGATAAGCTTTGTACTAAGGTAGCATGTCGATAATATATAACGTTGTGTGATTAATGAACTCTAACGTTACATGTCGACAATATGAAACTATGTTTGATAAGCTTTGTACTAAGGTAGCATGTCGATAATATATAACGTTGTGTTATAGTTGTTCTATTACGTGACATATCACAATATGTAGCGATTTGTAATTACCATACCCGAACACATGTCGACAACATGCTCCGATGTGTGATAGCTCTACCATAAGATAGCACTTTGACAGTATGTAACCATGTGTATTAGTTGTACCATATGTCACAATTTGCGATGTTTTGCAATTATGTGTGATTGTTGTGCCTTACGTTAACATGTCGACAATGAGATTATTCCTATCAAGGTGGAATTTCTCAGTGGATAATTCAATTTATCAGTCTAATGTGTCTATAGACTACATCCAGAAACAGCTGTTAAAATATAATTCATTCACAGGTAACGTATTGCGATTTGTAGATGTGAAACAAGTTTATTTCATTATGAAATTTAAAAGAAGATAATGTGTTGTTTGTTATGTGTGGAGGCAGAAAGTGTAATATTATTTCCTCATTGTTATATGATAATTCTGTCATTGTGGTTTATTTTATGACACCTTCCCTACGTGAACCAGCATCAAATAAATCACATTACAATGTCTAATGTCCCGTCAGCAACAAGATCAAAATAATTATTAGATTCTATAAATCAATGGAAAATGACCAACTCTTTTCTCAACTTCCAATAAAGGAAATGACGAAGAAGCTTTCTCCATCAGATGACTATACAAAGAAAAACGACAATAAATGTCAGACCAATTCAATTTGTTACTAATTGCAATATTCGGCGTGAAATATGTTAGCGTCATTTGAGGTTGTGGTATTTACTACTTAATGTGTTTTGTTCTCTCCTGGATATTCTAAACTTTTCGGTTTTGCAACATTTCATCATTACAGATATTAGTATAAAATAGACATCTACTGTATATACATTCATGTGTTTATTCATTAATTCATATTGTTATTTTATAAGTTTAGCTTGCAAGAGAAAACATTACATGTTTTAATGAGACCAACTCCGCTTTGATATTCTGCTATAATGAACAGTATATACCCATTTAAGGTCAAATATTTATGTATATATCTCTTTTATATTGTTTTTGTTTATATACAATGACACACTATACGTTGGTTTATCTATTTTAGATTATATTTTCCTAGTATTGCGTATCCAATCCTTAATTCATAATTTTACATTATTTTTTGTTTCTAACTAATGTGAAAATTATTCCATTTTCATAATTTGAACTTATCATTTCCAATGAAAAAATACAAAATATGATTATATATATATATTCATTCTTGTTTCTTTAATCAGTTTAGCTCGGTATATATGTTTCGGCTAAAATGTATTCGTTTTTGTTTATTCATCATTGAAAAAAAATAATTTGTTAAAGTACTTACGTTAGTGCAATACTCATCCAAAAAAGTTAATCCAAACTTGAGCCATAAATAGTCAATACTTTACTCGTCTGGAATAAATAAAAAGAAATAAAACTTGTAAGCCAAAATTCCAATTAGAAGTGAATATCTTTTTGTAGGGAATTTGTTTATAAGAACGATTAAAGGTTTTATCCAATGACAGTGGAAATCGATAATCGGGATATTTTCAAAGTGGTACAGTCGGATTAGTATTCTTGACTGGAACACGACCAAGTGTCTCTTATCTTCTATACATATTGACAAGGAATTAGTTATACTAAGCTTTGGTGATAATCACAACAGAAAATACTCAATTATTTCTTCCCAAGAAAATTAAGTAGAACACTTGCAAGTCTGTTTATCTGTTTATTTGTTTATCTGTTTATTTGTTTACCTGTTTATCTGTTTATTTGTCTATCTGTTTATTTGTTTATCTACAATTCATTTAAGTTTGGAAACTATTATTTCAAAATCCACAATAATAATGATAATATATGCTGACTGTTTATAAAAAAAAGTTCAACCTGCTTCAATCAATAAGCAGCTTTGATTCATAAAGGAATTGTTATATAATCATTTTGTTAATAAAGGTAATTTCGTTTGGTTTTAAGTTTTGACTGTTTTTGGAACTCTTATCGGTAAATACTAAAGAAAACTATTGTACCTTCACTAGAACTGTTATCGATAAATGTCTTTCTTTTTGTAATGACTGCCTTGGTACTGATATCGGTAAGAAGAATTTGAAGATACCAAATTGGTAATCACAATATGTAAGTCGACAAAGGACATATAACACAATGTCAAAAAGAAAAAAAAGAAAAACAATGATCTACAAAACATACACATAAAACTAAAGAGCGAGCAACACGACCCCAACTAAAAACCCGAGGTGAACTCAGGTGCTCCGGAAGGGTTAGCAGTTCCTGTTCCACTAGATAACTGTTTTATTTGTTGGTATTACTATTGGTATATCTTTTGTTGTTGTTGTTATGACTGATTTATAACTTGTATCTGTAACGGATTTGTATTGAGACTGATTTGGAACTAGCATCGGTAAATATGCATTCATTTGGACTACGTTGTAACGAACTGTTGTAAATAACTTGCATTTTGTTAGTACTACCATGGTCATGGAACTGTTTGTGGTAAATAACTTGTTATTTTATTTCCTTTGACTGTTTGCTTTATAAATCAATGGAAAATATTAAAATGTTCGTTTATGCTACACATAATAGAGAATGCATAGCCATAAAATGGAAATCAAAAAATGGCATACTGTCGGAACATTTCTAAAATACAATAGAAACATCGTAGAAAGAGGACAAATCGATACCTCTAACACACAAATACATGACCTCTAACACACAAATACATGACCTCTAACACACAAATACATGACCTCTAACACACAAATACATGACCTCTAACACACAAATATATGACCTCTAACACACAAATATATGACCTCTAACACACAAATACATGACCTCTAACACACAAATACATGACCTCTAACACACAAATACACAAATGCGTGACCTCTAACACACAAATACATGATCTCTAACACACAAATGCATGACCTCTAACACACAAATACATGACCTCTAACACACAAATATATGACCTCTAACACACAAATACATGACCTCTAACACACAAATACATGACCTCTAACACACAAATATATGACCTCTAACACAAAAATACATGATCTCTAACGCACAAATACATGACCTCTAACACACAAATACATGTCCTCTAACACACAAATATATGACCTCTAACACACAAATACATGACATCTAACACACAAATACATGACCTCTAGCACACAAATACATGACCTCTAACACACAAATACATGACCTCTAACACACAAATACATGACCTCTAAAACACAAATACATGACCTCTAACACACAAATACATGACCTTTAACACACAAATACATGACCTCTAACACACAAATACATGATCTCTAACACACAAATGCATGACCTCTAACCCACAAATACATGACCTCTAACACACAAATATATGACTTCTAACACACAAATATATGACCTCTAACACACAAATACATGACCTCTAACACACAAATACATGACCTCTAACACACAAATACATGATCTCTAACACACAAATGCATGACCTCTAACAAACAAATACATGACCTCTAACACACAAATATATGACCTCTAACACACAAATACATGACCTCTAACACACAAATACATGACCTCTAACACACAAATATATGACCTCTAACACAAAAATACATGATCTCTAACGCACAAATACATGACCTCTAACACACAAATACATGACCTCTAACACACAAATATATGACCTCTAACACACAAATACATGATATCTAACACACAAATACATGACCTCTAACACACAAATACATGACCTCTAACACACAAATACATGACCTCTAACACACAAATACATGACCTCTAACACACATACATGACCACTAACACACAAATACATGACCTCTAACACACAAATACATGACCTCTAACACATAAATGCACGACCTCTAACACACAAATACATGACCTCTAACACACAAATACATGACCTCTAACACACAAATACATGATCTCTAACACACAAATACATGACCTCTAACACACAAATACATGACCTCTAACACACAAATACATGACCTCTAACACACAAATACATGACCTCTAACACACAAATACATGACCTCTAATACACAAATACATGACCTCTAACACACAAATACATGACCTCTAACACACAAATACATGACCTCTAACACACAAATACATGACCTCTAACACACAAATACATGACCTCTAACACACAAATACATGACCTCTCACACACAAATACATGATCTCTAACACACAAATATATGACCTCTAACACACAAATATATGACCTCTAATACACAAATACATGACCTCTAACACACAAATACATGACCTCTAACACACAAATACATGACCTCTAACACACAAATACATGACCTCTAACACACAAATACATGACCTCTAACACACAAATACATGACCTCTCACACACAAATACATGATCTCTAACACACAAATATATGACCTCTAACACACAAATGTATGACCTCTAACACACAAATACATGACCTCTAACACACAAATACATGACCTCTAACACACAAATACATGACCTCTAACACACAAATACATGACCTCTAACACACAAATACATGACCTCTCACACACAAATGCATGACCTCTAACACACAAATATATTACCTCTAACACACAAATACATGACCTCTAACACACAAATACATGACCTCTAACACACAAATATATGACCTCTAACACACAGATACATGACCTCTAACGCACAAATACATGACCTCTAACACACAAATACATGACCTCTAACACACAAATACATGACCTCTAACACACAAATACATGACCTCTAACACACAAATACATGACCTCTAACACACAAATGCATGACCTCTAACACACAAGTGCATGACCTCTAACACACAAATATATGACCTCTAACACACAAATACATGACCTCTAACACACAAATACATGACCTCTAACACACAAATGCATGACATCTAACACACAAATACATGACCTCTAACACACAAATACATGACCTCTAACACACAAATACATGATCTCTAACACACAAATAAATTACCTCTCACACACAAATGCATGACCTCTAACACACAAATACATGATCTCTAACACACAAATACATGACCTCTACCACACAAATACATGACCGGTCACTTCCCTGACTTGGTACAGTCACTTCAATAAAAAGTGGCGGAGTTTTATGTAGACTAATTTTACTGGCCCAAACCTCACCTTTTAGTAAAATAATACCGTAATGTAAGTGTCTTCTACGTGTTAGTTAAATGCCAACAAATAATCATGAAATCATCATCTAAGATTCAGATACCAATCAAAAGTACCAAAGTTAAAGTACCAGAGTTTTATTGATATTTTTCATCAAACAGATTGACAATGATAAGTATATCTTATACTTCAGTGACACCTAACCTACTTATTATTAACCTTCATGGTGCGTTCTAACTTCTTACTGATAAACACTACTTATTATTAACCTTCATGGTACGTATTAACTTCTTACTGATAAACACTACTTATTATTAACCTTCAGGGTTCGTTTTAGCTTCTTACTGATAAACACTACATATTATTAGCCTTCATGGTGCGTTCTAACTTCTTACTCATAAACACTACTTATTATTAACCTTCATGGTACGTTTTAACTTCTTACTGATAAACACTACATATTATTAGCCTTCATGGTGTGCTTTAAATTCTTACTGATAAACACTACTTATTATTAACCTTCATAGTACGTTTTAACTTCTTACTGATAAACACTACTTATTATTAACCTTCAGGGTTCGTTTTAGCTTCTTACTGATAAACACTACATATTATTAGCCTTCATGGTGCGTTCTAACTTCTTACTCATAAACACTACTTATTATTAACCTTCATGGTACGTTTTAACTTCTTACTGATAAACACTACTTATTATTAACCTTCATGGTACGTTTTAACTTCTTACTGATAAACACTACATATTATTAGCCTTCATGGTGTGCTTTAAATTCTTACTGATAAACACTACTTATTATTAACCTTCATAGTACGTTTTAACTTCTTACTGATAAACACTACTTATTATTAACCTTAATGGTGCGTTCTAACTTCTTACTGATAAACACTACATGTCATTAACCTTCATGGTATGTTTTAGCTTCTTACTGATAAACACTACATATCATTAACCTTCATGGTACACTTTAACTTCTTACTGATAAACACTATATATCATTGACCTTCATGGTACGTTTTAACTTCTTACTGATAAACACTACATATTATTAACCTTCATGGTACGTTTTAACTTCTTACTGATAAACACTACATATGATTAACCTTCATGGTACGTTTTAGCTTCTTACTGATAAACACTACATATCATTAACCTTCATGGTTCGGTTTAGCTTCTTACTTATAAACACTACATATCATTAACCTTCATGGTACGTTTTAGCTTCTTACTGATAAACACTACATATCATTAACCTTCATGATAAGCTTTAGCTTCTTACTGATAAACACTACATAACATTAACCTTCAGGGTTCGTTTTAGCTTCTTACTGATAAACACTACATATCATTAACCTTCATGGTTCGTTTTAGCTTCTTACTGATAAACACTGCATATGATTAACCTTCATGGTACGTTTTAACTTCTTACTGATAAACACTACATAATATTACCCTCCATGGTAAGCTTTAGCTTCTTACTGATAAAGAGTGCATACTATTACCCTCCATGGTAAGTTTTACCTTCTTACTGATAAACATTACATACTATTACCCTCCATGCTAAGTTTTAACTTCTTACTGATAAACACTACATGCTATTACCCTCCATGGTAAGCTTTAACTTCTTACTGATAAACACTACATGCTATTACCCTCCATGGTAAGTTTTAACTTCTTACTGATAAACGCTACATACTATTACCCTCCATGGTAAGTCTTAGCCTCTTACTGATAAACACTACATACTATTACCCTCCATGGTAAGCTTTAGCTTCTTACTGATAAACACGACATACTATTACCCTCCATGGTAAGTTTTAGCTTCTTACTGATAAACACTACATATCATTGACCTTCATGGTACGTTTTAACTTCTTACTGATAAACACTACATATTATTAACCTTCATGGTACGTTTTAACTTCTTACTGATAAACACTACATATGATTAACCTTCATGGTACGTTTTAGCTTCTTACTGATAAACACTACATATCATTAACCTTCAGGGTTCGTTTTAGCTTCTTACTGATAAACACTACATATCATTGACCTTCATGGTACGTTTTAGCTTCTTACTGATAAACACTACATATCATTAACCTTCATGGTACGCTTTAGCTTCTTACTGATAAACACTACATATCATTAACCTTCATGATAAGTTTTAGCTTCTTACTGATAAACACTACATATCATTAACCTTCAGGGTTCGTTTTAGCTTCTTACTGATAAACACTACATATCATTAACCTTCAGGGTTCGTTTTAGTTTCTTACTGATAAACACTGCATATGATTAACATTCATGGTACGTTTTAACTTCTTACTGATAAACACTACATACTATTACCCTCCATGGTAGGTTTTACCTTCTTACTGATAAACATTACATACTATTACCCTCCATGCTAAGCTTTAACTTCTTACTGATAAATACTACATACTATTACCCTCCATGGTAAGTCTTAGCCTCTTACAGATAAACACTACATACTATTACCCTCCATGGTAAGCTTTAGCTTCTTACTGATAAACACTACATACTATTACCCTCCATGGTAAGTTTTAGCTTCTTACTGATAAACACTACATACTATTACCCTCCATGGTAAGCTTTAGCTTCTTACTGATAAACACTACATACTATTACCCTCCATGGTAAGTTTTAACTTCTTACTGATAAACATTACATGCTATTACCCTCCATGGTAAGTTTTAACTTCTTACTGATAAACACTACATACTATTACCCTCCATGATAAATTTTAACTTCTTACTGTTAAACGCTACATACTATTACCCTCCATGGTAAGTTTTAACTTCTTACTGATAAACACTACATACTATTACCCTCCATGGTAAGCTTTAGCTTCTTACTGATAAACTCTACATACTATTACCCTCCATTATAAGTTTTAACTTCTTACTGATAAACACTACATACTATTACCCTCCATGGTAAGTTTTAGCTTCTTACTGATAAACACTACATACTATTACCCTCCATGGTAAGTTTTAGCTTCTTACTGATAAACACGACATGCTATTACCCTCCATGGTAAGTTTTAACTTCTTACTGATAAACATTACATACTATTACCCTCCATGGTAAGTTTTAACTTCTTACTGATAAACACTACATATTATTAACCTTCATGGTACGTTTTAACTTCTTACTGATAAACACTACATATGATTAACCTTCATGGTACGTTTTAGCTTCTTACTGATAAACACTACATATCATTAACCTTCAGGGTTCGTTTTAGCTTCTTACTGATAAACACTACATATCATTGACCTTCATGGTACGTTTTAGCTTCTTACTGATAAACACTACATATCATTAACCTTCATGGTACGCTTTAGCTTCTTACTGATAAACACTACATATCATTAACCTTCATGATAAGTTTTAGCTTCTTACTGATAAACACTACATATCATTAACCTTCAGGGTTCGTTTTAGCTTCTTACTGATAAACACTACATATCATTAACCTTCAGGTTTCGTTTTAGCTTCTTACTGATAAACACTGCATATGATTAACCTTCATGGTACGTTTTAACTTCTTACTGATAAATACTACATACTATTACCCTCCATGGTAAGTTTTACCTTCTTACTGATAAACATTACATACTATTACCCTCCATGCTAATCTTTAACTTCTTACTGATAAATACTACATACTATTACCCTCCATGGTAAGTCTTAGCCTCTTACAGATAAACACTACATACTATTACCCTCCATGGTAAGCTTTAGCTTCTTACTGATAAACACTACATACTATTACCCTCCATGTTAAGTTTTAGCTTCTTACTGATAAACACTACATACTATTACCCTCCATGGTAAGCTTTAGCTTCTTACTGATAAACACTACATACTATTACCCTCCATGGTAAGTTTTAACTTCTTACTGATAAACATTACATGCTATTACCCTCCATGGTAAGTTTTAACTTCTTACTGATAAACACTACATACTATTACCCTCCATGATAAGTTTTAACTTCTTACTGTTAAACGCTACATACTATTACCCTCCATGGTAAGTTTTAACTTCTTACTGATAAACACTACATACTATTACCCTCCATGGTAAGCTTTAGCTTCTTACTGATAAACTCTACATACTATTACCCTCCATTATAAGTTTTAACTTCTTACTGATAAACACTACATACTATTACCCTCCATGGTAAGTTTTAGCTTCTTACTGATAAACACTACATACTATTACCCTCCATGGTAAGTTTTAGCTTCTTACTGATAAACACTACATACTATTACCCTCCATGGTAAGTTTTAACTTCTTACTGATAAACATTACATGCTATTACCCTCCATGGTAAGTTTTAACTTCTTACTGATAAACACTACATACTATTACCCTCCATGGTAAGTTTTAACTTCTTACTGATAAACGCTACATAGTATTACCCTCCATGGTAAGTTTTAGCTTCTTACTGATAAACACTACATACTATTACCCTCCATTGTAAGTTTTAACTTCTTACTGATAAACACTGCATACTATTACCCTCCATGGTAAGTTTTAGCTTCTTACTGATAAACACTACATACTGTTACCCTCCATGGTAAGTTTTAGCTTCTTACTGATAAACACTACATACTATTACCCTCCATGGTAAGTTTTAGCTTCTTACTGATAAACACTACATACTATTACCCTCCATGGTAAGTTTTAACTTCTTACTGATAAACATTACATGCTATTACCCTCCATGGTAAGTTTTAACTTCTTACTGATAAACACTACATACTATTACCCTCCATGGTAAGTTTTAACTTCTTACTGATAAACGCTACATAGTATTACCCTCCATGGTAAGTTTTAGCTTCTTACTGATAAACACTACATACTATTACCCTCCATTGTAAGTTTTAACTTCTTACTGATAAACACTGCATACTATTACCCTCCATGGTAAGTTTTAGCTTCTTACTGATAAACACTACATACTGTTACCCTCCATGGTAAGTTTTAGCTTCTTACTGATAAACACTACATATGTCCTAGTTTTATACACAGATGCGGGTCTCTGTCAGAAATATCATTAAGTACTGGCAAAGTAATAAAAGTCAATATTAAGATACGATCATTCAATAAAAGTGCTATTTATGTAAATTGGATTGTTCTTAATAAATAACCCCGTATCATGTAGTAAAGTAATTGTGTAAATGCAATGAAATGGGAGAAAAGAGACTCGTTGCTATTGTGATGTCACCGTACCATTCTCTTTATGGCAATTAAGTGAAACGTTTGGAATATATTGGATCAGACGTTTACTGTTCCATTTTACCAAACCATTGTTTAACTATTTATCACGAATACAATTCTCTGATATTAATGATTGCTAAAACAATAGCATTGTTATATTACCCGTATCTATAGTCAACTTTAGATATTATGCACTAATCTAATACACATATTCTCTCCACTCAGACTTATTTGATCCCGACTGATACCGACTTTTTTAGAGTGTTACTTGACAAAGTTGTTACGGTTTTATTTTCCTTTGTTACAATTATTGTTACATATAATTAAATGATGTTAGGATTAATGAACCTCTCTTGCTTCACATGGAGGCTTCTGTTCCCAAGGATACAATTCTAACCTTCTTGACCACTTCTTGTGTCGTGGAAAAAGTAATCCTAAGTTAACGTATTCATTTAGAATGAGTAAGATGTTTCTTCCTGAGGCTTTTCTTATACTGGTCATCGAAAAAAGTCAATAACGGGAGAAAATAAATGGTGTCTATACGGACTGGATAAATCTAGAATTGAAGAGGACATCACCTAACGAACATGAATCTTTGCAGCGTTTTAAATGTCGGTCTTTTAAGCTAAGACATAAAGATACATTAAGTGATTATAGTTGGACATTACTTCCTCGTAAATACTTTCAAAATAGTGCACACAGAGTACGGGTAATTGGTGAAGAAAATGCTTTTAGTTAATTAAAGACTCAACGTAAAAAATAGCTGAAATTTCAACAAGCTGATGTTTAATAATGATTGAGATAAAATAGAACCGCGTCCTTTTAATAGCGGAAGAACACGCAAGACGAGGAAAATAAAGACAATTTCTGATTGATGTATTAATTAATTGATAATTTCATGGTCAAAAGTTCTGAAAACCTAAAACCTTGAAACAAATCAAATTATGGAATAGCGACGTTATGCGATTTTCTAGAAGTCAGTGAAGAACACATAATGAAGTTGAGAATTAGATAGCATTCAAGACAAAATGTTTGTGGAAAGGGCTTCTTGATCAATAAAACAAATACAAGCTAAAACAGTTAGCGAGCAATACAGAATAGTCTATAACAAAGATAAGCTTGAATTAGACGATTCTAGTCTATGTCTATACCAAGTGCATATAGTGCATTGCGGTACACATATTGCATGTATAGTGTAATCGTACAGTGTCCATACATCTCTATGTATCATAACGACTAGCAGAGGGCGGAGACATGGCTCTCACAAAATAAAACATGGTACAAAAAATCTAGACATACAGTATATTTTTTTTTTGTTATATCTATTATATATAGAAATCGATAATATACGTACATTGTCGGAAAATATAATCTTTATTTCTGAGAGCTTTAAAAACAAGTAGAAAAGCAAATATCTGTTTTACTACCGGCTCCGCTACGCTTTACCAAGTAAAACAGCATTTGCGACCGTTAAATTCCCAATTGACGTCGGCAGCTCTTCAAATACAATACAGGTATTTCTTAAGCATAATGCAACAATTAACATGTCGTAACTAACAACTTTGAAAGAGTCGCCATATTGCATCCTTCAAATTCAACGTGTCTAAAGACATGATAGGGGAGAATATACCATCTACCTCAAACATGACGATTTGTTTACTATGACGTTAATGTGCCAAATCTTTCAACAATATTTCGCGATATTTTATTTTCTGCTGTTTCGAGAAGATTTTTACGGCTCAAAAGAAAAACTATTGTGTCGAATTAGAATAGGAAAAAACAGTATTGTATTTCAAGAGTTACCGGCGTCAATTGTAAAATTGTATTTGCAAAGGTCAAATTACTTATATACCCCTGCAAATCCTCAAATATGAACTTTTACTTTGTAAGATTGTTCGGAGTTCGGTAATTTTGTTATTAGCCTTACTTTCTTATATGAAATGCAAACATATAGCTCACATCAAAGTCTACATCGAATGTCATATCTCGTCTGCAGGTTCTTGCACATAAAATTGCTCAATAGATGTACTTGATACATACAAATGATGTGCTGAATTTGTATTTATTACCTCTTTAACCTTCGCTAAGCATACCGGGATCATGTATTAACAAACAGCAATCCGGTTTTTTTTATGCAGTGTAACTATCTGTAATTATTTCTCAATTATCTCCTTTGCTCCTAAATATGCAACATTCAATGACCTTGAATGCATCATTAACAACATGTAGCGGGCAAGAGATGCAGCTTTACCCCACCATTTTATTGTGCCTGTCCCAAACCAGGACCCGAATTGTCAATGGCGTTGATCTTTTTAAGAAAAGATTTGAGGTGAGAGAGGTGGTTGTTCGTTTTGATGATATTGTTGGAATGCCTGACTATCACTGCTTAAATTATCTTTTCAAAATGTATTGATTCAACGTACATGTAGTACTAGTGGTGCTGACTGGTAAATGTATTGGGGTTTTTTCAGGTTTTTTTTGTGGTTTTTTTTTGTTTGTTTTTTGCTTGTTTTTTTTGTTATAAACTTCAAGATAAAAACAATAGCGTTGCAATAAGATGGAATAGAAAAAAACTTATCTCTAAAGGAAAGGAAATATGCAAAATATTAATTAGAAATTTGACACGAAACAAAGCTGGTGACTTACATAGTATTAAGACCGTTAAATTATTTGACTTTCCAATGTCTTATGAGCGTACCTGCTGAAGGTTATACCAAAAACAAGTCATTCAAGCTAAATTAGATATTTACCTTTGTTATTCCTTTCGCCATGATATAACTGCACAAAATGTCTCTTTGTGTTAAACAACAATCACTCTTTCACACACTCCAATCTGAGTAAATAAACGTTAGAGAATACCGAAGGGGCAATCACAAATGGACAAACCAGAGAAACTTGCAACATATGGTACACAAGACGAAGAAAAACAAACCAAGAAACATCACAACATTGGAAACCACTATACGTAACGAAATATAAATAATGTAAACAGAAACATCAGCCCTCCTACAAACAACTGGAGGTAAAGACGAACCGAACATCATTAATAAGACATGAGCCCTCCTACAAACAACTGGAGGTAAAGACGAACCGAACATCATTAATAAGACATCAGCCCTCCTACAAACAACTGGAGGTAAAGACGAACCGAACATCATTAATAAGACATCAGCCCTCCTACAAACAACTGGAGGTAAAGACGAACCGAACATCGTTTTTATGCGGAAATCTTAACGGACGTCATAATATCTAATCACATTTAATGCATGTAATATTTCTTTTTTTAAATGTAAAACATAAAAGTGGGTAAAGAAAAAAATTGACTTTTTGGTAATGCCAGAATCTGTACAGCTCTAGATAGTTATTAAGCACCATATAAAAGATGGAATCAAAGCTTTAAAAACCAATGTTGAGTTTGTTTTATAAACCAGAAAGTTACTAGAGATAATAAAGATAAAAGAAAAGGTAAATCATATAATAAAAGTAATAAAGAAGAATTAGAAATAATAATACAGAGATAAATACGTCCTCAAACCGTAAAACATATTGGAAACTAATCAGGATGTTGATTAAATCTAAAGGAAGTAATTGTATCTTGGGAATTTAAATAATGATCAAAATAATAATGATATTGCTTATGAAGACTTAGATAAATACGAGTTATTAAATACATAGTGTTGTAGGTCAAGATCAAAGCTGGACGACACAAATGTTTTTCTTCGGCAGTTTGACTCAAAAACAAATACTATCATTGGAGAAATACATGTAACATAGAATTAAATAATTGATGCTATTCATATTCTTGACCCAAACAAAGTTACAAGGTCAGAAAAAATAAGTCATACAATGTTTATAATTTTCTACTGAAAATAACAACAGTTTTCAAATTATATTTGCAAAAACTACACAAATATCACTTAAACTTGACGATTGCTCATGTTATTACAATATAGGAAATGCTAAGAAAAAGTCTAAGCGATTCTTAATTGTTTAATTATATTAACCAGACACCATCAACACATCCATTTACACACTTGTTCCTTCATGACTTCCTACTCTTTGTTTATTCGATCTTTGTCTGTTTTATGCTGTTTACTTGTGTAAACCCACGATAATGTAATTATAATTGTTTATAAAGGAGAAGATTTTTTAAGTTGATAAAACTTGTCTCTGATCCTCTATGTATCATTAAGCAAATGGAATAATTATAACTAAACAACAACGGTTGTACTGTTTAAAAATCGTTTTTGATTGACAATCGATTTTACGATTGATGTCAAAATTTAAAAAGTTAGAAATTCAATTGACATGTGTTTGTCCAAAACCGGCGAAAGTTTACATATATCTTATAATGCTGATCAATTCCTTCTATAAGACACTTCAATCATGACTATTTTGTGTAATGAAACATACGTATATTAGGTAGTGTACATTGCTTAGCCTCAACCTGACTCCATCCTTCATTATCTCTTTTACTTGTATACCTGAAACCTTTATTAAATGTCCTGATTGCTATGACTGCATTCTTCATAACCTGCCTTTACTTGTGTGATTACAACCTTCATTATCTGTCTTTATTTCCGCAACTGCTGCCTTTCGCTATCTGTCTATTCTTGTGTGACTACAACCTTCATAATCTGTCTTTACTTGTGTGACTACAACCTTCATTATCTGTCTTTCCTTGTGTAACTACAACCTTCATTATCTGTCTTTACTTGTGTGACTACAACCATCATAATCTGTCTTTCCTTGTGTGACTACAACCTTCTTTATCTGTCTTTCCTTGTGTGACTACAACCTTCATTATCTGTCTTTCCTTGTGTGACTACAACTTTCATTATCTGTCTTTACTTGTGTGACTACAACCTTCATTATCTGTCTTTCCTTGTGTGACTACAACCTTCTATATCTTTCTTTACTTGTGTGACTACAACCTTCATTATCTGTCTTTCCTTGTGTGACTACAACCTTCATTATCTGTATTTACTTGTGTGACTACAACCTTCATTATCTGTCTTTCCTTGTGTGACTACAACTTTCATAATCTGTCTTTCCTTGTGTGACTACAACCTTCATTATCTGTCTTTACTTGTGTGACTACAACCTTCATTATCTGTATTTACTTGTGTGACTACAACCTTCATTATCTGTCCTTCCTTGTGTGACTACAACCTTCATTATCTGTATTTACTTGTGTGACTACAACCTTTTTATCTGTCTTGACTTGTGTGACTACAACCTTCTTTATCTGTCTTTACTTGTGTGACTACAACCTTCATAATCTGTCTTTCCTTGTGTGACTACAACCTTCATTATCTGTATTTACTTGTGTGACTACAACCTTCTTTATCTGTCTTTACTTGTGTGACTACAACCTTCATAATCTGTCTTTCCTTGTGTGACTACAACCTTCTTTATCTGTCTTTCGTTGTGTGACTACAACCTTCATTATCTGTCTTTCCTTGTGTGACTACAACTTTCATTATCTGTCTTTACTTGTGTGACTACAACCTTCATTATCTGTCTTTCCTTGTGTGACTACAACCTTCTATATCTTTCTTTACTTGTGTGACTACAACCTTCATTATCTGTCTTTCCTTGTGTGACTACAACCTTCATTATCTGTATTTACTTGTGTGACTACAACCTTCATTATCTGTCTTTCCTTGTTTGACTACAACTTTCATAATCTGTCTTTCCTTGTGTGACTACAACCTTCATTATCTGTCTTTACTTGTATGACTACAACCTTCATTATCTGTCTTTCCTTGTGTGACTACAACCTTCATTATCTGTATTTCCTTGTGTGACTACAACCTTCTTTATCTGTCTTTACTTGTGTGACTACAACTTTCATAATCTGTCTTTCCTGTGTGACTACAACCTTCATTATCTGTATTTACTTGTGTGACTACAACCTTCTTTATCTGTCTTTACTTGTGTGACTACAACCTTCATTATCTGTCTTTACTTGTGTGACTACAGCCTTCATTATCTGTCTTTCCTTGTGTGACTACAACCTTCATTATCTGTATTTACTTGTGTGACTACAACCTTCTTTATCTGTCTTTACTTGTGTGACTACAACCTTCTATATCTGTCTTTACTTGTGTGACTACAACCCTCATTATCTGTCTTTCCTTGTGTGACTACAACCTTCATTATCTGTATTTACTTGTGTGACTACAACCTTCATTATCTGTCTTTACTTGTTTGACTACAACCTTCATTATCTGTCTTTACTTGTGTGACTACAACCTTCATTATCTGTATTTACTTGTGTGACTACAACCTTCATTATCTGTCTTTACTTGTGTGACTACAACCTTCATTATCTGTATTTCCTTGTGTTACTACAATCTTCATTATCCGTCTTTCCTTGTGTGACTACAACCTTCATTATCTGTATTTACTTGTGTGACTACAACCTTCATTATCTGTCTTTACTTTTGTGACTACAACCTTCATTATCTGTCTTTACTTGTGTGACTACAACCTTCATTATCTGTCTTTACTTGTGTGACTGCAACCTTCATTTTCTGTCTTTATTTGTGTGACTACAACCTTCTTTATCTGTCTTTACTTGTGTGACTATAACCTTCATTATCTGTCTTTACTTGTGTGACTACAACCTTCATTATCTGTTTTTACTTGTGTGACTACAGCCTTCATTTTCTGTCTTTACTTGTGTGACTACAACCTTCATTATCTGTATTTACTTGTGTGACTACAACCTTCTTTATCTGTCTTTACTTGTGTGACTACAACCTTCATAATCTGTCTTTCCTTGTGTGACTACAACCTTCTTTATCTGTCTTTCGTTGTGTGACTACAACCTTCATTATCTGTCTTTCCTTGTGTGACTACAACTTTCATTATCTGTCTTTACTTGTGTGACTACAACCTTCATTATCTGTCTTTCCTTGTGTGACTACAACCTTCTATATCTTTCTTTACTTGTGTGACTACAACCTTCATTATCTGTCTTTCCTTGTGTGACTACAACCTTCATTATCTGTATTTACTTGTGTGACTACAACCTTCATTATCTGTCTTTCCTTGTTTGACTACAACTTTCATAATCTGTCTTTCCTTGTGTGACTACAACCTTCATTATCTGTCTTTACTTGTATGACTACAACCTTCATTATCTGTCTTTCCTTGTGTGACTACAACCTTCATTATCTGTATTTCCTTGTGTGACTACAACCTTCTTTATCTGTCTTTACTTGTGTGACTACAACTTTCATAATCTGTCTTTCCTGTGTGACTACAACCTTCATTATCTGTATTTACTTGTGTGACTACAACCTTCTTTATCTGTCTTTACTTGTGTGACTACAACCTTCATTATCTGTCTTTACTTGTGTGACTACAGCCTTCATTATCTGTCTTTCCTTGTGTGACTACAACCTTCATTATCTGTATTTACTTGTGTGACTACAACCTTCTTTATCTGTCTTTACTTGTGTGACTACAACCTTCTATATCTGTCTTTACTTGTGTGACTACAACCCTCATTATCTGTCTTTCCTTGTGTGACTACAACCTTCATTATCTGTATTTACTTGTGTGACTACAACCTTCATTATCTGTCTTTACTTGTTTGACTACAACCTTCATTATCTGTCTTTACTTGTGTGACTACAACCTTCATTATCTGTATTTACTTGTGTGACTACAACCTTCATTATCTGTCTTTACTTGTGTGACTACAACCTTCATTATCTGTATTTCCTTGTGTTACTACAATCTTCATTATCCGTCTTTCCTTGTGTGACTACAACCTTCATTATCTGTATTTACTTGTGTGACTACAACCTTCATTATCTGTCTTTACTTTTGTGACTACAACCTTCATTATCTGTCTTTACTTGTGTGACTACAACCTTCATTATCTGTCTTTACTTGTGTGACTGCAACCTTCATTTTCTGTCTTTATTTGTGTGACTACAACCTTCTTTATCTGTCTTTACTTGTGTGACTATAACCTTCATTATCTGTCTTTACTTGTGTGACTACAACCTTCATTATCTGTTTTTACTTGTGTGACTACAGCCTTCATTTTCTGTCTTTACTTGTGTGACTACAACCTTCATTATCTGTATTTACTTGTGTGACTACAGCCTTCATTATCTGTCTGTACTTGTGTGACTACAGCCTTCTTTATCTGTCTTTACTTGTGTGACTACAACCTTCATTATCTGTCTTTACTTGTGTGACTACTACCTTCATCATCTGTCTTTACTTGTTTGACTACAACCTTCATTTTCTGTCTTTACTTGTGTGACTACAACCTTCATTATCTGTATTTACTTGTGTGACTACAACCTTCATTATCTGTCTTTACTTGTGTGACTACAACCTTCATTATCTGTATTTACTTGTGTGACTACAACCTTCATTATCTGTATTTCCTTGTGTGACTACAAACTTCATTATCCGTCTTTACTTGTGTGACTACAACCTTCATTATCTGTCTTTACTTGAGTGACTACAACCTTCATTTTCTGTCTTTAATTGTGTGACTACAACCTTCTATATCTGTCTTTCCTTGTGTGACTACAACCTTCATTATCTGTCTTTCCTTGTGTGACTACAACATTCATTATCTGTCTTTACTTGTGTGACTACAACCTTCATTATCTGTCTTTACTTGTGTGACTACAGCCTTCATTATCTGTATTTACTTGTGTGACTACAACCTTCATTATCTGTATTTCCTTGTGTGACTACAAGCTTCATTATCCGTCTTTACTTGTGTGACTACAACCTTCATTATCTGTCTTTACTTGAGTGACTACAACCTTCATTTTCTGTCTTTAATTGTGTGACTACAACCTTCTATATCTGTCTTTACTTGTGTGACTACAACCTTCATTATCTGTCTTTACTTGTGTGACTACAACATTCATTATCTGTCTTTACTTGTGTGACTACAACCTTCATTATCTGTCTTTACTTGTGTGACTGCAACCTTCATTTTCTGTCTTTCCTTATGTGACTACAACCTTCATTATCTGTTTTTACTTGTGTGACTACAGCCTTCATTTTCTGTCTTTACTTGTGTGACTACAACCTTCTATATCTGTCTTTACTTGTGTGACTACAACCTTCATTATCTGTCTTTACTTGTGTGACTACAACCTTCTTTATCTGTATTTACTTGTGTGACTACAACCTTCTTTATCTGTCTTTACTTGTGTGACTACAACCTTCATTATCTGTCTTTACTTGTGTGACTATAACCTTCATTATCTGTCTTTACTTGTGTGACTACAACCTTCATTATCTGTCTTTACTTGTGTGACTACAACCTTCATTTTCTGTCTTTACTTGTGTGACTATAACCTTCATTATCTGTCTTTATTTGTGTGACTACAACCTTCATTATCTGTCTTTACTTGTGTGACTACAACCTTCTTTATCTGTCTTTACTTGTGTGACTACAACCTTCTTTATCTGTCTTTACTTGTGTGACTACAACCTTCTTTATCTGTCTTTACTTGTGTGACTACAACCTTCATTATCTGTCTTTACTTGTGTGACTACAACCTTCATTATCTGTCTTTACTTGTGTGACTACTACCTTCATCATCTGTCTTTACTTGTTTGACTACAACCTTCATTTTCTGTCTTTACTTGTGTGACTACAACCTTCATTATCTGTATTTACTTGTGTGACTACAACCTTCATTATCTGTCTTTACTTGTGTGACTACAACCTTCATTATCTGTATTTACTTGTGTGACTACAACCTTCATTATCTGTATTTCCTTGTGTGACTACAAACTTCATTATCCGTCTTTACTTGTGTGACTACAACCTTCATTATCTGTCTTTACTTGAGTGACTACAACCTTCATTTTCTGTCTTTAATTGTGTGACTACAACCTTCTATATCTGTCTTTACTTGTGTGACTACAACCTTCATTATCTGTCTTTACTTGTGTGACTACAACCTTCATTATCTGTATTTACTTGTGTGACTACAACCTTCATTATCTGTCTTTACTTGTGTGACTACAACATTCATTATCTGTATTTCCTTGTGTTACTACAACCTTCATTATCCGTCTTTCCTTGTGTGACTACAACCTTCATTATCTGTATTTACTTGTGTGACTACAACCTTCATTATCTGTCTTTACTTTTGTGACTACAACCTTCATTATCTGTCTTTACTTATGTGACTACAACCTTCATTATCTGTCTTTACTTGTGTGACTGCAACCTTCATTTTCTGTCTTTACTTGTGTGACTACAACCTTCTTTATCTGTCTTTACTTGTGTGACTATAACCTTCATTATCTGTCTTTACTTGTGTGACTACAACCTTCATTATCTGTTTTTACTTGTGTGACTACAGCCTTCATTTTCTGTCTTTACTTGTGTGACTACAACCTTCATTATCTGTATTTACTTGTGTGACTACAGCCTTCTTTATCTGTCTTTACTTGTGTGACTACAACCTTCATTATCTGTCTTTACTTGTGTGACTACTACCTTCATCATCTGTCTTTACTTGTTTGACTACAACCTTCATTTTCTGTCTTTACTTGTGTGACTACAACCTTCATTATCTGTATTTACTTGTGTGACTACAACCTTCATTATCTGTCTTTACTTGTGTGACTACAACTTCATTATCTGTATTTACTTGTGTGACTACAACCTTCATTATCTGTATTTCCTTGTGTGACTACAAACTTCATTATCCGTCTTTACTTGTGTGACTACAACCTTCATTATCTGTCTTTAATTGTGTGACTACAACCTTCATTTTCTGTCTTTAATTGTGTGACTACAACCTTCTATATCTGTCTTTACTTGTTTGACTACAACCTTCATTATCTGTCTTTCCTTGTGTGACTACAACATTCATTATCTGTCTTTACTTGTGTGACTACAACCTTCATTATCTGTCTTTACTTGTGTGACTACAACCTTCATTATCTGTATTTACTTGTGTGACTACAACCTTCATTATCTGTATTTCCTTGTGTGACTACAAGCTTCATTATCCGTCTTTACTTGTGTGACTACAACCTTCATTATCTGTCTTTACTTGAGTGACTACAACCTTCATTTTCTGTCTTTTATTGTGTGACTACAACCTTCTATATCTGTCTTTACTTGTGTGACTACAACCTTCATTATCTGTCTTTACTTGTGTGACTACAACATTCATTATCTGTCTTTACTTGTGTGACTACAACCTTCATTATCTGTCTTTACTTGTGTGACTGCAACCTTCATTTTCTGTCTTTCCTTATGTGACTACAACCTTCATTATCTGTTTTTACTTGTGTGACTACAGCCTTCATTTTCTGTCTTTACTTGTGTGACTACAACCTTCTATATCTGTCTTTACTTGTGTGACTACAACCTTCATTATCTGTCTTTACTTGTGTGACTACAACCTTCTTTATCTGTATTTACTTGTGTGACTACAACCTTCTTTATCTGTCTTTACTTGTGTGACTACAACCTTCATTATCTGTCTTTACTTGTGTGACTATAACCTTCATTATCTGTCTTTACTTGTGTGACTACAACCTTCATTATCTGTCTTTACTTGTGTGACTACAACCTTCATTTTCTGTCTTTACTTGTGTGACTATAACCTTCATTATCTGTCTTTACTTGTGTGACTACAACCTTCATTATCTGTCTTTACTTGTGTGACTACAACCTTCTTTATCTGTCTTTACTTGTGTGACTACAACCTTCTTTATCTGTCTTTACTTGTGTGACTACAACCTTCATTATCTGTCTTTACTTGTGTGACTACAACCTTCTTTATCTGTCTTTACTTGTGTGACTACAACCTTCATTATCTGTCTTTACTTGTGTGACTACAACCTTCATTATCTGTCTTTACTTGTGTGACTACTACCTTCATCATCTGTCTTTACTTGTTTGACTACAACCTTCATTTTCTGTCTTTACTTGTGTGACTACAACCTTCATTATCTGTATTTACTTGTGTGACTACCACCTTCATTATCTGTCTTTACTTGTGTGACTACAACCTTCATTATCTGTATTTACTTGTGTGACTACAACCTTCATTATCTGTATTTCCTTGTGTGACTACAAACTTCATTATCCGTCTTTACTTGTGTGACTACAACCTTCATTATCTGTCTTTACTTGAGTGACTACAACCTTCATTTTCTGTCTTTAATTGTGTGACTACAACCTTCTATATCTGTCTTTACTTGTGTGACTACAACCTTCATTATCTGTCTTTACTTGTGTGACTACAACCTTCATTATCTGTATTTACTTGTGTGACTACAACCTTCATTATCTGTCTTTACTTGTGTGACTACAACCTTCATTATCTGTATTTCCTTGTGTTACTACAACCTTCATTATCCGTCTTTCCTTGTGTGACTACAACCTTCATTATCTGTATTTACTTGTGTGACTACAACCTTCATTATCTGTCTTTACTTTTGTGACTACAACCTTCATTATCTGTCTTTACTTATGTGACTACAACCTTCATTATCTGTCTTTACTTGTGTGACTGCAACCTTCATTTTCTGTCTTTACTTGTGTGACTACAACCTTCTTTATCTGTCTTTACTTGTGTGACTATAACCTTCATTATCTGTCTTTACTTGTGTGACTACAACCTTCATTATCTGTTTTTACTTGTGTGACTACAGCCTTCATTTTCTGTCTTTACTTGTGTGACTACAACCTTCATTATCTGTATTTACTTGTGTGACTACAGCCTTCATTATCTGTCTTTACTTGTGTGACTACAGCCTTCTTTATCTGTCTTTACTTGTGTGACTACAACTTTCATTATCTGTCTTTACTTGTGTGACTACTACCTTCATCATCTGTCTTTACTTGTTTGACTACAACCTTCATTTTCTGTCTTTACTTGTGTGACTACAACCTTCATTATCTGTATTTACTTGAGTGACTACAACCTTCATTATCTGTCTTTACTTGTGTGACTACAACTTCATTATCTGTATTTACTTGTGTGACTACAACCTTCATTATCTGTATTTCCTTGTGTGACTACAAACTTCATTATCCGTCTTTACTTGTGTGACTACAACCTTCATTATCTGTCTTTACTTGAGTGACTACAACCTTCATTTTCTGTCTTTAATTGTGTGACTACAACCTTCTATATCTGTCTTTACTTGTGTGACTACAACCTTCATTATCTGTCTTTCCTTGTGTGACTACAACATTCATTATCTGTCTTTACTTGTGTGACTACAACCTTCATTATCTGTCTTTACTTGTGTGACTACAACCTTCATTATCTGTATTTACTTGTGTGACTACAACCTTCATTATCTGTATTTCCTTGTGTGACTACAAGCTTCATTATCCGTCTTTACTTGTGTGACTACAACCTTCATTATCTGTCTTTACTTGAGTGACTACAACCTTCATTTTCTGTCTTTTATTGTGTGACTACAACCTTCTATATCTGTCTTTACTTGTGTGACTACAACCTTCATTATCTGTCTTTACTTGTGTGACTACAACATTCATTATCTGTCTTTACTTGTGTGACTACAACCTTCATTATCTGTCTTTACTTGTGTGACTACAACCTTCATTTTCTGTCTTTCCTTATGTGACTACAACCTTCATTATCTGTTTTTACTTGTGTGACTACAGCCTTCATTTTCTGTCTTTACTTGTGTGACTACAACCTTCTATATCTGTCTTTACTTGTGTGACTACAACCTTCATTATCTGTCTTTACTTGTGTGACTACAACCTTCTTTATCTGTATTTACTTGTGTGACTACAACCTTCTTTATCTGTCTTTACTTGTGTGACTACAACCTTCATTATCTGTCTTTACTTGTGTGACTATAACCTTCATTATCTGTCTTTACTTGTGTGACTACAACCTTCATTATCTGTCTTTACTTGTGTGACTACAACCTTCATTTTCTGTCTTTACTTGTGTGACTATAACCTTCATTATCTGTCTTTACTTGTGTGACTACAACCTTCATTATCTGTCTTTACTTGTGTGACTACAACCTTCTTTATCTGTCTTTACTTGTGTGACTACAACCTTCTTTATCTGTCTTTACTTGTGTGACTACAACCTTCATTATCTGTCTTTACTTGTGTGACTACAACCTTCTTTATCTGTCTTTACTTGTGTGACTACAACCTTCATTATCTGTCTTTACTTGTGTGACTACTACCTTCATCATCTGTCTTTACTTGTTTGACTACAACCTTCATTTTCTGTCTTTACTTGTGTGACTACAACCTTCATTATCTGTATTTACTTGTGTGACTACAACCTTCATTATCTGTCTTTACTTGTGTGACTACAACCTTCATTATCTGTATTTACTTGTGTGACTACAACCTTCATTATCTGTATTTCCTTGTGTGACTACAAACTTCATTATCCGTCTTTACTTGTGTGACTACAACCTTCATTATCTGTCTTTACTTGAGTGACTACAACCTTCATTTTCTGTCTTTAATTGTGTGACTACAACCTTCTATATCTGTCTTTACTTGTGTGACTACAACCTTCATTATCTGTCTTTCCTTGTGTGACTACAACATTCATTATCTGTCTTTACTTGTGTGACTACACCCTTCATTATCTGTCTTTACTTGTGTGACTACAACCTTCATTATCTGTATTTACTTGTGTGACTACAACCTTCATTATCTGTATTTCCTTGTGTGACTACAAGCTTCATTATCCGTCTTTACTTGTGTGACTACAACCTTCATTATCTGTCTTTACTTGAGTGACTACAACCTTCATTTTCTGTCTTTAATTGTGTGACTACAACCTTCTATATCTGTCTTTTCTTGTATGACTACAACCTTCATTATCTGTCTTTCCTTGTGTGACTACAACATTCATTATCTGTCTTTACTTGTGTGACTACAACCTTCATTATCTGTCTTTACTTGTGTGACTGCAACCTTCATTTTCTGTCTTTCCTTATGTGACTACAACCTTCATTATCTGTTTTTACTTGTGTGACTACAGCCTTCATTTTCTGTCTTTACTTGTGTGACTACAACCTTCTATATCTGTCTTTACTTGTGTGACTACAACCTTCATTATCTGTCTTTACTTGTGTGACTACAACCTTCTTTATCTGTCTTTACTTGTGTGACTACAACCTTCTTTATCTGTCTTTACTTGTGTGACTACAACCTTCATTATCTGTCTTTACTTGTGTGACTATAACCTTCATTATCTGTCTTTCCTTGTGTGACTACAACCTTCATTATCTGTCTTTACTTGTGTGACTACAACCTTCATTATCTATCTTTACTTGTGTGACTACAACCTTCATTATCTATCTTTACTTGTGTGACTACAACCTTCTTTTTCTGTCTTTACTTGTGTGACTACAACCTTCATTATTTGTCTTTACTTGTGTGACTACAACCTTCTTTTTCTGTCTTTAATTGTGTGACTACAACCTTCATTATCTGTCTTTTCTTGTATGACTACAACCTTCCTATAAACTTCAATACTTGTTCCGTTGCATGGCAGGTTTTACCTGTGTCATTGTAAGCCTCAATATGTCATTTCTTGCGTGCGAACAACTTCAATCTGCAATAACTGCGCTTATTTCCGGAGGCTTCAATGACTGTCTTTACCTGCTTGATTGCAACCTGTAATTTACGTTTACTTGTATGACTGCAATCTTGAGTAGATGTGGTTTCTTGGGGAAGCTTCAATAGTTGTTTTTACCTGCGTGATTACAAGCTTCAATCGGACTTTACTTATGTAACTGTTATATAATGATTGTCTATTTAAAGGTATATTTTATATAGAAGATGATAATAAAATACTGCTTAGATTATGAACACACTTTGAAGTCACATATGGTTCTTCGGGTATTGCACACATTTGTTAATGTATGTTCCATCTACAAAGACGAGTGTCAGTAGATATACTTATGCAAGTAGTTGTATAAATAGGAACCATTACAATAGTCGCTAGACAATGGACACATCAGAATAGCATTGTAAGTGTAAATAAATGTAATTTGATTTAATTCAAATCTTTTGATTTCGAATCTTAATTCAAACCCAAAGGGATTTTTTTTTTCATATTTTTTACTAGTGGCCAAAACAATATAAACAATATAAAATTATATTTCTGGATATTGCTTTATTTTATTTGGCGTAATAACGTGTCTTTGATGTTGTTCAATATATATTCTGATCATTAATGGGAAGATGTGGTCGTTGATAAACCCAAATGTAATAAATGTTGGGCTAAAATAATTCCTTTAACATATACGGTTGTCATCAATTTAACCTGGGTTAAAAAGAAACCGTGATAGTAACAATAAGAACAGTTTGATGAGATGATATTTGACATGTTACTCTGTGAGAAAATCATTTCCTATACATTCAATTATTGTAAAAATAAAAATCAAGTTAGTGGTGTCCGCTACTATTTCCGCATAAACACGATGCTCGGTTCGTCTTTACCTCCAGTTGTTTGTAGTAGGACGCATGTCTTATTTACATTATGTATGTTTGTTTGCGTACAATGGTGACCAACATATATTGTGTTGTGTTTTTTGTATTGTTTGTCTTCGTCTTGTGTCTTGTGTATGGTGGTGTTCAACACATATTGTTTGTCTTCGTCTTGTGTCTTGTGTATGGTGGTGTTCAACACATATTGTTTGTCTTCGTTTTGTGTCTTGTGTATGGTGGTGTTCAACACATATTGTTTGTCTTCGTCTTGTGTCTTGTGAATGGTGGTGTTCAACACATATTGTTTGTCTTCGTCTTGTGTCTTGTGTATGGTGGTGTGCAACACATATTGTTTGTCTTCGTCTTGTGTCTTGTGTATGGTGGTGTTCAACGCATATTGTTTGTCTTCGTCTTGTGTCTTGTGTATGGTGGTGTTCAACACATATTGTTTGTCTTCGTCTTGTGTCTTGTGTATGGTGGTGTTCAACACATATTGTTTGTCTTCGTCTTGTGTATTGTGTATGGTGGTGTTCAACACATATTGTTTGTCTTCGTCTTGTGTCTTGTGTATGGTGGTGTTCAACACATATTGTTTGTCTTCGTCTTGTGTCTTGTGTATGGTGGTGTTCAACACATATTGTTTGTCTTCGTCTTGTGTCTTGTGTATGGTGGTGTTCAACACATATTGTTTGTCTTCGTCTTGTGTCTTGTGTATGGTGGTGTTCAACACATATTGTTTGTCTTCGTCTTGTGTATTGTGTACCCAATGTTGCCAGTTTCTCTATATTGTCCATTCTTGATTGTCCCGTTGGTTTCTCTAAGGTTTGTACAGCAACACTCAGTAATAGATATGAGGAACGATCTGTTTACAGGGGTTTATCGTAATTATATTTTCAATGTTATTTTCTTTTTCGTTTTTTCTGTTTTTTTTTCTTGGTGGGGGGGGGGGGGTCGATAGTGGTGGATTTGTGGACCAGAACTGATTAAGCTTTCTTCTCTGAATGATGATTACTCTGTTTATCATCGTGCCCCACTTCCTGTCAACAAAATACTTTAATTGGTCATGTCAGATAACGTTACATTTACACACGGCTATCCTATAGTCTATCGCAAAGCAAATAATCAGAATTAAGACAAATTGAACGTGCTTGTAAAATGTGAACGGTCATGTATTATTGCGTTAGGGTATCAAATTTACCTCTGTCTATGATTTTTCTATTGGAACTGTTCCGACAGTGTAGTATTTTTTTGTTTTTCACATTATTTAGATATGTTATATATTTCATTAGATCTTTTGCAATTTACATTAAAAACTGTTCTTTTAATCTGGTTTCGTAAAATGTTGCATAACCTCAATTAAGATCGAAGTTGAATTAAATTTAGTGTATTTCCTAGAATTCTTCAACCAGTTTGGATGGGGAATTCATTAAAAATGAAGAATCTGAGATAAAATCAACATGAGAAAACATATTTCTGTTTACCGTTGATGATTTCTGATTTGTTCCTTTTTTTCCTGTATTCACTAACACGACACGAAGATAATTCATTGTCGAAGACAATCAATGTCCCAACACGCTAAAAGACACAACACATTGAAAAGGTTTTTTTGAATATAATAGAACGTGCACTATTAGACACGTTAACTAAAATACCGTCATTAGACTGTCGATCAATAAACTTTACACAGACAATTACAGTTATCAATCACTGCCAGTATTAGTAAGAATTGCTTTGTTATCTTTTCTTAAGAAAACTTCAAAATAATTGTTTAAAAAAGGATTGAGAAGCTACAGTGTTCATCCCTGAACGTCATTTATGAAACTTAAATTGTACATTTGCATGTTTGGTACATCCATAATGATATATCCAATATGATATAATCACGCAATCATGTTGGCTTCCATCAGTAAAAATATGTTTTTCAAGATTTACCAGAATTGCCATTATCAATATGATTATAATGTGTTATCAAAAACATTACATCGCACGGTTATATGCGAGGGTTGACATTGTACTCATATATGGAAAACACATGCTTGACTGCATCATTTCACTCCAAAGGGATGTTTTGGGCCATAAAATTAGATTAGCACCGCCACTTTTCATTGAAGTACTTGAAAAGGTAATCGTCATAAATTTGTGTGTTTACAAATTTTCTGTTGGGTTTTGGAACTGTTCCGAGTGTGTGATACTTCTGCGTGTTGTGGTGTCTGGCGCGTATTGTGTTGTTTTTGTTTTTCTTGATCGTGTGTGCTCTATGCAGCCAGTGTCCCTGGATTGTCCATCTTGGTTGCCCTTCGGTATTCTCTAACATTTATTTTAGTTTTTCATTTCATTACTGATACATTTGTACTGTTATTTTATAGCATATACTTTTAGTTTATATCACGATTCTATGTTTGTTCTAATGTGCAAAAGTTTATTAAATATATATATAGTTCCCTTTAATTCCAACAGACACATGCAATTACAATCGAACGTCTTAAAGTCCATACGTTGTATGACCGGTGATAAGAATAGGGAGCGTACATTAAATAGCGGTCACTTGTGAAAATAAAGACAAAACTGATTTAAAACATTATACTGACTTATTGAAATTAATAGTAGTACTACTTTGTTGATGATACAATCATGTCAACAGTGGATCCTGGTTACAGTCATGAAAAGACAGCTTAAACAGTGATGGTCAACAATTCCATTAATATCAAGAACATAAACAATAACCTCTAACATCAAATCATTGACCATCAACATAGGAAATCCTGGCTTAGGACAGACACAAAGGGGTGGCGGCTTAAACCAGTTACTGTGTTGTTGATACATGCATGTCAACACAGAGTTTCAGACTACACCATAGATATATATATTGTTGAGTTCACTAGATATGTATTTTTGTTTTTACGCTATGGCCGTGATCGTATGGTAAGCGTAATTGGCTTAGCATTTACCTATGTGATTATAGACTATCGCCATTAAAGTTGTGAGTTCGATTCCCATACATTGTGAGGTATAATCGATACAACATTATATAACACGTTTCTAAGGTACCTCGGTCTTATACACCAATAAATCTGATCACCACGATATAACTGATCATTATTGAAAGAGTCTTTAATTATTTGCAGCCTCACCCTATATTTATCTTCTAAGGTGAAGCTTGAACTAAAACAATTAGAAAATAATATACTCAACCTCAAAATGAATATTGTGTGCATGTCTTTTGTTGAAATAGCATACTTCAATGGGTAATACATACTGCTGACCATAAACACCTAATAATATCTAAGATTGAATAGCATACATGTTTTTATCACGCTTGCTTGGCGCTCTGTGGACACACCATTCGTAGCATCATAATACACAGTGGTATTCCTTTCGAGTTATTTCCTGCACTCATATATCACATTATCTTTATTATATTCATACTTTGATTCTAGATTTGTCATGGAGTATTTTCCCTGCCGTCTATAACAATAATTAAGGTTACAATAACAGTACGGACTGCTACGGTCCCTGGAGATACACCGATTTAAGACATATATTCTATCTGATCTGTTACGGTGACATTTAGCAATCGATCACTCTTGGTTTTAATGAACATATCTGTATTAATGGCGGCCATGTGTTATATCCAAATATGTCGTTCATGCCATAAAGAGATTTTCGTGGATGATGAGCGCTAAATTTTTTAAATAAAACATGACAACTGTTTAATTAAAATGACCATATATGTTGACGTTAATGATATATGTTTTAGACTGCTGTTTCTATTGATGGCTAGCTTGATGCATTATTTGTTAATTATGTAGCTAATTGATTTAGAAAATAAAGATGCATTAATTGTCTGCTTGTTAACGTTTATATTTACGCGGTATTCGTGGCAATATATAAGAGTTAAATATAATTACAAAACGTGGATATTTACGTGCCATATTTCTGAAATGCTAATGCAATCTCTGGATACTTTAAATTGAATTGTATTCTAAATAAATTATAATGTGTGATATATTTTGAGATTAATCACTCATCTATCTAACTACTTTATACATAAGAATATGAATTGCAAGGCTGTTGTTACAGTTACAATGTTTAGCTCAGTTTATAATGGATTGTCGTTGTTATTTATATATAGAAATATCATTTAGTGTTAAATAAATGTACTTGATATGGACGAAGTGTAAATGACATTCAGATCACTCCCTTCGTGATAATTAATACCAACAATGATATCGATTTATTGTATTTTCAGATTAGCTTCCTATCTATTTCCTGTGTACTGCTACATATGTAATAAAAGTCTACAACATTGTCGTAGTATCTTCGATGTACACATCATATAACTTACATTGTCCGTGTCACCATTATCTTACATATGTAGGCTGTGAAAAGCATTTTCAGATTTGGAATGAGGCCATCGACTCTTTTTAATAGAACTAATATTATGTATATGACAGCTTCATCTGATTAAATACATTATAATTATGGTAGTTTTTGCTTGTTCATTTCTTTAGCTTACTGTTAAATTACTACAGTAGTAAGTAAGATAGAAAGTTTATGTACCATTTGATTTGTCCAACATGTAGTAAATTATTAGCACTGTATGCATTTGTGAACAAATACAATGAAAGTAGCTTTTCCTTAAATATGGTAAGTATAATAAATCACCATCAAAATCAAAATCGAGGGTGGAAGCTGTAATAGAAATCAATATAAATGACAAAGCAACTGAAATGAAAAATTGAACAAATGATATAGCAACATTGAACAGACAAGGAATAATATTTCCAGCAACAGAAAAGTAATGATGTTTCGACAGAAAATTATAGACTATGCAAAAGTCAACAGGAAAGCTAAGATGGTTTCGACAATATGCAAGGGATGGTGTTTTCGAAAACATGCAAGTGATGAGGCTGCCGTCATCAGTCAAGGGATGATGTTTTCGACAACAGGCAAGGGCTGATATTTATGTCATCAGGCATTGGATGATGTCTTCGGTGTGTATTTCATGCATTGGAATAGCTTTCTAAGTATTGGCAAACTTATTTCTAATATTCTAGTAATAAAAACGTAGATACCAAATGTAGTATGCACGACGCGTTTCAGGAATAATCTTCATCTGGTATGCTAACAGTCAAATGATTTGAAAGTCAGATTATTTGTCTTTTGTCTTTGTGAGCTAGAAATTCAAAGGACCCCAACAGGATAACAAAAATGGCTAGAATCATCTATGTCTGAAGGAAGAGAGCTTTAGTTATAATCACAAATACGCGAATTAGGAATTGTAAATATAGAATATATATCATACAGCCTTCATATTATGTCCATTGATGCGTCACCTGTCAAGCGTAATTTATACAATTTATATATTGCAATTTATAGCAAATATACAATTTTCACCTTGCAATATTCTTGGTGTAATCTAATGTGAAATAAATAAAACAAATCTGCACCCACTTTACGTTGCCATGATTAATCGTCAACCCGATAATTGTCTAGAAATGTCAAAATGGCCAAGCGTAATTGTAATGACGGTAATTTAGTTATTGACGTCACGCTACTAAAACCGCTCATTCTGATAAATGACCTTGAATAAACATGTCGTCAGTTCCCGTCCATTTACTAAGAAATTTATGAATACTTAGATGTAAATTGACTGTAAACATTTACAGAAACAGGAATGAGAAATGACGGACGATTAGCATGTACATCATAGTCATACAAATGTTACGTGTAAATTAGCAGGCAGTACAATACATCCCAGAATATTATATGTAGATTAGCAGGCAGTAAAACACACCCCAGAAGGTTATATGTAAACTATTACACAGCAAAGCACTTCCCAGAAGGCTACAAAATGTACATGTAAATTAGCAGGCGGTAAAACATATCCCATAATGCTATAGGTAAATTAGCAGGCACTAAAACACACTGAAGAAGATGATTATATGTAAATTAGCAGGCACTAAAACACACTGAAGAAGATGATTATATGTAAATTAGCAGGCACTAAAACACACTGAAGAAGATTATATGTAAATTAGCAGGCACTAAAACACACTCAAGAAGATTATTGTAAATTAGCAGGCACTAAAACACACTGAAGAAGATTATATTTAAATTAGCAGGCACTAAAACACACTGAAGAAGATTATATTTAAATTAGCAGGCACTAAAACACACTGAAGAAGATTATATTTAAATTAGCAGGCACTAAAACACACTGAAGAAGATTATATTTAAATTAGCAGGCACTAAAACACACTGAAGAAGATGATTATATGTAAATTAGCAGGCACTAAAACACACTGAAGAAGATTATATGTAAATTAGCAGGCACTAAAACACACTGAAGAAGATTATATTTAAATTAGCAGGCACTAAAACACACTGAAGAAGATTATATTTAAATTAGCAGGCACTAAAACACACTGAAGAAGAAGATTATATTTAAATTAGCAGGCACTAAAACACACTGAACAACATTATATGTAAATTAGCAGGCACTAAAAACACACTGAAGAAGATTATATGTAAATTAGCAGGCACTAAAACACACTGAAGAAGATTATATGTAAATTAGCAGGCACTAAAACACACTGAAGAAGATTATATTTAAATTAGCAGGCACTAAAACACACTGAAGAAGATTATATTTAAATTAGCAGGCACTAAAACACACTGAAGAAGAAATATATGCAAATTAGCAGGCAGTAAAACACGTCATAGAAGAATACATGTAAAATATTAGACAGTAAATCGCATCCCAGACACAGTTTAACATAAATACAGAATACAAGTACATTGTATATATGTTTCTTATGTAATACAGAATACAAGTACATTGTATATATGTTTCTTCTGTAATACAGAATACAAGTATATTGTATATATGTTTCTTCTGTAATACAGAATACAAGTACATTGTATATATGTTTCTTATGTAAACATATATTAAACTGAATGCTCTAACAGTTAGTATTTAACTGAATTCTCTAACAGTTAGTATTTAACTGAATTCTCTAACAGTTAGTATTTAACTGAATTCTCTAACAGTTGGTATTTAACTGAATTCTCTAACAGTTAGTATTTAACTGAATTCTCTAACAGTTAGTATTTACCTGAATTCTCTAACAGTTAGTATTTAACTGAATTCTCTAACAGTTAGTATTTAACTGAATTCTCTAACAGTTAGTATTTAACTGAATTCTCTAACAGTTAGTATTTAACTGAATTCTCTAACAGTTAGTATTTAGTTGAATTCTCTAACAGTTAGTATTTAACTGAATTCTCTAACAGTTAGTATTTAACTGAATTCTCTAACAGTTAGTATTTAACTGAATTCTCTAACAGTTGGTATTTAACTGAATTCTCTAACAGTTAGTATTTAACTGAATTCTCTAACAGTCAGTATTTAACTGAATTCTCTAACAGTTAGAATTTAACTGAATTCTCTAACAGTTAGTATTTAGCTGAATTCTCTAACAGTTAGTATTTACCTGAATTCTCTAACAGTTAGTATTTAGCTGAATTCTCTAACAGTTAGTATTTACCTGAATTATCTAACAGTTAGTATTTAGTTGAATTCTCTAACAGTTAGTATTTAACTGAATTCTCTAACAGTTAGTATTTAACTGAATTCTCTAACAGTTAGTATTTAACTGAATTCTCTAACAGTTGGTATTTAACTGAATTCTCTAACAGTTAGTATTTAACTGAATTCTCTAACAGTCAGTATTTAACTGAATTCTCTAACAGTAAGAATTTAACTGAATTCTCTAACAGTTAGTATTTAGCTGAATTCTCTAACAGTTAGTATTTACCTGAATTCTCTAACAGTTAGTATTTAGCTGAATTCTCTAACAGTTAGTATTTACCTGAATTATCTAACAGTTAGTATTTAGCTGAATTCTCTAACAGTTAGTATTTAACTGAATTCTCTAACAGTTAGTATTTAACTGAATTATCTAACAGTTAGTATTTAACTGAATTCTCTAACAGTTAGTATTTAACTGAATTCTCTAACAGTTAGTATTTAACTGAATTCTCTAACAGTTAGTATTTAACTGAATTCTCTAACAGTTAGTATTTAACTGAATTCTCTAACAGTTAGTATTTAACTGAATTCTCTGATAGTTAGTATTTAACTGAATTTTCTAACAGTTAGTATTTAACTGAATTCTCTAACAGTTAGTATTTAACTGAATTCTCTACCAGTTAGTATTTGACTGAATTCTCTAACAGTTAGTATTTAACTGAATTCTCTAACAGTTAGTATTTAACTGAATTCTCTACCAGTTAGTATTTAACTGAATTCTCTACCAGTTAGTATTTAACTGAATTATCTAACAGTTAGTATTTAACTGAATTCTCTAACAGTTAGTATTTAACTGAATTCTCTAACAGTTAATATTTAACTGAATTCTCTAACAGTTAGTATTTAACTGAATTCTATAACAGTTTGTATTTAACTGAATTCTCTAACAGTTAGTATTTAGCTGAATTATCTAACAGTTAGTATTTAACTGAATTCTCTAACAGTTAGTATTTAGCTGAATTCTCTAACAGTATTTAACTGAATTCTCTAACAGTTAGTATTTAGCTGAATTCTCTAACAGTTAGTATTTAACTGAATTCTCTAACAGTTAGTATTTAACTGAATTCTCTAACAGTTAGTATTTAACTGAATTCTCTAACAGTTAGTATTTAACTGAATTCTCTAACAGTTAGTATTTAACTGAATTCACTAACAGTTAGTATTTAACTGAATTCTCTAACAGTCAGTATTTAACTGAATTCTCTAACAGTTAGTATTTAACTGAATTCTCTAACAGTTAGTATTTAACTGAATTCTCTAACAGTTAGTATTTAACTGAATTCTCTGATAGTTAGTATTTAGCTGAACTTTCTAACAGTTAGTATTTAACTGAATTCTCTAACAGTTAGTATTTAGCTGAATTCTCTAACAGTTAGTATTTAACTGAATTCTCTAACAGTTAGTATTTAACTGAATTCTCTAACAGTTAGTATTTACCTGAATTATCTAACAGTTAGTATTTAACTGAATTCTCTAACAGTTAGTATTTAGCTGAATTCTCTAACAGTATTTAACTGAATTCTCTAACAGTTAGTATTTAGCTGAATTCTCTAACAGTTAGTATTTAACTGAATTCTCTAACAGTTAGTATTTAACTGAATTCTCTAACAGTTAGTATTTAACTGAATTCTCTAACAGTTAGTATTTAACTGAATTCTCTAACAGTTAGTATTTAACTGAATTCACTAACAGTTAGTATTTAACTGAATTCTCTAACAGTTAGTATCTAACTGAATTCACTAACAGTTAGTATTTAACTGAATTCTCTAACAGTCAGTATTTAACTGAATTCTCTAACAGTTAGTATTTAACTGAATTCTCTAACAGTTAGTATTTAACTGAATTCTCTAACAGTTAGTATTTAACTGAATTCTCTGATAGTTAGTATTTAGCTGAACTTTCTAACAGTTAGTATTTAACTGAATTCTCTAACAGTTAGTATTTAGCTGAATTCTCTAACAGTTAGTATTTAACTGAATTCTCTAACAGTTAGTATTTAACTGAATTCTCTAACAGTTAGTATTTACCTGAATTATCTAACAGTTAGTATTTAACTGAATTCTCTAACAGTTAGTATTTAGCTGAATTCTCTAACAGTATTTAACTGAATTCTCTAACAGTTAGTATTTAGCTGAATTCTCTAACAGTTAGTATTTAACTGAATTCTCTAACAGTTAGTATTTAACTGAATTATCTAACAGTTAGTATTTAACTGAATTCTCTAACAGTTAGTATTTAACTGAATTCTCTAACAGTTAGTATTTAACTGAATTCACTAACAGTTAGTATTTAACTGAATTCTCTAACAGTCAGTATTTAACTGAATTCTCTAACAGTTAGTATTTAACTGAATTCTCTAACAGTTAGTATTTAACTGAATTCTCTAACAGTTAGTATTTAACTGAATTCTCTGATAGTTAGTATTTAGCTGAACTTTCTAACAGTTAGTATTTAACTGAATTCTCTAACAGTTAGTATTTAACTGAATTCTCTAACAGTTAGTATTTAACTGAATTCTCTAACAGTTAGTATTTAGCTGAATTCTCTAACAGTTAGTATTTAACTGAATTCTCTGATAGTTAGTATTTAGCTGAATTCTCTAACAGTATTTAATGTGGTATTATATCAGTCTGGATTCAGTTTACTGTTTCAAATATTATGTACTTTCTTTTTCTAGATATATATTATATAACAGTTAGGAAAATGATTATAATTTAATTGATACATTTTTCTAGATATATATTATATAACAGTTAGGAAAATGATTCTAATTTAATTGATACATTTTTCCTGAATCTAATAAAAATTCCACCATCAGCAAATGAATCCAAGCTTTGCATGTATTTATAGCATATCTATATAACAAATTACATGTTTTTGCCTATTAAAGTATTGTTTATACTTTAAAATAACGGGTTTTGCTGGTTTATGTCTAGTTCACAGATAACGTCGATGGCAATACGTTCGTTCCTATAGATATTACCCTATTAGATAATCAAGGATTTAGGAGTTCTCCGTTAACTAGGAGTATCATAAACTATGTGTTTAGAGAGGTGTAAAGCTTATTTATGATACCTTATTTTGATATAAGGACATTTCTGTATCTAGCGGTTTGTTCAGAAAGCTAATAAAGAATTGTTTGTACGATCTATAGATCAATGTATTAATTTGTTGATTAGTTTTTACAAAGTGTATCACAGACGTAATGGTATGTCTATGTAAGTAAACAACTTTGTAGCAAAAATATATCTTGAGGTTGTAGTAATTATGTTGAACTCAGGGTTTATTAAATATTCAATTAGGATAGACAAGGTATGTGTCGCTCGGGTACAATTTACAGATATAAATCTCCCACAATGGTACGATATTAATAAATCATGGCTTCAAACAGCATTCATTCTGATATGATATTCAACAAAATTAAGTAAATGAATCGCGAAAATAATTGCATTTTACAATGATGTCTCGTTTGTTGTTTTGCTCTCCTTCTTTTTTTTTTTTCTTTTTTTTACGCAACACATTCAAAAACCGCATGGGGATTTCAATTTTTAATAAGTTCAATTATATATACGTCTGAAATTTAAATCCAATAATTTCCGAATTAGAAATATGAGATAGCATTTTTTTGTTCTATCCTAAACTGGAACCCATATATTTGATATTATCAGTCGCGTAGTCTTGCTACCAGCATCCTAGACCACTCGGTTAGATCTGAGTAATCATTTTGACTTAATAAATATAGATAGCATTCATAAAGCAATAAATGTTCTGCAACAATAGCAAATACATTTGTTCAACGATCGCAAAAACCACAGTAAACCCCCAGTATGTGTTTTACGACATTATATCACACAGTAACATGATAATACTCGTGTTAACAACAACAGTAATACCAGATAAATCATGTTACATTGTACGTAGACGGCGATATTCATGGTGCAATGTTAGCAATAACAGTTTGAAGACATAAAGGGGTAATATCAGAATCCTTAAATCGAAAAAGGACAGAAAGCACACAATGGCGAAAAGAAAAAGAACAAAATGACACACAACGATATACACAACACTACACACAAACCTTACACACAAAACTAAAGAACGATCAACAAGAACTCCACAAAACATCGGGAGGTAACTCAGGTGCTCTGGAAGGGTATACAGTTCTTGCTCCACTAGTGATATTCCTCGTGCTACTCCAGTTACAAACCAGGTGATAAGTCATGGATGAGGACAGGGTTAGCCAGAAGCAATGCAAGAAGCAAGACGACGGTAATGTATTGTGGTAAATTTACAATAACAGCCGTCTACACACTGCAGGAATATACGACAAACGACAACAATGCGTGTCGCAAAACGAGAGCAATATATGTAACACGTTAGAGATACAAAACACGTGAGCAAGTTATAGGAAATGCTTTATTAAAACGCCAGCAACATCAGTGGCAATATCAAAGCTATACTCGTGGCAAATGAACAGCCATATCCATGGCAAAATAAGTCATGATCATGATATAGCGACAACACCCTTGACGAAACGGCAGCAATACCTATGGAAAATGGTAACAATTCCCGTGGGTTGCATTGATCTAAGGCATTTGCGTATGAAAAAAACACACACAAGGTCATTTATTTCTATCAGACCATTGGCCTTAAGACAAAATAGTGGTGGATTATAATAGTTGTATAAAAACTGTAAATTGCAAAGCCGATATTATCATTATGTTCCAGAAGATGACGTTGTAACTAGGTTTGACTCTCAAATAAATCATTGCGCTATAGTTTATAAATAAACGTTACAGAAAACCAAAAGAGCAATCAAGATACACTGGCAAAATCGACCACAGGGCGAAGACAAATACAACAAAACAAAAAAATACAAAATATATGGACAAAATACAGACCTTCGACGTAAATTACAAAATAACGTGTCGGATGATCACCAAGCTTATATGGTAAGAATGATGTATATTTTTATTGTCAATTAACCCTATCTAAACCTCTGTGTAATGAGTTCTTAAACTGTCAAGTAGAATGTACTCTAGAATTTAGCATTACACCACACTAAATCAAACAACATAGACAATAAATAATCTGATCAACTTTTGAACCATACTCCGGGCAGATTAATATGCAAAAAGCCCCGGAGAATTATGCATGATTTTTATTATCATCCAAATTAATGGGGTCTGAGAGTCTTTAATTTCCATTAATAGTATCCTTGTCAGAGCCACCGGATACTAACTAATATCAGCACGCAAATCATCCATCAGATATCTATAATATATTAGGAATCTGTGAATTATCTTAAAAAATGAATTATTACCATAGTTTCTTATAAAGATATAAATAAACGTTAGAGTTGTTCAATTGATAGGAAGAGATTATGAATATAACAGGTTAGAAAATATCTAGAGGAGTCCGAGAATACTTAGCAACAGTACACAATATAACAGGTTAGAATATATCTAGAGGAGTCCGAGAATACTTAGCAACAGTATACAATATAACAGGTTTGAAGATATCTAGAGGAGTCCGAGAATACTTAGCAACAGTATACAATATAACAGGTTAGAAGATATCTAGAGGAGTCCGAGAATACTTAGCAACAGTATACAATATAACAGGTTAGAAGATATCTAGAGGAGTCCGAGAATACTTAGCAACAGTACACAATATAACAGGTTAGAAGATATCTAGAGGAGTCCGAGAATACTTAGCAACACTATACAATATAACAGGTTAGAAGATATCTAGAGGAGTCCGAGAATACTTAGCAACAGTATACAATATCACCGGCTATCAATTAAAAAACCGGAACAATAAGAATACTTAGGGACAGTATACAATATCACCGGCTATCAATTAAAAAATCAGAACAATAAGAATACTTAGGGATAGTATACAATATCACCGGCTATAAATTAAAAACCGGAACAATAAGAATACTTAGGGACAGTATACAATATCACCGGCTATAAATTAAAAAACCGGAACAATAAGAATACTTAGGGACAGTATACAATATCACCGGCTATCAATTAAAAAATCAGAACAATAAGAATACTTAGGGATAGTATACAATATCACCGGCTATAAATTAAAAACCGGAACAATAAGAATACTTAGGGACAGTATACAATATCACCGGCTATAAATTAAAAAACCGGAACAATAAGAATACTTAGGGACAGTACACAATATCACCGGCTATATATTAAAAAACCGGAACAATAAGAATACTTAGGGACAGTATACAATATCACCGTCTATAAATTAAAAAATCAGAACAATAAGAATACTTAGGGACAGTACACAATATCACCGGCCATAAATTAAAAAATCGGAACAATAAGAATACTTAGGGACAGTACACAATATCACCGGTTATAAATTAAAAAACCGGAACAATAAGAATACTTAGGGACAGTACACAATATCACGGCTATAAATTAAAAAACCGGAACAATAAGAATACTTAGGGACAGTATACAATATCACCGGCTATAAATTAAAAAACCGGAACAATAAGAATACTTAGGGACAGTACACAATATCACCGGCTATCAATTAAAAAACCGGAACAATAAGAATACTTAGGGACAGTACACAATATCACCGGTTATAAATTAAAAAACCGGAACAATAAGAATACTTAGGGACAGTACACAATATCACCGGCTATAAATTAAAAAATCAGAACAATAAGAATACTTAGGGACAGTATACAATATCACCGGAAATCAATTAAAAAATCAGAACAATAAGAATACTTAGGGACCGTACACAATATCACCGGCTATCAATTAGAAAATCAGAACAATAAGAATACTTAGGGACAGTATACAATATCACCGGCTATAAATTAAAAAACCGGAACAATAAGAATACTTAGGGACAGTACACAATATCACCGGCTATAAATTAAAAAACCGGAACAATAAGAATACTTAGGGACAGTACACAATATCACCGGCTATAAATTAAAAAACCGGAACAATAAGAATACTTAGGGACAGTATACAATATCATCGGCTATAAATTAAAAAATCAGAACAATAAGAATACTTAGGGACAGTACACAATATCACCGGCTATAAATTAAAAAACCGGAACAATAAGAATACTTAGGGACAGTATACAATATCACCGGCTATCAATTAAAAAACCTGAACAATAAGAATACTTAGGGACAGTACACAATATCACCGGCTATAAATTAAAAAATCAGAACAATAAGAATACTTAGGGACAGTATACAATATCACCGGCTATCAATTAAAAAATCAGAGCAATAAGAATACTTAGGGACAGTACACAATATCACCGGCTATAAATTAAAAAACCGGAACAATAAGAATACTTAGGGACAGTACACAATATCACCGGCTATAAATTAAAAAACCGGAACAATAAGAATACTTAGGGACAGTACACAATATCACCGGCTATAGATTAAAAAACCGGAACAATAAGAATACTTAGGGACAGTATACAATATCACCGGCTATGAATAAAAAAATCAGAACAATAAGAATACTTAGGGACAGTACACAATATCACCGGCTATAAATTAAAAAACCGGAACAATAAGAATACTTAAGGACAGTACACAATATCACCGGCTATAAATTAAAAAACCGGAACAATAAGAATACTTAGGGACAGTATACAATATCACCGGCTATCAATTAAAAAACCTGAACAATAAGAATACTTAGGGACAGTACACAATATCACCGGCTATAAATTAAAAAATCAGAACAATAAGAATACTTAGGGACAGTACACAATATCACCGGCTATAAATTAAAAAACCGGAACAATAAGAATACTTAGGGACAGTATACAATATCACCGGCTATAAATTAAAAAATCAGAACAATAAAAATACTTAGGGACAGTACACAATATCACCGGCTATAAATTAAAAAACCGGAACAATAAGAATACTTAGGGACAGTATACAATATCACCGGCTATAAATTAAAAAATCAGAACAATGAGAATACTTAGGGACAGTACACAATATCACCGGCTATAGATTAAAAAACCGGAACAATAAGAATACTTAGGGACAGTATACAATATCACCGGCTATAAATTAAAAAATCAGAACAATAAGAATACTTAGGGATAGTACACAATATCACCGGCTATAAATTAAAAAACCGGAACAATAAGAATACTTAGGGACAGTACACAATATCACCGGCTATAAATTAAAAAACCGGAACAATAAGAATACTTAGGGACAGTATACAATATCACCGGCTATCAATTAAAAAACCTGAACAATAAGAATACTTAGGGACAGTACACAATATCACCGGCTATCAATTAAAAAATCAGAACAATAAGAATACTTAGGGACAGTACACAATATCACCGGCTATAAATTAAAAAACCGGAACAATAAGAATACTTAGGGTCAGTATACAATATCACCGGCTATAAATTAAAAAATCAGAACAATAAGAATACTTAGGGACAGTACACAATATCACCGGCTATAAATTAAAAAACCGGAACAATAAGAATACTTAGGGACAGTACACAATATCACCGGCTATAAATTAAAAAACCGGAACAATAATAATACTTAGGGACAGTACACAATATCACCGGTTATAGATTAAAAAACCGGAACAATAAGAATACTTAGGGACAGTATACAATATCACCGGTTATACATAAAAAGATCAGAGCATTAAGAATACTTAGCAACAGTACACAATATCACTGGTTATAAATTAAAAAATCGAAACAATAAGAATACATAAAAATAGTACATAATATCACCGGTTATACATAAAAAGATCGGAACATTAAGAATACTTAGGAATAGTACATAATATCACCGGTTATGTAAAACATAAAGTTAAGGAACAATAAAAGTTCTTAGGAACAGTACACAATATCACCAGTCATACATAAAAATATCGGAACAATAAGAATACTTAGGAACAGTACACAATATCACTGGTCATAAATTAAAAAATCGAAACAATAAGAATACTAATTAGGGACAGTACATAATATCACCGGTTATACATAAAAAGATCGGAACATTAAGAATACTTAGGGACAGTATACAATATCACCGGTTATACATAAAAAGATCGGAACAGTAAGAATACTTAGAGACAGTAAACAATATCACCGGTTATAAATTAAAAAATCGAAACAATAAGAATACTTAAGAATAGTACATAATATCAACGGTTATACATAAAAAGATCGGAACATTAAGAATACTTAGGAATAGTACATACTATCACCGGTTATGTAAAACATAAAGTTAGGGAACAATAAAAGTTCTTAGAAACAGTACACAATATCACCAGTCATGAATAAAAATATCGGAACAATAAGAATACTTAGGAACAGTACACAATATATCAGTCATACAAAGCATAAAGTTAGAAACAATACGAATTATCAGGGACAGTACGCAATATTACCGGTTATACAAACAGTTTGGAACAATGCGAATTATCAGGGACAGTACGCAATATTACCGGTTATACAAAACATAAAGTTCGGATCAATAAGAATGCTTACAGACAGTACACAATATCACGAGACTGTTATACAACCAAACGGTAGAGAATACCGAAGGGGGAATCACAAATGGACAATCCAGAGAAACTGGCAACATAGGGTACACAAGACGAAGAAAAACACAAAAAAACACAACGCAATATGTGTTGGACACAAGCATACAAACCAAGAAATATGATTACTCACAATTAGCTGACGGGTTAAAGGCAAACTTGGATGCACAGACAAAAGCAATGTGAACACAAAATATTTGAACAAAATCTAAGACTTCGCGAACTTCTACAATATTAATACAAATGCATAACGAATATCTAATTAATAAACCGTAAAGTAAAAATGGGATCTTTAGTTTACTTTGGACACTTATCTACACTCAGAGATATGGATGTTCTGTACATTTTCACCCGTTCATTGTGGTGATCATAACACTGCTGAAATGACAACATATACTTTTGAACCAGGAAATGATTTCTAATTTGTTTTATACGCTATAGATGAACGTACTAAAAATTTATGATAAACGGGACGACTTCAATTTTAAAATCATACATTTTCCAAATATGTGCAGCAATATACCAGCTTCTCCTGCATACGGTGTTTACACCTCGCAATTGATTCGTTATGCAAGGGCCAGAAGCAATTATTCTGATTTCCTGAAACGTCATCTTCATCTGAGAAACAGGCTACTGGACCAGGGCTATAAAAAGATTCGCCTTATTCGATCTCTTAAAAAGTTTATATTCCGATACCAAGATCTTGTCGAAATATATTCCGTCTCTGCAGAGACGATAATAAACGATGCATTTTCATATAGTGAAAATGTATAAAGATAAGGAAGTCAACAAAAATGTCAAAAATATTTGTTTATCAATGTGTGACGTAAAAGTGTTTTTGACATTTACTTTACTGAATTTGGGACTGCTTTGACAACTATTTTACCTATGTTGTTCCAGTATTGTTATAAATACTGTTATAGTGACAGCCGGAGCCTTTGAGCCATAATGAAAGCGGGAGGTTTGGCGCTTTAAAATCTGATTCAACCCACCATTTCTTTAGAAATGCCTATACCAAGTCAGGGTCATTACGGTTTTCACAGTTTTTCGGTTGTTGACTGATTTTGTCTGTTTATATAATTATGAGGTTTGACTTTCCCTTTGTAAGATTGTTCGGAGTTCGGTAATTCTGTTATTACCCTTATCTGGTATATGGACAATACAGCCACTTGTTCTTATGATAGTGTAGAGAAGCGATTGAAAAACAGTCACTACAGAGCATATTTTATGGTTTTTGCTGAAATCTTTCCATGAATCAGCAAATATAGTTAAATAGTTATAAAATGTAACATTAATTGATAACAAACAATATATCGCGGTACATTACAACACCACTTCAGTTGTTTTCAATCTACATTTATCGAATTGTGACGAAATATACAATTTCTTTTTCTATAATGAATCGTCTAGTAACCTACATGCAGTTCGTTATGGGACTAGTTCGATATATATTGTACAGAAACTAGCAACTCGGTTGATGTAACCGAAACGATAACATATTATATATGTCATGTCAGGTACCGTCTGGTGTTAAGACTTCTGAAACTTGAAACTGAGTGTAATAATTAAAATGCTTTCATCGTATCCCATTTTAATTTAATTTAACTTAATTTGATGGGAATGCTACAGGAGGATAAATTTGAACCTGTTATATTGATGGCCTGTGGCACAGAAAGAATAGCATCTACTGATTGAAATTCTAAAATGTATCGCTACACCATATTTATCTTATAAATCGTATTTACACCATTTGAAACTGATGCTACTTCGCACTTAGCGAAATTATGTGTTTTGTATTCGGTCGCAACACAACACAATTGAAAGGCTATTAACCTTAGAGCTTTTTAATCATGTATATACAATAAGAAATAATTTACATTAATCATGCCGGTAATGCGTTATTGTATGTATCAAACATAAATAGGTCATTGTCGTGTCAAGAAAAGTCTAGAGCAAGTACATCGAAAATGTCAGCAATCTCTGCCCAATAGAACGTTATCACGTTTGTTATAAGAAGAGTTTGAAGATACCAAAGGGTTATCAGAATCCGTAAATCGAAGAAGGACAGACAACACAATGACCAAAACAAAAAGAATAAAAGGACAAACAACGATCTACAAAACATACACATAAAATTAAAGATCGAGTAACACGAACCCACCTGCATATTATTGAAGTAAACTCGTTTCAAACAACCAAACCTGGTGTAAACTCATGTGCTCCGGAAGGGTATGCAGTTCCTGCTCCACTAGTGGCATCCGTCGGGTTAATCTAGCTGCAAATCCGGTAATAAGTCCTGAATGAGGAAAGGACCGGAAGTATTTATAACCTTAATGTAATGCTGCTGTACCTTCTGATCCATATTTATACATTATCACGAGGTGGATGCTTCTGTATATTGTGGTTACTCTACTTCAGATATCAGTGGTACATGGTCGTGGTATATAATATTTAATTGATTTAATTTCATTGGATGAATATTCAAAACAGTAGTTGCCAAATCATATATCATATGTGGTTAGCTCAGTTGGTAGCCCCATAGTAAATAAAGATTTAATATAGCAGTTATATCAACAAGAACACAATTCCTCTTCCTATCATGAACGAGGGCTAACATCATTGCCGCCTCTCCTTGTTGTGCGGGGCTTAGAATTATCGGTGCTTAACGTCACTTACATATCTGCCTGTAGAATAGGGGCTATGTTTTTGACATCATTTCCAGCAATATTTAGATATAGAGCGGCAGTTCTTTCTCATGTAGAACCGTTTGCGCTTTATATGAAATGTGTCTAATCCCTCCCTTTAAAACCAGTACAGCATAACGCAATTATGATATATTATTTTAATTCAAATTACTGGTTATGATATCTTATAATTATACGATACAGTACAAATGCAGTTGGAAAGTAGAATAGAAATCACGATAAAATATTTACAGTTCAAATGTTTGGGAAGTGATAGTCATATTATTGAAGTAAACTTGTTTCTAACCATCTCGGTTATATTGACAACAATTGAGGTCACGATTCTTTTTTTTATTAGCTTGAAATATGTGGCGTCGAATTCAATAACCCCATTAACATCGTGATTTCTACATATTATAGACCTTTAACTGAAGTCATCAATAAAGAAAACTCTCATAACACTAAATATTAACATTGAAAACCGATAGGTATTTAAATAGTAATCAATTCCCGTACGGTATTCTTGGTTATATTTATTGTAAGACAAAGATTCAGAAATGAACAAATTGGATATATGGTTCTAACTTCCTCAACCTCTCACTGACATTGTTCAATATTCAATTAAAAGTTGTGAAATCAAATTCTCGGTACTAATCAATCCATACTGTAGAAAGTAAAAAAAATTATACCAATTTCCACGAGATTTTTATTGAAAGATTTAATATTGGATTTAATGATTTTGATCACTTCATTACCATTCCTTCTTTTATAACATTTGAAAGGATTGGTTGATATTAAATAGCTATTACAAATTATAGATTGCTAGTCTAGCTGTACACGTATACTTACATATAAGCTGCTTGTTCTTTTTAGTCTTTAATAATCCAATATATTCTTATGTCGTATTAGATTTATATATAGGCCAATAACAAGAAAAGCAAACAAATACCACAATGTCGGAACAGTTCTAAAATCTAATAGGTTGTATTCGTTTATTCCGAACAAAAATGGGAAAATGGTCAATAATCAACTATTTCTAATAGATTGTGTTTGTGTTAGCTGTTACATGTTTTCTTACAAGCACAATGGATATGCCATTTTATAAACGTAATGCACTCATCTGGGTCTCATCCATGACATGATCTGTGCATTCAGTACATCAGAGGCTTCTCCTATAGACATTGTACCCCACCGATCCGACATGTTTCTTAATAATAAAATGATATTGTCCATTAAACAATAAAGCATGTGCAAATAAAATGAAAAAAACAAGACAAATATAACACCGAACAGTTTCAAAACAAGACAAATATAACACCGAACAGTTTCAAAACAACACAAATATAACACCGAACAGTTTCAAAACAACACAAATATAACACCGAACAGTTTCAAAACAACACAAATATAACACCGAACAGTTTCAAAACAACACAAATATAACACCGAACAGTTTCAAAACAACACAAATATAACACCGAACAGTTTCAAAGCAACACAAATATAACACCGAACAGTTTCCAAACAACACAAATATAACACCGAACAGTTTCAAAACAACACAAATATAACACCGAACAATTTCAAAACAGCACAAATATAACACCGAACAGTTTCAAAACAAGAAAAATATAACACCGAACAGTTTCAAAACAAGACAAATATAACACCGAACAGTTTCAAAACACCGAACAGTTTCAAAAAAACACAAATATAACACCGAACAGTTTCAAAACAACACAAATATAACACCGAACAGTTTCAAAACAACACAAATATAACACCGAACAGTTTCAAAACAACACAAATATAACACCGAACAGTTTCAAAACAACACAAATATAACACCGAACAGTTTCAAAACAACACAAATATAACACCGAACAGTTTCAAAACAACACAAATATAACACCGAACAGTTTCAAAACAACACAAATATAACACCGAACAGTTTCAAAGCAACACAAATATAACACCGAACAGTTTCCAAACAACACAAATATAACACCGAACAGTTTCAAAACAACACAAATATAACACCGAACAATTTCAAAACAGCACAAATATAACACCGAACAGTTTCAAAACAAGAAAAATATAACACCGAACAGTTTCAAAACAAGACAAATATAACACCGAACAGTTTCAAAACAACACAAATATAACACCGAACAGTTTCAAAACAAGACAAATATAACACCGAACAGCTTCAAAACAACACAAATATAACACCGAACAGTTTCAAAACAACACAAATATAACACCGAACAGTTTCCAAACAACACAAATATAACACCGAACAATTTCAAAACAACACAAATATAACACCGAACAGTTTCAAAACAACACAAATATAACACCGAACAGTTTCAAAACAACACAAATATAACACCGAACAATTTCAAAACAACACAAATATAACATCGAACAGTTTCAAAACAACACAAATATAACACCGAACAGTTTCAAAACAAGACAAATATAACACCGAACAATTTCAAAACAACACAAATATAACACCGAACAGTTTCAAAACAACACAAATATAACACCGAACAGTTTCAAAACAACACAAATATAACACCGAACAGTTTCAAAACAACACAAATATAACACCGAACAATTTCAAAACAACACAAATATAACACCGAACAGTTTCAAAACAACACAAATATAACACCGAACAGTTTCCAAACAACACAAATATAACACCGAACAGTTTTAAAACAACACAAATATAACACCGAACAATTTCAAAACAACACAAATATAACACCGAACAGTTTCAAAACAAGACAAATATAACACCGAACAGTTTCAAAACAAGACAAATATAACACCGAACAGTTTCAAAACAAGACAAATATAACACCGAACAGTTTCAAAATCTAATAGAAGAAAGAGACAAAGTTGATACGCCAACGTTAACGTACATATACATGACCTCTCTTAGCTTAGTACAGCCACTTCAATGAAAAGTGGTGGAGTAAAACTGTTTTATGGGGCCATACCTTCCATCATAGTGAAATGATGCGGTTATTCAAAGTTATAGAACATCGATGTGGAATTTTAAGCGATCTATATGTAGACTGCTGCTACATATATATTGGCTTTTATAATATAGTATCAAATATTTCATGTAGATTTCTTTGCAAAATAAAAATGCAATATTTTCTGATATTTTTACTAGTCTTCCTTTATAAATATACCTAAAAAGTAGAGTATTTCCGAATGAGTTAAAAATATTGCATCTTGACCGATATTGCATTCCATTTTTTCTCCTTTAAGTTTGGTACACACTAGAGAGGTTCCGAGTAAAACTATATTTGTACGCAAGCAGACGAGAGATAAACAAAATGGCGGAATTATATTGAATAAATACAAGTTGCAAAGAAATATAGTTAAATGTAATTGTCACAGATTGATATAATTGGTTCTATATTATAAAAGGGTTATTGCCTAATATTGAGGAATGTTGTCCCTCACAGTATATAATATTGCACTTACAAGCTCGTGTAATATAATATGCTGCTCGGGACAATATTCCTCAATACAGGTGCAATAACCCTATAATATTTTGTACAATGAACGTCTACAAAAGTCAAATGAAATCAACTGACTGCAGTGTGAACTAAATGTTCTTAAAATATTAGTCTCCATAAATGTAAAATCAGTCAATTGTTTCAGAGTTCAATAAACAAGAAATTGTTTAAATCGAATTACTGCTTATATGTTCACTTATATGTTCTTCAACTTCACCACATGACTGACAATTAAAATACAGCTGCTACATATTGTAATCCTGTATAGTAAACCTGCTGATTCTCATCATCAGAGTCTGCTTACTTCATCATTACTTATGTCAAATATCTCACCAATCCTCCTATCTAGATTTCCCTTTATGTCAATATTCATCAATCATAAAAGTGCATGATGTGTTCCTGTACTGGTGTGTTAGCAATAAGTTAATTTGTCACTATAATACAGCTATACATAGTACAATGAACTGTATTGTATATATAACATCGGTTCTGTTCAGTTTAAGATGTTGTAAGCTCATTTTCCCAGTTTCTGTGATTTAGTATAATGCATTTCTGTGATTTCACGTTCTCCATTTGTGATTCCTTATTTCTGTGGTGTGTTTTAATTATATTTCAATTATCACAGAATTGTCTTGCAAGAAAACTAAAGGGTGCTCAGAAGCCGTAAATGGAAGGAAAGACAATACAATGGAGAAAAGAAAAAGAACAAAATAACAATCTACAAAACACTCCACAGAAAGATTGACCTCCATGAACCCATAACACACCACAGAAAGCTAAAGATTGACCTCCATGAACCCATAACACACCACAGAAAGCTAAAGATTGGCCTCCATGAACCCATAACACACCACAGAAAGCTAAAGATTGACCTCCATGAACCCATAACACTCCACAAAAAGCTAAAGATTGACCTCCATGAACCCATAGCACTCCGCAAAAAGCTAAAGATTGACCTCCATGAACCCATAGCACTCCACAAAAAGCTAAAGATTGACCTCCATGAACCCATAACACTCCACAGAAAGCTAAAGATTGACCTCCATGAACCCATAATACTCCACAGAAAGCTAAAGATTGACCTCCATGAACCCATAACACTCCACAGAAAGCTAAAGATTGACCTCCATGAACCCATAACACACCACAGACAGCTAAAGATTGACCTCCATGAACCCATAACACACCACAGAAAGCTAAAGATTGACCTCCATGAACTCATAACACACCACAGAAAGCTAAAGATTGACCTCCATGAACCCATAACACACCACAGAAAGCTAAATATTGACCTCCATGAACCCATAACACACCACAGAAAGCTAAAGATTGACCTCCATGAACCCATAACACACCACAGAAAGCTAAAGATTGACCTCCATGAACCCATAACACACCACAGAAAGCTAAAGATTGACCTCCATGAACCCATAACACACCACAGAAAGCTAAAGATTGACCTCCATGAACCCATAACACTCCACAGAAAGCTAAAGATTGACCTCCATGAACCCATAACACTCCACAGAAAGCTAAAGATTGACCTCCATGAACCCATAACACACCACAGAAAGCTAAAGATTGACCTCCATGAACCCATAACACACCACAGAAAGCTAAAGATTGACCTCCATGAACCCATAACACACCACAGAAAGCTAAAGATTGACCTCCATGAACCCATAACACTCCACAGAAAGCTAAAGATTGACCTCCATGAACCCATAACACTCCACAGAAAGCTAAAGATTGACCTCCATGAACCCATAACACTCCACAGAAAGCTAAAGATTGACCTCCATGAACCCATAACACTCCACAGAAAGCTAAAGATTGACCTCCATGAACCCATAACACTCCACAGAAAGCTAAAGATTGACCTCCATGAACCCATAACACTCCACAGAAAGCTAAAGATTGACCTCCATGAACCCATAACACTCCACAGAAAGCTAAAGATTGAGCTCCATGAACCCATAACACACCACAGAAAGCTAAAGATTGAGCTCCATGAACCCATAACACACCACTCCAGAATGGTAAGGCATTTACTTCTCCACTTATGTTACTGATAAATAACACCAGCATATTCTAATATAGAAATCATGACGGACACCAGCTTACGTGAATAAATACAAATAATGAATTAAATATGAGTCCCTTGCAAAACAAATGGGAACAAAGACGACATGAGTATTTCCTACCGCGTAAGTCGTAGCGAACATCATAACATGATCGCTTGTTGAGATCTTATTGCTTGCCTCGGCAACTCCAGTAAATGATTCAGGTACGTATGTTATCGTCAGAAGTTAAATGTTTATTGACCTTTGATAACAACAGAGTGCTTCATATATGTTAAGAACTTATTAAGAATTGTACTATTTGTCGTACGAACCGTTAACAAATACAATGTTGCAATGATTAAGGGCTGAACAATGACTTACCGTGTGGTAAGCATATGTATGTTTACTGTTTTTATGATACCTTGCCATGAAATGACACCAAAGTGAGAACTATGCAACAACTACAGCTTTAGCAGATAGTTTATTCGAGTGAGTTTCGACTTCATTGAAGTGCCTGTACCAAGCCAAGAAAGTGAGCGATTACGTATATGTAGGTTAGGTGTATGGATTTTGTCTGTGTTTCTAAGATTTTCTTATTGTATTTTAAAAGTGTTCCGACGGTGTGATGTTTTTTGTTTTCAATTTATCATTAATATGATAGATATGTTTGCACAATAGCATTGTTTGCATAAGAACTTCCAGGAATGAGGCCGACATTACTCTCCTTGGTATATCAAACATGTATTGACAGTTTCATTATGACCACTTCTATCACTTGTTAAATCTCAACATTTTTTGTTTCAACAATTTCAGTTGTGATAAAGATATGTCTGATATAGATTTATTTTTGAAACATTTGATCGTAAATCATATATATGTAATTATTGGATCAGTTATGTTTTTAAAATGACAGATCTTGTATGATGATATAACGTGATGGATCATGTCAAGCCAGTATATCTGAGATTTAATGTTCGGATATTGTCCGGCTATCTATGTTATAACCATATGTATGTGTTTCATTCTGTGACTACCCCATATATCTGTCCCATTAACCACCATTAACATACGAACTGACCTATGGGAATATGGATTTTTTTTCTTAAAAAAATGTATGATGCATAATTTCTTAAATACTCAAGAGATGTTAATAATAGTAGATTTGTCTATGTATGATGGGTTCAAATGTAATTAGTTTTGACAGTAAATAACAACTACATGTTTAATGATATTTCAGTATATCAACAGATAGCCTTACTCAATTGTAATTAGCTTTGGGCAATAGGATGTCACAACATGTACCATTAATGGGTCATTAGATGATTACTCTACTGGAATATCTGGTCACATGTACTCTCAGAGTTCATGTTCGTGTTGTTTTTCCAACATTTTGCTTTCTTCCAATACAGAAACAACGTTCTCTAGGGAGATGTCTTTATCATATTTCCCTCCACAGACAATGCAAAAAATAAAAAATGAATTACCCCAGACCATGGTTGTAAATAACACATCTCGAGGGCATTGTGTTTACTCAATTACTTGATCAAAAGAATATACAAAGAAGATGATCATTTAATATATAAAATATCATCGTCGCGCCGTCAAACAAATGGTGGATAAGTCTGTTCGTGTGTCTAATAAAAGTTTGAAGATACCAAAAGGGTAATCAGAAACCGTAAATCAACGAAGAACAAACAATACAACCGTAAAAAGAAAAAGAACGAATGGAAAAACAATGATTTCTAAAACACTACACAGAATCCTGAATATTGAGCAACACGAACCCCACGATAACCCGTTGGGGGTTCATTTGTTTAACTGTTATCCACACCATTGATGAATATACGCATACTGAGCAGTAATGGAGAAATATTAACATGTATAGATATTGTCAATACATCAGATTAACTGTTTCTCCCGAGTAGTATGGTGACATTAACTAGTTATTTTTAAAATTCATTTAATTAAGCAGAACACTAAGTAAATAGTATATCTATTATCTCAACATCTACTCGTATGCAAATTAGAATTAATAATAGAATACTTTTAAATATCGGTGAAATCAGTATATCGTTTTTCGTTGTTGTGATATATAATAAATAAGGGTAATAACAAAATTACCGAACTCCGAACAATCTTACAAAGGGAAAGTCAAAACTCATAAGTATATAAACAGACAAAATCAGTCAACAACCGGAAAACTGTGAAAACCGTAATGACCCTGACTTGGTACAGGCATTTCTAAAGAAATGGTGGGTTGAATCAGATTTTAAAGCGCCAAACCTCCCCCTTTCATTACGGCTCAAAGTTTCCGGCTGTCACTATAACAGTATTTATAACAATACTTTAGCAAAACAGGTGAACATGACAATTGAAGTGCCGTTGATAAGAATAAACACGTTATTTATATATGTATGTATATACAGAAACAGACAAACCTCTACTTAGTGTAGAACTTAGATTTCTAATTATTAATATAGCTATACTGAAGGAATATGTATTATATATGTATGACAATTTTACAATAGATATGTTCTTTTAAATAGGTGTAGCTCATTAAAAATATGTAGGTAACACTCTCGTTATTAACTATTTGTTCTATAAAATCATTAATATATTTTGTTCGCTGTAAAAATCGTTCAGTCAAATAAGGATTAATGTCACGTTTTGATGTATGGCCAGATACTGTACACACTATGGGGGTAGTTTGTTGTTTAAGATAAGAGTTGAACGTTCAAAGTAACGATTTCCATGTCAATTTGATTAGATTTGCATGGTTAGCACGTCTGAAACCTGCCTTGGTAGTTATTATTAATAAATCATTGTAAGATATTGCTGATTTCTACACGTCAATCATTTAATACAAATCATATCATTTATATGCGATACATCAAGGAAAGTTGGAATTGAATCTTCTGTAGAAAGCAGCGGGTTTTCCAGGAGCGATGTGATGTGTTGATGCATCCATCGTCAAACTTTAATTAACAGACTTATCTCTAGATATTGTACATGTTATTGATAAGACCACATGATAGGACCATGTGATAGGACCACATGATAAGACCACATGATAGGACCATGTACATTCCATGAGTTTGTATCAAGGCCTTTATTTATTAACTTTATGTAGGAAATTGTTTTTTGTTACAGAAAAATTGTCATGCCACTAGATTCTTAGGGAATATTGGTTCTATCAAAGAGAACAGATCACCTCTACCGTCTTCGACGTCTTAGATACTACACATGACTGCCGGAACATATAAAAGGGAAACAGTAGTCAATTATGAATAAAAATCACATTGCAAATAGTCATTGCTACGACAGTCCTGACAATAAGATACGAATAAAGTGAAAAACAAAAAATAGCAGACTGTCAGAACAATTCTAAACTCAAATATCAAAATCATAGAAAGAGGAAAAATCGATATCCCTCACACACAAATACATGACCTCTAACACACAAATACATGACCTCTAACACACAAATACATGACAACTCACTTTCCTGGCTTGATATCCCTCACACACAAATACATGACAACTCACTTTCCTGGCTTGATATCCCTAACACACAAATACATGACAACTCACTTTCCTGTCTTGATATCACTAACACACAAATACATGACAACTCACTTTCCTGGCTTGATATCCCTAACACACAAATACATGACAACTCACTTTCCTGTCTTGATATCACTAACACACAAATACATGACAACTCACTTTCCTGGCTTGATATCCCTAACACACAAATACATGACAACTCACTTTCCTGTCTTGATATCACTAACACACAAATACATGACAACTCACTTTCCTGTCTTGATATCACTAACACACAAATACATGACAACTCACTTTCCTGGCTTGATATCCCTAACACACAAATACATGACAACTCACTTTCCTGTCTTGATATCACTAACACACAAATACATGACAACTCACTTTCCTGGCTTGATATCACTAACACACAAATACATGACAACTCACTTTCCTGTCTTGATATCACTAACACACAAATACATGACAACTCACTTTCCTGGCTTGATATCACTAACACACAAATACATGACAACTCACTTTCCTGGCTTGATATCACTAACACACAAATACATGACAACTCACTTTCCTGGCTTGATATCCCTAACACAAAAATACATGACAACTGACTTTCCTGGCTTGATATCACTAACACACAAATACATGACAACTCACTTTCCTGTCTTGATATCACTAACACACAAATACATGACAACTGACTTTCCTGGCTTGATATCCCTAACACACAAATACATGACCGCTCACTTTCCTGGCTTGATATCCCTAACACACAAATACATGACCGCTCACTTTTCTGGCTTGATATCCCTAACACACAAATACATGACAACTCACTTTCCTGGCTTGATATCCCTAACACACAAATACATGACAGCTCACTTTCCTGTCTTGATATCCCTAACACACAAATAAATGACCGCTCACTTTCCTGGCTTGATATCCCTAACACACAAATACATGACAGCTCACTTTCCTGTCTTGATATCCCTAACACACAAATAAATGACCGCTCACTTTCCTGTCTTGATATCCCTAACACACAAATACATGACTGCTTACTTTCCTGTCTTGATATCCCTAACACACAAATACATGACTGTTTACTTTCCTGGCTTGATATCCCTAACACACAAATACATGACAGCTCACTTTCCTGGCTTGATATCCCTAACATACAAATACATGACAGCTCACTTTCCTGTCTTGATATCCCTAACACACAAATACATGACTGCTTACTTTCCTGGCTTGATATCCCTAACACACAAATACATGACAGCTCACTTTCCTGGCTTGATACCGATAACACACAAATACATGCCCACTCACTTTTCTGGCTTGATATCACTAACACACAAATACATGACTGCTTACTTTCCTGGCTTGATATCCCTAACACACAAATACATGACCTCTCACTTTCCTGGCTTGATATCCCTAACATACAAATACATGACAGCTCACTTTACTGGCTTGATATCCCTAACATACAAATACATGACAGCTCACTTTCCGGTCTTGATATCCCTAACACACAAATACATGACTCCTTACTTTCCTGGCTTGATATCCCTAACACACAAATACATGACAGCTCACTTTCCTGGCTTGATACCGATAACACACAAATACATGCCCACTCACTTTCCTGGCTTGATATCCCTAACACACAAATACCTGACAGCTCACTTTCCTGGCTTGATATCCCTAACACACAAATACATGCCAACTCACTTTCCTGGCTTGATATCCCTAACACACAAATACATGCCAACTCACTTTCCTGGCTTGATACCCCTAACACACAAATACATGCCCACTCACTTTCCTGGCTTGATATCCCTAACACACAAATACATGACAGCTCACTTTCCTGTCTTGATATCCCTAACACACAAATACATGCCCACTCACTTTCCTGGCTTGATATCCCTAACACACAAATACATGACAGCTCACTTTCCTGGCTTGATATCCCTAACATACAAATACATGACTGCTCACTTTCCTGGCTTGATATCCCTAACACACAAATACATGACAGCTCACTTTCCTGGCTTGATACCGATAACACACAAATACATGACAGCTCACTTTCCTGGCTTGATACCCTAGCACACAAATACATGACTGCTCACTTTCCTGCTTTGATATCCTAACACACAAATACATGACTGCTCAATTTTCTGCTTTGATATCCTAACACACAAATACATGCCCACTCACTTTCCTGGCTTGATATCCCTAACATACAAATACATGACAGCTCACTTTCCTGGCTTGATACCGATAACACACAAATACATGACAGCTCACTTTCCTGGTTTGATATCACTAACACACAAATACATGACTGCTCACTTTCCTGCTTTGATATCCTAACACACAAATACATGACCACTCACTTTCCTGGCTTGATATCCCTAACACACAAATACATGACAACTGACTTTCCTGGCTTGATATCCCTAACACACAAATACATGACCGCTCACTTTCCTGGCTTGATATCCCTAACACACAAATACATGACCGCTCACTTTTCTGGCTTGATATCCCTAACACACAAATACATGACAACTCACTTTCCTGGCTTGATATCCCTAACACACAAATACATGACAGCTCACTTTCCTGTCTTGATATCCCTAACACACAAATACATGACAGCTCACTTTCCTGTCTTGATATCCCTAACACACAAATACATGACTGCTTACTTTCCTGGCTTGATATCCCTAACACACAAATACATGACAGCTCACTTTCCTGGCTTGATACCGATAACACACAAATACATGCCCACTCACTTTTCTGGCTTGATATCACTAACACACAAATACATGACTGCTTACTTTCCTGGCTTAATATCCCTAACACACAAATACATGACCTCTCACTTTCCTGGCTTGATATCCCTAACATACAAATACATGACAGCTCACTTTACTGGCTTGATATCCCTAACATACAAATACATGACAGCTCACTTTCCGGTCTTGATATCCCTAACACACAAATACATGACTCCTTACTTTCCTGGCTTGATATCCCTAACACACAAATACATGACAGCTCACTTTCCTGGCTTGATACCGATAACACACAAATACATGCCCACTCACTTTCCTGGCTTGATATCCCTAACACACAAATACCTGACAGCTCACTTTCCTGGCTTGATATCCCTAACACACAAATACATGCCAACTCACTTTCCTGGCTTGATATCCCTAACACACAAATACATGCCAACTCACTTTCCTGGCTTGATACCCCTAACACACAAATACATGCCCACTCACTTTCCTGGCTTGATATCCCTAACACACAAATACATGACAGCTCACTTTCCTGTCTTGATATCCCTAACACACAAATACATGCCCACTCACTTTCCTGGCTTGATATCCCTAACACACAAATACATGACAGCTCACTTTCCTGGCTTGATATCCCTAACATACAAATACATGACTGCTCACTTTCCTGGCTTGGTATCCCTAACACACAAATACATGACAGCTCACTTTCCTGGCTTGATACCGATAACACACAAATACATGACAGCTCACTTTCCTGGCTTGATACCCTAGCACACAAATACATGACTGCTCACTTTCCTGCTTTGATATCCTAACACACAAATACATGACTGCTCAATTTTCTGCTTTGATATCCTAACACACAAATACATGCCCACTCACTTTCCTGGCTTGATATCCCTAACATACAAATACATGACAGCTCACTTTCCTGGCTTGATACCGATAACACACAAATACATGACAGCTCACTTTCCTGGTTTGATATCACTAACACACAAATACATGACTGCTCACTTTCCTGCTTTGATATCCTAACACACAAATACATGCCCACTCACTTTCCTGGCTTGATATCCCTAACACACAAATACATGACAGCTCACTTTCCTGGCTTGATATCCCTAACACACAAATACATGACCGCTCACTTTCCTGGCTTGATATCTCTAACACACAAATACATGACCACTTACTTTCCTGGCTTGATATCCCTAACACACAAATACATGACCGCACACTTTCCTGGCTTGATACCCCTAACACACAAATACATGCCCACTCACTTTTCTGGTTTGATATCCCTAACACACAAATACATGCCCACTCACTTTCCTGTCTTGATATCCCTAACACACAAATATATGACAGCTCACTTTCCTGTCTTGATATCCCTAACACACAAATACATGACAGCTCACTTTCCTGTCTTGACATCCCTAACATACAAATACATGACAGCTCACATTCCTGTCTTGACATCCCTAACATACAAATACATGCCCACTCACTTTCCTGTCTTGATATCCCTAACATACAAATACATGCCCACTCACTTTCCTGTCTTGATATCCCTAACACACAAATACATGACCGCTCACTTTCCTGTTTTGACATCCCTAACATACAAATACATGACCACTCACTTTCCTGTCTTGATACCGATAACACACAAATACATGACCACTCACTTTCCTGTCTTGAAATCCCTAACATACAAATACATGACAGCTCACTTTCCTGTCTTGATATCCCTAACACACAAATACATGACTGCTTACTTTCCTGGCTTGATATCCCTAACACACAAATACATGACAGCTCACTTTCCTGACTTGATACCGATAACACACAAATACATGCCCACTCACTTTTCTGGCTTGATATCACTAACACACAAATACATGACTGCTTACTTTCCTGGCTTGATATCCCTAACACACAAATACATGACCTCTCACTTTCCTGGCTTGATATCCCTAACATACAAATACATGACAGCTCACTTTACTGGCTTGATATCCCTAACATACAAATACATGACAGCTCACTTTCCTGTCTTGATATCCCTAACACACAAATACATGACTCCTTACTTTCCTGGCTTGATATCCCTAACACACAAATACATGACAGCTCACTTTCCTGGCTTGATACCGATAACACACAAATACATGCCCACTCACTTTCCTGGCTTGATATCCCTAACACACAAATACCTGACAGCTCACTTTCCTGGCTTGATATCCCTAACACACAAATACATGCCAACTCACTTTCCTGGCTTGATATCCCTAACACACAAATACATGCCAACTCACTTTCCTGGCTTGATACCCCTAACACACAAATACATGCCCACTCACTTTCCTGGCTTGATATCCCTAACACACAAATACATGACAGCTCACTTTCCTGTCTTGATATCCCTAACACACAAATACATGCCCACTCACTTTCCTGGCTTGATATCACTAACACACAAATACATGACAGCTCACTTTCCTGGCTTGATATCCCTAACACACAAATACATGACTGCTCACTTTCCTGGCTTGATATCCCTAACACACAAATACATGACAGCTCACTTTCCTGGCTTGATACCGATAACACACAAATACATGACAGCTCACTTTCCTGGATTGATACCCTAGCACACAAATACATGACTGCTCACTTTCCTGCTTGATATCCTAACACACAAATACATGACTGCTCACTTTTCTGCTTTGATATCCTAACACACAAATACATGCCCACTCACTTTCCTGGCTTGATATCCCTAACATACAAATACATGACAGCTCACTTTCCTGGCTTGATACCGATAACACACAAATACATGACAGCTCACTTTCCTGGTTTGATATCACTAACACACAAATACATGACCGCTCACTTTCCTGCTTTGATATCCTAACACACAAATACATGACCACTCACTTTCCTGGCTTGATATCCCTAACACACAAATACATGACAGCTCACTTTCCTGGCTTGATATCCCTAACACACAAATACATGACCGCTCACTTTCCTGGCTTGATATCTCTAACACACAAATACATGACCGCTTACTTTCCTGGCTTGATATCCCTAACACACAAATACATGACCGCACACTTTCCTGGCTTGATACCCCTAACACACAAATACATGCCCACTCACTTTTCTGGTTTGATATCCCTAACACACAAATACATGCCCACTCACTTTCCTGTCTTGATATCCCTAACACACAAATATATGACAGCTCACTTTCCTGTCTTGATATCCCTAACACACAAATACATGACAGCTCACTTTCCTGTCTTGACATCCCTAACATACAAATACATGACAGCTCACTTTCCTGTCTTGACATCCCTAACATACAAATACATGCCCACTCACTTTCCTGTCTTGATATCCCTAACACACAAATACATGACCGCTCACTTTCCTGTCTTGATATCCCTAACACACAAATACATGACTGCTTACTTTCCTGGCTTGATATCCCTAACACACAAATACATGACAGCTCACTTTCCTGGCTTGATACCGATAACACACAAATACATGCCCACTCACTTTTCTGGCTTGATATCACTAACACACAAATACATGACTGCTTACTTTCCTGGCTTGATATCCCTAACACACAAATACATGACCTCTCACTTTCCTGGCTTGATATCCCTAACATACAAATACATGACAGCTCACTTTACTGGCTTGATATCCCTAACATACAAATACATGACAGCTCACTTTCCTGTCTTGATATCCCTAACACACAAATACATGACTCCTTACTTTCCTGGCTTGATATCCCTAACACACAAATACATGACAGCTCACTTTCCTGGCTTGATACCGATAACACACAAATACATGCCCACTCACTTTCCTGGCTTGATATCCCTAACACACAAATACCTGACAGCTCACTTTCCTGGCTTGATATCCCTAACACACAAATACATGCCAACTCACTTTCCTGGCTTGATATCCCTAACACACAAATACATGCCAATTCACTTTCCTGGCTTGATACCCCTAACACACAAATACATGCCCACTCACTTTCCTGGCTTGATATCCCTAACACACAAATACATGACAGCTCACTTTCCTGTCTTGATATCCCTAACACACAAATACATGCCCACTCACTTTCCTGGCTTGATATCCCTAACACACAAATACATGACAGCTCACTTTCCTGGCTTGATATCCCTAACACACAAATACATGACTGCTCACTTTCCTGGCTTGATATCCCTAACACACAAATACATGACAGCTCACTTTCCTTGCTTGATACCGATAACACACAAATACATGACTGCTCACTTTCCTGCTTTGATATCCTAACACACAAATACATGACTGCTCACTTTTCTGCTTTGATATCCTAACACACAAATACATGCCCACTCACTTTCCTGGCTTGATATCCCTAACATACAAATACATGACAGCTCACTTTCCTGGCTTGATACCGATAACACACAAATACATGACAGCTCACTTTCCTGGTTTGATATCACTAACACACAAATACATGACTGCTCACTTTCCTGCTTTGATATCCTAACACACAAATACATGACCACTCACTTTCCTGGCTTGATATCCCTAACACACAAATACATGACAACTGACTTTCCTGGCTTGATATCCCTAACACACAAATACATGACCGCTCACTTTCCTGGCTTGATATCCCTAACACACAAATACATGACCGCTCACTTTTCTGGCTTGATATCCCTAACACACAAATACATGACCACTCACTTTCCTGGCTTGATATCCCTAACACACAAATACATGACAGCTCACTTTCCTGTCTTGATATCCCTAACACACAAATACATGACAGCTCACTTTCCTGTCTTGATATCCCTAACACACAAATACATGACTCCTTACTTTCCTGGCTTGATATCCCTAACACACAAATACATGACAGCTCACTTTCCTGGCTTGATACCGATAACACACAAATACATGCCCACTCACTTTTCTGGCTTGATATCACTAACACACAAATACATGACTGCTTACTTTCCTGGCTTGATATCCCTAACACACAAATACATGACCTCTCACTTTCCTGGCTTGATATCCCTAACATACAAATACATGACAGCTCACTTTACTGGCTTGATATCCCTAACATACAAATACATGACAGCTCACTTTCCGGTCTTGATATCCCTAACACACAAATACATGACTCCTTACTTTCCTGGCTTGATATCCCTAACACACAAATACATGACAGCTCACTTTCCTGGCTTGATACCGAAAACACACAAATACATGCCCACTCACTTTCCTGGCTTGATATCCCTAACACACAAATACCTGACAGCTCACTTTCCTGGCTTGATATCCCTAACACACAAATACATGCCAACTCACTTTCCTGGCTTGATATCCCTAACACACAAATACATGCCAACTCACTTTCCTGGCTTGATACCCCTAACACACAAATACATGCCCACTCACTTTCCTGGCTTGATATCCCTAACACACAAATACATGACAGCTCACTTTCCTGTCTTGATATCCCTAACACACAAATACATGCCCACTCACTTTCCTGGCTTGATATCCCTAACACACAAATACATGACAGCTCACTTTCCTGGCTTGATATCCCTAACATACAAATACATGACTGCTCACTTTCCTGGCTTGATATCCCTAACACACAAATACATGACAGCTCACTTTCCTGGCTTGATACCGATAACACACAAATACATGCCAACTCACTTTCCTGGCTTGATATCCCTAACATACAAATACATGACAGCTCACTTTCCTGGCTTGATACCGATAACACACAAATACATGACAGCTCACTTTCCTGGTTTGATATCACTAACACACAAATACATGACTGCTCACTTTCCTGCTTTGATATCCTAACACACAAATACATGACCACTCACTTTCCTGGCTTGATATCCCTAACACACAAATACATGACAGCTCACTTTCCTGGCTTGATATCCCTAACACACAAATACATGACCGCTCACTTTCCTGGCTTGATATCTCTAACACACAAATACATGACCGCTTACTTTCCTGGCTTGATATCCCTAACACACAAATACATGACCGCACACTTTCCTGGCTTGATACCCCTAACACACAAATACATGCCCACTCACTTTTCTGGTTTGATATCCCTAACACACAAATACATGCCCACTCACTTTCCTGTCTTGATATCCCTAACACACAAATATATGACAGCTCACTTTCCTGTCTTGATATCCCTAACACACAAATACATGACAGCTCACTTTCCTGTCTTGACATCCCTAACATACAAATACATGACAGCTCACTTTCCTGTCTTGACATCCCTAACATACAAATACATGCCCACTCACTTTCCTGTCTTGATATCCCTAACATACAAATACATGCCCACTCACTTTCCTGTCTTGATATCCCTAACACACAAATACATGACCGCTCACTTTCCTGTTTTGACATCCCTAACATACAAATACATGACAGCTCACTTTCCTGTCTTGATATCCCTAACACACAAATACATGACTGCTTACTTTCCTGGCTTGATATCCCTAACACACAAATACATGACAGCTCACTTTCCTGACTTGATACCGATAACACACAAATACATGCCCACTCACTTTTCTGGCTTGATATCACTAACACACAAATACATGACTGCTTACTTTCCTGGCTTGATATCCCTAACACACAAATACATGACCTCTCACTTTCCTGGCTTGATATCCCTAACATACAAATACATGACAGCTCACTTTACTGGCTTGATATCCCTAACATACAAATACATGACAGCTCACTTTCCTGGCTTGATATCCCTAACACACAAATACATGACTCCTTACTTTCCTGGCTTGATATCCCTAACACACAAATACATGACAGCTCACTTTCCTGGCTTGATACCGATAACACACAAATACATGCCCACTCACTTTCCTGGCTTGATATCCCTAACACACAAATACCTGACAGCTCACTTTCCTGGCTTGATATCCCTAACACACAAATACATGCCAACTCACTTTCCTGGCTTGATATCCCTAACACACAAATACATGCCAACTCACTTTCCTGGCTTGATACCCCTAACACACAAATACATGCCCACTCACTTTCCTGGCTTGATATCCCTAACACACAAATACATGACAGCTCACTTTCCTGTCTTGATATCCCTAACACACAAATACATGCCCACTCACTTTCCTGGCTTGATATCCCTAACACACAAATACATGACAGCTCACTTTCCTGGCTTGATATCCCTAACACACAAATACATGACTGCTCACTTTCCTGGCTTGATATCCCTAACACACAAATACATGACAGCTCACTTTCCTGGCTTGATACCGATAACACACAAATACATGACAGCTCACTTTCCTGGATTGATACCCTAGCACACAAATACATGACTGCTCACTTTCCTGCTTGATATCCTAACACACAAATACATGACTGCTCACTTTTCTGCTTTGATATCCTAACACACAAATACATGCCCACTCACTTTCCTGGCTTGATATCCCTAACATACAAATACATGACAGCTCACTTTCCTGGCTTGATACCGATAACACACAAATACATGACAGCTCACTTTCCTGGTTTGATATCACTAACACACAAATACATGACCGCTCACTTTCCTGCTTTGATATCCTAACACACAAATACATGACCACTCACTTTCCTGGCTTGATATCCCTAACACACAAATACATGACAGCTCACTTTCCTGGCTTGATATCCCTAACACACAAATACATGACCGCTCACTTTCCTGGCTTGATATCTCTAACACACAAATACATGACCGCTTACTTTCCTGGCTTGATATCCCTAACACACAAATACATGACCGCACACTTTCCTGGCTTGATACCCCTAACACACAAATACATGCCCACTCACTTTTCTGGTTTGATATCCCTAACACACAAATACATGCCCACTCACTTTCCTGTCTTGATATCCCTAACACACAAATATATGACAGCTCACTTTCCTGTCTTGATATCCCTAACACACAAATACATGACAGCTCACTTTCCTGTCTTGACATCCCTAACATACAAATACATGACAGCTCACTTTCCTGTCTTGACATCCCTAACATACAAATACATGCCCACTCACTTTCCTGTCTTGATATCCCTAACACACAAATACATGACCGCTCACTTTCCTGTCTTGATATCCCTAACACACAAATACATGACTGCTTACTTTCCTGGCTTGATATCCCTAACACACAAATACATGACAGCTCACTTTCCTGGCTTGATACCGATAACACACAAATACATGCCCACTCACTTTTCTGGCTTGATATCACTAACACACAAATACATGACTGCTTACTTTCCTGGCTTGATATCCCTAACACACAAATACATGACCTCTCACTTTCCTGGCTTGATATCCCTAACATACAAATACATGACAGCTCACTTTACTGGCTTGATATCCCTAACATACAAATACATGACAGCTCACTTTCCTGTCTTGATATCCCTAACACACAAATACATGACTCCTTACTTTCCTGGCTTGATATCCCTAACACACAAATACATGACAGCTCACTTTCCTGGCTTGATACCGATAACACACAAATACATGCCCACTCACTTTCCTGGCTTGATATCCCTAACACACAAATACCTGACAGCTCACTTTCCTGGCTTGATATCCCTAACACACAAATACATGCCAACTCACTTTCCTGGCTTGATATCCCTAACACACAAATACATGCCAACTCACTTTCCTGGCTTGATACCCCTAACACACAAATACATGCCCACTCACTTTCCTGGCTTGATATCCCTAACACACAAATACATGACAGCTCACTTTCCTGTCTTGATATCCCTAACACACAAATACATGCCCACTCACTTTCCTGGCTTGATATCCCTAACACACAAATACATGACAGCTCACTTTCCTGGCTTGATATCCCTAACACACAAATACATGACTGCTCACTTTCCTGGCTTGATATCCCTAACACACAAATACATGACAGCTCACTTTCCTGGCTTGATACCGATAACACACAAATACATGACTGCTCACTTTCCTGCTTTGATATCCTAACACACAAATACATGACTGCTCACTTTTCTGCTTTGATATCCTAACACACAAATACATGCCCACTCACTTTCCTGGCTTGATATCCCTAACATACAAATACATGACAGCTCACTTTCCTGGCTTGATACCGATAACACACAAATACATGACAGCTCACTTTCCTGGTTTGATATCACTAACACACAAATACATGACCGCTCACTTTCCTGCTTTGATATCCTAACACACAAATACATGACCACTCACTTTCCTGGCTTGATATCCCTAACACACAAATACATGACAGCTCACTTTCCTGGCTTGATATCCCTAACACACAAATACATGACCGCTCACTTTCCTGGCTTGATATCTCTAACACACAAATACATGACCGCTTACTTTCCTGGCTTGATATCCCTAACACACAAATACATGACCGCACACTTTCCTGGCTTGATACCCCTAACACACAAATACATGCCCACTCACTTTTCTGGTTTGATATCCCTAACACACAAATACATGCCCACTCACTTTCCTGTCTTGATATCCCTAACACACAAATATATGACAGCTCACTTTCCTGTCTTGATATCCCTAACACACAAATACATGACAGCTCACTTTCCTGTCTTGACATCCCTAACATACAAATACATGACAGCTCACTTTCCTGTCTTGACATCCCTAACATACAAATACATGCCCACTCACTTTCCTGTCTTGATATCCCTAACACACAAATACATGACCGCTCACTTTCCTGTCTTGATATCCCTAACACACAAATACATGACTGCTTACTTTCCTGGCTTGATATCCCTAACACACAAATACATGACAGCTCACTTTCCTGGCTTGATACCGATAACACACAAATACATGCCCACTCACTTTTCTGGCTTGATATCACTAACACACAAATACATGACTGCTTACTTTCCTGGCTTGATATCCCTAACACACAAATACATGACCTCTCACTTTCCTGGCTTGATATCCCTAACATACAAATACATGACAGCTCACTTTACTGGCTTGATATCCCTAACATACAAATACATGACAGCTCACTTTCCTGTCTTGATATCCCTAACACACAAATACATGACTCCTTACTTTCCTGGCTTGATATCCCTAACACACAAATACATGACAGCTCACTTTCCTGGCTTGATACCGATAACACACAAATACATGCCCACTCACTTTCCTGGCTTGATATCCCTAACACACAAATACCTGACAGCTCACTTTCCTGGCTTGATATCCCTAACACACAAATACATGCCAACTCACTTTCCTGGCTTGATATCCCTAACACACAAATACATGCCAACTCACTTTCCTGGCTTGATACCCCTAACACACAAATACATGCCCACTCACTTTCCTGGCTTGATATCCCTAACACACAAATACATGACAGCTCACTTTCCTGTCTTGATATCCCTAACACACAAATACATGCCCACTCACTTTCCTGGCTTGATATCCCTAACACACAAATACATGACAGCTCACTTTCCTGGCTTGATATCCCTAACACACAAATACATGACTGCTCACTTTCCTGGCTTGATATCCCTAACACACAAATACATGACAGCTCACTTTCCTGGCTTGATACCGATAACACACAAATACATGACAGCTCACTTTCCTGGCTTGATACCCTAGCACACAAATACATGACAGCTCACTTTCCTGCTTTGATATCCTAACACACAAATACATGACTGCTCACTTTTCTGCTTTGATATCCTAACACACAAATACATGCCCACTCACTTTCCTGGCTTGATATCCCTAACATACAAATACATGACAGCTCACTTTCCTGGCTTGATACCGATAACACACAAATACATGACCGCTCACTTTCCTGGTTTGATATCACTAACACACAAATACATGACCGCTCACTTTCCTGCTTTGATATCCTAACACACAAATACATGACCACTCACTTTCCTGGCTTGATATCCCTAACACACAAATACATGACAGCTCACTTTCCTGGCTTGATATCCCTAACACACAAATACATGACCGCTCACTTTCCTGGCTTGATATCTCTAACACACAAATACATGACCGCTTACTTTCCTGGCTTGATATCCCTAACACACAAATACATGACCGCACACTTTCCTGGCTTGATACCCCTAACACACAAATACATGCCCACTCACTTTTCTGGTTTGATATCCCTAACACACAAATACATGCCCACTCACTTTCCTGTCTTGATATCCCTAACACACAAATATATGACAGCTCACTTTCCTGTCTTGATATCCCTAACACACAAATACATGACAGCTCACTTTCCTGTCTTGACATCCCTAACATACAAATACATGACAGCTCACTTTCCTGTCTTAACATCCCTAACATACAAATACATGCCCACTCACTTTCCTGTCTTGATATCCCTAACATACAAATACATGCCCACTCACTTTCCTGTCTTGATATCCCTAACACACAAATACATGACCGCTCACTTTCCTGTTTTGACATCCCTAACATACAAATACATGACCACTCACTTTCCTGTCTTGATACCGATAACACACAAATACATGACCACTCACTTTCCTGTCTTGAAATCCCTAACATACAAATACATGACAGCTCACTTTCCTGTCTTGATATCCCTAACACACAAATACATGACTGCTTACTTTCCTGGCTTGATATCCCTAACACACAAATACATGACAGCTCACTTTCCTGACTTGATACCGATAACACACAAATACATGCCCACTCACTTTTCTGGCTTGATATCACTAACACACAAATACATGACTGCTTACTTTCCTGGCTTGATATCCCTAACACACAAATACATGACCTCTCACTTTCCTGGCTTGATATCCCTAACATACAAATACATGACAGCTCACTTTACTGGCTTGATATCCCTAACATACAAATACATGACAGCTCACTTTCCTGTCTTGATATCCCTAACACACAAATACATGACTCCTTACTTTCCTGGCTTGATATCCCTAACACACAAATACATGACAGCTCACTTTCCTGGCTTGATACCGATAACACACAAATACATGCCCACTCACTTTCCTGGCTTGATATCCCTAACACACAAATACCTGACAGCTCACTTTCCTGGCTTGATATCCCTAACACACAAATACATGCCAACTCACTTTCCTGGCTTGATATCCCTAACACACAAATACATGCCAACTCACTTTCCTGGCTTGATACCCCTAACACACAAATACATGCCCACTCACTTTCCTGGCTTGATATCCCTAACACACAAATACATGACAGCTCACTTTCCTGTCTTGATATCCCTAACACACAAATACATGCCCACTCACTTTCCTGGCTTGATATCCCTAACACACAAATACATGACAGCTCACTTTCCTGGCTTGATATCCCTAACACACAAATACATGACTGCTCACTTTCCTGGCTTGATATCCCTAACACACAAATACATGACAGCTCACTTTCCTGGCTTGATACCGATAACACACAAATACATGACAGCTCACTTTCCTGGATTGATACCCTAGCACACAAATACATGACTGCTCACTTTCCTGCTTGATATCCTAACACACAAATACATGACTGCTCACTTTTCTGCTTTGATATCCTAACACACAAATACATGCCCACTCACTTTCCTGGCTTAATATCCCTAACATACAAATACATGACAGCTCACTTTCCTGGCTTGATACCGATAACACACAAATACATGACAGCTCACTTTCCTGGTTTGATATCACTAACACACAAATACATGACCGCTCACTTTCCTGCTTTGATATCCTAACACACAAATACATGACCACTCACTTTCCTGGCTTGATATCCCTAACACACAAATACATGACAGCTCACTTTCCTGGCTTGATATCCCTAACACACAAATACATGACCGCTCACTTTCCTGGCTTGATATCTCTAACACACAAATACATGACCGCTTACTTTCCTGGCTTGATATCCCTAACACACAAATACATGACCGCACACTTTCCTGGCTTGATACCCCTAACACACAAATACATGCCCACTCACTTTTCTGGTTTGATATCCCTAACACACAAATACATGCCCACTCACTTTCCTGTCTTGATATCCCTAACACACAAATATATGACAGCTCACTTTCCTGTCTTGATATCCCTAACACACAAATACATGACAGCTCACTTTCCTGTCTTGACATCCCTAACATACAAATACATGACAGCTCACTTTCCTGTCTTGACATCCCTAACATACAAATACATGCCCACTCACTTTCCTGTCTTGATATCCCTAACACACAAATACATGACCGCTCACTTTCCTGTCTTGATATCCCTAACACACAAATACATGACTGCTTACTTTCCTGGCTTGATATCCCTAACACACAAATACATGACAGCTCACTTTCCTGGCTTGATACCGATAACACACAAATACATGCCCACTCACTTTTCTGGCTTGATATCACTAACACACAAATACATGACTGCTTACTTTCCTGGCTTGATATCCCTAACACACAAATACATGACAACTCACTTTCCTGGCTTGATATCCCTAACATACAAATACATGACAGCTCACTTTACTGGCTTGATATCCCTAACATACAAATACATGACAGCTCACTTTCCTGTCTTGATATCCCTAACACACAAATACATGACTCCTTACTTTCCTGGCTTGATATCCCTAACACACAAATACATGACAGCTCACTTTCCTGGCTTGATACCGATAACACACAAATACATGCCCACTCACTTTCCTGGCTTGATATCCCTAACACACAAATACCTGACAGCTCACTTTCCTGGCTTGATATCCCTAACACACAAATACATGCCAACTCACTTTCCTGGCTTGATATCCCTAACACACAAATACATGCCAATTCACTTTCCTGGCTTGATACCCCTAACACACAAATACATGCCCACTCACTTTCCTGGCTTGATATCCCTAACACACAAATACATGACAGCTCACTTTCCTGTCTTGATATCCCTAACACACAAATACATGCCCACTCACTTTCCTGGCTTGATATCCCTAACACACAAATACATGACAGCTCACTTTCCTGGCTTGATATCCCTAACACACAAATACATGACTGCTCACTTTCCTGGCTTGATATCCCTAACACACAAATACATGACAGCTCACTTTCCTGGCTTGATACCGATAACACACAAATACATGACTGCTCACTTTCCTGCTTTGATATCCTAACACACAAATACATGACTGCTCACTTTTCTGCTTTGATATCCTAACACACAAATACATGCCCACTCACTTTCCTGGCTTGATATCCCTAACATACAAATACATGACAGCTCACTTTCCTGGCTTGATACCGATAACACACAAATACATGACAGCTCACTTTCCTGGTTTGATATCACTAACACACAAATACATGACTGCTCACTTTCCTGCTTTGATATCCTAACACACAAATACATGACCACTCACTTTCCTGGCTTGATATCCCTAACACACAAATACATGACAACTGACTTTCCTGGCTTGATATCCCTAACACACAAATACATGACCGCTCACTTTCCTGGCTTGATATCCCTAACACACAAATACATGACCGCTCACTTTTCTGGCTTGATATCCCTAACACACAAATACATGACCACTCACTTTCCTGGCTTGATATCCCTAACACACAAATACATGACAGCTCACTTTCCTGTCTTGATATCCCTAACACACAAATACATGACAGCTCACTTTCCTGTCTTGATATCCCTAACACACAAATACATGACTCCTTACTTTCCTGGCTTGATATCCCTAACACACAAATACATGACAGCTCACTTTCCTGGCTTGATACCGATAACACACAAATACATGCCCACTCACTTTTCTGGCTTGATATCACTAACACACAAATACATGACTGCTTTCTTTCCTGGCTTGATATCCCTAACACACAAATACATGACCTCTCACTTTCCTGGCTTGATATCCCTAACATACAAATACATGACTGCTCACTTTACTGGCTTGATATCCCTAACATACAAATACATGACAGCTCACTTTCCGGTCTTGATATCCCTAACACACAAATACATGACTCCTTACTTTCCTGGCTTGATATCCCTAACACACAAATACATGACAGCTCACTTTCCTGGCTTGATACCGATAACACACAAATACATGCCCACTCACTTTCCTGGCTTGATATCCCTAACACACAAATACCTGACAGCTCACTTTCCTGGCTTGATATCCCTAACACACAAATACATGCCAACTCACTTTCCTGGCTTGATATCCCTAACACACAAATACATGCCAACTCACTTTCCTGGCTTGATACCCCTAACACACAAATACATGCCCACTCACTTTCCTGGCTTGATATCCCTAACACACAAATACATGACAGCTCACTTTCCTGTCTTGATATCCCTAACACACAAATACATGCCCACTCACTTTCCTGGCTTGATATCCCTAACACACAAATACATGACAGCTCACTTTCCTGGCTTGATATCCCTAACATACAAATACATGACTGCTCACTTTCCTGGCTTGATATCCCTAACACACAAATACATGACAGCTCACTTTCCTGGCTTGATACCGATAACACACAAATACATGACAGCTCACTTTCCTGGCTTGATACCCTAGCACACAAATACATGACTGCTCACTTTCCTGCTTTGATATCCTAACACACAAATACATGACTGCTCAATTTTCTGCTTTGATATCCTAACACACAAATACATGCCCACTCACTTTCCTGGCTTGATATCCCTAACATACAAATACATGACAGCTCACTTTCCTGGCTTGATACCGATAACACACAAATACATGACAGCTCACTTTCCTGGTTTGATATCACTAACACACAAATACATGACTGCTCACTTTCCTGCTTTGATATCCTAACACACAAATACATGACCACTCACTTTCCTGGCTTGATATCCCTAACACACAAATACATGACAGCTCACTTTCCTGGCTTGATATCCCTAACACACAAATACATGACCGCTCACTTTCCTGGCTTGATATCTCTAACACACAAATACATGACCGCTTACTTTCCTGGCTTGATATCCCTAACACACAAATACATGACCGCACACTTTCCTGGCTTGATACCCCTAACACACAAATACATGCCCACTCACTTTTCTGGTTTGATATCCCTAACACACAAATACATGCCCACTCACTTTCCTGTCTTGATATCCCTAACACACAAATATATGACAGCTCACTTTCCTGTCTTGATATCCCTAACACACAAATACATGACAGCTCACTTTCCTGTCTTGACATCCCTAACATACAAATACATGACAGCTCACTTTCCTGTCTTGACATCCCTAACATACAAATACATGCCCACTCACTTTCCTGTCTTGATATCCCTAACATACAAATATATGCCCACTCACTTTCCTGTCTTGATATCCCTAACACACAAATACATGACCGCTCACTTTCCTGTTTTGACATCCCTAACATACAAATACATGACCACTCACTTTCCTGTCTTGATACCGATAACACACAAATACATGACCACTCACTTTCCTGTCTTGAAATCCCTAACATACAAATACATGACAGCTCACTTTCCTGTCTTGATATCCCTAACACACAAATACATGACTGCTTACTTTCCTGGCTTGATATCCCTAACACACAAATACATGACAGCTCACTTTCCTGACTTGATACCGATAACACACAAATACATGCCCACTCACTTTTCTGGCTTGATATCACTAACACACAAATACATGACTGCTTACTTTCCTGGCTTGATATCCCTAACACACAAATACATGACCTCTCACTTTCCTGGCTTGATATCCCTAACATACAAATACATGACAGCTCACTTTACTGGCTTGATATCCCTAACATACAAATACATGACAGCTCACTTTCCTGTCTTGATATCCCTAACACACAAATACATGACTCCTTACTTTCCTGGCTTGATATCCCTAACACACAAATACATGACAGCTCACTTTCCTGGCTTGATACCGATAACACACAAATACATGCCCACTCACTTTCCTGGCTTGATATCCCTAACACACAAATACCTGACAGCTCACTTTCCTGGCTTGATATCCCTAACACACAAATACATGCCAACTCACTTTCCTGGCTTGATATCCCTAACACACAAATACATGCCAACTCACTTTCCTGGCTTGATACCCCTAACACACAAATACATGCCCACTCACTTTCCTGGCTTGATATCCCTAACACACAAATACATGACAGCTCACTTTCCTGTCTTGATATCCCTAACACACAAATACATGCCCACTCACTTTCCTGGCTTGATATCCCTAACACACAAATACATGACAGCTCACTTTCCTGGCTTGATATCCCTAACACACAAATACATGACTGCTCACTTTCCTGGCTTGATATCCCTAACACACAAATACATGACAGCTCACTTTCCTGGCTTGATACCGATAACACACAAATACATGACAGCTCACTTTCCTGGATTGATACCCTAGCACACAAATACATGACTGCTCACTTTCCTGCTTGATATCCTAACACACAAATACATGACTGCTCACTTTTCTGCTTTGATATCCTAACACACAAATACATGCCCACTCACTTTCCTGGCTTGATATCCCTAACATACAAATACATGACAGCTCACTTTCCTGGCTTGATACCGATAACACACAAATACATGACAGCTCACTTTCCTGGTTTGATATCACTAACACACAAATACATGACCGCTCACTTTCCTGCTTTGATATCCTAACACACAAATACATGACCACTCACTTTCCTGGCTTGATATCCCTAACACACAAATACATGACAGCTCACTTTCCTGGCTTGATATCCCTAACACACAAATACATGACCGCTCACTTTCCTGGCTTGATATCTCTAACACACAAATACATGACCGCTTACTTTCCTGGCTTGATATCCCTAACACACAAATACATGACCGCACACTTTCCTGGCTTGATACCCCTAACACACAAATACATGCCCACTCACTTTTCTGGTTTGATATCCCTAACACACAAATACATGCCCACTCACTTTCCTGTCTTGATATCCCTAACACACAAATATATGACAGCTCACTTTCCTGTCTTGATATCCCTAACACACAAATACATGACAGCTCACTTTCCTGTCTTGACATCCCTAACATACAAATACATGACAGCTCACTTTCCTGTCTTGACATCCCTAACATACAAATACATGACCACTCACTTTCCTGTCTTGATATCCCTAACACACAAATACATGACCGCTCACTTTCCTGTCTTGATATCCCTAACACACAAATACATGACTGCTTACTTTCCTGGCTTGATATCCCTAACACACAAATACATGACAGCTCACTTTCCTGGCTTGATACCGATAACACACAAATACATGCCCACTCACTTTTCTGGCTTGATATCACTAACACACAAATACATGACTGCTTACTTTCCTGGCTTGATATCCCTAACACACAAATACATGACCTCTCACTTTCCTGGCTTGATATCCCTAACATACAAATACATGACAGCTCACTTTACTGGCTTGATATCCCTAACATACAAATACATGACAGCTCACTTTCCTGTCTTGATATCCCTAACACACAAATACATGACTCCTTACTTTCCTGGCTTGATATCCCTAACACACAAATACATGACAGCTCACTTTCCTGGCTTGATACCGATAACACACAAATACATGCCCACTCACTTTCCTGGCTTGATATCCCTAACACACAAATACCTGACAGCTCACTTTCCTGGCTTGATATCCCTAACACACAAATACATGCCAACTCACTTTCCTGGCTTGATATCCCTAACACACAAATACATGCCAACTCACTTTCCTGGCTTGATACCCCTAACACACAAATACATGCCCACTCACTTTCCTGGCTTGATATCCCTAACACACAAATACATGACAGCTCACTTTCCTGTCTTGATATCCCTAACACACAAATACATGCCCACTCACTTTCCTGGCTTGATATCCCTAACACACAAATACATGACAGCTCACTTTCCTGGCTTGATATCCCTAACACACAAATACATGACTGCTCACTTTCCTGGCTTGATATCCCTAACACACAAATACATGACAGCTCACTTTCCTGGCTTGATACCGATAACACACAAATACATGACTGCTCACTTTCCTGCTTTGATATCCTAACACACAAATACATGACTGCTCACTTTTCTGCTTTGATATCCTAACACACAAATACATGCCCACTCACTTTCCTGGCTTGATATCCCTAACATACAAATACATGACAGCTCACTTTCCTGGCTTGATACCGATAACACACAAATACATGACAGCTCACTTTCCTGGTTTGATATCACTAACACACAAATACATGACCGCTCACTTTCCTGCTTTGATATCCTAACACACAAATACATGACCACTCACTTTCCTGGCTTGATATCCCTAACACACAAATACATGACAGCTCACTTTCCTGGCTTGATATCCCTAACACACAAATACATGACCGCTCACTTTCCTGGCTTGATATCTCTAACACACAAATACATGACCGCTTACTTTCCTGGCTTGATATCCCTAACACACAAATACATGACCGCACACTTTCCTGGCTTGATACCCCTAACACACAAATACATGCCCACTCACTTTTCTGGTTTGATATCCCTAACACACAAATACATGCCCACTCACTTTCCTGTCTTGATATCCCTAACACACAAATATATGACAGCTCACTTTCCTGTCTTGATATCCCTAACACACAAATACATGACAGCTCACTTTCCTGTCTTGACATCCCTAACATACAAATACATGACAGCTCACTTTCCTGTCTTGACATCCCTAACATACAAATACATGCCCACTCACTTTCCTGTCTTGATATCCCTAACACACAAATACATGACCGCTCACTTTCCTGTCTTGATATCCCTAACACACAAATACATGACTGCTTACTTTCCTGGCTTGATATCCCTAACACACAAATACATGACAGCTCACTTTCCTGGCTTGATACCGATAACACACAAATACATGCCCACTCACTTTTCTGGCTTGATATCACTAACACACAAATACATGACTGCTTACTTTCCTGGCTTGATATCCCTAACACACAAATACATGACCTCTCACTTTCCTGGCTTGATATCCCTAACATACAAATACATGACAGCTCACTTTACTGGCTTGATATCCCTAACATACAAATACATGACAGCTCACTTTCCTGTCTTGATATCCCTAACACACAAATACATGACTCCTTACTTTCCTGGCTTGATATCCCTAACACACAAATACATGACAGCTCACTTTCCTGGCTTGATACCGATAACACACAAATACATGCCCACTCACTTTCCTGGCTTGATATCCCTAACACACAAATACCTGACAGCTCACTTTCCTGGCTTGATATCCCTAACACACAAATACATGCCAACTCACTTTCCTGGCTTGATATCCCTAACACACAAATACATGCCAACTCACTTTCCTGGCTTGATACCCCTAACACACAAATACATGCCCACTCACTTTCCTGGCTTGATATCCCTAACACACAAATACATGACAGCTCACTTTCCTGTCTTGATATCCCTAACACACAAATACATGCCCACTCACTTTCCTGGCTTGATATCCCTAACACACAAATACATGACAGCTCACTTTCCTGGCTTGATATCCCTAACACACAAATACATGACTGCTCACTTTCCTGGCTTGATATCCCTAACACACAAATACATGACAGCTCACTTTCCTGGCTTGATACCGATAACACACAAATACATGACAGCTCACTTTCCTGGCTTGATACCCTAGCACACAAATACATGACTGCTCACTTTCCTGCTTTGATATCCTAACACACAAATACATGACTGCTCACTTTTCTGCTTTGATATCCTAACACACAAATACATGCCCACTCACTTTCCTGGCTTGATATCCCTAACATACAAATACATGACAGCTCACTTTCCTGGCTTGATACCGATAACACACAAATACATGACCGCTCACTTTCCTGGTTTGATATCACTAACACACAAATACATGACCGCTCACTTTCCTGCTTTGATATCCTAACACACAAATACATGACCACTCACTTTCCTGGCTTGATATCCCTAACACACAAATACATGACAGCTCACTTTCCTGGCTTGATATCCCTAACACACAAATACATGACCGCTCACTTTCCTGGCTTGATATCTCTAACACACAAATACATGACCGCTTACTTTCCTGGCTTGATATCCCTAACACACAAATACATGACCGCACACTTTCCTGGCTTGATACCCCTAACACACAAATACATGCCCACTCACTTTTCTGGTTTGATATCCCTAACACACAAATACATGCCCACTCACTTTCCTGTCTTGATATCCCTAACACACAAATATATGACAGCTCACTTTCCTGTCTTGATATCCCTAACACACAAATACATGACAGCTCACTTTCCTGTCTTGACATCCCTAACATACAAATACATGACAGCTCACTTTCCTGTCTTGACATCCCTAACATACAAATACATGCCCACTCACTTTCCTGTCTTGATATCCCTAACACACAAATACATGACCGCTCACTTTCCTGTCTTGACATCCCTAACATACAAATACATGCCCACTCACTTTCCTGTCTTGATATCCCTAACACACAAATACATGACCACTCACTTTCCTGTCTTGACATCCCTAACATACAAATACATGCCCACTCACTTTCCTGTCTTGATATCCCTAACACACAAATACATGACCGCTCACTTTCCTGTTTTGACATCCCTAACATACAAATACATGACCACTCACTTTCCTGTCTTGATGCCGATAACACACAAATACATGACCACTCACTTTCCTGTCTTGAAATCCCTAACATACAAATACATGCCCACTCACTTTCCTGTCTTGATATCCCTAACACACAAATACATGACCACTCACTTTCCTGTCTTGACATCCCTAACATACAAATACATGCCCACTCACTTTCCTGTCTTGATATCCCTAACACACAAATACATGACCGCTCACTTTCCTGTTTTGACATCCCTAACATACAAATACATGACCACTCACTTTCCTGTCTTGATACCGATAACACACAAATACATGACCACTCACTTTCCTGTCTTGATATCCCTAACATACAAATACATGACAGCTCACTTTCCTGTCTTGATATCCCTAACACACAAATACATGACTCCTTACTTTCCTGGCTTGATATCCCTAACACACAAATACATGACAGCTCACTTTCCTGGCTTGATACCGATAACACACAAATACATGCCCACTCACTTTCCTGGCTTGATATCCCTAACACACAAATACCTGACAGCTCACTTTCCTGGCTTGATATCCCTAACACACAAATACATGCCAACTCACTTTCCTGGCTTGATATCCCTAACACACAAATACATGCCAACTCACTTTCCTGGCTTGATACCCCTAACACACAAATACATGCCCACTCACTTTCCTGGCTTGATATCCCTAACACACAAATACATGACAGCTCACTTTCCTGTCTTGATATCCCTAACACACAAATACATGCCCACTCACTTTCCTGGCTTGATATCCCTAACACACAAATACATGACAGCTCACTTTCCTGGCTTGATATCCCTAACACACAAATACATGACTGCTCACTTTCCTGGCTTGATATCCCTAACACACAAATACATGACAGCTCACTTTCCTGGCTTGATACCGATAACACACAAATACATGACAGCTCACTTTCCTGGATTGATACCCTAGCACACAAATACATGACTGCTCACTTTCCTGCTTGATATCCTAACACACAAATACATGACTGCTCACTTTTCTGCTTTGATATCCTAACACACAAATACATGCCCACTCACTTTCCTGGCTTGATATCCCTAACATACAAATACATGACAGCTCACTTTCCTGGCTTGATACCGATAACACACAAATACATGACAGCTCACTTTCCTGGTTTGATATCACTAACACACAAATACATGACCGCTCACTTTCCTGCTTTGATATCCTAACACACAAATACATGACCACTCACTTTCCTGGCTTGATATCCCTAACACACAAATACATGACAGCTCACTTTCCTGGCTTGATATCCCTAACACACAAATACATGACCGCTCACTTTCCTGGCTTGATATCTCTAACACACAAATACATGACCGCTTACTTTCCTGGCTTGATATCCCTAACACACAAATACATGACCGCACACTTTCCTGGCTTGATACCCCTAACACACAAATACATGCCCACTCACTTTTCTGGTTTGATATCCCTAACACACAAATACATGCCCACTCACTTTCCTGTCTTGATATCCCTAACACACAAATATATGACAGCTCACTTTCCTGTCTTGATATCCCTAACACACAAATACATGACAGCTCACTTTCCTGTCTTGACATCCCTAACATACAAATACATGACAGCTCACTTTCCTGTCTTGACATCCCTAACATACAAATACATGACCACTCACTTTCCTGTCTTGATATCCCTAACACACAAATACATGACCGCTCACTTTCCTGTCTTGATATCCCTAACACACAAATACATGACTGCTTACTTTCCTGGCTTGATATCCCTAACACACAAATACATGACAGCTCACTTTCCTGGCTTGATACCGATAACACACAAATACATGCCCACTCACTTTTCTGGCTTGATATCACTAACACACAAATACATGACTGCTTACTTTCCTGGCTTGATATCCCTAACACACAAATACATGACCTCTCACTTTCCTGGCTTGATATCCCTAACATACAAATACATGACAGCTCACTTTACTGGCTTGATATCCCTAACATACAAATACATGACAGCTCACTTTCCTGTCTTGATATCCCTAACACACAAATACATGACTCCTTACTTTCCTGGCTTGATATCCCTAACACACAAATACATGACAGCTCACTTTCCTGGCTTGATACCGATAACACACAAATACATGCCCACTCACTTTCCTGGCTTGATATCCCTAACACACAAATACCTGACAGCTCACTTTCCTGGCTTGATATCCCTAACACACAAATACATGCCAACTCACTTTCCTGGCTTGATATCCCTAACACACAAATACATGCCAACTCACTTTCCTGGCTTGATACCCCTAACACACAAATACATGCCCACTCACTTTCCTGGCTTGATATCCCTAACACACAAATACATGACAGCTCACTTTCCTGTCTTGATATCCCTAACACACAAATACATGCCCACTCACTTTCCTGGCTTGATATCCCTAACACACAAATACATGACAGCTCACTTTCCTGGCTTGATATCCCTAACACACAAATACATGACTGCTCACTTTCCTGGCTTGATATCCCTAACACACAAATACATGACAGCTCACTTTCCTGGCTTGATACCGATAACACACAAATACATGACTGCTCACTTTCCTGCTTTGATATCCTAACACACAAATACATGACTGCTCACTTTTCTGCTTTGATATCCTAACACACAAATACATGCCCACTCACTTTCCTGGCTTGATATCCCTAACATACAAATACATGACAGCTCACTTTCCTGGCTTGATACCGATAACACACAAATACATGACAGCTCACTTTCCTGGTTTGATATCACTAACACACAAATACATGACCGCTCACTTTCCTGCTTTGATATCCTAACACACAAATACATGACCACTCACTTTCCTGGCTTGATATCCCTAACACACAAATACATGACAGCTCACTTTCCTGGCTTGATATCCCTAACACACAAATACATGACCGCTCACTTTCCTGGCTTGATATCTCTAACACACAAATACATGACCGCTTACTTTCCTGGCTTGATATCCCTAACACACAAATACATGACCGCACACTTTCCTGGCTTGATACCCCTAACACACAAATACATGCCCACTCACTTTTCTGGTTTGATATCCCTAACACACAAATACATGCCCACTCACTTTCCTGTCTTGATATCCCTAACACACAAATATATGACAGCTCACTTTCCTGTCTTGATATCCCTAACACACAAATACATGACAGCTCACTTTCCTGTCTTGACATCCCTAACATACAAATACATGACAGCTCACTTTCCTGTCTTGACATCCCTAACATACAAATACATGCCCACTCACTTTCCTGTCTTGATATCCCTAACACACAAATACATGACCGCTCACTTTCCTGTCTTGATATCCCTAACACACAAATACATGACTGCTTACTTTCCTGGCTTGATATCCCTAACACACAAATACATGACAGCTCACTTTCCTGGCTTGATACCGATAACACACAAATACATGCCCACTCACTTTTCTGGCTTGATATCACTAACACACAAATACATGACTGCTTACTTTCCTGGCTTGATATCCCTAACACACAAATACATGACCTCTCACTTTCCTGGCTTGATATCCCTAACATACAAATACATGACAGCTCACTTTACTGGCTTGATATCCCTAACATACAAATACATGACAGCTCACTTTCCTGTCTTGATATCCCTAACACACAAATACATGACTCCTTACTTTCCTGGCTTGATATCCCTAACACACAAATACATGACAGCTCACTTTCCTGGCTTGATACCGATAACACACAAATACATGCCCACTCACTTTCCTGGCTTGATATCCCTAACACACAAATACCTGACAGCTCACTTTCCTGGCTTGATATCCCTAACACACAAATACATGCCAACTCACTTTCCTGGCTTGATATCCCTAACACACAAATACATGCCAACTCACTTTCCTGGCTTGATACCCCTAACACACAAATACATGCCCACTCACTTTCCTGGCTTGATATCCCTAACACACAAATACATGACAGCTCACTTTCCTGTCTTGATATCCCTAACACACAAATACATGCCCACTCACTTTCCTGGCTTGATATCCCTAACACACAAATACATGACAGCTCACTTTCCTGGCTTGATATCCCTAACACACAAATACATGACTGCTCACTTTCCTGGCTTGATATCCCTAACACACAAATACATGACAGCTCACTTTCCTGGCTTGATACCGATAACACACAAATACATGACAGCTCACTTTCCTGGCTTGATACCCTAGCACACAAATACATGACTGCTCACTTTCCTGCTTTGATATCCTAACACACAAATACATGACTGCTCACTTTTCTGCTTTGATATCCTAACACACAAATACATGCCCACTCACTTTCCTGGCTTGATATCCCTAACATACAAATACATGACAGCTCACTTTCCTGGCTTGATACCGATAACACACAAATACATGACCGCTCACTTTCCTGGTTTGATATCACTAACACACAAATACATGACCGCTCACTTTCCTGCTTTGATATCCTAACACACAAATACATGACCACTCACTTTCCTGGCTTGATATCCCTAACACACAAATACATGACAGCTCACTTTCCTGGCTTGATATCCCTAACACACAAATACATGACCGCTCACTTTCCTGGCTTGATATCTCTAACACACAAATACATGACCGCTTACTTTCCTGGCTTGATATCCCTAACACACAAATACATGACCGCACACTTTCCTGGCTTGATACCCCTAACACACAAATACATGCCCACTCACTTTTCTGGTTTGATATCCCTAACACACAAATACATGCCCACTCACTTTCCTGTCTTGATATCCCTAACACACAAATATATGACAGCTCACTTTCCTGTCTTGATATCCCTAACACACAAATACATGACAGCTCACTTTCCTGTCTTGACATCCCTAACATACAAATACATGACAGCTCACTTTCCTGTCTTGACATCCCTAACATACAAATACATGCCCACTCACTTTCCTGTCTTGATATCCCTAACACACAAATACATGACCGCTCACTTTCCTGTCTTGACATCCCTAACATACAAATACATGCCCACTCACTTTCCTGTCTTGATATCCCTAACACACAAATACATGACCACTCACTTTCCTGTCTTGACATCCCTAACATACAAATACATGCCCACTCACTTTCCTGTCTTGATATCCCTAACACACAAATACATGACCGCTCACTTTCCTGTTTTGACATCCCTAACATACAAATACATGACCACTCACTTTCCTGTCTTGATGCCGATAACACACAAATACATGACCACTCACTTTCCTGTCTTGAAATCCCTAACATACAAATACATGCCCACTCACTTTCCTGTCTTGATATCCCTAACACACAAATACATGACCACTCACTTTCCTGTCTTGACATCCCTAACATACAAATACATGCCCACTCACTTTCCTGTCTTGATATCCCTAACACACAAATACATGACCGCTCACTTTCCTGTTTTGACATCCCTAACATACAAATACATGACCACTCACTTTCCTGTCTTGATACCGATAACACACAAATACATGACCACTCACTTTCCTGTCTTGAAATCCCTAACATACAAATACATGCCCACTCACTTTCCTGTCTTGATATCCCTAACACACAAATACATGACCACTCACTTTCCTGTCTTGACATCCCTAACATACAAATACATGACAGCTCACTTTCCTGTCTTGACATCCCTAACATACAATACATGCCCACTCACTTTCCTGTCTTGATACCGATAACACACAAATACATGACCACTCACTTTCCTGTCTTGAAATCCCTAACATACAAATACATGCCCACTCACTTTCCTGTCTTGATATCCCTAACACACAAATACATGACCACTCACTTTCCTGTCTTGACATCCCTAACATACAAATACATGACAGCTCACTTTCCTGTCTTGATATCCCTAACACACAAATACATGACAGCTCACTTTCCTGTCTTGACATCCCTAACATACAATACATGCCCACTCATTTTCCTGGCTTGATACCGATAACACACAAATACATGACCACTCACTTTCCTGGCTTGATATCCCTAACATACAAATACATGCCCACTCACTTTCCTGGCTTGATATCCCTAACATACAAATACATGACCACTCATTTTCCTGACTTGGTACCGATAACACACAAATACATGACCACTCATTTTCCTGGCTTGATACAGAAGCTTCAATGAAAAGTTTCTATGTTAATATAGTTTTATGGCCCCCAAAGCTCCCTCTTCGTGAAATGATTTCCAATTGTGAATAAAATGCCAACCCTCACATATAACCAAGCGAATTGAACTTATTGTTCCAGTAATAGTTATAATAAAATCTTCGCATAGATTCCACGATGTCCTATTCCAGTTACGTAAGTAAACATATACCATAATACAAAGACGAATAATAGTCAACAATAAATACAGCTGTTAACTAATAACGCTTAAATGGCAGTAATCTTTGATAATATCAAATAGTCCAGTAAAACATTACACTTGTATGGTAATGAAAGTTTTGAACTCTAACATTGACCCTTTTGCCCTCTTCTGCATCTAGATCTTGATTGGGATTGGGTACAAGTTATGAAAACAATTAGTTAAAGCAACAATTATAAAATCCAAGATTCCTTAAGAATCTAGTGGCATAACAATACGCCTACATGAATATATCAACCAATACATAGGAAGTGGCTGCTGGTTTTTTTTAATAAATATTCAGCTTTCCCTAAGCATGTGACATACAACAGTGTCGTGCACGTTAGTAATACCACGTTCAATTCACGATTAAGTCAACTTAGAGATGCTGTTAAAATGAATAAAAAAAATTATACAAATGATTGTACCCACTTGTAATTATATATGTATCATCCATGACCATATACATGTATGTCCTGTTATGTGTGACAATCAATATGTCCGTCCATCAGTCCATCACATTCCCATTTTTCCTGTTATGCTGTGATAGATTTATTAATATTCATAGTTCATTCATTTCGTCGATAATGAACGGTATAATGAAAATGAATTGATATATTAAAATAGTGAGCGAGTGTTTGTTGCTTAGCGCCAACACAGCAATTGTTCAGTTATATCATGGCGTTCATTAAAACAAAAGAAATGAATAAACAGTAGATATTATATTTACAGAATGTAGTCATTTTTTTTTCATGCCTAGTTAGCTAGTTAGCTAGTTAACAATAGCTAGTTATAGGTCACGATGTAAGAAGTATAATGAGAAGCAAGGATTAACAATCAGCTAAACCCTTGTACACATATACTGCGCATGACGTCGAGCAGCTAAGATTACCAATCAACTCTGCTCCAATCAACGTTGAAGACATATATGAGTTATGGTCAGGGTTATAGTGCTTAACGCCACTCTCAATAATATTTAAGTTATATCGTTTAATTGGTGGAGGAAACCGGATTACCCGGAGAAAAACATCGACCTGCCACAAGTCATTGATGTGCACTGATTGCACAGATAGTTGTAAATCCAACTACCGTACGATCACGACCACGACGGCCCCAAGACGTATAGTAATCCGATTAAAAAGTGTAACTTTTTAAATAGACCCTGGTTCATGTATTTTAGTATCATATTATGATAATTATAAATAAATAAATTGTGTGTAATATAGCAATAATATTTACTGAAATTTCAAATGTCCTTGGCAAAAATATCAACAAATTGTATTCTACAAATATAAGTTGAAAGCAGTACATTTCTGTTGGAAAAACATATTTTGATAGTAATCAAGCTGATGATATATATATATACTTTGTATATGATTGATCTATAAGAATTCTATTACAATAGAGTTATCTTTTTAATTACAAAATAAATTAATCATAGGAGAATCTCCCGTCAAATCGGACATGACAGTCTACGTGTCATTACTGATATCTACAATAAACCATAAGTAATGTCAGGGTATACACATAGTAATACTGTTTCAATGTTTATTGTAGTTTTATTCATGGTGTACTTGTATATTCCATCATATATATATTCATGTTGAACTTGAAAAGATTGCTCTTCGGTTTTCTCTACCGTTTAAAATTCATACACGCCAATTGGTATGGATTGTATGTACTCTGCATACTATTTACCAGATAAACATGAATAGAAAGTTGTCATCTATGTGGCTATTCCTATATGTAACGAACATCAAAACAGAGGCAAACAAAAACACCAAATATTAAAGTTTTTGCGAGAAAAAAAAATGGTAATTTTTCTTATTGTTGATAAATTTCATTATTATATTGTCTGTCCATCTTCGACACAGCGTTAATACAATAATAAAATAGTGCATTAACATTGGTTATCAATGATTAAGTAGTAATGAATTACTAAATCATGATTGAAGGAGATGGTACCCAACGCAATATAACGGGATAAACAACAAGACGCTTTAAATTCCATAATAAAAATAGTTACGGTAAGTACCACTAAGATATGTTTAATAAATAGTAAAAAAAAAACAAATTTGGTGCGATTTGTAACACACTTGGGTTATAGGGTTAGGGTTTTAATACCACTTTCAACAATATTTCAGCTATAATGGTGGTGGTCAGTTTGGTGGAGAAAACCGGACTACCAGGAGAAAACCACCGACCTGTCGTAGGTCACTGGCAAACTTTATCACATAATTTTGTATCGAATATACATCACCTGAGCGGGATTCGAACTCACATTAGGGTTAAAAAAAATAATCAGTTGATAACGGTATTATAATTACTTGTTGAATATTAAGGCAACCCTGCGGGAACCCCGGTTATATAAATGGGACCGAGAGCTTCTTCTGCTTGAAGGGACGTCCGTCGGTTGTGCGGGATGTATAAATTCACAACCAACCCGTCCTTCGGATGAGACGTAAATAAAACCGAGGTCCCGTGTTGAGAGATTGCCACCCTCTTCGCACGTTAAAGAACCCAGTGTAACAGCTCATGCTCATGATGAGTGGTCCATAGGAGACCTGTTGCACTGGCTATATTATCCGTCCCTACCCATCACCTTTCCTTGTTTCGAGTCCCGTGGCGTTTAAATTTTTAAATTGCTCGCTGGACGTTAAGCACCAATCAATCAATCAATCAATCAATTGAATATTAAGGTAATGCTATTAATTATAATGCCTTGTTTGTGTACTATAGATTTTTATTGGCTAAATTCTAGCGGAGGTTCACAATTGACATGTCGTAAATAATACGTGTTCTACGTTGAGTGAGTTGCTTGTATATAATTCTTAAAATTTTGCAACATGCTGATAAATACACTTTAACAGAATATAAGAACATTACATACCCCGAAGTACTAGTTTTAATGACATTTAATACACCTTTGAAACGCTAAGATGGTGTAAAATGTTTATGCTTAACTCTGGAACCGAATATATAACGTCATGTCGTTTATATAAAATATATTAAATAAGCTTTATTGAAATCACGTGAATGTCAAAATACTTGATGGCCCTTATTGATAACTGCTATAATGTTTATATATATATATAATAAAATCGACAACAAGGATTCCTTGTGGAACTGCTAAAGGCGTAAACAAAAACCAAGACCTATGACAGTCAAAAGAAAAAAAGTCTGAGATATAATTCAAGGTTAGATAGCAATAAAGGTTTCCCTGAAGACAAATTCAAGTAAGCACAAAACGGAACAACTGTCTCAGCAGCCATGTCAGTGGTGAAAAAACAAATAAGAATTTTCTGTTCACGAATTGAAAGTGATTGTCGGGGGGAACATTTCAAGGTCATAAAAGGGCGTTCGGAACAATATACTGAATGGTAAAGAGCAAGGAATGTCTAAGGAAAATATCAAGAATAACTTACACGCTTAGTGGACTGTAAAACTAAAACAGAACTCAATAGATTCACGTTTAAGAAATTAAAAATCAAACACCGCCAAGAATCCAAAAATTTCAGACACCTGAGGTCCCCCGAATCATAGACCAAATGGTATGTTATATGAAGCATAAGTGCCACACAGGAACACAAATAATCAGGTAAATATAGGTCCACTACCAAGTCATTACTGCAATGGATTGTCGCATGGAATATCAAAGGTAACTGTAGATTGACCACCAAAACATTATTGCCACAAATAAACAGGTAAATATAGATCTATTACCAGCTCATTACTGCTGATGACCACAAATACAGAAGTAGTTGTAGATCTATTGCAATTATTTTAAAATCAACCCTAATCCCACAATCATAAATATACAAGATCTATGTACATGATTTAGCCTCCACTGAAATATAAATATAAAATCTTGTAACAATCTAATTTTGAATTTTATGATAACTAAAAGTCTTAGACATCTTGTTGGTATTAATACTGTTGATTAGTCTTTAGATCTAACATTTAACCAGATATATTTAGATTCTGATATCTTATTTATCCTACAGTAACGTAAATATATATCTCAGATATCCTATGAAATCTTTATATTGTAACGTAAATATATATCTCAGATATCTTATGAATTCTTTATATGGCTATTAGGAACTATTAGAATATATAATAGTAGTTGGGGTGCACCTCATGTAATTCATGGGGGGTTTTTTTTTAGATATATTAGCAAAATTTATCGCGCTCGTCTCCGGTATGGTAGATCGTCGGCTTGGTCTACAGTCGGGTCAACCAAAGACTAGGTATGGTAGAACGTCGGCTTGATCTACAGTCGGGTCAACCAAAGACTAGGAATGGTAGATCTTCGGCTTGGTTTTTAGTCGGGTCAACCAAAGACTAGGTATGGTAGATCGTCGGCTTTGCATACAGTCGGGGTCAACCAAAGACTAGGTATGGTAGATCGTCGGCTTAATCTCCGGACAGATCAACCAAAGACTAGGTATGGTAGATCGTCGGCTTAATCTCCGGACGGTTCAACCAAAGACTAGGTATGGTAGATCGTCGGCTTAATCTCCGGACAGTTCAACCAAAGACTAGGTATGGTAGATGGTCGGCTTAATCTCTGGACAGTTCAACCAAAGACTAGGTATGGTAGATCGTCGGCTTAATCTCCTGACGGTTCAACCAAAGACTAGGTATGGTAGATCGTCGGCTTAATCTCCTGACGGTTCAACCAAAGACTAGGTATGGTAGATCGTCGGCTTAATCTCCGGACAGATCAACCAAAGACTAGGAATGGTAGATCGTCGGCTTAATCTCCTGACGGTTCAACCAAAGACTAGGTATGGTAGATCGTCGGCTTAATCTCCGGACGGTTCAACCAAAGACTAGGTATGGTAGATCGTCGGCTTAATCTCCTGACGGTTCAACCAAAGACTAGGTATGGTAGATCGTCGGCTTAATCTCCGGACAGATCAACCAAAGACTAGGTATGGTAGATCGTCGGCTTAATCTCCGGACGGTTCAACCAAAGACTAGGTATGGTAGATGGTCGGCTTAATCTCTGGACAGTTCAACCAAAGACTAGGTATGGTAGATCGTCGGCTTAATCTCCGGACGGTTCAACCAAAGACTAGGTATGGTAGATGGTCGGCTTAATCTCTGGACAGTTCAACCAAAGACTAGGTATGGTAGATCGTCGGCTTAATCTCCTGACGGTTAGACTAGGTATGGTAGATCGTCGGCTTAATCTCCTGACGGTTCAACCAAAGACTAGGTATGGTAGATCGTCGGCTTAATCTCCGGACAGATCAACCAAAGACTAGGTATGGTAGATCGTCGGCTTAATCTCTGGACAGATCAACCAAAGACTAGGTATGATAGATCGTCGGCTTAATCTCCGGACAGATCAACCAAAGACTAGGTATGGTAGATCGTCGGCTTAATCTCCGGACAGATCAACCAAAGACTAGGTATGGTAGATGGTCGGCTTAATCTCCGGACAGATCAACCAAAGACTAGGTATGGTAGATCGTCGGCTTAATCTCCGGACGGTTCAACCAAAGACTAGGTATGGTAGATCGTCGGCTTAATCTCCTGACGGTTCAACCAAAGACTAGGTATGGTAGATCGTCGGCTTAATCTCCTGACGGTTCAACCAAAGACTAGGTATGGTAGATCGTCGGCTTAATCTCCGGACAGATCAACCAAAGACTAGGTATGGTAGATCGTCGGCTTAATCTCCGGACAGATCAACCAAAGACTAGGTATGGTAGATCGTCGGCTTAATCTCCGGACAGATCAACCAAAGACAAGGTATGGTAGATCGTCGGCTTAATCTCCGGACGGTTCAACCAAACACTAGGTATGGTAGATCGTCGGCTTAATCTCCGGACAGATCAACCAAAGACTAGGTATGGTAGATCGTCGGCTTAATCTCTGGACAGATCAACCAAAGACTAGGTATGGTAGATCGTCGGCTTAATCTCCGGATAGATCAACCAAAGACTAGGTATGGTAGATCGTCGGCTTAATCTCCGGACGGGTCAAACCAAAGATAATGCAATTCGTATGTTTTACTTCTCTGTTAAGCACGTAACATTAAAGACGAGGAACAAAAACTGATTGTAGTAATATGTCGACCGGCTACTCTCGTAGGGCTGTTGTTTGAGTGAACTAGCACTGATTGTAGTAATATGTGGAGCGGCCAATCTCGTAGGGCTGTTGTTTGAGTGAACTAGCACTGATTGTAGTAATATGTCGAGCGGCCAATCTCGTAGGGCTGTTGTTTGAGTGAACTAGCACTGATTGTAGTAATATGTCGAGCGGCCAATCTCGTAGGGCTGTTGTTTGAGTGAACTAGCACTGATTGTAGTAATATGTGGAGCGGCCAATCTCGTAGGGCTGTTGTTTGAGTGAACTAGCACTGATTGTAGTAATATGTCGAGCGGCCAATCTCGTAGGGCTGTTGTTTGAGTGAACTAGCACTGATTGTAGTAATATGTGGAGCGGCCAATCTCGTAGGGCTGTTGTTTGAGTGAACTAGCTCTGATTGTAGTAATATGTCGAGCGGCCAATCTCGTAGGGCTGTTGTTTGAGTGAACTAGCACTGATTGTAGTAATATGTCGAGCGGCCAATCTCGTAGGGCTGTTGTTTGAGTGAACTAGCACTGATTGTAGTAATATGTGGAGCGGCCAATCTCGTAGGGCTGTTGTTTGAGTGAACTAGCACTGATTGTAGTAATATGTCGAGCGGCCAATCTCGTAGGGCTGTTGTTTGAGTGAACTAGCACTGATTGTAGTAATATGTCGAGCGGCCAATCTCGTAGGGCTGTTGTTTGAGTGAACTAGCACTGATTGTAGTAATATGTGGAGCGGCCAATCTCGTAGGGCTGTTGTTTTAGTGAACTAGCACTGATTATAGTAATATGTCGAGCGGCCAATCTTGTAGGGCTGTTGTTTGAGTGAACTAGCACAATAGAGATTTAACTCAGTGTGTTTATCTTGTACAAAGCATTATATTGTAAATAAATAACTTATTATTGCTATAATATAGTTGATACAAATACTATGCGTTATACAACATTCAATTAACCCCCAGAAAGTATACTTTTCATATATATACCGTATACATTTGTTTTTATTTTTATCATTAAAATCTTTTAAGATGTACTTTTAATACGTCAATGTAAAATATGTTCCCCTACTTAATAATGTCACGTGAGCCATAATTGATAATTCAATGAAAAATATAATATTCCATGTAATATTCAAATAAAAGAGGATATAATTTGAAAAAAGACAATAAAAAGGTAATTAAATTTGACATGTCACAAATCATTTTACCACTGATGTCGGAGTCAAATACCCAAATTGTCATACGATCAAAATTAATGTGGAATTTGTGATCTACATTTATTAAGCTATCAAACGACATTGTAATAATGATCATAGCTAGATCGTGTACTTTTTGGTCAATAGGAGAATGCACTTAGCTACTTATGTACATAACAAATACAATATCCCAAGATAAAGTCACAATATGTAGAGAAAGGCAACACTTAGTATAAAGCTTGGTATATATAGCTCACTTGCAGCATTTGTCAAAAACAAGAGTGTCTTCAAAGTTTTCAGAGGATTTCAGTCAAACAGTACATATGTTTTATCAAACATGCTTTGCTATAAAGCTGTTTAAATGCAGCTTTATTTCATCAGTTTTGTTTTCGTACAATGTTTACGTAGCTAGCTATCTTTTTCAAAGACGTTTATAACTCGGTTGTTATCGTTATTACGTCGACCATATTGTGGTGGTGTCATTCATGTTTTAGTCCATTGATATCATTTTCTTTAGTTTCAAAATATATTTTTTTAATCATGCTATCAACAACTAACACAAATTGTAGGAACTAACACAGAGTACATAAGAAAACCATGTAGAGTATTGAAGAATAACGCTGAATACCCAAGATAAAGCTGAATACCCAAGATAAAGCAAAGTTTATAAACAACTAATGCTGAACACCCAAGACATATCGTAGAGTATAAACGAGTCACACAGAGTATTCCAGACAAGCGGCAAATATGAACACTTACTGGTGATTACCCAAGACAAAATGTAGGCTATCAGAGTTCGCGAAATGTGTCAGTCCTGTCAGACATGACCAGCAAAATTTGGGCAGATTTTGCTAAGGACTGACACAAGATTGGTATTTTGCAATAGAAAATTAATGAGGACTGACATTTTTTTCACTAGGACCACCAAACCCATATGCAATTTCGCGAACTCTGGGCTATGAATGACTAACACTGAGCACAAAAGACAAAACGTAAGGTATGGACGACAAACGCCGAGTACACAAGACAAAATATACGACTACAATTGAACAAACGTAGTGCATAAATAGCGAACGCCGAGCACACACAAAAATCTGGACATTAAAGACTAGTACTTAGAACAAACGTAGGGCACGGACGACTCATATAGAGTAAGCATGGAAAACCATAGTATGCTGAGTAACGAAATGTTTTGCAAGAATAATTGAAATATAAAGAAAGAAATAATAAAAGAACAAAAGATAAGAACATGAGTTACCTCAAGTACTCGGAGTTTAACTAGATACAATAAACTGATCAGAATTTGAAATGTCATTACCGCCCAGGAGTCCTGTGTCCGATATATGCGTCAGAATACGAATTGAAACTAAAATCGGTAGTAGGACTATGATAGATAGAAGGGGCAGAATACGAAGTTAAATTAACACTGTTTGTACAACTAGATTATATAGAAGGGGCAGAATACGAAGTTAAACTAACACTGGTTGTACAACTAGATTATATAGAAGGGGCAGAATACGAAGTTAACTAACACTGGTTGTACAACTAGATTCTATAGAAGGGGCAGAATACGAAGTTAAACTAACACTGGTTGTACAACTAGATTCTATAGAAGGGGCAGAATACGTAGTTAAACTAACACTGGTTGTACAACTAGATTATATAGAAGGGGCAGAATACGAAGTTAACTAACACTGGTTGTACAACTAGATTCTATAGAAGGGGCAGAATACGAAGTTAAACTAACACTGGTTGTACAACTAGATTCTATAGAAGGGGCAGAATACGTAGTTAAACTAACACTGGTTGTACAACTAGATTCTATAGAAGGGGCAGAATACGTAGTTAAACTAACACTGGTTGTACAACTAGATTCTATAGAAGGGGCAGAAGACGAAGTTAAACTAACACTGATTGTACAACTAGATTCTATAGAAGGGGAAGAATACGTAGTTAAACTAACACTGGTTGTACAACTAGATTCTATATAAGGGGCAGAATACGTAGTTAAACTAACACTGGTTGTACAGCTAGATTTTATAGAAGGGGCAGAATACGAAGTTAATCTAACACTGGTTGTACAACTAGATTCTATAGAAGGGGCAGAATACGAAGTTAAACTAACACTGGTTGTACAACTAGATTCTATAGAAGGGGCAGAATACGAAGTTAAACTAACACTGGTTGTACAACTAGATTCTATAGAAGGGGAAGAATACGAAGTTAAACTAACACTGATTGTACAACTAGATTCTATAGAAGGGGCAGAATACGAAGTTAAATTAACACTGGTTGTACAACTAGATTCTATAGAAGGGGCAGAATACGAAGTTAAATTAACACTGGTTGTACAACTAGATTCTATAGAAGGGGAAGAATACGAAGTTAAACTAACACTGGTTGTACAACTAGATTCTATAGAAGGGGAAGAATACGTAGTTAAACTAACACTGGTTGTACAACTAGATTCTATAGAAGGGGCAGAATACGAAGTTAAACTAACACTGGTTGTACAACTAGATTCTATAGAAGGGGCAGAATACGTAGTTAAACTAACACTGGTTGTACAACTAGATTTTATAGAAAGGGGCAGAATACGAAGTTAAAATAACACTGGTTGTACAACTAAATTCTATAGAAGGGGCAGAATACGTAGTTAAACTAACACTGGTTGTACAACTAGATTCTATAGAAGGGGCAGAATACGAAGTTAAACTAACACTGGTTGTACAACTAGATTATATAGAAGGGGCAGAATACGAAGTTAACTAACACTGGTTGTACAACTAGATTCTATAGAAGGGGCAGAATACGAAGTTAAACTAACACTGGTTGTACAACTAGATTCTATAGAAGGGGCAGAATACGTAGTTAAACTAACACTGGTTGTACAACTAGATTCTATAGAAGGGGCAGAATACGTAGTTAAACTAACACTGGTTGTACAACTAGATTCTATAGAAGGGGCAGAAGACGAAGTTAAACTAACACTTGTTGTACAACTAGATTCTATAGAAGGGGAAGAATACGTAGTTAAACTAACACTGGTTGTACAAATAGATTCTATATAAGGGGCAGAATACGTAGTTAAACTAACACTGGTTGTACAGCTAGATTTTATAGAAGGGGCAGAATACGAAGTTAAACTAACACTGGTTGTACAACTAGATTTTATAGAAGGGGCAGAATACGAAGTTAATCTAACACTGGTTGTACAACTAGATTCTATAGAATGGGCAGAATACGAAGTTAAACTAACACTGGTTGTACAACTAGATTCTATAGAAGGGGCAGAATACGAAGTTAAACTAACACTGGTTGTACAACTAGATTCTATAGAAGGGGAAGAATACGAAGTTAAACTAACACTGATTGTACAACTAGATTCTATAGAAGGGGCAGAATACGAAGTTAAATTAACACTGGTTGTACAACTAGATTCTATAGAAGGGGCAGAATACGAAGTTAAATTAACACTGGTTGTACAACTAGATTCTATAGAAGGGGAAGAATACGAAGTTAAACTAACACTGGTTGTACAACTAGATTCTATAGAAGGGGAAGAATACGTAGTTAAACTAATACTGGTTGTACAACTAGATTCTATAGAAGGGGCAGAATACGAAGTTAAACTAACACTGGTTGTACAACTAGATTCTATAGAAGGGGCAGAATACGTAGTTAAACTAACACTGGTTGTACAACTAGATTCTATAGAAGGGGCAGAATACGAAGTTAAACTAACACTGGTTGTACAACTAGATTCTATAGAAGGGGAAGAATACGTAGTTAAACTAACACTGGTTGTACAACTAGATTCTATAGAAGGGGAAGAATACGTAGTTAAACTAACACTGGTTGTACAACTAGATTCTATAGAAGGGGCAGAATACGAAGTTAAACTAATACTGGTTGTACAACTAGATTCTATAGAAGGGGCAGAATACGAAGTTAAACTAACACTGGTTGTACAACTAGATTCTATAGAAGGGGCAGCATACGAAGTTAAACTAACACTGGTTATACAACTAGATTCTATAGAAGGGGCAGAGTACGAAGTTAACGTAACACTGGTTGTACAACTAGATTCTATAGAAGGGGAAGAATACGAAGTTAAACTAACACTGGTGGTACAACTAGATTCTATAGAAGGGGAAGAATACGAAGTTAAACTAACACTGGTGGTACAACTAGATTCTATAGAAGGGGCAGAATACGAAGTTAAACTAACACTGGTTGTACAACTAGATTTTATAGAAGGGGCAGAATACGAAGTTAAACTAACACTGGTGGTACAACTAGATTCTATAGAAGGGGCAGAATACGAAGTTAAACTAACACTTGTTGTACAACTAGATTCTATAGAAGGGGAAGAATACGTAGTTAAACTAACACTGGTTGTACAACTAGATTCTATAGAAGGGGAAGAATACGTAGTTAAACTAACACTGGTTGTACAACTAGATTCTATAGAAGGGGAAGAATACGTAGTTAAACTAACACTGATTGTACAACTAGATTCTATAGAAGGGGCAGAATACGAAGTTAAATTAACACTGGTTGTACAACTAGATTCTATAGAAGGGGCAGAATACGAAGTTAAACTAACACTGGTTGTACAACTAAATTCTATAGAAGGGGCAGAATACGTAGTTAAACTAACACTGGTTGTACAACTAGATTCTATAGAAGGGGCAGAATACGAAGTTAAACTAACACTGGTTGTACAACTAGATTCTATAGAAGGGGCAGAATACGAAGTTAAACTAACACTGGTTGTACAACTAGATTCTATAGAAGGGGCAGCATACGAAGTTAAACTAACACTGGTTATACAACTAGATTCTATAGAAGGGGCAGAGTACGAAGTTAAACTAACACTGGTTGTACAACTAGATTTTATAGAAGGGGAAGAATACGAAGTTAAACTAACACTGGTGGTACAACTAGATTCTATAGAAGGGGCAGAATACGAAGTTAAACTAACACTGGTGGTACAACTAGATTCTATAGAAGGGGCAGAATACGAAGTTAAACTAACACTGGTTGTACAACTAGATTTTATAGAAGGGGCAGAATACGAAGTTAAACTAACACTGGTGGTACAACTAGATTCTATAGAAGGGGCAGAATACGAAGTTAAACTAACACTTGTTGTACAACTAGATTATATAGAAGGGGAAGAATACGTAGTTAAACTAACACTGGTTGTACAACTAGATTCTATAGAAGGGGAAGAATACGTAGTTAAACTAACACTGGTGGTACAACTAGATTCTATAGAAGGGGAAGAATACGTAGTTAAACTAACACTGGTGGTACAACTAGATTCTATAGAAGGGGCAGCTAATAATGCTTCACTATTATAGTATATGATATTTTATCGTTTAATTAATTTCACTCAGGTCACAACAAACGTATATATATATATATATATATATATCAATTTACACGTTATTAGTTACTGCAACACTCCTACACTGATACACGACAACACAATGTCACTATAAATATAGTATTCAAAAATCCGTTAATGCATTTTGCCAGCACATTGTTATTAAATGTTAAAAGCTTTAAATGACAACAAGCATTATGACAAATAAAACAAATCGATGTATACAATTGAACTTACCTTCCAAAACTAATTAAATACCAGCAACATCGAGGCATCAGATTCCATTCACAGTATAACTATGCACAAAAATAACAGTCACACACAAGTCTTAACTAATTATATAGTTTATACCCCAATGTTTAACTATGAATTTATGTTGTACTTTGAATATTGTCATGTAAATGAGAAAAGCTTGATCAAATACGATGTGTTCTACGGTTAAAGTTTAAAGTTGACACGTGACAAATCAGGTCGATCGTCAAAATATATTCCTAGAATATTAACTTTAGAAAGGTTTCCGTCGCTCTCTATTTGGGTATACCTGGCATGCATATAATGATAGACGGTAAGTAATATGACTACGGATACCGCCATATGGTTAGAATATATAACAGATTCAATAACATAACTATTTCCTAATATCGGGTGTATTTATTTACAGAATACAGACAAACTCATATTTCAATATAAAATTGAATCTCTGGATTTCTATCGACATATGACTTGCTCTTTTTTTCTCAATGATTTGAAGTGAGCGGTAGTCGTTTTATTGATATTGTTTGTATTGTTGACCCTCCCTGTTAAACTATTGATATTATTTGTATTGTTGACCCTCCCTGTTAAACTTTCGCTTCGTTTCATAATTTACCTTGTATATTCTATTTTGTAAAAGATGTTCAGTCAATGAGATCATGGTAACTATTTTAATGCAAGTTGTATGATTATTTAACCAATGGCAATGGATATTTCCCCTTAGCATAGACTGGATATTTCCCCTTAGCATAGACGTTTTGTTTCCTGTTCCAGCAACAAGACAAACGGGAGTTGTTTACACCTCTTGAGCACCTGAGTGTTTTGCTGGGATCTGTGCTGTTCATAATTTGAGTTTTCTGTTTTGTGTTTGTTTGTTTTGTCTTCGCTATGTGTCTTGTTGCCTGTGTCTCTGGATTGCCTATTCTTCGGTTTTCTCTAACGTTTATTTTTACTGAGAACGTTCTTGTCGAATGTTATTCTTCGGTTTTCTCTAACGTTTATTTTTACTGAGAACGTTCTTGTCGAATGTTATTCTTCGGTTTTCTCTAACGTTTATTTTTACTGAGAACGTTCTTGTCGAATGTTATTCTTCGGTTTTCTCTAACGTTTATTTTTACTGAGAACGTTCTTGTCGAATGTTATTCTTCGGTTTTCTCTAACGTTTATTTTTACTGAGAACGTTCTTGTCGAATGTTATTCTTCGGTTTTCTCTAACGTTTATTTTTACTGAGAACGTTCTTGTCGAATGTTATTCTTCGGTTTTCTCTAACGTTTATTTTTACTGAGAACGTTCTTGTCGAATGTTATTCTTCGGTTTTCTCTAACGTTTATTTTTACTGAGAACGTTCTTGTCGAATGTTATTCTTCGGTTTTCTCTAACGTTTATTTTTACTGAGAACGTTCTTGTCGAATGTTATTCTTCGGTTTTCTCTAACGTTTATTTTTACTGAGAACGTTCTTGTCGAATGTTATTCTTCGGTTTTCTCTAACGTTTATTTTTACTGAGAACGTTCTTGTCGAATGTTATTCTTCGGTTTTCTCTAACGTTTATTTTTACTGAGAACGTTCTTGTCGAATGTTATTCTTCGGTTTTCTCTAACGTTTATTTTTACTGAGAACGTTCTTGTCGAATGTTATTCTTCGGTTTTCTCTAACGTTTATTTTTACTGAGAACGTTCTTGTCGAATGTTATTCTTCGGTTTTCTCTAACGTTTATTTTTACTGAGAACGTTCTTGTCGAATGTTATTCTTCGGTTTTCTCTAACGTTTATTTTTACTGAGAACGTTCTTGTCGAATGTTATTCTTCGGTTTTCTCTAACGTTTATTTTTACTGAGAACGTTCTTGTCGAATGTTATTCTTCGGTTTTCTCTAACGTTTATTTTTACTGAGAACGTTCTTGTCGAATGTTATTCTTCGGTTTTCTCTAACGTTTATTTTTACTGAGAACGTTCTTGTCGAATGTTATTCTTCGGTTTTCTCTAACGTTTATTTTTACTGAGAACGTTCTTGTCGAATGTTATTCTTCGGTTTTCTCTAACGTTTATTTTTACTGAGAACGTTCTTGTCGAATGTTATTCTTCGGTTTTCTCTAACGTTTATTTTTCCTGAGAACGTTCTTGTCGAATGTTATTCTTCGGTTTTCTCTAACGTTTATTTTTCCTGAGAACGTTCTTGTCGAATGTTATTCTTCGGTTTTCTCTAACGTTTATTTTTACTGAGAACGTTCTTGTCGAATGTTATTCTTCGGTTTTCTCTAACGTTTATTTTTACTGAGAACGTTCTTGTCGAATGTTATTCTTCGGTTTTCTCTAACGTTTATTTTTACTGAGAACGTTCTTGTCGAATGTTATTCTTCGGTTTTCTCTAACGTTTATTTTTACTGAGAACGTTCTTGTCGAATGTTATTCTTCGGTTTTCTCTAACGTTTATTTTTACTGAGAACGTTCTTGTCGAATGTTATTCTTCGGTTTTCTCTAACGTTTATTTTTACTGAGAACGTTCTTGTCGAATGTTATTCTTCGGTTTTCTCTAACGTTTATTTTTACTGAGAACGTTCTTGTCGAATGTTATTCTTCGGTTTTCTCTAACGTTTATTTTTACTAAGAACGTTCTTGTCGAATGTTATTCTTCGGTTTTCTCTAACGTTTATTTTTACTGAGAACGTTCTTGTCGAATGTTATTCTTCGGTTTTTTCTAACGTTTATATTTACTGAGAGCCTTCTTGTCGAATGTTATTCTTCGGTTTTCTCTAACGTTTATTTTTACTGAGAACGTTCTTGTCGAATGTTATTCTTCGGTTTTTTCTAACGTTTATATTTACTGAGAGCCTTCTTGTCGAATGTTATTCTTCGGTTTTCTCTAACGTTTATTTTTACTGAGAACGTTCTTGTCGAATGTTATTCTTCGGTTTTTTCTAACGTTTATATTTACTGAGAGCCTTCTTGTCGAATGTTATTCTTCGGTTTTCTCTAACGTTTATTTTTACTGAGAACGTTCTTGTCGAATGTTATTCTTCGGTTTTTTCTAACGTTTATATTTACTGAGAGCCTTCTTGTCGAATGTTATTCTTCGGTTTTCTCTAACGTTTATATTTACTGAGAGCGTTCTTGTCGAATGTTATTCTTCGGTTTTCTCTAACGTTTATATTTACTGAGAGCGTTCTTGTCGAATGTTATTCTTCGGTTTTCTCTAACGTTTATATTTACTGAGAGCGTTCTTGTCGAATGTTATTCTTCGGTTTTCTCTAACGTTTATGTTTACTGAGAGCGTTCTTGTCGAATGTTATTCTTCTGTTTTCTCTAACGTTTATGTTTACTGAGAGCGTTCTTGTCGAATGTTATTCTTCGGTTTTCTCTAACGTTTATGTTTACTGAGAACGTTCTTGTCGAATGTTATTCCAGAAATAACTACACTTTTACTAACAACTTATAATTATACAATATTCTACAAAGCCAGCAGTTTTCAAATAAAGTACACACAATGAGTAATTTATCTTTTCTGTGACCATATTATCCAATAGTAAATTCCTCCTCTATATATATATATATATTCGGAATTTTCACTCCTTGTTACGGAATCTCAAACGGAGTTTATAATATCAGCACGATCTATTAACACTAACCTGTCTTCTGATAATTAATTGATGTAACGGCTGCTATCCAATAACAACAGTAACCACTTCTGAAGAATCATCTACCAAATACAATTTGCCATAAATGTGAATAATTAGGTCAACGAGTATGCAAACATAATATATAATATAATTATAATTAGATTATATACAAACATCATGCTTAGGCTATGTAAAGTTAATCAGGAAGAAAAAGTATAGTAGACGTCTAACTTGGTGCGCACGACTCGTTTCCGGAATAACCTTCAGCTCATAGTTAAATGAATGAAAAGCCAAAAAAATATAAATGTCTTCAGAAGCAAGTATCACAAAGGGTCTCAATAGGAAAGCACACATATGTTAATGTTATATAAGTATTAGAGAGATTTGCCCCTAGCTTTACTGAATTACATTTGGTAGGAATTATAAATTTCAAGCAAAAACATATATAATAAATTTTATTTATAACAAAATAACACATGAACAAAGTCGTACCTCGTTGTCTCGAATCTTGGATAACTTAAGTGAATATCTGGTTTGTTCGTAGTGGCTATCAGTTAAATTTATCTCGGACAACTCGAATACTCAGACATTTCAAATTAAAATAATTGGTTCATTCGACTTGGACACAACGAGGATCTAATACAGGTATATGGAATATTTGATGTAAATGTATATTATGTCTAAGAAAGCTTAAAGATATCAACGTGATAATCTGAAGCTGACAGTCAAAGGATGACAGGCAATGCAATGGCCAAATGAAAATGGAGAAAAGGACTAACAATAATCAACAAAACAGTTCACAAATGTTTGTGTAACTCGAACCACACAGAAAAGGGGAGATTTAAGAATACGTAATACAACTAAGCTTATTTATAGAAATAAGGAAGATATGATATAAATGTATAGGATGTCTGATAGAAGAGAAGACTGGCATCGAATGTATCTGTAATATTATCCCACGATATATTATAATGTTTTAATAGAAGTATCAATATCCAGCAGCAGATGTAAATGCAAGTTTGACGGGAACAATAATTTAAATATTAATACAAGGTATCCAGGTCTGTAAAGAAAATGCATAGGCAATGTGAACTCCAACAAGATAACATGCATAGGCAACGTGAACTACAACAAGATAAAATGCATAGACAACGTGAACTCCACCAAGATAAAATGCATAGGCAATGTGAACTCCAACAAGATAACATGCATAGGCAATGTGAACTCCAACAAGATAAAATGCATAGACAACGTGAACTCCAACAAGATAAAATGCATAGGCAATGTGAACTCCAACAAGATAACATGCATAGGCAATGTGAATTCCAACAAGATAAAATGCATAGAGAACGTGAACTCCAACAAGATAAAATGCATAGGCAACGTGAACTCCAACAAGATAAAATGCATAGACAACGTGAACTCCAACAAGATAAAATGCATAGGCAATGTGAACTCCAACAAGATAAAATGCATAGGCAATGTGAACTCAAACAAGATAAAATGCATAGGCAACATGAACTCCAACAAGATAAAATGCATAGGCAATGTGAACTCCAACAAGATAAAATGCATAGGCAATGTGAACTCCAACAAGATAACATGCATAGGCAATGTGAATTCCAACAAGATAAAATGCATAGACAACGTGAACTCCAACAAGATAAAATGCATAGGCAACGTGAACTCCAACAGATAAAATGCATAGGCAATGTGAACTCCAACAAGATAAAATGCATAGGCAATGTGAACTCCAACAAGATAACATGCATTGGCAATGTGAATTCCAACAAGATAAAATGCATAGGCAATGTGAACTCCAACAAGATAAAATGCATAGGCAATGTGAACTCCAACAAGATAAAATGCATAGGCAATGTGAACTCCAACAAGATAAAATGTATAGACAACGTGAACTCCAACAAGATAAAATGCATAGGCAATGTGAACTCCAACAAGATAAAATCCATAGGCAACATGAACTCCAACAAGATAAAGTGCATAGACAAAGTGAAATCCGACAAGATAAAAATGCACAGGCAACGTGAACTCCAACAAGATAAGATACATAGGCATTGTGAACTCCAACAAGATAACATGCATAGGCAATGTGAACTCCAACAAGATAAAATGCATAGACAACGTGAACTCCAACAAGATAAAATGCATAGGCAATGTGAACTCCAACAAGATAAAATCCATAGGCAACATGAACTCCGACAAGATAAAGTGCATAGACAAAGTGAAATCCGACAAGATAAAAATGCACAGGCAACGTGCACTCCAACAAGACAAGATGCATAGGCAACGTGAACTCCAACAAGATAGCATGCATAAGCAACGTGAACTCCAACAAGATAACATGCATAGGCAATGTGAACTCCAACAAGATAAAATGCATAGGCAACATGAACTCCAACAAGATAAAATGCATAGGCAATGTGAACTCCAACAAGATAAAATGCATAGGCAATGTGAACTCCAACAAGATAACATGCATAGGCAATGTGAATTCCAACAAAATAAATTGCATAGACAACGTGAACTCCAACAAGATAAAATGCATAGGCAATGTGAACTCCAACAAGATAAAATGCATAGGCAACATGAACTCCAACAAGATAAAATGCATAGGCAATGTGAACTCCAACAAGATAAAATGCATAGGCAATGTGAACTCCAACAAGATAATATGCATAGGCAATGTGAATTCCAACAAGATAAAAATGCATAGACAACGTGAACTCCAACAAGATAAAATGCATAGGCAACGTGAACTCCAACAAGATAAAATGCATAGGCAATGTGAATTCCAACAAGATAAAATGCATAGGCAATGTGAACTCCAACAAGATAAAATGCATAGGCAATGTGAACTCCAACAAGATAACATGCATAGGCAATGTGAATTCCAACAAGATAAAAATGCACAGGCAACGTGAACTCCAACAAGATAAGATACATAGGCAACGTGAACTCCAACAAGATAACATGCATAGGCAATGTGAACTCCAACAAGATAAAATGCATAGACAACGTGAACTCCAACAAGATAACATGCATAGGCAATGTGAATTCCAACAAAATAAATTGCATAGACAACGTGAACTCCAACAAGATAAAATGCATAGGCAATGTGAACTCAAACAAGATAAAATGCATAGGCAACATGAACTCCAACAAGATAAAATGCATAGGCAATGTGAACTCCAACAAGATAAAATGCATAGGCAATGTGAACTCCAACAAGATAACATGCATAGGCAATGTGAATTCCAACAAGATAAAATGCATAGACAACGTGAACTCCAACAAGATAAAATGCATAGAGAACGTGAACTCCAACAAGATAAAATGCATAGGCAATGTGAACTCCAACAAGATAAAATGCATAGGCAATGTGAACTCCAACAAGATAAAATGCATAGGCAATGTGAACTCCAACAAGATAACATGCATTGGCAATGTGAATTCTAACAAGATAAAATGCATAGACAACGTGAACTCCAACAAGATAAAATGCATAGGCAACGTGAACTCCAACAAGATAAAATGTATAGACAACGTGAACTCCAACAAGATAAAATGCATAGGCAATGTGAACTCCAACAAGATAAAATCCATAGGCAACATGAACTCCGACAAGATAAAGTGCATAGACAAAGTGAAATCCGACAAGATAAAAATGCACAGGCAGCGTGAACTCCAACAAGATAAGATACATAGGCAACGTGAACTCCAACAAGATAACATGCATAGGCAATGTGAACTCCAACAAGATAAAATGCATAGACAACGTGAACTCCAACAAGATAAAATGCATAGGCAATGTGAACTCCAACAAGATAAAATGCATAGGCAACATGAACTCCGACAAGATAAAGTGCATAGACAAAGTGAAATCCGACAAGATAAAAATGCACATGCAACGTGAACTCCAACAAGATAAGATGCATAGGCAACGTGAACTCCAACAAGATAGCATGCATAAGCAACGTGAACTCCAACAAGATAACATGCATAGGCAATGTGAACTCCAACAAGATAAAATGCACAGGCAACGTGAACTCCAACAAGATAACATGCATAGGCAATGTGAACTCCAACAAGATAAAATGCATAGGCAATGTGAACTCCAACAAGATCAAATGCACAGGCAACATGAACTCCAACAAGATAACATGCATAGGCAATGTGAACTCCAACAAGATAACATGCATAGGCAATATGAACTTCAACACGATAAAATGTATAGAAAACATGAACAGCCTCCAGACAACAGGGCCTCCCACCAAATTAAATCTTCTAACAACCCGAACATCCTACATATATATTCTTCAGGAAACTCCAACTCACTAACAGACAAAATATACAGGAAGCGTGAACTCCCATTGTGAATTCTCACTAAATTCAATTTTCATAAAAATCGCAACTCTCACCAGATGAAATCTTCGAACAACAAATCCCTCCAGATAAGATCGTCAGACAAAACCAATCCAATCAGAAAGGAATCTTAGACAATCCGAACTCCCCTAAGATAAAAATAATCTTCATACAACAGGAAGTGTTACCAGGTAAAATGTTCAAATCGTGTGAACGCCCACTGAATGAAAACTTCATTCCAAAGCGAACTCCTACCAGATATACCTTAACCAGTAATCTATCTAGCATAACTGAAAGTGCAAAATGAACATTATAGGTTTTATAAATAATTGAAAGACATTGCAAAAATATCAAAGTTAACGGAGTTTTTCTGAAAGCAAGACATCCGGATGTAATTTCATTTAAATGCATGTAGTATGGCAGCATAATTACAAGAGAACAAAGGTGGGAGATACTTACTTCCAGGACAAACTTAGTAATAAGGTAATGAACAACAAAATATCATAATTGTTCTATAGTATCTGTTTACATGTATCAGATGTCACCATAACTATGACAGGTAAATACACTTGACATTTCCTTTAAATGTCATAGACAGAGGTCGATATCTAACATTAAAATCATAAAATGAAGCACAAAATAAACATCACACTGTCGAGACAGTTCCAAAATCTAAACACAAAATAAACATCACACTGTCGAGACAGTTCTAAAATCTAAACACAAAATAATCATCACACTGTCGAGACAGTTCCAAAATATAAACACAATATAAACATCACACTGTCGAGACAGTTCTAAAATCTAAACACAAAATAAACATCACACTGTCGAGACAGTTCTAAAATCTAAACACAAAATAAACATCACACTGTCGAGACAGTTCTAAAATCTAAACACAAAATAAACATCACACTGTCGAGACAGTTCTAAAATCTAAACGCAAAATCGTCGAAACAGAGGCAAAATCGATACCCTTAACACACATATACACGACCCCTAACACACATATACATGACCCCTAACACACATATACACGACAGCTAACACACATACATGACCCCTAACACACATATACACGACCCCTAACACACATACATGACCCCTAACACACATATACATGACCCCTAACACACATATACATGACCCTAACACACATATACATGACCCCTAACACACATATACATGACCCCTAGCACACATATACACGACCACTCAATGTTCCTGGTATGGTACAGGCACTTCAACAAAGTCTTCAAACTTGGCGGTGTTAGACTAATTTAATGGGACCTAGACCTCCCGTCTTCTAGTAATGACTAATTTAATGGGACCTAGACCTTCCTTCTTCTAGTAATGACTAATTTAATGGAACCTAGACCTCCCGTCTTCTAGTAATGACTAATTTAATGGGACCTAGACTTCCCGTCTTCTAGTAATGACTAATTTAATGGGACCTAGACCTCCCGTCTTCTAGTAATGACTAATTTAATGGGACCTAGACCTCCCGTCTTCTAGTAATGACTAATTTAATGTGACCTAGACCTCCCGTCTTCTTGTAATGATGGTGTTATGACCTAGACCTCCCGTCTTCTAGTAATGATGGTGTTATGACTTAGACCTCCCGTCTTCTTGTACTAATGGTGTTATGACCTAGACCTCCCGTCTTCTAGTAATGATGGTGTTATGACTTAGACCTCGAGTCTTCTTGTATTGATAGTGTTATGACCTAGACCTCCCGTCTTCTAGTAATGATGGTGTTATGACTTAGACCTCCCGTCTTCTTGTACTGATGGTGTTATGACCTAGACCTCCCGTCTTCTAGTAATGATGGTGTTATGATCTAGACCTCCCATCTTCTAGTAATGATGGTGTTATGATCTAGACCTCGAGTCTTCTAGTAATAATGGTGTTATGACCTAGACCTCCCGTCTTCTAGTAATGATAGTGTTATGACCTAGACCTCCAGTCTTCTAGTAATGATGGTATTATGGGACCTAGACCTCCCGTCTTCTAGTAATGATGATGTTATGACCTAGACCTCTCGTCTTCTAGTAATGATGGTGTTATGACCTAGACCTCCCGTCTTCTAGTAATGATGGTGTTATGACCTAGACCTCCCGTCTTCTAGTAATGATGGTGTTATGACCTAGAACTCCCGTCTTCTAGTAAGGATGGTGTTATGGGACCTAGACCTCCCGTCTTCTAGTAATGATGATGTTATGACCTAGATCTCCTGTCTTCTAGTAATGATGGTGTTATGACCTAGACATCCTGTCTTCTAGTAAAGATGGTGTTATGACCTAGACCTCCCGTCTTCTAGTAATGATGGTGTTATGACCTAGACCTCCCGTCTTCTAGTAATGATGGTGTTATGACCTAGACCTCGAGTCTTCTAGTAATGATGGTGCTATGACCTAGACCTCCCGTCTTCTAGTAATGATAGTGTTATGACCTAGACCTCCAGTCTTCTAGTAATGATGGTGTTATGGGACCTAGACCTCCCGTCTTCTAGTAATGATGATGTTATGACCTAGACCTCACGTCTTCTAGTAATGATGGTGTTATGACCTAGACATCCTGTCTTCTAGTAAAGATGGTGTTATGACCTAGACCTCCCGTCTTCTAGTAATCATGGTGTTATGACCTAGACCTCCCGTCTTCTAGTAATGATGGTGTTATGGGACCTAGACCTCCCATCTTCTAGTAATGATGGTGTTATGACCTAGACCTCCCGTCTTCTAGTAATGATGGTGTTATGGGACCTAGACCTCCCATCTGCTAGTAATGATTGTGTTTTGCTAGTAGAGGTACAAGAGAGTAAGATTGCTGTTGAAATTTTGTTATTATCTTCTGTGACTTTATCAGTACTAACTTCTCTATTAAAGGCATGCCCGTAAATTTAACAATATGTCTAAGATTAGTTGAGAAGTAGATACATCGTGTTGAACAATTCGTCAGTATTCATATATTGATTGTCCACTCAGGTCCACTTAAGACATTTTTATATGATATCGATGTCTTCTGGTTATATCCAGAAGTAGTATTTATTAGCGATAAAACACTTTCAGAGGACATAATAAATTCTCTGTCTCCTTTATATATCTAATTATATTCAAATTAAAAGGTCATTTATGGAACAAATACTCATATTTTTCGTTGTATTTCCCCATAACCTTGATATCAGCACAATATTCTGAAATTGTCAAGTTTTATATTCAGTCAAGGGTGAGATTGGTATATATTTTTTTTTCTCGTTGTTTTAATTACACACTTGTACAGGCATGAATTAAGTTGATGTTTTTCTAAGGGACATAAACATCGTTAGTTAATGATGCCTACATCAACCTTATCTCATCAACATCGTTAGTTAATGATGCCTACATCAACCTTATCTCATCAACATCGTTAATTAATGATGCCTACATCAACCTTATCTCATCAACATCGTTACTTAATGATGCCTACATCAACCTTATCTCATCAACATCGTTACTTAATGATGCCTACATCAACCTTATCTCATCAACATCGTTACTTAATGATGCCTACATCAACCTTATCTCATCAACATCGTTAGTTAATGATGCCTACATCAACCTTATCTCATCAACATCGTTACTTAATGATGCCTACATCAACTTTACCTCATCAGCATCGTTACTTAATGATGCCTACATCAACCTTATCTCATCAACATCGTTACTTAATGATGCCTACATCAACCTTATCTCATTAACATCGTTACTTAATGATGCCTACATCAACCTTATCTCATCAACATCGTTACTTAATGAAGCCTACATCAACCTTATCTCATCAACATCGTTACTTAATGATGCCTACATCAACCTTATCTCATTAACATCGTTACTTAATGATGCCTACATCAACCTTATCTCATTAACATCGTTACTTAATGATGCCTACATCAACCTTATCTCATCAACATCGTTACTTAATGAAGCCTACATCAACCTTATCTCATCAACATCGTTACTTAATGATGCCTACATCAACCTTATCTCATTAACATCGTTACTTAATGATGCCTACATCAACCTTATCTCATTAACATCGTTACTTAATGATGCCTACATCAACCTTATCTCATCAACATCGTTACTTAATGATACCTACATCAACCTTATCTCATCAACATCGTTAGTTAATGATACCTACATCAACCTTATCTCATCAACATCGTTAGTTAATGATGCCTACATCAACCTTATCTCATCAACATCGTTACTTAATGATGCCTACATCAACTTTACCTCATCAACATCGTTACTTAATGATGCCTACATCAACTTTACCTCATCAGCATCGTTACTTAATGATGCCTACATCAACTTTATCTCATCAACATCGTTAGTTAATGATGCCTACATCAACCTTATCTCATCAACATCGTTAATTAATGATACCTACATCAACCTTATCTCATCAACATCGTTAGTTAATGATGCCTACATCAACCTTATCTCATCAACATCGTTACTTAATGATGCCTACATCAACTTTACCTCATCAGCATCGTTACTTAATGATGCCTACATCAACCTTATCTCATCAACATCGTTACTTAATGATGCCTACATCAACCTTATCTCATTAACATCGTTACTTAATGATGCCTACATCAACCTTATCTCATCAACATCGTTACTTAATGAAGCCTACATCAACCTTACCTCATCAACATCGTTAGTTAATGATGCCTACATCAACCTTATCTCATCAACATCGTTAGTTAATGATGCCTACATCAACCTTATCTCATCAACATCGTTACTTAATGATGCCTACATCAACCTTATCTCATCAACATCGTTACTTAATGATGCCTACATCAACCTTATCTCATCAACATCGTTAGTTAATGATACCTACATCAACCTTATCTCATCAACATCGTTAGTTAATGATGCCTACATCAACCTTATCTCATCAACATCATTACTTAATGATGCCTACATCAACTTTACCTCATCTGCATCGTTACTTAATGATGCCTGCATCAACCTTATCTCATCAACATCGTTACTTAATGATGCCTACATCAACCTTACCTCATCAACGTCGTTAGTTAATGATGCCTACATCAACCTTATCTCATCAACATCGTTAGTTAATGATACCTACATCAACCTTATCTCATCAACATCGTTAGTTAATGATGCCTACATCAACCTTATCTCATCAACATCGTTAATTAATGATACCTACATCAACCTTATCTCATCAACATCGTTACTTAATGATGCCTACATCAACTTTACCTCATCAGCATCGTTACTTAATGATGCCTACATCAACCTTATCTAATCAACATCGTTACTTAATGATGCCTACATCAACCTTATCTCATCAACATCGTTACTTAATGATGCCTACATCAACTTTACCTCATCAGCATCGTTATTTAATGATGCCTACATCAACCTTATCTCATCAACATCGTTAGTTAATGATGCCTACATCAACTTTACCTCATCAACATCGTTAGTTAATGATGCCTACATCAACCTTATCTCATCAGCATCGTTACTTAATGATGCCTACATCAACTTTACCTCATCAGCATCGTTACTTAATGATGCCTACATCAACCTTATCTCATCAACATCGTTAGTTAATGATGCCTACATCAACCTTATCTCATCAACATCGTTACTTAATGATGCCTACATCAACTTTACCTCATCAGCATCGTTACTTAATGATGCCTACATCAACCTTATCTCATCAACATCGTTACTTAATGATGCCTACATCAACTTTACCTCATCAGCATCGTTACTTAATGATGCCTACATCAACCTTATCTCATCAACATCGTTACTTAATGATGCCTACATCAACCTTACCTCATCAACATCGTTAGTTAATGATGCCTACATCAACCTTATCTCATCAACATCGTTACTTAATGATGCCTACATCAACTTTACCTCATCAGCATCGTTACTTAATGATGCCTACATCAACCTTATCTCATCAACATCGTTACTTAATGATGCCTACATCAACTTTACCTCATCAGCATCGTTACTTAATGATGCCTACATCAACCTTACCTCATCAACATCGTTAGTTAGTGATTCCTACATCAACCTTATCTCATCAACATCGTTAGTTAATGATACCTACATCAACTTTACCTCATCAACCTCGTTTGTTAATGATGCCTACATCAACCTTATCTCATCAACATCGTTACTTAATGATGCCTACATCAACTTTACCTCATCAGCATCGTTACTTAATGATGCCTACATCAACCTTATCTCATCAACATCGTTACTTAATGATGCCTACATCAACTTTACCTCATCAGCATCGTTACTTAATGATGCCTACATCAACCTTATCTCATCAACATCGTTACTTAATGATGCCTACATCAACCTTATCTCATCAACATCGTTAGTTAATGATACCTACATCAACCTTATCTCATCAACATCGTTAGTTAATGATGCCTACATCAACCTTATCTCATCAACATCGTTACTTAATGATGCCTACATCAACTTTACCTCATCTGCATCGTTACTTAATGATGCCTGCATCAACCTTATCTCATCAACATCGTTACTTAATGATGCCTACATCAACCTTACCTCATCAACGTCGTTAGTTAATGATGCCTACATCAACCTTATCTCATCAACATCGTTAGTTAATGATACCTACATCAACCTTATCTCATCAACATCGTTAGTTAATGATGCCTACATCAACCTTATCTCATCAACATCGTTAATTAATGATACCTACATCAACCTTATCTCATCAACATCGTTACTTAATGATGCCTACATCAACTTTACCTCATCAGCATCGTTACTTAATGATGCCTACATCAACCTTATCTAATCAACATCGTTACTTAATGATGCCTACATCAACCTTATCTCATCAACATCGTTACTTAATGATGCCTACATCAACTTTACCTCATCAGCATCGTTATTTAATGATGCCTACATCAACCTTATCTCATCAACATCGTTAGTTAATGATGCCTACATCAACTTTACCTCATCAACATCGTTAGTTAATGATGCCTACATCAACCTTATCTCATCAGCATCGTTACTTAATGATGCCTACATCAACTTTACCTCATCAGCATCGTTACTTAATGATGCCTACATCAACCTTATCTCATCAACATCGTTAGTTAATGATGCCTACATCAACCTTATCTCATCAACATCGTTACTTAATGATGCCTACATCAACTTTACCTCATCAGCATCGTTACTTAATGATGCCTACATCAACCTTATCTCATCAACATCGTTACTTAATGATGCCTACATCAACTTTACCTCATCAGCATCGTTACTTAATGATGCCTACATCAACCTTATCTCATCAACATCGTTACTTAATGATGCCTACATCAACCTTACCTCATCAACATCGTTAGTTAATGATGCCTACATCAACCTTATCTCATCAACATCGTTACTTAATGATGCCTACATCAACTTTACCTCATCAGCATCGTTACTTAATGATGCCTACATCAACCTTATCTCATCAACATCGTTACTTAATGATGCCTACATCAACTTTACCTCATCAGCATCGTTACTTAATGATGCCTACATCAACCTTACCTCATCAACATCGTTAGTTAGTGATTCCTACATCAACCTTATCTCATCAACATCGTTAGTTAATGATACCTACATCAACTTTACCTCATCAACCTCGTTAGTTAATGATGCCTACATCAACCTTATCTCATCAACATCGTTACTTAATGATGCCTACATCAACTTTACCTCATCAGCATCGTTACTTAATGATGCCTACATCAACCTTATCTCATCAACATCGTTACTTAATGATGCCTACATCAACTTTACCTCATCAGCATCGTTACTTAATGATGCCTACATCAACCTTATCTCATCAACATCGTTACTTAATGATGCCTACATCAACCTTACCTCATCAACATCGTTAGTTAATGATGCCTACATCAACCTTATCTCATCAACATCGTTAGTTAATGATACCTACATCAACCTTATCTCATCAACATCGTTAGTTAATGATGCCTACATCAACCTTATCTCATCAACATCATTACTTAATGATGCCTACATCAACTTTACCTCATCAGCATCGTTACTTAATGATGCCTACATCAACCTTATCTCATCAACATCGTTTTTTAATGATGCCTACATCAACCTTACCTCATCAACATCGTTAGTTAATGATGCCTACATCAACCTTATCTCATCAACATCGTTAGTTAATGATGCCTACATCAACTTTACCTCATCAACATCGTTAGTTAATGATGCCTACATCAACCTTATCTCATCAACATCGTTACTTAATGATGCCTACATCAACTTTACCTCATCAGCATCGTTACTTAATGATGCCTACATCAACCTTATCTCATCAACATCGTTACTTAATGATGCCTACATCAACCTTACCTCATCAACATCGTTAGTTAATGATGCCTACATCAACCTTATCTCATCAACATCGTTAGTTAATGATACCTACATCAACCTTATCTCATCAACATCGTTAGTTAATGATGCCTACATCAACCTTATCTCATCAACATCGTTACTTAATGATGCCTACATCAACTTTACCTCATCAGCATCGTTACTTAATGATGCCTACATCAACCTTATCTCATCAACATCGTTACTTAATGATGCCTACATCAACCTTACCTCATCAACATCGTTAGTTAATGATGCCTACATCAACCTTATCTCATCAACATCGTTACTTAATGATGCCTACATCAACTTTACCTCATCAGCATCGTTAGTTAATGATGCCTACATCAACCTTATCTCATCAACATCGTTACTTAATGATGCCTACATCAACTTTACCTCATCAGCATCGTTACTTAATGATGCCTACATCAACCTTATCTCATCAACATCGTTACTTAATGATGCCTACATCAACCTTACCTCATCAACATCGTTAGTTAATGATGCCTACATCAACCTTATCTCATCAACATCGTTAGTTAATGATACCTACATCAACCTTATCTCATCAACATCGTTAGTTAATGATGCCTACATCAACCTTATCTCATCAACATCGTTACTTAATGATGCCTACATCAACTTTACCTCATCAGCATCGTTACTTAATGATGCCTACATCAACCTTATCTCATCAACATCGTTACTTAATGATGCCTACATCAACCTTACCTCATCAACATCGTTAGTTAATGATGCCTACATCAACCTTATCTCATCAACATCGTTAATTAATGATGCCTACATCAACTTTACCTCATCAACATCGTTAGTTAATGATGCCTACATCAACCTTATCTCATCAACATCGTTACTTAATGATGCCTACATCAACTTTACCTCATCAGCATCGTTACTTAATGATGCCTACATCAACCTTATCTCATCAACATCGTTACTTAATGATGCCTACATCAACTTTACCTCATCAGCATCGTTACTTAATGATGCCTACATCAACTTTACCTCATCAACATCGTTAGTTAATGATGCCTACATCAACCTTATCTCATCAACATCGTTACTTAATGATGCCTACATCAACTTTACCTCATCAGCATCGTTACTTAATGATGCCTACATCAACCTTATCTCATCAACATCGTTACTTAATGATGCCTACATCAACTTTACCTCATCAGCATCGTTACTTAATGATGCCTACATCAACCTTATCTCATCAACATCGTTACTTAATGATGCCTACATCAACTTTACCTCATCAACATCGTTAGTTAATGATGCCTACATCAACCTTATCTCATCAAGATCGTTAGTTAATGATGTCTACATCAACCTTATCTCATCAACATCGTTAGTTAATGATGCCTACATCAACCTTATCTCATTAACATCGTTAGTTAATGATGCCTATATCAACCTTATCTCATCCTTATCATTTGATTTACAAGAAAATATGGAAGAAATGAAACTCACGGAACATCATGGTTTTAAATACTTTGTTCAATTTTATGTGAAATAAGTTATAATTTCAGCTGACAAAGCTTCTAACACCTTTTTTTTTTTTTTGTAAAGTACATGTGATTTTCTGGTAAAAGGATATATATTAGCATGAATTGTATTGAATATATGATCCTATTTTCGTGCTCTATGGTACACATGACAGAAATAAGAAATAGTTCATGGAAGCCATAGTTTGCATCTAGTTTTAACATATATAAAATTATTTCTCCCGGGCAATATCGAGGGTTAAAATGCAACGAAAACAGTGCTACCCATGTTATAACCTTCTACAACCTATGGCTTCCATAAATTATTTCGATTCTAGTAGGACAAATATTTCTTATTTTCTTAAGTGTGAGTCAGTAAAGAAAGCCCAAAATCCACCAACCTTCATGTTTACAGTTGTTTTTTTTATATCGATAAGTAGACGGTGTTGTAAGTTAAGTTGATATTTTCCAATTTGATGGTATTTTGATATTAGCAACTTAAGCAAGTGAAATACTCACAAAATCATTAAATAAATCAGTAACCAGCTTAGGTCAATGTCTCCAGCGTTCCTTGTAAACTACGTCATCGGCGGAGGACAAATTACAAAAGTCAGTCGATAGATGGTTGTTTTTAATATTCTTCTGTCGGAAAAAAATTATGTGACGAGAAACAAACAATACGAGCATTTTTATGTTTGTATGCACCACCGTCCTGTATGAATACATGAACTCACTTGAGAATGATGTTAATAATTGTTCGACAAAAGGCATGTGGGAATTAAAATATATTGAGAGTTTTATCACGATATTATTTACATAGTCAATGAAGGAAGTCATCTGAGCATGTATAGTAACATATCAGATAACTGTATCCCTATCAAATGAGAAGCCGTCATTGTAAAACATATTATTCCATCATTTCAATGACTGTATATCCAGAGTTGTTCATGGCTGGAGCATCTATATAAAACGGGAAAAAACATACTACAACGTCTGAGCAGTTCCAGGTGTTTAATACTAGTTCTACAAAAAAGAGCCAATGATATTTGAACCAAAATTTAATTGTTAATATTATCTCTCGACATCTGTTCGCTAGTGATCGAATACTTGGTTGTGGATATCTTCGGAAATACTTTTTGAATGATAAGATGAGACGATCCTTTAAAAATCTATGATATATAGTAATGAATTATACAGGAGATATATACCAGATAATACTCTTAGCTGATAACGTTTACTTAACCAGTAAAATCATTATCACTTTAATTACATGTCGTTAACCAAAACATAATTACATCAGACAATGTAAATTTAATCTGGTTACACAATGTAGGTACATTAGCACCCAACAACCTGGACGATCAGTATGAGAAGAAGTAGGGATGGTTTTGTGTCCTTTTTTTTCTATCTAAGCCTTTCTATAGATGCAACATGCCATACACTAGTGGATTAATTGATATGCAATGTTCTAGACATATCCTCTCTTGCTCGTTCATGTAGGAAATTGGTGGGAAATTCTCAGAAAATGAATTAAATTTATTCTCTCTTTAGTACATTTAAGTCCATTTTTTACAGCAATAAAAGAAAAAAAGTGAACTCTTAGCAAGATGATAGTTCTCCTGAGATGACAGTTTGATCTACAATGTTATTTTGTTTTTGCTTCGTCAAATGACAGACATTTTTCCAACATATGACAATGTTCTATGTCTATATTAGTTTTAACAATCGAATTATTCCAGTCTGGAGGAGTGGAAACGTTGACACAGACTCTTAACAATCTGACTTTATAATGTTTCCTCTTAAAACTGACTGTAATTTACATCTTACAGCAATAATTTTAAAGGTTGAGCGGAAAATATTTTAAATGTATGTTATCTGTTACCTCCATAAAGTACACATACTTCAGTTTTGTCCTCCAGTGTTTCCAGTCCATTTTATATTATTTGGCTTTCCAATATTTTGACTTTGAGTGCACATGATGAAGGTTATTCCAGAAACACGTCTTGCGTACTAAGTTAGTTTACGGTTTTATTTCTATCACTGCGTCGATACCTCAGCTGGTGGACTATTAGTCCCGATTGTATCATTTGCCCTATAGTCAGTGTTTCGCCACTAACATGATTTATTAGATATACAAAATGTACTTATTATTGAAATATTCAGTTCCTAAATGATAAAAATATTATTATTCAAACTACGATGCCTCCTCCGTCACGCAGAAGTGACCTTAGACGATGTTTGCTCTCCTTTTTAGACCCATAGACTTTCTTGCTCCCAATTTGTTTTATTTTCACTTTTAGTGTATCTGATGAAGGTTATTCCAGAATTCCAGAATGCGCACAAAACAAAACGTAGATATCAAATTTAGCGCGTTTCTGGAATAACCATCATCAAGTACACTCAAAACCAAAACATTGGAAAGCCAAATAATTTAAAAGTGTTTGAACGCAATACATTTGATATCTATGTTTGAACAAAAGAACAAAATAGACAACAATAAAGTTGATCCACTCTAAGAACCCCGTTGTTTACGACATTAATGTTGTATGAAGCTAGATATATTCAGACATAGTAATTAAAGGAGCACAAGAAGCTAACCTAGTTAGGCTGTAATCGTGATTTCGCTTGTGGTACAGATATAATTACCACTGAACTTAGTAAATTATCTTTCTTGTCCTAACTATATAATCTTACTCTGTATCCTCAGGTTATATAGAACCTATTTAATACTAATTAAATGTGAAATAATGCTTCGTGTCAAGGTTATGTGTCATTTTGTAAACCAGTGTTTTTCCTCTTGCTTACATTTAACTAGATATATTTTAAATAAACGTTAGAGAATACCGAAGGGTCAATTAATATATCCTTATGAGGCAGACATGTACCTTTTAAACTATTATAGAGGGAAATCAGTCAATGAAAATCAATAGTTTACAGGCTCATGACATGCAACGGGAAATCACAGAACTACAACAGTTTTACAGACACATGATAGGCAGCAGTCATTCAGAGGAGTCAACAGTTCGCTTCTTATGTTGTTATGTTGAGTTTCTGGTGTTGACAATATCTAAGCAATGGTAGTTTCGAATGATCGTAAGTGCAGAATCATCTTTACTGATAGAATTTACCTACAGTTCTGGTGGATTTTGATACCTCTTTTTTTCTTTTTTCTTTTTTTGTATTGATGTGTTGGCGGTGTTATAATTAGGGTTCAATTATTCATATATCAGATTTTTTTCAAAATATTCACATTAGAAAAGATAGTCTATTCCTCATCAATTCTGTTACCATTGCATATAAAGTACATAGTCTTTCATAGATTGGAACATTTAATCTGTTTCAATTGGTACTTACTAGTACATGTGCTTAGCTTAAGAATATTTATTCTGTAACCGAAATAAATTACAAACGGTAATAAGAATAACTCACTAATTTTACTCAATTATGAAATAACGACCAAGTTAATTAATAGTAAATGCTATTTATTGCAATAAGTTTGACCTTTGACTTCATTCCATTGTATTTCTAGGTAGTTCGTATTTAACGCAGATTTACATTGGGGCGGATACACAACTCAATGGGGCAACAAAAAACGCATCAATGGAGCGGATGAAATGTATACAATTGGGCGGATTAAAATATGTATGAATTGGGCGGAATTTCGGAAGTTCTTTTGTCTTATATCTATAGATAGTTGTCTGGTGAGCATTTAATCTATTAGTCACAATAAATTTTCAATGTAGCAATTTGTGACAGTTTAATTGGATAATATGAAGCAGCCGGCCGCGATACTGGTACTACAATACTGGTACACAATTCTGGTAATACCAGTATTTTACCAGTATCTTCCAGTATCTGCAATACTGGTACAGATACTGGTAAATACTAGTATCCCAGTATCTTCCAGAATTTTCCAGTATCTGCAATACTAGAAGATATTGGTCATTGCCAAAATATGAGTATTGTAGATACCGGAAGATTCTGGGAAATACTGGTAATACCAGTATTGCAGATACTGGAAGATTCTGGAAAATACTGGTAATACCAGTATTGCAGATACTGGAAGATTCTGGAAAATACTGGTAATACCAGTATTGCAGATACTGGAAGATTCTGGAAAATACTGGTTATACCAGTATTGCAGATATTGGAAGATTAGGTAGAATTCCGGTTAACCCGAGTTTTTATGTCTACATTATACTAAAAGAATTGAATATAATTCATACTCATACGTCATTTCTGCTGTACATAACATAAGAGGCAAAAGCCCTGTAATGTCAAAATATGTTGTATGGTCCCTTAGAGTTTGATATATATTGGTAAGGTAATTTGACATGACTGGGCGGAGCCTAATACTAACGGTAAATACAATGAGCTGTGATTTACAGTTAGAATTAAGCTCTGCCCACTCGTGTCAAATTGCCAGATACTAGAGTTTCCAGTATTGTGTGTTCTACAATACTAGTATTACCAGTATTGTTGGATGAAGAATACTGGAGCTTCCAGTATTGTGTGTTTTACAATACTAGTATTACCAGTATTGTTGGATGAAGAATACTGGAGCTCCCGGTATTGTGTATAGATCAACGATTCTGGTATTCCAGTATTGTAAATGCACGATACTGGTACATCCAGTATTGTATATGTACGATACTGGTATTACCAGTATTGTAACATTACAATACTGGTATTTCTAGTATTGTACAGTGTTACAATACTGGTATTTCCAGTATTGTGAATATTATAATACTGGTAATACCAGTATTGTAAATATTACAATACTGGTAATACCAGTATCGCGGCCGGCTGCTTCATATTATCCGTTTAATTAATAGAACAGTTAAAAATCGTTTAATATACTAAATAAATAAATGATTGGACTCGCAAATATAAATAATATTAAATTACAGTTGACATTTAATAGAATAAATTATTAATGAATTGATCCAATTGCCAATGAAAAATAGATGAATAATTCACAGGTATTTCCGTGAAATTTGCGTTGTCGTTGATTATTCATAGCTGCAGCTATATAATTTCTCAAATAACAAAAGAAACATAAAATAAACGCCTCCATTGTAATTCTGGTGACAAGCAATGACAGAATGATATATTAATAAGTAAAGTTTACCAAATAAGGGTAATAACAAAATTACCGAACTCCGAACAATCTAACAAAGGGAAAGTCAAAACTCATAAGTATATAAACAGACAAAATCAGTCAACAACCGGAAAACTGTGAAAACCGTAATGACCCTGACTTGGTACAGGCATTTCTAAAGAAATGGTGGGTTGAATCAGATTTTAAAGCGCCCCTTTCATTACGGCTCAAAGTTTCCGGCTGTCACTATAACAGTATTTACAACAATACTTGAACAAAACAGGTAAAACAGTTGTCAAATCAGCACCAAATGTCAAAAACACTTTTACGTCACACATTGATAAAAAAAAATATTTTTGACATTTTTGTTGAAACCTTATATTTATACATTTTCACTATATGAAAATCCATCGTTTATAATCTTTTCTGCAGAGACGGAATATATTTCGACAAGATCTTGGTATAAGAGAGTAATCAGAACGCGTAAATCGAAGAATGACAGACAATACAATAGCCAATAGAAAAAGGACAAAAAGACAAACAATGATCTACATAACACTACCCAGAAAACTAAAGAAACAGCAACAGGAAGCGCACAAAAAAAATCTAAAAATGGTCCGGGAAGGACACGTGAAATATTTCTACTGTTTTATCAAATGTGTAATAAGATAAATTTATCAAAATTTACTATATATATATATATTATTTCAAAACAATTTTGTCGTAATTTTGTATATAAAACAAAATAACTTAAAATGCCTTTTTAACGAATTATCTTCAATTTACTCGTATTTTTTTTTCTTTTTATCAGAGACCAGGAAATAACAGAAAACAGCGTTCCGCTTCACTAATTTCAATTTAGTAGTACCAACAGAACATTATTGGAAACAAATTGCACTGTAATTTAATTTAATTTAAACGCAAACTATTCTTAATGATTTCACTCTATCTAGATACGAATTTTTTTTTTATCTTGAACTAGCAAAGAATGGTAATGTGATATATTAGATTGGGCTGTTCTAGGTAATTTAATGTAAACAACCAAGGTTAAGTTCATTGAACAATGTTTGTTCATAGTGACTATTAAATGAAAAACAAAAACATACCCCACTGTCGGAACAGGTCCATATTCTAGAAAAACAAAAACATACCACACTGTCGGAACAGGTCCATATTCTAGAAAAACAAAAACATACCCCACTGTCGGAACAGGTCCATATTCTAGAAAAACAAAAACATACCCCACTGTCGGAACAGGTCCATATTCTAGAAAAACAAAAACATACCCCACTGTCGGAACAGGTCCATATTCTAGAAAAACACAAACATACCCCACTGTCGGAACAGGTCCATATTCTAGAAAAACAAAAACATACCCCACTGTCGGAACAGGTCCATATTCTAGAAAAACAAAAACATACCCCACTGTCGGAACAGGTCCATATTCTAGAAAAACAAAAACATACCCCACTGTCGGAACAGGTCCATATTCTAGAAAAACAAAAACATACCCCACTGTCGGAACAGGTCCATATTCTAGAAAAACAAAAACATATACCACACTGTCGGAACAGGTCCATATTCTAGAAAAACAAAAGCATATACCACACTGTCGGAACAGGTCCATATTCTAGAAAAACAAAAACATACCACACTGTCGGAACAGGTCCATATTCTAGTAAAACAAAAACACATACCACACTGTCGGAACAGGTCCATATTCTAGAAAAACAAAAACATACCCCACTGTCGGAACAGGTCCATATTCTAAAAAACAAAAACATATACCACACTGTCGGAACAGGTCCATATTCTAGAAAAACAAAAATATACCACACTGTCGGAACAGGTCCATATTCTAGAAAAACAAAAACACATACCACACTGTCGGAACAGGTCCATATTCTAGTAAAACAAAAACATACCACACTGTCGGAACAGGTCCATATTCTAGAAAAACAAAAACATATCCCACTGTCGGAACAGGTCCATATTCTAGAAAAGCAAAAACATATACCACATTGTCGGAACAGGTCCATATTCTAGAAAAACAAAAACATACCACACTGTCGGAACAGGTCCATATTCTAGAAAAACAAAAACATACCCCACTGTCGGAACAGGTCCATATTCTAGAAAAGCAAAAACATATACCACACTGTCGGAACATGTCCATATTCTAGAAAAACAAAAACATACCCCACTGTCGGAACAGATCCATATTCTAGAAAAGCAAAAACATATACCACACTGTCGGAACAGGTCCATATTCTAGAAAAACAAAAACATACCCCACTGTCGGAACAGGTCCATATTCTAGAAAAACAAAAACATACCACACTGTCGGAACAGGTCCATATTCTAGAAAAACAAAAACATACCCCACTGTCGGAACAGGTCCATATTCTAGAAAAACAAAAACATATACCACACTCACTGTCGGAACAGGTCCATATTCTAGAAAAACAAAAACATACCACACTGTCGGAACAGGTCCAAATTCCAATCGCAACATTGTTGAAAGAGGCAAAAAAAGAATTCCCCTAACACAAATACATGACCGCTGACTTTCTTGGCTTGGAACGTGCACTTCAATAAAAAGTTGCGGGGCTATATTAGCTTTATGGGCCCAAACCTTGATTTAATCATTCATCAGCCATGAACTAACGTATTGTGTTGGTACTGTGTTAATATTATACCCTTGTCACGTCTCTTCCGCTGATTGGACAAATATGTTTTTTATTGTTTATGTCTTCTAATCCAGTATTGATACCTTCAGACTCGACTTTTTGCTGTGGAGGAGATCAGTACAATACATTTTGAGAGCTACGTAATTATATATATATATAAATGACAGAAATAAAATAATTGATCTTTTGATAGGATTGCCTTGTATGTACTGAGATTGATTAAGCATCTATCTATAGATATTCTGTTAGAATGTCCGTGAACTGTTTAAATAATAGATTATAGATGGACATAATTCAACATTCAAAAACTGTCGATGCCGATAAGGTACTCTTCCTTCATATGTTCGTATTGTTTCACTCTGATATAGTGTTGATATTATAGTATTATTACGTGATGTTTTTCATATTGGTCTAGTTATAGGTCCGAGGCCTCAGGCCAATACCAGGGGCGGATCCAGGATTTGTGGTTAGGGGGGGTGTGAGTAGGCGAGGGGTCTGGGGACCGCTTAAGGTCCCCAGCGGGTCCAAGGCAGGGCCCTGGCAGGGGCCCAGGGGCCCCCCGGAAGCTCTGGGGTTTGAGGAATTACAGACATTTATTTGAACGACAATTTTGAACCAACCACACCATTTTTATCAGACCAAAAAAACTTGACTTTGAGTCTTAATTTTATCGGATAATTGTTAACAGTATGTTTTTGTCAGATTATAAGAAGGCATGCCTTATAAGAACCTAAAGTAAAAAATTTCTTTAACAACCGTGATGCGAATTGTTCAACTCATGACTGATCGATTACGATATTTTAACCCTTCAAAGAACTATTGGTTTAGTTTTAACGCATTCCTCATTTCACTAATTGATCTGTACTTTCGGTGCTTGTCCTTTCGGGTGGTTCTAGTTAATGCTGCCCGTCCGGATGGAGCTTTTCTTTTCGTCGTTTGATTCATTCATTGAAAACGTATGATTCGACCGTTCTTGTTTATAGACAAATAAAAGCGGAAATTGTCAATACATGAACTTGTTGTTGATTTCTGATAAGCTAACGTAACTAAATTAGATGATCAGAATCGTTTCATGCAGCATTAATGTTAACATATTAGTCTTTGTTTGTCTATAAACAAGAACGAATCATACGTTTTCAATGAATGAACCAACGGCAAAACGAAAAGCTTCATCCGGACGGACAGTGTATACTGATCATTTATCAATGGGTAGAGCTTTTTAGAATGATATCCCAAATTTACTCCTAATATCATTACTATTCATTTTGACTTACAGGTCACGAGTTAACCATTCATGAAAATGTTGTTTGTTGAACTGCTTAATTAACGTTGTATAACATATGCTTTGCGAATTTTAGGGGGGGGGCGCACGGCCCGCACGCCCCCCTCTAAATCCGCCACTGAATACAGCAGACCGAGGACCCATAACTAGGCCAATATGAAAAACACCACGTAATGATACCTTTATTAATTAACCAGTCCAATATCTCTCGGGATTTTTCCTTGCAATTGTCGAAATGTCTAGCGGATTCCGATCTAGTTGTTATTGGACTGACTGGAATTGGGCCAATACGGAAAATATCCGTATTGGACTCGTTTTTGTCGTATTGGCCCAATGAAAGTTTTTATATTGTATTGACAGATTTGATCATATAAAGGCTAATAAATCAAAGTTAATTAATAAAAAGATGTACAGTCTCGTTCATCAGTATTCGTCACGTTTACAGATGTGTAATCTAGAATATTGTCGAACTGGGCTTATATGTCACAAACCACTGTCCGTGATCTCCTATATATTTCATTTTCAAGATTTTATCTCCTAACCGACATATTGAAACCTTTTATTTCAATTCGGTCTGATTGCCTAGTTTAAAATCTTTGTCCGTAACTCTTCGAGCAAAATACAGAATATTCATAATGAAAATGTCTAATGATTTATATTCCGAACAGATAAAGCAATCTGCTATATATGGCTATTGGAATCTGTATATAGAAACCTAATGATTGGAGTGTATCTGATTTAACAGTACGTAACATTTATTATCTGTGAACTGATTTGTCTTTATTTTAATTATTAGTTTGAAATGAACAGAAATTTACTAAAATATCACGTTTAAAATTTTAGCAACGTATTTTGTTTTCAATAACATGGAAAATATATAAACTAAAGAATTGGTAGCTGAAAAAGGGGGCGCAACTCTTAAAGAAACTCTGTGAAATTTGTATTCAGAATCATGTACGATACAGTACAAACAATTTTCATACAAAATCTCAAATGTTATCAAATTAGCAATTTGCGTAGGCATTTTAAAACATAAATACTTTATTAATACATTTTGTAATTATATTACTTATTTATAATCAATTCATCACTCATCAATTTGTGTAAATATTTCTGACATGTGTTTAATGGATGTAATCATTCATAGAACAACTGATCCCTCAACAATAGGTCGTTACTAAGTAAGCTGTGATCAGGATGTACAAGTGAAAATCTCTAGCCAACAGTAATAAATTATTTTGAGGAAGAGTGCTTCTTTCTGTGTGTCTGAGTAAAATATGATAGATAGTGACATTAGCAAAAACAGGGACATTTTTATCTTCTTTATTAAAATAACTATGAAATATTACGAATAATATAACTGTTTTCAATTGATCTAGTTGAACCCGTAGGGGGTAACCGCCATTCCCAATATTCGTTTGCTTAATTTAAGCAATATTTATTTCATTAAATTTCAACATACACTTATTCTTATATATGTCGTGTACATGTTACAATTGTGTACAAGTTATAACATGTACAAGAAAACTGTACATGTTATAACTTGAACAATCCAAAAATACAGGTTATAACATGTACAAAAGTAGCTTGTACATGTTATAACATGTGCAAAATATTGCTTAAAAATGACTTTAACTTGTACAATATTTGAAAATAAAGAACAAAATATACGCTTCCATTATCACAACAACATTAACCTGGGGTCTTATTATCACAACAACATTAACCTGGGGTCTTATTATCACAACAACATTAACCTGGGGTCTTATTATCACAACAACATTAACCTTGGGTCTTATTATCACAACAACATTAACCTGGGGTCTTATTATCACAACAACATTAACCTGGGGTCTTATTATCACAACAACATTAACCTGGGGTCTTATTATCACAACAACATTAACCTGGGGTCTTATTATCACAACAACATTAACCTGGGGTCTTATTATCACAACAACATTAACCTGGGGTCTTATTATCACAACAACATTAACCTGGGGTCTTATTATTACAACAACATTAACCTGGGGTCTTATTATCACAACAACATTAACCTGGGGTCTTATTATCACAACAACATTAACCTGGGGTCTCATTATCACAACAACATTAACCTGGGGTCTTATTATCACAACAACATTAACCTGGGGTCTTATTATCACAACAACATTAACCTGGGGTCTTATTATCACAACAACATTAACATAGGGTCTTATTATCACAACAACATTAACCTGGGGTCTTATTATCACAACAACATTAACCTGGGGTCTTATTATCACAACAACATTAACCTGGGGTCTTATTATCACAACAACATTAACCTGGGGTCTTATTATCACAACAACATTAACCTGGGGTCTTATCATCACAACAACATTAACCTGGGGTCTTATTATCACAACAACATTAACCTGGGGTCTTATTATCACAACAACATTAACCTGGGGTCTTATTATCACAACAACATTAACCTGGGGTCTTATTATCACAACAACATTAACATGGGGTCTTATTATCACAACAACATTAACCTGGGGTCTAATTATCACAACAACATTAACATGGGGTCTTATTATCACAACAACATTAACCTGGGGTCTAATTATCACAACAACATTAACCTGGGGTCTTATTATCACAACAACATTAACCTGGGGTCTTATTATCACAACAACATTAACCTGGGGTCTTATTATCACAACAACATTAACCTGGGGTCTTATTATCACAACAACATTAACCTGGGGTCTTATTATCACAACAACATTAACCTGGGGTCTTATTATCACAACAACATTAACCTGGGGTCTTATTATCACAACAACATTAACCTGGGGTCTTATTATCACAACAACATTAACCTGGGGTCTTATTATCACAACAACATTAACCTGGGGTCTTATTATCACAACAACATTAACCTGGGGTCTTATTATCACAACAACATTAACATGGGGTCTTATTATCACAACAACATTAACCTGGGGTCTTATTATCACAACAACATTAACATGGGGTCTTATTATCACAACAACATTAACCTGGGGTCTTATTATCACAACAACATTAACATGGGGTCTTATTATCACAACAACATTAACCTGGGGTCTTATTATCACAACAACATTAACCTGGGGTCTTATTATCACAACAACATTAACCTGGGGTCTTATTATCACAACAAGATTAACATGGGGTCTTATTATCACAACAACATTAACCTGGGGTCTTATTATCACAACAACATTAACATGGGGTCTTATTATCACAACAACATTAACCTGGGGTCTTATTATCACAACAACATTAACCTGGGGTCTTATTATCACAACAACATTAACCTGGCGTCTTATTATCACAACAACATTAACCTGGGGTCTTATTATCACAACAACATTAACATGGGGTCTTATTATCACAACAACATTAACCTGGGGTCTTATTATCACAACAACATTAACCTGGGGTCTTATTATCACAACAACATTAACCTGGGGTCTTATTATCACAACAACATTAACCTGGGGTCTTATTATCACAACAACATTAACCTGGGGTCTAATTATCACAACAACATTTACATGGGGTCTTATTATCACAACAACATTAACCTGGGGTCTTATTATCACAACAACATTAACCTGGGGTCTTATTATCACAACAACATTAACCTGGGGTCTTATTATCACAACAACATTAACATGGGGTCTTATTATCACAACAACATTAACCTGGGGTCTTATTATCACAACAACATTAACCTGGCGTCTTATTATCACAACAACATTAACCTGGGGTCTTATTATCACAACAACATTAACCTGGGGTCTTATTATCACAACAACATTAACCTGGGGTCTTATTATCACAACAACATTAACATGGGGTCTTATAATCACAACAACATTAACCTGGGGTCTTATTATCACAACAACATTAACCTGGGGTCTTATTATCACAACAACATTAACCTGGGGTCTTATAATCACAACAACATTAACCTGGGGTCTTATTATCACAACAACATTAACCTGAGGTCTTATTATCACAACAACATTAACCTGGGGTCTTATTATCACAACAACATTAACCTGGCGTCTTATTATCACAACAACATTAACCTGGGGTCTTATTATCACAACAACATTAACCTGGCGTCTTATTATCACAACAACATTAACCTGGCGTCTTATTATCACAACAACATTAACCTGGGGTCTTATTATCACAACAACATTAACCTGGGGTCTTATTATCACAACAACATTAACCTGGGGTCTTATTATCACAACAACATTAACCTGGGGTCTTATTATCACAACAACATTAACCTGGGGTCTTATTATCACAGCAACATTAACCTGGGGTCTTATTATCACAACAACATTAACCTGGGGTCTTATTATCACAACAACATTAACCTGGGGTCTTATTATCACAACAACATTAACCTGGGGTCTTATTATCACAACAACATTAACCTGGGGTCTTATTATCACAACAACATTAACCTGGGGTCTTATTATCACAACAACATTAACCTGGGGTCTTATTATCACAACAACATTAACCTGAGGTCTTATTATCACAACAACATTAACCTGGGGTCTTATTATCACAACAACATTAACCTGAGGTCTTATTATCACAACAACATTAACCTGGGGTCTTATTATCACAACAACATTAACCTGAGGTTTTATTATCACAACAACATTAACCTGGGGTCTTATTATCACAACAACATTAACCTGGGGTCTTATTATCACAACAACATTAACCTGGGGTCTTATTATCACAACAACATTAACCTGGGGTCTTATTATCACAGCAACATTAACCTGGGGTCTTATTATCACAACAACATTAACCTGGGGTCTTATTATCACAACAACATTAACCTGGGGTCTTATTATCACAACAACATTAACCTGGGGTCTTATTATCACAACAACATTAACCTGGGGTCTTATTATCACAACAACATTAACCTGGGGTCTTATTATCACAACAACATTAACCTGGGGTCTTATTATCACAACAACATTAACCTGAGGTCTTATTATCACAACAACATTAACCTGGGGTCTTATTATCACAACAACATTAACCTGAGGTCTTATTATCACAACAACATTAACCTGGGGTCTTATTATCACAACAACATTAACCTGGGGTCTTATTATCACAACAACATTAACCTGGGGTCTTATTATCACAACAACATTAACCTGGGGTCTTATTATCACAACAACATTAACATGGGGTCTTATTATCACAGCAACATTAACCTGGGGTCTTATTATCACAACAACATTAACCTGGGGTCTTATTATCACAACAACATTAACCTGGGGTCTTATTATCACAACAACATTAACATGGGGTCTTATTATCACAACAACATTAACCTGGGGTCTTATTATCACAACAACATTAACCTGGGATCTTATTATCACAACAACATTAACATGGGGTCTTATTATCACAACAACATTAACCTGGGGTCTTATTATCACAACAACATTAACATGGGGTCTTATTATCATAACAACATTAACCTGGGGTCTTATTATCACAACAACATTAACCTGGGGTCTTATTATCACAACAACATTAACCTAGGGTCTTATTATCACAACAACATTAACCTGGGGTCTTATTATCACAACAACATTAACCTGGCGTCTTATTATCACAACAACATTAACCTGGGGTCTTATTATCACAATAACATTAACCTGCGGTCTTATTATCACAGCAACATTAACCTGGGGTCTTATTATCACAACAACATTAACCTGGGGTCTTATTATCACAACAACATTAACCTGGGGTCTTATTATCACAACAACATTAACCTGGGGTCTTATTATCACAACAACATTAACCTGGGGTCTTATTATCACAACAACATTAACCTGGGGTCTTATTATCACAACAACATTAACCTGGGGTCTTATTATCACAACAACATTAACCTGGGGTCTTATTATCACAACAACATTAACCTGGGGTCTTATTATCACAACAACATTAACATGTGGTCTTATTATCACAACAACATTAACCTGGGGTCTTATTATCACAACAACATTAACATGGGGTCTTATTATCACAACAACATTAACCTGGGGTCTTATTATCACAACAACATTAACATGGGGTCTTATTATCACAACAACATTAACCTGGGGTCTTATTATCACAACAACATTAACATGGGGTCTTATTATCATAACAACATTAACCTGGGGTCTTATTATCACAACAACATTAACATGGGGTCTTATTATCACAACAACATTAACCTAGGGTCTTATTATCACAACAACATTAACCTGGGGTCTTATTATCACAACAACATTAACCTGGCGTCTTATTATCACAACAACATTAACCTGGGGTCTTATTATCACAACAACATTAACCTGGGGTCTTATTATCACAGCAACATTAACCTGGGGTCTTATTATCACAACAACATTAACCTGGGGTCTTATTATCACAACAACATTAACCTGGGGTCTTATTATCACAACAACATTAACCTGGGGTCTTATTATCACAACAACATTAACCTGGGGTCTTATTATCACAACAACATTAACCTGGGGTCTTATTATCACAACAACATTAACCTGGGGTCGTATTATCACAACAACATTAACCTGGGGTCTTATTATCACAACAACATTAACCTGGGGTCTTATTATCACAACACCATTAACATGTGGTCTTATTATCACAACAACATTAACCTGGGGTCTTATTATCACAACAACATTAACATGGGGTCTTATTATCACAACAACATTAACCTGGGGTCTTATTATCACAACAACATTAACATGGGGTCTTATTATCACAACAACATTAACCTGGGGTCTTATTATCACAACAACATTAACCTGGGGTCTTATTATCACAACAACATTAACCTGGGGTCTTATTATCACAACAACATTAACCTGGGGTCTTATTATCACAACAACATTAACCTGGGGTCTTATTATCACAACAACATTAACCTGGGGTCTTATTATCACAACAACATTAACCTGGGGTCTTATTATCACAACAACATTAACATGTGGTCTTATTATCACAACAACATTAACCTGGGGTCTTATTATCACAACAACTTTAACATGGGGTCTTATTATCACAACAACATTAACCTGGGGTCTTATTATCACAACAACATTAACATGGGGTCTTATTATCACAACAACATTAACCTGGGTTCTTATTATCACAACAACATTAACATGGGGTCTTATTATCATAACAACATTAACCTGGGGTCTTATTATCACAACAACATTAACATGGGGTCTTATTATCACAACAACATTAACCTAGGGTCTTATTATCACAACAACATTAACCTGGGGTCTTATTATCACAACAACATTAACCTGGCGTCTTATTATCACAACAACATTAACCTGGGGTCTTATTATCACAACAACATTAACCTGCGGTCTTATTATCACAGCAACATTAACCTGGGGTCTTATTATCACAACAACATTAACCTGGGGTCTTATTATCACAACAACATTAACCTGGGGTCTTATTATCACAACAACATTAACCTGGGGTCTTATTATCACAACAACATTAACCTGGGGTCTTATTATCACAACAACATTAACCTGGGGTCTTATTATCACAACAACATTAACCTGGGGTCTTATTATCACAACAACATTAACCTGGGGTCTTATTATTACAACAACATTAACCTGGGGTCTTATTATCACAACAACATTAACCTGGGGTCTTATTATCACAACAACATTAACCTGGGGTCTTATTATCACAACAACATTAACCTGGGGTCTTATTATCACAACAACATTAACCTGAGGTCTTATTATCACAACAACATTAACCTGGGGTCTTATTATCACAACAACATTAACCTGAGGTCTTATTATCACAACAACATTAACCTGGGGTCTTATTATCACAACAACATTAACCTGGGGTCTTATTATCACAACAACATTAACCTGGGGTCTTATTATCACAACAACATTAACCTGGGGTCTTATTATCACAACAACATTAACCTGGGTTCTTATTATCACAACAACATTAACCTGAGGTCTTATTATCACAACAACATTAACCTGGGGTCTTATTATCACAACAACATTAACCTGAGGTCTTATTATCACAACAACATTAACCTGGGGTCTTATTATCACAACAACATTAACCTGGGGTCTTATTATCACAACAACATTAACCTGGGGTCTTATTATCACAACAACATTAACCTGGGGTCTTATTATCACAGCAACATTAACCTGGGTCTTATTATCACAACAACATTAACCTGGGGTCTTATTATCACAACAACATTAACCTGGGGTCTTATTATCACAACAACATTAACCTGGGGTCTTATTATCACAACAACATTAACCTGGGGTCTTATTATCACAACAACATTAACCTGGGGTCTTATTATCACAACAACATTAACCTGAGGTCTTATTATCACAACAACATTAACCTGGGGTCTTATTATCACAACAACATTAACCTGAGGTCTTATTATCACAACAACATTAACCTGGGGTCTTATTATCACAACAACATTAACCTGAGGTCTTATTATCACAACAACATTAACCTGGGGTCTTATTATCACAACAACATTAACCTGGGGTCTTATTATCACAACAACATTAACATGGGGTCTTATTATCACAACAACATTAACCTGGGGTCTTATTATCACAACAACATTAACATGGGGTCTTATTATCACAACAACATTAACCTGGGGTCTTATTATCACAACAACATTAACATGGGGTCTTATTTTCACAACAACATTAACCTGGGGTCTTATTATCACAACAACATTAACCTGGGATCTTATCATCACAACAACATTAACATGGGGTCTTATTATCACAACAACATTAACCTGGGGTCTTATCATCACAACAACATTAACATGGGGTCTTATTATCACAACAACATTAACCTGGGGTCTTATTATCACAACAACATTAACATGGGGTCTTATTATCACAACAACATTAACCTGGGGTCTTATTATCACAACAACATTAACATGGGGTCTTATTATCACAACAACATTAACCTGGGGTCTTATTATCACAACAACATTAACCTGGGGTCTTATTATCACAACAACATTAACCTGGCGTCTTATTATCACAACAACATTAACCTGGGGTCTTATTATCACAACAACATTAACCTGGGGTCTTATTATCACAGCAACATTAACCTGGGGTCTTATTATCACAACAACATTAACCTGGGGTCTTATTATCACAACAACATTAACCTGGGGTCTTATTATCACAACAACATTAACCTGGGTCTTATTATCACAACAACATTAACCTGGGGTCTTATTATCACAACAACATTAACCTGGGGTCTTATTATCACAACAACATTAACCTGGGGTCTTATTATCACAACAACATTAACCTGGGGTCTTATTATCACAACAACATTAACCTGGGGTCTTATTATCACAACAACATTAACATGGGGTCTTATTATCACAACAACATTAACCTGGGGTCTTATTATCACAACAACATTAACATGGGGTCTTATTATCACAACAACATTAACCTGGGGTCTTATTATCACAACAACATTAACATGGGGTCTTATTATCACAACAACATTAACCTGGGGTCTTATTATCACAACAACATTAACATGGGGTCTTATTATCACAACAACATTAACCTGGGGTCTTATTATCACAACAACATTAACCTGGGGTCTTATTATCACAACAACATTAACCTGGGGTCTTATTATCACAACAAGATTAACATGGGGTCTTATTATCACAACAACATTAACCTGGGGTCTTATTATCACAACAACATTAACATGGGGTCTTATTATCACAACAACATTAACCTGGGGTCTTATTATCACAACAACATTAACCTGGGGTCTTATTATCACAACAACATTAACCTGGCGTCTTATTATCACAACAACATTAACCTGGGTCTTATTATCACAACAACATTAACATGGGGTCTTATTATCACAACAACATTAACCTGGGTTCTTATTATCACAACAACATTAACCTGGGGTCTTATTATCACAACAACATTAACCTGGGGTCTTATTATCACAACAACATTAACCTGGGGTCTAATTATCACAACAACATTTACATGGGGTCTTATTATCACAACAACATTAACCTGGGGTCTTATTATCACAACAACATTAACCTGGGGTCTTATTATCACAACAACATTAACCTGGGGTCTTATTATCACAACAACATTAACATGGGGTCTTATTATCACAACAACATTAACCTGGGGTCTTATTATCACAACAACATTAACCTGGCGTCTTATTATCACAACAACATTAACCTGGGGTCTTATTATCACACAACAACATTAACCTGGGGTCTTATTATCACAACAACATTAACCTGGGGTCTTATTATCACAACAACATTAACATGGGGTCTTATTATCACAACAACATTAACCTGGGGTCTTATTATCACAACAACATTAACCTGGGGTCTTATTATCACAACAACATTAACCTGGGGTCTTATAATCACAACAACATTAACCTGGGGTCTTATTATCACAACAACATTAACCTGGGGTCTTATTATCACAACAACATTAACCTGGGGTCTTATTATCACAACAACATTAACCTGGGGTCTTATTATCACAACAACATTAACCTGGGGTCTTATTATCACAACAACATTAACCTGGCGTCTTATTATCACAACAACATTAACCTGGCGTCTTATTATCACAACAACATTAACCTGGGGTCTTATTATCACAACAACATTAACCTGGGGTCTTATTATCACAACAACATTAACCTGGGGTCTTATTATCACAACAACATTAACCTGGGGTCTTATTATCACAACAACATTAACCTGGGGTCTTATTATCACAGCAACATTAACCTGGGGTCTTATTATCACAACAACATTAACCTGGGGTCTTATTATCACAACAACATTAACCTGGGGTCTTATTATCACAACAACATTAACCTGGGGTCTTATTATCACAACAACATTAACCTGGGGTCTTATTATCACAACAACATTAACCTGGGGTCTTATTATCACAACAACATTAACCTGGGGTCTTATTATCACAACAACATTAACCTGAGGTCTTATTATCACAACAACATTAACCTGGGGTCTTATTATCACAACAACATTAACCTGGGCGTCTTATTATCACAACAACATTAACCTGGGGTCTTATTATCACAACAACATTAACCTGGGGTCTAATTATCACAACAACATTAACCTGGGGTCTTATTATCACAACAACATTAACCTGGGGTCTTATTATCACAACAACATTAACCTGGGGTCTTATTATCACAACAACATTAACCTGGGGTCTTATTATCACAACAACATTAACCTGGGGTCTTATTATCACAACAACATTAACCTGGGGTCTTATTATCACAACAACATTAACCTGGGGTCTTATTATCACAACAACATTAACCTGGGGTCTTATTATCACAACAACATTAACCTGGGGTCTTATTATCACAACAACATTAACCTGGGGTCTTATTATCACAACAACATTAACCTGGGTCTTATTATCACAACACATTACCTGGGGTCTTATTATCACAACAACATTAACCTGGGGTCTTATTATCACAACAACATTAACCTGGGGTCTTATTATCACAACAACATTAACCTGGGGTCTTATTATCACAACAACATTAACCTGGGGTCTTATTATCACAACAACATTAACCTGGGGTCTTATTATCACAACAACATTAACCTGGGGTCTTATTATCACAACAACATTAACCTGGGGTCTTATTATCACAACAACATTAACCTGGGGTCTTATTATCACAACAACATTAACCTGGGGTCTTATTATCACAACAACATTAACCTGGGGTCTTATTATCACAACAACATTAACCTGGGGTCTTATTATCACAACAACATTAACCTGGGGTCTTATTATCACAACAACATTAACCTGGGGTCTTATTATCACAACAACATTAACCTGGGGTCTTATTATCACAACAACATTAACCTGGGGTCTTATTATCACAACAACATTAACCTGGGGTCTTATTATCACAACAACATTAACCTGGCGTCTTATTATCACAACAACATTAACCTGGGGTCTTATTATCACAACAACATTAACCTGGGGTCTTATTATCACAACAACATTAACCTGGGGTCTTATTATCACAACAACATTAACCTGGGGTCTTATTATCACAACAACATTAACCTGGGGTCTTATTATCACAACAACATTAACCTGGGGTCTTATTATCACAACAACATTAACCTGGGGTCTTATTATCACAACAACATTAACCTGGGGTCTTATTATCACAACAACATTAACCTGGGGTCTTATTATCACAACAACATTAACCTGGGGTCTTATTATCACAACAACATTAACCTGGGGTCTTATTATCACAACAACATTAACCTGGGGTCTTATTATCACAACAACATTAACCTGGGGTCTTATTATCACAACAACATTAACCTGGGGTCTTATTATCACAACAACATTAACCTGCCGTCTTATTATCACAACAACATTAACCTGGCGTCTTATTATCACAACAACATTAACCTGGGGTCTAATTATCACAACAACATTAACATGGGGTCTTATTATCACAACAACATTAACCTGGGGTCTTATTATCACAACAACATTAACCTGGGGTCTTATTAACACAACAACATTAACCTGGGGTCTTATTATCACAACAACATTAACATGGGGTCTTATTATCACAACAACATTAACCTGGGGTCTTATTATCACAACAACATTAACCTGGGGTCTTATTATCACAACAACATTAACATGGGGTCTTATTATCACAACAACATTAACCTGGGGTCTTATTATCACAACAACATTAACCTGGGGTCTTATCATCACAACAACATTAACCTGGGGTCTTATTATCACAACAACATTAACCTGGGGTCTTATTATCACAACAACATTAACCTGGGGTCTTATTATCACAACAACATTAACCTGGGGTCTTATTATCACAACAACCTTAACCTGGGGTCTTATTATCACAACAACATTAACCTGGGGTCTTATTATCACAACAACATTAACCTGGGGTCTTATTATCACAACAACATTAACCTGGGGTCTTATTATCACAACAACATTAACCTGGGGTCTTATTATCACAACAACATTAACCTGGGGTCTTATTATCACAACAACATTAACCTGGGGTCTTATTATCACAACAACATTAACCTGGGGTCTTATTATCACAACAACATTAACCTGGGGTCTTATTATCACAACAACATTAACCTGGGGTCTTATTATCACAACAACATTAACCTGGGGTCTTATTATCACAACAACATTAACCTGGGGTCTTATTATCACAACAACATTAACCTGGGGTCTTATTATCACAACAACATTAACCTGGGGTCTTATTATCACAACAACATTAACCTGGGGTCTTATTATCACAACAACATTAACCTGGGGTCTTATTATCACAACAACATTAACCTGAGGTCTTATTATCACAACAACATTAACCTGGGGTCTTATTATCACAACAACATTAACCTGGCGTCTTATTATCACAACAACATTAACCTGGGGTCTTATTATCACAACTACATTAACCTGGCGTCTTATTATCACAACAACATTAACCTGGTGTCTTATTATCACAACAACATTAACCTGGGGTCTTATTATCACAACAACATTAACCTGGGGTCTTATTATCACAACAACATAAACTGAGGTCTTATTATCACAACAGCATTAACCTGGGGTCTTATTATCACAACAACATTAACCTGGCGTGTTATTATCACAACAACATTAACCTGGGGTCTTATTATCACAACAACATTAACCTGGGGTCTTATTATCACAACAACATTAACCTGGGGTCTTATTATCACAACAACATTAACCTGGGGTCTTATTATCACAACAACATTAACCTGGGGTCTTATTATCACAACAACATTAACCTGAGGTCTTATTATCACAACAACATTAACCTGGGGTCTTATTATCACAACAACATTAACCTGAGGTCTTATTATCACAACAACATTAACCTGGGGTCTTATTATCACAACAACATTAACCTGGGGTCTTATTATCACAACAACATTAACCTGGGGTCTTATTATCACAACAACATTAACCTGGGGTCTTATTATCACAGCAACATTAACCTGGGGTCTTATTATCACAACAACATTAACCTGAGGTCTTATGATCACAACAAGATTAACATGGGGTCTTATTATCACAACAACATTAACCTGGGGTCTTATTATCACAACAACATTAACCTGGGGTCTTATTATCACAACAACATTAACCTGGGGTCTTATTATCACAACAACATTAACCTGGGGTCTTATTATCACAACAACATTAACCTGGCGTCTTATTATCACAACAACATTAACCTGGGGTCTTATTATCACAACAACATTAACCTGGGGTCTTATTATCACAGCAACATTAACCTGGGGTCTTATTATCACAACAACATTAACCTGGGGTCTTATTATCACAACAACATTAACCTGGGGTCTTATTATCACAACAACATTAACCTGGGGTCTTATTATCACAACAACATTAACCTGGGGTCTTATTATCACAACAACATTAACCTGGGGTCTTATTATCACAACAACATTAACCTGGGGTCTTATTATCACAACAACATTAACCTGGGGTCTTATTATCACAACAACATTAACATGGGGTCTTATTATCACAACAACATTAACCTGGGGTCTTATTATCACAACAACATTAACATGGGGTCTTATTATCACAACAACATTAACCGGGGGTCTTATTATCACAACAACATTAACATGGGGTCTTATTATCACAACAACATTAACCTGGGGTCTTATTATCACAACAACATTAACATGGGGTCTTATTATCACAACAACATTAACCTGGGGTCTTATTATCACAACAACATTAACCTGGGGTCTTATTATCACAACAACATTAACCTGGGGTCTTATTATCACAACAACATTAACCTGGGGTCTTATTATCACAACAACATTAACATGGGGTCTTATTATCACAACAACATTAACCTGGGGTCTTATTATCACAACAACATTAACATGGGGTCTTATTATCACAACAACATTAACCTGGGGTCTTATTATCACAACAACATTAACCTGGGGTCTTATTATCACAACAACATTAACCTGGCGTCTTATTATCACAACAACATTAACCTGGGGTCTTATTATCACAACAACATTAACCTGGCGTCTTATTATCACAACAACATTAACCTGGGGTCTTATTATCACAACAACATTAACCTGGGGTCTAATTATCACAACAACATTAACATGGGGTCTTATTATCACAACAACATTAACCTGGGGTCTTATTATCACAACAACATTAACCTGGGGTCTTATTATCACAACAACATTAACCTGGGGTCTTATTATCACAACAACATTAACATGGGGTCTTATTATCACAACAACATTAACCTGGGGTCTTATTATCACAACAACATTAACCTGGGGTCTTATTATCACAACAACATTAACCTGGGGTCTTATTATCACAACAACATTAACCTGGGGTCTTATTATCACAACAACATTAACCTGGGGTCTTATTATCACAACAACATTAACCTGGGGTCTTATTATCACAACAACCTTAACCTGGGGTCTTATTATCACAACAACATTAACCTGGGGTCTTATTATCACAACAACATTAACCTGGGGTCTTATTATCACAACAACATTAACCTGGGGTCTTATTATCACAACAACATTAACCTGGGGTCTTATTATCACAACAACATTAACCTGGGGTCTTATTATCACAACAACATTAACCTGAGGTCTTATTATCACAACAACATTAACCTGGGGTCTTATTATCACAACAACATTAACCTGGCGTCTTATTATCACAACAACATTAACCTGGGGTCTTATTATCACAACAACATTAACCTGGGGTCTTATTATCACAACAACATTAACCTGGCGTCTTATTATCACAACAACATTAACCTGGGGTCTTATTATCACAACAACATTAACCTGGGGTCTTATTATCACAACAACATTAACCTGAGGTCTTATTATCACAACAACATTAACCTGGGGTCTTATTATCACAACAACATTAACCTGGCGTCTTATTATCACAACAACATTAACCTGGGGTCTTATTATCACAACAACATTAACCTGGGGTCTTATTATCACAACAACATTAACCTGGGGTCTTATTATCACAACAACATTAACCTGGGGTCTTATTATCACAACAACAATAACATGGGGTCTTATTATCACAACAACAGTAACCTGGGGTCTTATTATCACAACAACATTAACCTGGGGTCTTATTATCACAACAACATTAACCTGGGGTCTAATTATCACAACAACATTAACATGGGGTCTTATTATCACAACAACATTAACCTGGGGTCTTATTATCACAACAACATTAACCTGGGGTCTTATTATCACAACAACATTAACCTGGGGTCTTATTATCACAACAACATTAACATGGGGTCTTATTATCACAACAACATTAACCTGGGGTCTTATTATCACAACAACATTAACCTGGGGTCTTATTATCACAACAACATTAACCTGGGGTCTTATTATCACAACAACATTAACCTGGGGTCTTATTATCACAACAACATTAACCTGGGGTCTTATTATCACAACAACATTAACCTGAGGTCTTATTATCACAACAACATTAACCTGGGGTCTTATTATCACAACAACATTAACCTGGCGTCTTATTATCACAACAACATTAACCTGGGGTCTTATTATCACAACAACATTAACCTGGGGTCTTATTATCACAACAACATTAACCTGGCGTCTTATTATCACAATAACATTAACCTGGGGTCTTATTATCACAACAACATTAACCTGGGGTCTTATTATCACAACAACATTAACCTGAGGTCTTATTATCACAACAACATTAACCTGGGGTCTTATTATCACAACAACATTAACCTGCCGTCTTATTATCACAACAACATTAACCTGGGGTCTTATTATCACAACAACATTAACCTGGGGTCTTATTATCACAACAACATTAACCTGGGGTCTTATTATCACAACAACATTAACCTGGGGTCTTATTATCACAACAACATTAACATGGGGTCTTATTATCACAACAACAGTAACCTGGGGTCTTATTATCACAACAACATTAACCTGGGGTCTTATTATCACAACAATATTAACCTGGGGTCTTATTATCACAACAACATTAACCTGGGGTCTTATTATCACAACAACATTAACCTGGGGTCTTATTATCACAACAACATTAACCTGGGGTCTTATTATCACAACAACATTAACCTGGGGTCTTATTATCACAACAACATTAACCTGGGGTCTTATTATCACAACAACATTAACCTGGGGTCTTATTATCCCAACAACATTAACCTGGGGTCTTATTATCACAACAACATTAACCTGGGATCTTATTATCACAACAACATTAACCTGGGGTCTTATCATCACAACAACATTAACCTGGGGTCTTATTATCACAACAACATTAACCTGGGGTCTTATTATCACAACAACATTAACCTGGGGTCTTATTATCACAACAACATTAACCTGGGGTCTTATTATCACAACAACATTAACCTGGGGTCTTATTATCACAACAACATTAACCTGGGGTCTTATTATCTCAACAACATTAACCTGGGGTCTTATTATCACAACAACATTAACCTGGGGTCTTATTATCACAACAACATTAACCTGGGGTCTTATTATCACAACAACATTAACCTGGAGTCTTATTATCACAACAACATTAACCTGGGGTCTTATTATCACAACAACATTAACCTGGGGTCTTATTATCACAACAACATTAACATGGGGTCTTATTATCACAACAACATTAACCCGGGGTCTTATTATCACAACAACATTAACATGGGGTCTTATTATCACAACAACATTAACCTGGGGTCTTATTATCACAACAACATTAACATGGGGTCTTATTATCACAACAACATTAACCTGGGGTCGTATTATCACAACAACATTAACATGGGGTCTTATTATCACAACAACATTAACCTGAGGTCTTATTATCACAACAACATTAACCTGGGGTCTTATTATCACAACAACATTAACCTGGGTTCTTATTATCACAACAACATTAACCTGGGGTCTTATTATCACAACAACATTAACCTGGGGTCTTATTATCACAACAACATTAACCTGGGGTCTTATTATCACAACAACATTAACATGGGGTCTTATTATCACAACAACATTAACCTGGGGTCTTATTATCACAACAACATTAACCTGGGGTCTTATTATCACAACAACATTAACCTGGCGTCTTATTATCACAACAACATTAACCTGGGGTCTTATTATCACAACAACATTAACCTGCCGTCTTATTATCACAACAACATTAACCTGGGGTCTTATTATCACAACAACATTAACCTGGGGTCTAATTATCACAACAACATTAACATGGGGTCTTATTATCACAACAACATTAACCTGGGATCTTATTATCACAACAACATTAACCTGGGGTCTTATTATCACAACAACATTAACCTGGGGTCTTATTATCACAACAACATTAACATGGGGTCTTATTATCACAACAACATAAACCTGGGGTCTTATTATCACAACAACATTAACCTGGGGTCTTATTATCACAACAACATTAACCTGGGGTCTTATTATCACAACAACATTAACCTGGGGTCTTATTATCACAACAACATTAACCGGGGGTCTTATTATCACAACAACATTAACCTGGGGTCTTATTATCACAACAACATTAACCTGGGGTCTTATTATCACAACAACATTAACCTGGGGTCTTATTATCACAACAACATTAACCTGGGGTCTTATTATCACAACAACATTAACCTGAGGTCTTATTATCACAACAACATTAACCTGGGGTCTTATTATCACAACAACATTAACCTGGCGTCTTATTATCACAACAACATTAACCTGGGGTCTTATTATCACAACAACATTAACCTGGCGTCTTATTATCACAACAACATTAACCTGGCGTCTTATTATCACAACAACATTAACCTGGGGTCTTATTATCACAACAACATTAACCTGGGGTCTTATTATCACAACAACATTAACCTGAGGTCTTATTATCACAACAACATTAACCTGGGGTCTTATTATCACAACAACATTAACCTGGCGTCTTATTATCACAACAACATTAACCTGGGGTCTTATTATCACAACAACATTAACCTGGGGTCTTATTATCACAACAACATTAACCTGGGGTCTTATTATCACAACAACATTAACCTGGGGTCTTATTATCACAACAACATTAACCTGGGGTCTTATTATCACAACAACATTAACCTGGGGTCTTATTATCACAACAACATTAACCTGGGGTCTTATTATCACAACAACATTAACCTGAGGTCTTATTATCACAACAACATTAACCTGGGGTCTTATTATCACAACAACATTAACCTGGGGTCTTATTATCACAACAACATTAACCTGGGGTCTTATTATCACAACAACATTAACCTGGGGTCTTATTATCACAGCAACATTAACCTGGGGTCTTATTATCACAACAACATTAACCTGGGGTCTTATTATCACAACAACATTAACCTGGGGTCTTATTATCACAACAACATTAACCTGGGGTCTTATTATCACAACAACATTAACCTGGGGTCTTATTATCACAACAACATTAACCTGGGGTCTTATTATCACAACAACATTAACCTGGGGTCTTATTATCACAACAACATTAACCTGGGGTCTTATTATCACAACAACATTAACCTGGGGTCTTATTATCACAACAACATTAACCTGGCGTCTTATTATCACAACAACATTAACATGGGGTCTTATTATCACAACAACATTAACCTGCCGTCTTATTATCACAACAACATTAACCTGGCGTCTTATTATCACAACAACATTAACCTGGGGTCTAATTATCACAACAACATTAACATGGGGTCTTATTATCACAACAACATTAACCTGGGGTCTTATTATCACAACAACATTAACCTGGGGTCTTATTATCACAACAACATTAACCTGGGGTCTTATTATCACAACAACATTAACATGGGGTCTTATTATCACAACAACATTAACCTGGGGTCTTATTATCACAACAACATTAACCTGGGGTCTTATTATCACAACAACATTAACCTGGGGTCTTATTACTACAACAACATTAACCTGGGGTCTTATTATCACAACAACATTAACCTGGGGTCTTATTATCACAACAACATTAACCTGGGGTCTTATTATCACAACAACATTAACCTGGGGTCTTATTATCACAACAACATTAACCTGGGGTCTTATTATCACAACAACATTAACCTGGGGTCTTATTATCACAACAACATTAACCTGGGGTCTTATTATCACAACAACATTAACCTGGGGTCTTATTATCACAACAACATTAACCTGAGGTCTTATTATCACAACAACATTAACCTGGGGTCTTATTATCACAACAACATTAACCTGGCGTCTTATTATCACAACAACATTAACCTGGGGTCTTATTATCACAACAACATTAACCTGGCGTCTTATTATCACAACAACATTAACCTGGTGTCTTATTATCACAACAACATTAACCTGGGGTCTTATTATCACAACAACATAAACTGAGGTCTTATTATCACAACAACATTAACCTGGGGTCTTATTATCACAACAACATTAACCTGGGGTCTTATTATCACAACAACATTAACCTGGGGTCTTATTATCACAACAACATTAACCTGGGGTCTTATTATCACAACAACATTAACCTGGGGTCTTATTATCACAACAACATTAACCTGGGGTCTTATTATCACAACAACATTAACCTGGGGTCTTATTATCAAAACAACATTAACCTGAGGTCTTATTATCACAACAACATTAACCTGGGGTCTTATTATCACAACAACATTAACCTGAGGTCTTATTATCACAACAACATTAACCTGGGGTCTTATTATCACAACAACATTAACCTGGGGTCTTATTATCACAACAACATTAACCTGGGGTCTTATTATCACAACAACATTAACCTGGGGTCTTATTATCACAGCAACATTAACCTGGGGTCTTATTATCACAACAACATTAACCTGGGGTCTTATTATCACAACAACATTAACATGGGGTCTTATTATCACAACAACATTAACCTGGGGTCTTATTATCACAACAACATTAACCTGGGGTCTTATTATCACAACAACATTAACCTGGGGTCTTATTATCACAACAACATTAACCTGGGGTCTTATTATCACAACAACATTAACCTGGCGTCTTATTATCACAACAACATTAACATGGGGTCTTATTATCACAACAACATTAACCTGGGGTCTTATTATCACAACAACATTAACCTGGGGTCTGATTATCACAACAACATTAACCTGGGGTCTTATTATCACAACAACATTAACCTGGGGTCTTATTATCACAACAACATTAACCTGGGGTCTTATTATCACAACAACATTAACCTGGGGTCTTATTATCACAACAACCTTAACCTGGGGTCTTATTATCACAATAACATTAACCTGGGGTCTTATTATCACAACAACATTAACCTGGGGTCTTATTATCACAACAACATTAACCTGGGGTCTTATTATCACAACAACATTAACCTAGGGTCTTATTATCACAACAACATTAACCTGGGGTCTTATTATCACAACAACATTAACCTGGGGTCTTATTATCACAACAACATTAACCTGGGGTCTTATTATCACAACAACATTAACCTGGGGTCTTATTATCACAACAGCATTAACCTGGGGTCTTATTATCACAACAACATTAACCTGGGGTCTTATTATCACAACAACATTAACCTGGGGTCTTATTATCACAACAACATTAACCTGGGGTCTTATTATCACAACAACATTAACCTGGGGTCTTATTATCACAACAACATTAACCTGGGGTCTTATTATCACAACAACATTAACCTGGAGTCTTATTATCACAACAACATTAACCTGAGGTCTTATTATCACAACAACATTAACCTGGGGTCTTATTATCACAACAACATTAACCTGGCGTCTTATTATCACAACAACATTAACCTGGGGTCTTATTATCACAACAACATTAACCTGGCGTCTTATTATCACAACAACATTAACCTGGTGTCTTATTATCACAACAACATTAACCTGGGGTCTTATTATCACAACAACATTAACCTGGGGTCTTATTATCACAACAACATAAACTGAGGTCTTATTATCACAACAACATTAACCTGGGGTCTTATTATCACAACAACATTAACCTGGCGTCTTATTATCACAACAACATTAACCTGGGGTCTTATTATCACAACAACATTAACCTGGGGTCTTATTATCACAACAACATTAACCTGGGGTCTTATTATCACAACAACATTAACCTGGGGTCTTATTATCACAACAACATTAACATGGGGTCTTATTATCACAACAACATTAACCTGGTGTCTTATTATCACAACAACATTAACCTGGGGTCTTATTATCACAACAACCTTAACCTGGGGTCTTATTATCACAACAACATTAACCTGGGGTCTTATTATCACAACAACATTAACCTGGGGTCTTATTATCACAACAACATTAACCTGGGGTCTTATCATCACAACAACATTAACCTCGGGTCTTATTATCACAACAACATTAACCTGGGGTCTTATTATCACAACAACATTAACCTGGGGTCTTATTATCACAACAACATTAACCTGGGGTCTTATTATCACAACAACATTAACCTGGGGTCTTATTATCACAACAACATTAACCTGGGGTCTTATTATCACAACAACATTAACCTGGGGTCTTATTATCACAACAACATTAACCTGGGGTCTTATTATCACAACAACATTAACCTGGGGTCTTATTATCACAACAACATTAACCTGGGGTCTTATTATCACAACAACATTAACCTGGGGTCTTATTATCACAACAACATTAACCTGGGGTCTTATTATCACAACAACATTAACCTGAGGTCTTATTATCACAACAACATTAACCTGGGGTCTTATTATCACAACAACATTAACCTGGCGTCTTATTATCACAACAACATTAACCTGGGGTCTTATTATCACAACAACATTAACCTGGCGTCTTATTACCACAACAACATTAACCTGGTGTCTTATTATCACAACAACATTAACCTGGGGTCTTATTATCACAACAACATTAACCTGGGGTCTTATTATCACAACAACATAAACTGAGGTCTTATTATCACAACAACATTAACCTGGGGTCTTATTATCACAACAACATTAACCTGGCGTCTTATTATCACAACAACATTAACCTGGGGTCTTATTATCACAACAACATTAACCTGGGGTCTTATTATCACAACAACATTAACCTGGGGTCTTATTATCACAACAACATTAACCTGGGGTCTTATTATCACAACAACATTAACCTGGGGTCTTATTATCACAACAACATTAACCTGAGGTCTTATTATCACAACAACATTAACCTGGGGTCTTATTATCACAACAACATTAACCTGAGGTCTTATTATCACAACAACATTAACCTGGGGTCTTATTATCACAACAACATTAACCTGGGGTCTTATTATCACAACAACATTAACCTGGGGTCTTATTATCACAACAACATTAACCTGGGGTCTTATTATCACAGCAACATTAACCTGGGGTCTTATTATCACAACAACATTAACCTGGGGTCTTATTATCACAACAACATTAACATGGGGTCTTATTATCACAACAACATTAACCTGGGGTCTTATTATCACAACAACATTAACCTGGGGTCTTATTATCACAACAACATTAACCTGGGGTCTTATTATCACAACAACATTAACCTGGGGTCTTATTATCACAACAACATTAACCTGGCGTCTTATTATCACAACAACATTAACCTGGGGTCTTATTATCACAACAACATTAACCTGGGGTCTTATTATCACAGCAACATTAACCTGGGGTCTTATTATCACAACAACATTAACCTGGGGTCTTATTATCACAACAACATTAACCTGGGGTCTTATTATCACAACAACATTAACCTGGGGTCTTATTATCACAACAACATTAACCTGGGGTCTTATTATCACAACAACATTAACCTGGGGTCTTATTATCACAACAACATTAACCTGGGGTCTTATTATCACAACAACATTAAACTGGGGTCTTATTATCACAACAACATTAACCTGGGGTCTTATTATCACAACAACATTAACATGGGGTCTTATTATCACAACAACATTAACCTGGGGTCTTATTATCACAACAACATTAACATGGGGTCTTATTATCACAACAACATTAACCGGGGGTCTTATTATCACAACAACTTTAACATGGGGTCTTATTATCACAACAACATTAACCTGGGGTCTTATTATCACAACAACATTAACATGGTGTCTGATTATCACAACAACATTAACCTGGGGTCTTATTATCACAACAACATTAACCTGGGGTCTTATTATCACAACAACATTAACCTGGAGTCTTATTATCACAACAACATTAACCTGGGGTCTTATTATCACAACAACATTAACATGGGGTCTTATTATCACAACAACATTAACCTGGGGTCTTATTATCACAACAACATTAACCTGGGGTCTTATTATCACAACAACATTAACCTGGGGTCTTATTATCACAACAACATTAACCTGGGGTCTTATTATCACAACAACATTAACCTGGCGTCTTATTATCACAACAACATTAACCTGGGGTCTTATTATCACAACAACATTAACCTGGCGTCTTATTATCACAACAACATTAACCTGGGGTCTTATTATCACAAAAACATTAACCTGGGGTCTAATTATCACAACAACATTAACATGGGGTCTTATTATCACAACAACATTAACATGGGGTCTTATTATCACAACAACATTAACCTGGGGTCTTATTATCACAACAACATTAACCTGGGGTCTTATTATCACAACAACATTAACCTGGGGTCTTATTATCACAACAACATTAACATGGGGTCTTATTATCACAACAACATTAACCTGGGGTCTTATTATCACAACAACATTAACCTGGGGTCTTATTATCACAACAACATTAACCTGGGGTCTTATTATCACAACAACATTAACCTGGGGTCTTATTATCACAACAACATTAACCTGGGGTCTTATTATCACAACAACATTAACCTGGGGTCTTATTATCACAACAACCTTAACCTGGGGTCTTATTATCACAACAACATTAACCTGGGGTCTTATTATCACAACAACATTAACCTGGGGTCTTATTATCACAACAACATTAACCTGGGGTCTTATTATCACAACAACATTAACCTGGGGTCTTATTATCACAACAACATTAACCTGGGGTCTTATTATCACAACAACATTAACCTGAGGTCTTATTATCACAACAACATTAACCTGGGGTCTTATTATCACAACAACATTAACCTGGCTTCTTATTATCACAACAACATTAACCTGGGGTCTTATTATCACAACAACATTAACCTGGGGTCTAATTATCACAACAACATTAACATGGGGTCTTATTATCACAACAACATTAACCTGGGGTCTTATTATCACAACAACATTAACCTGGGGTCTTATTATCACAACAACATTAACCTGGGGTCTTATTATCACAACAACATTAACATGGGGTCTTATTATCACAACAACATTAACCTGGGGTCTTATTATCACAACAACATTAACCTGGGGTCTTATTATCACAACAACATTAACCTGGGGTCTTATTATCACAACAAAATTAACCTGGGGTCTTATTATCACAACAACATTAACCTGGGGTCTTATTATCACAACAACCTTAACCTGGGGTCTTATTATCACAATAACATTAACCTGGGGTCTTATTATCACAACAACATTAACCTGGGGTCTTATTATCACAACAACATTAACCTGGGGTCTTATTATCACAACAACATTAAGCTAGGGTCTTATTATCACAACAACATTAACCTGGGGTCTTATTATCACAACAACATTAACCTGGGGTCTTATTATCACAACAACATTAACCTGGGGTCTTATTATCACAACAACATTAACCTGGGGTCTTATTATCACAACAACATTAACCTGGGGTCTTATTATCACAACAACATTAACCTGGGGTCTTATTATCACAACAACATTAACCTGGGGTCTTATTATCACAACAACATTAACCTGGGGTCTTATTATCACAACAACATTAACCTGGGGTCTTATTATCACAACAACATTAACCTGGGGTCTTATTATCACAACAACATTAACCTGGGGTCTTATTATCACAACAACATTAACCTGAGGTCTTATTATCACAACAACATTAACCTGGGGTCTTATTATCACAACAACATTAACCTGGCGTCTTATTATCACAACAACATTAACCTGGGGTCTTATTATCACAACAACATTAACCTGGCGTCTTATTATCACAACAACATTAACCTGGTGTCTTATTATCACAACAACATTAACCTGGGGTCTTATTATCACAACAACATTAACCTGGGGTCTTATTATCACAACAACATAAACTGAGGTCTTATTATCACAACAACATTAACCTGGGGTCTTATTATCACAACAACATTAACCTGGCGTCTTATTATCACAACAACATTAACCTGGGGTCTTATTATCACAACAACATTAACCTGGGGTCTTATTATCACAACAACATTAACCTGGGGTCTTATTATCACAACAACATTAACCTGGGGTCTTATTATCACAACAACATTAACCTGGGGTCTTATTATCACAACAACATTAACCTGGGGTCTTATTATCACAACAACATTAACCTGGGGTCTTATTATCACAACAACCTTAACCTGGGGTCTTATTATCACAACAACATTAACCTGGGGTCTTATTATCACAACAACATTAACCTGGGGTCTTATTATCACAACAACATTAACCTGGGGTCTTATTATCACAACAACATTAACCTCGGGTCTTATTATCACAACAACATTAACCTGGGGTCTTATTATCACAACAACATTAACCTGGGGTCTTATTATCACAACAACATTAACCTGGGGTCTTATTATCACAACAACATTAACCTGGGGTCTTATTATCACAACAACATTAACCTGGGGTCTTATTATCACAACAACATTAACCTGGGGTCTTATTATCACAACAACATTACCCTGGGGTCTTATTATCACAACAACATTAACCTGGGGTCTTATTATCACAACAACATTAACCTGGGGTCTTATTATCACAACAACATTAACCTGGGGTCTTATTATCACAACAACATTAACCTGGGGTCTTATTATCACAACAACATTAACCTGAGGTCTTATTATCACAACAACATTAACCTGGGGTCTTATTATCACAACAACATTAACCTGGCGTCTTATTATCACAACAACATTAACCTGGGGTCTTATTATCACAACAACATTAACCTGGCGTCTTATTATCACAACAACATTAACCTGGTGTCTTATTATCACAACAACATTAACCTGGGGTCTTATTATCACAACAACATTAACCTGGGGTCTTATTATCACAACAACATAAACTGAGGTCTTATTATCACAACAACATTAACCTGGGGTCTTATTATCACAACAACATTAACCTGGCGTCTTATTATCACAACAACATTAACCTGGGGTCTTATTATCACAACAACATTAACCTGGGGTCTTATTATCACAACAACATTAACCTGGGGTCTTATTATCACAACAACATTAACCTGGGGTCTTATTATCACAACAACATTAACCTGGGGTCTTATTATCACAACAACATTAACCTGAGTTCTTATTATCACAACAACATTAACCTGGGGTCTTATTATCACAACAACATTAACCTGGGGTCTTATTATCACAACAACATTAACCTGGGGTCTTATTATCACAACAACATTAACCTGGGGTCTTATTATCACAACAACATTAACATGGGGTCTTATTATCACAACAACATTAACCTGGGGTCTTATTATCACAACAACATTAACCTGGGGTCTTATTATCACAACAACATTAACCTGGGGTCTTATTATCACAACAAAATTAACCTGGGGTCTTATTATCACAACAACATTAACCTGGGGTCTTATTATCACAACAACCTTAACCTGGGGTCTTATTATCACAATAACATTAACCTGGGGTCTTATTATCACAACAACATTAACCTGGGGTCTTATTATCACAACAACATTAACCTGGGGTCTTATTATCACAACAACATTAACCTAGGGTCTTATTATCACAACAACATTAACCTGGGGTCTTATTATCACAACAACATTAACCTGGGGTCTTATTATCACAACAACATTAACATGGGGTCTTATTATCACAACAACATTAACCTGGGGTCTTATTATCACAACAACATTAACCTGGGGTCTTATTATCACAACAACATTAACCTGGGGTCTTATTATCACAACAACATTAACCTGGGGTCTTATTATCACAACAACATTAACCCGGGGTCTTATTATCACAACAACATTAACCTGGGGTCTTATTATCACAACAACATTAACCTGGGGTCTTATTATCACAACAACATTAACCTGGGGTCTTATTATCACAACAACATTAACCTGAGGTCTTATTATCACAACAACATTAACCTGGGGTCTTATTATCACAACAACATTAACCTGGCGTCTTATTATCACAACAACATTAACCTGGGGTCTTATTATCACAACAACATTAACCTGGCGTCTTATTATCACAACAACATTAACCTGGTGTCTTATTATCACAACAACATTAACCTGGGGTCTTATTATCACAACAACATTAACATGGGGTCTTATTATCACAACAACATAAACTGAGGTCTTATTATCACAACAACATTAACCTGGGGTCTTATTATCACAACAACATTAACCTGGCGTCTTATTATCACAACAACATTAACCTGGGGTCTTATTATCACAACAACATTAACCTGGGGTCTTATTATCACAACAACATTAACCTGGGGTCTTATTATCACAACAACATTAACCTGGGGTCTTATTATCACAACAACATTAACCTGGGGTCTTATTATCACAACAACATTAACCTGGGGTCTTATTATCACAACAACATTAACCTGGGGTCTTATTATCACAACAACCTTAACCTGGGGTCTTATTATCACAACAACATTAACCTGGGGTCTTATTATCACAACAACATTAACCTGGGGTCTTATTATCACAACAACATTAACCTGGGGTCTTATTATCACAACAACATTAACCTCGGGTCTTATTATCACAACAACATTAACCTGGGGTCTTATTATCACAACAACATTAACCTGGGGTCTTATTATCACAACAACATTAACCTGGGGTCTTATTATCACAACAACATTAACCTGGGGTCTTATTATCACAACAACATTAACCTGGGGTCTTATTATCACAACAACATTAACCTGGGGTCTTATTATCACAACAACATTACCCTGGGGTCTTATTATCACAACAACATTAACCTGGGGTCTTATTATCACAACAACATTAACCTGGGGTCTTATTATCACAACAACATTAACCTGGGGTCTTATTATCACAACAACATTAACCTGGGGTCTTATTATCACAACAACATTAACCTGGGGTCTTATTATCACAACAACATTAACCTGGGGTCTTATTATCACAACAACATTAACCTGGCGTCTTATTATCACAACAACATTAACCTGGGGTCTTATTATCACAACAACATTAACCTGGCGTCTTATTATCACAACAACATTAACCTGGGGTCTTATTATCACAACAACATTAACCTGGGGTCTTATTATCACAACAACATTAACATGGGGTCTTATTATCACAACAACATTAGCATGGGGTCTTATTATCACAACAACATTAACCTGGGGTCTTATTATCACAACAACATTAACCTGGGGTCTTATTATCACAACAACATTAACATGGGGTCTTATTATCACAACAACATTAACCTGGGGTCTTATTATCACAACAACATTAACCTGGGGTCTTATTATCACAACAACATTAACCTGGGGTCTTATTATCACAACAACATTAACCTGGGGTCTTATTATCACAACAACATTAACCTGGGGTCTTATTATCACAACAACCTTAACCTGGGGTCTTATTATCACAACAACATTAACCTGGGGTCTTATTATCACAACAACATTAACCTGGGGTCTTATTATCACAACAACATTAACCTGGGGTCTTATTATCACAACAACATTAACCTGGGGTCTTATTATCACAACAACATTAACCTGGGGTCTTATTATCACAACAACATTAACCTGAGGTCTTATTATCACAACAACATTAACCTGGGGTCTTATTATCACAACAACATTAACCTGGCTTCTTATTATCACAACAACATTAACCTGGGGTCTTATTATCACAACAACATTAACCTGGCGTATTATTATCACAACAACATTAACCTGGCGTCTTATTATCAGAACAACATTAACCTGGGGTCTTATTATCACAACAACATTAACCTGGGGTCTTATTATCACAACAACATTAACCTGAGGTCTTATTATCACAACAACATTAACCTGGGGTCTTATTATCACAACAACATTAACCTGGCGTCTTATTATCACAACAACATTAACCTGGGGTCTTATTATCACAACAACATTAACCTGGGGTCTTATTATCACAACAACATTAACCTTGGGTCTTATTATCACAACAACATTAACCTGGGGTCTTATTATCACAACAACATTAACCTGGGGTCTTATTATCACAACAACATTAACCTGAGGTCTTATTATCACAACAACATTAACCTGGGGTCTTATTATCACAACAACATTAACCTGAGGTCTTATTATCACAACAACATTAACCTGGGGTCTTATTATCACAACAACATTAACCTGGGGTCTTATTATCACAACAACATTAACCTGGGGTCTTATTATCACAACAACATTAACCTGGGGTCTTATTATCAAAGCAACATTAACCTGGGGTCTTATTATCACAACAACATTAACCTGGGGTCTTATTATCACAACAACATTAACCTGGGGTCTTATTATCACAACAACATTAACCTGGGGTCTTATTATCACAACAACATTAACCTGGGGTCTTATTATCACAACAACATTAACCTGGGGTCTTATTATCACAACAACATTAACCTGAGGTCTTATTATCACAACAACATTAACCTGGGGTCTTATTATCACAACAACATTAACCTGAGGTCTTATTATCACAACAACATTAACCTGGGGTCTTATTATCACAACAACATTAACCTGGGGTCTTATTATCACAACAACATTAACCTGGGGTCTTATTATCACAACAACATTAACCTGGGGTCTTATTATCACAACAACATTAACATGGGGTCATATTATCGCAACAACATTAAACTGGGGTCTTATTATCACAACAACATTAACATGGGGTCTTATTATCACAACAACATTAACCTGGGGTCTTATTATCACAACAACATTAACCTGAGGTCTTATTATCACAACAACATTAACCTGGGGTCTTATTATCACAACAACATTAACCTGGCGTCTTATTATCACAACAACATTAACCTGGGGTCTTATTATCACAACAACATTAACCTGGGGTCTTATTATCACAACAACATTAACCTGAGGTCTTATTATCACAACAACATTAACCTGGGGTCTTATTATCACAACAACATTAACCTGGCGTCTTATTATCACAACAACATTAACCTGGGGTCTTATTATCACAACAACATTAACCTGGGGTCTTATTATCACAACAACATTAACCTGGGGTCTTATTATCACAACAACATTAACCTGGGGTCTTATTATCACAACAACATTAACCTGGGGTCTTATTATCACAACAACATTAACCTGAGGTCTTATTATCACAACAACATTAACCTGGGGTCTTATTATCACAACAACATTAACATGAGGTCTTATTATCACAACAACATTAACCTGGGGTCTTATTATCACAACAACATTAACCTGGGGTCTTATTATCACAACAACATTAACCTGGGGTCTTATTATCACAACAACATTAACCTGGGGTCTTATTATCACAACAACATTAACCTGGGGTCTTATTATCACAACAACATTAACCTGGGGTCTTATTATCACAACAACATTAACCTGGGGTCTTATTATCACAACAACATTAACCTGGGGTCTTATTATCACAACAACATTAACCTGGGGTCTTATTATCACAACAACATTAACCTGGGGTCTTATTATCACAACAACATTAACCTGGGGTCTTATTATCACAACAACATTAACCTGAGGTCTTATTATCACAACAACATTAACCTGGGGTCTTATTATCACAACAACATTAATCTGGAGTCTTATTATCACAACAACATTAACCTGGGGTCTTATTATCACAACAACATTAACCTGGGGTCTTATTATCAAAGCAACATTAACCTGGGGTCTTATTATCACAACAACATTAACCTGGGGTCTTATTATCACAACAACATTAACCTGGGGTCTTATTATCACAACAACATTAACCTGGGGTCTTATTATCACAACAACATTAACCTGGGGTCTTATTATCACAACAACATTAACCTGAGGTCTTATTATCACAACAACATTAACCTGGGGTCTTATTATCACAACAACATTAACCTGAGGTCTTATTATCACAACAACATTAACCTGGGGTCTTATTATCACAACAACATTAACCTGGGGTCTTATTATCACAACAACATTAACCTGGGGTCTTATTATCACAACAACATTAACCTGGGGTCTTATTATCACAACAACATTAACATGGGGTCTTATTATCACAACAACATTAACCTGGGGTCTTATTATTACAACAACATTAACATGGGGTCTTATTATCACAACAACATTAACCTGGGGTCTTATTATCACAACAACATTAACATGGGGTCTTATTATCACAACAACATTAACCTGGGGTCTTATTATCACAACAACATTAACCTGGGATCTTATTATCACAACAACATTAACATGGGGTCTTATTATCACAACAACATTAACCTGGGGTCTTATTATCACAACAACATTAACCTGAGGTCTTATTATCACAACAACATTAACCTGGGGTCTTATTATCACAACAACATTAACCTGGCGTCTTATTATCACAACAACATTAACCTGGGGTCTTATTATAACAACAACATTAACCTGGGGTCTTATTATCACAACAACATTAACCTGAGGTCTTATTATCACAACAACATTAACCTGGGGTCTTATTATCACAACAACATTAACCTGGCGTCTTATTATCACAACAACATTAACCTGGGGTCTTATTATCACAACAACATTAACCTGGGGTCTTATTATCACAACAACATTAACATGGGGTCTTATTATCACAACAACATTAACCTGGGGTCTTATTATCACAACAACATTAACCTGGGATCTTATTATCACAACAACATTAACCTGGGGTCTTATTATCACAACAACATTAACCTGGGGTCTTATTATCACAACAACATTAACATGGGGTCTTATTATCACAACAACATTAACCTGGGGTCTTATTATCACAACAACATTAACCTGGGATCTTATTATCACAACAACATTAACCTGGGATCTTATTATCACAACAACATTAACCTGGGGTCTTATTATCACAACAACATTAACCTGGGGTCTTATTATCACAACAACATTAACCTGAGGTCTTATTATCACAACAACATTAACCTGGGGTCTTATTATCACAACAACATTAACATGAGGTCTTATTATCACAACAACATTAACCTGGGGTCTTATTATCACAACAACATTAACCTGCGGTCTTATTATCACAACAACATTAACCTGGGGTCTTATTATCACAACAACATTAACCTGGGGTCTTATTATCACAACAACATTAACCTGGGGTCTTATTATCACAACAACATTAACCTGGGGTCTTATTATCACAACAACATTAACATGGGGTCTTATTATCACAACAACATTAACCTGGCGTCTTATTATCACAACAACATTAACCTGGGGTCTTATTATAACAACAACATTAACCTGGGGTCTTATTTTCACAACAACATTAACCTGAGGTCTTATTATCACAACAACATTAACCAGGGGTCTTATTATCACAACAACATTAACCTGGCGTCTTATTATCACAACAACATTAACCTGGGGTCTTATTATCACAACAACATTAACCTGGGGTCTTATTATCACAACAACATTAACATGGGGTCTTATTATCACAACAACATTAACCTGGGGTCTTATTATCACAACAACATTAACCTGGGATCTTATTATCACAACAACATTAACCTGGGGTCTTATTATCACAACAACATTAACCTGGGGTCTTATTATCACAACAACATTAACATGGGGTCTTATTATCACAACAACATTAACCTGGGGTCTTATTATCACAACAACATTAACCTGGGATCTTATTATCACAACAACATTAACCTGGGATCTTATTATCACAACAACATTAACCTGGGGTCTTATTATCACAACAACATTAACCTGGGGTCTTATTATCACAACAACATTAACCTGAGGTCTTATTATCACAACAACATTAACCTGGGGTCTTATTATCACAACAACATTAACATGAGGTCTTATTATCACAACAACATTAACCTGGGGTCTTATTATCACAACAACATTAACCTGGGGTCTTATTATCACAACAACATTAACCTGGGGTCTTATTATCACAACAACATTAACCTGGGGTCTTATTATCACAACAACATTAACCTGGGGTCTTATTATCACAACAACATTAACCTGGGGTCTTATTATCACAACAACATTAACATGGGGTCTTATTATCACAACAACATTAACCTGGGGTCTTATTATCACAACAACATTAACCTGGGGTCTTATTATCACAACAACATTAACCTGGGGTCTTATTATCACAACAACATTAACCTGGGGTCTTATTATCACAACAACATTAACCTGGGGTCTTATTATCACAACAACATTAACCTGGGGTCTTATTATCACAACAACATTAACCTGGGGTCTTATTATCACAACAACATTAACCTGGGGTCTTATTATCACAACAACATTAACCTGGGGTCTTATTATCACAACAACATTAACCTGGGGTCTTATTATCACAACAACATTAACCTGGGGTCTTATTATCACAACAACATTAACCTGGGGTCTTATTATCACAACAACATTAACCTGGGGTCTTATTATCAAAGCAACATTAACCTGGGGTCTTATTATCACAACAACATTAACCTGGGGTCTTATTATCACAACAACATTAACCTGGGGTCTTATCATCACAACAACATTAACCTGGGGTCTTATTATCACAACAACATTAACCTGGGGTCTTATTATCACAACAACATTAACCTGAGGTCTTATTATCACAACAACATTAACCTGGGGTCTTATTATCACAACAACATTAACCTGAGGTCTTATTATCACAACAACATTAACCTGGGGTCTTATTATCACAACAACATTAACCTGGGGTCTTATTATCACAACAACATTAACCTGGGGTCTTATTTTCACAACAACATTAACCTGGGGTCTTATTATCACAACAACATTAACATGGGGTCTTATTATCACAACAACATTAACCTGGGGTCTTATTATCACAACAACATTAACATGGGGTCTTATTATCACAACAACATTAACCTGGGGTCTTATTATCACAACAACATTAACATGGGGTCTTATTATCACAACAACATTAACCTGGGGTCTTATTATCACAACAACATTAACCTGGGATCTTATTATCACAACAACATTAACATGGGGTCTTATTATCACAACAACATTAACCTGGGGTCTTATTATCACAACAACATTAACATGGGGTCTTATTATCACAACAACATTAACCTGGGGTCTTATTATCACAACAACATTAACCTGGGATCTTATTATCACAACAACATTAACATGGGGTCTTATTATCACAACAACATTAACCTGGGGTCTTATTATCACAACAACATTAACATGGGGTCTTATTATCACAACAACATTAACCTGGGGTCTTATTATCACAACAACATTAACATGGGGTCTTATTATCACAACAACATTAACCTGGGATCTTATTATCACAACAACATTAACCTGGGGTCTTATTATCACAACAACATTAACCTGGGGTCTTATTATCACAACAACATTAACCTGGGGTCTTATTATCACAACAACATTAACCTGGGGTCTTATTATCACAACAACATTAACCTGGGGTCTTATTATCACAACAACATTAACCTGGGGTCTTATTATCACAACAACATTAACCTGGGGTCTTATTATCACAACAACATTAACCTGGGGTCTTATTATCACAACAACATTAACCTGGGGTCTTATTATCACAACAACATTAACCTGGGGTCTTATTATCACAACAACATTAACCTGAGGTCTTATTATCACAACAACATTAACCTGGGGTCTTATTATCACAACAACATTAACCTGGGGTCTTATTATCACAACAACATTAACCTGGGGTCTTATTATCACAACAACATTAACCTGGGGTCTTATTATCACAACAACATTAACCTGGGGTCTTATTATCAAAGCAACATTAACCTGGGGTCTTATTATCACAACAACATTAACCTGGGGTCTTATTATCACAACAACATTAACCTGGGGTCTTATTATCACAACAACATTAACCTGGGGTCTTATTATCACAACAACATTAACCTGAGGTCTTATTATCACAACAACATTAACCTGGGGTCTTATTATCACAACAACATTAACCTGAGGTCTTATTATCACAACAACATTAACCTGGGGTCTTATTATCACAACAACATTAACCTGGGGTCTTATTATCACAACAACATTAACCTGGGGTCTTATTATCACAACAACATTAACATGGGGTCTTATTATCACAACAACATTAACCTGGGGTCTTATTATCACAACAACATTAACATGGGGTCTTATTATCACAACAACATTAACCTGGGGTCTTATTATCACAACAACATTAACCTGGGATCTTATTATCACAACAACATTAACATGGGGTCTTATTATCACAACAACATTAACCTGGGGTCTTATTATCACAACAACATTAACCTGAGGTCTTATTATCACAACAACATTAACCTGGGGTCTTATTATCACAACAACATTAACCTGGCGTCTTATTATCACAACAACATTAACCTGGGGTCTTATTATCACAACAACATTAACCTGGGGTCTTATTATCACAACAACATTAACCTGAGGTCTTATTATCACAACAACATTAACCTGGGGTCTTATTATCACAACAACATTAACCTGGCGTCTTATTATCACAACAACATTAACCTGGGGTCTTATTATCACAACAACATTAACCTGGGGTCTTATTATCACAACAACATTAACCTGGGGTCTTATTATCACAACAACATTAACCTGGGGTCTTATTATCACAACAACATTAACCTGAGGTCTTATTATCACAACAACATTAACCTGGGGTCTTATTATCACAACAACATTAACCTGGGGTCTTATTATCACAACAACATTAACCTGGGGTCTTATTATCACAACAACATTAACCTGGGGTCTTATTATCACAACAACATTAACCTGGGGTCTTATTATCAAAGCAACATTAACCTGGGGTCTTATTATCACAACAACATTAACATGGGGTCTTATTATCACAACAACATTAACCTGGGGTCTTATCATCACAACAACATTAACCTGGGGTCTTATTATCACAACAACATTAACCTGGGGTCTTATTATCACAACAACATTAACCTGAGGTCTTATTATCACAACAACATTAACCTGGGGTCTTATTATCACAACAACATTAACCTGAGGTCTTATTATCACAACAACATTAACCTGGGGTCTTATTATCACAACAACATTAACCTGGGGTCTTATTATCACAACAACATTAACCTGGGGTCTTATTATCACAACAACATTAACCTGGGGTCTTATTATCACAACAACATTAACATGGGGTCTTATTATCACAACAACATTAACCTGGGGTCTTATTATCACAACAACATTAACATGGGGTCTTATTATCACAACAACATTAACCTGGGGTCTTATTATCACAACAACATTAACATGGGGTCTTATTATCACAACAACATTAACCTGGGGTCTTATTATCACAACAACATTAACCTGGGATCTTATTATCACAACAACATTAACATGGGGTCTTATTATCACAACAACATTAACCTGGGGTCTTATTATCACAACAACATTAACCTGGGGTCTTATTATCACAACAACATTAACCTGGGATCTTATTATCACAACAACATTAACATGGGGTCTTTTTATCACAACAACATTAACCTGGGGTCTTATTATCACAACAACATTAACATGGGGTCTTATTATCACAACAACATTAACCTGGGGTCTTATTATCACAACAACATTAACATGGGGTCTTATTATCACAACAACATTAACCTGGGATCTTATTATCACAACAACATTAACCTGGGGTCTTATTATCACAACAACATTAACCTGGGGTCTTATTATCACAACAACATTAACCTGGGGTCTTATTATCACAACAACATTAACCTGGGGTCTTATTATCACAACAACATTAACCTGGGGTCTTATTATCACAACAACATTAACCTGGGGTCTTATTATCACAACAACATTAACCTGGGGTCTTATTATCACAACAACATTAACCTGGGGTCTTATTATCACAACAACATTAACCTGGGGTCTTATTATCACAACAACATTAACCTGGGGTCTTATTATCACAACAACATTAACCTGGGGTCTTATTATCACAACAACATTAACCTGGGGTCTTACAACCAGCGCCCTAGACCACTCGACTACATCCACTCCTTACGTCCAGCGCCCTAGACCACTCGACTACATCCACTCCCTAGTCCAGTGGATGTAGTCGAGTGGTCTAGGGCGCTGGACGTAAGGCTAAGCGAATGGTGCTGCAGTGTAACAATGGTGTGGGTTCAAATCCCGTCGAGGGAAGAACAAAAATTTGACAGCTCTAAAATCTAATTCTAACACTGTTTGGTTTAATTTTCAGACGTATATATATATATATATATATATATAAACTTACAATGTTCAATGAGTTTCAGAAACAAATATTTATGTCGATGATTTTAGATGAAATATGTGAAGAGCTGTATGTAAATAAACGTTAGAGAATACCGAAGGTGCAATCAGAAATGGACAATCCAGAGAAAAAGGCAACATAGGGTCCACAAGACCAAGAAAAACACAACACAATATGTGTTGGACGCAACTGTACGCAAACAAACACAAATAACGTGATCCATCCTACATATATTATATATTATATACATATCTAATGTGCATGTATTAATAGACCCCGTTTTCATTGGCAGATCTTGTTTGTTATAAAGTTTATCTGCCCAGAAAATAAAAACGCAGATATCTAATCATGCAATCTAATTAAAATTAACTCTACGCACTTGCTCCCTATTTTCTATCGGGTTTTTTTTTTTTGGTCGCCTTCATTTCATTGAAAATTAACTTGCTATGGCAATTATATAGCTGAAAAATTACTGAGTTGACGTTAAAAAACACTCACTCCTCTTATGTTGGGACAAATAAGGATTTTAACACTCAAAGAGGGAAAAACACTAACCACTATACAGGGGCGGATCCAGGATTTCAAGTTAGGAGGGGCGCACTTAAAAAAATTGCGCCGAGCGGAGGGAGGCGCGAAATTTTTTGGGGTATTTCGTGTGAAAAATCACGATTTTACGCCAAAAAATCTTATTTTTTCCAATTTTAGGAGGGCGCGCGCCGGATGCGCCCCCCCCCCCCCTGGATCCGCCCCTGCTATACCAATCAGGTGGTTGATTTCTGGTTGGAGAGCAGATGATCGTGACTTACACATGAACAATAAAACTCTATATTTTGCTTTTGGCAACTTTTATCATTGACAAGATAAGATAAGATAAGATAAGATAAGTTTTATTTATAGTCGGCATATTTAAATAACAATACAACACAAGCCCTAGTGGGCTTTTGACCGACATACACAATACAAGAATAAATAACAGTTAAAAACAACAAAAGCATGCACACAAATTAATAATTTAGATAAAAGCACTCATAGTAGCAAAATACAGCAAATAAGTTAAAGCACACATATAGCACAGACAAGGTAAGCATATACAAAAGTAAAAAGTTAATCAAGCACAGTAATAAAAGCTAAAAAAATAAAATAAAGCTGGTGTTACGAGCTAAAAGCATGTTATACTGCTAAAAAATAAATAAATATAAATAATATAAACATTGAAAAGACCTTGATGATATTAAAATTGTTTACATGCATTACATTTGCATTCATTTCCATTCCAAGATAATAAAATGTTTTTAAATTGGTTAAAATTGGCAATTTTTCTAAAATCATCAGGTAGGTCATTCCATAAAACAGCAGCTGTATATTTAAAAGAATTCTTACCATAGGTAGTAGTCTTTACTCTAGGTATCTCTACAATATTAGAATATCTAAAACTATATTTACTATTTTTTAAAACAACTAAATCATTTAAACATGGTGGAGACAGTTTATACAATATTTTAAAACATTCTAATGCCATAGTGCGCATTCTCCTTATTTGTAGAGATGGTACTTTTGCTATATGTAAAAGTTCTTCATATGTGCTATTGTAATCCTCATAGATAAAACGTAAAGCTCTTTCCTGTATTTTCTCCAGTTTTATAGTGTTTGCTTTTGAACAAAAATGCCAAGCCAACGAACAAAAATTGAAATTAGACAATATAAAAGAATGAAAAATTGTTAGCTTATCAAGTTTAGATAAAAAAAAACAACCAATACGCTTTAGTACACTTAATTGCTGTGAAGCTTTACGACAGATATTTTTTATATGTTTATCAAAATTTAGCTGATAGTCTATATCAATACCCAATAATTTTACAACTTCATCACATGATATATTAGCAGACTCAATATTAAAAACAGGTTCTTTTGCATAAGTTTTCTTCCCAACAGCAATAGCTTGAAATTTATCTGGGTTGGCTTGCATACAATTAAAATTAAACCATTCAATTAAAATAGAGCTTTCTTTTTCTAAAACATTAATTAAGGTATTATAATCTTGATCTACATATGATAAGGTGTTGTCATCAGCATAGTTGTACAATGTTCCATGTTCAATGAAGTAAAATATATCGTTTATAAAAATGTTAAAAAGCAAGGTCCCCATTATGGACCTTGGGGAACACCTTTCTGTAAAATTTGCCAACCACTGACCACCCCCTGAAGTTTGATTTGTTGCTTACGGCCTGTCAAATAATTTTCTAGTAATTTTACTGATTGGGATGACAGTCCATAAGCAGCCAATTTACTGAGAAGAATGTCATGTGGCAGACAAGGAAAAGCTTTCGAAAGATCCATCAAAATAGCTGCCACATAACAATTCTTGTCGAGAGCTGATTTCCAATCTTCAAGGAGTCTCAGTAGTGTGTTCTGACATCCATGGCCCTTTCTGAAAGCACATAAAAAATCATAAAAAATATTATTAAAAAATTCAACTAACTGATCTGACAGCACCATCTCATAGATTTTTGAAATTGTTGGCAGAATACTGACAGGACGATAGTTTTTTTTAACTAAAGGATCATTTTTTTTGTGCAGAGGTACAACTTGTGCTTCTTTTAGTCTGTTTGGAAATTGACTGTGTTTTATTGTGTTGTTTAAAAGTGTGGTGAGATGTTTATTGAGTACAGGTGAACCAGCTTTGAGAAGTTTACATGATATTTGGTCAACACCAGTAGCTTTCTTGATATTTATTTTGTTGACCAGTTTAGTTATAGTGTCTGTGTTTGTTGGTTTGAAATCGAAATCAATGTTGTTCTTTGGAGCGTTTTTTCTGATACGGTCTATGCTAGGGTGGTTGTTTTCATCAAAGATAAAAATAATTTGTAATAATCCTGGTTCATCCATCATTTGATAACACAATTAAAATGCTGCTGTGAGCAGAGAAGAAATATAATATGATTTAAAGGGGAATTTGGGTCTAGGACAAATGCCCCCCGGACAAAAGCCCCCCTAGGACAAAAGCCCCCCCCCCCCCTAGGACAGAAGCCCCCTGACAAAAAGCCCCCCAATAATGATGAAAAGTAAAAGTTAATGTTTTTTTGTTATACATTTTTTTATATTGATAGTGATATTAGATATATTAAAGTATATAAAGAAAAAAAAATTAAAAATTAATTTAAAAAATGTAATACTAATTATTATACTTTACTATAGAAACCAAGCAAGAAATAATTAAGATATTTTAAGGTTTATTCCATGGAACAAGAAATAACTCATTATTCCCGCGGCAAACTGCACGTAGGTCAAATAATTGTGGGGGAATCTGCACGTAGCACAAAATAACTGTTTGAAATTGGCGCGCTTTTGCACGTCGAACCAATAACTAGTTATTTCCCTCAGCACGTCGAACCAATAACTAGTTATTTCCCTCATATTAGTTCAGTATAATAATACAGTTATGTCCTTCATGAGAAGTTAATATCCATAATTATTAAATCTCGAAAGGGTTATTTTCCCGAGGTCCGAAGGAAGACCTCGGGAAAATAACCCTTTCTCAATTTAATAATTATGGATATTAACTTCTCATGAAGGCCATAATTGTATATAGACAAAATTTTCTTCACATTTTGTTTATTATTATTAACACTTATATCTATAAAGTGTAAATTACAAAAGAAAAACTGATAATTTGTTTATAGATTAAAGACATTTTTTTAATTATTCATAATTAAAGTCAATACATTTCATTTTTTTCTGTGTCATTGTTCAACTGTTTGGATTTGTAAAATTTTCTTTGTGTTTTCTAACATGATTCAAGATTTTTTGTATACAGACACAAGGAATTAAAATACAGAGGTACAACAAATCTTGATGAACAACAAAGAAAATTTTACAATTTTTTTCTACAAGTATTAAATTTTTTTAATTAATTTTTAAATTTTTTCCTTTATACTTTAAATATATCTAATATCACCATCAATATAAAAAAGATGTATAAAATTATTTTTTTTTACTTTTCATCATTATTGGGGGGCTTTTTGTCAGGGGGCTTTTGTCCTAGGGGGACATTTGTTCGGGGGGGAGGGGGCTTTTGTCCTGTTCCCGATTTAAAGTGATTTATTTATCTACACAAGATATAAATGTAGACAGGAGTGTGGAAATACACAAATGTTCTGCTTGTCCACAGGCAAGTTATCTGAAAAAAGTTACTTGTCGGCACAGAATCATACTTTTTTTTTAAACATTTTGATACAGCAGTGTCATGGTGGATATATCTTATAAGGATTGCCTCTAGATCAGTGACAGGAGTCTGTACTGTTAATCCAGCTTGCTTCTTCATGGTCTATTGTAACATCATTGATAAAGTTTAATAAAGTTAACACAAACATCCCTGTCTAAATACTGCTGCCCAAACGAAGAATATTTTTAATTTGAATTTCAGATAGGAGTGTGTAGTGACTGTGTTGAAAAGCTTCTTATATCGACAAAGTTCATTTTGATTAAATTTGGCAATGGCTTTGTCCACCAAACCAGTCATGTGTTTAGTTTTAATGGTGTCCTTCATGACATGAGGCAAATAGCATACTTTGCAGATGACTGTCTGCTGGACAAAATATCTATGATGTCCACGATTTTGGCAATAATCATTCAAGATATAGCAATATGAGACACGATCAGCATACATCAGTAACCATAGGAAATCGGCCACCTACTTGAAAAGTCCGTTGCGCGTTTTCCCTCAAATCATACATCATTTTCCGCTAGAGATTTGCGTTAGTTAACTTCGGGTGTTATTTCTGTTTGTATGAAGGAAAGGCCACATATTACACAAATATTGTTTCTTATATACTTCTTTTTTGGCGTATCAGAGGTCGTTGATTGAATGTTTTTGCTATTTCATTCTTCAAGCGACAAACATGGACGCAAATATTTTATTTGTTTAACCATTCGGAGTCTATCGGGTGCGTTCGAAAATGCATGTGCTTGTCAATTTTCTTCATGAGTTTGTAGAAAAATCGCTGATTGGTCAGTTTTAATGCATTCATGTTGACCCCTGACGCGACCCTTTAACGGAGAGTTGTTAAATCATACACACGCGGCGATCAAAAAAACAAACCGATAGAAAATAGGAAGCAAGTGCGTAGATCTAATTTTAATTAGATTGTCTAATCATGGCGCGTTTCTCGAATAAACTCATCAGTTACAATCAAAGACAAATGATTGGAATACCAAATAATGTTAAAAGCCTTTCGGAACTAGTAAACTAAAGAGCCTGGGCAGGATAGCCAAAATCAGCTAAGGTTACCTATGCTTCAGGTATATTGACCATAGTTTTAATAAATTACATTACTTTGGAACAATTGTTTTAAAGTTCATAGAAAATATGAGGATAAGTATGTAAGTATGTAATTCCTAGCTGCAATAATGTAGCTCCTGTGACAAACTTGTGTCTCAGCAGAGCTACAACGCAGTCCCATTCGTCACAATTGAGCACAAAAAAAGTTGCAGTTGAAACATAAAAACTCACTATTTACGCTTCAAACATTTCATTATAATTATTACTGATGATCCCAGTCCTTGTTAAATCGGTTTGGCTGAGAAATATATGCTTTTCAAAGGTAGCAACAACCTTGTTCAAATTTATCGATCGTTTTCCATAACCGGAAACTACGGAAGGCGGAGCTTTTCTAAATATGGTATTTCTTACTACACGCTGATGTAAACATTCACGCCTCAAATCGCCAAATATGGTATCGACATCCAAATAGTGAGGGCGGAAATGACGAAATTCAAAATGTTCAGAGAGTTTAGTAAACATGGATTTTTATTTTGTGGGAATTACATTCTAAAATACTGGTAGGTGATAAAAACTTGTTATAATAATGGACAAAAGGAAAGATTATGACTTATTATTGATAAATGCAGGCGTCAGAAACTCTGTAAGCGAGCGCAAAAAATCTCGGCGGCTGCTCCATTACGTGTAATGGCATCCCGTTATAACCCTTGCGAGTAAGCGAGCATTTAGGGTTTTATTATTAGAACTATGTAATTCCCAGAAAAAAAATTGTCTTATTCTTAAAAAAAAACAAAACATATAAATAGGTATATATTTCTGCAATTTCAAATATATGAATAAGGGTGTTCATCGAGATCACAGACAAACAACACTACCAATAAGATATGGAATTAATAAAAGCTTGAAGATACCAGAGACGACATCAGAAGCTGTACATCAAAAGACAGACAATACAATGGCTAGGAGAATAGGGAAAAGACCGACAATACAATGACTAGGAGAATAGGGAAAAGACAGACAATACAATGACTAGGAGAATAGGGAAAAGACAGACAATACAATGACTAGGAGAATAGGGAAAAGACAGACAATACAATGGCTAGGAGAATAGGGAAAAGACAGACAATACAATGGCTAGGAGAATAGGGAAAAGACAGACAATACAATGACTAGGAGAATAGGGAAAAGACAGACAATACAATGGCTAGGAGAATAGGGAAAAGGACAAACAATGTTTGACAAAGCACTACACAGAAAACTAAAGAGGCAAGTTAACACCCTCCCTGACGGCGTTATGATATTTAAACCATATCGTCCTCTGTAATAGTGATGTCTTGATTATTATTATATATGTACATATTCAGTGGTTTTCTATATATATAATGACCATGTTGTAGATTCATAATGCCTTAATATTATTGCTAGAACAGACAGTTTGTGATTATTATTTATTTCTAATTATATTTTATAGTTGGAGACCAATCACTATAGGATATTAAGATGTACCTGAATCCGTCTTACTCCTGGCTGATGTTAACTAATTGATCCTCATTGAAATTCTACGTGGAAACACCGAAATGCCATTAGTTAGACAGTGTGTAATTCATAAGGCATTCTTACTCTCCGTTAAATGGCTTTTTTCTTATTATATTAAATCAATACATTGTAGCCAATGTAATTACAAGTTGCAGGTTTCCATATGTTAGTAAGATATGCTTTATTAAGGACACAAGTGGCAATATAAATGGTTATAGTAGTACAAATAAACTAAATATCTGACATGGCTCCCGATTCTAGTGCGGTTTTGATAAGGATGACGAAGTGCAATATATTACTTATGTCTGAATAATATTTATATATAAGAGGGAGGATGAGGCAAATAATGCAAATTTAACTCTGCCATTTTTTATTACAGTGCCTGTACCAAGCCAGGAAAGTGAGCGGTCATGTACATATGTGTGTTAGTTATATCGATTTTGCCTCATTCCACGATTTCCGATAGTGTGGTATATTTTAGCTTTCATTTTAATATTAAAATATATAGTGGTCTATGTTATGTCTTCTATTGACACTTTTGTGTTTCTGTAAGCTCACGATATATGTGAGTAGTATATCAGCACAGCCAAAGTCGCATTTGAGGAGGTGCGAGGAGGTGCTACCGCAAGTGACGTCACCGGAAGCGGCCCTGGCCGGAAATGACGTCACCAGAAGTCACATGACCGGAAGTGATCGCATGCGCAACCGGTTCCCGCCCTTTTTTTCTTACCCTAGTAGCATTCTCTATCCAGAGTTGTTCCCGCTAAGCTCCACCACACCTCTGTCAACACTTGAAATATAGTCCCAAAATCACATGACCATCATTACCGTTTTCAATCACATGATGAAAACATCGTCGTACTTGTTGACGGCATGTTTCACTCTATCCTCCATTTTGTCTATCATGTGATCGTTTTTAATTTTTACCTCCGCAAAATAATTCTCCAAGAAGTGGGGAGGGGGATCATTTTTAAGAGAGAATTGATTGGAAAGAGTGATTTATTTTCATCTTTATTGATATTTACAATAATTAAAACAATTTTAAGTACATTTTTTTACTGTTTCTAAATTTTACAAAAATCTTGTAAAATGAGCGTTGACAGAGGTGTTGGAGCGTAGCGGGAACGACAACTCTGGATAGAGAATGCTATAGTAGTAGTACAAGATGTACCATTCCGCATGACCGACATTGCTACCGGATGTGACGTCAAACGTCACGTGACCCCGAAGAGGGTTCCCTTGGAAGGGTGGATGCACGCATGCGCAACCGGAAGTTGCGCAATATTCGCCCTAGTGGGGCCTTTTCACCGGAAGTGACGTCATCAAACGTCACGTGACACCGAAGAGATTCCCTTGGAAGGGTGGGGTGCGCGCATACGCAACCGAAAGTTCCGCAATATCCGATCAAGCGTCACCCGTAGAGCTTCCCCTTGAAAATATAGGAGCCCGCATGCGCAACCGGAAGTTCCCTTGGGGTGCTCTCTAGGACAACCGGGTCATATAACCTTATCATTTTCTACGAACTAGCCCTTTCACTGGTTATCTGCCCCTTTCCCGCCATTTTATTTTCATGGGGAGCGCCTTCAATAATTACACAACCATTTTTTCGGGTGTTTTCGGATATGTTCGAGGTGTTGTACTACAATGGTGTTTTCTATCACGTCCGCGTTCTCACTGTGGTATTTCTACTAAATAACCTAAGAGTCAAATGAATGAAATGGTACATTTGATCCCCTAAGTCTCCCAATAGAAGGTCACTCTGCATTTATCCAGGCTTGTGATAAAGGACGGGAAAATGATACGCGGAAAACAAGTAACTTTGCATTTCAAACGTTGTATTTCAAACGTTGCGGTTTGAAAAAATACGGGAAAATGAAATGTCGTATGACGTCATGTACGCGGAAAACAAGTAACGTTGCATTTTTCTCTCATTTTTATGTATTTTCAATTGTCAGCCAAGGGACATATATCTACGTTTATTTTCGTTAAGAATAAGTTACGCAAATACGCTTTAATTAGATTGCACAATTTGAAGCTAGATACAGATATGGCACATATAGAACATCCTTAAGATAGAAGAAAACGATAAGTAACGTCGTGTACGGTATAATTTCATGGGGGACCTAGAAGAACGAATACTCCTCTCGTCACTTATACAACTTCTTTCATGGTTCCAGTTTATAGATGACGTTGGCATGAAGTGGATACATAGCGATAAAGAGCTTAATGAATTTTTCGAACATGCTAACAGTATCCATCCGTCTATAAAATTCACACACGAAGTGTCGAAAACCAAAATATCCTTCCTTGATACTACCACCACGGTCAAGGAGGGCAGCATGACAACTGATTTATACTCCAAACCCACAGACAAACATCAATACCTTTCACCCAGTAGTTGCCATCCTAAGCACTGTTTTAAAAGTATCCCATTCAGCCAAGCCATTAGGGTAAAACGAATATGCTCCACTGTTGAAACCACCAAGCAAAGACTAGGAGATTTACGCCATCATTTGAAGAGACGGGGATATAATGACAGAGTTATAGAGAGTGGGTTTTCATAGCCCAGTGAAACTAACAGAAATGACCTCCTGGAGTACAAAGAAAAAAATCAACAACCGGGTTCCCCTTTTTCTCACTTACCATCCCTCTTTAGAGAAAATTTCAGGTATCGTCCGTCATCATTGGAAAGAAATTGAAAAAAGTGAAACGCTGGCCAAGTTGTTCCCTGAACCACCTGTTGTAGCGTTCCGCTCAAAATAGGTCACTCGTTAATGTCCACGATCAAGCTATCTGCATTATATCTTGGCAACATTCCAATCGAAAAGGCTCCCGCTATCCACCACCCGAGGACGCACTGGGCAGCTGTGTGGGTTTAAACACTTGGGACATTTACTACTTCCCAATATTATCAGTTAGATATTCTTCTGTAAGAACAAGAACACAGCTAAAAAAAAAAGAAATTGCGCATTTTTCATAGTTGCTTTGTACTTTGTGCAGTTATGAAGAAGAAAATACAATTGATGGTTTCCTTTGTAAGATTGTTCGGAGTTCGGTAATTTTGTTATTACCCTTATTTTGAAGTGATTAATATTTGTATTTTATTTGGATATTTACTCTACATGGATAAAGTTAGTTTGAACTATTCAATTATTATATAATCAAAGATCCTCCTTGTACCATTTAACTTTGTAGTTAAAAAATTCCCCGTTTACTTTTGTAGTTTAAAAAAGATGAACAAAAATATCATATATAAAAAATAGCCTATCCATAGAAAAAAAACATAATTGACAAAATTTCAATCCTTAGGTTCTCTTTTGTAGTTGTTTTGCAGAAGCAGTCAATGTCATATTCTGCAGAATTGATTGCTTCTGGTAATTATATTTGTTTTAATTATTTTTAAATAAAAACATGAAAAGTGTAAATATGATTATTTTGATTAATTAATCAGAAATCTTTGTTTTGTTTGTCTTTGTAGTCCGATATCTTGATATCATATCGCTATGTATACATTCTAGGGTAAATATTGTAATTAATTGCTATATGTATATAATTATATAATAATACAAAGTGTGATGACATTTCATGCTTTCTCATTGGTGTAAAAGAACACTGTCATCTACTGATCCTAGATCTGACCACCTGGTCACTTTGCTCCACTTACTTTGAAAGTGTAGGAAAATATTTCAAAACACGAAGTCTGGTTATGTGATACTAATTATTTTGTTTGTAATAAACTTTTCGAATAAGTCTCCAAATAAAATAAAAAAACTAGTGAACAATTTTATTGAATGCTCCCTAACTTTTATACGTCGTCATGATACGAGTGACGTCACGAGCACCTGTTTCCTGTAACGTGCATTCCAATAACCATACAAGTGTAAGAACTGAATGTACAGTGGATTGTTTCCGATATCTTTACAGAATTCCACCTACTTTAAAGTAGGTATAGTTTTTGCCTGTAGAAACTTATCTTTTCAGACAAGAAAAAGGTAGATGGAGTCGATTGTTTGTTTCTTTTTGTATCCTACTTTCTGATTGGTTGATGGATACTGGATTCTGTCATCTCATTGGTTAAAAATCCTGCCATTTGATTGGTTGGACACGTTCAATCCGTTTTTGTCAACAAAGTCTACACTTAAGCAGCAGCAGTCATACACGTTTACCCCAGAGCAGATGTAGCAGCAGCAGCTATACACTTTTACCCCAGAGCAGCAGCAGCAACAGCAGGTTGCGGTTTGAAAAACTTCGGGAAAATTGTGGTTTGTGAAAGAAGTTATAATACACTGTTTTTAAAATTTCTTTTTTAAATATTTGGTTGTCATACTTGGACATACAACGCCGTGGCAGTACAAGAAGATGGAAGTACGATGTGTGGGAACCACTGCGTGTTTAACTTGATGCATCGATGTGCAGGGCATGCCATAAACAGACGTGACCAGGATATTAGAAGACCCGGCAGAGGCGACGACCATTGTACAGAATGTTGTATGAAAAAAAAATATCAGAAATATTAAGACTGATATAAAAAAAAAAGAAAGACAAGAAATAAGAAAAAGAAAAAGGAAAAAATAAGAAGAAAAAAAAAGAAAAAAGGTAATGCAGCCTATAAGTTATAGCTAGTCACAAACTTGTTTAAATGCAGAGTGACCTTCTATTGGGTGACTTAGGGGATCAAATGTACCATTTCATTCATTTGACTCATAGGTTATTTAGTAGAAATACCACAGTGAGAACGTGGACATGATAGAAAACACCCTTGGAGTACTACACAACACCTCGAACATGTCCGAAAACACCCGAAGAAAAGATTGTGTAATTATTGAAGTCTTTTGAAAAAGGTACGGGAAAATTGTGGGTTAGGTATGAATAGCAAGTGGTCACTCCTGAGGAAGTATATACGTAGCCTGGACACTCATAGTAATAAATATGGATAAAGATCAGACCACAGGATGACTGTGCAGCAGTCCTCACAATGAGCACCTGTTCTCTGGCCCAGTATCAGTAAAACTTTATTAGGACCATGAAAATAAAATGGCGGGAAAGGGGCAGATAACCAGTGAAAGGGCTAGTTTGTAGAAAATGATAAGGTTATAGGACCCGGATGTCCCAGAGAGCACCCCAAGGACACCTCCGATACCGCATGCCCGCTCTCATATTTTCCAAGGGAAGCTCTACGGGGTCACATGACGTTTCATAACGTCATTTCCGGTCAAAAGATTCTCTAATATAGAGAAATCCCCTACTTCCGGTTGCGCATCCGCACACCCCACCCTTCCAAGGGAACCCTTTTGTACGAATAGAATTAAAGTGGTATTTCATAATATACAACTAACAGTGGATGCAAGCTCAAATTCGACTTAGCAGGCATATTTTCATTAGACATATGTCCCATTTAGTATCGTATACCATATAAACATAGCAAGAACAATACTCTGTACCTTAAAACACAACAGTAACTGTTGATGCCATAACACATCATAACCGTATGAATCAGGTATCTGCCAAATACTACAAATACGATACGGCAACAACCGAAGCCGGTGATAATATAGATCCTGAGTGTAGAATATGTCAACATATGCGGGTTTTATTCCGATAATTGGGACCCCAACCCTTCCCTCTTGATAGCAAGATCCACAGCTGCCAAACAGAAATAAACAAACATAAACAGTGTAAAATTAGACACGTATTATTGGAAGAAAAAACATGAACAGGACTATAGTACGGACAATGAATGTTCGTTGTTAACTTATTACTAAATAAGATAATACAAACTGTTATGCTTAGAATCAATGTCTAATTATCCAGCGTGGTCTTTTAAGTAAACAAACAGCGTCAAAAGAAGAGGGTAGAAAAGGCAATGAACTACAAAACACTGCACAAAAACTAAAAATTGGGCAACGCAAACTTCACTAAAGACCAAGGGTGCACTCATGTGTTCGTCGACGACGGGTTAAGTAGTTCCTGTTCTGCTAGTGGCACCCGTTGTGTTACTATTGTAACCCGGTGATAAAACATGAATAAGGAAAGGAATAAGAAGCTTAGCCTTCTCCAAACATTCGACAATCTTGTATGTCCCGTAGTCCTAAAAGGTGAGACGAAGTCATATTTCTATGCCATGTGATCCAACTGGTGTCTATCATACTTAGTAACAAGATAGACTTATAAGTTCATTAATCTGATTATCTATTTAAAAACGGATCTATTGAAGATGCGGTTATCAAGAGAGGATGGTTGGGATCCCATGGTATATTCTACATGATTGTCTCTGTCTCAAGCCGGGACCAGGATGTTCAACGTCATATGTCGTGGTCTTTGTTGTGTTTAGTGAGTTCAGTTAAGATGAGAGGTGCTTGTTCGTTTTGCTGATATTGGTGGGATTGATGACTATCAATGTTTAAATTTTCCTTTCATAAACTCTTGACTGCTTTGGTTTGTATAAACATTTTAAACAACATCTCCGAGGAAATAAGGATAAGATATAACCTTTGATTAAATCTCTGAATGTTGATTTACAATACAGAATCTTCATAGCCTTAACAACGTTTAGTTAATGTGAGCTGTACAATATATTAATCTACATTATCTAGCTAACTACGTCACTGTCCAGGAGGGAAACGTCATATTAATCTACATTATCTAGCTAACTACGTCACTGTGGGGGAGGGAAACGTCACATCTTGCGTGATAAATCAGTCTTCTATTATGGATGAAGTAAATGTCTAAAATTAAGGAATAAAATGAAAATGAAAATATACTGATGGAACAATTCGAACATCCAATAGAAAAATTGTAGAAAGAGGCAAATTAACACCTCAATACACAAATATATGACCATTCATATTCCTGGCTTAAAATAGGCACTTCAATAAAAGGTTGGGGTTCAGCTAGGTTGATGGTCCTAAACTTCCACTCTTGAGTGAAATGAAACATTGATGTTAAATTTGTTTTAGATAATTTGCTTTGCATATCTAACAGAATCAGGATTATAACCAGTTTACACAATATATATATTTATCGTTGAATGATGAAGGCGTTGGTGTTGACAGGGTCGTTTTGAGGAAGGATGGGCCATATGTTGAGATTCATAGCAGTTTTTAAATAAGTCAATGACTTCCCCCTGAAATTCTAACAATTAACCGATCAAAATGTTTTTCTAACAAAACCTTGCAATTCTAGTTGTAATATAAATCACGTCTGTCTTCACTCATTACAGTGCAGACAATCACAGTTAAAAGTGTATTAACTGTACCCATATTTTTGTTCTATAAGGTTGTGTGGAAGTGTGGTATGGAAAGTAGAACAGTTATAAAACGCTCATCAGATTCAAACTGATATTTCACTTAACCCAAGATTTCATAAAACGTAATTAACATGCTATATTCCGTTTGATTTCCATAAATATTCAGAAAAAAATCTTAAAAATCCAGTTTTCAAATCTGCATTTTTTTCTAGATGTAATTAATATATGATATATACGAATACCGACAGTTGATTTAAGAAATGTTGGTCCATTATTAAAAAAGTTATCCATTAGGTCTCTATGTTAATTATATTTTCTGAAGTCTAAAGATCTGTATGGAGTGAGTACAAATAGTGTAAGAGACAAGCCAACAAAACAAAATATCAGACATGTGCTGTCAATGTATATGGCATTGTACCATGAGCCACAAGGAAACCCCATATAATAGCGATGGTGTCAACTATTGACAGTTGACACATTTCCACGACAAAGGTCATTGATCAACTCAAAATAAGTACCCGTACGTCGTGCATCATTTATAGGATGTAAGGAATCAAATGATTAAGAAAGTATTAAGGAGGAGGAAACAGGTCAAATTGGCCAAGAAAATTATAATTGAAAAAACTAAATTACATAGACGTGTTCATTAGTTCTTCCAATCGAAATGTAAGCCATATTTGTCACTAATTTTCTACTATTTATAGTGATATTGCATCAATAAACCTGCCACCAATTGGGCTTTTTATCTTAATTTTCTCATGATTTGACAGAACGATTGATATTGTAGTAGTTTAAGGAGTAATATAAATCTAGCATACTTCAACTACAAAAAATTACCGTCACATGGAAATTAATGCAAAATACACATTAGATTATATAAATAGCAGGTCTTGCAGACGAAATAAATGACTTTCTGTAGAAATTCACAATTACATTTTTTTTTCTTAGTTAATCGCGACATCTCGTTTATTTCTACAAGGCGCAAAAAAACTATTCCAATAAATATACAATATACGAACATTGTCGGAAAATATAACATTTATTTGAGCGAACTTCAGAAACAGGTAGAAAAGCGAGCCTTTGATGATGTTTGTCTGTTTCGCAGCAAGTGCAAATTAATTTGTTATTTACCGACAATGTACAGATATTGTGCTTGTCCTGTAATGTTACAAAGTCCAAAACAACTGCATTATTGTCTTAAAATAGCTAAAACAAGCGTATGTCTAATCATTCTCAATGGAGTTCTCTATGAAGTCCACGTTTATACTGTTACCGTTTATTTCTGTTGCTCTACATGAATCAGGTACCAGAAAAGCCTAATTAGGTCCATGACTAAATAACACTCAAGTTTATTAGATCCCCTTTATTGATACACAAAAGCACACATATGCGGGATAAAACATTTCCTTACTCCTTGTGCGCTAAATTGTGAATTTCAAAGTCGAATCAATGTGCACCAAAACACGATCAGATCAAAAAAATGTAACTCATTTTTTGACACTCAACCTTCAAGATAAAATAAATTAATCATTTATGTATCACTAAACCCGTCTCTCAAACATTCCTACACAAATTATATATACTTCTGACCTGCTGAGATGTAAACCGAAAGGTTGGAAATTATTCATTGTTCTGTCAATTATTTATTATTTATCCTGTAATTGTGATCTTGAGTACTATTTTTAGAGAGGGTCAAATAAATTTCAGCGTTATTAGGTCATGGGCCTAATAAAGCATTTCTGGTGCCTGATTCATGTAGAGCGACAGAAAGAAACGGTAACCGTATATAATCCCTGACGTCGCAGATAACACCATTGTAAACAATTAGAACGACCTTGCTTTCGTTGTTTCCAGACAATTTGGCAAGTGTTTTTGGACTTTTTGATATTGCAGGATAAACACAATATACGTACATCGTCGTTAAATATAACATTGGAAAGCTCGTCAAAGGTTCGCTTTTCTACCTTTTGCTAAAGCTCGTACAAATTAATTATATATTTTCCGACAATGTACGTATATTGTATCTTTATCATGAGCCTTTGTGTACTGTGCATTATATCACAAATACGTTTTAGTATAATATTTCAGTAATATGTTTTACTTGCAAAGTTTGGTTTTACCTCGAACAAGAAAATATTTTGATATTAAGCAAACGTTAACGAAAACAGAAGCGACAATCAAGAATAGACAATCTACAGACACAGGCAACATTGACAATCTACAGACACATGCAACATTGACAATCTACAGACACAGGCAACATTGACAATCCACAGACACAGGCAACATTGACAATCTACAGACACATGCAACATTGACAATCTACAGACACAGGCAACATTGACAATCTACAGACACAGGCAACATTGACAATCTACAGACACAGGCAACATTGACAATCTACAGACACATGCAAGATTGACAATCTACAGACACAGGCAACATTGACAATCTACAGACACATGCAACATTGACAATCTACAGACACAGGCAACATTGACAATCCACAGACACAGGCAACATTGACAATCTACAGACACATGCAACATTGACAATCTACAGACACAGGCAACATTGACAATCCACAGACACAGGCAACATTGACAATCTACAGACACGGGTAACATTGACAATCTACAGACACATGCAACATTGACAATCTACAGACACAGGCAACATTGACAATCCACAGACACAGGCAACATTGACAATCTACAGACACATGCAACATTGACAATCTACAGACACAGGTAACATTGACAATCTACAGACACAGGCAACATTGACAATCTACAGACACATGCAACATTGACAATCTACAGACACAGGCAACATTGACAATCTACAGACACATGCAACATTGACAATCTACAGACACAGGCAACATTGACAATCCACAGACACAGGCAACATTGACAATCTACAGACACATGCAACATTGACAATCTACAGACACAGGCAACATTGACAATCCACAGACACAGGCAACATTGACAATCTACAGACACATGCAACATTGACAATCTACAGACACGGGTAACATTGACAATCCACAGACACAGGCAACATTGAAAATCTACAGACACATGCAACATTGACAATCTACAGACACAGGCAACATTGACAATCTACAGACACAGGCAACATTGACAATCTACAGACACAGGCAACATTGACAATCTACAGACACATGCAACATTGACAATCTACAGACACAGGCAACATTGACAATCTACAGACACATGCAACATTGACAATCTACAGACACAGGCAACATTGACAATCCACAGACACAGGCAACATTGACAATCTACAGACACATGCAACATTGACAATCTACAGACACAGGCAACATTGACAATCCACAGACACAGGCAACATTGACAATCTACAGACACGGGTAACATTGACAATCTACAGACACATGCAACATTGACAATCTACAGACACAGGCAACATTGACAATCCACAGACACAGGCAACATTGACAATCTACAGATACATGCAACATTGACAATCTACAGACACAGGTAACATTGACAATCTACAGACACAGGCAACATTGACAATCTACAGACACATGCAACATTGACAATCTACAGACACAGGCAACATTGACAATCTACAGACACATGCAACATTGACAATCTACAGACACAGGCAACATTGACAATCCACAGACACAGGCAACATTGACAATCTACAGACACATGCAACATTGACAATCTACAGACACAGGCAACATTGACAATCCACAGACACAGGCAACATTGACAATCTACAGACACATGCAACATTGACAATCTACAGACACGGGTAACATTGACAATCCACAGACACAGGCAACATTGAAAATCTACAGACACAGGCAACATTGACAATCTACAGACACAGGCAACATTGACAATCTACAGACACAGGCAGCATTGACAATCTACAGACACAGGCAACATTGACAATATACAGACACAGGCAACATTGACAATCTACAGAAACAGGCAACATTGACAATCTACAGACACAGGCAACATTGACAATCTACAGAGACAAGCAACATTGACAATCTACAGAAACAGACAACATTGACAATCCACAGACACAGGCAACATTGACAATCTACAGACACAGGCAACATAGACAATCTACAGACACAGGCAGCATTGACAATCTACAGACACAGGCAACATTGACAATCCACAGACACAGGCAACATTGACAATCTACAGACACATGCAACATTGACAATCTACAGACACGGGTAACATTGACAATCCACAGACACAGGCAACATTGACAATCTACAGACACAGGCAACATTGACAATCTACAGACACAGGCAACATTGACAATCCACAGACACAGGCAACATTGACAATCTACAGACACAGGCAACATTGACAATCTACAGACACAGGCAACATTGACAATCTACAGACACGGGTAACATTGACAATCCACAGACACAGGCAACATTGACAATCTACAGACACAGACAACATTGACAATCTACAGACACAGGCAACATTGACAATCTACAGACACAGGCAACATTGACAATCTACAGACACAGGCAACATTGACAATATACAGACACAGACAACAATGACAATCTACAGACACAGGCAACATTGACAATCTACAGACACAGACAACATTGACAATCCACAAAAACAAGCAACATTGACAATCTACAGACACAAGCAACATAGACAATCTACAGACACAGGCAACATTGACAATCACAGACACAGGCAACATTGACAATCTACAGACACAGGCAACATTGACAATCTACAGACACAGGCAACATTGACAATCTACAGACACATGCAACATTGACAATCTACAGAAACAGGCAACATTGACAATCCACAGACACAGGCAACATTGACAATCCACAGACACAGGCAACATTGACAATCTACAGACACATGCAACATTGACAATCTACAGACACAGGCAACATTGACAATCTACAGACACAGGCAACATTGACAATCTACAGACACAGGTAACATTGACAATCTACAGACACAGGTACCATTGACAATCTACAGACACAGGCAACATTGACAATCTACAGACACAGGTAACATTGACAATCTACAGACACAGGCAACATTGACAATCTACAGACACAGGTAACATTGATAATCTACAGACACAGGCACCATTGACAATCTACAGACACAGGCAACATTGACAATCTACAGACACAGGCAACATTGACAATCTACAGACACAGGTAACATTGACAATCTACAGACACAGGTACCATTGACAATCTACAGACACAGGTAACATTGGCAATCTACAGGCACAGGTAACATTGACAATCTACAGACACAGGTACCATTGACAATCTACAGACACAGGTAACATTGGCAATCTACAGGCACAGGTAACATTGACAATCTACAGACACAGGTAACATTGACAATCTACAGACACAGACAACATTGACAATCTACAGACACAGGCAACATTGACAATCTACAGACACAGGCAACATTGACAATCTTCAGACACAGGCAATCTTGACAATCTACAGACACAGTCAACATTGACAATCTACAGACACAGGCAATATTGACAATCTACAGACACAGTCAACATTGACAATCCACAGACACAGGCAACATTGACAATCTACAGACACAGGCAACATTGACAATCTACAGACACAGGCAATATTGACAATCTACAGACACAGTCAACATTGACAATCTACAGACACAGGCAACATTGACAATCTACAGACACGGGTAACATTGACAATATACAGACACAGGCAACATTGACAATCTACAGACACAGGCAACATTGACAATCTACAGACACGGGTAATATTGACAATCTACAGACACAGGCAACATTGACAATCCACAGACACAGGCAACATTGACAATCTACAGACACAGGTAACATTGACAATTAACAGACACAGGCAACATTGACAATCTACAGACATAGGCAATATTGACAATCTACAGACACAGGTAACATTGACAATCTACAGAAACAGGCAACATTGACAATCTACAGACACAGACAACATTGACAATCTACAGACACAGGTAACATTGACAATCTACAGACACAGGTAACATTGACAATCTACAGACACATGCAACATTGACAATCTACAGACACAGGTAACATTGACAATCTACAGACACAGGTACCATTGACAATCTACAGACACAGGCAACATTGACAATCTACAGACACAGGTAACATTGACAATCTACAGACACAGGCAACATTGGCAATCTACAGACACAGGTAACATTGACAATCTACAGACACAGGTACCATTGACAATCTACAGACACAGGCAAGATTGACAATCTACAGATACAGGCAACATTGACAATCTACAGACACAGGTAACATTGACAATCTACAGACACAGGCAACATTGACAATCTACAGACACAGGTAACATTGACAATCTACAGACACAGGTAACATTGACAATCTACAGACACAGGCAACATTGACAATCTACAGACACAGGTAACATTGACAATCTACAGACACAGGAAACATTGACAATCTACAGACACAGGCAACATTGACAATCTACAGACACAGGTAACATTGACAATCTACAGACACAGGCAACATTGACAATCTACAGACACAGGTAACATTGATAATCTACAGACACAGGCACCATTGACAATCTACAGACACAGGCAACGTTGACAATCTACAGACACAGGCAACATTGACAATCTACAGACACAGGCAACATTGACAATCTACAGACACAGGCAACATTGACAATCTACAGACACAGGCAACATTGTGTAGAAGATACAGTATGAAGACAAACAAAACAAAAAACACTGCAAACAAAGCAAAATATATGAGCAACACCGACTCTACCAATACACGGGGTGAACACAGGTGCTCGCGAAGGGTCAGCACTTCTTGTCTTTTTTAAGAAACCCGCCATGTTACTCATATAGTCAAGACACGTTGAGCACTACTATGTACGTAAACAAGCACAAATAGCATTAATAAATCCTTCCAACAAATAACTGAGGGTAAAGATGAACTGAACATCGTTTTTATGTGGAAATCGTAGCGGACATTACAACACGGAACTAGGAACGTAAAGACATAAAACATTGGTTTGTTTGTTTTTTTCATTTTCATAAAACATTGTTGAGCATGGCAACAAATCAGGTATTTCTGTTTTGTATTTTGGTGGATCTTGAATTTGGGATTTCAGCTTTTATCCATGTGGATTCTGGAATGATTTCGGTCGTATTTTTGGCCGTTGTTGTGGCCAATACCATCTGTATTTTAATTCTAGGTAATGTCTTTTATCATTAGAATAATTACATAAAACGCACATGTTCTACCTTCTAAGAAATACATGCAGTTAGATAATTAACAACAATATTGAACCGATCCTACTTTATACAGTCCATGTTTTCCCATTTCTATTTTTCATTTATTTTTTATTTTTGTGAAGGAGTGTTCCGTTATCTGAACTTAATATGTGCAAGTTTTTATTGTATTCTATATTTGTTTTCGCCACTAGAGACATATATCACGATGACAACAAGGTGGAGAACCCATTAACTAGTTTATTGTACTATGTTGTAATCCTGAAGATCACAATATCTTGTTTCGTATGTGTAAAACCGTCTGATATAAAAATGGATCACAAATATACTAAATTGTAATCTTTGAAATGAAAATGTGCATGCAATACCTAATATCTATAATTTAATTTGTCCTGACATTCCAATAACAGTGATTCGGTTGAAACAGAATACAATTACGTAATAGATATTTTCCATCTGCCATTAGTTTTTTTTTTGTTTAAGGATCGTTTTCTGGTTCTAGTATCGTTCTAATATAAAATAGAGTACAATAGAAAAGATAAATATACTAAATATAACTATTAAATTTAATAATTTATATTCCTGTGAGATATTTTAATTTGTAACCTACTTATTCAATATCTATTTTTCACATATTTTCTGACTTAACGGCTTTAACACGTGATAAATTCCCTGTAATATATTGAAAATATAAATTGCATTAGAAAGTTTTCAACATTGCGAATACAGCATTCATCAGAAAACTGCATCAAATCCATGTCTTTCTCATGACGCTAGAGAATGCGCCTTAGGTTTGGCATAGACAGGAAAGTCTGTCACAACTGTCATAAGTGATATCGGTTGTAGAAATTTGACGTTGTACCACCCTCAACGTCGGTTTCAACGTGTGGCTCCACAAAATATCGATCTGTTGGAGATATGTGGATATTGTCGATATGTTCCTCACAACCACAGATGGTTCGACAACGATATGTTGGGTTGTCCAGGTACGTATACGCTGTCAACTGAACTACGAATATAGTCATTTGTTTTTCCAATGCATTCCGATTCAGATGGTCATGCCAGATGAGGCGAAACATTTGTTGACGGTTGTTTTCCTTCAGTATGACCGATTTGATGGTGCATGTGTTTGTATGTGACGGTTTGGATTTTAATCACACGAAATTGAAGACAAATTTGCTTTTGTTGACAATACTTTCAATACTGACAGATACCAACACAATTTTAGCGACGGAAATTATCAGTAAACGTTAACTAAAACCGAAGGAGCAATCAAGAATTGTCAATCCAGAGATCCAGGCAACATTGGGCACAGAAAACTAAAAAGATGAAATATTTTAGCAAGTTCCAATCTTGATTTCCACCGTCATATGTTATGATCATTTTCATTCAAGGTGATGCATTATGTAGTTCATTTTCTTGATATTGACCGAAATGTTGACCATCACCGTTTAAGCTTTCTTTTCATAATGATAATGTCTGGTCTGTTTCCTTCCCCTTCCGGTTTTATGTGAGTTATTATTGTCTGAGGTTTTGTTCTGTTATGTACTGTTATATACGGTATCTTTGGTTCTCTGTATTGTACATGTTCTGTTCTATACGGTATCTTTCGTTCTCTGTATTCGATATGTTTGTATTAATGAAGGACATTATATAGTATACAATGTAACAAAAAAATAGAATACCGTTCTGTCATAATTAAGCGTCCATTCAATAAAATCGGTCTCTTCTTTCCGCACCAGGACAACAAGGTCGCTGGGAATTAACAGACATCGCTAAGGAGTTTTCTCAAAATAATATTTTATTATCAATGAATATATCTAGAGGGTAATTTTTCGTATACAAAATTGTGAATTTTGTCCGACTTTCTGATTTCTTATAACAATGGACGACTTCAATTTTAAAATCATAAATTTTCCAAATATGTGCAGCAATATACCAGCTTCTCCTGCATATGGTGCTTACATATCGCAATTGATTCGTTATACAAGGCCCAGAAGCAATTATTCTGATTTCCTGAAACGTCATCGTTATCTGAGAAACAGGCTACTGGACCAGGACTATTAAAAGATTCGCCTTATTCGATCTCTTAAAAAGTTTATATTACGATACCAAGATCTTGTCGAAATATATTCCGTCTCTGCAGAGGCGATAATAAACGATGGATTTTCATATAGTAAGAATGTATAAAGATAAGGAAGTCAACAAAAATGTCAAAAATATTTGTTATCAATGTGTGACGTAAAAGTGTTTTTGACATTTACTTTCGTAGTTAAAATACTTCAGGTGACTCGGGGTTGTTGATGGAGATGGTTCACGATAGATGTTCCACCCTCCTCACTGAATTTGGTACTGCTTTGACAACTATTTTACCTATTTTGTTCCAGTATTGTAATAAATACTGTTATGGTGACAGCCGGAACCTTTGAGTCGTAATGAAAGCGGGAGGTTTGGCGCCTTAAAATCTGATTCAACCCACCATTTCTTTAGAAATGCCTGTACCAAGTCAGGGTCATTACGGTTTTCACAGTTTTCCGATTGTTGACTGATTTTGTCTGTTTATATATACTTATGAGTTTTGACTTTCCCTTTGGAAGATTGTTCGGAGTTCGGTAATTTTGTTATTACCCTTACTTATTAATGATTCCTCGATGGGTTGTAAATGTACTGTTAGAATGGCTTAAAATGTCCCAACATTCATTGTCAGCATCATAGATTACTATATGTCATATGTAGATGTACATACTTTTGTGTAATAAAAATGTAAATGTAGATTACAAACGTAGATATCAACTTTAATGCGCGTTTCTGGAATAACATTCATTAGGTATGTTCAAAGCCAAAATATTTGAAAGCCAAAAGTCCTAAACATGATATCCAAAAAACTACTAAGGTCACCTATGCCCGATAGAGGAGAACCTTAGTAAAAATAATAATTACATGATTAGAACATGAGCATATATAGTAATGTAAAACCAACTGACAATCTTATGTACCTTACATTTTGGTTAACAGTAAAAACTTAATGATGGCTGCTGCTTGGTTCTTTTTTTCTTAAATTGATAAAAATCCAAAAAATTCGACTGTAAAAAATCAATTGTACTGTACTACCTAAAATAACAGAGAGCACGCTTCATAAAATTAACTATAGATATAGCTTAAAGATTCAAGGTATTTGATAGGATTTTATGATTAATAACATTTAACATCCTGAACAACGGATACAATTATAAATGTACAAGTATAATTCTCAAGCAATACCAGTGTTATAAAGGAATGACAGACATAATAAGAATACAATAATTTATGTATGTTTGAACAGTCTTATAAGCTTCAATGCCTACTAAGACCAGCGCAGAATTCTCACACAAGAATATACGACCCTGATGCAAACTTTAAACAATAGGAGAAACACAAAATAAAGCAAAGTAAAAGAACTCGGACAACATCCTAAATAACGGGATTGTGAAGAGGTGCTCTGAAATAGTCAATTTATTCACTATACGACACCCGTCGTTTTTGGACGGCATGAACATCATTCAAGATGGAACCGCGGTGTTAACCACGTATTATCAATAAAGACGAGATGCAACATACGATTTGACAATACTTTCCATACAATAAAGCACTACATTATAAAGAGTATACCCATTGGATCTAGGTTAGAATATATATGGATATAAACACCTCCTGTTTATATGGATGTTCGCAATAACGAAATTAGTTGTTTGTCATTGTAGGTATTGTTGTCTAAGTGTTTTGGAAATACATGGATTATATTATATTTTTATATCTAAATTCTGAGAAACTTTGTAATAAAGTGGTGAATCCAGAAAAGGTGAAAATACAAATCGAACTTACACAAAATATCAAAACGTTTGAACAAGAACACATATCAAGTTATCCGAAAGGGCTATCGCCTTTTCTCCTGTCTAGTCCCAAAACCCCGTTTAGGAACAGTGATTCTACCTTTTTTGTCAGACATAAACCTGCCATAGTTTGGATTATGCAATTTAGTATATATCAACAAATTCTTGATAAATTTAAAATAATTTCTGACACGACAGGCAATACAATGGACAAAAGAAATATGGCAAACAATGATGTACAAAACACTACACAGAAAACCAAACATTAAGCAGTACGAACATTCCGTTTAATACGAACAAAAATATTTACACGGCCAATACTGTTTGTTATGTGTTTATATTTACACGGCCAATACTATTTGTTATGTGCTTATATTTACACGGCCAATACTGTTTGCTATGTGTTTATATTTACACGGCCAATACTATTTGTTATGTGTTTATATTTACACGGCCAATACTGTTTGCTATGTGTTTATATTTACACGGCCAATACTGTTTGTTATGTGTTTATATTTACACGGCCAATACTGTTTGCTATGTGTTTATATGTACACAGCCAATACTGTTTATGTGTTTATATTTACACGGCCAATACTGTTTGTTATGTGTTTATATGTACACAGCCATTACTGTTTATGTGTTTATATTTACACGGCCAATACTATTTGTTATGTGTTTATATTTACACGGCCAATACTGTTTGCTATGTGTTTATATTTACACGGCCAATACTATTTGTTATGTGTTTATATTTACACGGCCAATACTGTTTGCTATGTGTTTATATTCACACAACCAATACTGTTTACTATGTGTTTATATTTACCCGGCCAATACTGTTTGCTATGTGTTTATATTTACACGGCCAATACTGTTTGCTATGTGTTTATATTCACACAACCAATACTGTTTGCTATGTGTTTATATTTACACGGCCAATACTGTTTGCTATGTGTTTATATTCACACAACCAATACTGTTTGCTATGTGTTTATATTTACACGGCCAATACTGTTTGCTATGTGTTTATATTCACACAACCAATACTGTTTGCTATGTGTTTATATTTACACGGCCAATACTGTTTGTTATGTGTTTATATTTACACGGCCAATGCTGTTTGTTATGTGTTTATATGTACACGGCCAATTCTGTTTGTTATGTGTTTATATTTACACGGCCAATACTGTTTGCTATGTGTTTATATTTACACAGCCAATACTGTTTGTTATGTGTTTATATTTACACGGCCAATACTATTTGTTATGTGTTTATATGTACACGGCCAATACTGTTTGTTATGTGTTTATATTTACACGGCCAATACTGTTTGTTATGTGTTTATGTTTACACGGCCAATGCTGTTTGCTATGTGTTTATATTTACACGCCAATGCTGTTTGCTATGTGTTTATATGTACACGGCCAATATTGTTTGTTATGTGTTTATATTTACACGGCCAATACTGTTTGCTATGTGTGTATATGTACACGGCCAATACTGTTTGTTATGTGTTTATATTTACACGGCCAATACTGTTTGTTATGTGTTTATATTTACACGGCCAATACTGTTTGTTATGTGTTTATGTTTACACGGCCAATGCTGTTTGTTATGTGTTTATATTTACACGACCAATACTGTTTGTTATGTGTTTATATGTACACGGCCAATACTGTTTGTTATGTGTTTATATTTACACGGCCAATACTGTTTGTTATGTGTTTATGTTTACACGGCCAATGCTGTTTGCTATGTGTTTATATTTACACGGCCAATACTGTTTGTTATGTGTTTATATTTACACGGCCAATACTGTTTGCTATGTGTTTATATTCACACAACCAATACTGTTTGTTATGTGTTTATATGTACACGGCCAATACTGTTTGTTATGTGTTTATATTTACACGGCCAATACTGTTTGTTATGTGTTTATATTTACACGGCCAATACTTTGCTATGTGTTTATATTTACACGGCCAATACTGTTTGTTATGTGTTTATATTTACATGGCCAATACTGTTTGCTATGTGTTTATATTCACACAACCAATACTGTTTGCTATGTGTTTATATTTACACGGCCAATGCTGTTTGCTATATGTTTATATTTACACGGCCAATACTGTTTGTTATGTGTGTATATGTACACGGCCAATACTGATTGTTATGTGTTTATATTTACACGGCCAATACTGTTTGTTATGTGTTTATATGTACACGGCCAATACTGTTTGTTATGTGTTTATATTTACACGGCCAGTACTGTTTGTTATGTGTTTATGTTTACACGGCCAATGCTGTTTGCTATGTGTTTATATTTACACGGCCAATACTGTTTGTTATGTGTTTATATGTACACGGCCAATGCTGTTTGTTATGTGTTTATGTTTACATGGCCAATACTGTTTGTTATGTGTTTATATTTACACGGCCAATACTGTTTGTTATGTGTTTATATTTACACGGCCAATACTGTTTATGTGTTTATATTTACACGAACAATGCTGTTTGTTATGTGTTTATGTTTACACGCCCAATACTGTTTGCTATGTGTTTATATTTACACGGCCAATACTGTTTGCTATGTGTTTATATTTACACGGCCAATACTGTTTGCTATGTGTTTATATTTACACGGCCAATACTGTTTATGTGTTTATATGTACACGGCCAATACTGTTTGTTATGTGTTTATATTTACACGGCCAATGCTGTTTGCTATGTGTTTATGTTTACACGGCCAATACTGTTTGTTATGTGTTTATATCTACACGGCCAATACTGTTTGCTACGTGTTTATATTTACACGGCCAATACTGTTTGTTATGTGTTTATATTTACTCGGCCAATACCGTTTGTTATGTGTTTATATGTACACGGCCAATGCTGTTTGTTATGTGTTTATGTTTACACGGCCAATACTGTTTGCTATGTGTTTATATTTACACGGCCAATACTGTTTGCTATGTGTTTATATTTACACGGCCAATACTGTTTGTTATGTGTTTATATATACACGGCCAATACTGTTTGTTATGTGTTTATATGTACACGGCCAATGCTGTTTGTTATGTGTTTATATCTACACGGCCAGTGCTGTTTGATATGTGTTTATATTTACACGGCCAATACTGTTTGTTATGTGTTTATGTTTACACGGCCAATACTGTTTGTTATGTGTTTATATTTACACGGCCAATACTGTTTGTTATGTGTTTATGTTTACACAGCCAATGCTGTTTGATATGTGTTTATGTTTACACGGCCAATACTGTTTGTTATGTCTTTATGTTTACACGGCCAATACTGTTTGTTATGTGTTTATGTTTACACGGCCAATGCTGTTTGATATGTGTTTATATTAACACGACCAATGCTGTTTGTTATGTGTTTATATTAACACGACCAATACTGTTTGTTATGTGTTTATGTTTACACGGCCAATACTGTTTGATATGTGTTTATATTTACACGGCCAATGCTGTTTGATATGTGTTTATATCTACACGGCCAATACTGTTTGTTATGTGTTTATGTTTACACGGCCAATGCTGTTTGATATGTGTTTATATTTACACGGCCAATACTGTTTGATATGTGTTTATGTTTACACGGCCAATACTGTTTGATATGTGTTTATATTAACACGACCAATACTGTTTGTTATGTGTTTATATATACACGGCCAATACTGTTTGTTATGTGTTTATATTTACACGGCCAATACTGTTTGTTATGTGTTTATGTTTACACGGCCAATACTGTTTGTTATGTGTTTATATTTACACGGCCAATGCTGTTTGTTATGTGTTTATGTTTACACGTCCAATACTGTTTGTTATGTGTTTATATTTACACGGCCAATACTGTTTGCTATGTGTTTATATTTACACGGCCAATACTGTTTGTTATGTGTTTATGTTTACACGGCCAATACTGTTTGTTATGTGTTTATATCTACACGGCCAATGCTGTTTGATATGTGTTTATATTTACACGGCCAATACTGTTTGTTATGTGTTTATATGTACACAGCCAATACTGTTTGTTATGTGTTTATATTTACACGGCCAATGCTGTTTGTTATGTGTTTATATTTACACGGTCAATACTGCTTGCTATGTGTTTATATTTACACGGCCAATGCTGTTTGTTATGTGTTTATGTTTACACGGCCAATACTGTTTGTTATGTGTTTATATTTACACGGCCAATACTGTTTGCTATGTGTTTATATTTACACGGCCAATACTGTTTGTTATGTGTTTATATTTACACGGCCAATACTGTTTGTTATGTGTTTATATGTACACGGCCAATGCTGTTTGTTATGTGTTTATGTTTACACGGCCAATACTGTTTGTTATGTGTTTATATTTACACGGCCAATACTGTTTGCTATGTGTTTATATTTACACGGCCAATACTGTTTGTTATGTGTTTATATTTACACGGCCAATACTGTTTGTTATGTGTTTATATGTACACGGCCAATACTGTTTGTTATGTGTTTATATTTACACGGCCAATGCTGTTTGCTATGTGTTTATGCTTACACGGCCAATACTGTTTGTTATGTGTTTATATCTACACGGCCAATACTGTTTGCTACGTGTTTATATTTACACGGCCAATACTGTTTGTTATGTGTTTATATTTACACGGCCAATACTGTTTGTTATGTGTTTATATGTACACGGCCAATGCTGTTTGTTATGTGTTTATGTTTACACGGCCAATACTGTTTGCTATGTGTTTATATTTACACGGCCAATACTGTTTGCTATGTGTTTATATTTACACGGCCAATACTGTTTGTTATGTGTTTATATATACACGGCCAATACTGTTTGTTATGTGTTTATATGTACACGGCCAATGCTGTTTGTTATGTGTTTATATCTACACGGCCAGTGCTGTTTGATATGTGTTTATATTTACACGGCCAATACTGTTTGTTATGTGTTTATGTTTACACGGCCAATACTGTTTGTTATGTGTTTATATTTACACGGCCAATACAGTTTGTTATGTGTTTATGTTTACACGGCCAATGCTGTTTGATATGTGTTTATGTTTACACGGCCAATACTGTTTGTTATGTGTTTATGTTTACACGGCCAATACTGTTTGTTATGTGTTTATGTTTACACGGCCAATGCTGTTTGATATGTGTTTATATTAACACGACCAATGCTGTTTGTTATGTGTTTATATTAACACGACCAATACTGTTTGTTATGTGTTTATGTTTACACGGCCAATACTGTTTGATATGTGTTTATATTTACACGGCCAATGCTGTTTGATATGTGTTTATATCTACACGGCCAATACTGTTTGTTATGTGTTTATGTTTACACGGCCAATGCTGTTTGATATGTGTTTATATTTACACGGCCAATACTGTTTGATATGTGTTTATGTTTACACGGCCAATACTGTTTGATATGTGTTTATATTAACACGACCAATACTGTTTGTTATGTGTTTATATATACACGGCCAATACTGTTTGTTATGTGTTTATATTTACACGGCCAATACTGTTTGTATGTGTTTATGTTTACACGGCCAATACTGTTTGTTATGTGTTTATATTTACACGGCCAATGCTGTTTGTTATGTGTTTATGTTTACACGTCCAATACTGTTTGTTATGTGTTTATATTTACACGGCCAATACTGTTTGCTATGTGTTTATATTTACACGGCCAATACTGTTTGTTATGTGTTTATGTTTACACGGCCAATACTGTTTGTTATGTGTTTATATCTACACGGCCAATGCTGTTTGATATGTGTTTATATTTACACGGCCAATACTGTTTGTTATGTGTTTATATGTACACAGCCAATACTGTTTGTTATGTGTTTATATTTACACGGCCAATGCTGTTTGTTATGTGTTTATATTTACACGGTCAATACTGTTTGCTATGTGTTTATATTTACACGGCCAATGCTGTTTGTTATGTGTTTATGTTTACACGGCCAATACTGTTTGTTATGTGTTTATATTTACACGGCCAATACTGTTTGCTATGTGTTTATATTTACACGGCCAATACTGTTTGTTATGTGTTTATATTTACACGGCCAATACTGTTTGTTATGTGTTTATATGTACACGGCCAATGCTGTTTGTTATGTGTTTATGTTTACACGGCCAATACTGTTTGTTATGTGTTTATATTTACACGGCCAATACTGTTTGCTATGTGTTTATATTTACACGGCCAATACTGTTTGTTATGTGTTTATATTTACACGGCCAATACTGTTTGTTATGTGTTTATATGTACACGGCCAATGCTGTTTGTTATGTGTTTATATCTACACGTTCAATGCTGTTTGATATGTGTTTATATTTACACGGCCAATACTGTTTGCTATGTGTTTATATTTACACAGCCAATGCTGTTTGTTATGTGTTTATATTTACAAGGCCAATGCTGTTTGTTATGTGTTTATGTTTACACGGCCAATGCTGTTTGCTATGTGTTTATATTTACACGGCCAATGCTGTTTGTTATGTGTTTATATTTACACGACCAACACTGTTTGTTATGTGTTTATATGTACACGGCCAATACTGTTTGTTATGTGTTTATATCTACACGGCCAATGCTGTTTGCTATGTGTTTATATTTACACGGCCAATACTGTTTGCTATGTGTTTATATTTACACGGCCAATACTGTTTGCTATGTGTTTATATTTACACGGCCAATACTGTTTGTTATGTGTTTATGTTTACACGGCCAATACTGTTTGTTATGTGTTTATATCTACACGGCCAATGCTGTTTGATATGTGTTTATATTTACACGGCCAATACTGTTTGTTATGTGTTTATATGTACACAGCCAATACTGTTTGTTATGTGTTTATATTTACACGGCCAATGCTGTTTGTTATGTGTTTATGTTTACACGGCCAATGCTGTTTGATATGTGTTTATATCTACACGGCCAATACTGTTTGTTATGTGTTTATGTTTACACGGCCAATGCTGTTTGATATGTGTTTATATCTACACGGCCAATACTGTTTGCTATGTGTTTATATTTACACGGCCAATGTTGTTTGTTATGTGTTTATATTTACACGGCCAATGCTGTTTGTTATGTGTTTATATTTACACGGCCAATGCTGTTTGTTATGTGTTTATATTTACACGGCCAATACTGTTTGTTATGTGTTTATGTTTACACGGCCAATGCTGTTTGTTATGTGTTTATATTTACACGGCCAATACTGTTTGTTATGTGTTTATGTTTACACGGCCAATGCTGTTTGCTATGTGTTTATATTTACACGGCCAATACTGTTTGTTATGTGTTTATATTTACACGGCCAATTCTGTTTGCTATCTGTTTATATTTACACGGCCAATGCTGTTTGATATGTGTTTATATTTACACGGCCAATACTGTTTGTTATGTGTTTATATTTACACGCCAATACTGTTTGTTATGTGTTTATATTTACACGGCCAATACAGTTTGTTATGTGTTTATGTTTACACGGCCAATGCTGTTTGATATGTGTTTATATTTACACGGCCAATACTGTTTGATATGTGTTTATGTTTACACGGCCAATACTGTTTGATATGTGTTTATATTAACACGACCAATACTGTTTGTTATGTGTTTATATATACACGGCCAATACTGTTTGTTATGTGTTTATATTTACACGGCCAATACTGTTTGTTATGTGTTTATGTTTACACGGCCAATACTGTTTGTTATGTGTTTATATTTACACGGCCAATGCTGTTTGTTATGTGTTTATGTTTACACGTCCAATACTGTTTGATATGTGTTTATATTTACACGGCCAATACTGTTTGCTATGTGTTTATATTTACACGGCCAATACTGTTTGTTATGTGTTTATGTTTACACGGCCAATACTGTTTGTTATGTGTTTATATCTACACGGCCAATGCTGTTTGATATGTGTTTATATTTACACGGCCAATACTGTTTGTTATGTGTTTATATGTACACAGCCAATACTGTTTGCTATGTGTTTATATTTACACGGCCAATGCTGTTTGTTATGTGTTTATGTTTACACGGCCAATGCTGTTTGATATGTGTTTATATCTACACGCCAATACTGTTTGTTATGTATTTATGTTTACACGGCCAATGCTGTTTGATATGTGTTTATATCTACACGGCCAATACTGTTTGCTATGTGTTTATATTTACACGGCCAATGTTGTTTGTTATGTGTTTATATTTACACGGCCAATGCTGTTTGTTATGTGTTTATATTTACACGGCCAATGCTGTTTGTTATGTGTTTATATTTACACGGCCAATACTGTTTGTTATGTGTTTATGTTTACACGGCCAATGCTGTTTGTTATGTGTTTATATTTACACGGCCAATACTGTTTGTTATGTGTTTATGTTTACACGGCCAATGCTGTTTGCTATGTGTTTATATTTACACGGCCAATACTGTTTGCTATGTGTTTATATTTACACGGCCAATTCTGTTTGCTATGTGTTTATATTTACACGGCCAATGCTGTTTGATATGTGTTTATATTTACACGGCCAATACTGTTTGTTATGTGTTTATATTTACACGCCAATACTGTTTGTTATGTGTTTATATTTACACGGCCAATACAGTTTGCTATGTGTTTATGTTTACACGGCCAATGTTGTTTGCTATGTGTTTATATTAACACGACCAATACTGTTTGCTATGTGTTTATATTTACACGGCCAATACTGTTTGTTATGTGTTTATGTTTACACGGCCAATGCTGTTTGCTATGTGTTTATATTTACACGGCCAATACTGTTTGTTATGTGTTTATATTTACACGGCCAATTCTGTTTGCTATGTGTTTATATTTACACGGCCAATGCTGTTTGATATGTGTTTATATTTACACGGCCAATACTGTTTGTTATGTGTTTATATTTACACGCCAATACTGTTTGTTATGTGTTTATATTTACACGGCCAATACAGTTTGTTATGTGTTTATGTTTACACGGCCAATGTTGTTTGCTATGTGTTTATATTAACACGACCAATACTGTTTGCTATGTGTTTATATGTACACGGCCAATACTGTTTGTTATGTGTTTATGTTTACACGGCCAATACTCTTTGCTATGTGTTTATATTTACACGGCCAATACTGTTTGCTATGTGTTTATGTTTACACGGCCAATGCTGTTTGCTATGTGTTTATATTTACACGGCCAATACTGTTTGTTATGTGTTTATATTTACACGACCAATACTGTTTGTTATGTGTTTATGTTTACACGGCCAATACTCTTTGCTATGTGTTTATATTTACACGGCCAATACTGTTTGCTATGTGTTTATATTTACACGGCCAATACTGTTTGTTATGTGTTTATGTTTACACGCCAATGCTGTTTGCTATGTGTTTATATTAACACGACCAATACTGTTTGCTATGTGTTTATATTAACACGGCCAATACTGTTTGCTATGTGTTTATATTTACACGGCCAATACTGTTTGCTATGTGTTTATATTTACACGGCCAATACAGTTTGTTATGTGTTTATGTTTACACGGCCAATGCTGTTTGCTATGTGTTTATATTCACACAACCAATACTGTTTGCTATGTGTTTATATTTACACGGCCAATGCTGTTTGCTATGTGTTTATATTAACACGACCAATACTGTTTGCTATGTGTTTATATTAACACGGCCAATACTGTTTGCTATGTGTTTATATTTACACGGCCAATGCTATTTGCTATGTGTTTATATTTACACGGCCAATACTGTTTGCTATGTGTTTATATTTACACGGCCAATGCTATTTGCTATGTGTTTATATTTACACGGCCAATACTGTTTGTTATGTGTTTATATTTACACAGCCAATACTGTTTGCTATGTGTTTATATTTACACGGCCAATGCTATTTGCTATGTGTTTATATTTACACGACCAATACTGTTTGTTGTGTTTATATGTACACGGCCAATACTGTTTGTTATGTGTTTATGTTTACACGGCCAATGCTGTTTGCTATGTGTTTATATTTACACGGCCAATACTGTTTGCTATGTGTTTATATTTACACGGCCAATACTGTTTGTTATGTGGTTATATGTACACAGCCAATACTGTTTATGTGTTTATATTTACACGGCCAATACTATTTGTTATGTGTTTATATTTACACGGCCAATGCTGTTTGTTATGTGTTTCTGTTTTTAATTACAAGACTTTATCCAAAGATCTGTCTAAAGGCCAGGGGCGTAGCTAGGGCTTAATAGTGTGCACGCCATAATTCTTGAGAAGGGGAAGGGCTCTGGGATTTATTTTTTGACGAGATGCAAAATGGTGCGATCTGGGGCCATTTTAGGGTTTCATATAACATAGAATCAAGCACAATTTTAATGACTTTGATAGACAAGTATTTCTTAAAATTGTCCAAAATCTGCCCTTCGTGTCTTAGCAGATACAAACACCTCCATTGCTTTGTACAAGTCCACTTCAAAATCTCGATGAATATGCACCAATCCAAGGGAAGATAACCTGGCATTCTTCATAGCCGACCTAACATAATTTTTCTAACACCTCAGTACACTAAATGACCTTTCAACAGTAGCACTTACTACTGGCATGGTTAACAAAACCCATAATATTGTATCTATAGAAGGATAGAGAACTTGATTTAAGTGTTGTTGGCAAATCACTACGTTTAGTAATGACCCAGTGGGTTTGCCATCTGGCTACTTCTCTCCTGAAATCCTCTAATGACAAATAAATGTCAGCCTGATATGCCTCGTATATTGTAGCAACATGATCATCATTTAATTTTTCTACAGCACGGGGCGGTAAATGCTGTGCATTGAAGCGGTTTTCCGATTTAAGGAGACGTGTTTCAAGTGCGTGATAAAATTTTCCAAAAATGGATAGTACAAAGAAATTCGCCAATATTGTTTTGGCGTTTCCGCAGGGTGGTTGACTCTGGTAGTCTGTCTACCACCTCGCCTGGGCATACTATCACATAATATCAACAGATTTGGCTAAGTTAAGTGCAGACTGATATAACTCACCCTAAACCGATTCAGCTCTTAGCATTTCAATCAAGGTCTTTGATTCTTTGATTGCTTCAAGAATGTCGTAATCGGTATTTTGGAGGATAGATAAATAATGCTATGTAAAATATGTTCCGCTATTACCAAAGCTATGGTAAACTGAAACCGCATGATGAATGCAAGAAACTGCCCGGCTTTGTCATCGCCTTGGTTTTGTAAGCGTTCTAACGTATGGACCACAACTGGATATTGACGTCTTAAAGGTATACAATGCGTACGCTCGACTTGCCCATCACATAATCACGATACAAAGGTTACTAGTACGTCTTAATAGTGATATATTAATTATACTGATTTAATTAGACTGTTAAAAGTAACAATACATTTGTTTTATTATTTTATTTCCTTTTTTTTAACCTGCCGATGTGCACGCCATGGCGTGACAGCGTATATGCAGCTACGCCTCTGAAAGGTCCAAGCCTGTGTCACTGTTTGGCCTTAATTATAGATGTGTTCTAATTATTAATATAGCTAAAATGCTGTTCATATGACTTCAAGCAATAATCAATCATATAGGAAATTGATAAATAATAAATGTATAGTATAGAGATTAGGAATTTGTTTTTTATTTCTCTGTTATTATAGTCGACTGTTTTATTTAATGTTATAATTCAATAAGACGACTATTCTGATAGACTTGTTCTGATGTATCAGTGTTACACTTGAGCATTATAATTGTAAAATACTTTGACATGTTAATTATAATAATGTGTCGTAAATATAGAGACATGACATAATCTACAACGCATCATTTACCTTCTTGTACTATAGGGGCTTTACAGAATTAGATCGGATTGGTTTTAATGCCATAGGGGGATACATTATACAGTCATCTGATTTGTCTTATATCTCGTTTTCTATAGCCTTTTGTGTTTATTTTTTGTTTTTGGTCTTGGGGCACTTTTACGCTACGTCCAATTAAAATTATGTTTTTTTAAATGAAAAAGATAGGCTTAATCACAATAAGGGTAGACAAAATAAGCCAAAGGAACTAAATGGAGTACAGAATAATCCTCCAAACAATGAGGGCTATTGAGTAAACGTGTTAAAATTAGATTTAAGCTTAAAAAAATATGATACGTTATTTTCATATGTCACATTTATGACGGATTCTGATTGTATTGTTGTATTGTTAAAAACACAGACGTCTTAGTTTCTCCAATAGTTTCATACAATGTAATCTTGAAAATATCGTTTCATCTGCTGAAGGTAAAACAAACAAAATATAATAGACTGGTTCCCTCTTCACTTTGAAACATTTTATTTTAGAAATAAACGTTAAATATAACCGAAGGGGAACTCAAGAATGGACAATGCAAGAGACACAGGCAACATTGGACAGAAGACACAGTAGGCAGACAAACAAAACCAACAAAAACATATCACAGAAAACTAAAACGATGAGAAACACGGTGTCCACGAAATAAAAACGGAGGTGATCCTAGGTGCTCGTGAGTAGTAAGTAGTTCCTGTTTCTTATTAGACACTCGCCGTGTTACTCATATAATCAAGTCAGGTAGGAGCCTTGTCAGTGATACAGAGAAGAACAAATATATGTGAAAGAGAAAAGGTTGAGGATAGTGCTGCCCTTTTTTGTTTTCTCGGTTCAGTTGGTTTTTTTTTTCTATTATTTAATGCTTTTTGATCATTTCTTTGTATCTTCTAACTTTACTTGCTTTTCACAAAGATCGTCCATTATTTTGACCTTAAACTTGTGCATGATCAAAATAACTCTATAACTGTAGCAGAAACAAGCAAAATCATTATAAATGCTGAGGGCATAATACCACAATTTTCGGACATTTTGGTCAAATATTTTGATGACTCCTTAAAAGGGTAATATTATACGATATTTAATAGTAGTCGTTATCGGTCAAAGCTAGATACCTGTACGTCATATACACCTATGAATCATTGCTTGTGGTGCCAATTAAAGGTAGAACAATATGGTTATCTTCTAAGTAGGAGAGGAAACGAAATCAATGTGCATCAAATTTTTATTTTGGACAACTCTGCTGGTGGACACTCCCGACTATACATTCCTAAGGATATTATCACCCAGTAGTCATTGTTTCGGCACTTATATAATAAACGTTAGATAAAACCGAATGAACAATCCAGGGACAACCGAATGAACAATCCAGGGACAACCGAATGAACAATCCAGGGACAACCGAATGAACAATCCAGGGACAACCGAATGAACCATCCAGGGACAACCGAATGAACCATCCAGGGACAACCGAATGAACAATCCAGGTACTCTGGCAATATTGGATAAAATATATTATTATTGAAATTTAGTTCCTAAATAATTAAATTATTGTTAAAACTAAGGTTTTTGTCTACCTCCAGCATAGGTAACTTATTGACTATTATGTTTAGATCCTTTCGTTTTCTTGTTCCATTTTTTAAGTTATTTGGCTTCTAACCTTTTGATTTTGAACATATCTGATGATGTTTATTCAAGAAATGCGTCGTGTGCAACAATTATATATTGACATTTTTTAACCTTTTTTAACTTATCGGGATTACTCATTTACATTTCACTAAATGTATGTTTTTGTTTTATCAAGCGATTTTCAGCAAATTAATTTACTACATCACGTACATCAACGAAGAATGTTTTTATCGTTTTCAACAATTGACTTTTGAAACTACTATTGTTTTAGTATAAGATAGAAACTTGCTTTGGTTTTAAATTTACTTCATCATAAAATAGTATATATATATATGTGACTGGTTTATATATATATATATATATATATATATATATTGTAAAGTCGCCATATTGGTTCGACATTAGACATTGATAAAGTCTCTCGGTGAGACGAAAATTTTGTCATTCAACAAAGTGTTTAATTCTTTATCACTTTGTTTTGTGTACTTGGTGTTGTTTTACAAACCACTTTAGACGTTTATAATTTATTTTACTTGTATATTATCGTTATACCGTAACAATCCAGATTTAATCGTAATCGATTAATCGTAAGATTGATCGTTGACTGGTTTTTCAGACGTTGTATATATATATATATATATAAACATCTGAAAAAGTAGCCAACGTATAAATCTACGAGATGTCGGATCGGAAACAAGTGTTAACGATACTGTGCAAACAAACAAAAATGATAAATAAACGTCTAAAATGTTAGCACAACGATATCAAAAAAATATGTTAAAATGTAACAAGAATAACTATAAGTCTACAAAAAGACTATAATTATAATGAAATCGACGGATATTTCGCTTGACCGACAAGCTTCATCAGCGTCTGTAATCCGATTTGAAAAATTGTCACGTGAGCATCAGTTATCGTGACGTAAATTACTAAAAATCATAATCTTGAACTTTATACTTTATATTATTCAAGTATATTGCACACTAATTTATAAATATGAACAGAATGAGAAAATGTAATGCTGAAGTTTACCAACTAGCTAAGGTCCAGGCACTGGATAAAAAGTTAAAAAACAAAAGATTTAGGCCTTTTTGTTTATGCCTTCCGGGTGTAATGTTTGTAACTCGCGGATCCAAAAACTCTCTTTTTTCTGTCTTTGATTTTCTTTCCAACTTGGATTGTGGTCAATGATATAAATTTTGGATCTGCCAAAGTCTTCCAATGAGTGCCCCGGCGACACAAAGTGTTGACTCACGGGCAAGAGCGTCTTTTTCGTAAGGTCACTTCTGTGTCCATTCATTCTTTTGTTGAATGGTTGGACACTTTCTCCTACGTATTGCGACCCGCAGACGTGACAGTCAAGGAGGTACTAGAAGAACGATTACTCCTCTCGTCACTTAAACAACCTCTTTCATGGTTCCGATTTATAGATGACGTTGACATGAAGTGGACACATGGCGATAAAGAGCTTGATGAATTTTTGGAACATGCCAACAGTATCCATCCGTCTATAAAATTCACACACGAAGTGTCGAAAACCAAAATGTCCTTCCTTGATACTACCACCACGGTCAAGGAGGGCAGCATGACAACTGATTTATACTCCAAGCCCACAGACAAACATCAATACCTTTCACCCAGTAGTTGCCATCCTAAGCACTGTTTTAAGAGTATCCCATTCAGCCAAGCCATTAGGGTAAAACGAATATGCTCCACTGTTGAAACCACCAAGCAAAGACTAGGAGATTTACGCCATCATTTGAAGAAACGGGGATATAATGACAAAGTCATAGAGAGTGGGTTTTCAAAAGCCAGTGAAATTAACAGAAATGACCTCCTGGAATACAAAGAAAAAAAGATCAACAAACGGGTTCCCCTTGTTCTCACTTACCATCCTTCTTTAGCCAAAATTGCAGGCATTGTCCGTCATCATTGGAAAGAAATTCAAAAAAGTGAAACGCTGGCCAAGTTGTTCCCTGAACCACCCGTTGTAGCGTTCCGGCGACCTAAAAGCATTAAGGATACACTGGTCAGAGCTGCGGTATCTAGACCTTCATCGACGGTCGGCCAGTGTAAACCATGTGGTGACAAGCGTTGCAAGTGCTGTCTCCAATTGCAACACACACAAGTGTTCCATAGCAAGACGACAGGAAAGGAGTATAAGATATTTTGCAATGTCAATTGCAAAACACCTAATGTGGTTTACCTCCTTGACTGTCACGTCTGCGGGTCGCAATACGTAGGAGAAAGTGTCCAACCATTCAACAAAAGAATGAATGGACACAGAAGTGACCTTACGAAAAAGACGCTCTTGCCCGTGAGTCAACACTTTGTGTGGCCGGGGCACTCATTGGAAGACTTTGGCAGATCCAAAATTTATATCATTGACCACAATCCAAGTTGGAAAGAAAATCAAAGACAGAAAAAAGAGAGTTTTTGGATCCGCGAGTTACAAACATTACACCCGGAAGGCATAAACAAAAAGGCCTAAATCTTTTGTTTTTTAACTTTTTATCCAGTGCCTGGACCTTAGCTAGTTGGTAAACTTCAGCATTACATTTTCTCATTCTGTTCATATTTATAAATTAGTGTGCAATATACTTGAATAATATAAAGTATAAAGTTCAAGATTATGATTTTTAGTAATTTACGTCACGATAACTGATGCTCACGTGACAATTTTTCAAATCGGATTACAGACGCTGATGAAGCTTGTCGGTCAAGCGAAATATCCGTCGATTTCATTATAATTATAGTCTTTTTGTAGACTTATAGTTATTCTTGTTACATTTTAACATATTTTTTTGATATCGTTGTGCTAACATTTTAGACGTTTATATATATATATATATATATATATGAATAGGCTATTATTACATACACAGCTTGCAATCAGTGGGGGGGAAAACGTTTTCGAAGGCCCTGTCTTCTTTCACTTTACATAAGCAGTCAGTAGCTTCTATGATATGGCAGTTTGGACCAGTCCCGAGAAAACCCTTGCATACCCTGTCAGTTATGCCCTTTTTTACTTGTAATAGTCATAGCATCTGTTTCATAGTGTCAGAGTACCACTCAACTGCAGGCTATGTGCCTTTTCACACTAACTTTAGGGGTTATGTTCATTATTGAAGACCCTACTGTGACTGTCAAATGTAGGAACTTAGTTTGTGTCCAAGTGTAATGTTGAATAGTCTCTAGCGTTCATTTACATCCTTTCTTACTAAATAATTATAGATAAATCTGTTCTGGTCATAAATATAGCTGAAATACTGCCAACTTCATGTTAAATACCAATCAATCAATCAGACAATTAAGTGATGTTAAATGCTGTAATACCTATAGACAATCAGCAATATGAATCTGTTTTCTTCACTGATTATTTTTCAGAGTTTTCTTGCAAGTACTAATTCAACCAGACAAACATTCCGATATACTTGATCTGATGCATCAGTTTTACACTTGGGTATTGTATTTTATAGAATTGTAAACTAATTTGACATCTCAATTACAAAAATATCCCATAAATATAGACCATAATCTGTCACCTACCTTTCACCTTCTCGGTCGAATTTAAAATATTTAGATCGGACTTTCCTTTACAAAACACTGGAAGACATTAAGCAGTACTCTGACTTCATATCCAGTCTGGTGTTTATGTTTTGTTTTGCAGAAGTTTACTTCAAAACAAATTAAAATAAGACCAGGAAGAAGTAAAGGGAGACAGAAAGTATGTATATTGTTGTCTTGTCGTATACCACATTAATGACATTCTTACTACATCATGTAATCGTTAATAACCAACTGCTTCTGTGGAAAACGAATAAGTGCACACCTTCGATAATCACCGTAATATCATGTTGTCGTGTCATTCCAAGTAACTAGTAATCTCTCTGACAGTCGTAAGAAAATTGCTCTATAAGGATCTCATTATATAAATTACTGGTAGACTATTATATTTTCATTTTTACAATTGTGTGTGGTTTCCGTCCAATTTCATGTAAATCAGACCAATTCAATGTATATTTCTCAACGAATTTTGTTTTACGGTAACATCATTAAGCACAGCACTCATTACCAGACAAATAGTCGATTACTTGAAACAACAAGTATATATTCTAAACTCTAATTAAATACCTGTTTTTAGTCTACCTAATTCTGTACCTGTAATAAATATCTTGTTAGACAGTGCGATATAGGAGACTAATATTAGCTTATCAGAATCCCTGTGAATTCCAAGCTCTTATTCCATTCATTCGCGGTGATTGTACCTTTGTTGTGTTTAGTATGAGAAACGTCTGGCGAGACCCATACAGGGATTTTAGGTTGTATTGTGGAGTACATCGTCAGTATGTATTGTTTGGGTTGTAGACCCCTACAGTGATCTTACTTTATATCTTGTGTACAATTGTTGCTGTTGACTATAGAACCCTGTAGTTATCCTATTTTGTATTTTGATGTACTCTTGTTGTATTTGTTTTGATTGTCCATCCCTACAGTGATCTTACTTTATATCTTGCTGTTGACTATAGAACCCTGTAGTTATCCTATTTTGTATTTTGATGTACTCTTGTTGTATTTGTTTTGATTGTCCATCCCTACAGTGATCTTACTTTATATCTTGCTGTTGACTATAGAACCCTGTAGTTATCCTATTTTGTATTTTGATGTACCCTTGTTGTATTTGTTTTGATTGTCCACCCCTACAATGATCTTACTTTATATCTTGCTGTTGACTATAGAACCCTGTAGTTATCCTATTTTGTATTTTGATGTACCCTTGTTGTATTTGTTTTGATTGTCCACCCCTACAATGATCTTACTTTATATCTTGCTGTTGACTATAGAACCCTGTAGTTATCCTATTTTGTATTTTGATGTACTCTTGTTGTATTTGTTTTGATTGTCCATCCCTACAGTGATCTTACTTTATATCTTGGTGTTGACTATAGAACCCTGTAGTTATCCTATTTTGTATTTTGATGTACCCTTGTTGTGTTTGTTTTGATTGTCCACACCTACAGTGATCTTACTTTATATCTTGCTGTTGACTATAGAACCCTGTAGTTATCCTATTTTGTATTTTGATGTACCCTTGTTGTATTTGTTTTGATTGTCCATCCCTACAGTGATCTTACTTTATATCTTGCTGTTGACTATAGAACCCTGTAGTTATCCTATTTTGTATTTTGATGTACTCTTGTTGTATTTGTTTTGATTGTCCATCCCTACAGTGATCTTACTTTATATCTTGTTGTTGACTATAGAACCCTGTAGTTATCCTATTTTGTATTTTGATGTACTCTTGTTGTATTTGTTTTGATTGTCCATCCCTACAGTGATCTTACTTTATATCTTGCTGTTGACTATAGAACCCTGTAGTTATCCTATTTTGTATTTTGATGTACCCTTGTTGTATTTGTTTTGATTGTCCATCCCTACAATGATCTTACTTTATATCTTGCTGTTGACTATAGAACCCTGTAGTTATCCTATTTTGTATTTTGATGTACTCTTGTTGTATTTGTTTTGATTGTCCACACCTACAGTGATCTTACTTTATATCTTGCTGTTGACTATAGAACCCTGTAGTTATCCTATTTTGTATTTTGATGTACCCTTGTTGTATTTGTTTTGATTGTCCATCCCTACAGTGATCTTACTTTATATCTTGCTGTTGACTATAGAACCCTGTAGTTATCCTATTTTGTATTTTGATGTACTCTTGTTGTATTTGTTTTGATTGTCCATCCCTACAGTGATCTTACTTTATATCTTGCTGTTGACTATAGAACCCTGTAGTTATCCTATTTTGTATTTTGATGTACTCTTGTTGTATTTGTTTTGATTGTCCATCCCTACAGTGATCTTACTTTATATCTTGCTGTTGACTATAGAACCCTGTAGTTATCCTATTTTGTATTTTGATGTACTCTTGTTGTATTTGTTTTGATTGTCCATCCCTACAGTGATCTTACTTTATATCTTGGTGTTGACTATAGAACCCTGTAGTTATCCTATTTTGTATTTTGATGTACCCTTGTTGTATTTGTTTTGATTGTCCACCCCTACAGTGATCTTACTTTATATCTTGGTGTTGACTATAGAACCCTGTAGTTATCCTATTTTGTATTTTGATGTACTCTTGTTGTATTTGTTTTGATTGTCCATCCCTACAGTGATCTTACTTTATATCTTGCTGTTGACTATAGAACCCTGTAGTTATCCTATTTTGTATTTTGATGTACCCTTGTTGTATTTGTTTTGATTGTCCATCCCTACAGTGATCTTACTTTATATCTTGTTGTTGACTATAGAACCCTGTAGTTATCCTATTTTGTATTTTGATGTACTCTTGTTGTATTTGTTTTGATTGTCCACCCCTACAGTGATCTTACTTTATATCTTGCTGTTGACTATAGAACCCTGTAGTTATCCTATTTTGTATTTTGATGTACCCTTGTTGTATTTGTTTTGATTGTCCATCCCTACAGTGATCTTACTTTATATCTTGCTGTTGACTATAGAACCCTGTAGTTATCCTATTTTGTATTTTGATGTACTCTTGTTGTATTTGTTTTGATTGTCCATCCCTACAGTGATCTTACTTTATATCTTGCTGTTGACTATAGAACCCTGTAGTTATCCTATTTTGTATTTTGATGTACTCTTGTTGTATTTGTTTTGATTGTCCATCCCTACAGTGATCTTACTTTATATCTTGCTGTCGACTATAGAACCCTGTAGTTATCCTATTTTGTATTTTGATGTACCCTTGTTGTATTTGTTTTGATTGTCCATCCCTACAGTGATCTTACTTTATATCTTGCTGTTGACTATAGAACCCTGTAGTTATCCTATTTTGTATTTTGATGTACCCTTGTTGTATTTGTTTTGATTGTCCATCCCTACAATGATCTTACTTTATATCTTGCTGTTGACTATAGAACCCTGTAGTTATCCTATTTTGTATTTTGATGTACTCTTGTTGTATTTGTTTTGATTGTCCATCCCTACAGTGATCTTACTTTATATCTTGCTGTTGACTATAGAACCCTGTAGTTATTCTATTTTGTATTTTGATGTACCCTTGTTGTATTTGTTTTGATTGTCCACCCCTCCAGTGATCTTACTTTATATCTTGCTGTTGACTATAGAACCCTGTAGTTATTCTATTTTGCATTTTGATGTACTCTTGTTGTATTTGTTTTGATTGTCCATCCCTACAGTGATCTTACTTTATATCTTGCTGTTGACTATAGAACCCTGTAGTTATCCTATTTTGTATTTTGATGTACTCTTGTTGTATTTGTTTTGATTGTCCATCCCTACAGTGATCTTACTTTATATCTTGCTGTTGACTATAGAACCCTGTAGTTATCCTATTTTGTATTTTGATGTACCCTTGTTGTATTTGTTTTGATTGTCCATCCCTACAGTGATCTTACTTTATATCTTGCTGTTGACTATAGAACCCTGTAGTTATCCTATTTTGTATTTTGATGTACTCTTGTTGTATTCGTTTTGATTGTCCATCCCTACAGTGATCTTACTTTATATCTTGCTGTTGACTATAGAACCCTGTAGTTATTCTATTTTGTATTTTGATGTACTCTTGTTGTATTTGTTTTGATTGTCCATCCCTACAGTGATATTACTTTATATCTTGCTGTTGACTATAGAACCCTGTAGTTATTCTATTTTGTATTTTGATGTACCCTTGTTGTATTTGTTTTGATTGTCCACCCCTACAGTGATCTTACTTTATATCTTGCTGTTGACTATAGAACCCTGTAGTTATTCTATTTTGTATTTTGATGTACTCTTGTTGTATTTGTTTTGATTGTCCATCCCTACAGTGATCTTACTTTATATCTTGCTGTTGACTATAGAACCCTGTAGTTATCCTATTTTGTATTTTGATGTACTCTTGTGGTATTTGTTTTGATTGTCCATCCCTACAGTGATCTTACTTTATATCTTGCTGTTGACTATAGAACCCTGTAGTTATCCTATTTTTATTTTGATGTACTCTTGTTGTATTTGTTTTGATTGTCCATCCCTACAGTGATCTTACTTTATATCTTGCTGTTGACTATAGAACCCTGTAGTTATCCTATTTTGTATTTTGATGTACCCTTGTTGTATTTGTTTTGATTGTCCATCCCTACAGTGATCTTACTTTATATCTTGTGTACAATTGTTGCTGTTGACTATAGAACCCTGTAGTTATCCTATTTTGTATTTTGATGTACCCTTGTTGTATTTGTTTTGATTGTCCATCCCTACAGTGATCTTACTTTATATCTTGCTGTTGACTATAGAACCCTGTAGTTATCCTATTTTGTATTTTGATGTACCCTTGTTGTATTTGTTTTGATTGTCCATCCCTACAGTGATCTTACTTTATATCTTGCTGTTGACTATAGAACCCTGTAGTTATCCTATTTTGTATTTTGATGTACTCTTGTTGTATTTGTTTTGATTGTCCATCCCTACAGTGATCTTACTTTATATCTTGCTGTTGACTATAGAACCCTGTAGTTATCCTATTTTGTATTTTGATGTACCCTTGTTGTATTTGTTTTGATTGTCCACCCCTACAATGATCTTACTTTATATCTTGCTGTTGACTATAGAACCCTGTAGTTATCCTATTTTGTATTTTGATGTACCCTTGTTGTATTTGTTTTGATTGTCCACCCCTACAATGATCTTACTTTATATCTTGCTGTTGACTATAGAACCCTGTAGTTATCCTATTTTGTATTTTGATGTACTCTTGTTGTATTTGTTTTGATTGTCCATCCCTACAGTGATCTTACTTTATATCTTGGTGTTGACTATAGAACCCTGTAGTTATCCTATTTTGTATTTTGATGTACCCTTGTTGTGTTTGTTTTGATTGTCCACACCTACAGTGATCTTACTTTATATCTTGCTGTTGACTATAGAACCCTGTAGTTATCCTATTTTGTATTTTGATGTACCCTTGTTGTATTTGTTTTGATTGTCCATCCCTACAGTGATCTTACTTTATATCTTGCTGTTGACTATAGAACCCTGTAGTTATCCTATTTTGTATTTTGATGTACTCTTGTTGTATTTGTTTTGATTGTCCATCCCTACAGTGATCTTACTTTATATCTTGTTGTTGACTATAGAACCCTGTAGTTATCCTATTTTGTATTTTGATGTACTCTTGTTGTATTTGTTTTGATTGTCCATCCCTACAGTGATCTTACTTTATATCTTGCTGTTGACTATAGAACCCTGTAGTTATCCTATTTTGTATTTTGATGTACCCTTGTTGTATTTGTTTTGATTGTCCATCCCTACAATGATCTTACTTTATATCTTGCTGTTGACTATAGAACCCTGTAGTTATCCTATTTTGTATTTTGATGTACTCTTGTTGTATTTGTTTTGATTGTCCACACCTACAGTGATCTTACTTTATATCTTGCTGTTGACTATAGAACCCTGTAGTTATCCTATTTTGTATTTTGATGTACCCTTGTTGTATTTGTTTTGATTGTCCATCCCTACAGTGATCTTACTTTATATCTTGCTGTTGACTATAGAACCCTGTAGTTATCCTATTTTGTATTTTGATGTACTCTTGTTGTATTTGTTTTGATTGTCCATCCCTACAGTGATCTTACTTTATATCTTGCTGTTGACTATAGAACCCTGTAGTTATCCTATTTTGTATTTTGATGTACTCTTGTTGTATTTGTTTTGATTGTCCATCCCTACAGTGATCTTACTTTATATCTTGCTGTTGACTATAGAACCCTGTAGTTATCCTATTTTGTATTTTGATGTACTCTTGTTGTATTTGTTTTGATTGTCCATCCCTACAGTGATCTTACTTTATATCTTGGTGTTGACTATAGAACCCTGTAGTTATCCTATTTTGTATTTTGATGTACCCTTGTTGTATTTGTTTTGATTGTCCACCCCTACAGTGATCTTACTTTATATCTTGGTGTTGACTATAGAACCCTGTAGTTATCCTATTTTGTATTTTGATGTACTCTTGTTGTATTTGTTTTGATTGTCCATCCCTACAGTGATCTTACTTTATATCTTGCTGTTGACTATAGAACCCTGTAGTTATCCTATTTTGTATTTTGATGTACCCTTGTTGTATTTGTTTTGATTGTCCATCCCTACAGTGATCTTACTTTATATCTTGTTGTTGACTATAGAACCCTGTAGTTATCCTATTTTGTATTTTGATGTACTCTTGTTGTATTTGTTTTGATTGTCCACCCCTACAGTGATCTTACTTTATATCTTGCTGTTGACTATAGAACCCTGTAGTTATCCTATTTTGTATTTTGATGTACCCTTGTTGTATTTGTTTTGATTGTCCATCCCTACAGTGATCTTACTTTATATCTTGCTGTTGACTATAGAACCCTGTAGTTATCCTATTTTGTATTTTGATGTACTCTTGTTGTATTTGTTTTGATTGTCCATCCCTACAGTGATCTTACTTTATATCTTGCTGTTGACTATAGAACCCTGTAGTTATCCTATTTTGTATTTTGATGTACTCTTGTTGTATTTGTTTTGATTGTCCATCCCTACAGTGATCTTACTTTATATCTTGCTGTCGACTATAGAACCCTGTAGTTATCCTATTTTGTATTTTGATGTACCCTTGTTGTATTTGTTTTGATTGTCCATCCCTACAGTGATCTTACTTTATATCTTGCTGTTGACTATAGAACCCTGTAGTTATCCTATTTTGTATTTTGATGTACCCTTGTTGTATTTGTTTTGATTGTCCATCCCTACAATGATCTTACTTTATATCTTGCTGTTGACTATAGAACCCTGTAGTTATCCTATTTTGTATTTTGATGTACTCTTGTTGTATTTGTTTTGATTGTCCATCCCTACAGTGATCTTACTTTATATCTTGCTGTTGACTATAGAACCCTGTAGTTATTCTATTTTGTATTTTGATGTACCCTTGTTGTATTTGTTTTGATTGTCCACCCCTCCAGTGATCTTACTTTATATCTTGCTGTTGACTATAGAACCCTGTAGTTATTCTATTTTGCATTTTGATGTACTCTTGTTGTATTTGTTTTGATTGTCCATCCCTACAGTGATCTTACTTTATATCTTGCTGTTGACTATAGAACCCTGTAGTTATCCTATTTTGTATTTTGATGTACTCTTGTTGTATTTGTTTTGATTGTCCATCCCTACAGTGATCTTACTTTATATCTTGCTGTTGACTATAGAACCCTGTAGTTATCCTATTTTGTATTTTGATGTACCCTTGTTGTATTTGTTTTGATTGTCCATCCCTACAGTGATCTTACTTTATATCTTGCTGTTGACTATAGAACCCTGTAGTTATCCTATTTTGTATTTTGATGTACTCTTGCTGTATTCGTTTTGATTGTCCATCCCTACAGTGATCTTACTTTATATCTTGCTGTTGACTATAGAACCCTGTAGTTATTCTATTTTGTATTTTGATGTACTCTTGTTGTATTTGTTTTGATTGTCCATCCCTACAGTGATCTTACTTTATATCTTGCTGTTGACTATAGAACCCTGTAGTTATTCTATTTTGTATTTTGATGTACCCTTGTTGTATTTGTTTTGATTGTCCACCCCTACAGTGATCTTACTTTATATCTTGCTGTTGACTATAGAACCCTGTAGTTATTCTATTTTGTATTTTGATGTACTCTTGTTGTATTTGTTTTGATTGTCCATCCCTACAGTGATCTTACTTTATATCTTGCTGTTGACTATAGAACCCTGTAGTTATCCTATTTTGTATTTTGATGTACTCTTGTGGTATTTGTTTTGATTGTCCATCCCTACAGTGATCTTACTTTATATCTTGCTGTTGACTATAGAACCCTGTAGTTATCCTATTTTTATTTTGATGTACTCTTGTTGTATTTGTTTTGATTGTCCATCCCTACAGTGATCTTACTTTATATCTTGCTGTTGACTATAGAACCCTGTAGTTATCCTATTTTGTATTTTGATGTACCCTTGTTGTATTTGTTTTGATTGTCCATCCCTACAGTGATCTTACTTTATATCTTGCTGTTGACTATAGAACCCTGTAGTTATCCTATTTTGTATTTTGATGTACCCTTGTTGTATTTGTTTTGATTGTCCATCCCTACAGTGATCTTACTTTATATCTTGCTGTTGACTATAGAACCCTGTAGTTATCCTATTTTGTATTTTGATGTACTCTTGTTGTATTTGTTTTGATTGTCCATCCCTACAGTGATCTTACTTTATATCTTGCTGTTGACTATAGAACCCTGTAGTTATCCTATTTTGTATTTTGATGTACCCTTGTTGTTGTTGTATTTGTTTTGATTGTCCATCCCTACAGTGATCTTACTTTATATCTTGCTGTTGACTATAGAACCCTGTAGTTATCCTATTTTGTATTTTGATGTACCCTTGTTGTATTTGTTTTGATTGTCCATCCCTACAGTGATCTTACTTTATATCTTGCTGTTGACTATAGAACCCTGTAGTTATCCTATTTTGTATTTTGATGTACCCTTGTTGTATTTGTTTTGATTGTCCATCCCTACAGTGATCTTACTTTATATCTTGCTGTTGACTATAGAACCCTGTAGTTATCCTATTTTGTATTTTGATGTACTCTTGTTGTATTTGTTTTGATTGTCCATCCCTACAGTGATCTTTCTTTATATCTTGCTGTTGACTATAGAACCCTGTAGTTATTCTATTTTGTATTTTGATGTACTCTTGTTGTATTTGTTTTGATTGTCCATCCCTACAGTGATCTTACTTTATATCTTGCTGTTGACTATAGAATCCTGTAGTTATCCTATTTTGTATTTTGATGTACTCTTGTTGTATTTGTTTTGATTGTCCATCCCTACAATGATCTTACTTTATATCTTGGTGTTGACTATAGAACCCTGTAGTTATCCTATTTTGTATTTTGATGTACTTTTGTTGTATTTGTTTTGATTGTCCACCCCTACAGTGATCTTACTTTATATCTTGCTGTTGACTATAGAACCCTGTAGTTATTCTACTTTGTATTTTGATGTACCCTTGTTGTATTTGTTTTGATTGTCCATCCCTACAGTGATCTTACTTTATATCTTGCTGTTGACTATAGAACCCTGTAGTTATCCTATTTTGTATTTTGATGTACTCTTGTTGTATTTGTTTTGATTGTCCATCCCTACAGTGATCTTACTTTATATCTTGCTGTTGACTATAGAACCCTGTAGTTATCCTATTTTGTATTTTGATGTACCCTTGTTGTATTTGTTTTGATTGTCCACTCCTACAGTGACCTTACTTTATATCTTGCTGTTGACTATAGAACCCTGTAGTTATTCTATTTTGTATTTTGATGTACTCTTGTTGTATTTGTTTTGATTGTCCATCCCTACAGTGATCTTACTTTATATCTTGCTGTTGACTATAGAACCCTGTAGTTATCCTATTTTGTATTTTGATGTACTCTTGTTGTATTTGTTTTGATTGTCCATCCCTACAGTGATCTTACTTTATATCTTGCTGTTGACTATAGAACCCTGTAGTTATCATATTTTGTATTTTGATGTACTCTTGTTGTATTTGTTTTGATTGTCCACCCCTACAGCGATCTTACTTTATATCTTGCTGTTGACTATAGAACCCTGTAGTTATCCTATTTTGTATTTTGATGTACCCTTGTTGTATTTGTTTTGATTGTCCATCCCTACAGTGATCTTACTTTATATCTTGCTGTTGACTATAGAACCCTGTAGTTATTCTATTTTGTATTTTGATGTACTCTTGTTGTATTTGTTTTGATTGTCCACACCTACAGTGATCTTACTTTATATCTTGGTGTTGATTATAGAACCCTGTAGTTATTCTATTTTGTATTTTGATGTACCCTTGTTGTATTTGTTTTGATTGTCCATCCCTACAGTGATCTTACTTTATATCTTGCTGTTGACTATAGAACCCTGTAGTTATCCTATTTTGTATTTTGATGTACCCTTGTTGTATTTGTTTTGATTGTCCATCCCTACAGTGATCTTACTTTATATCTTGCTGTTGACTATAGAACCCTGTAGTTATCCTATTTTGTATTTTGATGTACCCTTGTTGTATTTGTTTTGATTGTCCACTCCTACAGTGACCTTACTTTATATCTTGCTGTTGACTATAGAACCCTGTAGTTATTCTATTTTGTATTTTGATGTACTCTTGTTGTATTCGTTTTGATTGTCCATCCCTACAGTGATCTTACTTTATATCTTGCTGTTGACTATAGAACCCTGTAGTTATCCTATTTTGTATTTTGATGTACTCTTGTTGTATTTGTTTTGATTGTCCATCCCTACAATGATCTTACTTTATATCTTGGTGTTGACTATAGAACCCTGTAGTTATCCTATTTTGTATTTTGATGTACTTTTGTTGTATTTGTTTTGATTGTCCACCCCTACAGTGATCTTACTTTATATCTTGCTGTTGACTATAGAACCCTGTAGTTATTCTACTTTGTATTTTGATGTACCCTTGTTGTATTTGTTTTGATTGTCCATCCCTACAGTGATCTTACTTTATATCTTGCTGTTGACTATAGAACCCTGTAGTTATCCTATTTTGTATTTTGATGTACTCTTGTTGTATTTGTTTTGATTGTCCATCCCTACAGTGATCTTACTTTATATCTTGCTGTTGACTATAGAACCCTGTAGTTATCCTATTTTGTATTTTGATGTACCCTTGTTGTATTTGTTTTGATTGTCCACTCCTACAGTGACCTTACTTTATATCTTGCTGTTGACTATAGAACCCTGTAGTTATTCTATTTTGTATTTTGATGTACTCTTGTTGTATTTGTTTTGATTGTCCATCCCTACAGTGATCTTACTTTATATCTTGCTGTTGACTATAGAACCCTGTAGTTATCCTATTTTGTATTTTGATGTACTCTTGTTGTATTTGTTTTGATTGTCCATCCCTACAGTGATCTTACTTTATATCTTGCTGTTGACTATAGAACCCTGTAGTTATCATATTTTGTATTTTGATGTACTCTTGTTGTATTTGTTTTGATTGTCCACCCCTACAGCGATCTTACTTTATATCTTGCTGTTGACTATAGAACCCTGTAGTTATCCTATTTTGTATTTTGATGTACCCTTGTTGTATTTGTTTTGATTGTCCATCCCTACAGTGATCTTACTTTATATCTTGCTGTTGACTATAGAACCCTGTAGTTATTCTATTTTGTATTTTGATGTACTCTTGTTGTATTTGTTTTGATTGTCCACACCTACAGTGATCTTACTTTATATCTTGGTGTTGATTATAGAACCCTGTAGTTATTCTATTTTGTATTTTGATGTACCCTTGTTGTATTTGTTTTGATTGTCCATCCCTACAGTGATCTTACTTTATATCTTGCTGTTGACTATAGAACCCTGTAGTTATCCTATTTTGTATTTTGATGTACCCTTGTTGTATTTGTTTTGATTGTCCATCCCTACAGTGATCTTACTTTATATCTTGCTGTTGACTATAGAACCCTGTAGTTATCCTATTTTGTATTTTGATGTACTCTTGTTGTATTTGTTTTGATTGTCCATCCCTACAGTGATCTTACTTTATATCTTGCTGTTGACTATAGAACCCTGTAGTTATCCTATTTTGTATTTTGATGTACCCTTGTTGTATTTGTTTTGATTGTCCACTCCTACAGTGACCTTACTTTATATCTTGCTGTTGACTATAGAACCCTGTAGTTATTCTATTTTGTATTTTGATGTACTCTTGTTGTATTTGTTTTGATTGTCCATCCCTACAGTGATCTTACTTTATATCTTGCTGTTGACTATAGAACCCTGTAGTTATCCTATTTTGTATTTTGATGTACTCTTGTTGTATTTGTTTTGATTGTCCATCCCTACAGTGATCTTACTTTATATCTTGCTGTTGACTATAGAACCCTGTAGTTATCATATTTTATATTTTGATGTACTCTTGTTGTATTTGTTTTGATTGTCCACCCCTACAGCGATCTTACTTTATATCTTGCTGTTGACTATAGAACCCTGTAGTTATCCTATTTTGTATTTTGATGTACCCTTGTTGTATTTGTTTTGATTGTCCATCCCTACAGTGATCTTACTTTATATCTTGCTGTTGACTATAGAACCCTGTAGTTATTCTATTTTGTATTTTGATGTACTCTTGTTGTATTTGTTTTGATTGTCCACACCTACAGTGATCTTACTTTATATCTTGGTGTTGATTATAGAACCCTGTAGTTATTCTATTTTGTATTTTGATGTACCCTTGTTGTATTTGTTTTGATTGTCCATCCCTACAGTGATCTTACTTTATATCTTGCTGTTGACTATAGAACCCTGTAGTTATCCTATTTTGTATTGTGATGTACTCTTGTTGTATTTGTTTTGATTGTCCACCCCTACAGTGATTTTACTTTATATCTTGGTGTTGACTATAGAACCCTGTAGTTATTCTATTTTGTATTTTGATGTACTCTTGTTGTATTTGTTTTGATTGTCCACCCCTACAGTGATCTTACTTTATATCTTGCTGTTGACTATAGAACCCTGTAGTTATCCTATTTTGTATTTTGATGTACTCTTGTTGTATTTGTTTTGATTGTCCATCCCTACAGTGATCTTACTTTATATCTTGCTGTTGACTATAGAACCCTGTAGTTATCCTATTTTGTATTTTGATGTACTCTTGTTGTATTTGTTTTGATTGTCCATCCCTACAGTGATCTTACTTTATATCTTGCTGTTGACTATAGAACCCTGTAGTTATTCTATTTTGTATTTTGATGTACCCTTGTTGTATTTGTTTTGATTGTCCACCCCTACAGTGATCTTACTTTATATCTTGGTGTTGACTATAGAACCCTGTAGTTATCCTATTTTGTATTTTGATGTACTCTTGTTGTATTTGTTTTGATTGTCCACCCCTACAGTGATCTTACTTTATATCTTGGTGTTGACTATAGAACCCTGTAGTTATCCTATTTTGTATTTTGATGTACTCTTGTTGTATTTGTTTTGATTGTCCACCCCTACAGTGATCTTACTTTATATCTTGCTGTTGACTATAGAACCCTGTAGTTATCCTATTTTGTATTTTGATGTACTCTTGTTGTATTTGTTTTGATTGTCCATCCCTACAGTGATCTTACTTTATATCTTGCTGTTGACTATAGAACCCTGTAGTTATCCTATTTTGTATTTTGATGTACTCTTGTTGTATTTGTTTTGATTGTCCATCCCTACAGTGATCTTACTTTATATCTTGCTGTTGACTATAGAACCCTGTAGTTATTCTATTTTGTATTTTGATGTACCCTTGTTGTATTTGTTTTGATTGTCCACCCCTACAGTGATCTTACTTTATATCTTGGTGTTGACTATAGAATCCTGTAGTTATCCTATTTTGTATTTTGATGTACTCTTGTTGTATTTGTTTTGATTGTCCATCCCTACAGTGATCTTACTTTATATCTTGTTGTTGACTATAGAACCCTGTAGTTATCCTATTTTGTATTTTGATGTACCCTTGTTGTATTTGTTTTGATTGTCCATCCCTACAATGATCTTACTTTATATCTTGCTGTTGACTATAGAACCCTGTAGTTATCCTATTTTGTATTTTGATGTACTCTTGTTGTATTTGTTTTGATTGTCCACACCTACAGTGATCTTACTTTATATCTTGCTGTTGACTATAGAACCCTGTAGTTATCCTATTTTGTATTTTGATGTACTCTTGTTGTATTTGTTTTGATTGTCCATCCCTACAGTGATCTTACTTTATATCTTGCTGTTGACTATAGAACCCTGTAGTTATCCTATTTTGTATTTTGATGTACCCTTGTTGTATTTGTTTTGATTGTCCACCCCTACAGTGATCTTACTTTATATCTTGCTGTTGACTATAGAACCCTGTAGTTATTCTATTTTGTATTTTGATGTACTCTTGTTGTATTTGTTTTGATTGTCCACCCCTACAGTTATCTTACTTTATATCTTGCTGTTGACTATAGAACCCTGTAGTTATCCTATTTTGTATTTTGATGTACCCTTGTTGTATTTGTTTTGATTGTCCATCCCTACAGTGATCTTACTTTATATCTTGCTGTTGACTATAGAACCCTGTAGTTATCCTATTTTGTATTTTGATGTACCCTTGTTGTATTTGTTTTGATTGTCCACCCCTACAGTGATCTTACTTTATATCTTGCTGTTGACTATAGAACCCTGTAGTTATTCTATTTTGTATTTTGATGTACTCTTGTTGTATTTGTTTTGATTGTCCATCCCTACAGTGATCTTACTTTATATCTTGCTGTTGACTATAGAACCCTGTAGTTATCCTATTTTGTATTTTGATGTACTCTTGTTGTATTTGTTTTGATTGTCCATCCCTACAATGATCTTACTTTATATCTTTCTGTTGACTATAGAACCCTGTAGTTATCCTATTTTGTATTTTGATGTACTCTTGTTGTATTTGTTTTGATTGTCCATCCCTACAGTGATCTTACTTTATATCTTGCTGTTGACTATAGAACCCTGTAGTTATCCTATTTTTATTTTGATGTACTCTTGTTGTATTTGTTTTGATTGTCCATCCCTACAGTGATCTTACTTTATATCTTGCTGTTGACTATAGAACCCTGTAGTTATCCTATTTTGTATTTTGATGTACCCTTGTTGTATTTGTTTTGATTGTCCATCCCTACAGTGATCTTACTTTATATCTTGTTGTTGACTATAGAACCCTGTAGTTATCCTATTTTGTATTTGATGTACTCTTGTTGTATTTGTTTTGATTGTCCACCCCTACAGTGATCTTACTTTATATCTTGCTGTTGACTATAGAACCCTGTAGTTATCCTATTTTGTATTTTGATGTACCCTTGTTGTATTTGTTTTGATTGTCCATCCCTACAGTGATCTTACTTTATATCTTGCTGTTGACTATAGAACCCTGTAGTTATCCTATTTTGTATTTTGATGTACTCTTGTTGTATTTGTTTTGATTGTCCATCCCTACAGTGATCTTACTTTATATCTTGCTGTTGACTATAGAACCCTGTAGTTATCCTATTTTGTATTTTGATGTACTCTTGTTGTATTTGTTTTGATTGTCCATCCCTACAGTGATCTTACTTTATATCTTGCTGTTGACTATAGAACCCTGTAGTTATCCTATTTTGTATTTTGATGTACCCTTGTTGTATTTGTTTTGATTGTCCATCCCTACAGTGATCTTACTTTATATCTTGCTGTTGACTATAGAACCCTGTAGTTATCCTATTTTGTATTTTGATGTACTCTTGTTGTATTCGTTTTGATTGTCCATCCCTACAGTGATCTTACTTTATATCTTGCTGTTGACTATAGAACCCTGTAGTTATTCTATTTTGTATTTTGATGTACTCTTGATGTATTTGTTTTGATTGTCCATCCCTACAGTGATCTTACTTTATATCTTGTTGTTGACTATAGAACCCTGTAGTTATCCTATTTTGTATTTTGATGTACTCTTGTTGTATTTGTTTTGATTGTCCACCCCTACAGTTATCTTACTTTATATCTTGCTGTTGACTATAGAACCCTGTAGTTATCCTATTTTGTATTTTGATGTACCCTTGTTGTATTTGTTTTGATTGTCCATCCCTACAGTGATCTTACTTTATATCTTGCTGTTGACTATAGAACCCTGTAGTTATCCTATTTTGTATTTTGATGTACCCTTGTTGTATTTGTTTTGATTGTCCACCCCTACAGTGATCTTACTTTATATCTTGCTGTTGACTATAGAACCCTGTAGTTATTCTATTTTGTATTTTGATGTACTCTTGTTGTATTTGTTTTGATTGTCCATCCCTACAGTGATCTTACTTTATATCTTGCTGTTGACTATAGAACCCTGTAGTTATCCTATTTTGTATTTTGATGTACTCTTGTTGTATTTGTTTTGATTGTCCATCCCTACAATGATCTTACTTTATATCTTTCTATTGACTATAGAACCCTGTAGTTATTCTATTTTGTATTTTGATGTACTCTTGTTGTATTTGTTTTGATTGTCCATCCCTACAGTGATCTTACTTTATATCTTGCTGTTGACTATAGAACCCTGTAGTTATCCTATTTTGTATTTTGATGTACTCTTGTTGTATTTGTTTTGATTGTCCATCCCTACAATGATCTTACTTTATATCTTTCTGTTGACTATAGAACCCTGTAGTTATCCTATTTTGTATTTTGATGTACTCTTGTTGTATTTGTTTTGATTGTCCATCCCTACAGTGATCTTACTTTATATCTTGCTGTTGACTATAGAACCCTGTAGTTATCCTATTTTTATTTTGATGTACTCTTGTTGTATTTGTTTTGATTGTCCATCCCTACAGTGATCTTACTTTATATCTTGCTGTTGACTATAGAACCCTGTAGTTATCCTATTTTGTATTTTGATGTACCCTTGTTGTATTTGTTTTGATTGTCCATCCCTACAGTGATCTTACTTTATATCTTGTTGTTGACTATAGAACCCTGTAGTTATCCTATTTTGTATTTGATGTACTCTTGTTGTATTTGTTTTGATTGTCCACCCCTACAGTGATCTTACTTTATATCTTGCTGTTGACTATAGAACCCTGTAGTTATCCTATTTTGTATTTTGATGTACCCTTGTTGTATTTGTTTTGATTGTCCATCCCTACAGTGATCTTACTTTATATCTTGCTGTTGACTATAGAACCCTGTAGTTATCCTATTTTGTATTTTGATGTACTCTTGTTGTATTTGTTTTGATTGTCCATCCCTACAGTGATCTTACTTTATATCTTGCTGTTGACTATAGAACCCTGTAGTTATCCTATTTTGTATTTTGATGTACTCTTGTTGTATTTGTTTTGATTGTCCATCCCTACAGTGATCTTACTTTATATCTTGCTGTTGACTATAGAACCCTGTAGTTATCCTATTTTGTATTTTGATGTACCCTTGTTGTATTTGTTTTGATTGTCCATCCCTACAGTGATCTTACTTTATATCTTGCTGTTGACTATAGAACCCTGTAGTTATCCTATTTTGTATTTTGATGTACTCTTGTTGTATTCGTTTTGATTGTCCATCCCTACAGTGATCTTACTTTATATCTTGCTGTTGACTATAGAACCCTGTAGTTATTCTATTTTGTATTTTGATGTACTCTTGTTGTATTTGTTTTGATTGTCCATCCCTACAGTGATCTTACTTTATATCTTGCTGTTGACTATAGAACCCTGTAGTTATCCTATTTTGTATTTTGATGTACCCTTGTTGTATTTGTTTTGATTGTCCACCCCTACAGTGATCTTACTTTATATCTTGCTGTTGACTATAGAACCCTGTAGTTATTCTATTTTGTATTTTGATGTACTCTTGTTGTATTTGTTTTGATTGTCCACCCCTACAGTTATCTTACTTTATATCTTGCTGTTGACTATAGAACCCTGTAGTTATCCTATTTTGTATTTTGATGTACCCTTGTTGTATTTGTTTTGATTGTCCATCCCTACAGTGATCTTACTTTATATCTTGCTGTTGACTATAGAACCCTGTAGTTATCCTATTTTGTATTTTGATGTACCCTTGTTGTATTTGTTTTGATTGTCCACCCCTACAGTGATCTTACTTTATATCTTGCTGTTGACTATAGAACCCTGTAGTTATTCTATTTTGTATTTTGATGTACTCTTGTTGTATTTGTTTTGATTGTCCATCCCTACAGTGATCTTACTTTATATCTTGCTGTTGACTATAGAACCCTGTAGTTATCCTATTTTGTATTTTGATGTACTCTTGTTGTATTTGTTTTGATTGTCCATCCCTACAATGATCTTACTTTATATCTTTCTATTGACTATAGAACCCTGTAGTTATCCTATTTTGTATTTTGATGTACTCTTGTTGTATTTGTTTTGATTGTCCATCCCTACAGTGATCTTACTTTATATCTTGCTGTTGACTATAGAACCCTGTAGTTATCCTATTTTTATTTTGATGTACTCTTGTTGTATTTGTTTTGATTGTCCATCCCTACAGTGATCTTACTTTATATCTTGCTGTTGACTATAGAACCCTGTAGTTATCCTATTTTGTATTTTGATGTACCCTTGTTGTATTTGTTTTGATTGTCCATCCCTACAGTGATCTTACTTTATATCTTGTTGTTGACTATAGAACCCTGTAGTTATCCTATTTTGTATTTGATGTACTCTTGTTGTATTTGTTTTGATTGTCCACCCCTACAGTGATCTTACTTTATATCTTGCTGTTGACTATAGAACCCTGTAGTTATCCTATTTTGTATTTTGATGTACCCTTGTTGTATTTTTTTGATTGTCCATCCCTACAGTGATCTTACTTTATATCTTGCTGTTGACTATAGAACCCTGTAGTTATCCTATTTTGTATTTTGATGTACTCTTGTTGTATTTGTTTTGATTGTCCATCCCTACAGTGATCTTACTTTATATCTTGCTGTTGACTATAGAACCCTGTAGTTATCCTATTTTGTATTTTGATGTACTCTTGTTGTATTTGTTTTGATTGTCCATCCCTACAGTGATCTTACTTTATATCTTGCTGTTGACTATAGAACCCTGTAGTTATCCTATTTTGTATTTTGATGTACCCTTGTTGTATTTGTTTTGATTGTCCATCCCTACAGTGATCTTACTTTATATCTTGCTGTTGACTATAGAACCCTGTAGTTATCCTATTTTGTATTTTGATGTACTCTTGTTGTATTCGTTTTGATTGTCCATCCCTACAGTGATCTTACTTTATATCTTGCTGTTGACTATAGAACCCTGTAGTTATTCTATTTTGTATTTTGATGTACTCTTGTTGTATTTGTTTTGATTGTCCATCCCTACAGTGATCTTACTTTATATCTTGCTGTTGACTATAGAACCCTGTAGTTATTCTATTTTGTATTTTGATGTACCCTTGTTGTATTTGTTTTGATTGTCCACCCCTACAGTGATCTTACTTTATATCTTGCTGTTGACTATAGAACCCTGTAGTTATTCTATTTTGTATTTTGATGTACTCTTGTTGTATTTGTTTTGATTGTCCATCCCTACAGTGATCTTACTTTATATCTTGCTGTTGACTATAGAACCCTGTAGTTATCCTATTTTGTATTTTGATGTACTCTTGTGGTATTTGTTTTGATTGTCCATCCCTACAGTGATCTTACTTTATATCTTGCTGTTGACTATAGAACCCTGTAGTTATCCTATTTTTATTTTGATGTACTCTTGTTGTATTTGTTTTGATTGTCCATCCCTACAGTGATCTTACTTTATATCTTGCTGTTGACTATAGAACCCTGTAGTTATCCTATTTTGTATTTTGATGTACCCTTGTTGTATTTGTTTTGATTGTCCATCCCTACAGTGATCTTACTTTATATCTTGTGTACAATTGTTGCTGTTGACTATAGAACCCTGTAGTTATCCTATTTTGTATTTTGATGTACCCTTGTTGTATTTGTTTTGATTGTCCATCCCTACAGTGATCTTACTTTATATCTTGCTGTTGACTATAGAACCCTGTAGTTATCCTATTTTGTATTTTGATGTACCCTTGTTGTATTTGTTTTGATTGTCCATCCCTACAGTGATCTTACTTTATATCTTGCTGTTGACTATAGAACCCTGTAGTTATCCTATTTTGTATTTTGATGTACTCTTGTTGTATTTGTTTTGATTGTCCATCCCTACAGTGATCTTACTTTATATCTTGCTGTTGACTATAGAACCCTGTAGTTATCCTATTTTGTATTTTGATGTACCCTTGTTGTTGTTGTATTTGTTTTGATTGTCCATCCCTACAGTGATCTTACTTTATATCTTGCTGTTGACTATAGAACCCTGTAGTTATCCTATTTTGTATTTTGATGTACCCTTGTTGTATTTGTTTTGATTGTCCATCCCTACAGTGATCTTACTTTATATCTTGCTGTTGACTATAGAACCCTGTAGTTATCCTATTTTGTATTTTGATGTACTCTTGTTGTATTTGTTTTGATTGTCCATCCCTACAGTGATCTTACTTTATATCTTGCTGTTGACTATAGAACCCTGTAGTTATCCTATTTTGTATTTTGATGTACCCTTGTTGTATTTGTTTTGATTGTCCATCCCTACAGTGATCTTACTTTATATCTTGCTGTTGACTATAGAACCCTGTAGTTATCCTATTTTGTATTTTGATGTACTCTTGTTGTATTTGTTTTGATTGTCCATCCCTACAGTGATCTTACTTTATATCTTGCTGTTGACTATAGAACCCTGTAGTTATTCTATTTTGTATTTTGATGTACTCTTGTTGTATTTGTTTTGATTGTCCATCCCTACAGTGATCTTACTTTATATCTTGCTGTTGACTATAGAACCCTGTAGTTATCCTATTTTGTATTTTGATGTACTCTTGTTGTATTTGTTTTGATTGTCCATCCCTACAATGATCTTACTTTATATCTTGGTGTTGACTATAGAACCCTGTAGTTATCCTATTTTGTATTTTGATGTACTTTTGTTGTATTTGTTTTGATTGTCCACCCCTACAGTGATCTTACTTTATATCTTGCTGTTGACTATAGAACCCTGTAGTTATTCTACTTTGTATTTTGATGTACCCTTGTTGTATTTGTTTTGATTGTCCATCCCTACAGTGATCTTACTTTATATCTTGCTGTTGACTATAGAACCCTGTAGTTATCCTATTTTGTATTTTGATGTACTCTTGTTGTATTTGTTTTGATTGTCCATCCCTACAGTGATCTTACTTTATATCTTGTTGTTGACTATAGAACCCTGTAGTTATCCTATTTTGTATTTTGATGTACCCTTGTTGTATTTGTTTTGATTGTCCACCCCTACAGTGACCTTACTTTATATCTTGCTGTTGACTATAGAACCCTGTAGTTATTCTATTTTGTATTTTGATGTACTCTTGTTGTATTTGTTTTGATTGTCCATCCCTACAGTGATCTTACTTTATATCTTGCTGTTGACTATAGAACCCTGTAGTTATTCTATTTTGTATTTTGATGTACTCTTGTTGTATTTGTTTTGATTGTCCATCCCTACAGTGATCTTACTTTATATCTTGCTGTTGACTATAGAACCCTGTAGTTATCCTATTTTGTATTTTGATGTACTCTTGTTGTATTTGTTTTGATTGTCCATCCCTACAGTGATCTTACTTTATATCTTGCTGTTGACTATAGAACCCTGTAGTTATCCTATTTTTTATTTTGATGTACTCTTGTTGTATTTGTTTTGATTGTCCATCCCTACAGTGATCTTACTTTATATCTTGCTGTTGACTATAGAACCCTGTAGTTATCCTATTTTGTATTTTGATGTACCCTTGTTGTATTTGTTTTGATTGTCCATCCCTACAGTGATCTTACTTTATATCTTGCTGTTGACTATAGAACCCTGTAGTTATCCTATTTTGTATTTTGATGTACTCTTGTTGTATTCGTTTTGATTGTCCATCCCTACAGTGATCTTACTTTATATCTTGCTGTTGACTATAGAACCCTGTAGTTATTCTATTTTGTATTTTGATGTACTCTTGATGTATTTGTTTTGATTGTCCATCCCTACAGTGATCTTACTTTATATCTTGTTGTTGACTATAGAACCCTGTAGTTATCCTATTTTGTATTTTGATGTACTCTTGTTGTATTTGTTTTGATTGTCCACCCCTACAGTGATCTTACTTTATATCTTGCTGTTGACTATAGAACCCTGTAGTTATTCTATTTTGTATTTTGATGTACTCTTGTTGTATTTGTTTTGATTGTCCACCCCTACAGTTATCTTACTTTATATCTTGCTGTTGACTATAGAACCCTGTAGTTATCCTATTTTGTATTTTGATGTACCCTTGTTGTATTTGTTTTGATTGTCCATCCCTACAGTGATCTTACTTTATATCTTGCTGTTGACTATAGAACCCTGTAGTTATCCTATTTTGTATTTTGATGTACCCTTGTTGTATTTGTTTTGATTGTCCACCCCTACAGTGATCTTACTTTATATCTTGCTGTTGACTATAGAACCCTGTAGTTATTCTATTTTGTATTTTGATGTACTCTTGTTGTATTTGTTTTGATTGTCCATCCCTACAGTGATCTTACTTTATATCTTGCTGTTGACTATAGAACCCTGTAGTTATTCTATTTTGTATTTTGATGTACTCTTGTTGTATTTGTTTTGATTGTCCATCCCTACAATGATCTTACTTTATATCTTTCTATTGACTATAGAACCCTGTAGTTATTCTATTTTGTATTTTGATGTACTCTTGTTGTATTTGTTTTGATTGTCCATCCCTACAGTGATCTTACTTTATATCTTGCTGTTGACTATAGAACCCTGTAGTTATCCTATTTTGTATTTTGATGTACTCTTGTTGTATTTGTTTTGATTGTCCATCCCTACAATGATCTTACTTTATATCTTTCTGTTGACTATAGAACCCTGTAGTTATCCTATTTTGTATTTTGATGTACTCTTGTTGTATTTGTTTTGATTGTCCATCCCTACAGTGATCTTACTTTATATCTTGCTGTTGACTATAGAACCCTGTAGTTATCCTATTTTTATTTTGATGTACTCTTGTTGTATTTGTTTTGATTGTCCATCCCTACAGTGATCTTACTTTATATCTTGCTGTTGACTATAGAACCCTGTAGTTATCCTATTTTGTATTTTGATGTACCCTTGTTGTATTTGTTTTGATTGTCCATCCCTACAGTGATCTTACTTTATATCTTGTTGTTGACTATAGAACCCTGTAGTTATCCTATTTTGTATTTGATGTACTCTTGTTGTATTTGTTTTGATTGTCCACCCCTACAGTGATCTTACTTTATATCTTGCTGTTGACTATAGAACCCTGTAGTTATCCTATTTTGTATTTTGATGTACCCTTGTTGTATTTGTTTTGATTGTCCATCCCTACAGTGATCTTACTTTATATCTTGCTGTTGACTATAGAACCCTGTAGTTATCCTATTTTGTATTTTGATGTACTCTTGTTGTATTTGTTTTGATTGTCCATCCCTACAGTGATCTTACTTTATATCTTGCTGTTGACTATAGAACCCTGTAGTTATCCTATTTTGTATTTTGATGTACTCTTGTTGTATTTGTTTTGATTGTCCATCCCTACAGTGATCTTACTTTATATCTTGCTGTTGACTATAGAACCCTGTAGTTATCCTATTTTGTATTTTGATGTACCCTTGTTGTATTTGTTTTGATTGTCCATCCCTACAGTGATCTTACTTTATATCTTGCTGTTGACTATAGAACCCTGTAGTTATCCTATTTTGTATTTTGATGTACTCTTGTTGTATTCGTTTTGATTGTCCATCCCTACAGTGATCTTACTTTATATCTTGCTGTTGACTATAGAACCCTGTAGTTATTCTATTTTGTATTTTGATGTACTCTTGTTGTATTTGTTTTGATTGTCCATCCCTACAGTGATCTTACTTTATATCTTGCTGTTGACTATAGAACCCTGTAGTTATCCTATTTTGTATTTTGATGTACCCTTGTTGTATTTGTTTTGATTGTCCACCCCTACAGTGATCTTACTTTATATCTTGCTGTTGACTATAGAACCCTGTAGTTATTCTATTTTGTATTTTGATGTACTCTTGTTGTATTTGTTTTGATTGTCCACCCCTACAGTTATCTTACTTTATATCTTGCTGTTGACTATAGAACCCTGTAGTTATCCTATTTTGTATTTTGATGTACCCTTGTTGTATTTGTTTTGATTGTCCATCCCTACAGTGATCTTACTTTATATCTTGCTGTTGACTATAGAACCCTGTAGTTATCCTATTTTGTATTTTGATGTACCCTTGTTGTATTTGTTTTGATTGTCCACCCCTACAGTGATCTTACTTTATATCTTGCTGTTGACTATAGAACCCTGTAGTTATTCTATTTTGTATTTTGATGTACTCTTGTTGTATTTGTTTTGATTGTCCATCCCTACAGTGATCTTACTTTATATCTTGCTGTTGACTATAGAACCCTGTAGTTATCCTATTTTGTATTTTGATGTACTCTTGTTGTATTTGTTTTGATTGTCCATCCCTACAATGATCTTACTTTATATTTTTCTATTGACTATAGAACCCTGTAGTTATCCTATTTTGTATTTTGATGTACTCTTGTTGTATTTGTTTTGATTGTCCATCCCTACAGTGATCTTACTTTATATCTTGCTGTTGACTATAGAACCCTGTAGTTATCCTATTTTTATTTTGATGTACTCTTGTTGTATTTGTTTTGATTGTCCATCCCTACAGTGATCTTACTTTATATCTTGCTGTTGACTATAGAACCCTGTAGTTATCCTATTTTGTATTTTGATGTACCCTTGTTGTATTTGTTTTGATTGTCCATCCCTACAGTGATCTTACTTTATATCTTGTTGTTGACTATAGAACCCTGTAGTTATCCTATTTTGTATTTGATGTACTCTTGTTGTATTTGTTTTGATTGTCCACCCCTACAGTGATCTTACTTTATATCTTGCTGTTGACTATAGAACCCTGTAGTTATCCTATTTTGTATTTTGATGTACCCTTGTTGTATTTGTTTTGATTGTCCATCCCTACAGTGATCTTACTTTATATCTTGCTGTTGACTATAGAACCCTGTAGTTATCCTATTTTGTATTTTGATGTACTCTTGTTGTATTTGTTTTGATTGTCCATCCCTACAGTGATCTTACTTTATATCTTGCTGTTGACTATAGAACCCTGTAGTTATCCTATTTTGTATTTTGATGTACTCTTGTTGTATTTGTTTTGATTGTCCATCCCTACAGTGATCTTACTTTATATCTTGCTGTTGACTATAGAACCCTGTAGTTATCCTATTTTGTATTTTGATGTACCCTTGTTGTATTTGTTTTGATTGTCCATCCCTACAGTGATCTTACTTTATATCTTGCTGTTGACTATAGAACCCTGTAGTTATCCTATTTTGTATTTTGATGTACTCTTGTTGTATTCGTTTTGATTGTCCATCCCTACAGTGATCTTACTTTATATCTTGCTGTTGACTATAGAACCCTGTAGTTATTCTATTTTGTATTTTGATGTACTCTTGTTGTATTTGTTTTGATTGTCCATCCCTACAGTGATCTTACTTTATATCTTGCTGTTGACTATAGAACCCTGTAGTTATTCTATTTTGTATTTTGATGTACCCTTGTTGTATTTGTTTTGATTGTCCACCCCTACAGTGATCTTACTTTATATCTTGCTGTTGACTATAGAACCCTGTAGTTATTCTATTTTGTATTTTGATGTACTCTTGTTGTATTTGTTTTGATTGTCCATCCCTACAGTGATCTTACTTTATATCTTGCTGTTGACTATAGAACCCTGTAGTTATCCTATTTTGTATTTTGATGTACTCTTGTTGTATTTGTTTTGATTGTCCATCCCTACAGTGATCTTACTTTATATCTTGCTGTTGACTATAGAACCCTGTAGTTATCCTATTTTTATTTTGATGTACTCTTGTTGTATTTGTTTTGATTGTCCATCCCTACAGTGATCTTACTTTATATCTTGCTGTTGACTATAGAACCCTGTAGTTATCCTATTTTGTATTTTGATGTACCCTTGTTGTATTTGTTTTGATTGTCCATCCCTACAGTGATCTTACTTTATATCTTGTGTACAATTGTGCTGTTGACTATAGAACCCTGTAGTTATCCTATTTTGTATTTTGATGTACCCTTGTTGTATTTGTTTTGATTGTCCATCCCTACAGTGATCTTACTTTATATCTTGCTGTTGACTATAGAACCCTGTAGTTATCCTATTTTGTATTTTGATGTACCCTTGTTGTATTTGTTTTGATTGTCCATCCCTACAGTGATCTTACTTTATATCTTGCTGTTGACTATAGAACCCTGTAGTTATCCTATTTTGTATTTTGATGTACTCTTGTTGTATTTGTTTTGATTGTCCATCCCTACAGTGATCTTACTTTATATCTTGCTGTTGACTATAGAACCCTGTAGTTATCCTATTTTTATTTTGATGTACTCTTGTTGTATTTGTTTTGATTGTCCATCCCTACAGTGATCTTACTTTATATCTTGCTGTTGACTATAGAACCCTGTAGTTATCCTATTTTGTATTTTGATGTACCCTTGTTGTATTTGTTTTGATTGTCCATCCCTACAGTGATCTTACTTCTTACTTTATATCTTGTTGTTGACTCATAGAACCCTGTAGTTATCCTATTTTTGTATTTGATGTACTCTTGTTGTATTTGTTTTGATTGTCCATCCCTACAGTGATCTTACTTTATATCTTGCTGTTGACTATAGAACCCTGTAGTTATCCTATTTTGTATTTTGATGTACCTCTTGTTGTATTTGTTTTGATTGTCCATCCCTACAGTGATCTTACTTTATATCTTGCTGTTGACTATAGAACCCTGTAGTTATCCTATTTTGTATTTTGATGTACTCTTGTTGTATTTGTTTTGATTGTCCATCCCTACAGTGATCTTACTTTATATCTTGCTGTTGACTATAGAACCCTGTAGTTATTCCTATTTTGTATTTTGATGTACTCTTGTTGTATTTGTTTTGATTGTCCATCCCTACAGTGATCTTACTTTATATCTTGCTGTTGACTATAGAACCCTGTAGTTATCCTATTTTGTATTTTGATGTACTCTTGTTGTATTTGTTTTGATTGTCCATCCCTACAGTGATCTTACTTTATATCTTGCTGTTGACTATAGAACCCTGTAGTTATCCTATTTTGTATTTTGATGTACTCTTGTTGTATTTGTTTTGATTGTCCATCCCTACAGTGATCTTACTTTATATCTTGCTGTTGACTATAGAACCCTGTAGTTATCTATTTTGTATTTTGATGTACTCTTGTTGTATTTGTTTTGATTGTCCATCCCTACAGTGATCTTACTTTATATCTTGCTGTTGACTATAGAACCCTGTAGTTATCCTATTTTGTATTTTGATGTACTCTTGTTGTATTTGTTTTGATTGTCCATCCCTACAGTGATCTTACTTTATATCTTGCTGTTGACTATAGAACCCTGTAGTTATCCTATTTTGTATTTTGATGTACTCTTGTTGTATTTGTTTTTGATTGTCCATCCCTACAGTGATCTTACTTTATATCTTGCTGTTGACTATAGAACCCTGTAGTTATTCTATTTTGTATTTTGATGTACTCTTGTTGTATTTGTTTTGATTGTCCATCCCTACAGTGATCTTACTTTATATCTTGCTGTTGACTATAGAACCCTGTAGTTATCCTATTTTGTATTTTGATGTACTCTTGTTGTATTTGTTTTGATTGTCCATCCCTACAGTGATCTTACTTTATATCTATTTTGCTGTTGACTATAGAACCCTGTAGTTATCCTATTTTGTATTTTGATGTATTGTTGTTATGTTGTTTTGATTGTCCATCCCTAGACAGCTGATTCCTTACTTTATATCTGTGTACATTGTTGCAGTTGACTATAAACCTGTAGTTATCCTTATTTTTGTATCTTTGACTGTAC